>CM071146.1:5178333-6449166 GCA_036417725.1 Clanis bilineata | reverse complement strand
GGTTGGCAACGCACCCATGGCTCTTTTGGTATCACTGGTGTCTATAGACGGTGGAGATCTCTTACCATCAGATGTCCCACATGTTTGTTTGCCAGTCTCTGATATAAAAAACACTTCACATCCTGCCCTTATGGTCACATCAACATTCTTTCTCAAACATGTTGCAGATAAGATTTGACTTAGTTTATGCAACCTCCTACCGGCCAGCTATGTGACCAAAAATTTTGAGCCAGGGCCCTCCAGCCTATATACGCTACCATATATACATATGAGTTCTCGGGTTCGATAGGACGGGCAGTGATATAGGATTTTTCCATATCAGCCCGGAGTCTGGAATTTGTGCCCGATATGGCGATGCAGGCCGCTTCCAACAGGTCGATCTGGAAATCTTTGGGGGAGGCCTATGTTCAGCAGTGGACGTCCTATGGCTGATGATGATGATGATGATGATGACGATAGGCTCGCCCCCTATTACACCTGGGATGAAACTAAGCTCGGCGAAATGTGGGTGTACTAGTTGGCTAGTGCGCCTCTGCTCTGCCTACCCCTTCCGGGATACAGGCGTGAGCTTATGTTATGTCATATATACATAGTAAGTACGGCATACTGACTGATTCCTTTTTTTTTATAACCTAGAATTAATATATCCAAATGAGGAAGAGACATTATTAGTATACTAGCATAGGACTAGTTTATTAGTATACTATATGTATAGTATACTAGTTTATTAGTATACCATTCCTCTATGTTCAACTTCCTCAGTCAGGATGAAGTCAGAAGAAGGCACGAGGAAATTAAACCATAATAGACTTCGCTCGCAGACACCCACGTACGTTAATGCCTCTGTGATAAAATGGCGTCAGAAGCAAAAGAGCTTATGAAAAAGGCACATTTAAATGAAAAATAAGTATGAATCTGGGAGCCTGGGATCTACTCTAATGAACGAAAGCAGTTGTTAAAACGACGAGACTAGAAAAAATAATACAACTACGAAAAAGATAACTGACGGGTATTACGCTTTATTATTTCTGATTTATTATTCAAAGATTTAGGGCGACTCTGCCTGTCAACGAAATATGAAGTACGAAAAATGTAATATCTTTTCAGATAAAATCTTTGTATACAGAGCTCTGCAAAAACTGCCTAATCCAGCCGAAATTTTAATGCGTTAGCGAATGAGTTAAAATTCTTCAACTTTATAGGGGAAATGGCCTCCTTGAAGTCCGGATTTTGGTCCACTTCATTATACTTTGTTGATGAGGCTGGCCTACTTTAAGTTTAATCAAAATCAGTATTCCACGGAACCTGTTTGTGCAGTAAAAGTGAAAAGTTTTTAACTTCGTGATTTATACGATATTAATTCCAATCGTAATTTTTTTTGATTTATTATGCACATTGTAGATAGGAAATTTTTCACCAATGAATCTCTTTAGATGTATCAGCACATAGAAATCGCAAAATAAAATACTTCAAAATTATCGGTGGATCGAATTAGACAAGGAGAAATCATTTTGAAGTACAATTTTCTTGATGAAGCATTTTGTAAAATTACAACGAAATCTTGATTGCGCGACCATCTATTTCGGAACTGCGGATAACTGTGAATAATCAAAGTCCTTGTTCGTGTTCACGTAATAACGTGGTTAATGAGGCGAAAAATACTTCTTTTATCAAGTTCGTACGTAGCGTAGCAATTTTCATTTAAAAAATCCGAGCTTGGGATCCCGGGTAAAGCTTTATCTCTCCAAACACGCTTGCTCATAGTTTATGTGCGGTAATAAACTCCGTTCCATATATCGGCACGTAAAGACTGAGTGCACGTGTTGGCATGTGCCGCAAATCATAGCTCTTTATCGAGCTGAGCCCGAGGAAAAGAGTATTAGCAGTCGAGCGGTAGTGTGAACTCTAATTAATTAGTAACATGATATTGGGTGCCCTATTTCCTATTAGTAATTGTTTTGTCCGAAAATATACGATATCTTCCACGTGTGATATAGTTTATGGTCAGTATTTTTGTGTGGAACTTGTTTAAATTAATATTCTATTTACTTCTAATCGAATTATTTGTATAAGATACAGCCACAGACGTAAAAATAAGATGGACGGAGCGCTAGGAACATTGAAAGTGAAGCAGTGTTTTTGGCTCATTCTTTCAGTCGCCGCCATTACGTGTCGATCGAATGTGCCGAAAATCCTGCTTCACTTTCAATGTTCCTAGTGCTCCTGGACGCCAGCTTATTAATTTACTAGTTGATTTATATTGTAATTGAAATACTAACACAAGCTCATGCGTGTATCCCCGAAGGGATAGGCAGAGGCGCACTAGCGAACTAGTACACCCACATTTCGCCGATACTACTTCCCCTGAATACATTGGAATAAAAACTCAACGGGCCAACTCTAAAACTTAACCGATCGTGAAATATCGGATACCATTAGAACTAGCTCTATCGAACGCAATAAGAATCTTTTAATCTGTCCACATTAAGCGGAGATATCACGAACATACATAAAATAATCACAAGTTTAAAAACTTAACAGACCGACTTCAAATCGGATCGTAACCAAATTCATATGGGACTACCCCTGAAATAAGTTCTATCGAACACAAAAAGAATTTTGAAAATCGGTCCACATTTGGCGGAGATATCGCGTAAAATACATAAAAAAATACAGACGAATTGAGGACCTTCACCCTTTTTTGGAGTCGTAGTACTTGACGTTCAATCCCTTTCTTAAGTCATCCTCAACAAAGTAATAAAAATGGAACATTTCAAACACATATAACACGAGATTACAAATTCTCCTCCAACGTCTTCAACTCAGTAGGACTTTAAGCTACGTATAACAAACGGTAGGTATGTATAAAGTAAAGAGCACTCACACATAGCCATTTGCGTATACATCACTACCTCTATTAGGTTATTAGGTGGGCACATGATGTATTGACCTCAAATTAGCCGTCCAGTTAATGTCGGCTCGGCTTTCAACAGAACCGTAGCTAGGGAGGCATTCTCGAAGTATTCATCAGTCAACCACTCACAGTTCAACTTTTTTCTGTTTTATTCTGTTCTCTTCTTCTTCTATTATTTTAGTATTCCGTACTATGTCGCTTAAATAATACAAGCTCTTATAAGCACTTACCAAAACATGTCACGTTGTCGTTTATTTATTTCGGATATAAAATAATCTGTAAAATTCGACGGATCAGTCGACTTCACAATAAATAAGAAGATTTAATAATATTTCCAGACATTCTATTAAAAGGTACATAAACCTCAACAAATCTATACATTATAATACTCAAAATTTTCGATAGCCAAGAAAAAATGTGTATTTACGATAATGATAGTAGTAAACGACAATATTTGGAAAGCAATCACTCTTTAATAACATTTCGTTGACGACAAACGGTCCCTCGAGACACATCGCAAGCTCAGCCTATAAGCTCTACGCATCTAGTACTTTGGATGTTGCTCGTACGTACAAAAAACTACAGCAAAATTTTCTTTATTATTATCTCCATCGAGTTTTAAATTAAATCCCAACATGAGGATGCTCATAATTTTAATAGAGTAACGAGACAAGCCGTCACGAAATGTTTTGACAAAAATGTCCGTTGCAATTTCTAGCGTTTCATCATAAATTGCTGGAAACTTGTTACGCTAAATACGGATAACGCTTTTTAAAAAAAGACGCCAAAAATATTTTCTACTTAACATTGATTATAAATAAAGCTATATTTTTATTTATAATTTTATATTTATATGTAAGTAATTAGCATAGTGGTATCAAATAGTATTATGCTATGGGCCGTACTTAAAAAAGCCTTTTTAGCTGAGCAAATGGTTAAGAATAACCTATCACTTTTTTCCTTGCGTTACATTGTTTAAAAATGAAAGGGACAACCTATGGTATAAAGATAAGCAGCGCTCAAATATTTTTATAAGTAAGGTGCTATAAGTTCGCTAAAATGTCATCCGTCACCATTTGCATTAATATTGCAAGAGTTTTGCAATTTGACTGGAGTTACTTACTCATCGTTGCACTAGAGCAGGATCGAGGTAATTTTATCATTCTTTTATTTTGTAATTATAAATGGAACGAACGAAATCTATTATGATCTGTAGTAAGTATATCTTGTAAAATGGAGAACATATGAAAATGGCTTCGGAAACAGGGAAAATATCATTGTAAAAAACATAAACTTTTCTACCTATATTTATTGTTATAATATGACATCTATTATGAATACACGGAAGACAAATTTCCTTTTAAACAAATCTTGACCAGGGTGCCATTGACTCGGCTAACAAGATAAACGTAGTCATAAATCGCCTTTGTTCTGCTTTCGAGGTAACCCCGTTGGTTTGAATAGGTCGACACTTGACTAATCTCGCCAGTTTAACACCCATTGTTAGGCTTCTTATCTGATTTGAAAATGAATGCGTAATTAGGAAAGACAATATAAAAATAATATTTCCATACCATAAGCTCAAGCATGTATCCTCGAAGGGGTAGGCAGAGGCACATTGCTAACTAGAAAACCCACATTTCGCCGAGCTTAATTCCATTCTAGATGTGATAGGAGACTAGCTTATCGCTATATCGGGCGCAAATTCTAAATTTCAGGCTGATACTGATCAATCCAATATCACTTTGCTCGACCCGGGGATTGAACCCGAGACTTTAGGATGATAGTCGTACTGCGCACGCAATACCACTACGCCACATAAAAAATGCAGATGTGTATCTCTTGTTGGCATTGGTCTCGAACCTTCGACAGTTGTCTCTGTAGGCCGTACCATTACCATCCCAACTGCGGCATCACTATTTAATTATAATCATCATCATCCATAGGATGTCCACTACTGAACATAGGCCTCTCCCAAAGATTATAAATATAGAAAAATAGTTAAATTATGGAATATTTTGCACGTGGAGAAACATCTATTGTACGCCGGATAAGAGCCTCCTTCATTTGAATTCGGTTCAAATGGATCAGTCACCTATAGAATCTATATTTCTTTAACTTTAATGCATCTCATTATCTTCATTATCAGCCACAAGACGTCCACTGCTAGACATAGGCCTCCCCCAACGATTTCCAGATCAACCTGTTGGAAGCCGCTTCCAGCAACAAAAAGTTCTCGAATAGAGACCACGTACAGGCAACGCAGCGTTGGATGTCGACCTATAAGGATATACGAACAACCCGGTAAAACTCGCAGGAATGTATCTCATAACATCGTAATTAATATCGCTAGAGGCCCGGACGTAACAAAAAGAAGGACAGCATCTTGCCTTTAGTTAAACGGACGCCACCGAGAAGTCACGCACAAAAATATAATACGGTCAGTCGCCGCCATTTCGTGTCGATAGATCGAAAACTCTGCTTCACTTTCAATGTTCCTCGCGTTCCGTCCATCTTTTTTTTACGTCCGTCGCTAGAAGCATGTTTGTATTTCTGAACCTCAGTAGTGGTTCCATTAGCAGACGTGCATATCAAGCAAGACCCTGTCATGATTCATTAAATATTAGCCCTCAAATTGATGAAACCACTTTAAGGCTTGCTTTTAGATTGATTGCGATATAAGTTTCTGACATATACTGTACAAACTAGGTTTAATAAACACATTACAGTGTAGGGTCAACGCAACACGCTTTTTGAAGCATGTTGCAAGAATTCGGCTTAATTTTTATGAATGGCCTGCCTGATGCCAACCCCTTCTAAAATAAACAGGTCTCGCGACTAGCGGCCTTCTTGGTCTAATGCCAACGTATACCTCTATATAGAGGTATGTATAGCCTATGGGCAGGGAGATCCTGATCGATTCCCTAATTACCTGGGTTAGCCTGGAACTGGATTCCCCCTGATGGGATTGAAGTCATGCAGACAGTCAGTCCAAAAAACTAAGCCAAATCCTTTCTGAGACGTGTTTGAAAAAGTTTATTGCGCCAACTTTACTTTAGGGTAGGATAACAGCTGTCAGAAAAATAGGAAAAATTCTAGGAAAATAGTGTTAGTAAAACCGATTCACCCGATATGCGATTCGAACCTAAGACCCCTGGTCAACAGCCCCATATTCTGCCGCTAGACTTTGAGTGGTAGAGCCGCGCTGTAGACAGTTATGTCTACATCACGAATGGGCCGGCTCGACCGGTTTGATACTACTGTACCACAGAAAACCGACATAAAGGTGGCAGCTCGCTGTCGCGTTTCGTTCGGTGAGTGAGATTTCCGGTGGCCCAATTCCCCCTCCCTTTCTCAATCCCCATTTCCCTCCTTTTAGGTTGGCAGCGCACCCATGATTTTCTTGTCTTGGGTGTCTACGGGCAATGGAAACCACTTACCATCAGGTGACCCATCTGCTCGTTTGCCAGTATCTGCTATAAAAAAAACGTGGAGACGACCATATTGCAATATATTAAAATATCTTATAAAAAAACAGTATTCTTAAAGGGAGTTAACTTACTACGTCTATCTTATTACTATGTTCTCTCAAATAGCTCTAGGGCGATGTTAAAACGAACAAGGCTTTTAAGAACAAAAAATTGTTTTTATTATCATCGTAGAATGAGGAATACCAGATAGTTTAGACGCAATTCAACCTTTCGATAGAAACTATTTAAATAAAACAAGTTTTTAAAACATATATTGAGCTGTTTTTTTTATAAAATTGTGGAATATTTGATTTATTGTAATAATATTATTTTTAACAACTTCTTAGAAATAGCGGGCTATTAAAAACATATTCTATTCGTATTCATGACTGCCTCCGTGGCGTAGTTGTATTTCGGTATGACTACCGTCCTGAGGTCTTGGGTTCGATCCCCGGGTTGGGCAAATTGATATTGGATTTTTTCATATAAGCCCGGAGTCTGGAATTTGTGCTCGCCCCCTATCACATCTGGAGCGGAACTAAGCTCGGCGAAATGTGGGTGTTCTAATTCGCTAGTGTACCTCTGCCTACCTCTTCGGGGACGCAGGCGTGAGCTTATGTTATGTATATATGTTAAAAACATACTCATCAATTCCATTATTTTCATATATGTTGTGGTCATGTGTATGACAAAACGATATTAAGACGGTGAAGCATAGTAATCAGCGGTCCGGTCAGAAAAAATCTGACAATTGTAAAAGTATTCGAGCCCGATGCGCGTCTATGAAATTTGTATGAACTATTAACCAAATGTCATCAGTGCAAAGCAAGCTCGAATACATTTACGATTGTCAGAAATTACACTTACTTTTCCTCAAAGACGTATTATCTACATATAACCTATGCATAATCTTTCTTTCTACCTGCCCTTATCCCACCTTAATGTAGGGTCGGCGCAACACACTTTTCAAGCATGTTGCAGAAGGGATTTGGCTTCATTTTACGACCGGCTACCTGTCTGAAGTCAACCCTCTCTGAGGGTTCCAGTCCCGGACAAATTAAATTAGAAAATACGCTTTGCCCGACCTGGGAATTGAACCCAGGACCTCCCGATCCATAGCCTATATGTGCTGCCACTAGACCAAAGAGGCGACCTTACATATGCATAATACTCGATGTAAACACTTAAGCAAGTGTCTATTTACAAATTAGTAATGGATGCTGCTTAATTATTAGGTCACAATACCAATAATAATGACAGAAGCGTTTCTCGATGATGATTTATTACCCCTCTGTGAATCGGCTACCATTTGACGGTACAAATTGTGTTTGTAAACATGAAATTATTCTCATCAATTAGCTGCGACTAGTGGTTTTACGTCAATGATATTAACGACTACTTTTCGAATGCTGATGAATGCCAAAATGGAAGTAGGTACTACTTACTACTTTCATTACTTACTACTGGTACAAAATCTTTAATTCTTATTTATACTACTATCAGACTATTATAAAGAAGAACATTTTCTTTTTGTATATTTGTTTGTAATATTATATAATTTTATATACATTGAATTGGGATAAGGAAAGATGGAAAGAGACTATGAAAAATTCAACATAAAATCCTCCCTCTATTATCGATGAATTCATCCCATATTGTCCACAATATAGAGGTAGTATAACTTAACTTAAATATAATATATACCTTGGATTGGAATTTGGAAGGCACATTGCGTTTATCTAACACGATTTGTCCAGGAATGGATCATGCAGAAAGGGTTCATCTCACACAAGTAATAAAAATCGAAGCAGAATCCTTACTGCAACGTGCCGGGACAAAGCCTGTTGTACAAGAGAGCGGAAAGAGGGCAGGTTATAGTAGAAATTGAAATTAAGAAATTTCTAAAAATTGATATTGTCTCTAAATATTCTTATAGTGTCTTTCTTTCTAACTGCCCTTATTCCACCTTAATGTAGGGTCGGCGTAACACCCTTTCAAGCATATTACAGAAAGGATTTGGCTATGTTTTTACAACCGGTCGCCTGCCTGACGTCAACGCCCTATGAGGGATCCAGTCCCAGGCAAATTAAATTAGAGTTACTTTGCCCGACCTGGGTATCGAACCCAGGACCTCCCGGTTTACAGCCCATACATTCTGCCACTAGACCACGGAGGCAACTTATTATATTCTTATAATGTATCCGAATAATTCGTATTCCATGAAAGACAATAAAAATACACAAACAATTGTTTAGAATACGAAGCAATTTATACAGGTCGCGCAGCAGATCTAACTCAATGGAAACTTTTATGAAAAAAACACAAAGTTGGGACAAGCGGGCGTGGTTGAACAATACTAACTAACGACCGAGTTTGCTTGCTCTGGCCGCCATCTCCCGCCGCCCTGGGTGGACGTGTCCGCAGTATAATAAAGTTAGCAGTAATATTGCACGATTTATCTATCTAATTCCAATTGCATTACGAAAGCAGATTTTAAACGCTTAATAACGATACCAATAGCAATAACAAATATTGAATTTAATCATTTTTCCTTTGCGACCGACTTCCGAAAAGAAAAAGGTCCTCAATTCGTCTGTATTTTTTTATGTATGTTACGCGATATCTCCGCCAAATGTGGACCGATTTTTGTGTTCGATAGAGCTTATTTCAAAGATGGTCCCATATAAATTTAGTCACGATCGGATTTGAGGTAGGTCCGTTATGTTTTTAAACTTGTGAATATTTTAAAATTTATTCTTATACTTTTCCAACGACTTCCAAAAAGGAGAAGGTCCTCAATTCGTTTGTATTTTTTTACGCGATATCTCCACCAAATGTTGACCGATTTTCAATTTTTGTTGAATTGATTATGTCGCTCTATTTTTTGCCAAGTACTCTACTGCTTGACTTTACTGTACACTGTTTGATTGTTTGAGGGAAGTTTTCGGTTCACACCTCAGCGGTTTTGGTTGCGATCGTTGTTTGCACTCGTCATTCACTATTGTTGTCATAGTGCTGTACCACGTCATTGTTTTGTTATTGCAGTGTTAGACAGGCCGCAATGCACAACATGACAAAATAAAATCGCTTTCATATAGGGTAAAATGGGCCGCACCACATTTTTGATGAGGGTTGTTGCGGTGTGTTGCGGCCTGCCTGAATGGTATGTGAGGTTTCATTTCTACACCTAGATTAAAACTAAACCTACCAAATGTATTAAAATATCTGCCGTAAGAGTAAATTTTTGACCGACTTCAAAAAAGGAGAAGGTCCTCAACTCATCTGTTTTTTATGTATTTTACACAACATATCCGCCAAATGTTGACCGATTTTCAAAATTATTTTTGTATTCGATAGAGCTTATTTCAAGGGCGGTCTCATATAAATTTGTCATGATCGGATTAGGATACGGTCTGTTACTTTTTAAACTTGTGATTATTATTAAAGAAGTTTCTCGATTGAGTAGACCTAAATAATTAAAATAGACCTTATATAAATTCATAAATTCATTAATTAGTGAGTCTGTTTGAAATTGAACTACTAATATTAAAAATACGTGATGATTATTACGTGATTATTTTTAATTATAACTTTTAACCGCCGAGTCCTTTTCCTCTAATCTGTGAAAAGCCCTTAAGGGAATTTCAAATCCGGAAAATGTCGCTGCGAATTCAAAAGTTGAAAAATAATAATGAAACCAATTGTGACAACGGATTTACATAGCATTCCAATTAAATGTACACGAAAGTCTTCAAAGTGTGACCCTGTAATTGTCTCTTGAAGAAAAAAAAACGATTTCATAATCTTATGTTTTCATAGTATTACAATATTGTTCGTAAAATGTTTATATAGTAGGATTGCTAATTAAACGGAGTAATCTGACATTTCAGATGTTGCCACTTTTTTATGAAATTTAAATAGTGCTGTGGTAAAAAGATGAAGATTATTTAAACATTTCGATTCAGTGAACCATTTCATTCTTTCATTTTCTAAAGTCCATCTTAAAGTCGTAATTCCTGCCTAATGTGTAATTAGTACTGCATGTCTAATGAAGTATAGTCATAGTAAATTACTGCATACTAAGTTATGGCATGTCTACTGGAATTATTGTCATGGTTCATTATAAACAAAACTTACAGAAGCTATGAATGGGCTAAACGTTATTATTCTCAAATAATAAAAGTAATATTTGTAATTTTCATTGTTATCATTTCGCGTATCTGTTGTGATTATTTACGTAAAATTATTTACACAGACATTTAGTCGGAGGGTTAAGTTTAAATTTCTAAAAATACGCAATAAAATTCTAATTTTGCAAGCTAGTACTGAGTTATTGTTTCTTTGAATGATAATAATTGCTAGATCAATCACTATGTTTAGAAAGTAAGCAACATTATTTTGGAAAGTGTCATTTCGATCTGTCAGTTTACTCCATTTAATTATCAATCGGACTATGGTTTAGAAATTAATTAATACTGAAGATTTTTCTATTTTAATTGAATCATAATTAGGTACTAGTAACCATTCATGTCTACCAAAGTAACTAAACGTTTAACAGGTAAATTATAGTATACCAATTTTACCTTTATTGGAATAGCCTTAATAATAACTCGCTTGTAAACCAGAAAATAGTATAATTAAGTTTATTAACGAGGGATCATCTGCCGTCCGGCGACGCTTTGACCTTTCCATGATGTAATTAAAACATAAAATGTAGAATATTACGCAAAAATTTACGAAAACTCATAATTTACCCGTACTTAAATACTAAATGAGATTTTAATATGTTAATTTTTATTCAACTATCGTGTTCATTACGTCTACTTAATATCATGATGATAATATTTTAAATGTAAAAACACTTACCTTCTTTCTTATTCTATTGTGTCAGGTAAATTTTGTGTGTAGGATGTGTATTAAAATCCTTTTTTAATCTTTTTACCTGCCCTTATCCACCCATAATATGGGGTCGACAAAACGCTTTTTTTTCAAATATATTGCAGAAAGGATTCGGCTAAGTTTTCACGACCGGGTGCCTGCCTGACGTCAACCCCGTCTGAAGGATCCAGTCCCGGGCAAATTAAATTAGAAAATTCGCCTTGTCCGACCTGGAAATCGAACCCAGGACCTCTCGGTCCACAGCCCATATATGCTGCCACTAGACCAAGGAGGCGACGACGATGTGATTTAAAATCACATTCAATAAATAGATTTACTTTTATTTCAAATAACAATTATAGCAAGACATGTAAATGTAAAGACAATCAAAGACGTTGCTTGTTATACGTAAATGATAAAATAAAGAAATATCTTTATTTTATCATTTACATATAACAAAGAACGTATAAAACGTTAAAAAACGTACAAAAAATAATATATTGTTAGTGTTCAAAATTTCTAAACAAGTATGTATGTTAGTACGATAACTGTGCATATGATAACTTAAAAATGCAAAAATATAAAGTCAGTGTCGCTGCACCAAGCGCCATGCCAAATGTCTATTTACATAATACATATAAGCAAATTGAACTACATAGTTTAAAAATCAATGCACTGGAGGCCATTAAGATGAAAATCGTCCATAATCGACGGTCTGCCGCACAGAAGCCACGCTAAAGCTTGACAAAGCCTTCTCCAATCCCCGCTGACCTTTACGGCTTACTTAAATACCTACATCTAAGAAATCACACGTTGTTACATGCCACTGTAATCACGGAAAGTTCTAAATTAGTCAATTTTTATGAACATTTTGTTCGACTTGGTGGATATTGTGTAATTTCCTTATTATAATTATTTTGTCGTGTAAAGGAAAAACATTCAAGGAACCCCAACGTATAATAAAAGTAATTTACTTTAGCGTAAATATTTTACGATACTATAATTACGTATCCCCAAGAGAAGGAGTTAATATCAGGGAGGTAGCCGGTCGTAAAACTTGAACCCGAATCTTTTCTTTTTGTTTGAAAATATATGTTGCACTGGCCCCACATTATAATGGGATATGGATACCATCTTCTGCCATCTTCTGTGGTACGTATTCTCCATAGTATTTAGTAACATTATAAACAATCTTCTGCCCGAAGGGCGTGGTGTTTCTTCGCTTCCGCGGACAAGTGCCACACGAACGCACACATACATAGTGCACTATTGAAGTGTTAGTGTTAGTTGTTACTAATATAGTATTAAGTTTTTATTACTCGTACTTTATATTACACGTTAGTTTGCAATTTTATATTATATGTTAATTTTAAGGTATATATCTATGGGTCTTACCGCCGAATGTTCATACACTTAAAGTCGCCTTATGTCGTTTAAAGCCGCCTTATCTGTCAAAATTGTATGGTGAAAATCAATGTAAGAAGCCATTAAAGTTGAGCAGCGTTTGACCATTCGGGCGTTAGTAGCCTGGAAACAAATAAATAAAAATTAAAATAGACGTCCTAAGACTGCTAATGATATGATGAAACAATCTGAAACTATCATAAACTAACGTTATGAAAGTTTATTATTTTTATTCCACATAGATAGAGTTGACATTGTTGGATTTCTTATACTTTCTTCGATGTTTATTCGAGTAAATGTCTGTTCTCTCTAATCTTGCAAATTACAAGTATTATAGACTACAGACGGTAACTTTAATATACTTGAGCAAGTCAATACGTTGAACAAAGTCTTTGTGAGCTATATGTAATGAGTATTGTTAAAACTTTTTCATATTAGATTATGCTGATGCATACAAACTCATTTATGAATTAGTTTGCATAGTATTTACATGATTTTTACGAGTGTAAAAATTAAAATATTTGTATAAATTGTGTTGTGTACGTAGTGTGTGTATACAACATGAGTTTTGTTTATCTAAAGCCACGTCTGCTGCACTAAATCATTACACAAAAGACCTACGCAAAACATGGTTTCGATACACATTTTTGTCTCTGATTCATTGTCCTATCAGCAGGAGACAGCGATAATCATTGTTTTGTGTGTGTGTGCCTTAAAAGCTTAAATACCTTAATTATTATTTGACTTAAAAGTTCAGAAAAATAAGAATAATAATAGTAAAAACTTACACGGTGACAGCCTACGAATATTGTCCTGTCTGTCCAATGAAAACACGAGCACTTTTCCGCGCGCGCGTTATTTCGTACCTACTAATTGTACCGTGTCAGAAGGCTAGCGACTCGCGCGCTTAAGTTGATTTCATAATTGTAATAATGGGGTATCCAATTTACTAGAATTACTCTGGATTTAAGCCAAAATATTACATTCTGGGCCTTACTTTTAAAATCAGTTTAGCTGAGCAAAAGGCTGTCACTTTTTTCCTTGTGTCACATTGTTTAAAAATAAAAGGGACAGGCTATTCTTAGCAATTTGCTCAGCTAAACTGGTTTTGTAAGTAAGACCCAATATGTTAAAAATACCATTACTAATTCTGAACAAACTGCTTTCGATTATACAAAAACTTGCTGGTATATACTCAACTTAGCGGTATTTTTATTCTAAGCTAAATAAAAGCAAGATTTTACAAATCCCACATTGACGAATAAAGGTTGTTAAAGTAGAACTGTTCATGCGCGTAAAGAGAAAACTTGCCAGTGCGTTACTATATTGGAAAACTTTTTGGCATATTGAAAATCTTTGATGAGAAAAGTTTATTGACCTTTCTGGTTATAACTAAGTTTAATTTTCTCTCTCGTCTGTATCTAGCTGACTACTTCGAACTGGCCATTTTTAGAGTAGCTTAAAATTCTACCGTTTTTTTAGATTATATTGTCATTGTAATCGTTTAATTATACTTTTACGACCATCTGTTTACCTAATGTCAACCAAATCTGAGAAATTGTGTAAATCATGTCATAAAACTGCTTAACCAGTAATTTGAAGTCAGGACCTTCAATTATTAAACTGATAAAAATTATCTTGTTATTACAAAATACAAATATTAGCCGTATTTTGTTTTACATGTTTTTAATCGCATCACCCGAAGGTAGACTCAAGACTGGTAGAAAATGTTTTTGGCAATCTAAGGTTTTTGGCCTTAAGTCTGACTAACTGCCGCACTCAGAGACGTTCCTTACATTAGGCCTAATTGGTATTTAACTAATTGACATTAAATATTTCAATACCGAATACATGGGCTGCCGCACTCAGAGTCATGTAATGGTCAATTAAATAGTTCCTTAGTGGAGATTTAAAAAAGTTACTTCTCAGAGTCAGATAATGGTTCATTTATAGCCCTTAATGACAATTAAAGTTAAATACGGCACGACCTTTACTTATCTATTTAATGATTGATTTGGACATTTACGTTTTGTGTTTGAGGTTACATTTTTACAAAATATGAAATAAGCTCACGCCTGTATTCCCGAAGGGTTAGGCAAAGGCGTATAAGCGAACTGGGTGTTCTACCTGTGTAAAATACCTGTGAGTTAAATTCGCATTGTGTATTACAATATAGCCTATGTCCAGCAGTGCACGTCATGTGGCTGATGATGATGATGATTACAATATTTTAAAGCGCATGCCGGAAACAACGTGTGCCTGACCTTTCAAGACATCGCAATTCTGGCGATAGCGGCTACCGGCCATGTTATTAGCATACAACGCATTCAGCGATGCGACGATGGTTCAATTTTGAACAGGGATTTTTTAGCCCATTTTAAGAGTATAGGGACGAAATTGTCTCGGGCAACAGGTGCTTTCGGACGACAGCTGTCCATTAAGGAAGGTCCTAGCACCAATGGTATCCCGTGTCAGCCGTAAGAGGCGCCTCATAGCGCTCCTTTTAGTACTTTTGTGTGTACATGTGACTTCCAGATGGATGGTAGCACAGGTGGTTGGCTTTTCGCTATCGTCTAGTGGCAGTGTATATGGACTGTGAACTGGGAGGTCCTGGGTTCGATACCCAGGTCGGGTGTGGTGTTTTTCTAAAAGGAGAAAGGATAGGGGTTGGCGTCAGAAAGGCAGCCGGTCGTAAAAAACTTAGCCAAATTCTTCCTGCAACATGCTTGTGACAATAAAAAATGTATTGCGCCGACCACACATTAAGATGAGATAAGGGCAGGTAGAAAGAAAATGTAAATAAGATTACAATAGTAAGAACTGCTGCACACAGCAAGGATAATTACATACATACATACATAAAATCACGCCTGTATCCCATAGGGGTAGGCAGAGACTATGGATTTCCACTTCGCCCGATTCTGACACACTACTTTCGCTTCATCTACTTTCATCAATCTCTTCATACATTCGCGTCGGTTAAGGGTACTTTTTATCTTTCCCTTAGTTAGTATATTATCAACTTGGCTAAAATATGTGCGATGCGGTCGACCTTTACCGACTTTTCCTTCCACACTCGTCTTGTGTATCTCTTTCGTCAATCTCCTATCATCCATCCTCTCAATATGTCCGAACCATCTCAACATCCCTTTCTCTATTCTTGTCACTACATCTTCTTTCACTCCACAAAGTTCCATCACCACATTATTCCTCACTCTGTCACGCAATGTCACGCCACACATAATCCTTAACGCTCTCATTTCAACCGCTCTGACCTTACTTTCGTGCCTCTTCTGCCATACCCAACTTTCACTGCCATACATTAGTGTCGGCATTAACACTCCCTTATGAACAGCCAATCGTGCCTTTTTAGAGACCTTTCGGCTGCTCATAAAGGTGTTCAGTGCGCCGTTCACTCGATTACCTGCACATACTCGTCTTTCAATGTCGCTATCATGCTTGCCATCACTTGTAAACATACTACCCAAATATACAAACTCTTTCATTTGTTCTACTCTCTCATTACCTATCATAATTTTACACTCTGTCATTCCTTCATTTCTTTCAAAAACCATAACTTTCGTCTTACTTACATTAATTTTCATTCCCTTTCTTTTAAACGCATCATCCATAATTGTCACCATTGTCTGTAATTCTTCCGCTGACGATGCAAGAAGAACTTGGTCGTCAGCGTAAAGAAGACATTTGAGTGACAACTCATTCATTCTTAACCCATGCTCACTCTCTTTTATATCTTGTAGACAGCCGTCCATGAAAAGGTTGAACAACCATGGAGACGCTACACATCCCTGTCTTACACCCTTATCGATGGAAAACCAGTCTGTGTACGCCCCATTAATCCTAACACAAGCACTGGAGTTCTCGTAAAGAGACTTCAGCGCTCGGATCAGGCAGCTGCTCACTCCAAACATGGACATAGCTGACCACAGTTCCTCTCTTCTCACTCTATCATAGGCCCTCTCCAAGTCTACGAAGGCGCAAAAGACTTTTTGTCCTTTGGCTGAGCATTTTTCAGCAACGCTACGTAGGGAGAAGACCTGATCTGTATGTACAGATCAGGTCTTCTCCCTACGTATGGGATGTCCCATACCATTTCGAAAGCCCGCTTGTACATCCCATAATTTGTTATTCGTCTCTTGCATAACCCTTTCAATTAGAACTTTCGCATATAATTTGCCGACAACACTAAGAAGGCTAATGCCTCGGTAGCTCTGACAGTCTTGCCGTGACCCCTTACCCTTATACAATGGAACAATAACAGCGTTGCACCAATCTCTTGGTACAATACCTTCGTTCCAGCACAAGTTTAAGAGGCGGTACAGCAGACATGCTACGGCACCCTGTCCAGCCTTTAGCATTTCGACAGATATTCTATCATGCCCTGCAGCTTTCCCCATTTTCATACTATTCAATGCATTTATTATTTCATCCATTCCTATCTTCTCTTTAATTTCATCCTTGTCATCTATCACTAAGAGCCCTTGCTCTTCTTCTTTCTCAAACAATCCTTCAAAATATTCTTTCCATCTTCTCAACACACATTCTTCTCCATTAACAAGCCTCCCATTCCTATCTTTCACACAATTAAGCTCCGAGGGCATAGATTTTCCTCGGGCTTTTCTTATTGATTTCCAGAAAAACTTAATGTTCCTCTGAAAATCTTGACACAGTCTTTCATCTAACTCATCCTTTTCTTCTTCCTTTTTCTTTTTTACTAAGATCTTTACTTCTCCTTTTATTCTCTTATATTCTTTTCTTGACTCATTAACATCCTCTTCAACTACCTTTCCCATTCTTAAATCCGCTCTCATTGCCAACCAGTCTAACCATGCTTTCTTCTTCTCATTTACTACTCTCTGGACGTCCTTGTCCCACCAGACATTCTTCTCTTTTATATTCGATATTCTTTTACTTACTCCACATACTTCAGCTGCCACGCCCACAACCTCCTTTTTAAAAACACTCCATAACTCTTCTATACCATCATCTTCATTCACTGCTTCAAAACTTTCTTTCAGTCTCCTTGCATATTCATCTTTCACGTCTCCTTGCAGATTTTCTACTTTTATTCTTTCCAAAACACTTGATTTATCCGGATTGTGGTGGCGCCACCCTTTAAAAAGGTCTTTAATTCGACACACCACAAGGAAATGGTCGGTATCGAGACCCACTCCACGGAAAGATCTAGTGTCCATTACCTTTTTTCTCAATCTTTCATCCACTATTACAAAATCAATCATACTTTTCATCTCGGCATTCTCCCATGTGTATCTATGAATATCTTTGTGAGCAAACATTGTGTTTGTCACACAAAGATTCGAAGATAAACATACCTCAAGCAGACTTTTACCATTTTCATTCACCTTCTTATCACCATACGGACCTAGCACTCTTTCATATCCATCCCGTTTCACTCCGACCCATCCATTAAAATCTCCTAGCAAAATTATCCTTTCGTTAACTTTGCGCATCTGTACTACATCTCTCAAATTCTCCCAGAAATCCTCTCTTTCTTTTTGAGCATTCTTAGAAAAACTCGTACCCAGATCCGTTGGAGCATAAACTCCTAAGACCAAGATACGAGTTAATCCCACTTTCAATCTGACCCAAACAAGTCTAGGACTCAGACACTCGTATTCAGTCACACATTCTACCATTCTAGCGGAAAGGATAAGTCCAACACCTTGTTTGCCTCTGGACGTCTCTGGTACTCCAGACCAATAGGCCTGAAATGTACCATATGTGGCTGTTTCACAACCTTTCCGCTTCGTCTCATTCACACACAGCACATCAATTTTTCTCTCACTCATCATCTGACATGCTTCTTCCACTTTAGAGTCCATTCCTCCTCTCACATTCAACGTAGCAAAGCGGGTATCCACAGTCCGCTTTTTGCCACCATGGGATCCGAGACGTGACGAGTGGCGAGCTGCGTCGCCGCCATTTTGATTGTTTTTATAATTGTGAATCATTGCGTTCCCACGTTCAGCAAGGATAATTAAATGAGACCTAATTCGTCATTAACTAATTTACATTAAAGTCGTTAATCAACGTTGCATCCCAGAGTCCAAATTTAATGGTTCGTTAGTTAATGTCAACTTTATGTATCAGTGGGACGGATCTTTGACATTTGATCTGACAGCCTTCGTGGCGCAGTGTGCGAGTAGTAGTAGCCGGCTGTGAAGTGAGGAGCGGCGCGGCGGGTTCGATTCCGCACTGGGAAAAGTGTTTGTGTGATTATTTTATGAAAAGGGCATAACGAGACGCATAATTTCATTTCAATACATTTTAAAAAAATAACTGCCCATTTTTTTCGATGGCATATGAGAAGGTAAACCGCTAGTATACATACAGTTTTGGGTTTTGTTTTGTATTGTGTTTTGTTTTTGTGTTTAGTGTTTAGTGTTTTCTGTATTGTTTATTGTTTATTGTTTGTTGTTTATTGTTTGTTGTTTGTTGTTTGTTGTTTGTTGTTTGTTTATTGTTTGTTGTTTGTTGTTTGTTGTTTGTTGTTTGTTGTTTGTTGTTTGTTGTTTGTTGTTTGTTGTTTGTTGTTTGTTGTTTGTTGTTTGTTGTTTGTTGTTTGTTGTTTGTTGTTTGTTGTTTGTTGTTTGTTGTTTGTTGTTTGTTGATTGTTGATTGTTGTTTGTTGATTGTTGTTTGTTGTTTGTTGTTTGTTGTTTGTTGTTTGTTGTTTGTTGTTTGTTGTTTGTTGTTTGTTGTTTGTTGTTTGTTGTTTGTTGTTTGTTGTTTGTTGTTTGTTGTTTGTTGTTTGTTGTTTGTTGTTTGTTGTTTGTTGTTTGTTGTTTGTTGTTTGTTGTTTGTTGTTTGTTGTTTGTTGTTTGTTGTTTGTTGTTTGTTGTTTGTTGTTTGTTGTTTGTTGTTTGTTGTTTGTTGTTTGTTGTTTGTTGTTTGTTGTTTGTTGTTTGTTGTTTGTTGTTTGTTGTTTGTTGTTTGTTGTTTGTTGTTTGTTGTTTGTTGTTTGTTGTTTGTTGTTTGTTGTTTGTTGTTTGTTGTTTGTTGTTTGTTGTTTGTTGTTTGTTGTTTGTTGTTTGTTGTTTGTTGTTTGTTGTTTGTTGTTTGTTGTTTGTTGTTTGTTGTTTGTTGTTTGTTGTTTGTTGTTTGTTGTTTGTTGTTTGTTGTTTGTTGTTTGTTGTTTGTTGTTTGTTGTTTGTTGTGTTTTGTGTTTTGTGTTTTGTGTTTTGTGTTTTGTGTTTTGTGTTTTGTGTTTTGTGTTTTGTGTTTTGTGTTTTGTGTTTTGTGTTTTGTGTTTTGTGTTTTGTGTTTTGTGTTTTGTGTTTTGTGTTTTGTGTTTTGTGTTTTGTGTTTTGTGTTTTGTGTTTTGTGTTTTGTGTTTTGTGTTTTGTGTTTTGTGTTTTGTGTTTTGTGTTTTGTGTTTTGTGTTTTGTGTTTTGTGTTTTGTGTTTTGTGTATGTTAGATTATTATATACACTGGTATTTTCTGCAAGACCTTAAACATTATACCATACCAGTCTAGACCAGGCATCACCACAAAACTGGTGATCCAAATCTATGAGCAAGTGGTCATTTATTAACCTTCAAGCGGGCGCGCGGTCCGTTGTAACGGCAGCGGTCACGCGTAACCTAAAAAAAACATCATATGGGCCTAATTTTCTTCAGGATCAGTGTCTTCACGACCATTGCACATGAAAGTAGCGTAGGTTTTTCTTCAGTGTCTCTTTGAATTACTTCTTTTTTATGCTGGGTATATTCCGCAGCTTCCTCTGCATATTGTGCTGCACTGCAAGCACTGATTTGCTTGCTTCATTATAAGAATTTTCGACATCCATATTCAGATGTTATCTTATGTTTCTTTTTAGTTTTCTTGGAAGATTTACCATTGTAGATATTCTTTGGACATACTCTTTTGTCAAATCAATGCTCAATTCACGTAAATACTTACGCCTTGACCATAATTGGTACTAATCTAAAAAATAATACATCGCGTTGAGCGTCGCGCGTAACCTTTTTGACGACGGGCGCGCGGAGTCGTTTCGACGCCTGAGCCGCGACCAAAACAATTGCTGTTTGTCCGGTAACGGGAGTACGGGGAGTACGGGTATACAATTTATTTGGTACACAGTGATCCATTGACAAGCTACTAAGGACAGGAAATGCATGCGACGAGAATTATTGTTATTATAAACAAAAATGTATTGATGGCGGTCGATTCGACGCCGCGCGACCGCTTGAAGGTTAATCACCTGTCACACAGTACTGTACAGTACAGTTTGATATACATATCCATGCGGCAGGACGTCGACGTGTTGCAAGAAATAAATTATTTTCAAACACATTACGCTGATTTTAGCAATATCATCGTGCAAGTCAGGTTAGGGTAAAAAGATGGACTAAACTATAGTTTTTTCTTAACTTAACTTAGGTATAGATAGCTATAGGTTAGGTTAAGTAAGAAAGAAAAACATGTAACTAATGACTTGGCAGCATGGTCTCTGATCTTAGCTGGTTCCCTGTGGAACAAATGTAAAAAAAATATAATGTCAAATGTTTGACGTAAAATGCTAATCAATCGTTAAGGAGTTAAGTAAAGGTGATTCTGTACGTTGTCGTTAAGGGTCGCTAATGAATCATTAGCTGTCTCTGAGTGGTAACGTTTTGAAATCTATACTAAGGAACGATTTAATGGACGATTAAACGACTCTGAGTGCGGCAGTTAGACGCGTTTGATACGTAAAGTTTAAATTCAAGTTAATTATTTTAACTATGTAGAATATCCTATATTTATTTAAACACGCAAATTATTTACTAACTACATTATACATTTCAAAGTTTGTGTAATTATAATTCAAGCTTAGTAATGCTAAACCCTTTACAAACTTACGTTTTATAATCATAAACAGAACCGTCAATTTATAACTTTAAAGCCATTTGTAGATCCTCTAAATTTCTGTTCGAGTAGAATTAAATCTTTAGTGGATCGAGACAGAAGAATAAAAGATAAGCTTCGCCGTATTCGGTAATTCGTTTAGAACTTACTAATGCCTTTTCGAGTCGGCTTTAGACCTCAACTGAAACCCATCAGTCGAAAATCGATACTTTAAAGCAATTATATCGATGTATGCATCGATTAATATCACATCGATTATACCTTACAACGATTGCTGTAAAATACATTTTAGTTGCAGTCCGTAACTTGTTGTGCGACATTACGTAGCACATTTGACACAAAACAAACCATAATTAGTTAGTTATAAACGATTAAAAACATCAACGTTCGAATCTTCTTTCTATCTGCCCTTATCCCACCTTAATGTGGGGACGGCGAACATACCTTTCAAACATGTGCAAGAAAGGATTTGGCATAGTTTTTACGACCAGCGGCCTGTCTAACGGCAACCCCCTCTAGGGGATCCAGTCCCGGAAAAATTAAATTAGAAAATTATCTTTTCCCGACCTGTGAATCGAACCCAAGACCTCCCGATTCACAGCCCATATACTGCCATTAGACCAAAGAGGTGAATCAACATCAACTGTCGAATCGATAAATATAAAATCCATATTTTCTAAATCGAGGACCAATTGTTTTGATTTGATATTCAAAGCCCGCTTTATTTTCCATCACCATCCCTAGGATGTTTTATTGAAAAGGGTCGAACCGAAAATTTAATTTGCATAAACACAATCCACTAAAAATCTTCTTTATAACTGAGTAAAATGTTATTCATTTTGTATTGTTTTGTATTATATGACTGCCTCGGTGGCGTAGTTGTATTTCGGTACCTACCTACCGTTCTGAGGTGTCAGGTTCGATCCCCGTGTCGGGCTAAGTAATATTGGATTTTTCAATATCAGGCAGGAGTCAGAAAATTGTACCCGATATGGCGATAAGCTCGCACCCTATCACATTTGGGACAGAACTAAGCTCGACGGAATGTAGGTGTTCTAGTTCAGATCCAGTTTTTAAATCCAGTCCCGTGCAAATTGAATTACAAAATTCGATTTGCCTGACCTTATAATCGAACCCAAGAGCTCCCGGTCCACATCCCATATATTCTGCCACTAGACCAAGGAGGCGACAGTGTAATATGTATGTATATTAAACCTATATTCACCTAGATACTGTAAGGAGCGGTTCCGGCTGAAGTCTGGGCGCTTTTCACGTAGGAAACCCGGGGCCGGACCTAAAGCCACAAAGAGGGCCACCGCGGGGTTTTTAGTCGGTATTGCCGGTGTAGGGTGTACATGGTGTTAGAGACTCGCCCCAGTGTCGCACAGATGTTTTCCATCTCTCCCAGGCATTATGGCGCCGGGTCGATAGACCACGACTCCGACGTAACCGTTAAGCACCTCCCTTGAGGCGTGATGGCAATGGTAAAACACTTTTCACCGCGAAAAAAAATAAAGCATAATTAATACGTTAGTCAAAGATACTCAACTGGTATCGTGGTCTGCGGTACAGACAAGTGGCTTTACAGCGTGCAGACAGCTTGCCAACGCAAACATTACCTAGCCAAAATTTACATAGGGCGGTGTAGGTGTACGATGTACCTCGATGCAAATTGAACATAAACAATGGATATTGGTGCGTGTTAGCAGTCTTACTTTGCTTATTTCTTGTAGGGCTAATATTGAAATAAGATACCTTTTTTATTGTGCCTTGTGCTTTATTTCCACAGTACATAACATAACATAAGCTCTCGCCTGTATCCCCGAAGGGGTAGGCAGAGGCGCACTAGCCAACTAGTACACCGACATTTCGCCGAGCTTAGTTCCGTCCCAGATGTGATAGTGGGCGCGCCTATCGCCATATCAGGCACAAATTCTAGACTCCGGGCTGATATGGAAAAATACAATATCACTTTGCCCGACCAGGGGATCGCACCCGAGACCTCAGGACAGTACCGTACCGAAATACAACCACGCCACCGAGGCAGTCCACAGTATATTTTCGAAAATCAGCTATTCTACTAATTAATACTTACAATTTTAATGTCATGGATTCATGAGTCATTAATAAATTTAGTATATTACTGATTATATCAGCGACAACCGTTGAGTCGATTTTCAAGAGAAAGCTTAAGCTTTAGATACATATGTTGTCCAACTATGACATAATAATGATAATTTTAACAGCGTTTTTCCCAATTAAATAATTAATCAATAATGTATCCATTTCCATCCTTCAGCTTATCACTTATTCGAAAAGTAGGTAATTGTCTTGTCGCAAACACCTCGATTTACTTCTTCCCTCTTCTTCGGAGTGTGAAGAAACATAAACATTTTTCACTTTAGACTCTTTGCAACTGACGTTTTTTTTTTAATAAGTAAGTAGGTAAATACACCCAACAGTCACACACCTAATCCTAACCCCACACTAGGTATAACCTGTATCGTGGGTGTTAGAGACTATGGGAGACTTTCGGTCTCACAATACCCAGACTTGAAACAAATATCTGTGGGCCACACAAACATTTGTCTCAATGCGGGAATCGAACCCGCGGCCTCTCGCTTCACAGCCGGCTACTCGCCCACTGCGCCACGGAGGCTGTCAACTTTTTGCACTGCACTACGCTTACCATTAGGTGTAGTGGAGGCACTTTGCCATGCCCGTTAAAAAAAATACTGAAATAGAGCAGGCAAGAAACTTACTTCCACCGTTGCTTGTTTAAATCATCTTTATAAATAATTATTGAGCTTAAAATATTATGATATTATATATTAGTAATATTTACACTTGCCTCCGTGGCGCAGCGGGCGAATAGCCGGCTGTGAAGCGAGAGGCCGCGGGTTCGATCCCCGCACCGAGACAAATGTTTGTATGGCCTACAGATATTTGTTTCGGGTCTGGGTGTTGTGAGACCGAGAGACTCTCGTAGTTCCTGATACCCACTACACAAGACTCCGTGTGGGGTCAGGACTATGAATGTGACCGTTGGGTGTTAATTATTTATTACCTCGACTTAAAAAACAAAAAATATTTTATACGCCATCTTGTGTACATTTTCAGTACTACGTAATTTCGCATGGAGCTACCGAACTTTGCCATTTCCCGGCTGTAATGTTGCGGAAATTTTCCTCGTATTTTATAGATGGCGCTGCATAACATTACAGAAGTAAAAGTTCTCATACTTTGTAGGCTCTAGATATGAATCACTTGCGAGAACTAGTGATCTAACAAACTGAACAAAAAAAAATGTATGCATGACCAGTATTGCGGCAGTATCCTCCAAGATCTTGATAGAATGTTACTTACTTACACATCTGTTTACTGTCTGTATAACTTATTCTTTCAACCTACCGTAAACCTGCCCTTATCCCACCATATTGCGGGATAGGCTTTTGTAAGCATGTTGCAGAACGATTTGGCTTAGTTTTTACAACTGGCTGCTTGACGTAAACCCCTTCTGAAGGTGCCAGTCCCGAGCACATTAAATTAGAAAAACCGATTTGCCCGACCTGTGGATCGAATCCAGGACCTCCCAATCAAAGCGCCACCGCGACTACTATCTGTATAAGCGTATGTAGTTACCGAACTCAAAATTACTAATTATTACTCTAATGCCAACAATATGTAAAAAATCCTAGCTGTACAACACTCGCATGATAAAATTCAACTGAATGGACTTATCAAACTCACGCAAGTGGAACTCAGGGCACCGGGCAGGATTAGCTGGTGGATCGCGACCTTGGGCCAGTCACGCAGTGTTCATTAACCATCGTCCTTGAGTGTGCGGAAATCACACGCACCACGCAGTGGGACGCCGCCCCGCCACCACGGTGGAAATGTTGACATCGTTCTATTGCAGCTGACATGCTAGTTGACATCACGGTTTTATTCAGCTCAGATTTAAATATTTTCTTTGTAACTAAGGAGTAACAAAGCGATACATATTTAATTTTAATGCCAGTATACATCATCATACAGCAGCGGTAGCTCAGTTGGTAATGGTACGGACTGTCGAGACAAGTGTCGGAGGTTCGAGACCAACCCCAAAAATGGAGCATACACCTCTGACTTTTCTATGTTAAGTGTATTTTCATTGTGAAATATCGCTTGCTATAACGGTGAAGGAAAACATCGTGAGGAAACCTGCATACCCGAGAATTTCTTCACAGGAATTTCGAAGATATGTGAAGTTTACCAACCCGCACTAGGCCAGCGTGGTAGACTAAGGCCTAACCCCTCTCATTAGTAGAGGAGGCCCGTGCCCAGCAGTGGGACAGTAATATTACAGGGCTGATATTATTATTATATACATCATACATACATAACAAGATGAATGCCAGTATAGAGTAACGCATAATTAGTAGAGGAGGCTCGTGCCCAGCGGTAGATTTTGAAAAGAACATAAAGTCGCTATAAGATGATTTATTTAATTATCGTTCATGACAGACAACACTAAAGCATAACTTGTATCATCGTAAATGTCATTTAAATTAATATATAACAAATCGTATGTTATTAATGTCATGTGTAAATCTTTCTGTCTTTATATAGTAAATCGAATATGCTATTGACTTGCACGTTGCACTGATATAATGTGTATCTATTGACTTCCGAAGTTATATGGAACAGGCAAATTGATCGGATGGAGGCGTGCCTTATAAGTCAACATTTTACACTTTGCTCACTGAAATCGTAGCTTTATTTCTTTATACACTTGGGTTACTTTATGCCAAAACAAGGAATGCAATTATCTAATAAGGCGTTTATTCAAAATGACATAAAACCAACTTAAGCATTTAACTTAGTACACAAATCAATCAAGTGAACTATAAGGTCACGTTTGTATAAGTTTTACAACTTACCTTTTTGTGTGAGGCTTTGGTTAATAGTTCATAGAACTTACAAGAATTATACAAATATTTACGTACTGATAGTATAGGATCTTCTGCAATAATATTGCATTGCAAACTAATATTGTTTCTTGTATGTACATACAGTCGGTAACAAGATACAAGTATAGATACTGGAGCCTTTTTGGGTTGGTTCGGGAATCACGAAAGTTCACATTTCCACGCTATTTAAAAGAAATGCACCAGTATTATATCACATACATATAAGCTCACGCCTGTATCCCCGAAGGGGTAGGCAGCCGTGCACTAGCGAACTAGAACACCCATATTTCGTCGAGCTTAGTTCCGTCCCAGATGTGGATAGGGGGCGAGCCTATCGCCATATCGGGCACAAATCCCAATAATTTTGCATTTTCTTGTCTTTCTTGTCTTTCATCTTGTCTTTCACAACATAGTCTTTTAGGATTTGCTTTGATAATGTTAAACAAAAAACAGCAGTGTCAATAAAAAAATACCTTAAATAATTGCTGTTAACAACTAAAAAGTTGTAATTATAAATAAAAATTAGATTTCATAATAAAAACATAGAAATTAGCGGGGTAGGTATCTAATGAATAAAGACCACGAAATCGACAAAAGAAAAGATTTTATTGAGTACATTGTATTATTGTGGTACTGGCGGGGTGCATCTACTATAGAATTCAACCGTAGTATACAGGTGGGCACGCGAAATTGTTTCTACAAATACCAAGTAGTCAAGGACGGAGGTGAAAAGTTTACGTCACTGCCCACTGAATATATAAAGATCAACATTGTACTGCTATAAACACAAATAGCTTTGATAAAGTATAAAAATGATACCATCAGGTCTGGAAATCTTTGAGGGGGCCTGTAGCTACAGGACATCCACTGCTGGACATATCAGACTATTATGATGATAAAAATGATATAAACCAGCGCCGTTTAATATATGCGTGGGCTCCTGGGCATACAAGAATTCGAGGGCCCCTTGGAGTGATCATGTAAGTATAGGTATAAGTATTTTTCAGCCTTTTGGAGGCCCCGTGAAGTCGAGGGCTCTGAGCACGGGTGCTATGTGTCCTTATGGTAAAAACGGTACTGGTATAAACACCCTTACACCAAAAGCAACCCTCATATTCATGAGAATACGCGACATATCTACAATATAAAAGCCAAGACACAAAAATAAATCAGATTCTACCTCTACTATGCATTTATCGGAACTGACGGATCTCTCAATAAATGCATGGAGAAGATAAAGAAGTTAAGTAGTAGGCCTTAGTCCACCAAAATGGCATAAGGCTAAAGGGTAAGCTGCAGGGATATAGCAAAGTTAATTACACTGTACCGTACTCTGCAGAAATTTTTCAATTTGATATGCTTTAAGCAAAGTTTTATATATTGACATTCAGGCAGTCGGTCGTAAAAACAAAGCCAAATCATTTTCTGCAACATACGTGAAAAAGTGTGTTGCGCCGACTTTACATTAAGATGGGATAAGGGCAGGTAAATCTAAAGAAAGTTTTATATGGTGACATTGCAATGTGAATGTCGCGGTCGCTACGTAAGACTGTGCACAAAACAATGTCCGAAGGTCGACGAAATTGTTCAAAAATAAAACTAATTAGAGCAAGCTAAATGTTCAAAAATTCTCTACATTTACAACACGAATATTGGCATCTTTGACCGAATAATTGCACGTGATCTGGTGGGCATTCACCTCATTAGCCAAATGACTGAGAACGTCAACTATAAGTGGTTTTGGTTCGATTCCTGGCAGCTTGGCTAATGTTTGTGTGTCTCGCTAATTAAATTTAGTTATATTAAAAGGTTAAATTAAACTATATTAAAAGGTTTTCGACTTTCACAAAAGGAAGAGGTCCTCAATTCGCCTGTATTTTTTTATGTATGTTACTCGATATCTCCGCCAAATGTGGTGCGATCTTCAAAATTCCTTGTGTTCGATAGAGCTTATTTCAAGGGTGGTCCCATATAAATTTGGTCACGATCGGATTTGAAGTCGATCTGTTAAGTTTTAAACTTGTGATTATTTCTAACTGTCATGAATAGAATTAGGAAAGCAATGGAACTAACCTGCATTTGTGACGTAGACAATATAAAAACTTTATATTTAAACCTCAGCTAAACATTACCCGTTACTTTTAGATAACCCTAAATATCTACAAACTAGTATGCTGGCCTCGGCTATAAAAATATAATAATAATTATGGATGTCAGTTGTTGAACTATATAACCATATTTCCTTATTTATGTTAGTAATCACGCAAGAGTAACTTACACAAATTAGCATATAACATATTCTAAAACATGCAAAAAGTGTATATAATTAATCTTCATTCATTCTAGTCGTCCCTTGGTCTAGTGGCAGCACATATGGGATGTTGACCGGTAGGTCCTGCGTTCGATTCCCAGTCGCGCAGCTATTTTTCTAATTTGATTTACCCGTGACTTAATCTTCCAGAAAGGGGGTTAACGTCAGGTAGACAGCTTATCGAAAAAACTAAGCCAAATAATTGTCTTCAACATGCTTGAAAATTGTGTTCCGCCGATCCCACATTAAGGTGGAATAAGAATAGGTAGAAAGAAAGAAACCAATCTTTATTTACTGTCATGCATCTTATTATGCATTACATTTGTGGGGCTGGCTGACTGCAAATTCGGGGACAACTTTTGAACAAGTACAGAAGAGCAGAAGAAACTATTGGTCCAGTATTAGCATAGTAGCATTTTTTTGGCAGAGACTGGCAAACGAATAGGTGGGGTATGTCCTGATAACTAAACATAGTTTAATCAATAAATGAGTTTACTCGACTACACCTTAGCACCTGAGAGCTACTGTATTTACAGACTATGCAACAAATTTAGTGGAATTATGCTTATTTATGTAAGTTGTGGTTGCCTGTTTTTGGGGGAACACTGAGGCTTAGTTTTTTGTCATTATTAATTAAGTGTGTATAGTGTATCTTCTCTTGGCAACTCTAAAATAAATAAATAAAATAAAATAAAAATACAATTTTAAAACCAAAATCTAGATACGATTTAATTAAAAATGTTCAATTACATACTAGAGGTACAAAGATTAAAGCCCAGCATGTAGCGGCTTCATAAAATTGATGGCCTCTGACAACATATTTTTTATTAAATCTAGTAGCTTTGTTGAGAATTTAAAAATATCAGCATACCACATTCTTTTGTTTTCAGATATTAATGATGACCATCAAAACAGGTGCTTCTGGACAGAGCTCTCATTGTTGCATATAACTCTTGTATATATTTTGTAATTATAAGTTAACAATACATGGTAATTAGTAATAGGTATGTATGTACATACATGTATCATGTTAAGTATGTACTTAGTATGATAATTTATTCATGGATATTGTTTCATTCTGATCATACATAGTGGGATTAATATGTAACTATGTTTAAGACTGTACAATTGAGCCTAAAATCAGCATAATAAATATAATTTTATTTTGCTTGCATCCAACTTGACTGCTTCGGTGGCGTAGTTGTATTTGGTATTTGTGCCAAATGTGGTAATAGACTCGCCCCCTATCACATCTCGGACGAGATTAACTTCGGCGAAATTTTGACCTCTACCTACAGATTAGGGGATACAGGCTTGAGATTATTAGCTTTTTCATTCAACTATTATTATATAACCTTTTCAGATTTTTGATCTATAAAACATAATATAATTTTGAAGGATGCAAAAATGAACAAACTACCTAAATATATAAACATTTTCTAATTATGTCCCAATGAGTCGTTTAGAACTGTCAGCTGTTAAATGTTTTCCAACACGCGTACCACACGCGTCGGACACGTGGGGCTCATCACACATCTGTCGAGAAAAATGAAAGAAAATTGTTAATTTCAGCTGTCATTTACTTTTGTCGCTCACGTCTCTCGCCTAACAGATAATGGTATGATGATACATATTGTGCGATAACCACATAAACATAAATCAAACCGCGTCATAACATATTAACCCGGGATTCAGGTGCCCCTGAGTCTATACGCATGTTCCAAGAATAAGCTTACGTCGTTGATTCGAGGGTTATTCGGCGCGAATAATTGTTATTGTCTCGTCTCGGTCGAGATACTTGGCAAACGATAATGTCACTGGCAAAAAACCGGTTTGATGGAGTATAAAAATAATACTGTACGTGCATCAAAATTGACAATTTCTAACGTTACTATTTAAAATCGATTACCATAGTTTACATGTTAAATAGATAACATCCAACAGTCACGTACATAGTCCTGACCCACAAAGTAAGATACGAGTCTTGTATCGTGGGTATCAGGAACTATGTGAAACTTTTCAGTCTTTAAGTTACAACAAAGTTAAATTATTATAAAATTGATAAAACCACGAAAAGAGTTATAAACTAAGAAAAACAAAAGTCAAGCGATTTTATTGAAGTCTTCGTACTGGCTGTAAAAACATTACAATCGACACAATTCGAAATTCAAAATATCTGTTGAATTCAAAATTTAATAAATTTCGTTTTCTTGGTGACGACCACTTTATCGTCGAGTAGCGTTTGCGAGGGCGGACATTGCACACTGGACACGACGCGACGCGACGCTTCGCCGAGCCGCGTCGACCAAGATCTGGCACACAGTCGCATAGCGAATTTATTTTCAACAACCGCTACCAACACCCAAATAATTACATTTTTGAAATACCAGACGACGTTACGTAATTTCGATTGACACCATTTGTTGGTTCGTCCTTGTCACGTAGATATGTCTGGGTGGCATAGCAACTCGCATATTTTATTTTGGCAAATAACATTTTCCAATACCATTTCTTATATTAATTAACATAGTATATTAAAATAATTGAAAAAAAACGATTAGGTAATAAAATCAAAAATATTCTTGCCAAAGCTTCATAAAATATCGGAAATAGGCATCAACTGGTATATTTTGGAAGGGTCAGGTATCAGAGATGTCGCTAACCTCGTTAGCGGAGCAACAATGCGGTGTATTAATAAATCCAACATTGACAAAGACCGCCAAAACACCTGGCCACCAGCCAGATGTGAAAAAATCAGCCTACGCAATAGAACGCACGTCGTATAACAATTCCTGTGACGTCCTAAATTATCTACTGTCTGGCTCTTAATATTCATTACATTAATAATACAAAGTACATTCTTATAATATCGACGCATTAGTACATAGGTACTCTATAAATTTCTTCACGTTCAAACTACTACATATATTTTATTGTTTGTTAGCATCTATATAATACACCATAGATGCACAGTTCTTTGCAAATATCCTCCTAAAAAGTGGTCTCAGAAATAAAACAAAGAAAACGATCACAAGTTTTAATTAAATCAATACAAATATAACCCTAAGCACGTGTTATAAAGTAGGTTTTTTAACGAAATGAGCAAGCATTCTTTAATTTGAATTTTGAAATTTAGAATTCTATCGACGTCTGACTGTAGGCAAAACGAGTGCATAAGCATTTCTTTGCTGTCCCATTTTCCGAGCGTCAACTGTGCATCTAGGTAAATAATATATCGATGTTTGTTAGAGACAACAAAAATTTGGACTACAACCACTAATTCGTTAAAAATGAATCTATGTAACATCCTATTACGTGCATATCACTTCATTTCACTTTCGAACTGAATATCTGTATTCTCAAAAATATCAGTCATGAGACCTAATTTCCTTGTTTCCAACCCACATAACAAGAAAGCTAAGCCAACAAAATTACGTAAAATGTAGAAAATATTCAAAACTTTCCACAAGAGAGTTCCTAGCACGTTTCTAGTAAATTCATATTATGCTTATTGACGTTGCTGATCGAATTAAGCAGGTTAACCGCAGCCCATAAACAACCAAATCATTCAATTTTACGATCGTCACTACCGACATGGCTATGAACAATAGATATTCTTACCTATACAACCAAATAACCATCAAATGCGCTTTGAAACGACAATGGTTGGCAAATCAATACGTAATTCAGGAAAAGCTATAGAAAATAAGAGAAAAAATATTATTATGTGGTATGAGGTACCTACGGAAAATTTATTTTATTATTGCCAGTTTTGCTGTAAACAAAACATTTATTGGCTTTGGTCAAAAATCATCTTAGATTCTTAGTTGAACTAAGTGCGAAACTGGATAATTAGAAGCACATAAGTCTTCTTGATGAGGATTTGTACTGGAAATTATAGCTTCGTTCTTTTCTTTCTGCCTGCCCTTATCCCATCTTAATGTGGGGTCGGCGCAACACACTTTTTCAAGCAAGTTGCAGAAAGGATTTGGCTAAGTTTTTACGACCGGCTGCCTGCCTGACGTAAACCCACTGAGGGATGCAGTCCCGTTTGCCTGACCTGGCAGTCGAACTCACGACCTCCCGGTACCCAGCCCATATATGCTGCCACTAGACCAAGGAGGCGACAATATAGTTTCGTTCATAAACAATATAAAAAATTAAATTAACTTTTAGGAACTGTCACTACGGGACACAAAATAGCAGTTTTGCTTAGCAGTTTTGTAATAAATCAAGCAATAAGCAAGTTTCGATAAGGATTTATAAATGAAGTTCTTTTTTCGAAAATAATTTATCTCAATTTATTTTCAAATGCGGTCGTTTTTTTCTATGTCTCAACAGCGGAGAATGTTGAAAATTCGTTTCTGCATTTTATAATGTACGATACTTCTACCCCAATTTCGGGTGTTCTATTATAATTCGGTAAGATTTACATCATGGTGTACCACAATTATGTGCATATAAAATTGGATGTCATAGACCGAGACAACTCCGGTTTTTAGTTCTTAATTCTTATCTAGATTATTGTTCAAATACATTTACAAAGCGACTTTCTGGATTCAAATACCTACTGAAAATGCGTAGACAGATCAGTCATTCGGTCAGCCAGAACACATATCATAAGCTCACGCCTGTATCCCATCGCCAAAACGAAATTTATTAAGTAAGTTAAAACAAGGTTTGTTCGTAGTTAGTACACGTAGCACTATTGATTGATGATTGTGTACCATGTATTAACAAACGTTACATGAGTGCGCATACAATGATCCGCACTGTCTACTATCACAGGGACATTGAATCCCATCAAGTGCAAGTTTATGACACGCTTTGCCTCACCGGAATAAACTGCAAGTATACCGGCTATATTTACGGACGTGACATGACAAGATTAGGCTGTCAGCTGTTCCTTAATACTAATAAGATGACGATAATCGCTGAACTCAAAAAACTCTAATTGACGAGGTCAGGTACTATTTGAAAACAGGATCTCATGACGCGATCTCAGCCTTAATGACGGTATTCCGCATTTTTTCTATATAGGGTTAACAAACCGGTGGATCACATGGTTGTTCGTGATCTCCACACTCCATACGATACCAAGAGAATCTAAGCGCGTTGCTAACATTAAAGGAAGGAATTGAGGATTGAGCAGCCAGAAGAAGAAGAAGAGGACGGGAATAAAGCCACTGCCGGTGGGCAGAGGCGTAACTACAGGGTGGCATCAGGACAATATGCCACTGGCCCCGACGTTAGGGGCCACCACACCATCGGCCAGAAGAACCTCTAGCCGAAAATGATTTGACCAAAGAAGGGCCCTGACCTAAAAGACCGTAATCATGAATTTGCCACGGGCCCTCATCAGTATAGTTACGCCACTAGCCACTGGAAATCTCAAGAATAGCATCTCAGCGAGCGACCTCTGTAACGGTTTTCTCTGAGACAGTGGTACCAAACCGGAATAGTCGTCCTATTCTTGCTGTAGACACAACTGCCAACAGCGTAGCTCTACCACTCAAATGCACCATACCGCGTATGGTGAAATGAAACTCTAAATGTAGCTTAATACATATTTAGGTAGCGCTAAGTCAGTTCGTCTCGTTATAGTTGCCAGTTTCGTAACACAAAGCTGCATTTGAACCATTTGCTCACTTGCTGAACTCTACTATATGCGTATGTGTGTCAGCCTCTTGAAACGTTACTCTCAGTAGAAAATGCTACAACAAGCTGACACACCTCGATGGCATAATTATAGTTCGGTACGACTACCGTCCTGAGGTCTCGGGTTCGATTCCCGGGTCGGGCAAAGTTATATTGGATTTTTCCATATCAGCCCGGAGTCTGGAATTTGTGCCCGATATGGCGATAGGCTCGCCCCTATCACATCTGGGCCGAAACTAAGCTCGGCGAAATGTGGGTGTTCTAGTTCGCTTGTGCGCCCTTGCCTACCCCTTCATGGATACAGGCGTGAGCTTATGTTATGTGTTATGTTGAGCTGCCACGTTTTCTATGAGATAGTGATGTACTTACCAACTCAGTTGGCATATCATTTAGGTACACGAATTTGTCATCATAGTGACTCTTCAACTTACAAATAAAACAAAATCAATCCTTTCGAGTCGATCCATTCATACTGTGGACAAAATTGTCTACGTGGTTCTATAAAAATATCTCACAAACAATGCCAGCGAAAATTTATTTTAAGCAAAATACTCCAGAAATGGCTAAAATGTTTACGATACAAAGCCAACATCGCTATCAGCACAGCGTATTCAAAGCTTATAATTCGATCGGCTCAATAAAGTTTGATCGTTTTGAACGGTATTCAAATCAATTTGCCATTCTTGAACTGTGGCATCTGTTTGCGAGACTAACATGTCCCGCGACTGGCGGTGCGGTGGAATTAAATAAATTCGCGACTGTTGCACGCAAACCGTCGCTTGATGAGCCACGTCGATAACGATAACTTCCCAAACTTAACATACTTGCTTTATTTAACCTACTTACGAAATCCCTTCACTACCTGTTTCTTTGTTTACACGATGCGTACCATTGTATTCATTTTTGCACGTCTTTGTGTGTATATCCTCTTTTTATCAAGACGATGTTTGTGAGCGCCAGCCACTTTGATATAGACTGACGATTCACCGTCACACAAATCAAAATTACCTATACATCTGCAACGTCACGCACACGTCGTGCTTCAACCATTTATTTTTCTACACACACATAATGCCCCTTACTTATAAAAATATTCAGGCGCTGCTTATCTTTAACCATAGGTTGTCCCTTTCATTTTTGAACAATGTATCGCAGGGAAAAAACTGGCAGGCTATGCTTAGCGAAAAGATAACGAAAATGTTTTTATAAGTAAGGCCCAATATGATATAATGCATCAATCTTAATACATCCTTAATCCATGTACTTACTAATGTAACAAACAATAATGTAAAAAATATAGAGCCTTACTTAAAAACGGTTTAGCTGAGCAAATGGCTAAGAATAGTTTGTCACTTTTTTCCTTGTGTAATATTGTTGAAAATGAAAGAAACAACCTATGGCATAACGATAAGCAGCGCTTAAATATTTTTATAAGTAAGGGGCGAAATGTCTAACCTACAGCTTACGTCATTTTATAATTATGCAATGTTACCCACATAACTAATCTAAAACTTATTTACACATTACAAATATAACATAACATAACATTACATTGACATAAGCTCACGCCTGTAGGCCGCAAGAGGCGCTATTAGTGAAATTTATGAAGATTTAACGATAACTATCATCGTTATCAAGAAGCATTATCTTCTATTAGGGGCACTGGGCTGCGAACCCACTCAATGCGCCGCTACAGTAATTAGGAAAGAAAACTTCTGATAAAACGAATGTCATCTTTCTCACACTCTATAACTTCCTTCCATGGTTAAAAGTGTCGACTAGAAAAATCTGTCGTTGGAAAATTAGACATTGAGTCGTTTCATCGGTCGTAACCTTGGAAATTAATATCTTGTTCGAAATTTATTCGGTTTTGTTACAGTCCCTCCGAGTAGATTTGCGAAACTCAAATGTTGTCTAACGATTGGGCACGGCAGGCTCTGCCTGTCACGCGAACGCGGCACGACGCTCTACCCGCCTGGGGTATCATTTTATCAATTAAGTTTTATAATAACGTTTATTATTAACGCATTTAAATTCAAAGCCACACGCTACCTCGATATGAAATCTTTGTGCATTAGTTGATCTAGTGTGTGTGGCGAGCGTGGATCGTCGCACACGCCGCGCCGCTCAGCTCCGCGCTGAGAGAGCGGCCGCGTAGTCCGTTGCGTAGCGGTTTTTCTCAGGTAGCGTCACAGGGTGAGATCGCGCGGAAGCGAAGGTTGCGCCCGTGACCGCGCCCGCCCGCCGCGGCCGCCACGATAACCGCCCGCCGTAGTCTCGCAGTATCGTGCCGCGCTTGCTCATCCTCGGACCACAACCTACGCGAACCAACGGAATCCAGTGCACCGACCCCAGTGTAGTGATGTGCTTCCATTGAACTCTGCCGATGATGTGCAGACGGTGTGTGTGTGACGTGAACAAACTGAGTGTGACGGGAGACGGACGCCGACGGCACGCGCGACCGTAGCCCGACATGTGGCTGCCGCTGCTACCACTGCTGGCGCTGGTGGCGCATGGCGGTGGGGCGTCTTTCACACCCAACAAGGAGTTGCTAGAGTGTGCGAGGTTCGTCAATAAACATTAAAAAATATCCGCAACATTTACGTTGATTGCTGCCATGTAGAACAAAATTAACCCGTGAATGGCAAGACGCACTGGGACTTCCAATGAGCGACAAAAATAATTTAAATGAACACGACACTCACGACCGCCAGTCCGCGGTAATCGTGTGCTGGGGTCTTCTGAAGAATGTGAACAATGTTTGGTAGTGAATTAAATATTAAAAGCACTCCCGTAGTTATCAATATTAATACATAAACTTGCAACCAAACCAATGCACTTAGTGCTGTTTCAGTTACGCAGGTTTACAATTGCAATTGTTTACGTATTGTTAATATAGTAACATATAATCTAATATATTCGCTGTTAAACTCATAAACATGTCCGACAGACTGATAGCAATATAAATATAGTATGTTCAAATCTGGCAGCGAGGTGCGACTGGGCACCGCGGCCATAGTGTACGCGTGTGTGTCGACCAAAAGTGCCACTAACACGCGCCGCTGTCCGCTTGTCTCTTCGTTGGCAAGGCTAATTGTTGACATAGTTAATAACTACAATACATTATTAAATGGCAACGGCAAAAACGTAAGGAATATACGACTTAATACTATAGATTTCAAGCTTCTAACAGCCGGTTTCAATAAACGATCTCAGTATAGAATTCAGATAGATCGCGATTCTGAACCAATCAAATCGAGTCATTTGAAGGAGTCATGTTCAAACTGTGTTCTTATTGGCTAATTTTTGTAATCTATCTGCACATTCTAACTGAGATTCATCATTGGAACCGGGCGTTAGTCTTACAGTTTTAAAATTCCCGGCGTGAAATTTTGACGCCGGCAATTATTTGTTTACATTTAGTTTATCAATTAAATCGTAAACAAAACAACCAGCTATCTAATTCACTAAAAGTAAAAGCCGGTATAACTTTTATTGAAAATTTACAATGACTATATTTCCACCTAATTGATATCGATATTACAATAGATGTTCATTATCGTAATGAATTCCGAAAATAGTTGAGACTTGTGACTCACAAAATACAAAGCGAATGACCATTTTAAGGGTCAAGGTCCAAAATTAACTATATATTAAAGTTTAACAAAAACTTTAAAACTGATTAATAAAAAAAATTACAAACATAAAGTAGAGGTTTTATTTTCGGAATCTGACTCTACAACAGTAGTACATATACATATACAACATACATACTAATACGTTTAGATTTTAAAATATCTGTTATTAAATAACGACTTTTCATTGCCTATTATCACGTCGATGCTTTAAGTTTTTTAATCAAAAAAATATTTTGTTAACACTAACAATAAATAAAGCGTGTTAAAATATTTCTAATTGTCAACGAAATCATTTTATCGTGTTTCAAAAACAAATCATATGCGCTAATTTGACAGACCTGTTTAATTTTTTTTCGCTTTTAATTCTGTTGACTCTTGAAACTACAATTAGATTTACGTCTATCGTTAAAGTGTTAATTGTCTTGTTTTCCGACGTCATTCAGTTCATGATTTTATTGATGTCTTTAACACCTAGGTTGTTCATCAGTGCTGATCGTTTTGATGTGTGAATAACCTAGTTGAAGTTGATCTTTGTGGTTGAACTGTTTAACATCAACTCGTAGTATAATCACACAATAATTATTTTTGTTTCTCCAAGCATTAGAATCTATAAGTCTAGATGTAAGCTAGGTTATGGTTTTGTAAGTTTGTAAAATTATTATTTATTTACGTGGGTAAAACCGGGAGCACAGGGTTGGTACATATCCAACTAAATTTTGCTTCTATATTATTCATCATCATCATTATCATCAGCCACAGGACGTCCACTGCTGGACATAGGCCTCCCCAAATTCTATATTATTGTCTTCTACTAAATCCATCAGTAGCCCGAGCACGAAAAACTAATGTAAATGTAAATGTATTCGAGTTCGCTGCGCGCTGATGACGTTTGGTTAATATTTCATACAAATTTCATAGACGCGCATCGAGCACGAATACATTTACGGTTGTCAGAAATTTTCCTGCTCAGGCCGCTGGGCGGTGATATCGATAATCCCAAATTTCCAACTGACAATCGCTGTTTTGTAGGCTACAGGCTACATTTAACAAACATAACTGCTCCCTGCCCGCCTAGCATGCGCGCCACGAGAGCATTTTGTCTACGCTTTTTATCCTGTTATAACCGGTTTTCTCTATTTGTCTACGGACACTAACATGCGTCCTCGTTTATTTTCATACAATATTATTGACAACACGTAGACAACATCTCGACAGTCGATCATCGGGATATCTCGTGGCGTGCATGCTAGGCGGGCTGGAGACCTAATAAACCCGTGAGGGAAGCAAGTAGTTCATGTGGCAGTTTCCATTTTTGTCTATAGTATATTATTATCTTCTACTAAATCCATCAGGGCGGTGATGTCGGTAAACCTAACTTTCCAACTAACACTCGGTGTTTTGTAGGCTACAGTTAACAAACATCACTGCTCCCTAAATACCTAATAAACCCATGAAGGAAGCAGTGAGTTCATGTGCCAGTTTCCATTTATGTCTGTAGTATTTAGTTAGTAAACAGATATAATATATTTTCATTCACCGGCACAAACAGTGCCAAATGCTATCGCCATCATATGATGCATGTGACATAATCATGTGCTGTTATAAAAGTAATTTTAAAAGCAAATCATTTTACTCGCAAAAATAGCTTCTAAAGTAACGCGATTTTATCTAATGTTATTGTTTTATAAATAGACAAGCATCGCAATAAACAACGTTAATAATATCCTCTGCTCAATCCAATTTTATGCAGTAATCTCGACATACAGTTTGAGATTCAAACTGTTGAACAAACGTTGAAAACACACTAAAAGATCACAGCGAAATCAAAATTATGGTCTTGTTTGAACACTTTGTGAAATTCACGTGTGGTCGGGTGCTAAATCCGTAACAGATACATAAGAGCTATTTGTCAGAAGATACTAACGACCTAATGACAACAATAGCTTTTGAAGAGCGTCGCGCCAAAATTAAACGCGTTTATCACTGTTATTTGCGTCACTAATAACCCAAATATAATCTGAGTGGCCGGCTGCGGTAACTGTGTCTATATAAATAAACCCTTGCTCTGAATACCTCTCGTTGCAATGATAGTGCGTCTGTCGTGGTTGTTACGCCTCTATACACCCTAATACATAATAAACTTCACACCGGAGTCACACACATACACGAGTTGTAAATAGATATTATTGTGTTTAACCATCAATATAATTATACACTGGATGCACAGTTATTTGCAAATATCCTCCTAAAAAGTGGTCTCAGGAACAAAACAAAGAAAAAGATCACAAGTTTTAACTCTATCAACACAAATATAACCCTATGCACGTGTTATAAAGTAGCTTTTTTAATTGACATGAGCAAGCGTTCTTAAATTTGAATTTTGAAATTTAGAATACTATCGGCGTCCGACTGTAGGCAAAAGAAGTGCTTAAGCACTCCTTTGCTGTCCCATTTTCCGAGCGTCAACTGTGCATCTACTAGATATATGCCATCTAGGTAAATAATATATCGATGCGTTTAACAGATAAACAAACTATGAAGCAAATTCAAAACTATATACTTCTGCAAAAGTATATAAATAAAGTCTTGTGTTTACGACATCGAGCATTGCGTAAACTTACAAGTTATCAATACAATAGACTTTACCTACTTAAAAAAAACATTCTTAATATCTTAATGCGAAAACACGGACGTATAAAAACAGAGGACACCGTTTCGCCTACAGTTAAAAGGAGGCTACAGATAAGCCATGCACACAAACGCACCTCTACAAAAGTTCCCTACGCACACACTAGATGCCTATCTATAGAGCGAAGTTTGACTAAGTCTAAGTCTAAGTCAGTGAGGATTTTGACTTAGTTCGAGTCATTTTTTACAAGAAAATCTTTGCCTACTCTGTCTGTCAGTCTGTTTTTCTTGTAAAAAATTACTCGGACTAAGTCAAAGTTCGATTTAACAATTCCAAATCCTCACTGAGTTGGTTACTATGACTTAGACTTAGTCGAAGTTCGCTCTATAGATCTCAGCCTAAGACTCAGTCGACGCCATTACGTATCGATAGATCAGAGAAATCCCGGCTTCACTTTCAATGTACCTAGCGCTACGTCCTCTTTTTTCTAGGTCCGTGTATGAAAAGCCCCAAAGATCAGAACTTCTCGAAACAAAATTTAAAGATAAATATTTTAAATTCTCTATCGTCTAAAGTTGATAACTGCCTATACAATGATAAACGACTCCCAGTAGCAAATAAACACGTGTAAGAACAAAGTCATAGTCATTTCATTTTATTCTTGATGTAATAATAAGCTAACGAACATTTTAACAATCGAATAACACTATTGTCGAGATTTGAAACAGTAGATTTTCTAGGTATCTATTATCCATGTGCTATATAATTTATTTGAAGTCATCATACATTTTATCGTCAAGAATTTAAGCGTCATAGGAGTATGACCACAAAATTACCGGACGTGACATCCAGTAATCATATTTAATGTATTGCCTTAGAAATTATATACAGGGTTCAATCTAAACAGCTATAATCCAGACGTCGAGAAAAACACAAACTAAAGTAAACTATAATTTATTTTCTTAAAGCGCCGTTTAGATGAAAAAAGATTATCGCACGACGCGCCTCTCCCTCTCGTTAAGAAAACCGTCATTTTGAGAACGTTATATTTTAAAAAATAATAAAATTATGTAGCGTTTTCATTTGTCGCCTCCTTGGTCTAGTGGCAACATATATGGGCTGCAGATCGGAAAGTACTGAGTTCGATTCCCAGGTCGGGCAAAGCGTATTTTCTAATTTATTTTTTCTGGGACTGGATGCCCCAGAGGGGTTGACGTCAAGCAGGCAGTTGCCTGTTGCATACAGTATTTGGTTTAGTTTTACAACCAGTTGGTTGTAAAACTAAACCAAATACTGTATGCAACATACTTCAAAAAGTATGTTGTGCCGACCCTACATTAAAGTGGGATAGGGGTAAGTAGAAAAAGCGTTCTCGTAAAGTAACTTTCATTGGAATCGTTTTTTAGAATAATAAGCCATCTTCACCTAAAACTAGATTTCATGCCTTTAATAACAATCAAATGTTTCTGTATATACTCAAAATATTTGCGTCAGCGAAGTATTGTTTCTGCAATCGAGCTATTTTCCTTACTTTATTTGTCATTATTATAATTTCATAATAAATCTTGGCTTGGCTAAATCTTGGTGGCGGTGGTATTTCGGTACGACTACGGTTCTGAGGTGTCGGGTTCGATCCCCGGGTCGGGCAAAGTGATATTGGATTTTTCCATATCAGCCCGGAGTCTGGAATTGGTGCCCGATATGGCGATAGGCTCGCCCCCTATCACATCTGGGATGGAACTAAGCTCGGCGAAATGTGGGTGTTCTAGTTCGCTAGTGCGCCTCTGCCTACCCCTTCGGGAATACAGGCGTGAGCTTATGTTATGTAATAAATTTTGTTACACAGACTAGTTAATATCAGAGGTATGGAATACAGAGGTTTAGACTTATCGCTGGGAATATGATTTTAATGATTAAATGAAAAATTAATGAAATAATTAATGTTCATCGTTGACGGCTACGATGCACGACTTACGAGTATTAAGTGTACGCAGGGCTCTCATGTCTACTTTTTGAAAATCATCAAAAGCATAAACATTTTGTATGAGTTACACAACTTGTCCGAAATTTCAACACCTAGAGTAGTTTGGCATCTAGCATGTGGTAGATAAATAGTAAATACGGAGCCAACTTTTTTCTGCATTTTCGCGGACTTTGTAATCACTGCACTACCGCAGAAAAGAAAGGATTATGGACTTAGAAGAAAGAATGTATTCGGGCTTCCAGATATCTTTTTTTTAACGGAGACTAGGAAATGAGCATGTGGGCCACCTGTGGTAAGTGTTCTCCACCGCTTATAAACACCCATGATACCAAAATTATCAATAAAAGAGGGGAAAAGGGTGATAGGGAAAAAAGAGGAATTTAGAACACCTGAAATCTCACTCACTGAACGAAACGCAGCAGCTAGCTGTCACTTTACGCCGGTTTTCTGTGAGACAGTGGTATCGAACCGGTAGATTTGGTCCCCTCGTGGTGTAGATGTTACTTTCCACAGCGTAGCTCTATCAGTCAAATCTCACTGAACGTACGGAAACCAGCAGGATACTGTCCAGCGGGTTTAGACAAGTGGCTTGTACGCTAGTCGAATAGAATAGTCAAATAGAATAAATGTGTGGGAATGACATAGGGGTACGCCGCATATAGCGTACTCTTATGTCATTTCCATACATTTATTATTCCATTCGAATAGCGCATAAGCCACTTGTCTAAGCCCGCAGGGGCCCTAGACAAAACCCAAGCGTGACGTTTGATAACTCTAGGCATATAACGCTAATGTTTTTTTTTATATCGACCAAAATTGGCAACAGTAACGTGACTTTTCGGACGCCAGTGTCAACTCCATACAAAAAAAATAGCGTTAATGCCTAGCGTTATCAAACGTTACGCTTAGTTTTTGTCTAGAGCTTCTATACCGAAGAATTCATATAACACGATTCCCCCCACCTTATCTTTACCGAAATGTTTGCTAATAAACAGTTAGAAATCCAAAGAAAACCTAGCACCGGTTCCCCTTTTAGAAAGTTTCATCCTTCACCACTGATGCTGTCACTTCACATCGGGTTTCTGTAAGAATGTAAACACGGGTCAATCGGTCCATTAATTATATAAGCACAATAATCTCCATTGAGGCTCTACCAATTATAAAAAAATATGAAAGAGTCGTCACTCCGTCGTTGGTACAGTAAACCACGCATCTGCACTCTATACTGGCAGTAATCGAGGTCTGTGTTCTGTCACACTCAATATATTTCAACCGTATACATATTATACAATCTTAGTGATATATTTTTGAGCGGTAGAGCCACGCTGTAGAAAAATACGTCTACAGCAGGAAAGGGCCGGCTCGACCAGTTTGATACCACTGTCTCACAGAAAATCAATGTAAAGTGGCAGCTCGCTGTTGCGTTTCGTTCGCGTGAGATTTCCGGAGGCCCAACTCACCCTCCCTTTCCCAATCCCTATTTCCCTCCCGTTAGGTTGGCAACGCACCCATGATTATTTTTGTGTCTTGGGTTTTTATGGGCGGTGGAGATCACTTACCATCAGATTACTAGCTATACTACTACTACTACTAGCTCTTTTACAAAACCAATGTCACTACAGCTTATTTATCGAATCGAAACACGTCAGAACCTTGGTTCTGTAGCAAATCAGATCACATATCCGTTGAATCATATTACGCACGCCATTAATGAACCAAAAAAACGACCAACGTTCATCTTGGCAATGAAACACAGACGACCTGATATACGAGTACCTCTACTACTATTTAACTGTTAAATCATACTTATAAATATATTTATGATGCATGTACGACAAATACAAATACGTGGTACGCCGACATCGTATCCGGCGAGCGATATGCTATGAAAATAAAATTTCCCCACTTCATAGATTCAGCAGTAAATATTTATGCTCAGACATAAAATACTACGAATGCGTGTTAACAGAATTAGGAATTGATGACAGTTATTATAATTTTCATAGTATCTGTTGATAAGAAACTCGTTCCTTAGCCTTAAGTGATGTTTATATGTAATAGTATGGGTGTTTTACTCCATTATGTCAAAGTAATTGAGGTGCAGGAGACGAGAGGCGCTGGACGTGGGCCAAGAGCGGCTGTCGTTTGAGATTATTGTCAGTGTGATGGTGCAAGAGCACAGGATCAAACAGCTGTTAACGACTGACGTTAACCAGAACTCAGTGTTGCATCGAATCTTCTCGATTATTCAACGATAAAAATGTCACTTTACATTTGTTATATTTGGAAAACTAACTATAGGTATTATAATAGTTTGAGACACTTCAACAGAGTTTAAACTCTTTTAACACGTCTTTTTTGTAGTTTATCGATCAGAAGTCAGTTATTGCTTTTCTTCAAGCAGTTCTGTACCTCAGAGGCATACAAAATGCAGTGTACAGTAGCCCGAGCACGAAAAACTAATGTAAATGTATTCGAGTTCGCTGCGCACTGATGACATTTGGTTAATATTTCATACAAATTTCATAGACGCGCATCGAGTTCGAATACATTTACGGTTGTCAGAAATTTTCCTGCTCAGGCCGCTGGAGAGACGAAAATGTGCCCCCCAAATGTATGAAGCCAGTACCGACTAGGCAATTTAATTAAAAGTTGTAGAAATTATAGATTTTTAACTGTATTTAACATTTGTATGTTTTATACCAATATAAAGATCTGGATTTTGCGCATTTAATGGTGATAAAAATATGATTTTGGAGAAAATTGAACAATGATAGTAGCTCACTCTGAGGTACAGCAACTGTTTATCGGATTTTAAACCTTTAAATTAATTCATTGTTATAAGATTTATTGTTACTTTGCTTCTTCCCATATGCACTTATCCTACTCCACTCTGGGTCGGGGCTAATAAATTTTATTTTAAAGTATGCTGCAGAAATAACTTGGCTCAGTTTTAAAGACCAGTTGCCTCCTTTACCGGCCAGAGACCACATACCTTACTACAAGACCAAGAAAGCGACATCCGCTACCACGCCATCACATGAAGGTACTACCTCTAAATAAACTCTTTGAAACTATGATTCTTTAATTCATCTTTGCTTACCAATTCGGGATAATAGGCTGGTCTCATGTATGCGTAATATACTCTTTTTAAACTTGAATTATTAATAACAAAATCTCATGTTGTACACACGCGATATTAACAGTTGCATTATTACCTATTCTATAATTTAATTTACTCGCTCAAATCGTGTTCACAAGGTTAATTGTAATGCACTAGCTTAGTTTTTATTCAGAAACAACATTAATTACGCTGACTCGTCACTATATCATGAAAATATGAATAAAGAATCGAAATACATGATTTATTTTTAAACCATTTAATAATTACGGAGCCGTAGGTTGCATTTCATAAATTAATGTCCACCAGATTTCCAAAGTTAAAAAAATGAGGCTCCATCAAATATAATTTCCTTGTCAATTCAAAAAAAAATACATTAATATCTAACGTCGAAGTTTTATAGTAAAGGTTGTAGTAAAGACTAAAGGCAATTTGAAACTAAAATACTCGGAATAAAAAAATAAAATTCTATTTTAAGATTCTCGGTATAGAGGTAGATAGGCCAGCATGGTGGATAGAGGATACAGATAAAGATCGCGGCGATTTTTTCTATCTTCACCCTTCCATTTAAAATTCGCCCAATTTCTTACTGATCTCCCGATTAACTAAAGCATGCCGTAAGGAATAAGGATGTACGAACAACGTCAGTTAACAAAGCCGTTATCCGAAACGAACACGTTATTTTGTTATATAGCATTTAATCCAGTAGATGTAAACTAAGCGGAACGCTGCCCTTTACCTTCGTCCATAATTGTATTATCTATCGAAGAAGGTAGACACAATTATGTTTATATATGTAAATCCACTTTTGTTCCTACGTTGTGCAACACTGCAGGCGGATAATTATAAACGCCCAAAACACCTGTTTGTTGATGAGGATGACGTCAATTTCAGAAATGGCACCGAGGATGTAATAAAACGGCATGTTAAGGAACACAGACGCATTATAAACAAGCTGTTCCTTATATTTGTGTTCTCTCTGTCAACGTTATAGGAATTTGGAAGAAGTAGTGTACGAGCTCGTATTGTAATGCATGAAATAGGTAATATAATTTCAATTTCTGTACATACGTAAATCATAAAATAAATACGTAAATCAATATCAAAATAAGAATATAAATTAAAGGGAATTTCTTATCTTTGTGGTTTATTTGATGTTCCGATTGTCAGCACACTTTAAATATGTTAATCAATACTATCTCCACAACTTTAAGCTTTAGGAAAACAACATTTTGAATTTTATTTTATCATCATTATCATACATTTTATGAATTCCGTACAAATAGATGGTAGTGATTATTATCTGTAATGTTTCCGTTAACATTATAGTTTAAAGTATTCACCGCCAGGCAGAAAAAAGATTATAGTTTAAATTATGAACGGAAACTGTTTAGTATACAATCAGAGACGAGACATCTGTGACTCTAAAATCGCTTCTTGGGAAGTGACGCGTGAAAAAAAATTGGACATCCGCCACGACTTTGTATCACTGTTAGTTGTTACTTCACAAGTTGAGCAAATTTTCAACAGTATATTTTATAATACCAACCTCATTAGTTATGATGGTATAAATTATGCGTCATTTTACTTAGCATCCGTGAATAAATAAGCTTAGATAATTAATTACACAAAAAATCTATAAAACATTGTATTTGTGGTATTCCGGACATATAATTAAAAATTATATGTCCAGAATTAAAAACGCCGAGCTGTAACCTAATGGTTAAATATTTCTAAATTAAATAGTTATTCGTAAATGGATATAGACAAAACTAAACACGGTAAATAGATTACGGATACCATCACCTATAAAAAGTATAAAATTATATCAAGATACATGATACTCAGACGTTTACTCAGTAAGGAAGCAAACAATACAGCAAGGTGTAAGACAATTAAACAAGATTGAAACCCATTATTAGGATTAGATGTTATTTATATCCGTTATTTAGATGAGTAGGTAATTCATCCAATATAGAGGTAAATAACTCAGATACAGTAACTAAGTATTTGTTTATTTATAAGGTCTGATAGTAGACAATACACGTGAAAACTAAGTTTAAGTACATGATTGTTTTAAAGTAGACACCACATTCATTAATAATTCACTAATTCAGGATTAAGGAATATCAATTCTTGCACATTTGTGACTCAAAATACAATCTCCGATTGCTAAAAGAAATAAGTATATACCTATTTTAGTGAAATATAACTACTCCGCCTGTTTACTTAGGTTTTTGAGACTTTAAAAGATATTTAATACGGGGATTTAACCTACAATAAAATAAGGAAAAAAATTAGGAATGTACGATTTCAATAATGCCATATTATTAATAATGGCAATAAAAATATACGGGAACTTAAATATTTTTCTGTTTAGTACAAAGAGAAAGTAAAAAATTTGACCCAAAAATCTTCGCCACGTCTCTAATAGAAAACATCAAACTAGCTCTAACAAAGGGCTCTATAACATTCACCTTGCGAGTGATTTATTTGTGAAACTTTGTTCGTGTTTTTATAAACATTAGCGTACGTCAAAATTCACCGTCTACCGGAATCGAGGTCGCAGAATTGGTGTCAAATTATAGGCTCTCTATTTTTGTATTATAGTTTTTGTCTTTTTTACAAAGGCAGGCGAACAGACGACTCATTTGGCGGTGATGTATTCTATCATTAGTAAATATCGGCAGCCCCAGTGGTATGCCAAGCTGCAGGCTTACATGGAAGGGAATTTATTGTCCATACATTATCATTCCATGGGGAGTGCTAGGGAAGTATTTAAGATATACTAACTACCATTCTTTTACGCACACCTGTATCCAGAGGAAGGTTGCTACATTAATTATACCACTTACTTCTAGTGTGTTATCAGTGGTCATTTTCTCCACGCACTTGCAAACTCTGGAATGAACTTTCCTTATCCATGTTACCTCTTTAAATGTTTCTGGATAGAGCACTAATTTAATGTTTCTGTTTTCTGCTATAATTTGAAATGAAGTTGTGAAAGTAATTTTAGCTAACAGCACAAATCCATTCGAAAAACAAAGTTTAAAATGTACAATAGGAAACGTATTGGCCATGCACAATAGTAACTCCTACTGCTGCTGCTCAACTGCTTTCTTAGACCAATGCAGACTGTATTGATCATTTCAATTGGTGTCTAATTCATCATACCTTTTTTTCAGCCAGATCCTGTACATGGACCAACATTCGTACCAGATTCCTACCAATTACAATAGAAACATTCCACCCGGTAAGCATTTTTACTCCATTAATCCATAGTTAGTTAATGTAATTAAATTGCTTGACAAACAATTAATATGATTAATATGACTGAAGGCGTGGAATATTAATATAATGACCGAGATTCGAGGAAATTTCTATGAAAATTTTAAATTTTGCTTTATAGAGCAGGGTTATTTATAAACCCGCTCACGTATATTTTTAGCTAGTGTATTTTGAACATTGTCATGATAAAATAGTATCAGAAGTCATCCACTTTAGGGCGGACGTTACGGGCAAAATTGGCCGACAAGCAGCCTTTGGCCTGTCATTAGTCAAATTTATATCTGCTGATAAATTTTACTAATATACTTAGGCACTATGTTTTAACTATTAGGTTTATTACTAAAAATAAATTTACATATAAGGTGAAGCGTTAACAGCAGAAGCACATTTTTACGATCGTTTTGAATGAAAAATTACATAGATACCTATTTGACGACGAAATAAATGATAATTATTTTAATAGATTAATTCATTCATTGTTATCAACCGCACCTTTTAATAACATAACATAACATAAGGTCACGCCTGTATCCCCGAAGGGGTAGGCAGAGGCGCACTAGCGAACTACAACACCCACATTTCGCCGAGCTTAGTTCCGTCCCAGATGTGATAGGGGGCGAGCCTATCGCTATATCGGGCACAAATTCCAGACTCCGGGCTGATATGGAAAATTTCACCTTTTAATATACATAGTTTAAACGAATACAGCCATATATTAACTACTTTAACAGTTACATGAAATATTAAACCAATTTAATTTTAACCAATTAATTCGGGAATAATAATTAAAACCTAATCGTGATAGAATCCGTAAGAATAGTTTTATTTCAATATTAAACCAAGTTAGAACATATATTCCTAATGCCTTGAAAGCACGATACCTCAAGTTCTTTTCCCATACCTATTTATTAGAATGACAGACGATTACTGACGATGACGATGACGATTATTATCTCAAGGGAATTATTCATTTTATCCTTATTTTATGCCATCAGTACATATTGTTACTATCTTCGAATATTTCGTACCCTCCAGTCATTTTAATGATTTGAATTCTGAATTTCTTCTGAATATTTCAATTTGTTTACATCCCGACGGAATTTGTGGGACTACAAGAAAACTCTAATAACTGCTTTCGATCGAAAATAAAACGTGATTTTCTATATAAAAATATTGAATCATCAAGGGTCCGCTGGGTTCACTTGGACCAGCTGTTCTGACGTCAACTCCCTCTGAAAACATTGGAAAAAACGCGATGCCCGACCCAGGATTCGAACCCAGTTCCTCCTTATACTGCAAAGAGACCAAGGAGGCGTAGAGTGAGAATTTTCAAAAGGGAAGCTGATACTTGTTTTATTTTCCTTAAGACCTATTTATTAGCAGAAGAATCGGAAAAGATAAACCGGAAAGAATAGAATAGAAATAAGAATATGGATTCTTCGCCACCGGAGGCGACATATTTTCAAATATTAAATCGGGGTAAAACAAGAAATAATTATTTCTTAAGTTTACGCGAATGCTATTCATTGAAATAAAACTATTTTTTGGGATTTTATCTCGATTTGGTTTTAATTTTTATTCCCGACGTTAAACTTTTTTAAATCTGTATAATTCAAAAATGAAGGTAGATTTTGTAATACTAACATTCTTGGACAAATGACATCTCAGTCCAACCCGTGACCACGAAGACTGCAAAGCCTTCGAAACGTCGGGAATAAAAATTAAAACCAAATCGTGATAAAATCCGTAAAAATAGTTTTATTTCAATGAAATAATTAATTTGTGAGAAAAGTAAATACCTATCAAGTAGAATCGAGGCTTTACTAACCATGTCGATAAAGTTTGTTTCACTCGTGATATCTCCGTCAGTCTGTCATAACTTTGATCGCTACATGCTACAAGTTCCAAACAATTTATCGTAATTTTTAACGAACAACATTATCTGATAATTTCAGGTAAAAACACAACTGTCTACGTAGGAGTGAACGTGAACAGGGTTTCTGGAGTTGATGAAAATAAAGAGGTAATTTTTTTTTATAGCAGAGACTGGCAAACGAGCAGATGGCTCACCAGCGGCCTGAGCAGGATAATTTCTTACAACCGTAAATGTATTCGAACTCGATGCGCGTCTATGAAATTTGTATGAAATATTAACCAAACGTCATCAGTGCGCAGCGAACTCGAATACATTTTCGTGCTCGGGCTACTGATTGTAAGTGGTCTCCACCATCCATAGACACCTAAGACACAAAAATAATCATAGGTGCGTTGCCAACCTTTCTTTTTAACATTGGAAATTTCATTTGCGAATCTCTCCAAGCCGGAGCCCAGAGGTATATCGGACTCACTGGTCTAAACCGTCCTACCGACTAAAACCCCGCAATGTTCCGCTCTCTCTGTTCGGAAATGGATGGGAAGTGAAAAAGACATTGGGAAAAGAAAGGGGGGGGGAAATGGGCCACCGGAAATCTCACTCACCGAACGAAACGCAACAGCAAGCTGCCACTTTACGTGAGTTTTCTGTGAGACAGTGGTATCAAACCGGTCGAGTCGGCCAATTCTTGGTATAGACGTCATTGTCTACGCTTTACAGCGTGGCTCTACTACTCAAAAAAATGTAATGTCTACAAATAACAATAATAGTACGTAGCTTTCCATAATATATACCATAAGATGGTGTAAATGTGGAATAATCAATATAAACTAATGCGACTATAACTGCCTCGGTGCCGTACTTGTATTTCAGGAGGACTACCATCCTGAGGTCACGGGTTCGATACCCGGTCGGGCAAAGCGACTTTGTTTTTCGTCGATCGTAAAATCGTGAACTTAAAAAAACTTCAAACATCAAACTTTGTTTTAGTCAATTTATTGATAATAGATTTGTGCAGGCATATAGATACGCAATAAACACTAAATAAAAATATGTTTTATTGTTTCAGGAGATAACTTTGGACGTTTTATTGCAAGTTTCATGGTCAGAGAACCGTCTTCACATGCCGTCGGGCATGCCGTTCATTGACCTGCCGTGGGAGTTTCGGCAGCTCATCTGGACCCCGGACCTGTACATCTGGCAGCTGCAGACGATGAAGATCATGTCAGTGCTGCAAGAGATGGCGTCGCTGAGGCTTTATTCCAATGGCACTGTCTCAGTCAGTATTGGGTTCGTCGAATTTATTCTTTTCTTTGTACCTACCTTTATCCCATCTTATTGTGGGGTCGGCGCAACATACTTTTTCGAGCATGTTGCAGAAAGGATTTGTCTTAGTTTTTACGACCGGCTGTCAACCTAATGTCAACCCCCGTATGGAGGATCAGTCCCGAGCAAATAGTGTTAGATAAACAACACGCCTGATCTAAAATCGAATCCAAGACCTCCGGTCACACCCCAAATACGGAGCCACTAGACCAAAGAGGCGACAATTATTACAATTAATTATTTTTGGCTATCGTTTCCATAAAAAGTTGAGTTGTACAATGCCCAATGGACTATGTAATAATATATCTAGTTGTACGTAGTAAAATAACAGTGCTATTTCAATTGAGTCCCAAAAAAATCTTACGAAAAATTCAGAATGTTGCTGTATTAATGATAAACAGATAGATAGATAACTCTTTATTGTACACCAAGAAAAAACAAATTACAAAAACGAATAAGCAATACAAAGTGGAAACAATAGGCGGTCTTATCGCTTATAGCGATTTCTACTAGATAACCTTGTGACCACTTAATGAATAGATTTAAATTTCATTTTACTAAGCAGAAAGCCACTTCAAAATCGCACTTACTACTCGAACAAACTAAAAGCAGTATTCTCCTTCCGTGGTAGTCGGGTAAAACGAATAACGAGATATCTCTATCTTATAAGACGGATGGCATGTTAATAAATATGAAAACTTTTTACGATTACGAATGTTATATGTACCTATGTATTAATAGAAATATGTTTTATTATACCTACTATAATAAAAACATCATAAAATCTAATCACGATCGAGATGTAGAATGTTTACAGCTTGTAAATTTTAATGTTCTTAGACGTAACTACTACAAGAAGCCGTTTCCTAAAGTTAATACCTATCTAATTACTCTATTATAAAAGCGAAAGTTTGTGAGTGTATGTTTGTTAGCTATTCACGTTGCAACGACTGGACCAATTTTGATAAAACATGAGATTGATGTAGCTGACACCTTCGTTTAATACTTATTATTTAGGAAAATAAATTTCCAAGCGAACGGAGTCGCGGGCAACAGCAAGTTTTTTTTTTTTTTTTTTTTTTTTTATTGCCGTCGTGGGCAGACGAGCTAGCGGTCCGCCTGTTGGTAAGCGGTAACCGCCGCCCATAGACTTGAGCAATGCCAGGGGCACAGTCAAGCCGCTGCCTACCGTTGGGTGAATACTCTTTTTAAACCTCGTTTAAAGAGGGATAGGTCATAGCGCTCGGGGAACACCGACGCAGGAAGTTCATTCCAAAGCTTGCACGTACGTGGTAAAAAAGACCGCTGGAAACGCACCGTACTGCTGCGGATTGTTTCCAGGTGATAAGGATGAACTCTACTGCGATGTCGGGTGGTGCGATGGTAAAATGGTGCTGAAGGTACCATATTAAACAGTTCCTCAGAACACTCCCCGTAGTAGAGGCGATAAAACACACAGAGAGACCCGAAGTCCCTCCGCAGCCCCAGCGCCTCCACTTTATCCGTGAGATTGGTATCGTCGACGATTCTAAAAGCGCGCCGTTGTAAGGAGTCAAGTGGGTTTAGCAGGTATTTTGGGGCCCCTGCCCAGAGGTGAGAACAGTACTCCACGTGGGGACGGACTTGTGCTTTATAAAGCATTAATCTATGTCTCCGCGTAAAGCATTGCCTAGCCCTGTTCAGAATACCCAATTTCCTGCTAGCCAGTTTGACTTTGTCCTCCAAATGACTCCTAAACTGTACCTTATTCGAGATTTCTACGCCGAGGATACCAATACTCTCGGAGATACAGAGAGTGACTCCTTGGAACTGTGGCGCCATGACGAACGGGTCCCTCTTTGCAGTGAACGCGCAAACTTGTGTATTTTATAAATATATGTATTTTATGTAAAGTATTTTATATATTTTAAGAATTACTTACCTACCTTTATGGTTTCATCCATACATGCTATCAGAAGCTATAAGACAAATCACCGTTCAAAACGCAATAGCAAGCAATCAATTCATGTTTAGTTTGAGTAGGATCATATTAAGTCCGTTTATAATATTATTAATATCATACCGTAACAAATATTTATAAATATAATAAGGATGTACAACTAGTGTAACTATAGCTTACCCAGATTATTTTACGTCCCATCATGACGATCACGATCATCACGATGATCAGGACCAAATTGCTAGCAACTCGTAAAATACAACGCAATAACGACGATCACAGATATACTATGCTGTTTTCATGGGCAGTGGTCTCTTACCGTCAGGTAGCCCGTCTGCTCATTTAACTCCTATTAGAACTGTATCCCCGAAGGGGTAGGCAGAGGCGTACTAGCGAGCTAGAACACCCACATTTCGCCGAGCTTAATTCCGTCCCAGATGTTATAGGGGGCGAGCCTATCGCCATATCGGGCACAAATTCCAAACTCCGGGCTGATATGGAAAAATCCAATATCATTTTGCCCGACCCGGGGATCGAACCCGAGACCTCAAAACCGTAGTCGTACCGAAATACCACCACGCCACTTAGGCAATGAGAATCGAAATTGCATATATTATACTTCTTATTTGCAGAGCGACTATCACAATCAAATGCGAAATGGACTTCGTATTGTACCCCTTGGACGTACAGAACTGCGCTATTGACTTCGGGAGTTGTGAGTATTAGACCTATTTGCTTTACGAACTATTATGCCAGAGTGGGAAAGTCCAGCATAGTTTATTTGCGGGGAAGTGAAGTGACAGACCGTCGTTACGATGTAGATATAATAACATAACATAAACTAAGCTCACGCCTGTATTCCCGAAGGGGTAGGCAGAGGCGTACTGGCGAACTAGAACACCCACATTTCGCCGAGCTTAGTTCCGTCCCAGATGTGATAGGGGGCGAGCCTATCGCCATATCGGGCACAAATTCCAGACTCCGGGCTGATATGGAAAAATCCAATATCACTTTGCCCGACCCGGGGATCGAACCCGAGACCTCAGAATCGTAGTCGTACCGAAATACCACCACGCCACGGAGGCAGTTCAGGCAGATTTAACTCTACGCTTTAAAGGTACTTTATATTATTATAAAGTACCTTTAAAGAGTGGAGTTTACCCGCCTACCAGGCATCCCCACATTGATTATTTTAAAAGTACATCAATCAGTCGCAACTAACTCAGTAGCTTAATTGGAAGCCATTCATTATAAAAATAAGAAGAAGAACTCAGTAGCTTAGGTTACAAAAAGTAGAGTCGAGCTTTACCCAGTTAACAGCATTTGAAGTACTTATGCTAGCTTTAGCAGTATTATGCTAGTCAGTTAGATACCCGTATTCCTTACACCTAGAAAAAAGGACATAAACTCGTAACAAAACGAAAGCTGTTAAGTTTTCTGCGGACCGTCAGCCCTAGTAACATCGCACCTATGACTTTTACCTAGTTGTGGAAAAAACAACTAGAAATATATGTAATTTAAGGCAGATATTATGTATTTAGTCGATGACTTAGTCACTCAGAGTGTAGGTACTCGGTTTTTAGAGTATCTCTAACATAAAATATTCATTAAAAAAGTAATTAAAAGCAAAGGCAAAAACATCTAGAACGTGAAAAGTTTAGACGTTGTAAAAGTGTTTCAAATTTTCCGTGTTTGTTTTCCGAATGTTTTGTCTACACGCCAGTCGTTCGACTTTTATTCGCAGTTTTTAAAAGATGTACCAGTTTTACGATTCGAGGTGATTACAAATGTGAGCCATGATTGATATTTCGTTTTTGGTCTATAGGCAGTAGATATATTTAGACGGGGAAACTGCGATGCTCTGAGTTCAACTTCAAACATTAGGTGGGGAAATCTCACTTCGAGCCTATATTTCGTTTCGATAAATTACAAATTTCCCATTATTAGAATTTGTGCCCGGTATAGCTTCAGACAGGTACCAAAGCAGATACCTATAAGGAAAACAAGCTTAGCGCGTTGATGTACTATTTGCATCTTAACCTGCCTCGATAAAGCATAACATAACACAACATAACATAACCTCACGCCTGTATCCCCGAAGGGGTAGAGGCGCACTAGCCAACTACTACACCCACATTTCGCCGAGCTTAGTTCCGTCCCAGATGTGATAGGAGGCGAGCCTATCGCCATATTGGGCACAAATTCCAGACTCCGGGCTGATATGGAGAAATCCAATATCACTTTGCCCGACCTAGGGATCGAACCAGAGACCTCAGGACGGTAGTCGTACCGAAATACAACCACGCTACCGAAACAAGCAGAGGAGATACAGGTGTGAGCTTATGTTATGTTATTGTACAGACAAGTACACATCAGAGGACGTGCGGTTCGAGTGGCGCGAGGTGGCGCCTTGGCTGGGGCTCGGGCTGCGCGGCGTGCAGCGCAGCGAGTTCCGACTCCCCAAATATGTTGTCACATTCGTCACGGACAAAAGTAATCTTATTCGCAATTTTGGTGAAGGTAAATGTATATTTATTGCTTTGCGCTTCTGTTTGCGCCTCGTAACTAACTACGTACCTACTAACGCTGTCGCGACGTCGCTATACGCTGGCATGCCGCCCGCACGCTCGGCGCGGATGTTCCTAATGGCTTATTGTTACGAATATTAAACGTATCAAAGTTTTATATTTTTTTAAATGTTCAGACAGCGAAGATTATTTACAAGTGCCACTTGCCATCCGCCCCTGGCATCAAATTCCATGTGATCGTCTGAGAATGCACTTTTATGTGTAGTATCGTGAAGTTTGTGTTGTGTACGTCATGGCATGCGATGTTGTGTGATATAAAGAGTGAAAGTTATTTACAAGCCAACAAACACAAATAGTTTCCAAGTGGGATATGTAAACTGTAAGTTTTATATTATGCTGAATGTATTAGGCGATGTTCTGTAGATTGGTATTATGATTTGGCTTTTAGTTTGCGCAGAATTTACATCACCCGTCGAAATCACTATTGAAAATATAATTAGGTATGTTTGATGAAATTTTGTATATAGAAGATGCATCATTGATATCAAGAAATAGGACTAATGTAGGTAATGTTTCCAGGCGAGCATTCAGCTGCACGTTTGCAGATAAAATTGTCTCGAGAGCTGCGAAGCTACTTGCTGGAGAGCTACTTACCGTCGTCACTGTTTGTCATCATATCCTGGGGCAGCTTCTGCGTGATTCCAGAAATTGTGCCCGGTCGGATGGTGCTGCTTGTGACCACGCTGCTCTCACTAGTCACCATGTTCGATACAGTCAGGTAAACACGAAAATGATCTCCAGGAATCTCATATTCTATAATTGTATCCCGGTTAAATAGAATAGAGCACTAAACCAGCTCGAATCACCACCAACTCACAGAAAAGCGAAGGAGAATTCCAATGGAGTACATTCGTTTGATACCTGTTACCGCTAAAGGACGCGGGGCCGGGCGGGCTTGATATACGTGTCCAAATAGCAACACACCTGTGGTTCTTTTGATCTAGTGAGTATCCATGGGTGGTGGAGATCAATTACCATCCACGTAACCACCTGATCGTTTGCCAGTCTCTACAATAAACAGCACACTTTGACCTGTTAGTATAATTATATAACGTAGTACCTACACGGTGATACAATGTTTGTAACTTGCATTAGCTCGTTTACCGATGTCTGCCATGAAAAAAGTAGATACAAATATCGGGCATCATACTTATGACAGCGTCCGTTGCGCAGCGGCCGAGTAGCCGATCGTAAAGCTAGAAGTCGCGGGTTCGATACCCCGCCGAGCCCAATGTTTGTGTGGCCCGCAGATATTTGTTTCGGGTCCGGGTGTTGTGAAATCGAAAGTCTCTCGCATTTTCAAATACCTACGACACAAGACTCGTATCCTTACTATAGGGGTCAGGATAATGCAGTGACGTGCACAGGAATTTAGACCAGGGAAGACAAAATTTATTAAATTATTTTCTTCGGCACTTGCATCACCATCGTTAAAATCATCATCCTCTTTTCGATTTAAACCAAGCGCCGCTGTTTTGAAAATCTGTTTTTGTTTATTATTTATTTATGTAAATAGTACCTACTAAATAGCAAATTGTCAGACAGTGTCTCTTTATCTATATGGCCGGCACGCCACTGGGACTATGTGTGTGTCTATTGGGTGTTGTTTATTTATTTTGTTGACAGTACCAACTCGCCGGACGCGTTGGAGTTGAAATGTATCGAAGTGTGGCTGATCTCGTGCACGATGTTCGTGTTCATCGCGTTGCTGGAGTACTTCGTGGTGCTGTTCGGCATCCGGTACGACAAGAGCTGGAGCCGGCGGCGGCAGGACCTGCGGCGCGCCGCCTCCGCCGCGCAGCTCGCGCCGCCGCCGCTGCATGTCAATCACTCACAGGTACACACTACCACAAAAGAGATAGATATTCTGTGACACTACTCTTATGTCTCATTCGCACGAGAGCTTTTTCAACGCTCGTTGAATAAGCCCTCATTCGCACGAGAGCTTTTGCAACGCTCGTTGAATAAGCCCTCATTCGCACAAGAACTTTTTCAACGCGCGCTAAAAAAGCGTTGAAATGGGACATATGAGTTCTAATATAGTTATTCAAATGCGGACGCTTTTAAAACGCGGCGTTTTTTAAATGCCGGGCGTTGAGTTAGGTTAGAGACGAGACACTTAGCCCTCATTCGCACTAGAGCTATTTCAACGCGCGTTAAAAAAGCGTCTCAACATGTGAAATCTCTGTTCATATGAGTGTTTGAAAATCAATCTTGTCCTGTTTCTAATAAGATATATTCTACATACCGCCCAATGCCCGGTGTTTAAAAAACTCCGCGTTTAAAAATATCGGCTCTCGTGCGAATGAGGGCTTACTCACAACATTCATATTTACCACGGACGTACAAATCCATTTGGATGGAGTGCTAGGAACATTAAAAGTGAAGCAGGGTTTTCGGCTCATTCGATCTATCAACACGTAATAGCGGCGACTGATTGAATGATCCGAAAATCCTGCTTCACTTTCAATGTTCCTAGCGCTCCATCCATCTTTTTTTTACGTCAGTGATATATACATCTTTATCCCCGATATCTCCCTTATCAAATTCTATAACCGAGCAACTCGAATGTAATTTTCCGAATTGAAAAAAGTCAGTCAAAATTTGAACATATTGTTCATACATGCTATGTTTGATATTACCTCTATGTACCATGTGTTCTTAATTAATAGAAAAGTGAACTGTTAATCTACTTCCAATTGGGATTACACGCCCCAAGATTTCAATATAGAATCGCACCGACTTCAGCCTAAATACTCTACTTAAGTAAGGTAGAAACAGAAAGTAAAATGCGGAGAACTCTTCTGCATGCACTTCCCAATCACCTACAAGGCTACTGCCCTTCATTAACAATTACTGCTCCTCCTAGAGAATAAGTTGAAGCTGGCCTCATAAAATTGCACGTATTGTTATAAATAAACAAAATAGAATTTGTCATAATAATAATATTATAGCTCTGTAATATTACTGTCCCGCTGCTGGGCATAAGTAAGTCTTTGTCATAAGTCTGTGTTTATTCTACACAACATCTATGATTTATTGTGCGTTTACAGCGGTTGAGTACACCAGTGACAGGAACGCCGCAGGGAGGCGTTTTCTCACCCACCCTTAGCGTCGAGGATGAAGGACTCAAACAACAGTTTGAGCATCAAACAATACAAAGGGTGAGTACATAACTCAATAGCTACATCGAAGCCTAAGTTAGCCAACCCAGCATACCAGTGTACCTAGTTCTACACTGCATGTGAAATAATTTAATCTAATACACTTAGATGCATTGATTTTAAAACTAGGCCACCGATTTCTAGTTATCCCAGTCGGGAAAAAGGAATTGGAGACAAAATAAAGTGGGATGTGAAACAAGGTCACAATCTGTTAGCAAGGTAAAGATAAGAATAACAAGACGTAATGCACTGTGTGGCTAACGTAACGAAGTATCTAGAATGGATCACGTTGGATGTAACTTGTAAAGATTCTATGTATTGAGCTGTACTGAGTACTTAGAATAGAATATACATACATGTTTAGGTAGACACAATTTAGAGGGTAATCTAAGGAGCTAAGCGACTAGTACCTATGTTGTAAAGATTGTGGCATAATAGCCTAAATGTAGAAATAGTAGGTATACCTACGTAGCTAGTCCCACAGAACTAGATGTTATAGAAAAACATGACGTGCATCATACAGCAACATCATTGCAAAAATCACAACGCCATATTGCCCTAACTTACCGCACATTTAGTGTAAAATGAAAAATAGAATGCAATAATAGTTTCATTAAGTAAAAGCTAACTGTTGTAATGCAAATAGACCACTATGATACATGCAATTTATTTTACAGTCTCATTCTTGTTATTTTTAAATAGGATTCTCCGATCCTGGAATCAATGGCGCCGAACGGTGGCGCGAGCAGTTTTCTAACGCGAATCAAAGGGATCGCGGATCGAGGCGTCATGTTTTGTGGCGCCCAACATGGTGCGCTCGATAAGTACGCGCTCATGGTGTTCCCTATCTGTTTCCTATTATTTAATGTTATTTACTGGACGACATATCTCAGTGAAGCACATCGTGCCATCCACGATTGAGACTCTCATTACAATTTTAAGTGTTTTTACTTTGTTATTATATTGCCTAATTATAATGACGTTTGAATTTGTAAATACTATTGTTATAGATAAAATGCTAGTCAAATCGAAATGAATTTCTGTAAAAAGAGTGAAGCCATTAAGTTATATAAAGTTTCACGTAGTTCTCGATTGCCAGGACAGAATATAATCGTGTCTTACTGTGAAACCAGGACTATGTGTGTGAATGTTGATTATTATTATAAAAACAGAATATAATTACATAAAATTATTGTTGACTAATTTAAATAATTTATAATTTAGGTAATTATGAATCTGTACAGTGATGTACCTATTGCAATTTATACCTAAAACGTATGATATTGAATTGATTTGTGTCTCCCGAACTTTAACACTTTTGATAGTGCTTGGGGTCTGAAATTTCATTTTAGAACTTCTAATGGCGGGTACACACCAGCTGAAGGAAGGCGAAAGAATCTATTCCTGCGGCGTTCCCACAAACAAACTTTCGCTGTTGTGAGAATGAAACAGCCATGATTCGTTCGCCGTCGTTCGGACCGGTGTGTACGCGCCATAACGTTAATCCAAAACTCGACCCGTCGTGTGTTAGCTCATTCATTTTATGAGTTGTTTATTGTGGTTTCTATTTATTTAGATCTTACCGAAGAATTACATCTAATTAAGCTTAAACTAAAATCCTGATAGAAAATACAGCAACTATTCTGACTTAATTAACAATAGGTATGGACTATGGGATAATTAACTGGTAATAATCTATTAACAAACGCTGAAAAGGAATATCCAAAACAAACTGCACGTTCAATATAACGTGAAAAGTCTCACTTGATGATTTTTTTACCAGACATTATTCTTAGTACTAAGTTAATTATTAAATCTGTATATAGAATGTATCTGGGGACCACAAAATAGCTCAACAAACAAAATCTAAGTATGTATGCCTTTTTGCCACCATATGTGCCTTTAAACAGGTATCTGAAATAAAGTTTATAGTTCGAATTAAATGCAATATGACATATCAAAGTTGCCTTTTATCGTAGACTAACAATAATTTACGTACATTCACCTCTTTTTGAATTGAATCTTAAGACTAAAATTAAGTGTTATTGCGGCGCTAAATACTTAAGGTGACTTGCAGTACTTCGATAAACCATGATTTATGCCAAATCTCAATTTAAATATAGGAATAACTGTTGGATAAATTGAGTATAGGACTAACTTTAGATTAGTAATAGCCCTGCAAATCGCCGTTAATCGTAAAGACACACATTGTCCCCCATAAGTATAGCTAATATATTTGTACTAATATAATTACTAATATAATTTCGTATCCGGATCTATGCGTGCCTTTACAGGTCTCATGCCAGTGAAACGGGATCAACTCAATTATTTGAGAACGTCCAAGCGGGGACGGACCGTGTTCTCGAGCAGTACCCATCCGCGGAGGTGGTGGTTCTTGGTGACTTCAACGCTCATCATAAAGAGTGGTTGGGGTCTCGGACCACTGACCTCCCGGGTCGGTCTGCTTATGAGATGGCATTGTCTTATGGCTTCTCGCAACTGGTGGCACAGCCCACCCGTGTCCCAGATATTGAGAGCCATGAGCCATCCCTGTTGGATCTTCTGCTGACCACACACCCTGACGGATACAGCGTGGTGGTCGATGCCCCTTTGGGAACATCAGACCATTGCCTAATCCGTTCGTCGGCTCCTGCAGACTATCCCGATCGTATTTCAACGACCGGGTCTCGTAGGGTCTGGCGATATGGGTCAGCAGACTGGGATGGGCTTCGCGAGTTCTTTGCGTCCTTCCCATGGAGGCGGTTCTGTTTCTCCTCTGATGATCCTGACACATGTGCGGACTGCGTCAGGGATGTGGTGCTACTGGGGATGGAATTGTTTATCCCTTGCACCACAATACCGGTGGGGCGTCGCAGTCGGCCTTGGTATAATAGTACCTGTGCCGCCACTGCGCGCCTCAAGCAGTCTGCATATATAGCATGGAATAACGCCATTAGGTGTCGGGATCCTATTTCCAAGGAGGAGAAACGGAAGCTCAACGCCGCCTCTAGATCCAACAAGAGGGCGATTGCCAAGGCCAAGGCGGAACATATTTGCAGGATTGGCAAGCGGCTAGAGACCTATCCCTCTGGTAGTCGGGCTTTCTGGTCGCTTGCCAAAGCTGTACAAAATAACTTCTGCCAATCTAGTCTCCCGCCACTGCGTAAGCCTGATAACAGTCTGGCCCACAGTGCAGAGGAGAAAGCCGATCTCTTGGCTGAAACCTTTGCCTCAAACTCGACTCTGGATGATGGGGGAGCCACCCCTCCAGTAATCCAGCGATGTGAGTGCTCCATGCCTGATATCCGCATTACGCAGCGTGCGGTCAGGCGGGAGCTCAGGCTCCTTGACGTCCATAAGTCGAGCGGACCAGACTGTATCCCCGCAGTGGTTCTTAAGATGTGCGCCCCTGAGTTGACTCCCATTCTCACGCGTCTCTACCGTCTTTCTTACAAGATCAACCGGGTTCCAGCTTCGTGGAAGACTGCACGTGTCCATCCAATCCCCAAAAAGGGTGATAGGTCGGATCCTTCCAACTACAGGCCGATAGCTGTCACATCCTTGCTTTCCAAAGTCATGGAGAAAATTATTAACAATCAGCTCTTGAGGTACCTCGAGGGTCACCAGCTGATTAGCGATCGTCAGTACGGTTTCCGTAGCGGTCGTTCGGCTGGTGATCTCCTCGTGTACCTCACACACCGCTGGGCGGAGACTTTGGAGAGTGGGGGCGAGGCTATCGCCGTCGGCCTGGATGTTGCGAAGGCATTCGACAAGGTATGGCATCGAGCCCTTCTGTCGAAGCTACAAACATATGGAATCCCCGAGGGACTCCGTAAGTGGATTGCCAGCTTTCTGGATGGCCGGAGCATAGCCGTCGTGGTAGACGGCTGTACCTCCGCAACCAAGACCATTAATGCTGGTGTTCCACAAGGCTCGGTGTTGTCGCCGACACTATTCATCCTGCATATCAATGATATGCTGTCCATAGACGGCATGCATTGTTATGCAGATGATAGTACATGTCATGCGCGATACATCGGCCAACAGAATGTCCCTCGGTGTACCGTGGAGGAAAGACGGTCCCAACTTGTGTCTAAAGTCGAGAGCTCTCTGGGGCGAGCCTCCGAATGGGGTGAAAAGAACTTAGTTCAGTTCAACTCATTGAAGACACAAGTTTGCGCGTTCACTGCAAAGAGGGACCCGTTCGTCATGGCGCCACAGTTCCAAGGAGTCACTCTCTGTATCTCCGAGAGTATTGGTATCCTCGGCGTAGAAATCTCGAATAAGGTACAGTTTAGGAGTCATTTGGAGGACAAAGTCAAACTGGCTAGCAGGAAATTGGGTATTCTGAACAGGGCTAGGCAATACTTTACGCGGAGACATAGATTAATGCTTTATAAAGCACAAGTCCGTCCCCACGTGGAGTACTGTTCTCACCTCTGGGCAGGGGCCCCAAAATACCTGCTAAACCCACTTGACTCCTTACAACGGCGCGCTTTTAGAATCGTCGACGATACCAATCTCACGGATAAAGTGGAGGCGCTGGGGCTGCGGAGGGACTTCGGGTCTCTCTGTGTGTTTTATCGCCTCTACTACGGGGAGTGTTCTGAGGAACTGTTTAATATGGTACCTTCAGCACCATTTTACCATCGCACCACCCGACATCGCAGTAGAGTTCATCCTTATCACCTGGAAACAATCCGCAGCAGTACGGTGCGTTTCCAGCGGTCTTTTTTACCACGTACGTGCAAGCTTTGGAATGAACTTCCTGCGTCGGTGTTCCCCGAGCGCTATGACCTATCCCTCTTTAAACGAGGTTTAAAAAGAGTATTCACCCAACGGTAGGCAGCGGCTTGACTGTGCCCCTGGCATTGCTCAAGTCTATGGGCGGCGGTTACCGCTTACCAACAGGCGGACCGCTAGCTCGTCTGCCCACGACGGCCCAATAAAAAAAAGAAAAAAAAACTAAGCGAAGCCTTTCAATGACGGGCCGTGACCCGTCATACGAGAGGTCCAGAGTTCGATTCCCAAGGGTTAACGACAGGCAGGCAGCCGGTCGAAAAACCGAAACGAAATGGTTAGATATCGATGCTACGAGATGGTTGAAAAAATGTATTGGGCCAACCACACATTGAAATGGGATAAGAATAGGTGACAAGATAATCACAAGTTTTAAAACTTAACGGACCTACTTCAATTATTGATCCGATTGTGACCAAAATGTATATGGGACCACCCTTGGAATAAGCTCTATCGAACACAAAAAGAATCTTGAATAGTCCTCATTTAGCGGAGATATCGCGTAACATACTCTTTCTTTCTTTCTACCTGCCCTTATGCCACCTTATCGGGAATCGAGCCCAGCCCGCCTAGCATGCGCGTCACGAGATATCCCAATAATCGACTGTCGAGATGTTGTCTACGTGTTTTCTACAATATTGTATGAAAATAAACGAGGACGCATGTTAATGTCCGTAGACAAATAGAGAAAACCGGTTATAACGGGATAAAAAGCGTAGACAAAATGTTCTCGTGGTGCGCATGCTAGGCGGGCTGGACCTCCTGGTCCACAGACCATACATGCTACCACTAGACCAAGGAGGCGACTGATATCGCGATATCGCATAACATACATAAAAAATACAGACAAATTGAGAACCTTCTACTTTTTGGAAATCGGTCGATAAGTAACTGACCTTTTTCACAAATTACTGGTAGGTAAGACAAGCGATACCAAAAATAACGACCTATAAATTCGCTGATTATTAACTGAAATCGAAAATAAAGTTACTAAAGTTTAGATTATAGATAATAGAATGTACTGTATAAACCCCGCATTGCATTATTTGAATTAGTTTATGTATTAAATATGAAGGTTTACCTGTTATGTAATTTTATATGACAGCCTTCGTGGCGCAGCGGGCGTACTCGCCCGGTTACTACCGGCTGAGAAGCGAGAAGCCGTGGGTTCGATCCCGCACCGAGACGAATGTTTATGTAATCCACAGATATTTGTTTCAGGTCTGGGTGTTGTGAGACCGAACGTATGTTGTAGTTTCTGATACCCACGTTACAGGTAAAGGAACGTACCCATATTATGTACGTGACCCATTTTTTACAATTTTATACCCCCTCCCCCTCTCGGTGACCAACCGTAGTATATACCAAGATTACCACCCCCCTCCCCTTTAGATTTCACGTAGTAATTTATAAATATGGTTTTTAAATATTTTTTTGTCGAATAAAAGTTAAAAAACAAAATATTATGATGTGTTGCCACCGGTGACTTTAAAAAGTGCTAAACGCTGCGTGCCATATTTGAATATAACTCGAAAAAGCACGAGATTTCCCTAGAGGATATTGCCTACGTGACGAAAACCTAATATATCGATGATTTATACTCGTAATATAAAATAATGTTAGGTAGACAGTATTTGTAAATAATTATGTAAAAGGGTACTGCCAAATACATACGTAAATCACGTGAGGTTTGAGGTGTGGGTAATAATATTATTGGTTATGATTGGGCAGTCTTCCATGCAAGTATTAAGCGGTGTCTCCTGCAAATGTTTTTTCGAAACAAAATACCAAAAACACTTACACAAAACAAAGGTTTTTCCATTGTCTATAGTCATATAACAATGGACCATAGACAAAAAGTGTTAGTGCCTTAGACCAAAGATAGAGGACAGTGCATAACTATGAAAACATGAAGCATTCCTAATATATGGAACGAAACTAAAATGGCGACTTTGTGAAAGAACGATCCTAGTAATATAACAGTTAGGTATCTTCTATATTCCGAAAATAGTATTATTGTCAATAAAATACCGTATTCCATAAAATCAATAAGTATTTATACGTTGTGTAATTCTTATAACCGCGACAACTCATGGCGGGTACACACCGGCCGAACGAAGGCGAAAGAATCTATACCTGCTGCGTTCACACATACAAACTTTCGCTGTTGTGTGAGTGAAACAGACATAATTCTTTCGCCTTCGTTCGGCCCGGTGTGGACGCACCATTACATGTAAATTGATTGCGAAACTAAAATGGCGGAACCGGCTTCATAGTAAACATACATTTTTCGTTGTTATGCCCGGTCCTCTTATTTTTTATTTAATCATTGGTTAGTGCAGTAGACGCGGCTTTATTTTATAAGTAACACCAATTTTAAAATTATATTGGTTACTTAGATATGTAACTTGTATCTAAGAAAAGAAAATATTTTTTGGTACTTACGCTACTATTTTATCGTAAGCATTGTAAGTTGTAACGTTGCAGCGTTGGGACAACGTAATCATGATAAATAAAATTAAATCTAAAGTTCCTTTTACAAAATAATAAACCCAGCACACTGTAACGTACCTATCTACCTATAATTTGTTTTTTTTAAGAAATACCTAATATCCAAATATCGAAGTACCGCAGTGTCCGAATAGTTGAAGTTTAATGTTTAGTATGTACCTACAGGACCCATAGTACGAGTTAAGGCTTCTCGAAAACTGATTGTTATCGTTAAACTCCATAAATTTTATTTGTAGCTGCTTGCGGAAACTACAATGAACTAAACAAATTTATAGAAATTTAACGATAACTAGTTTTCGAGAAGCACGTACTAAGGGTCCAGAACATTTTTTGTTTTAAGGATGAATAAGCCTTTAGTGGCCACTTGCAGTTCCGTGATAAATTATTATTTATCCCAAATCTTGATTTTATGATAGGAGTGAGCTGTAGAATAAATCGAGATAAGGTGTAACTCCATATTAGTAGGTAACTAGCTGGCCCGGCGAACTTCCGTTCTGCCTAACAGTCGATTCTTTAATTTTTTAGTTTTTTTTTTATTATGTCTAAAATAAACGTAGCCTAAGTTACTCCTTATTACATCAGCTACCTGCCAATAAAAGTCCCGTCAAAATCGGTCCAGCCATTTCAGAGATTAGCCGGAACAGACAGACAGACACAAATTTTTAAAAATGTTATTTTTTTGTATATACCGTATATATATTCGTATACATGTAGTAAAAAACGGTTATTTCAATATTACAAACCGACACTCCAATTTTATTTATATGTATGTATGTATAGATAACGCTGCAAGTCGCCCTAAGCCGAATTAACCATTTTGTCATCGAAGGAATCGTCCTCATCAGGCGAAATCATTGTAAATAATCATATTGTTCGTACCGGTAGTCTTTTGTGCCTTTGTTTTGCGACTGACAGCGAATGTTGTGTGGAAACTGTAATGTAATGAGTATATAAAGTACGTATAAGTATAATCCTTCTAGTCATAAGTGATTATGATCTTACTAGACAATAAGTTGTTATTTATATTTAATGAAGTCAATTGTTTACTCCATTTCAATAGGCGGATGAGTCTATTGATGCACAAAATATTGTATTGCACAAAATGCTTGCAACTTCCAAATTCTATAAAAACATTTAATCTATTTTCTATCAAATCCTAAAATGTTAATAACTTTGTGTAGGTAATTTTTGGTGGGGGATCATGTGCTTTATGCCATAAAATTATTTGATCATTAATGTATTTTAACAAAGAAGATAAAATGATATTGCGGGCCGCACCGATTCAAGCCGCGGGCCATGGTTTGGACAGCTCTGCTTTATGGTAAATACCTACCCAAGAGAACAAAAATCTATTTCCATGATCTTGCTCGCAACAATATTTTAGGCTAAAACAAGATTGTTCTTTAATGCTATACATACAGTACCTACATATAAATATGTGGCCATATTTGAGGGAGAAAGCTTTCCAGTTATCATTTTAATTGATTAGGTACATGACAACGATTCGTGGGAAAAGACATAAAATGATTATAATATCGGTTGTTTATTTTGCCTACCCAACCAAGTTGTTAACAAACAGTGACGTGCATAGGCATTCCAACCAGGATATACAAAATTTGCAAATATATTCTCTTTAACGTTTGCATCATTATCATCATCATCCCCGTATCAATTTAAGCCGAGCGCTGCTATATTAAAATCTGGTTTTTGTTATGATTTTTATTGCAACAATGTCTCTTTGTCTATATGGACTGCACGCCACTGTTAACAAACAATTCAAGTCTTACCAATTCCAAAGCGAAACTTCACTAGTACGCTACATGTTTAATATCAAAAAATTAAACTGGGGTAAATACCCCATAGGTAAAATTACCTGCTATAAGAGATTGATGCAGGGTTTACACAGAGTTCAAAACCAAGTTCACGCTCGAATTTTGTGTGCATTTTGAAAATTACAATTAAATCTCGATATTACAACAAACATCTCAAGAATACCAAGATTTGAATCAAATAATAAATATTAATTACATCGATAGTGTCGCTAAACTTATCGACACATCATTGATATATAAAAATAATTAAAAAGATACAAGTACAATACAGTACACTATTTTAAAGTGATTGGAAATACCTAATTCACACATTTGCAATAGGCGTTTGCATAAAAATTAACATATTTTTTTAATATATCAGGGATATAAAAGGAAAGTTAGATTTTTGTAATGCAAGCATGTATAATATAGTTTTACTATACTCTGTACATAACGTTATGTAATGAAACTGTTAAATGACAGTATTACATCGTCAATCGGATAGGGAATATGATGTGTTGTAAATAATGAAATAAAAGACATTATTTTAAATCATCTTAAAATGGTTTCATTTATTACAATAATTATTTTATTTACATTATCTACACTATTTCTACATGATTAACTTTCTTTAAAATTATAAAAAGGCTAGGAATACCTACAAACACCAAATTAATAGATTTGCCGCGATGCAAAAGTTGGTAATTTAGTATACTAGGTGAGTAGCCCGCTATGAAGTGTGAGGCCGCGGATTCGATTCCCACACTCAAAGAAATATTTAATACACAGATATTTATTTCGAGTCCAAATGTCAAAAATACCGAGTTTCTCATAGTTTCCGATACTCATGACCCAATACATAATCTTTATAATGTGAAGTCAGGATTGTATGTGACTGGATGGTATTTAATAATAATTACTTTCTTTTAAATGATTGCCATGCCTTTTTACAAGTAGATATACCTAATGTAATAGATATTTTATTTGGCACTGCCATATTTCTACATATAGCCATAATACGCGGCGTCTCTATACACTCGGTCCATGTCATCAGAGTTCCTTCTGATTCTTCTGCCGAGAGGTTCCAAATCTTCGTAACACTTTGGAAATACCTTCTCTATTATGTCGACAGCCTCCGCCTTGTTTATCTGTCTCACTGCCATTACAGAATACAATGCTTTGGTTTTGACACAATCCTGAAACAATGCAGAATTTGAATTAAATATGAATCGGGTCGGCCTGACTACCTCGGTGGCGTGGTTGTATTTCGGTACGACTACCGTCCTGAGGTCTCGGGTTCGATGACCGGGTCGGGCAGTGATATTGGATTTTCCATATCAGCATGGAGTCTGAAATTTGTACCTGAAATGACGATATAACGATAACACTTAACGGACCCACTTCAAAACTTATCTGAACGTGACCAAAATTATATGGAACCACCCCTAGAATAAGCTCTATCGAACACAAAAATAAACTTGAAAATCGGTCCACATTTGGCGGAGATATCGCGTAACATACATAAAAAACATACGAATTCTGGACTAGGGGGCCGACTCTTGACACTCGATTGGAATTTGACTTCAAGTCGACTTCATTTAGTGCCTTTTCAACTCAATCTCTGTGGAATTTTAAGTCAATAAGTGAAACCGAATCGAAGTCGAATTCCAATTGAGTGTCTAACCGCCGAATGTTCATACACTTAAGGTCGCCTTATGTTGTTTAAAGCCACCTTATCTGTCAAAATTGTATGGCGAAAATTAATATAAGAAGCCGTTAAAGTTGAGCAGCCTTTGACTATACGGGCGTTAGTCAGCCCGCTGCTCCTTTTTTAAGTAGATCGTAAATGACTGGATCTATATCAACATCCATATTTACAGCACTGAAAATCGTTTGTACAAACCGCATGAGTCTGTTTGAGATTCGTCCATGACGCATCTCCCTGAGACCAGGCGCTAGTGAACGAGCAGTGCGTAAGGTTGGCCGCTCGGATCTCGGTGCAGGCCAGATGGTCCATGTTCCTGAAGTCCAACTGGTTCCTGCAGTAATCGAACATGTGGATCATCTCATGGGCAAGCACGCCTTGCACCATCCCTTTACGTGTTGATACATTCTGGCACACCACAATCTGGAAATTAAATTAAATCTATGCACTTATCCATCTAGTGGCAGCATGCTGACTGAAAACTGCGAGGTTTTAGGTTCGAATCCTAAGTGGGCACTCGCAATTTGTTTCGTTTTAAAATTTTAAGATCATGAAATGCCTATGGTTGGTTTCAGTGGCGTGCATAGATATTCCAGTCAGGGTAGACAAAAACTTTCAAAATGATTTTCTTTAACTGGTATATTTCATCATCACCATTGTCCGTGTCGATTTAAAACATAAGCCAAACGGGTTTTGTACATGATTTTTAGTCTTTCTTTAGGTAAATAGAATATTGTCAGTGCCTCTAGACAAAAACCCTTTTCTGTTCGCCTTAACGTTTGCGGAAGGTTTTTTTGTATGGATATTTACACTGGCGTCCGAAAAGTCACGTGACTGTTGCCAGTCTTGGTTGATACAAATAAGATTAGCGTTAATGCTTAGCGTTATCAAACGTCATGCTTGGTATTTGTCTAGGGCTCCAAGGCAGACAGTGTCTCTTTGCCTATATGTACTGCACGCCACTGGTTGATTTGTGCCCAGGGACAGACACAAACTATGTCTCTACCTACCCCAGTATGTGGGCTTAAGATATAATTAAACACACAGATATTACACAAATAACCTTTCAATCTAACGGAACTAAGCTCGGCGAAATGTGGGTGTACTAGTTGGCTAGTGCGCCTCTGCCTACCCCTTCGGGGATACAGGCGTGAGCTTATGTTATGTTATGTTAACCTTTCAATCTTATTTTTCATTGGCAATAGAATTTTGTTGGTAAAATTAAAGATAACATAAATTACAATAGTTTACCTGGTTCAACTCTGGATCATAGCCTCCGCTGACAGAATAATCACAAACCTCACAAGATATATGCCTCCTGATGTCAATAGGACTGTAATATACAAATATTTGTCAATCAAAATGTATTGAACTGTTGGCTATCTTCTATACTCTACAAAAACTATAAGAACATGATGTATGTGTATGTTTACAATAAGCAGAATAGTGCTATCTATTTTATTGTATGGACAAATATATAGTCAAACCTTACTTAAACAAAAAAAGTGGATATATATAGCACTTTAATACTCACTCAAGAAAATAATATGAATGCATACATTTTTATTGAGATTTCAACGGTCCCTACGTATATAAAGACTAGTCAAAATGTCATATTTTTTATTTCATATATGGCTTTAGATTGTCCATACGCTCAACTATATAGATATATATTTTTTATTATTTTGTATTCTAATAATTCTATTTTGAATAATAATCGAACAAGATAATAAGTATAATAATTCTTAAACTTATAAATAAACTTCATTTCATTCTCCGAAAAACCTCAGTTTTTGACATTTCGCTTTGCACGCAGGGACCGTTGATTTGTTACTCCCCATCTGCAATCTATTTACAGTACATTCAAGCTTTAGTTCGTTTTTTTTACAAATAATTTGCATTTTATATTTTTAGAATATTCTTAATTATAATATCAACATACCATCCAGAACTTTTAAGTGCTGCCATCATCACCTTCACAATTGGGCCTGAAAGTGGAAAATTTGCTCAAAATTATGCTACTGAATAAAACTTACAGCTCACAACATTGTTTATTATAGAAAATAAGTGATCACAAATTAGCTTAGAATTTTAATTTCTGCCCAGTATATTCTCACCTTCAGACCAGGGGCAGGATACTCTATGCTGCTGTGGAAAATATTGTCCTTGCAGGTTTATTAGATTATGGTTATTATGTGTAATAGACCTAAAAACTTGTCAACGTCTCTAGAGACCATATTTTCCATGTTTGTTGGTGACATCTCAGAATTCTGTTTATTCACTTAACAGCTTTTCAGTGATAAAGTATGATCAGACATACATTTAATATACTGACTTAGTGTTGACTAACAATGACAATTAAATATGTATGGAAACATATACTTTTTACATTTTTCTTTATGTCCATTCTCATAAATGCAATGAGGTGCAGTTTACAATGTGTTAAAAAAGATAATTAGAGAATAAAGGAGAAATCAATAAGATTGGTGAAGACGTCTGTGATGATGAACTAGTTTTATTACTGGACAAGACAATAAACCTAACATCAGTATTTTCAATAGTCTGAGAACAAAATATTATGCAATACCATCAGTGACTATCAAGTTTTACTTCTTAAATATCATATACACTACGTTATTGAAACCAAAACTTAGGCTGAGATCTATAGAGCGAACTTCGACTAAATCTATGTCAAAATCACGAACTCAAGGGGGATTTCTAATTGTTAAATTGAACTTTGACTCAGTCCGGGTCATTTTTTACAAGAAGAACAGACTGACAGACAGACTAAGCAAAGATTTTTTGGTAAGAAATGACTAAGTAAAAATCCTCACTATATAGATAGATAGATAGAAACCCTTTATTGCAGACACATACATAAAAAAAACAGGTAACAGAACAGGTGAGCAACAGAATAACTGTGCCTAGTTCACTCTATAGATCTCAGCCTTAGCAACAAAGATACCTACTTAATTTGTGTACGAAATTTTTTCCATCCTTCAATGATGATATGAATAATCAAGATACTACAAAAAAGTAATAGAATTCCAATATTTACTCTTATAAATATCGATCACTTACTGTTTTTTACACATTCAAAAACATTCTTCTCGCATTTTAATTTATCGATGTTCTCCTTTCCTTCCTTGCCGATAAGAACATTGGTTACACTTCGTTGAAAAGTACCGCGTCTTTCTGGATACAAATCATAACCCCATGCTTCTGATGGTGGACCAGTTTGTTCCTTATTATCGTCACCATGCCCATTTGTATCGCCTTTTTTAGGCTGAGCTGAGGCAGATTTACTTTCTTCTGGCATTATAACTAAAATTATTACGATTGCAACGCAATTTTCGCTTGTGTTATTAGCTCAAATATTGACTTAAATATACAAGAATTTGATAGTATTAAATGAGTTAAACACAACAATATGTGCGTAAACTGTTACTTTATTCGATAAAATCGAAAAACTACTTGCAATGTTTGAAATCTTTGATAAACAAAGTCGAAATAAAAATGAATGAAAACTGGAAATTAGGGATGATCGATATTTAGCTGGAAAACATCGATATTTTGACATCAATATTTTGATTTCGATAACATCGACACATCGATGTTATGAGAATAAAATATCGAAACTTCAATATATTCTTTAATAGAACTAGATGTTCATGATGAGTTCAACTATTTAGCACTAGATGACACTGATCAACATCATCGAAGTAAGCCATACGAATAGTTATTTTTTTGCATTCCTTGGTATTAAAAAAACTGTCAACTTCTATAACACCTGACAAAGTTATTTTTTACAAAGTGTGCCCAAAAAATACTGGGAATGTTAAAATTTTTCCTGTGTTGTGTTTTCAATAACAATAAACACATAAATTAAAAATAAGAAATGAATAAAAATAAATAAAATAGACATTTTTATTTGCTACAGGAAGCATCGATGTTTTTTACATATCGATGTTTTGCTATCGATGTTTATCGTACATCGATGTTCATCGATACTTTTAATCGATGTTAGTATCGATGACAACATCGATGTTTTTCTAATATCGATCATCCCTACTGGAAATTGCAAATGTCAAATCAAAAACTCAAAACTTCAAAAATCAAGTGTCATAAAACCATGGATACTAAGTCCTTTAGCCGTATATATTTTATATTTATGTATTTTATTTCCTACATGATACACATCTCGGTTTTCGCAAGCGCAATGAAATCTAAAGGCTATGCTGGAGTTTTGACGTCAATTCCTAACATTACCATTCTTTTTAGACGAATTCCCAGCAACGGGTAAACCCTTGGGTAAGCAGACTGCCGAACAGATTGGATCACCACGCCTCGAGGAAATTCGTCTAATATCACCAATTGTAATGTTTCCATACACTGTTCATAATCATTGATATTTACTGTACAAAACATTACTTTTAAACAACAAACACTTTAGACGAGCACATGCATACATTAAAATATGTGATAATTTGGCTGTTTCTGAGATTCTCTTAAGGATTGTCCCTTTGAAGAGCCATGAGTCTTATAATGAAGTCATAAACTTAATTACCCACTTTCTAAAGATCCGATTAAAACACTTTTTTTTTTTATTTTCCTTTAATTTTTAATAAAGTCACTTGTGAACTATGATCCCAATCTATAAACACGCTTTTTATTGGAAATAATTCTTCAAGGAGGAAACTTTTAGACTCTGAAATAAATTAATAAATTGATTAGTATTGGCACATAATATAATTAGGTATATGAGCATTTTCATTAGTAGCCTGATGAATATAAAATTATAATTTACTCCAAGAAATCCAAACACAACAATGTTCAGTGTTGCCAAATTAATATGCCTAGTGGTTGTATTTTTTCTATAGCACATAAATTCTGAATTGGCAGAATAACAAACACAATCAACTGATTAATACAAAATTGATTACCTAAGGTCCTTATGAATGCTGCAAATGTGTCTTCGTTTCTTATTACACTTGTTATAAAAAATTCTAAATGTTTATTTTTATGGTAAAAATAATCTAGAACATTACAAAGAGATTGTAATATTACAGGATCATAAACAATATCAGCTCCAATGATAACATCTGGCACAACATTCTCAGGCATGTGATCAATGTCATTCCAATCCAACATCATAACTCCTGCAATTACAGAAAAAAATAAGTAGTTACAAAAACCTTCTAAACCAAAAATACTTATTCCACATTTGAAAGCATTATGTAGGAAGAATTACAAAATCTCACCCAAAGAACTTTCTTTGCCTTTAAAATAAGTAATTTCAGGTCTCATTACCATACTGAATTCAGGTAGATTTATTTTAATATTATCACATATAGTTTGTAACACTTCATTATGACAATCAGTCAATAAAAACAAACTGGGTTTACATAACTTTCCTATTGTAATACCAGTGAACCCAACTCCTGAACCCAGTTCTAGAACTGTTTTCGAAGCAAAAAGTTCTTTATTACAGAGAGCCCAATCTGATAAAACAAATGCAGCCTGAAAGAAAACAAATTGGAATAAATTAATTATACCTTAGGTACCTAAATCTGCCATCCCCAAGCCAAAATGCCTTTAAGTATAAAAATTTATTTTGAGTCTTGAGATGTCTCCAAAAAAATTTTCCTTATAAAAATATTATCTTTAGAGGTTTATTTGACTGTTGCTTTAATCGTATATTGAATATACTTAATACTTGTTTACTTAAGATAAAAAATAACCATAAGTCTATGAAATATAATATTTTCCATATTTTTTGGAGACATCTCAAAATTAGGTTTCTTCACTTAACGGCATTTTAGCTTGAGGATGGCAGAAATGTTATTTTTTTACATAATATGTGGTAAAGATATACAAATAAAGATTTTTAATTAAGTTTCCAAAAATATAAAGTTTTACCTCCCATGTCTTCATTCCTGTTGTACCATTAACAACAGTGTTCTTAGTCTCCTTAGTGGTTATAATATTATTCAAATCATTGTCTATAACATAATGTCTGTAGCAAAAATTATCTCCATCAGATTCTTTACTCATTAAATTACAGAGTTGTTCATAAAAATTATCATGAATCTCTTGACTACTCTCGATATAGCTGAGAATCTTTTTTAAGAATAAACTTGAGAATTTATAATTGACTGGATACTTTTTAATTAGATCACTCTTAAAAATAATATTTAAGAAATTTTCTTGCCATATCCATGTCATCTGTTGTATTTCTTCAGGCTAAAATAACCCATTAATAAAATACAGGTACAGAAAATAAACCTATAAAATGGATAATAAAAATATTTTTTAAGAAAATTAGGTAGGTACTCATTGTCCTGAGTTTATGGCAGTGTATTGATCTAAGCTGTGGTCCTGTGAACCAGGATGTCCTGTCCGGCAGGTAGGCGGGTCGTTCAAACTAAAGGTGTCAGGTGTGCTTTGCCCACCCCCAAAGACTGACCCCACATTGAAATAGGATAAGGTGAGTGGAAGACGATTATTGATAACTTACTTGCAGACAAAAATTTAGGTGTCCTTTTAAATACAGTTTTACCAGTTTTAAACAAGTTTTGTCTTCACATGTACTTGACATTGTAATTTTATTGTTGCCTTTATCCAGTTATTAAGCAGTACTAAAACTCTTTGTTGCCTTATTATGAAACGTTAACATTTTAATATTTAATTATTCAAGAAAATACGCAAGTGTCATTTATTACATATTTATCTGAAGAACCAAAGAGCATGTAAGTTGAAGAACAATGTTTAGTGCTTGTTTAGTGTTTACAAATCTTGAAAGTTTACTTCCTTCCGTCATGCTTGGTCAATAAGACACGCCCCCAGGCCAAAGATAATAAAATACGGCAGCAGGAATGGCGGTCTAGTGACGTACGTCGTGATTCATTGCGTATATTATCGATATCGATAAAATGTTTTATTCCGTTATTTTGCGATATCATTTTTTAAATTACATTACACATATATTAAAACACCTGTATCCTATAAGGGTAGGCGGAGACTATAATTTCTAGTTCATCGGATTCGGACAACTTACATCATTCACTTTATTTTTCTGCATACTCGTAGAACTGTTGTTACAATAAATACTCAATATGACCTCAATCATAGACGTACATATAGGTCACTATAATCTTGTTTGTCGTAATAAAAGACGAATACTGCACACTTGATTGACAAATGTTCAGCACTGGAAATCCTGTTGCTGATGATTATTAAACTACTGAGTTTGCATGTATACTGACGCATCGAGCCATCTATATAAAAGCTTTGATATTTTACTCAAATAATAAACTGAAGGTCTAAATAAACTGATAGTCAATAAATAATATAAAACTACTAATACATACATAATGTACAAAAATAATCACTTTTGAACACTAAAATTACTATTTTTACCGCTTGCTAAAATAAAAAAAACTTTAGTAAAGTTATCTCAGTGACCTTGGTAGCAGTCTGGCGGCTAAACATGGCAGAACATTTAGTGCGTCTAAATAAAATGGACGATGTTTTTGCCTATAAACATTTTTGTATTGTTTTCACAAAGCAGTACATAAATCAAAAGTGAATATTTTTGTACGTTCATTATTAACTAACAATATATACATAATAAATACATTATCAACGGTACATACATTACTTAATTAAAATATTACAGCATTTTTGCAATCATCATCAGCCGCAGAATGCTCACTTCTAAACAGTGATTTATATTTTAAATTTAAAATTAAAATGCATTTTCCGTGATATTACGGAATAAAACATTTTATCGATATCGATAATATACGCAATGAATCAGGACCCTCGTCACTAGACCGCCATTCCTGCTGCCGTATTATTATTACTTTGGCCCCGGGGGCCTTATTAACGAATGTGGGTTTATAAGGATAAACATTTATATATTGATCCTTCTTTACCTGAATTGACATCTATTAGTAAAAAAGAGATAGCATTATTTTTTTAACTTTTATAATTTAAAGGTAGTGATAGAAAATAGGGTGGCTTTGTGGTTGAGTTTTGGAATTGTCATTTTTACAGTTTGAGAGTTTGATTTGAGCCTGGATATATTATTATTTCTTCTGGCTTTAGTTGTGGCTGATTCTCTCCCTCTTTAATTTATTTTATGGGCTGATTGCATATTACCTAAAGCTACATCTAAAGATGTACCTATCTGATTGATATCCTCATCATCAGTCACAGAAAGTCGCTGGATTCAGGCCGTTGCAACAGCGGTGGATTTAATATATATTTGTCTAAAATTTACTATAACAATGGATAAACCCGCACGAACTACAAGAAAACGTAAAGTTGAATTATCTGAAGACATTTCACCGAAGAAAAAACCTAAAACCACTATAAAGAAGTCTACAGTCAAAGTAAACAAATCAACTAAAACCAGGAAAGAAAAAATACAAACTGATGAAGTTTTTGAAGCAGAAACCAGCAATGACGTTGATGAGAAAATTGATTGCATTTGGGATGAATCGGAAATGCTATCTCATGTGGAAAAAATACCCAATGTCTTGGCGAAAAGTTTTATAGGCCTCCTGAATGAAGGATGTACGTTACCCTTTATAGCTCGATACCGAAAAGTTGCGATTAATAATTTGATGCCTGATCGGTAAGTATTAAACATTAAAATAATGGAATAAGCAAAGTAAGTATCATCTAATAACCTCCAGCTTGCCAAGAAATTTTCCATCCCTTCATGCAAGCCTATCACAATATATGTCTAAAAAGTTACCCTGTCAGAGTTGGCTCTATTATTTATAATAATGAACCAGTCGGTGGCCAGTAGCTGAGCCGCCTCTGAAGGGTTAAAGATGATATATGCATGCTCAATAAATAATCAACTGTATTTCAAATTGGGTTGGGAAAAGTGATATTGGATTTTATTAAGCCTGGAGTCTAGAATTTGTGCTCCTATTGTGGCGATAGGCTTATCTACTATCACATCTGGGACCGAATTAAACTCGTCAAAATGTGGCTGTTCTAGTTTGCTAGTGAGCCTCTGGCTACCCCTCCAAAGTTATGGATGTGACCTTATGTATTTTTAAATATCATGTTAAAATTATTATCCTTATAACCCAATTTTATTTTGGGTTGCTGCATATGTTTTTATTATAATAAATCAATAGAGATGTTTTTAATATATGTATTTTTCAGCCTTCAGGAGATATATGAGAGCTACCAAAATGTGGTGCAATTGAAGAAAAAAGTTAAAACAGTTATATCAGCACTCAAAAAATCTAACAAATTGACACCAGAAGTAGAAAAAAGTATTTTAAATGCACAAAACTTGTCTGAAATTGACCTTGTGGTATGTATATCTACCATACACATAATATAACATGGAACAAGTCGTATTATTTTTAAGCAAATATACTTTGACTGCCATGGTGGCGTGATGGTATTTCGGTACGACTACGGTTCTGAGGTCTCGGGTTCAAAGTGATATTGAATTATTCCATATCAGCCCGGAGTCTGGAATTTGTGTCCGATATGGCGATAGACTCGCCCCCCTATCACATCTGGGATGGTACTAAGCTCGGCGAAATGTGGGTGTTCTAGTTTGCTAGTGCGCCTCTGCCTACCCCTTCGGGGATACAGGTGTCAGCTTATGTTATGTTATTAAATATACTTTCAGTATGCTCCTTTAAAGTCCCATTCATTATCATTGGCTGAGAGGGCACGGAAATTGGGATTAGAACCACATTCTATCAGGGCTTTGAATGGTGAATATCTTGATGTGAGAACCCTCTGCAGCAATGAAGAAGAACTTTGTAGTGTTGAAAAGGTGGATGCTCACATTACTCACATAGTGGCAGATATTATTTATAAGGATACCAGAGTTCTTGAACAAATGAGGAGTTTGTGAGTATTGATATATTTGTAACTATTGCTAATTACAACATAATAATAATATTAGCTCTGTTATATTACTGTCCCACTGTTGACCACGGGCCTCCTCTACTAACGGGAGGGGTTAGGCCCTAGTCTACCACACTGGCCCAATGTGCGTTAGTAGACTTCACATAGCTTCGAAATTCTTGTGAAAAATTTTCTCACTCACTATGTTTTCCTTCACCGTTAAAGCAATCAATAATTCACAGTAAAAAACCTAACATGGAAAGCCAGAGGTATATCCTTTTTTTGGGGGTGGTCTTGAACCTCCAACACGTCTAGGCAGTCCGTACCATTCCTAAACGAGCTATCTGAAACATATCAGATCAACAGGCCTACAGATCTAATTACTAGGGATGTTATAGCATTGACAATCTTGCTTTGAAACTTTTATGTCTTATGTCTGCCGTATAGTAGTGTATGCATGCCATATATTGTGGAAATGCTAAAGCTATGGAATAAGGTATGTTCATACTTACTAATAATACCTAAGGCAGATAGGTTTTGCCGCCTCCTTGGTCTAGTGGCAGTCCATATGGTCCATGGAGGTTGTTAGGTCGATTCTTCGATTCAGTTTAATTTGCTCAGAACTGGATCCCCCTGATGGTGCGGACGTCAGACAGGCAGCCGGTCGTAAAAACTTAGGCAAATCCTTTCTAAAACATGCTTGGAAGAGTGTTACTAAGGTGGGATAAGGGCAAAAAAAGCAGCCAGGATCAAAAATCACTTATTAATTGTGATAATGACAAAACACATATTTGACAGTCTCAGTCAGTGAGACTGTGGTGTAGTGGGCGAGTTGGTGGATCTTAAGCGAGAGCGGGCTCAGCCCCACATTGAGACAAATGTTTGTGTGACCAATAGATATTTGTTTTGGGTCTGGGCAGTACCATCTTCACCATAAGGGCACAGGGGGTCCATGTGCAGGGCCCCCATCGTCTCAGGGCCTCTGAAAGACCGACTATTCAATTGTTTTTCCTCTCCAAGAAGCCCCCCAATTCTTGTGTGCCTAGGGGACCATGCATGGCATAAGACAATCCTGGGTCTAGGTGTTGTGAGAAAGACAGTCTCATAGTTTCTGATACCCATGATACTAGTTATACCTAGTGTGGGGTCAGGACTATGTGTGTAACTGTTGGGTGTATCATTATTTTAGAAAAGAAGAAACCAGGTTTACAATACAAAGTAGTCGAACAAAAAGCTCAACAAAAGAGAACAAAGAACAAGAGAACAAGAAAGTTGATCCAAAGTCAAATCCAGATACATATAAAATTTACTTTGAATGGAAATGTCCGAGTCATTTTGTGAAACCCCATCAGACTTTAGCATTGAATAGGGGTGAGGATGAGAAAATCCTTTCTGTGAAAGTTGTTGTACCTGATTGGTTTTATAATAAGTTAGAAAAGTAAGTATATTTATCTATTAATTTGTTCTATTTTTATACTTTCTCAACATGCCAAGAAACATTAAAGATCCATACTCTATTCTAATCACTAATAGCTTAAGATGTACAATCTATATTCTATATGGTACATTCAACATAACAAAATTCTTACGACCTCTTGTATATAACATATATCTTGTATATGACCTATTATCAATCAATAGTAACAAAAATAAATTACTTTATGTATGGTAACAATAATGAGTAAAGTGTAGTATCATCACTTTTGCCATTTCTAAACCTGACTACCAATTCTGATTATGGTACTATGTGATACATAGTGATACATGAGTAACTGTTATATAACACTGCACAGTTTTAGGGATGATTAAAATTAATTATTTTGAGTGCTAGAGCCCATACTTGTAGACAGTTACGTCAACAGCATGAATTGGCCGGTTTGATGCCACAGTCTCACAGAAAACCGACGTAAAATGGCAGCTTGCCATCAACTTTCGTTTGGTGAGTGAAATTTCCAGTGGCCCATTTCCCTCCCTCCCATTCACAATAGTTTTTCCCTCCCCTTCCATTTCGTCCTTTTACGTTGGCAACGCACGCATGATTAATTTGTATTAATTCCCCACTTTTAGATTTTGTCTGTCTCTATGGAAAAGTAGCTATTGGGTCCGCAAAGGACTTGGCGATGCATATAATCGTTTAATAAAGCCATGGCTGTCACGACAAGTGAGAAATGACTTAACAAATGCCGCACAGAAAGAGGCTATAAGGACCTTCACAACAAACTTGGAGAAATATTTGTTAACAGAGCCTGTTAAAAATCGTGTTATTATGGGATTGGATCCAGGATTCAAAGCTGGCTGTAAGGTGAAATATTAAATTTTAATTTAGTCTTATATCATTTTCATTGTTGCATAGCATAATTGCAATATTTCCGAAGATCTATAAATCAAGTTTTTTTAGTGCTCATTTAGATTATAGAGAGTTATTTATGCACCTCTTAATTTGTGTGCATGATTTACTAAATATACAGTTTTTATTCACGCAACCGTCATGCGTTTGTTGTTATCCTACACTACACAATTTAACTGTGTTAATATCACGCACACATAGGAAGACTAGACGTGCGTAAATAATATTGTAGCAGTCAGGAAGAAGACTTACATATTTAGCTCAATAAAGTATTTGGAATTGCTTCAGGTAGGCATAATAAGTCCGAATGGTGATAAACTGGAAGTATGCACTCTACATCCAGACTTAAGATGTAAAAACGCTAGTGATCCAGCAGCCGCTCAGCTGAAACATCTCTTACGCAAACATAAGTATGAAATTAAACATCTATTGAACTCATTATTCCAATTTTGTAAAGGAAAGGTCAAAAGGAAATTTTGTTCTAAACAGATAACGAACGCGAGCACGCTCAGAACCCTATCGTACCCACGCAACCTTGTAAAATAGAGGTTAATTGAAAACATCCCCCATTTTCAATTATTTTATTTTGGAAATGGTCCAAAGAACAAATATACCTTAAACCATGCCTAATTTATTGGTGTTTCAGAGTGGATTTAATCGGATTGGGAAACGGGACAGCCTGTCGCGAAACAGAGTCCTGGTTGAAATATCATCAAATATCTGACAACATTCCAGTAATTATAGTGCCTGAACAGGGTGCATCCATATACTCTGTCAGCAAAGAAGCACAAAAGGTTAACATTGTCAAAAGTTATTCAAATTGTTTTAAATACATTTAAGACATACATTAATTGTGGATACATTTCAGGAGCATCCAAATATGGACCCTAATTTAATATCGGCGTTGTCTATAGGTAGAAGAGTTTTAGATCCGTTAGGTGAACTTATAAAGGTATGGAATTTTTTTTTCGTTTTCGTGTTTCCAGTGTCCATTTTTGTCCATTGGCTTATATTTTGTTTTATAAATAGGTGGAGCCAAAACATTTGGGCGTAGGACTGTATCAACATGACATACCTCCTAAAATGTTAGACTCCGCCCTTGACTGCGCAGTTGAAAAGATTGTCAGTTTAGTTGGTGTTGACATAAACACTGCATCTCAGGCCATGTTAAGGTAATATTCTTATATTTTTTCTATTATAAAATTGTCAGTACACATTTTGTAACCGTTTTAAAAGTTTAATAATAAAAGGTTTTTAGTGGTTTTAATAAAATATATCACTCGAAATTTTGAGCCCTGCTTTTTTACGTTGCAAACCTCCACTGTATTTTAATTTTTCACCCTTTCTAACAATCATAAAAACTTGACCTTCACTTCACCTCCAATAGCATACAAAATAATATAAAACGTATTTAGTGGATGGACCCTTATCAATAAATTAAATCTTTTTCTGACATCTCCATAGACGTATTTCAGGATTAAATGAAGGTAGAGCGACAAAAATTATAACGTATCGTCAAGAGAACGGCGGGTTCAGCACCAGAGCAGAGATTTTAAAGGTGGCGAGTATAGGCAAGATTACCTACCAACAATGTGCTGGCTTTCTCAAAGTGTTGGGCGGTTCGGAAGTCCTTGATGCTACTATTATACACCCTGAAAGTTACAAAATTGCGAAATCGTAAGTATGCAGTACTTTTTATTTTAAGTACCTATTTTATCGACCGACTCCCAAAAAGAAGATCGTTCTCAATTCGTCTGTATTTTTGATGTATGTATGTTACGCGATGCCTCCAAATGTGGACCGATTTTCAATATTCTTTTTGTTTCGATAGAGCTTATTTCAACAGTGGTCCCATATAAACAGTGGCGTGCATTTCATACAGACAAAGAGACAATGTCTACCCTGAAAATATGCTAAAATTACATATTGAAAGAAAAAAATGGTCACCAAAACGAATCTTTCAAACAGCCCTGGGCGCATTGTTATAAATCGATGTGAGAATAAGCATGATGGTTGAAGCAAAACAAGAATAAACTGAAGAAAATAATTATACAAGAATTTTGTCTAGCCTAATCTAAATGCCTGTGCACGGCACTGCATATAAATTTAGTCACGATCGGATTTGAAGTTGGTCCGTTAAGTTTTTAAACTTGTGATTGAACCGAAACATTCAGACACGAAACAATCCTTTTACTATTTAAACGAAACCTCGTCTATATGGCTAATTGATACATTTATCGTGTCACCAGGAAATCATATACTATATCTTTGTTTAAGATTCGCAAAAAAGATCGGTGTGAACTTAAAAGAGCTCACTCAATCACATTTCCCTGAGTTGGTCGATAGAAAGATATTATCAATAGATATTCACACGGTGAGCGAGGAACTAAAAACAGACGATTCTACTCTCGAACTCATTATAAACGCATTCAAACAGAAAACTATCGAAGACAATATAATAACGTTCTGTAGACCCGTCTATTCCATTTCAATTCAGGCTACAGAGCAAGTCAAGGAAGGGATGTCTTTGACAGGTAAATATTAAAATAGCATTTCTATATGACCACACTTTAGAAACAAAGCAATTATGCTTGGTTTCTGAGATCTTTCCTGCGGTTTTGTTATTTGATAACTACATAGATACAGCCTGCCTGCCTCGGTGGCGTGGTTGTATTTTGGTGCGACTACCGTCCTGAGGTATCGGGTTCAAGTGATATTGGATTTTTCCGTATCACCCCAGAATCTGGAATTTGTACCAGATATGGCGATAGGCTCGCCACTTATCACATATGGGACGGAATTAAGCTCGGCGAAATGTGGGTGTTCTAGTTCGCTATTGCGCCTCTGCCTACTCCTGCGGGAATACAGGCGTGAGCTTAGTTTATGTATGATGTGTCTAAAAATGTGTTGCGCCATACTCACATTCGAGTGAAATAATATGTTATGTTAAATATGTTATCTACACTAATATTTAGAAGTGAGGACTCTTAGGCTGCGTTCCACTAGCATTCACAACGACCACGCTCACGACCGCAGTTTTTCCCGTTCCACTTGCTTGTGAGCGTTACTGTCGTAAACTCAAGTGGAATGGATTATAGAGCGTTTTGAGCGTGGAGGTAAATAATACAAACGGCGAGTTAATAAAAAGAATGCAAAATATTTAACAGGTTTGGTTATAATCTCTAAAACTTGAAAATAAACTTAATTAATTATTGTTTAAATCGATTTATATTGAAAAAAAATATAATTTAATTTTTTATATCCACTGCAGAAACATTCACTTCTACCAAAATATATCTTTCCGCATGAAATAACGTAAGCTTAACGGTCGCCATTTTTGATGCATTGAGTTTTGAAAACGCCGCTAATTTTCTCAACGATCACGACGACCCACCTTTTTAGATGGGTCGTCGTGAGCTTCGCGTGAGCGTAAGTCATAAGTGACGTTTTCGCCGCGACCACAACGACCCGGTCGTTATGTGGAACGACTAAAGGAGCATTTTGATCGTTGTGAACGCTTAGTGGAACGCAGCCTTAATATGGCTGTATGTCACCTACTATTTATGCTTATAGTGTATTGTTGTGCTGCTAGTCTTCCAATAAATAAATAAAATCAGATAGATCTTAAAAACACTTTTAAAAACGTGTAATCTTTTTAGGTGTCGTTAGAAATGTAGTTCCTTTCGGTTGTTTCGTCGACTGTGGTGTGGGAGACAATGGCCTCATTCATAGAAGCAAACTGAACGGCAACCAAACGCCCAAGTTAGGCGACAGGGTTGCCGTCACCGTGATAGCTTCACCAAAACCAAAAAAACTACAATTAAGGCTGGACAAGATTCTCGACTAATTTACCGTACTTAGGTAACGCTGTGTTTTTTTTTTATAATAGACTGGCAAGTGATTTATTGTGATACATAATAAAAAACATTGCTTCTCGTTTAAGTTGCTCACACGCCTGTTTTTTGTCACCGTGACTTTTCGTCACTCTTGTCAAGCGTATGGAAATGTATAATCACCCAGTTATCATGACATCACACGCTCCTCCATACATTTCCCTAGAATATTTCTTTCGGACAATAATGACAAGTCGCCCATACGATCTAGCTCTTACTGTTTAGTAATCTATACAGTAAAATACAATGTTGACTGTAAACATAGCACTATAAAGTTGATTTTCCAATGCGGTAACACTTGAAATGATCACTTGATCTTCAATGTGTATTTCTTTTCACACACTCTTTATTTTTTAAGGAATAGTAGTGCCTACTAAATGTAAGTGACCTGAATAGTATTGTTAAAGTAATGTAATTTATTAATTAAGTAAATAAACAAACAATATGGAGAAATTGTAGTATTTCTTATTCCGCTTCTAGTATAGAAGCTTCATGTTTTGGGTTAAGACCATAAATATGGAATACCGCTTTATTGACTATAGCATCACAGATTCCAGAAGTCACACTGAAAAGACATAATTAATTAGATTTTCTTTTGAAGTTTGATAAACAAAAGTATGCGTACAGTTAATGACTTTCATAATCCTGTTACCGATAATACTCATTCATTACAAAGAACATCCTAAAGAAAGATGCTTTGATCCAGATTCTTATTCAAGCAAATCTATGAAATAATGTTATTTAATACGACACAACAAGCTTACCGTCTGCTTAAACGAGGTTTTGTGTCGGTCTCAACGACTTTAATCAGCTGAGAATACGTCGGCACTTCCTCTTTAGCGTAAAATTCGATTTGATTTCTAAACATCTTACTATGTAGAGCATCCCTAAAAATTGGAAATATTAAACGATTCAGCTATAGTTTTTGATATTATGCCTATTGAAACGCCTGTTAAAAATATTAATATCGGGAGTCTAAGAATGGATATTTTAGGTCTATTCATTAGTAAGAATTCAACAGCAACGTACCACAATATTCCATCTATAATCCTAATAATATCACCCATTGTCATGTTATTAGCGCTCGACGTCTTCTCAGCACCACTGCTATCGGTAACATCCGAAGATAATAAATCATAGGGCGGGGTCTAAAAACATTTAAACGGTTCATAAACAAGTCATTTCTTCATGTTGTTCTCCAAATTTTGTTAAGTCATGACTTCTGTGGCTATCTTTTGCTTGTATAAATTTACCTGTTCCCACATTTGTCTCAACAACATTCTGGGATAGCCGTCCCGTTGACCTTTAGATGATATAGCCACCGTCATAGCCAGGTAGGAGGGTTGAGGTTTCTCGATGTCCAATACGTATGGTGGAGAATCATTAATACCCTGAAAATCATACAAAAGTTACTTCACCAACCTTATACATACATACATAGACTCACGCCCATAGGGGTAAGCAGAGACAACGGATTTCCACTTACTACGATCCTTATATACTCTATCCCTCTTTCGCCTCATTCAGTCTCATTACACTCTTCCCTTACCAACCTTATAACATTCCAAATTATGACAATGCATAAACTCACAGGATGAGACAGTCCTTCCTCTGTTATGATAAATTCCTGGTTACATTTCTCAATTTTATTTCTTCTTAGCAATTCGTTTTGTTGGTACCGCCTTCGTTCAGTCAAATCCAATATTTCACAAGCCACTGTTGTGCTAAAAATAAATTCCTAATATTGCAATTCATGTTCATTTACTTTCACTGTTTACTAACTGTTTCCTTACGTGAATGTTGCTGGCTCTTGAAGCGTGTACACCGTCATAGTGATCCATTCTCTTCCTTTTGGCTGTATGACACCCCAACATGGTGTCATTACTATGTTCACTATGTTTGCTATTCTCTCCCTAAAACGACAGTCTATTACTATTTACTACTCTATTTTTTGTTTTTCGTATCGTAAGTTTTGTAACGTTTGTTGATTTAGTGCCTTGGTTGATCTTACGGTAGCCAAATAAAACGCATGATGTGATTCGTATCATTACATATCGCTATGATGTCTCTGGATAATGAGTGAGTTGGCATCATGTTTATTGTTATGTGTTCCATCGATAAATATATCTGAAACAGTAAAATTGTATTACTCTCTAATGGGTGTTTCTATAGATCATTGTTTTGTGTTCATACTCACAACGTCTTTCCTATGTGCAGCTCTAATGACTTTCTCGACATAACTCGGTATGTCTAATCTAGTCGCCACACTGTTTGGCAGTCCACCTTGCCCTTTTACCAATATTTTTACAGTATCATAGCCAAAAGATGAAAAGAATATCACCTGAAAAAAAATTTAACATATAAATCAAGATCAAATGAAAATATTTATTGAATCCATAAAATGTTCAAACATCATTTAGATTCCGTCAAATTTTAACACTACCGCCTGTTCGGAAGGCTGTTTCGCCAGAGAAGAACGGGGAAGAAATTCTGACGTTGCTCTTTTTAACACCAATTTACAGTCAGTCACTAAAACAGTGCAGCACCAGATACAGAAAAACCTTAAATTAGAGCAGCTAAATCATGAACCTTTGTCATTGTCATTTTAAAATAAGAGCCCAAATTCTTACCTCATAGTCAATCATCTCTGTTGGCATGAAGGCAAAAGGTATAGCCAATTTGCCTAATGGTGGTATCTCAGCGAAGTAAAGGAGACAACGAATAACAGAGTCTGGCGATACTGTATTACCACGTAATAAGCGCCATGTAGTGAAGACGTCCGTTGGATTATATAGCCATACAACCTGAAATAGTACCAAATACCAAAATCAATTTCTATCTCAAGGTTCTCATGTTTCAAATCTGATCTTACCCTTATAACTGGATCCAGGTTATTAATCGGAACTCTGCCACAATCTAATACAGCTAAGTAGTCCGGAATATCCACAGGTCTACGTAATGGAGTCAATATGCCTTTGGTATTCAAGTTGGCAAAAATATGAATGTAGATATAAACGGTCCTTTGGTTAGGCAATGTCATGGCGTAACAAAGCTTATTAGCACCTTCTTGGGCGTAATTGAATTTCAAATACAAAAGCCCCGGGTTGTTTGGCTGTAAGGATTATACTTTCTTGAGTATACTTATTCCGATCATTAAAATAAAGTATATTATGCTGACGTACCGAAACAATTCCACTAGTCGGCGACAATTCAACTAAAGATCTATGTGTACAAGTATGTCTCATCTCGTAAGTTGATATTCCTATTTGTACTTCCACCATTTCACACTCGCATATCTTCTCCCTGCGAAGGCTCCAAGGGACTGGTATTGCATAAACACAGCCCATAACAAATATCAGTTCTACAATACCAGTTCGCACGCACAGATCAGGTGCATAAATATCCACGGATAGTGGTTTGTTAGGACGACAATCGTCAAGAGCTTTATTTAATCTAAAAGTATATAACTAGCTACAATTGTATTCGATACCGGCAGAACATATTAAATAATTAGAAATATAAATTATACGAACTTGTCGATGTTGACGATATTCCAAACGCAATGATTGCTCAAAATAACAGGACATTTTACCGAAATTGTGCGCTTAACCTAAAAAAATTAACACTGCTTATAAAATTCACGGGTACTTAAAATTGTAGCAAGACGCACAAGTCCAACAATAAGAAGTTACCACATTTACACTGGGGTCTATGAAAATGCTATCCACGGCTTGCCTACTACACATCTTATCTTTGTAGTCGTTGCTTTACCTACCTCGAACCGCAAATAAAGCTATAATGCTACTCGAATAGGCGAATCAACTACTAACCGATAGACAGAGGTTTTATCTATTCCTTAAAGTACATTAATAAAAAAAGATAACATTACATCAGCACTAAAACGAACCTTTATAGTTGGATAAATACCATCATACCAAACGATACATATCGTTTTCTGAATCGGTTGTATTTCTTCTATTTCATTATATTCCGTACGAAAAAGTACTGTATATTTTATATCAATTTGTCGAGGACCTGCTCCATCAGGTGTTGCTGTCATTCTTACTTCACAATGGTTGGACGGCTTCAAACTATTCTGTTATTTATTAAACTTCGCGTAATTAGACCATTTAATGGCATAATTTATACATTCTCAATACAAAACCTGAACTTACCACTGTAGAATCAATTTCAAACCTGTCTCCACTAAAATCATCTCCCATGCCGTTAATGAGATGATACAATTTAGATGTAAAGAAACAGGACCCATAATTATATAAGGTTACAGAGAAGTATGAGCTTTCTCCCACAGCAATATCATGCAGATTTACTGTTTTAGGTAAAACCTAAAAAAATACGATTATATTTGTAGCATTTTCTATTAATAATCTTAACCTAATAATAACAATCTTATTATCGTACAATTATTCTTACCCTAAGATCTGGTAACTCTGAGAATCCAGATATGTGTATAAATATTTCTGTGGGTTCACCAACTGGTCTGTAAAACATATTCCATATTATTTCATTTACATGTACGACTACTTGCATATTCAATCATCTACGTACCTGCCGTCAATCAAACAAATGCATGAACATGTTATGGTCGTCTCGTAAACTTTATTAGCTATTTTCGGGAAAAACCACCAGTGATAGCGGATTATTTCTTTAGGCGGTAATACTATAGAGCCACAGTCGTCAGCACCAAGCCATGGAACATATTTAAGTACCCTTATACTGAAAATATAAGGCTCGTGACAATGAGTACTCAGAGACAATCCCGAGGCATTTGTTTTGTTTGTAGTGTAGGCTATAGCCGACGAGCAGACGGCCCATCTGACATTCCCCCTCCTGTCCTCTTTGAACATCGGGACAGAATAGATAATATGTACTAACGTCTATGGGCAATGCCAGAGGTACAGCCAAACCGCTGTTTACCGTGAAAAGAAAAAGAATATAAATTCGATCGGGAGAAGTGTTGGGCAACAGCAAACTTTTACTTCAAGTCTCTGATTTTGGCGAGACAGTAGTAATAACCCGGTACTGTCGGCTCGTTCATATTGAAAGAAAAGTTATCAATAGCGGTCCAAGTATTAAGGTGTAGCTCTGAGAGTAAAGTGATATACAAATTGTAGTTCAGAATACTCACTGAATATTCATTCGCGTAAGATTGTGTAGATATGCGGTACAATAATTAGTACAGCCAGTAATAGTTGGTGGGAATTCGTACATTGCATGCGTTGCTGGATTATAGCCTTGAGACATCACTTCCACTTCACTGATTTCAGCATTACCACATAAGCACACACGTGTCTGGTTAAAATCATTAAGTTTTAACACTTAAAAATCTACTTCTAATTTCATTAGCTGAATTTTAAATGGGATCAACCTTGAAATAAACTATCGAACACAAAAATAATCTTCAAAATCGATGCACGTTTGCCGGTGATATCGAGTAATATACATAAAAAATAAACGAATTGAGAACCTCCTTTTTGAAGCCCATTCATTAAACAATTCATAATACCGTTATTAGTAAAATTATTTGCCTGAGTCTGGGTAAATATGTATTTCCGTGACTTTATTAGTCATATCTTTATGTTTTTCAGTCTTATTACGCTAGTCTAGAAGTCTAGGTGAACATAAGTACTTATTTAAGTAATCCATACTTAAGAATTGAAAAAAAAAAGCTTATCAGAAGGTTACGAAAACACAACATAGGTATCCATGTTGTGTTTTCGTAACCTTCTGACATAGGTATCCATGTTGTGTTTTCGTAACCTTCTGATAAGCTTTTTTTTCAATTGATAAGCCTTTGACGGTCTTCAAAGTTTTGCATCTCTATAACCATTGACGCCCTTTGGAATTTGTGGTATAAATGTTTACGTTATGGATTTACCTTTTGAGTTTTGTTGATAACTACATCCCAAGTTTCGTAATAATTTCCACAAGCTTTCGGCTCTAGCGCTACGGAAATGATTTGCCATCCTCGGCCTTGAACAAGGCCACACATAGGCATCACAACAAAGTTCCTAAACATAAAGATACTGATAAAACGAGTTAAATTTGAAGGAAGACGTTGTATACGAAAAACTTACGTTCCTTGAGGCGGCATGAATTTGTAATACATCGGTACTTCAAGTTTGTTGCAAAGCATAAAGTTTGCAAAAGTTGTTCTAGCTGGTACCGTGGGTGGTAGAATGACCTGCATCCACATAACCGTTAAAGCAGTCTAAGTAATTATTCACCAAATATTTGAAAACTCGAAATTACATCTTACATCAGTAGGACAATCCAGTTCGGAAACCCATTCTGTACAAGGAAACCAGGTATTGCCAATACACGGAATGCGGAACCACGTGTGCTTTAATTTCACTTGGTCATCGATCTCGCTATCAAACCTCTTGAATTGATAATCTCCACACATTAGGTACGAATAAGCTTCGTTATCTGCCTTGGGTCTGGTTTTGAAGAGGTTTTTATGACACGTGAAATATAACCGAAACTAATTATTAGCACAATTTCATACCTATATCGAATAGTGAATAGTCTAGATTCGTTTGGAGGAATCTCAGCTGCTATCGGATCGATTAAGAAAATGTTGTCTGGATCTGGAAGTCAGGTAATATTAGAGAAAAATACTACCGACTTATAATGAACAACAAGAGCATCTAAAGCAGGGTCAACACTGAGATTTTTATAATTTCCGCAATACATTTTGCAACAGAGTATGTACCTTTTGTAACCATCATTTTTTTGTAATAGAAATATTACATTATGATTCAACATTTACATAGTTGTACAAAGTTAGATACAACGGATTGGATGTCTATGAGATGCCAGCTTCCTGTCAAGCTGTCTCCAATGAGCTGGGACACTAGGAACTAGGACAGACCAGCGCGGCGCAGCATACGAAGAAAATAATGAAAGTTAAAACCTGGTAACCACTGAATATATCCGTCTTCTTGCTCATGGTTTGTCACGCATAAAGTCTGTGAAATGTTTTTGGTTATGTCTTTAACACACCCTGTACCGAAATCCAAATATCTTTCAAATACTGATGCTGAAGGTATGTAAGTCAACCGATTGAGACTATTCTCCATCAAATGTGTGAAACGACTTTTTCTTCTCCAGTTTTTCTCGAAAACATGATCACGGATGTTAAACAATGGGTTTCCGGGAAGCACAACACTTGCAAAAACATTTAGGAATAAGGGTTCCTGTAGGAATAAACCATTAGATTAAAAGCTAAATAGAATACCGACTACTATATGCTAATTAGGTAAGAATCTTACCTGATTTAAAACGAGACAAACTAGCTCAGCGGTGTAGATACCAAGTGATGTTCCAGTAAAAACAACAGTCGTGTTGATAGTTTCGTAGGCTCTTATCAATCCACAATTACCTGTGGAAATCTAAAAAGGCGTTCATGTAATAGTTTTTAATATGTTTATAATTTAACTGTTAAAGTTTACAAATCGGGTGCACCCGCTCTCCGACACAATATGACCATGCATCTGCAAAGGGATTCTAAATATGAGGATGAGAATCTTAAAATGTGAGCAATGTTCGACAAAGCTTATAAGTTTTCCCTCAGCTCTTTACCATCAAATTAATTTTTGGTGATCCTAATAAGTGTGATCCTATAAAGTAGATGCATTATAAAGGTATACCAATACCCAAGCCCCATACTCTCGATATCATACACCTTAAAATTGGAATAACACGGACTCAGCAGTGTTTAAATGTCAAGGAGTAAAGTCCAGGACCAAAACGAATATCAATTGTGTTTAGCATGAAAGTCGCCTCGTTGGTCTAGTAGCAGCGTATATGTGCTGTGGACCGGGAGGTCCTGGGTTCAATTCCCAGGTCGGGCAGAGCGAATTATCTAATTCAATTTGCCCGGGACTGGATCCCTCAGAGGGGGTTGACGTCAGGCGGACAGCCGACCCCACATTAAGGTGGGATAAGAGCAGGTAGAAAAAATTCTACCCATGAAACTTACTAAGTAGGCATCCCAATACTTACTTGAAAATACCCCTGTCCGCAGATTGGTATGTACCATTGGTACATAGTCTCTGCACTGGATTTGTTTATAATGTTAATTACTTCCTTCCTTTGCTCGGTTACATTTTTGCAGATTCTAAATATAAGTTTACGTCGAGTTATTACGACCTCAGGTCCTAAAATTTCCCGTAGATTAATATCTATCCGTAATAGCTAAGGGCCACTTGCTCCGCTATAAATCTCAATTCCAAATCGTGATTTAAAGATAGGAGTGAGCTGTAGGATAAATTAAGATAAGGTATAACTCTAGATTAGTAATAGCGCTGCAAGTTGCTCTAAATGTATTTTTGGGTTATCTACGGTATCCACCTAAATTGAATACATAAGTAGCTATCAAAACTAGGTCTCAAATTATTTTAGATTGATCACCAACTTAGAGTCACATTTCGTCATCTGTAGATTGCGAAAGAAAATCGACAGTAAACAGGCTTGGCATGAATAAAAAAAGTTGTTCTTGAATCAAATGAATTTGTAATCACTTTGAAACGGTATTGTTGCTGGGCCGGTGTTTCCATAATGGTGAACAAAGCTGCACCCATAGGCGCCGGTACCGGTCAAGGTGCCTACACCCGTTCTCAGGGCTCCGGTTTTCTAATACTAAACGATACCTACATGATTTCAGACCGGTACTAGTATTATAGACCGATTGCCTGCCTGGCGTCAACCCCCAGGCAGATCCAGTCCCGTGTGAAATCGTATTACAAAAACACCGGCCCGACCTAGTAATCGAACCCAGCACCTCCCGGTTCACAGTCAATATACGCTGCCACTAGACCTATATAAGGTATACTATATAAGGCGAGGATATTAAGTCACTAAACTTACCAAAACATTTTCCCAATACCGTTAGTCTATAAGTATTACCAGCAGTGTCGTCAATAACGTAATATTCTGTATACGACTGCCCTGGTATTGTAGCCCTAAATATAATTTTTACTTTGGCGCTCTCAGTAGGTCTAACCGGAGTTGATGTAATTGATAACGTGAAAACACGGTCAATGTTATTCAAAATATACATAAGGGATACACGATATGTAAGACATTTCTGGAAATAAAGGCATTTTAGTATTAAAACCGGATAATAATAGTGATTGGCACATTATAAACAGTACTTTAGCTATTAAGGCAAGAAAGTCCTGCGTTCGAATCCCAAGTCGCGCATCGCTATTTCTCTAATACTAGTTTCATAGGGCTGAATCCCCTAGGGCCTAGACGGGTTGTCAGGCAGCCGGCAGGTTGTGAAATTAAACGAAATCTTTTCTGCATTCTTGCGTAAGACAACCACGCCGACCCCAAATTGGTGTAGAATGAGGCTTGAATATTAACACACAAAGAGGAAAACACCATCTAGCATCAAGTATAGTATGTATTATTATAAGGTTTTAGGATCGCTCAGAAGAAAGGATGGGAGCTGATTCGGAAAAATGAAGACGATGGCATAGGTAACTATTACCTATCGGTGAGACGTCAGATTATAACTAGCTCTGTAAGCTGGAGGGCGAGGATCAATCAGCTTACTGGCTGTCAGCCATTAAGTAGATCGATTCAGGTAATTCTGGAGTGATATGGCAGATGACCTGCGTATCTGGCGAAAAGTGACTTAAAACAGTCGGGCAGTTGGCTGCGGATCTTTCGATTGAGGAGTTCAGCCAGCGAAGTTAATTACATGAAATACTTTATATAAATAAATACGGTACCTACATCGGAATTATTATCAACCAAGAAATATTGTTCAGACACTGAGTCCACCGGCATATATCCAAAATCGATAGTTTTAGTACCAGTAACGCTTTCGTCTGAAAAATCTTGCATTGTTAGGTACTTATTTGCGATAATATTACATCGAAAATAATATAAACGTAAATTATTATAACTATTTTAGTAGTTGAGTTATTAATCTAAGTTAGTAGTAATATAAAATAATCACTGAAAATAGTCAAAAGCCGTTCAATAAAGATTTGCCCATCTAATCAAACATCCATTAATGAAGTCAAAGGAAGGAAGTGCTGGATCGTGAAGTTTTCGAAGTCACATTGACAGCAAAGAGAATCCTCAATATAGGAGAAATTCCTTCACCTTATAGCAAAGCGATAATTCATAACGAATATGTACACACAAAACTTTGAATAATCGGATGTGCATACTCTTAGCAACGGCTTCGAACCTGCGACCATGCATCTTCATCAGTCAGCACCACTCAACCGATTATTGCTGATCTTATATTACTGTATGATTTTATATTCCTTTGCATAATCTGTAAAAAAAATATAACTGTCAGTTCTGAGCTGTCATGCAGTGTGACCATTTGTTACAGTTTCCTGTGTTTTAGGGACGACGAGGTAACACGACATAGATGTCGGCTACACTTTTTTTTTTATATACCGGCATAAAGAAGATTCTAATGATGATGTTGAAGTTTGTTATTTAACCCCTAGGTCCTTACTCCTTTGGTTGTGTGTTTAGGTCTTACGACCTTTGACCCGAATGAGATTTTATATAATTATTATGTATATAAAGTCAAAAAGTCCAATACCTCTTTATACAAATATGTAGGCCAGTAGCTAGATCATGAGTTTTGTTGACATGTCCCGCTAGCGTAAAATAATGTTTATGACTGGAGACGCCACTCATAGCATTTCTCCTCTGCCGAAGTACAAGATATAGATTATTACAAGATTCAAAAATCCATCAAATTTATAAAAACTGTTAGTGAAATCAATTCAGTCGTCCTGCGTTAAAAATATGGAGTTATATTTAACATGTAACTATTTTAGAAGTAAACCATTTCCATTTTTGTAATACATATTTACGTAAAATCTAAAACATATAATTGATATCCAATTTATGAATATTTAGCAATTTTCTAGTTATTGTGTTGGTCACACAAAATTGTTGTCAACGTCAGTTTATTTGACATAAAATATTTGACAGTTGACAGTTAACGGTGGACAGTACGGGGAAATAAGTGCGTCGTTTTTGTCCTTTACTTTTTTCTCTGTTTGTAATAATCGTGAAACTTAAAAATACACACACAATTGTAAATAAAATACGTTGTGTTAAAAGCTCTCAGTGTACGTATGTATATAAGTGTATAATTTTATTTCATCCACGACGGCTCAAGTAATCAAGTTAAAGCAAGCTGGCGCTCTCACATCCTCTTTAACTTGTATTTCCTGCTCTCGAGATGCCACCTTTTCTATACACATGTCCTGAGTTTATACTTTAACTTGGAAGATGGATTCAGGAACCGACTGGTTGTGTGAAATCCTGCAGAATGTGCAACTTGAGCAATTTTACTTACCGATTAGAGATCAACTACAGGTAAATAAACTTGAAACTATTTGTTTACATAATTAATAATGGTACTTAAATTATATACACAACTTGGTTTAGCTGTATATAGCAAGAATGATGTGTAAATGACATCTGGTATTGGTTAGATGCAGCATAACAGTGTTTATTTTTAGATAACAAGATTAGCACATTTTGACTACGTCCACGCCGACGATCTCGAAAGAATTGGCATCAGTAAGCCTGGCGTCCGCAGGTTATTTGATGCTGTAAGAAAAAAGAAACTTCAGCTATGGAACAGAAAGTTTTGGAACAAATTATTTGGTACAAGCTCTGTGAAAGAAAAACCTGATACTGTTATAAGACCTGCAACACAAACAGAGTCAAGGACTACTTGTATTATATTGGAGAAGGATATTGTGTAAGTATATGCAGCATTTTGTATTTCATAATCTTTAATTCTTCCTGATGATTTTGTAATTGAGAATGGGACTCTAACCATTTAGAAACATGATTAATTTGAAAGGCACTGTAATGCCTAGATACCTCTATCCTACATATATTTAACACTGTATCTACAATAAAAACTTTTTCATATTTTGATGCTATTAATGCAACAATTCAAATTAGTTTCTAGATGAGTATTGGAGGTTCAAGACCAACCCCAAAATGGAGTATACAGTTCTGACTTTTCTGTGTTGTGTGTTTTCTTTGTGAATTATTGTTTGCTATAACAGTGAAGGAAAACATTGTGAGAAAACCTGCATACCTGAGCATTTCTCCATAAGAACAGGTAGACTAAGGCCTAACCCCTCATATAGAGGAGGCCCCATGCCTGGCAGTGGGACACTAATATGACAGGGCTAATATATATAAAAAAATAATATTGGATTATGTTGTTAAATATATAGGAAAGTGAAGTACTTAGTTGTGAGTTGTGACTAGCTTGTACCTTGTTTATTGCTTTATAATTACCAAAATCATTATACCTACAATAACATTTTGCTTTTATTTTAGACTGCACAATGAACTAGGTAATGGATCATTTGGTGTAGTTAAACGAGGAGAATGGAAAATATCAGATCAAGGACAAACGGTACCTGTTGCTGTAAAGGTCCTCAAAGCTGATGCATTTGCAACACCAGGCATTTACGATGACTTTCGGAGAGAGGTTGAGGCCATGCATAGCTTGAAACATGCAAATTTAATAAAACTACACGGTGTTGTGTTCCATCCGTTGATGATGGTGTGTGAACTGGCCCCTATGGGTGCTTTACTAGATTACATAAGGGCACAGAATGGAAAAGTTTCATTGAACTATATATCAAAGTGGTCTACCCAAGTGGCTGCTGGCATGGCACATTTAGAAAAACATAGATTTTTGCACAGAGATTTGGCATGCCGAAATATTTTATTATCAACTTTGGAACTGGTAAGTATGTATTTGCTATTACACAATGTGTTACTTATATAGATTCTTTGATAATGTAACATGGGATGAACAAAAACTGATAGATGAATAGAAACGAACAAGTTTAGTTTTTAAACATATATACTATTTTATCTATTATTCATTGAACATGTCGCTTCTTTGGTCTTGTGGCAATGTATATGGGCTGCGAATCGGGAGGTCCTGGGTTCGATTCCCAGGTTGGGTGTGGTGTTTTTCTAACACTATTTTCCTGAGACTGGATCCCCTAGATGCGGCTTGAGGTCAGGCAGGCAGCCAGTCATAAAAACTAAGCCTAATACTTTCTGCAACATGCTTGGAAAGGTGTGTTGCGCCGACCCCACATTAAGGTGGGATAAGGGCAAGTAGAAAGATTCATAAAGACATTCAACAGTATATTCGTTAGTACTTTTAACTCTCTTTGGTTATTAACCACAAACTAAACAATTTACAATAAGTTTTGGACACAAATTATGCTTTAGTTTACATATTTATTAATACACATGTGTTATAATGTCATTAACAATCTTGTTTATCTCTTCCGAGTATAACTGTATACAACTAAGATATAACTGATATAATATTCATTAGTGTAATTATGATGATTTTAGACCTTTACACATTTAGACCTTTGATGAAATAGTTTTTATGATATGTTCAATGTCTTACTGTTGGCTTCCTAATTACTATGCCCCTTACTTATAAAAATATTTAAGTGTTGCTTATCTTTATACAATAGGTTGTCCCTTTCATTTTTAAACAATGTAACACAAGGAAAAAAGTGACAGGTTATTCTTAACCATTTGCTCAGCTAAACTGCTGTTTTAAGTAAGGCCCAATATGTGTTGTTTTTGGGAATTCCTGATCTATAGCAGTATGATGATACAAATCTTATCATAGTGAAATATATTTTGCATACAAAGCAGTCATAAAATAACTGCATGTGAGTGTAATTATGATTTGAATTGCATTTTATGATGAATTGTAATTGTTAGCAATCATCATAAATTAAGTCATGAGAAAGTTAATGCAGTTATAGTCACTTTCATCAAGATAATACAAAGATACTTCAATATCTAATAGTGCATTATTTCTTAGTCAATTTTATAGTGTATTAGTAAATAATTCTCCATGATAAAGAAATTAAAAAAAAACGCTTTATATTTGAGAGTAAAATAATATAATGTGTCTTTGTACTATTATGTTAAAATATAATAGCTTTCCTTAGTCGATAAAGCACAGTATAATTCATTTCTGAATGATTTACTGGTATATCAATACATTTTGTTATTGACTGATCTGAATGTTAGTGGCCAAGTGCAAAGGTTGTGAATTTGTAAAATCCTAGGTTTTTAGCCTGATATAGGCATGTAACTATATACTGATTTCTTAAGTTTACGTGAATATTATACATTGAAATAAAACTATTCTTACGGATTCTATCACGATTAGGTTTTAATTATTATTCCCGACGTTTCGAAGGCTTTGCAGTCTTAACAGTCTTCGAAACGTCGGGAATAATAATTAAAACCTAATCGTGATAGAATCCGTAAGAATAGTTTTATTTCATGTAACTATACTTTAGCTATAATAGTTCGTAGTTGTAGATAAGCATAATATAGTAGATGTACTATAAATAATATAATAGATTACTGATAAAGGTCGCTGGATGCAGGCCGCTTCCAACAGGTCGATCTGGAAATCTCTGGGGGAGGCCTAAGTTCAGCAGTGGATGTCCTATGGCTGATGATGATGATGATATTTAGTTGTACTGCTTTACCCTTTCAAGAGTTAATAAGTCACGTCTCTTTGTTCACTTTAGGTGAAAATAGGTGACTTTGGTCTAATGCGGGCGCTTCCTGATGCCGACGACTGTTATGTGATGACGGAGCGGCGTCGCGTGCCCTTCCCGTGGTGTGCGCCCGAATCTCTGCGTACACGGCAGTTCTCACATGCTTCCGATGTATGGATGTTCGCCGTTGCTCTATGGGAAATGTACACTTTTGGCGAGGAACCTTGGATCGGTGAGTGAGCGAGGTGGAGTACGAAATATATAACACCCAACAGTCACACATATAGTCCTGACCACACACTAAGATCGAGTCTTGTGTCGTGAATACTACAGGAGACTTTCGGTCACACAACACCCAGACCCGAAACAAATATCTGAGGGCCACACAAACATTTGTTTCGGTGCGGGAATATTTTCAAGTGACATCTGACAGATAGAGGTCATTGACGTTCCTATTCTTATTTGAATAGCATAGTACAATCATCAAATTCGTGAATTTTCTGGAACACCCTTAGAACACCATTTATTATCCTTATAGATCTCTGATGGCAACGCAGCCTAAACGGCGGGGGTAAACTTAGGGATCACGTGAAGTGGCTAACTTCGGCTGTCTTATTTAGTGCGAAATGGATAAGTATTAATGTTTCGGGTGAATCAAATGGCAATGACCTCGTGTATGTAAATTATATGCAGAAATGTGTTATATTCATTTAAGCGATACACTAGTGACCAACATTAAAACATCACCTTGAATCTTATTTATATTTCAAAATAATATTGTGAAGAATTCGTATTATTCGAGGCATTCATAGTCGACACCTGAATGCAATATGTGCGTGTTCCTTCATACGTGAGGATGACCTAATTAAATAATTTTACCTACACAGTATTTAATGCTGGCAAAGTGTTTACACGCAATGATGCTTGGATACGGACGCGGTAATCTCACCAAAAACGTAGTTCTTGTCACATTATACATTTTAATACGCTTCAGTGTCCATTATTTTTAGTCAGTCAGGATTATTGCAATGATTTTGTGTGTTTGATCAATTCAATTATTTAATGAGCCGGTTTCATAAAGGATTCGACTTTTATTTTTACGGCTGCACGTCAAACTCTTCGGGCGGATATGTTGTTTAGCTACAATACAATTATTAATATGTACTTACATATAAAGATATTAAAAATAACTAATTATATTGGGCTATCGAACAAGTTTTCATACAAAATAGTATCTCAAACGTCAGCAACACCACTTATTGCAATGCGAGGGCGCTTATTACAATTTACACTCTAGAATGTTTCTAGAATCTCTTGAATAGAAAATCATATTGTCTAAGCATTATTACGCTGGCACGACCTTGCGCGCGTAAGTTTCTAATACGACTGACTGATTTGTGACCACGAGGTCACAACTTTTGGATCACAAGTTTCGCGCTATTGTCCCATCTTTGTACTGTTATGTCTTTGATGTGCTTCTACACGATTCTTGACCTCCTTCAGGCTTGAACGGTTCAGAGATACTCCGTCTGATTATGCGCGAAGGCCAGCGTCTGACAGCGCCTACAGCTTGCCCGCCCGACATATACATGCTGATGATGCAGTGCTGGGATGTGAACCCTAAGGAACGGCCCACCTTCGCAGGAATACTGCGGTATCTGGAGATGAACAAGTTTGAGACTGCGATTGCTGCACTTAGGTAAGTACTTCCTGCATAGAATTTGACAGCCTCCGTAGCGCGGCTGGCGAGTAGCCTGTGAAGCGAGAGGCCGCGGGTTCGTTTCCCGCACTGAGACAAATGTTTGTGTGGCCCACAGATATTTTTTCAAGTTTGGGTGTTGTGAGACCGAAAGTATCTCATAGTTTGTGACACCCACGATACAGGTTATACCTAGTGTGAGGGCAGGACTAGGTGTGTGACTGTTGGGTGTATTTATTATTTATTTATTTATTTAATTATTTATTTCAAATCTTATCACGTTTGTGTCATGAGAGGGTAAACAGAGGTGAAATAGAGAAGTAGAACACCCGCATTTCGCAGAATTTATTTTCGTCCCATATGTGATAGGGATATGGTTGCTAGGCTATTTATTACCATATTGGGCACAAATACCTGGCTCCGGGCTGATATTGAATAATCCAATATTATTGCCTGATCCGGGAATCGAACCCGAGACCTCAGGACGATAGTCGTACCGCGCACGCATTACCACTAGGCCACCGAGGCAGTTCCCAATCTCTTTTCTTCTCCATTAGGGTTGATATTGCACTCATGATTCTTTGGGTATCATGAGTGTCTATGGCGGTAAAGATCACTTACCGTCAGGTGACCCACATGCTCGTTTGCCAGTCTCTGATGCAAAAATGTATTGTAGATAGTCACGGGCGGCTCGGCCTGCGGTGGTCCATACGATTATGTAACATATATATGTGGCGTCTCCGACGGGTTAATAGCCTCTTCAGGCATTTTTGCCTTTGTCCTTATGGATTGAAGTTTTTATACGAATTATTAAAAAATCGAAAAAGTTGCTTGTCTCCTTTATATTTCAAAACTGCAACTTTTTAATGGGTCATGTTGTCAAAAGTATTAAAATAAGAGTTCCGGTTTATGTTTTTAATTGGGAAAAAATAATGGGAACATTGACCCTGTGATGCAATCATAATATTGCAAAAAGCTGTTATGGATTGTTTCCGTCCATTAAAAAAAAACGACACTGTTCGGCAATTTCTTTAAAGGTGCACGAAATGTACAGTGAAGGACAAAAGTGTAATAAAATGTGTACCAGTTATATTTTTTGTATATGGCGATTGAATATAGTATACTACACCTGTAAGATAGTTCTTGAATTAAAAGTAGGCATTGATTTTATTTATATGTTTTCATCTGTATTTTCCATTTATATTCAAGGAATATATACCAATTTAATGAGATGACTTAATGATTAACAAAGACAATGTGTATTGTCGACTGTACTGTATTTCGGTACAACTACTGTCCTGATGTCTCGGGTTCGATCCCCGGGTCGGGCAAAGTGATATTGGTTTATCAATTCAGTATCAGTCTAGAGTCGGGAATTTATGCCCGATATGCCGATAGGCTCGTCTCATATCACATCTAGGACGGTAATAAGCTCGGCGAAATATGTGTGTTCTAGTTCGTTATCCGCATCTGCCTATCCTTTCGGAGTTACAGGCGTGGGGTTATGTATGTATGTTTAATGAGACGACTATTTACAAAGACAATGTCAGTTCCTAATAAAAATGACAAGACTTTGAAATAAAACTGTTTTTACGGATTCTATCACGATTTGTTTTTGACTTTAAAGGTCTAGTTCGTTAGTGCGCTTCTGCCTACCCCTTCGGAGATACAGGCGTAAGCTTATGTATGTATGTTTAATGAGATGGCTAATCATTTACAAATACAATGTCTGTTTTGTTTTTAACTTTAAAGGTAAATTGTGAATAAAAGTGAAAAGACGGATTTTATTTTAAAAATTGGTTTTATATCAATATGTACAATTTATGTAACATTGTGTAAACTAAAAAAAATCATTACGACAACATTTCTAATGATCGAATGTAACTACATATATGAGCAACTGGGTTGTCAAATCGCGTAAAATGACCACCGACCGTGAAGGTGCATTAGGGATTTTCAAAAAAGCATTGAAGATAGGCGAAGAGGAGTTCGTTTTGGAAACTTTTAACTTTTGGTATACCTATTTTCTGTACGAAATGCAACATATAAAAAAACTTACTACCACACGTCATCTACTTTCGAAATAATTATACCCCTCCAATTTAATCTTCGTATCAGTTCATATACATATTACGTTTACATGCTGTAATAGTTATACCGGGTGTTTCATAAAGTTGGTACCAATAACAATTTCACATACAGGGAGAATGATTCAAAGCATAATGGTAAAGTAAAAAAAAGTCGAACTTAATTTTTTAATAAGTTATTAAGCATGAGGATTTTAAAATCGGAATGCGACTTGTAAATCGTTGCAATTAGCATAGGAATGGCTTTGTGTATCCTAAAAACAATATGCATCCATAGTTGGTTTGCAAATGTACTGCACAGCTGAGTCAATGAGCCAATTTTTTTTTGTCAGAAATTCATGTTTCCATTATACAAAAACTATGAGCATTACGAAATTTTAAACTTTACTGATAGATTGTTAGCCATACCCTCTTTAAGTACAGTAACAGTTATCATTGATACACACATTATGAAACACCCTGTGTATGTAAATCATTCAGTTCATGGGCATACTTTGGTTAAAAAATGCAAATGAAAATTTCTATGTGCTAATAAAAAAATATTTGTAAGTTCATCATACATAACCGTGTTTTGTACCCCAACAGCTATAGGAAACAAGGTCAGATGACTGTGGAATCGGGCGACCCGATCGTTCTTATTGACAAGAGGCCTGAATTACACTGGTGGAAAGGACAAAACCAAAGAACATTAGAAATTGGACTATTTCCGAGGTATTTCCCGATATTGTATTTTTTGTTCAACATTGAGCAAAAATAGGTACATCTTTCTACTTGCCTTTACCCCACCTTAATGTGGGTTGGCGCAACACACAACTTCAAGCATATTTCAGAAAGGATTTGGCTTAATTTTTACACTCGACTGCCTGCCTAACGTTAACTCGCTTTAGAGGTTCCTGTCCCGGGCAAATGCTTTGCTCGACCTGGGACTCGAACCCAGGACCTGCCGATCCACAGCTTATATACGTTGAGACTAGACCAAGGAGGCGATATTGCCGATGTTGTATTAATTTCTTATTATTTCAATCTATTTTATATTGAATAGGGTATTTTAGTTCAGTCATGAACAAAAATGCTTGCAATTTCAAAGTTTCATTTTTCTTTATAGATTAATATACATTAGGCACGTGAAAGTGTTGTACTGATTTCCTTTACTGTGATAACGCATTCATGGCATTTGTAAATTTTCAGCAATATAATATCGACTGGAAGGAGTAAAAATAATCAAGCGTCGACAAAAAAGTCACCCATGTTAACATCGACAACTAAAGGTCAGTGTTTCAATATTTCGTACACATTTTGTATTTTATGTATGAGTTAGACCTGGTCTGTAATAATGATATTGAAATATTAATTGACAGCCTCCGTGGAGCAGCGGGCGAGTAGCCGGCTGTGAAGCGAGAGGCCGCGGGTTCGATTCCCGCATTGAGACAAATGGTTGTGTGGCCCACAGATATTTGTTTCAAGTCTGGGTGTTGTGAGACCGAAAGTCTCTCATAGTCTCTGACACCCACGATACAGGTTATACCTAGTGTGGGGTCAGGACTAGGTGTGTGACTGTTGGGTGTATTTATTATTATTATTATGTATGTCTTTTCCATATCTCGGGACTATTAAAGTCCCGGACCTTTGGTAGGCGTGCGTTATTAATAATTTTTGTGACTGTTGTCAAGAATGCTGTATTTATGTTTATGCAGAGGTGAATTGGGTACTTGGCTAGTTTTTTTTAAATTAATTGTATACGAAATTTACGTCATCTAAAATATAAAACCGAAAGAAATATTGAAATATTTTCAAAAATAAAAAAGTTATAAGCCTTTGAAGTTTGGTGTAACCGTCAAACTGCGGGAAAGAGAAGTATCAGTATAATCACGTCACACCATATCGTTACATGCGTTGGACAGGGATAGCAAGATATCTCCAATATGCCTACACTCCAGAATTTAAAAATATGAATTACTGCCTCATTTTTTAACCAATTTCGATGCAGTTTTTACAGAAGAATTTCTTTTTTTTTATTTACTATTACATATAAATATGTGTATAAAACCAAACATAGTCAAGTAGCCAATTGTCTAATAAAAACGCGAAAGTTTATGAGGATGTATGGAGGTATGCATGGTTACTCTTTTACTGCTACAACTACTAAATGGATTTTGATGAAACTTTACAGTTATAGTATAAGATATACCAAAATAAAACATAGGCTACTTTTTATGCCGGGAAAATGTATATTTTTTTTTTTATAGCAGAGATAGGCAAACGAGCAGATGGGTCACCTGATGGTAAGTGATCTCCACCACCCATAGACACCCATGACACAAAAAGAATCATGGGTACGTTGCCAACCTAAAAGGAGGGAATGGAAGGTGAGGGAAGGGGATTGGAAAAGGGAGTGGGGAAATGGGCCCCGGAAATCTTACTCACTGAACGAAATGCGACAGCAAGCTGCCACTTTACGTCGGTTTTCTGTGAGACAGTGGTATCTAACCGGTCGAGCCGGCCCATTCGTGCTATAGACGTTACTGTCTACAGCGTGGCTCTACCACTTTCATTTTTCATTACTGTGGAATATTTCCACGTGAACGAAGCATTGCGGAACAGCTAGTCTTATAGTGCGAGCTCAACAAAACAGCTCCACGTTCTCAAACCAAATCGTATGTGGGTAACATAATGTGACGTACACGACTGCCCAACGTAAATGGTACAAGCGACCTAAATAGCGGAAAGAAATTACAGGCGTGCCGAGTCGAGTGCGAGCGTAATGTTTGTAAATAACGCGTACTCCATATCTGCCTAAGTCTGTTTCGTCATTATATGCAATATTATGCTTTTATACTATCGCATTCACTTTTATGACACGTGGTGGAGTGGCTTGTGTTGTACACACTAAGCAGGCGCAAATATCATTTTCTGCTATGAATGCTTTACAAGACGGACATTTTTTTGTCCCCCTGCCGTTATCCCGCCTCGAATCAGGTTCAGCACTCGGCGCAACCCAGTTTTTCAATCATGTTGGAGAAAGGATTCGGTTTAGTTTTTACGACTGGCTGGTTGTCAGTCCAGTGTCCAGCTCTGAGTAAATCGTGTAAAAAAAACATTCGCCCGACTTCAAACCCTCGTACCCAGTACCTCCCGGTTTACGGTCCAGATACATTGTCGACTATTTTTATTCATATTTTTTATATTTCTTCTTTATCGTTTCTGCATTGCATAGGATTGTGACTCCGCGGAAATTCATTTGCTCCATTTCATTCATGGTTTTGACAGCACCTTATTAGTAATTCCGTCATCTTCTAACTGCCAGCTGTTTTGAGATCCGAACCGTGTCCTTAATTTTTTTGAATTATTTGAAGATAGTGACTTCAAGGATTGTCGTCTTGAATTTGATACCTACTTCTTGCTCGTGTCGATGGTTCTAAAAATCCAACTGATGACTGCAATGATCGCTCTAACAGGGAAAGCCCCCACAAGGCCGTAAGAAGTAGTGGAAAATTGGCCCATATTATAAACAGCTTGTAGGTCACTGAACGAAAATTGTAATTTGGAACGTTGTCTAGTTTTCTAAACATTTGCCCGCTGTATTTGGTTTATCATTTATTTATTGGTTCTAATTCCTCGAGACTGAAAGTGCGCTGAAGTATATGAAATTAGTACAATTTCAATTATTTACATATAATGTAGGATGTTTAGAGGTAACTCTAATTGACCTTCACAAAATTAGTGTTCAATAATTCCATATTAATTTTAGTAAGGCTTATCTAAACAAAAGATTATGCCCCTTAGGGTGACTTGCAGCTTTGCGATAAACGACGTTTAATCGTAAAATAAACTCCATTTTGGCATCATTTCAGTTCAACGTCTTGCACGTCGTGGTTTTACCCGTCATCTCGATTTAAATAAACGTTTAACTTAAATGGGCGTGGCCGCCGGTTTAAAGTCGCTAATCTTGATTTTATTGACAAACAACATAACCTTTTCACCAAAGAATTTAAACTTTTCACATTATTTCTTGTTGTTTAATGAAAATCTATGATAAAAATGGCTTTGTTTTTTACACTGAACACGATTTGGTATCAAACAAGAATGATGAATTCGTAAAATATATAAAAACTCAAGATTTTTTTAGGAAGAGTACTTTATTATAAATAACCCATACATATACCTTACAAACTAACATTGTATGTACATAATCTCTTGAAAAACCACATAATTACAACACTTCACTATTATGCACGATATTTGTGTGTGCACGTGTGGCACGAGTCCTTGGAAGCGGTGGTATACCACCCACGCCCGACCCTTTTCCTCGATGTCTCGTCGCACCTCGGTGCAGGATAGGTTTCGGCACACGCATCACAAACTGGCGCAACTCCACATTTAGTTCATCATCATCAGCGAATACCTTGTTTTCTTGTGCACGCTCGCACTCCGCAATGTTCTTCTATTACAACGTACATTAGTTATTCTATTTTCTAGGAGAGCGTTGTTTTCCAGATGATAAATTTAACTTAAGTTAACGAATTGCAAAGTTACTTCTTGATAAAATTTTATTATACCTCTATTATAGAAATTACCATTGTTGACAATAGACTTGTACAGTTCGCGAACGAACTAGTGCGGACAGCTCCCACAGAAGAAATGAACGAACTAGTTCCCAGATCTCTCGTTCTTTAGTTCGTTCGATAAGTTAGATAGATTCTAAGTCTTGAGTATCGTCCAAAGTAAGACCATTGGTACTCATATCATTCTCTAAAAAGTCCAGCCAGCGCTTTTGGGGTTGTCTGGATTTCCTTAAAATAACGCTGACAGACCACGTATCGTACATATACACAGAAGTACTGGCCAAATGATGGTCTTGTTTTTGTAACGTAGTCAATAATCACTAGGAAAATATCGTGCTTTTTCAAGCTATATTCAAATATGGTGCGCAGCATTTTTTAGGCTCACAGATATATCTCACAGATATATATCATAATATTTTCTTTTACTTTCTTCGATAAAAAATATTTGAAAACATTTATAAAATACTACGTGTACGCAACTCATGTACTTGATCTTTAGCACATTTCCTTTCAGTCGGCCATTTTCAAGCGGCCCCTAGACGCTGTTTGTCTTAGACATCAGCGTACATGAACACCCACGGTGGTTGCTGAACCTCCATAGTGAACGGGAAGGGTTTGGTGACGCCAAAAGCAGTCCGAATCAAAGACTTTGATCGTAAGAACATGTCTTCGATAACGTCAACATAAGCTTCTGGCACCCCTTTGAACCTTAGGGCCCACCAGACCACCCGTTGGGACACAAAGTTAAAAGCCTTCTGCAGATCCAGGAAAGCGATATGCAGAAGCTTCTTTTTCAACATACATGCCTCGCAAAACGATCTAATAGCAAACATTTGGTCCATGGTCTGTCCCCCATACCCTGCAAGGCAAGAACCCAGGTTTCGCCAGCTCCTAGTCCGTTACTCAGAAAAGTGTACCACATGCAGATAAGGTTGGCTTAAACCTAAAGGTGTTGGTGGCCTACTGTGTAAGTAGGCCACCGTCATCGTTGGGTTCGTTTGGTAAAGGTTGTCCTATAGACGACGTCACTACTCCCCAAGTATGTACAAGTAAAAAAAAAATTGCAGCATATTATAAAGGAATAAAAAAAATCGAATCGGCTCAGGCGACTTGGAGTAATCCGGGAACATACATAAAAAAAGATTCCAACGAATTGTTAACCTCCTCTTTTTTAAGTCGGTTAACTCACCTCCTCCTTTTTTGAAGTCGGTTAAAATTCGTGAAAATGATATTTTTTTAGCCTTTCTTTGGTTCGAGACGAGAACTAAAAGAACGAACTAGTTCGTTGAGGAGCCGCGAACTAAAGTGACCATTCCTTATCGCGAAATATTATACGTATGTCTAGTTGACAAGTCGTAATCCAGACAACTGACACTTATTTATTTTTTTCAATTTTGCCCTTCATCAGTTAGGCAAAGGAAGCAAGCACATACAGCCTCGTCGTATGTGTGTTTATATTACACGTATTCAAACTGAATTAAAGCTAAATATTTGACAACTATTGACACAAGATAATCTATTGAAATATCATATAAAATAAAATACAATTGTTTCTACGCGAAATTCTGATGATAGATGTTGCGAGACGGCAATATAGATAATAATATGAAATTTACGGAACGTAAATAATGAGTAATTATTAGGATTTATTTTATTTTAAAATGCAAAAAATATTTTTTTATGCGAAATTTTGATTGTGGTTATAATTTTTTTGTGAAACGGAACTTATGAACTTGGAGTTGTGGAGACTTGCAGGCATCTTGCCCGCGTTGCAAAACTTCCCGATTTATCGGGATATCTACTGATTTTGGTCATTGTCCCACGATGTCCCGATGTAGCAGTCCTATCTGCCGAATTTTTGAATTTTCAACTAATGTAAAATAATATTCTTATAAAAAATGGAAAATAATATTAATACGGCAAAACTAAAAGAAACCTGTTATACAATACAATACAATACGGCCTTACATACAATACGGCCTATACGACAATACTACATATGTACAATAAAATACGGCCATTCAACTTCGCGGTATATTAAAGCAAATTGTACTGAAATACTTTATAATAGAGTTTATTATTGTCTGGTGAGTATACAAGGGAAAATAAATAAATAACACCCAACTGTCACATACATAGTACTAACCCCATACTAAGATCGAGTCTTGTGTCGTGGGTATCAGGAACTACTAGATACTTTCGGTCTCACAACACCCAGACCCGAAACAAACATCTGTGAGTCACACAAATATTAGTCTCGGTGCGGGGATCGAACCCGCGGCCTCTCGCTTCACAGCCGGCTGCTCGCCCTCTGCGCTGCGGAGGCTGTCAAATGTCTCTGAAGATAACTTCGTTCGGGTTGTTTCCCAAAGTGGATAACTTATATTTACTTTAGTCGTTCATTATAGTCCATTCATAGAATCGCATGCACATGTCATAGAAATATAACACATAGAACGACAGTACACGGCCGCGGCGTGAAGGCTTTCCAAGTGAGACATTATTGTCTCACTACGTTGCACGGCGTCAGTATCCAAGGTTAAAACTTAGTTACGAAGAGCTCGCACAAAAATAACGGAATAAACTTTCCACTAAGTCAATGGTAGGTCTTCTACACAAAAAAAGATGTATAGAAGACAACAATCAATGTTGTTACATTTTTAATAAAGATGAGAAAATGTTCACGAAAATAGGTGTTAAGAAGACGAAAATGATTAATAAATGTACAATATATCAAACTATAAATGATAATATGTGTAACTTACTGATTATAATTAAACAAATTAACGCATTATTAACATAAAATACTTGTGTTTCATTCCGAATAAAAATCTCCCGATTTTCAGATACCAAATCTAACGATTTTTAATTTTACACTTTTGCAACACTGCATCTTACTCTATTCGCAGTTTTATTAATACACGAGTCAGTCCTAAATGTCATTTAAATCAAATGTCCCATTAGTTGTATTGCACGTACACATTTCTGGTTCGATTTAAGAAATCCGAGTGTAGATTAATGATCCGCGATTTTATTACTACTACTCATTCTTTACGGTCCGTTAGATTCATATCTAAAGTTTCGTCTCAAAACATCTATCATAACAATTTCGCATAAAACGAATTCTAGTTTGTTTTATATGATTTTTCAATAGATTCTCTTAAGTCAATAGTCGTCAAATGTTTACATGTAATACGATCACACATATGATGAGGCTATTTACCAGGAGTAACTTTTCACTTTGTTAGCTCAAGCTGAATTTATCATCTCGTAACTGCAGGGTTAACACCACCTCTTATAGCAGTATTATTATAATCGTTCTTCGTTTGTTTTATATGGGAATCGGTACAAGTAAAATATAATAATACTGCTATAAAAGGTGGTGGTAACCGCCCTGTCTCCTAAAAATAGGAGAACATCGCGGAGTACATGCCTGAAAACATCAGGCCTGTATCCCCGAGGGGATAGGCAGAGGCGCACTAGCGAACTAGAACACCCAGATTTCGCCGAGCTTAGTTCCGTCCCAGATGTGATAGGGAGCGAGCCTATCGCCATATCGAGCACAAATTCCAGACTCCGGGCTGATATGGAAAAATCCAATATCACTTTGCCCGACCCGGGGATCGAACCCGAGACCTCAGAACCGTAGTCGTACCGAAATACCACCACGCCACCGAGGCTTAGGTAGACTTGCACCAATTTTAAATGAATGAATAATTGTATGGAAATGACATAAGGTTACGCCGCATATAGCGTACTCCTCTGTGCCGTGGCGACGACCACACAGCCGATAGCCTCCGTGGCGCAGCGGGCGAGTAGCTGGCTGTGAAGCGAGAGGCCGCGGGTTCGATCCCCGCACCGAGACAAATGTTTGTATGACCTACAGATAGTTGTTTCGGGTCTGAGTGTTGTGAGACCGAAAGTATCTCGTAGTTCCTGATTCCCACGACACAAGACTCGATCTTAGTGTGGGGTCAGGACTATGTTTGTGACTGTTGGGTGTTATTATTTTATTATTTTCATAAAAAAACAAGAAATAATATGAAAATGTTATGTTGTTTGACATTCAATAATCGCGATTAGCCATATAAACCGGCAGCCCCGATGATTTAACTTTGTCGTTTATTTTAATCCAGATAAGGGGTAAATCGACGACGTGCAAGACGTTAAACTGAAATGATTCCAAAATGGGGTTTATTATAAGATTCATCGTTGTTTACTGCGGAGCTGCGAGTGAATTCGTTACAACTAATATGACATTTGATTTTAATCAAGCTTAGGACTAAGTCGGGGACTAATAAAATGGCGATTATAGTGAAATCCCTGCAAGTCGCCCTTACTTATAAAAATATTTAAGCGCTGCTTATCTTTATACCATAAGTTGTCCCTTCCATTTTTAAACAATGTAACGCAAGGAAAAAAGTGACAGGTTATTCTTACTGATTTCTTAAGTTTACGCGAATATTATACATTGAAATAAAACTATTTGTACGGATTCCATCACGATTAGGTTTTAATTATTATTCCCGACGTTTCGAAGGCTTTGCAGTCTTCGGTCTCTCACACCTCAGTCTGACCCGTGACAACAAAGACTGCAAAGCCTTCGAAACGTCGGGAATAATAATTAAAAGCTAATCGTGATAGAATCCGTAAAAATAGTTTTATTTCAAGGTTATTCTTTACCATTTGCTCAGCAAAAAAGGCTTTTATAAGTAAGTCCATTATCTTCCGTGTGAACACTGGACATTCCGCTCGCGTTATGGTTATGCAAGTGCTATTTTCGTAAATCTAGAACGGTATGACGTACTTCAATAATCCGTATTGACGCAATTCGGAGGTGTCCCACGTTTCTGGTTTATAGGAGTGTAATCGAGTGGCCTGCGTCCCGTCGCTTTCATTCATTACGGCTCGTCTATTTTAGTATCTAGCGCAGGTCCCGCCCATTTATACCGCGCGCCGACCTGCAATTATTGTCATCGTCTTGATGGCCTGTTTTTATGGACCTCACATGAATTTGACAAGTTTATGAGCTCGTCAAACCCTATGACAACGCTGAGGTGTGGTTTTTGTTAACACGGTTATGTTGTTGTAAAAAGAAATGCTATATACGTACTTGTGTAATAAATTCTTTCTATCTGCCCTTATCCCACCTTAATGTGGGGTCCGCGCAACACACTTTTAAAAACATGATAAAAAAGGATGTTAGATTTTACGGCCGCCCGCCTGTTTGGGTGATCCAGTGCCGTGCAACTCAAATTAGAAACATTGCTTTGCCCGACCTGGGAATCGAATCTAGGAACTCCAGTCCACAGCCCATATATGCTGCCACTAGACCAAGGAGGCGACCACTTATATAGTAAATTTTGGTAGAAATTAGAAAGTAATTTCATTTAAGGACGATTTTATAATAAATTTTGAAATGGAACTGTCGCATGAGATTTTCTTACCTACATGAATTGTTTTCATCGTCATAATGCAACTGAATAAGATACATACACACATATCTTAACTTTATAAAGATAATATAACATAACATAACATAAGCTCACGCCTGTATTCCCGAAGGGGTAGGCAGAGGCGCACTAGCGAACTAATACACCCACATTTTGCCGAGCTTCGTTCCGTCTCAGATGTGATAGGGGGCGAGCCTATCGCCATATCGGGCACAAATTCCAGACTCCGGGCTGATATGGAAAAATCCAATATCACTATGCCCGACCCGGGGATCGAACCCGAGACCTCAGGACGGTAGTCGTACCGAAATACCACCACGCCACCGAGGCAGTCACTTTATAATGATCTTTGGGAATAATATGTTTTGTACCTATTATCAGTAACGGAGGAATGTAAAGGATACAAATAGCAAAAAAATCCTTAAGAAGTACAGCTTTATACTGTTACCCGTACAGTGTACACAACTATTAGGTATACATAGCACTTTTGCGTCGCACATATAAAATGTTTAACATTGAAAATCGCTAATCTGTGACTAAGTGGACATGTTATCGCCATTGTGAATAATAGACGTCTTATACTAACGCACTTTATACATAGGGCTTTACACATATTACCGCCGAATGTTCATACACTTAAGGTCGCCTTATGTCGTTTAAGGCCACCTTATCCGTCAAAATTGTATGGCGAAAATCAATGTAGGAAGCCGTTAAAGTTGAGCAGTGTTTGAACATTCGGGCGTTAGACTTATAACAACAGTTTAACTGAGCAAAGTTTGGAAATAAAATTAACTTATATCATACTTGAAATTCTGTTAACGTATTAAGGGATAGAGAGATTGATTTACATACATGCTGTGTAGATGAAAATAGATTAATTTCAATTCTGTCTTACGTAACTCCAAGTCTGGTGACTGCCTACACAATCTTATAAACTGACAATGACAGCACATTCATCAGGCTCAGTTTAAATTAAAAGAAAATACAGTGTTACATTGCAAGTTTTGTAATTAGTTTAGTTTAAAACAATGACATTCAATAATACATAGACAGGACAACAGCGCGAAACTTGTGATCCAAAATTGGGACTCTGTGGTCATAAGTCAATCAGTCATTTTTGAAACATACGCGTGCAAGGTCGTGCTAGCGTAATAATGTTTCGATAATAAAATAGTCTTACGTGTTTTTGAACATTTACAGAACATTATAGGGTGTAAATTGTTATAAGCGCCATTGCATAGTAAGTAATAAATGGTAGTTGGCGTTATTGACGTTTGAGATATTTTTTTTATGGAAACTTGCTTGGATATCCCCTCTATAGTTAGTAATATTCAATATCTTTGGTTTACAATGACCAATTAGATAATATATTAGAGCCTCTGTGGCGCAGTGGGCGAGTAGCTGGCTGTGAAGCGAGAGGCCGCAGGTTCGATTCCCGCATTGAGACAAAACGACGGTCCCTACGTACAAAGTGACATGTCAAAAACTGAGGTTTTCAGGAGAACGAAATGAAGTTCATTTATAAGTTTAAGAATTATCATAACATGTTATGATATTGTTCGATTAGTATTTAAATTAGAATTTTTAGAATACAAAATAATTCAAAAATAAATGTATATAGTTATGAGCGTATGGATAATCTAAAGCTATATATGCAATAAAAAATATGACATTTTGACATGTCGCTTTGTACGTAGGGACGTCGAAATATTTGCGTGGCCCACAGATATTTGTTTAAAGTCTGGTTGTTGTGAGACCGAAAGTCTCTCATAGTCACTGACACCCACGATACAGGTTATACCTAGTGTGGGGTCAGGACTAGGTGTGTGACTGTTGGGTGTATTTATTTATTCATATTTCCGTCTGCCCATTCATTTTATGAACTTAGAACACCTTGTATACCGATTAGACGCCATACCCGTTTACAACTCACCACATGAATATGTGACGTAAATTAATTTCGCATTCATATCACATACTTATTGGATTTTCCTAGTGTCGATATACATACGTCAGAAAATGGAAACTTAAGTATAATGAGTCATTGTCCACGTAGGCGTCGGTGTACTTAATTTGCATCGGTCATGCCAGAGACTTTGAGAAAATCTTATTGTGAGGATAGTCTACAACGAGAAGGCCAATTTTGGAGAAAAATTAGAGCCATAACTATTAAGTCCTACATTTAGTCCCTTATTTACTGTATTTCCTAATGCTGAACATCCGATTTTTTTACCAATTATTTTATAACATAACATAAGCTCACGCCTGTATCCCCGAAGGGGTAGGCAGAGGTGCACTTAATATCATGTTAAAGTTTTAATTACTTACTATAATGCACTGTATCTATATTTTTTTTACAAATTCGACTATCGGAATCTAATCACTGAACCCACTAAAGATATATTTTTTCTTTCAAATTCAATATTCATTAACATAATACACACATAATCCTGTCTCACACACCAGTCTTTTGCATTAAATAGATACATAAATAATATCAAGAATTATGAAAGACTTCTAAACGACTACCGTCCTGAGGTCTCGGGTTCGATCTCCGGGTCGGGCAAAGTGGTATTGGATTTTTCCATATCAGCCCGGAGTCTGGAATTTGTGCCCGATATGGCGATAGGCTCGCCCCATCATGACATCACATTTAGGACGGAACTAAGGCTGAGATCTATAGAGCGAACTTCGACTAAGTCCAAGTCAAAGTATCGAACTCAATGAGGATTTTGACTTAGTCCGAGTCATTTTTTACAAGAAAATCTTTGCTTAGTCTATCAGTTTGTTTTTCTTGTAAAAAATCACTCAGACTAAGTCAAAGTTAAATTTAACAATTCCAAATCCTCATTGAGTTCGTTACTTTGACTTAGACTTAGTCGAAGTTCGCTCTATAGATATCAGCCTAAGCTTGACCAAATGTAGGTGTCCTAGTTCGATAGGGTCTCTCTGCCTACGCCTTCCTACACGCGTGAGTCTATGTAGATCAACATAAACGCAAGTTCTTGTTTCTGAAATTGACGGATATTACCGAAGGGCATAACTTTCGTCGTAGGTAGTCCAGGCCTTGACTGGCTCATGATGGATGACCCTCCTTGAATATTTTATCTGATCGTGGCGTGAGTCGTGAACTTTTTGTTTTTGTGGGAGTGTAAAGTATGGGACATAATGTGTCTAAAGGTCAGGCTTTCTTTCATTTTATTTTTGGCACGCAACTAAAAACAAGGAGTACGTCCTCTAGTCGCCTCTTTGGTCAAGTGGCAGCACATATGGGATGTGGTCCTGGGTTCGATTCCTAAGTCGGTCAAAGAAATTTTTCAATTTCAGTTGCCCGCGACACGTCCAGAGAGGGTTGACGTCAAGCAGGCAGTCGGTCGTAAAAACTAAGCCAAATCCTCTCTGCAACATGTTTGAAAAAGTGTGCTGTGCTGACTACATTTTAGGATAAGGGCAGGTTGTAGGAAATAATTAAGAACAACTATTTCATCTCATTGATTAGATATTCATCTCAACATGAAGTGTAAAATTGAAACAAATCGAAACCATAGCGTCTGTGTCGAATTTACGTAAATTGTAAACATCGCTTTACGCATTTTGATAGTGTGTTTAACAAAAATATAGGCTTGGCTTTCTAGGTGTGGAAGTTTCTAGAAATTATCTATTTGTCATTTTTCCTGTGATAAAACGAATTTCTCGTGAAGTCAGTGTAGGTATTATTGATGATTACATATCATTACCTAGAAGGTGTACATAGTTTATGAAGTGCGTATAATCCAGTATCGTATTTTGGTTACTGAACGCAGTGAAATTATCCTACATAATTCATAATTATATTGTGTTTGTGTAGGTCTAAAATTCCGCAAAATATTTGCTTTAAAACTTGTTGATACTTTATGATTACATTTCTTCGGGACGGGTCGTCATTTGTATGTAAAATTGGTTCTACGCCACAGTTAACTTTTATTCACATCGTAATCATAGCTCTTCAAACTAGGAGAATATTTTATAGCAAACCTGAAATATTTATGCTCATAAATCATTGACTATCAACAAAAACATACATAAGCCCACGCCTGTATCCCTGAAGGGGTAGGCAGAGGTGCACTAGCGAACTAGAACACCCACTTTTCGCCGAGCTTAGGCTGAGATCTATAGAGCGAAGTTCGACTAAGTCTAAGTCAAAGTAACGAACTCCGTGACGATTTATTATATCGAACTTTGACTTAGTCCGAGTCATTTTTTACAAGAAAAACAGACTGACAGATAGATTAAGCAAAGATTTTCTTGTAAAAAATGACTCGGACTAAGTAAAAATCCTCACTGAGTTCGTAACTTTGACTTAGACTTAGTCGAAGTTCGCTCTATAGATCTCAGCCATATTTCCGTCCCAGATGTGGTAGGGGGCGACATGATTCAGTATTTTCATGTCATCATATTTGTTTCAGTCCAACCTAGTCAAAACACGTCTCCGATATCCCATAACGGGTCGTCAGATGAGGCGTCGGTGATACTGCGCAAGCGCAGGACGATAGAATCGACGCAGCCGACGAGCACGCGCGCGGGCAACACTGGCAGTAAGCACTTTAACTACAATAAGCTTGTCAACGACCGCGACCGAGCTATACACCGCGCCGTGAGGGATGGATACTCCAAGAGTCTTAATCAAGGTAAAATACTTGAAATATTACCAGTCGTAGTCTATAGATCTAAATAGACATTGCACGACAATTGGGTACTTGACTATGTTTGATTTTGTACACATTTTTATATGTACTAGCAAATAAAACAAAAAAGAATATCTTCTGTAAAATCTGCACCGAAATTGGTTGAAAAATGAGTCAGTAAATAATATTTTAAATTCTGCAATCAGCAAGTGGGGACGTAGTGGGGATATCTTGCTATCCCTTTCTAACGCACGTGCCGTTATGGCCCTGACGTGATTTTACTGATACTTCTCTTTCCCGCAGTTTGAAGGTTACACAAAATTTTAAATGCTTATATATTTTTCATTTTTGAGAATATTTTTAATATTTTTTTCAGTACTATATTTTAGATGGCGTAAATTTCATATAAAATTAATTTAAAACAAAATAATCGAGTACCCAATTGGTATGAAAACGAGCGTCTCCTATATTTTGTAACCTTCTGGCGAAATAATTGTTTGGGTGTATTATTATTATTATTATTATTTATGTGTATTTGTAAGGCTGCCATACGTCCCGGTACTCCGTGATATGTCCCGGTTTGGAGCCTTGTGTCCCTGTGTCGCGGTCAGTAGTTAGTCCAAATTGGTGGGTCTTAAGACCGTCCACCCCATGCTATAGAAAGTTTCAATAATAAACCTATTTTCGACCGGCTTCAAAAAAAAGGAGATGTCCTCAATTCGTCTGTATTTTTACACGCTTTATATTAGCTTCACCTGCATGTATCTATGTAATGGAATCTTGCAACGTGTTTTCACTATGTTCCAAACGTCTGATAAACTTGAAATATTGGCACTCGTATCAAGGATCGATGGCAATACAGTAATTTAATAATTTTGTCCTTGTATCCTGACCAGGATCACCAGGATAACAAAAAAATGAAATACGTTTCACTGAAAATTAAGTCTCTAGTAAAACTGTAATTAGGTACTGTTTATGCTTTTGCAGGGATTAAGAAAATTAAAACTAAATAAATAACACACCCAACAGTCACATACATAGTCCTGACCCCACACTAAGATTGAGTCTTGTGTCGTGGGTATCAGGAACGACGTGGGACTTTCGGTCTCACAACACCCAGACCCGAAACAAATATCTGTGGGCCACACAGACATTTGTCTCGGTGCGGGAATCGAACCCGCGACCTCACGTTTCACAGCCGGTTACTTGCCCGTTGCGCCACAAAGGCTGTCTAACTGTCTGTGTCGGAATAATAGTTTAAAAATTTACAAATGCACACTTTTATAACATACCACACTAAATGGCAGCCCTGGTGTATGTATATGTGTGAGTGTGTGCCTACTTAAAAAAGAGGCCTGTGTTCAGCAGTAGATGTTCTGTGGTTGAAGATATTACGTTTTATCTTTGTCTTTCTATCTATCTTTTGCACCTCGTGAGTAAATTCAGTTATGCCCTTGTGTCATGCGTGTACTAATTGTTTGAACAAAGGGACCATTGTCACGCAGTTTTAACTACAAATAATTAATTTTCTAACATGAATGTATGTTGTCCTTAGTAGATAATGTACAAAAATTTTGCATTAATGTCACTTAGTTTATTTCGTATTAAAAGTGTATATATTTCAGTGAAAGAAGATTTGTTGATCGATTTGGACTTACCACCAGCTACTAAATTGAGCTCTCCGTCTGGTAATGCAGCTAATCAAAGTAACGTGTCAATACTTGATGAGCCGATCGATGTGCCTGAAGTAGGTAAGTGCTCAATAAAATGAATATTTTAATAAAATTTTAAATGCATCCCCTGCATCATCTGTGCAAACATTAAGTGATTGCACTTTTTTATTAAATTGTTATATTAAGGATTGAGTGTGTGTTTTGGCGAAGGGATAATTGTTTGCAAAATTAATATTAAAATTATTGTTGACAAAATAAGACCCTAAATAGACACACCCAAAACACAATTTCTATTGCAGGGGAAAATGCAGATTGGGGACAACAAAGTACAGAAAGTCTTCCCACGTATTCACTCAGCACGCCTTCGCAAAACGTTTCAAATCTGTATGGTGCTAAATCATTAGATAATTTAGCTGCATTCGGTGCCGCAAGTGCTAACAACCAAATGTCTTTGCAAATGGACCCGTTTAATACCCCACAGTATTGGCCGGAAGAAAAATCAGCCAGACCAAATTATGATATACAATTAGGTGAATCTAGTGCAAGGCAATCGAACTATAATGAATCTCAAACATACTCAGCTAGTAATTTTGATACAGTAACTGGATCGGAGTGGTCCTACGGTTACAATAATAGTGTAGTTAGTAATAATCAAAATTCAACGTACGCTTTACCTAATGCGACGTACGCGAATACAAACGCTCTCTCTATGGAAAGAAACGTACCAGATGTCTCGAAGTCGCTAGCCGAAATGTCGCTGGACGACAGAATTTCAGAATCGTTGAATCTCAGATCAAAGAATACTAATAGTGATAACATATATTCGAATAGTCTGTACAGTGAACAACCATCGACATCGATGGCGCAGAATAGTGCAAACGAAAGTCGATATAACGACATTCCTCTATACAATAACTTCGATATAAATCCAACGCAACAACAATTCATATTGGAGACGAAAGATTACTACACAAAGTTTTCGACGCCGACGAAAACGGTCAGAGACAACTACGAGAAGAACATCTACATACCCAAATGTGAGGAAGAAGGGGAGAAATTGAAGAATTTCAGTGACTGTTTGGAGAATTCAAAGAATTATTCCGCAATGAAGTATCAGAATGTCGATTACGGTAACTATGGAGATTACTCTGGTAATTACAGTAGTAATTTGGCGTCCACGTCACGTGACGTCAGATATGACGAAGTTAACGAGACAGCTAGTAATTTTTATAGTGAGATTGAGGATCCTACGAATCCGGTGTACGGTAGCTCCCAGAGATTGTATACTAACGCGTATTTGTATGACGAAGTGTATGAGGAGCCCTCCCCGCGGCCGCACCGCCCCGCGCCGCCCTGCCCCTCTAAACCAAAATAATGCCTAATTACTATACTAACTGTATCAAAAACGTTACCAATACCATAATACTATACTACAATAGGGTATTCATAAATGAAAGTTGAGACGCATTCGAAAATGCATATGACCGATTTTAATGCGATTATAGCAAGAATTTATTAAGAAGCGGAAGGATTTGTAAATAGTTATCTTTCGAGATTCATACTGTTTATAGTTTTAACATCACAAGGTGCGTAGTCTATGTCCAATAGAAAATTAAGGTAATTGACGTAATTTAGGTTATATTACGTAATTCCATCACATTTTATTCAAACTTCTCAATGTTTTTTTAAAGATGTCATACAGAACTATATTGATTAACGGTATTTAAATGTAACCTTTGTAGGAGTGGAAGTTGTGGAAATCATACCATAAGAGCGGCCTAATATTATCTTGAAACAATAGTCTGCAGAAAAATTTAATAAATATCCGCGAAAAAACCTTCCAACATCGTATAACTAAATTTATGTACATAAAAATCTCTGTGCGAGTATCTGTACGTCACGTGGACATCATAAAGAAACCCTTTCAGATATTATTTTAGGGTATTTAAAACTTTAGAGCTATGCCCTTAGTGTGATGATTTTATCAGTTCTGATGTCTCAAAAATGATGATATTTTTCCATGTCTTCATTTGTTATAGTTAGTTGCGAATTCCGCAACTGGCTCTGCTGATCATGTATGGAGAAAACAAAAACTATCATGGTTTTTGTAGATATTTCAAATCTCATATAATCACTATAGTCTTTATTATTTACGCAGCTAAATTGCTTATTTAGTACATTAAAAATACATTTTTAAATCCTGTGATAACATGACGCTGGCCGCTCCTGCCAGGCAGCTAAAGAATGTAGATATTGGATATTATAAAAGACTGAAGGAAATTAATAAACATGAAAAAGTTAGTAGATACAATCGATCACAATTTAAATTACAGAATTTTAGACCCGGTTTCTAAAAAGGTGATCAAATTAACATTCAATTACGAGAGATTTTATTTTGTTACTGGTGATGATAATTCGTTTTCGAATTCAAAAGCGTTTACAACGCCAAAATTATGTTTTGATGATATTTACATGTTTTAAGCAATTTTCTCATTGATTGCCCTTCGAGAAACCGGACTGTAGCATAGGATTTAGGTTTCGTGAAACTAACGTTATGTGGATGATTTTTCCTAACCTAATTCAACCAGGCCTCATCCTTGAAAGAAGTTGTAAATAAAAAATGTCACAATCGTAGTGTATTGTAGCGCAATCTAGTAGGATATTATTGTTCTTACAATTTTAGTATACTGCATGCATCATAAAAACCAGAATTATCTTTTTTTATTTGCCACTTATTACAATTAAAATAGAGTTGAAAGTAGCCTGCAAGTGTTATTGACGGAAAACTTGCATGCATTTTGAACTATTTTAGTTGTGATAAGTTTAGTTATTTATTTATGAAACCTGCTCGAGCATATTGCTGCTCAGTGGGCCATGAGTGGGTAACTTTTTTATGTCATTAATTTTATCTATTTTGCAACGTTTTTGCCTATGCTAGCTTTATTAATAAAGGCAAAACTGTGACAGCTATTTATGCCATAACTCATAAAGCAGAAACTTTGAAGCTGATTACAGCAGTTATTTTTCCATTTAACAAAATATTACGTATATCAAAATATACTGTAGTAAAAATAATAAATCCAACTTCACAAACAAACATGATGATTGTTAAAATCATTCGGTTTGTCACGTTCCATATTTTGTTTTTAAAGATGGTATGCACGTGCCTGGAATAATTTACTATCTGTGGTAACAATGTATAGCAAAATCTTGTCCATTTTGTGATAGTATATTAAGTAGGTTTCATTTTAAATTTCGACTTATTTAATTCATTGTATTTGTGCGTGTCGCGTTATTTTTATCTCGAATACTAAGTGTGTAATTTTGTTTGACAAAAGTTTTAAAGTTATTAAGTATAAGTTATTTTGCAGTTTTATTTTGTAAAGAACGTTATATTAGCTTCTAGCTAATTTACTTTTATTATTTTGTCTTTTTTGTGTACTCACCATTTTGATCTTTACCCGACTGCCGCGAAAGGGTAATTTACATTTAACAGATATTTTATATCTGAAATCATTACATGTGGATAACTATTCCAAGTGAAATATGTTTATTCCAGTACTATAAGATGTCATATTTTTAATGTCTCACCCATCGATATATTATTTACCTAGATGCACAGTTGACGCTCTGAAAATGGGACAGCAAAGAAGTGCTTAAGCACTCGTTTTGCCTACAGTCGGTCGTTGATAGAATTAAATTTTAAAATTCAAATTAAAGAACGCTTGCTCATTTCGTTTAAAAACCTACTTTATAACACGTGCTTAGGGTTATATTTGTGTTGATTTAATTACAACTTGTGATCGTTTTCTTTGTTTTATTTTTGAGACCACTGTTTAGGAGGATATTTGCAAAGAACTGTGCATCTAGGGTATAATATATTGATGGTCTCACCTATTAATGTTCATCACAACATTTCATGCGAAGCCTTATGAGATCTGTAATCGATAGTGCTACTTATTTAGTTAAGCAGTCATGCCCGGTTTAAGAGGTACTTAGACAGGTTTATGTATTTGCTATTTACCAGTTTCCTAAAATCTTTGTATACACCTATCATGGTTATATAGGGCCTTACTTATAAAAATATTTACGCTTATCTTATTCAAGATTAGTTCGTCACTTCTTTCTTGCGTCACATTGTTTGAAAATGAAAGGGACAAGCTATTCTTAAAAAAAGTTGCGCGTAAATATTTTATAATTAAAGGGCACTATATTTCATCTTGCTTTGTTTGTCAAAGGAAGCAAAACTAAATATTGTGTAACTATACACACATGTATACAATTATAATCGAATGGGCAATTTCGAAAATTCAAAATGTTCAGGAAACGAAAAAACTGAATATTTTTATAGAGTAGCGTACAATACTTACAAATTATTTTTAATTTACAATTTAGGGTCTATTAGCAATCCAGAATTACAACAAATTTGATGTTAATGAAACACGAAAATTATATAGGTATATTTATTTATCGATGACTTTCGAAGAGAATACTTCGAGAATTTCGAAAGTATGTGAAGTCTACCAACCCTCATTAGGTCAGCGTGGTAGACTAACGCCTAACCCCTCACATTAGACGAGGCCCGTGCCCAGCAGTGGGCAGTAATATTATAGGGGGTGACCTTTGACACTCGATTCGAATTTGAATTCGATTCGATTTCATTTAGTGACTTCTTGTTCTTTATTTAAAAAATATGGCCTCCATCATAGGTTGATGATTTTGCCAACGACAGTGTATAATAAATCCATTACTCAGAAAAATAGCTAAAATTCTACTGAAATAGAGTTAAGAATTGCACTAATGTCACGTTGAAAATTACCAAATAACATGTTCTCGAATCGAATGCAACATTAGCGCACTTTTTAACTCGATTTTTGTGAAATTTTTAGTCAATAAATGAAACCGATTCGAAGTCAAATTCGAATCGAGTGCCAAGAGTCAGGGGGCAGGGCTAATATTATTAATATATAAATACTTTATATTTCGAGATGTGCTCTTTTCGATATTGACCATACAAGTACCTACAGTATAAGTGCCAAAACATAAACCGCTGTTAATACCTCAGAAATAGGGCACTAGTGAACTAATACTCATACATCATATGGTGCCTCACTAATAAGTACCTGGTAGATTAGCGCACATTTTACTTTGTAACTCATGTTTTGACTGTATTGTTTGTATGGACATCACAATGTATCACAAATCCATGTGTAAGGTATAAATTTTATTTTTCATTATCGAAGCCTTACTGTCCAGCCTTTGAGATAATGCACATTTGACAGGTTGACATAACTATGTAGAATTAATGGGCTGTTCACGTAACCTTGCAACGGCGGAGTAGATATTTAAAAAAATCACGAAAAAAATGCATCCTAATTATTAACCAATAGTTTTAGGGCGACTTGCAGCGCTATTACTAACCGAGAGTTAGTCATAAACTTGATTTATCCTACAGCTTACTCGTAACTTTAAATCAAGATTTGGGGTAAACAAAGATTTATCCCAGAGCTGCAAGTGGCCCTTAGAGTTAAACGTGTACATTTATTGTAAATTGTAATTTTTTTTGTTTTATTAACTGTCAATGTATGATTAAAATATTTTCGTCATAATGTGTTCGCTGCTTCAAAGTTATGTCAAACATTCGATAATGAACTGTTAAATGTGCATTATCTCAGCGGCCGGAAAGTAGCTATAGTATAAAATCATGTTGAAACAAAGCAGAAACAATATCGTAAGAAAATCATAAGGCGCGTCTCCTGCACATATTTTTCTCGAAACAAAACACAAAAACACTACACAAATCAATGTTTTACGTTGTTTCCTACTCATGGGCCAATGGACAATAGACAAAAATGTGTAGAAAGCAAGTTTTGTGTAGGTGTATGGTGTAATGTTTTATTGCAGGAGACACGCCTTAATCTATTCTTCGCACTGCAAATGCTTATTGGTGCAGTTGAAGGGTTCGGTTCCAAATTTCAGTAAAAACTGAATTAGGAAAAGTGATATTCCGCACCAACATTCGATATTGGTAGTTTAAGACCAAATTAATTTGAAATTACTATAATTAAAAAATATTTAAGTATAAACTCGTATTTATAATCTCGCTACCAATAATTATTTTTTATTTTCGTTTTAATACTAGAACTGTGGTACTGATATGATCATTTAAAGTAATTATAATATGCATAAGCTCACGCATGTATACCCGAAGGGGTAGGTAGATGCGAACTAGAAAACTAGGACATACACTGTGGATATTCAAATTGTAGAAAATTTCATTATGCATATATCTGCGAATTGAAACCCTTATTACAGAACAACGTTTAGGGCGACTTGCAGCGCTATTACTAATCTAGAGTTAAACCTAAACTCCGTTTATCCTACAGCTCACTCCTATCTTTAAATCGAAATTAGGGATAAATAGAGATTAATCGCTGAGCTGCAAGTGGCCCTTAAAAATTAATTTCAATTTTTATCTTTTATCTTTACCATTACACTGGGTATTATTATTAGTACCAACTTTCTGCAACAGCCGGTATAATTACGACGTCCTATGATGGACTTCCCCGCAAATAATAAAGCATGCCGGCCTTCCCACAATATTTTTAGATTTAGAAACGATCACGTACCTGCAATCACAACTAAAGCATTTTTTGTTTTGTTTACAATTAGATGAGGAATTCATGTTTATCTGCCCTAGTAAAATAATGTTAATTGTTTAGACTTGTCTAACCTCTTACTGAGAACTGAAGTGTTTCAAATTAATCACGGTTTCAAAACTAAGCAGTGTTTCAAACTAATCACTGTTTTGTCACTTTGTGCCTTATCAAATGATTTTACAATGAACGAAACTGATTAAAAACAGTTTAAACGTTTTCGATATAAGTGTAGATGGATTCATTTTGCACGTCTTCCTATGTGTGTGTAATATATAAAGTTATGATTGATTATACAGTGATAGGCACAATAACTACAAACACAATAGCACATAAGAAGGTGCGCAAAAATGTTGTTGTTTTGAGTCAGATCTGTCTATATTTTTAGAAACTTAATAAAAGTCAATAGCCATGTCTTATGTATCGAAAAACTGTCTGAGAGTCCTACTTACAGTTTTAAGCGGTGCTTAACTTTAAAACGAGTTTATCCCGTTATTCCTTACGATAATAGCTGAGATGAACCCAATTTAAGTTAAGCACAACTTAAATTCTTTTTGTATATGACTTTAACATTTAACTTTTTATGTATTGAAACGAAGACAATGTATCATTTTCCAATACTGTTCACGTGTGAGAAAATGTAAAAATGTATAGTTTAATTTAATTGTAAATAAACTTTAAAACGAGCCATTTATAATGATAATAAAGTCTTATTGCAGCTTGCACGATGATTTTTATTTATTAGAGTTATTACCCCTTATAAAAATATTTAAGCACTGCTTATCTTTAACCATAGGTTGTCCCTTTCATTTTTAAACAATGTAACGCAAGGAAAAACGTGACAGGCTATTCTGAGCGAAAAGATAAGCGAAAATGTTTTTATAAGCAAGGCCCTTAAACTCTAAGGGCGACTTGCAGCGCTATTACTAATCTAGAGTTAAACCAAAACTAGATTTATGCTACACCTCACTCATTCCTATATTTAATTTGACATTTGGGTTAAATCGAGATTTATCGAAGTGCTGCAGGTCGCCCTTAGGGCCACTTGTAGCGCTACTACTAATCCAGAGTTAGACCTAAACTAGATTTAACTTACATGTCATTCGTATATTTAAATCGAGGATTAAGATACATTGAAATTTGTTTAATTGCTGCAAGTCACCCTTAAATATAAACTTGTTCCGACATTGCAAGAATATCATAAAATTTTCAATCGTCAATTAATTGTATGTATTGTATGATGCGACTCCGTCAAAAAGAGTTTTGTGTTTGTGTTAAGCTGCGTCACCTGGACTAGTTTTTTCGAGACAAAACACTGGAAACACCTTCACAAAACAAGGATTTTCATTGTCTCCTGCTCATGGACTATAGGCAAAAAAAATAGAAATAACTTCACATACATAAGCTCACGCCTGTATCCCCGACGGGGTAGGCAGAGGCGCACTAGCGAACTAGAACACCCACATTTCGCCGAGCTTAGTTCCTTCCCAGATGTGATAGGGGGCGAGCATATCGCCATATCGGGCACAAATTCCAGACTCCGGGCTGATATGGAAATATCCAATATCACTTTGCCCGACCCGGGGATCGAACCCGAGGCGTCAGAACCGTAGTCGTACCGAAATACCACCACGCAACCGAGGCAGTCGAAGAAAGAAATAACTTGTTTTGTGTAATGTTTTAGTGCAGGAGACGCGGCTTTATATTTACTGCTGTAGTATGCAAAAAAAACTAATTTCATAAGTGGCGCCTATACAGCAAATGCGGATGACGTCATAGGTCTGAGATTTAAAGCTGTGATTAACATTTCCTAGTTTCCTACTCAAGTTCACTACTTCGGTCAAAGAAATCATCCTAATATCGACCATCCAAAGATATCTGCCATCATGCATTACTACAAACTTACGTACAATATGCCAATCAAAATTCAAAAGGTGTGCCCCAGATAAGAAATTGAGACACTTATTTTTAATGTCATCATCATCATCATCAGCCATAGGACGTCCACTACGGGACATAAGCCTCCCCCAAAGATTTCCAGATTGACCTGTTGATTGTTTAATGTTATATCAAGCAGTAATTCCATTATTAAATGTTTTTGTATCTGAAAATGAAAACTCAATTAAAGCCAGATCCAAGGGTCAAGACTAAAACCGTTGCGTGATGTCTAGAAAATTGAACAATGAACGAGTAGGGACATAATCTCAGCAAGTTCCTAACGTGAAAAGCCACGACCCACGACATTTCACATTTTAAGTAGGTACCTACCCATTTTATGTTACGTATACACTTGTGAGTCTGACTCTAAATACCACGTTATGCCCTTTAATCATGACTATGGTGGGCGTTTCAAGTTTTAATTTAAAAAAATGATAGATTTGTAAGGGCGACTTGCAGTACTTATATAAATCTCGATTTAAATATGACTCAATGACTGCCTCGGTGGCATAGTTGTATTTCGGTACGACTACCTGTCCTGAGGTCTGGCAAAGTGATATTGGATTGCAAATTTTTCTAATTTAATTTGCCCGGAATGGATTCCTCATAGGGTGTTGACGTCAGGCAGGCGGCCGGTCGTAAAAACTAAGCCAAATCCTCTCTGCATACATACATACATACATAAGCTCACGCCTGTATCCCCGAAGGGGTAGGCAGAGGCGTACTAACGAACTAGAACACCCACATTTCGCCGAGCTTTCCGTTTAGATTTTCCGTTTAGTTCCGTCCTAGATGTGATAGGGGGCGAGCCTATCGCCATATCGGGTACAAATTCCAGACTCCGGGCTGATACGGAAAAATCCAATATCACTTTGCCCGACCCGGGGATCGAACCCGAGACCTCAGAACCGTAGTCGTACCGAAATACCACCACGCCACGGAGGCAGTCCTCTCTGCAACATGCTTGAAAAAGTGTGTTACGCCGACCCTAAATTAAGGTGGGATAAAGGTTGGTAGAAAGAAAGACTGTCTTAGATGGAAAATATACCTACATATTTAGATACCTTTATAAGTACTGTATGCTCTACGTAATCCCTTAACGGTAGAGCTCATAATATGAATTGTACATTCATGATGCCATAGTAGTGGGCAGACAATAAGTCCATGTTTCTTGCATTATGAAATTCTCGAGCTCCCGACACATAATCTCGCAGGCGTGTCATCCAGCTGTTCTCATATTCCACGGGCGTACACTATCTAGCTTAGTACTTACGTAACTACTCGATGCGCTCGCTGCAATATAACCTGTGATATAATGTACGACCGCGACCGTACTACAATGGCGTGCAGTACGTATACACAAATAGACACTGTCTACTGGTACCCAGGCAATGTCCTGCTTAATAATATGCCTACAAACCCCGCTTATTCCACAAATAAAGAAAAAAGCATAACAAAAATTAAAAAATTATAGCGCTCGGTTTCTATTGTACATAGTCACGGGCGGCTCGGCCTCCGGTGGCCCATACGCTTATGTAACATATATATGTGCCGCCTCCGACGGGTAAAATTGATACGGGGGAGTATGATAATGTTTAAAATGAAGGAAAAAATAATTCTGCAAGTATTTTGTCTACCATAGACTGAATGCCTATGCACGTCACTGCCGTACTACGATACTGAATAATATGGCTACCAATAAATATTTGTGGGAGGTAATATTAAACTAGATATATTATGTTGGTATCTACATACAAAATAATATTATGAAAATAGCCATGTATCTATTTATGAGTATCTATCAAGTAACTAACTAATTCTAAGTACTCAGGGAAGCTTTTTCTGTCGTTTTCAATACTTGTTGTGGTTACTCCCCAAAAAAAGGATAGATCATCATCATAATGCTAGGGGCCCATCCAAACTCCTACTTGGAAATGTGAGAGGATATTCATATTTTGTAAATCATACATATTACGAAGAGTGGTGGGGAAAATTGGCGTAGTAAAACATAATGGAAAGTGTTTTGATAAGGCGGTATACATCTAGTAACATAACATAAGCGCAAGCCTGTGTCCCCGAAGGGGTAGGCAAAGACGCACTAGCGAACTAGAACACCCACATTTCGCCGATCTTAGTTCCGGTCCCAGATGTAATAAGACTTCTAGTAAGTATAATAATATGGGATTGCTTAGTAGCACCCACGGACGTGTAAAAAAAGAGAACACCGTCTTACCTGTAATAAGCCACGCACACAAACGCGCCTCCACAAAAGTGCCCTACGCACACACTAACGCTCAGTCGCCGCCATTATGTGTCGTTAGATCGGATCGGCAGAAAACCCTGGTTCACTTTCAATGTTCCTGGCCTACGTTCTCTTTTTTTCTACGTCCGTGGTAGCTCCCAACAGTTATAGAGGTAGGTACAGTGAGATACGAATACGATTGTCCAAACTTGAGACCTCTACACGTATCTCTACGGTGTGAGGATCTAACTCACGATCTTTAGATTCACAACCAACTACCCATCCATTACCTTAGGTATTCACATAGTTCAAGCCTGAATTCCCGAAGGGGTAGGCAGAGGCGGACCAACCAACAGAACACCCACATTTCGCCGAGCTTAATTCGTCTACTAGAATTACAGGAATTGTTCGTCTTAAAGACCTATATTATATTGGTGACCTAAACGTTTTAAAAGTCCGTCCCTATCTTGTGTAGGTACCTACTTACGCTTCGGTGAGTGACTCCTATGACTTTATTCGACAGTTACAATGGGCAAATACGGTGGCACTATCCTAAATTAGCTATAAGTAGTAGGTAAATGATTTATGCACGAAGCAATCAACTTGATAATACGTTATAGGTAACTAATACAACGGGTTAGTGTTGCTTATCTGTAGACACGATTTTGAATTAGAATCGTAGATTCGATACCTACCCAATTCAAATTCTGTTTAAGGATTACGAATATTTAATTATTGTTTATCTAAGCATTTAATTGGTATCGACACTGACATGGCTTCGTAACTACGTTATCGTAACAACGCCATTAGAATGCGGGGTGGTGTGCGCGATAACTTAATGCGTGGGACGAACTTCACCAGCTCTATCCACTGCAGCGACTAGTATTGTTTTATCAACACAAGTCTAAGGATATATCTTTTGCATAAACCTAGATTCATGCTAAATAGAAACAAAGACTACCTACTGAATTAATATCGCATAAAAAGCCGTCTGTAATTGCGGTTTCGGCATAGCGTTTAACGCGTAATTGTAATTAATGTCCGAGTGAAGTGCTTGAAGTGTGGAAGCTCCGAGAGCATTGCTAATATTGCGCTATCTAATGATGATCGGTGTATAACAGCAAGGCTCTGCGTCGACCGTCATTATGTAGGCGGCGAAGTGGCAGCGCGTGAATGGACGGGCCCGGGATCGATAGAGCTGAGTGCGCACGCCCGTCTGACATACAGCTGGTCGCTTCGCATCCGATACCAAAACGCCTCAACCAGTGTCTCAGTGCCTACTGTGAACTATTTTAGTGCATCAATTTGATCACGGATATGCTCCGCTCTCACCGACGGCATTAAACGGTATGTAAAGCATTATTTTACTAAAGCTACGTGTGGTCTGAACGCCGCACGGCGGTTTGCAGCAGCCGCCATATCTCCCCGTTAACGTGAAACCTGTTACACGGCACCTAATAACAATTCATTAGTGCGATGGAAATTTGTTTGTTTATCAAATGAAGGTGAAGGTTTTTTATAAAGAAAACTTAAATAAAGGCTTTAAGAAGTTAGCCCGTGCTTATCATACGGCTGCTGCGCTTTATCCATCGTTTTGCCATTTATATAATCAAAATATTAGTTGGCATGGCTTGCTAATTTTATTACTTAGTTGGGAATAACAGCCTTTAGAGAAGGTTCTATTTTTAGAAATGCTGGTACGTATAATTGATTCCATGTTAATTTATAATAGAACGATCCAAATGCGTGGGTGTAAAGGGCAGGGGTGTCTCCGTTAGTGAATAAATAAGACATAGGTATAGGTACGTACGTGCATTTCGCATAATTACAATTTAAAAGATTTTTTCATGGCCTGTGCTTTTAGGGAATAATATTTTTCTCTCTATGTCTTAAGTAAATATTAAAAAACATTTAGTTACTTTGTCTTATTTTTTACTACCTACATGTATTGTTTATCAAAATTATGAAACTAAAACAAATTAAATAAAAATAAGAACTTCCATAACTACATATGTATTAGGTACCTACGAGGAATACTGTATACTGTAGGTACGAATTATAAGATAGTTACTAAGTATTCTTGGTAGTCCTAAGGCTTTACGACTAATTAATTAATTAGATAAGTAATTAGAACGCGCTTCCGTATTTCTTCTTTTGTTTCGTTCAAATTAAGCCTTTAAACAACTTTGGGTCTATTTTCGTATAGAGTATTTGTTCTATTTACTGAGCCCACGCACGACTTGTATAGGCAGGTTGTGTGGGCAATAGATAGGCACCCCCTAAAATACTTCTTTGAACTGATTTCTTTTATTAATTGGAATAGATAAATATTATAGTTTTACCCAAAAACATTAAATGAAACTTATAAATGTCATGAACTTAGTTAGGTACTTTAACTCTAGGATTATAGAGCATACAAAAATGATAATAACTCTTACAATTTTGCCAAGAATTTGGAGTTTAGATTGTAACAAATAATAAGCCACATCGTATCTGATATTAGGGTTTTTAAATCGCAAGAAAAAACAAATTAATATTTTTGGAAATGTAGAGTCAGTATATCCCGGGAACACAAATGTTAATAATCTAGGTAACAAAGAAATCAAATACAACCATTGCTACAACGAATAAAAAAAATAAGAATAAATAATCCTGACTTCATTACGACTAACGAGCGTGATAGACAGAGTAAAAATCGAATTGAAACACCAACTAAAAGTTCTTATATAATATGTATTTATCTAAAATAGAAATAACAAGCACAAGAATAAAATACCTACAACCCACTTGCTGTTTAGCATAGGTATCTATATTGATTCATTTTATACCCACATAAAAATAAATAATATCGTTTCGTCTACCAAAAGTCCAAATGGTAGAGTACTGAAAAAATAAAAACAACAGACATGGACGTGAGCTCTTGTAATTGTAATGTAAATGCAGTAGCATTTAATATTAAATTGTATTTATGTGTGTAGAGTAAAATAATAAAAATTCGCCTCGTCACCTTGGTCTAGTGGCAGCATATATGAGCCGTGGAACGGGAGGTCCTGGGTTCGATTCCCAGGTGGTGCAAAGCAAATTTTCTAATTTAATATTCCCGGTACTGGATTTCTCAGAGAGGGTTGACGTCAAGCAGACAGCCTGTAGTAAAAACTAAGCCAAATCCTTTCTGCAACATCCTCGAAAAAGTGTGTTGCGCGGACCCCACATTAGGGTGAGATAAGGGCAGGTAAAAGATAGTCTTTAAAAAAGTATTCATATTTTCCGATATAAAATTAGCTTATCCTTATCCTATATAATATTTTGTTCCCCAGCTGGACCAGGAGCTCCCAGACAGATATCTGTGGACACCCCTATCCTTCTATTGTTCTCTATCGTTTAACTTTTGCAATAATAGTAGGAATATAAGCCCACGCTTGTATCCCCGAAGGGGTAGCAGAGGCGCACTGCGAACTAGTACACCCAGATTTCGCCGAGCTTAGTTCCGTCCTAAATGTGATAGGGGGCGAGCCTATCGCCATATGGGCACAAATTCCAGACTCTGGGCTAAATGGAAAAATGCAATATAACCATGCCCGACCCGAGGATCGAACCCGAGACCTCAGGACGGTAGTCGTACCGAAATACAACCACGCCACCGAGGCAGTCGAGTGCACATATATACCTCTATATACCTATATGTGGCACATAGATAAAGAATCACGCCCAAGTACTACGTCGCGATCCGCCCATGGGTTTATCTGACCCGTAAATCTTTCGATACCACTTTCGATAGCCCCCGGTACAGAAAGCGTTGTAGAAAGAAGCCAGAAATTAGGTTGGGTCAGTACTTTTAGATAGCTTGTAACCTACCCGTCTACTGTTTGTGTGATTGGACATTGGACACAAACAGTGGGTTGGTACTTACGTGCGTACTTTTTTAATGAGTCTAGATTGATTAATCTAATTGATTAATATGTCGTGTGCATATAGGCAAAGGGACATTGTCTACCTTGACTATTTGCTATTTACCCAAATAAAGAACAAAAAACATGACCAAAAACCATTTTTCAAAAAATCTGTGCCTGGCTTATATTTTAAATCGTTAAATCGACACGGGGACGATGATGATGAAGATGATGATGATGGTAATGTACCAGCTGAAGAAAATTTTGTAAGTTTTTTGTATATCTAATGTATATATATATATTGCCTATGCACGCCACTGTTCATATGCAATGTACTTATATATCAAAATATCGAATCGATACTAACGTTGCATAACTTATTAAAACTTAGTTTTTACCACCGGCCGTCTAGCCTATCCTGACGACAACTCTCTTTAGGCTTAGGGTATTTAGCCCCGGGAAAATCTTTTAGGAAAATCTTTAAAAAAAATGTTAGGAAAACCTTGTTGCCCAACCTGGGATTCGAAGCCATAATCTATATACTTTTCCACTACAGCAAAGAGGTGACGAAATTAATAAAAAATAATATTGAAATGCTCTATAATCTATTACGGTAATTCTGTCTTATTTTGGCAGCCTCTGTTACGCAGTAAGCGAGTAGCCGGCTGTAAAGCAAGAGGCCGCGTGTTTGATTCCCGTATCGAGACAAATATTTGTGTATTTTCGGGTCTGGGTGTTGTTAGACCGAAAGTCTCACGTACATAGTTCCTGATACCCTCCACACAAGACTCTTAGTGTGCGGTCAGGACTATGTGTGTGACTATTGGGTTTCCTATTCTGTGGTTGGGTGTTATTATTTATCATTTTGGTCAGTGTTAATAGATATACGGCCATACATACATACGTACTATTTTGACTGGCTTGGTGGCGTGGTTGTATTTCGATAGAACTACCGTCCTAAATTTCGGGTTCGATCCCCTAGTCGGGCAAAGTGATATTGCATTTTTCCATATCAGGCCAGAGTCTGGAATTTGTGCCTGATATGACGATAGGCTCGCCCCCTATTACATCTAGGACGGAACTAAGCTAGGCGAAATGTGGGTGTTCTAGTTCGCTAGTGCGACTCTGCCTATCCCTTTGGGAATACAGGTGGAGCTTATATATGTATGTAGGCAAGTAATTAAGTTCAAATTATCTTTTTTTGTATGGCGATGATTGTTTTACCAAAATCACTTGCAATATTATTTAAATTGTAACTATACAAACTCTACGACAACCTAAATTACTTAGAAATACAAATGACCTTTATTTATGATAATATATGTAAATATATAGGTAAACTTAATTTTTATTATTATTAGATGATTTATTTTCGAATTCCATCATTTGAGTGTCATGCATTAAATTATGCGATAACTGATTAATAATAACAACAATATTTATTTTAGTCTTCGACATCGGCAATGATATTAGCAGCTTGCCTGGTATGGTATAGGTCCCCTAGACTTCACAAACTTAAAATACTTTAAATATACTGCAGGAGTCTTGGACGTTAGAGTTTCTTTTACATAAATAACCCAAGCGCCGCTGTCCCTTCGGACTAATTTATAAGAGTCTAGATAATTTATGTAGGTCGTTTTCATTTACCTACGAGCTAACCGACTACGTTTTGATATAATGGGCTACAGCTCGGTTCTCCCACGACGCGTCTTTGTTTTACATTTTACAATTAAATTCACATTATGTTTTCGAATGCGAAACACTTTTTAAAATTAAAATTTTATCATCATTTACTTTACACAAAATTACTCTGTCTTTTGTTTTATTTCAATTACAGGGTACTGCATAAATGCAATAAATAAACACTGAAAGGAAAATATGTATGACATACATAGTACAAATTGTAATCATGCTTATATCAATTCAATTAAATTACAATAGCAAGGAGGACGGACTCTATAAAATTTATTATTTTTTAATCAAGAGCCAATATCAATACATAGTACCTCTATAAAACAAAGTCGCTTCTGTCTGTCTGTCCCTATGTATGCTTAGATTTTTAAAACTACGCAACGGGTTTTTGATGCGTTTTTTTTTAACTGATAGAGTGTTTCAAGAGGAAGGTTTATATTTATAAATTGCACCCGTGCGGGTCGCTAGTAAGTTTTTTTTTTATAGCAGAGACTGGCAAACGACCAGATGGGTCAGCTGATGGTAAGTGATCTCCACCGCCCATAGGCAACCGAGACTCAAAATGAATCAAGGGTGCGTTGCCAACCTAAAAGGATGGAATGGAAGGGGAGGGAATAGTGATTGGGAAAGGGGAATTGGGCTACCGGAAATCTCACTCACCGAACGAAACGCGACAGCGAGCTGCCACTTTACGTCGGTTTTCTGTGAAACAGTGGTATCAAACCGGTCGAGCCGGCCCATTCGTGCTGTAGACGTAATTGTCTACAGCGTGGCTCTACCACTTTAATATGATGCTTACTTATGACAGTGCATAAAACAAATTTCATTAACAATTATTTGATTACTTTCAGATGTAATGTGCCGCCCATCGTCAGGGCAGGCTCTATGGGCGCTGGCGCTTCTAAGCGCGTTGGCGCCCTCGCACGCCGATGGAAACATAGGTATTTACGAAGTTAACTATAGTAGATTCTCATAGGAGAACCCGGAGATTGAGGGGATCCAGTCCCGGGCAGTGGCGGAACTATAGGGTGGCAGGCTGGCAGCCACGGGCGGCTGGCCCGAGGGGCCCTCAGCCCGAAGTGCCGCGAACTTATGTTATGTTTTAACTAATTCAGGTGATTTATGTGAATTCAATTACAACGTGACGATTTTTACGGGGGCCCTATCTAATGAATTTGCCACGGACCTCAGATGGTATAGTTACGCCACTGGTCCCGGGTAAATTAAATTAGAAAATTAGCTTTGTCTGACCTGGGAATCGAACCCAGGACCTTCCGATCTACAGCCCATATATGCTGCCACTAGACCAACGAGGCGACTCTATTATCGTCGCATAATTATTTTACTAGGTACATAGGTATATGATACCTCGAATAATAAAGCGGTTTGTTGCTGGCATTTTGGGCACCTTACAGTAGTTATAATATGGCCAGACTAGATTTCCGTAACCGCTCGAGGCGTACATGTATCTCGGTAGGGCAAAATTGCGTAGGCCTGGACATCCAATTATCTTAAGGACCTACCCAGTTATCCACGCTCGGTTGGACATCTTATGTTGACATTTTAGGGTTTCACTTTGATGTTTCAGTTAGATCTAGCTACTGCCTTAAGTATAAAATGATAAAAAACACTTTTTACTTGTAACAGGTTGTTTATTCAGCGGATCGTTGTGTGTGGAGGAAGTTGAATGGTGTTACGATGGTAAGTTTTTATTGAAACCAATATTGTTGTACCTATCTGTGAATATTTAAATTATAATATTTATTGAAATAAAACTATTCTTACGGATTCTATCACGATTAGGTTATAGAATCCGTAAGAATAGTTTTATTTCAATGTATAATATTCGCGTAAACTTAAGAAATCAGTATGTTTATAATATTTATTTTCAATCTTTAGACTATGCATTTGGAAAATGCATACCAGTATACGAGGAGGAACGTGAAGAAGGAGCAAAATATCAGTAAGTACATATTTTTTATGTGCTTATTACAACTTTTCGTGTAGCACTTTGCATGTGAATACTAAAATACAATATTGCTTTTCATTTAGGTATGATATGGGACCAGAGGAACTGCAATGGTTCGAAGGTGAACTCCAACGACTCGCTACACGCGGTTACCGATGGGAGCACGCATATACGCAATGTGTCCTACAAGCAATGCTCTACACATTACGGCAAAACTTGTTAGTATTTCACTAAAAACGTTAAATTTGATCTCAAAGCCATGTTTTTTAACGTTCATGTTTATTTCAGAGATCAATCACGGGTTAATACAAAGATATGTGAACATTTCGCTGACCCTAAACTGAGTTCCGACATATTGCAAGAGGAAAATGACAACAGTAATGTGAGTGAAGTCAGAAGTGGGACGAATTTAATTAGCGCTTTGAAACTAGTTTAACACTACATGTGCTTCTGTATTTTCAGATTGAACCAGCAGAAACGGCATTTGTACGCTTCATACCAAATTCTGCTGTAAGTGATTCCGACTTTGCAAACGAAGTTTACAATCCACCATTTTCACCCGAAGCGGATTCAACAGTCTACATGAGTGGAGGTATTATAATAAAAGAATAATAAATTATGCCTGTAATATTACTGTCCCACTGCTGGGCACGGCCCTTCTTCAGTCCACCACACTGACCCAATGCAAGTTGGTCAACTTCAAATACCTTCGAAATTCTTGTGGAAAAATTCACGAGTATGGAAATGTACCGATTTTTTCCTTCATAATTTTAGCAAGCTTTAAATTTGTTTCATTTCCTACACACTTAACATAGAAAAGTCAGAGTTGCATTATCTTTTTGGGGTTAGTCTCGAACTTTGTCTCGGCAGTCCATACCACTGCCAAGGGAGCTACCTATTCCTTGTACTCCTTGTACCTGCACTGGAGCATTATTGTAAATAATTTATTTTAAATTAATGAATGACCACTTAATTTTAGCAGTGCCAGGAATAGAGGACAATACTCAATTTGATCATGAAACTCCAAGCGATAAATTACGGGATCTGATCCTAATGACGGATAAGTTACCCTTCGAAGGATTCAGAGAGAGACTTCAGACAGAGGAAAAAATAGCTCGCAATGGTGTAGCGTCTCCCATAATCGATAAAGAAAAGAAGTCTGTGGCTGAAAGTATTGCGCAAAATGACCCTAATTTCGGGTTGTCCGATGAAGAACGCCTCGGCGCTCACTTTCGCAAATTCAAAAACAAAGTCCCTCCATATACGGCGGAATATATAACTACTAATAGATTTTCGCCTCTTGACGAGGAAGTTCGTTCAAATGCTTACAAAAATTATATACAAAGTTTTGCGGCAAAAAATTTCCCTTTCGAGTATGAAGATCCGACCATTTCGGATCCAAGACTTTCTTTCGAAGACCCATCGGACGATTTTACTATGGATGCAGGAAGTGGTGAGCTGGATTCCTTTAATATAAAAGGTACTGTTATTATTCTCTATATTTTTGTTTAAATAGAATACGAAACTAATTCTAACAAAACAATTTCACTACAGACAAAATAAGCCCTGACCAAAACATGAAACATTCTAAAACTATGGATTATTTGATGAATATCGGCCGTAATTCGGAAACTAAATCACAAGGTGCTTGGTATTCTGAGGGTGGTCCGCTAAAAGCTGAGGAATTGCAAGGTGGGTATACTTAGCTTTTAGAATGCTATTTGATTGCCTCCGTACATAAAAGGCAAACTGTGTTGCTTTATTACTTTATTTGCAAAGTAGGTACAGCGGTAACATTATTTCGTTCATGTTATAAACCAACGTACTTGTACTAACATTTACTTACATCATTTTTCTCAGTTATGTTTTTCAGTTGACTGGTGTTTTTTATGTTTGCCTATTTTATTTCACATAGGCCCCTTAAATTCAACAGACTCAGACCGGAACCGTGACTCGCACCAGAATGAAGGTATTACAAATACCAACGATGTTTCAGGTGAAAATTACAAATTTTATCCTGAAGAGTTGCAAGATATACTTAATAATGAATGGGGCTTTAAACGTAGGGAAAGAGACGATGTTAAAAAGCCTGGGCCGCGTGTGGACGCTAAAACGTTAAAGATATTATTATACCACAATAAATCAGTGGCAGGTTAGTGTCGCGGCGGCCTGAGGTAGCTGTATTTAGATATCGATGTACCCTCGAACGAATACAGATGAAAGGCTATCGCTGCGTCGCAGCTTTCAAATTGATTTTTCTTTCTGAAATGTTAACGCACTCCAAACTTTGTTTAGAATACTGCACTATATGTTTCCTTTAATATTTAGCACATTTGGTTTCTTACACCACAACAAGCATGAGGCTGTAAATTGTAATCCTCCAGAAATATTGCCTATGTGTGATTTTTCTACATCTACGTGGCTTATTTTTTAATATTTTTTTTTGTATAAATATTCATTTTTATTTTTATATCGTGATCGTTGTCACTTTTGTTTTTTAGAATCGTATTATTATTATTATTATAACCAATGTCATTAAGCACACATTCATGCATTTCAATTTACATTTGATTTCGACTTTGTTCAATTATTGAGCATAGCTATTTATTTTAATTTGTAATAATGGAATCATGAGGAATATTTATTGTCTGTGAAACGTTTTAACGTTTATACATATCTGATAAATTGATTCGTCAAATAATACTGAGTTTCAATTATATTAAATGTACCCACCTACTCCTTAATTTACAAAAATATTACGATGCATGTTCAATATTATTGGTGTTGTAGATTGGCGTGAATAGTAGCTAGCTACTAATTTGTTTTCTGATTTCATATTACAGCTCACGGAGACGCACACGCACAAAAAGCTATCAAAAACGGAGATCACGATCACAATGAGTACGATTATGATCCATCTTATGCTTATGTTTTATTTAAAAATAGGTAATTACGGAATTTAGTTTTGCCATAACTTTTCTTGTAGCTTATAATTTTTATGATTATTTTAATGTTTCTTCAGAATTCTTATGAACTGGGCAAAAGGCATTTCATTTATATCGAAGCTGGAAGAAATGCTTGGACTAGATAAGAATACATTTACGAACCCCAGGTTTGTACCTCTATTTCTATTTAACTTAATACAATTTTATTTTCCAGTGATAAAAATTTATTACAGAACCTACTATTAAAAATAACTATTTTATAGGGTTGACCCTGGTGAAGTTACGTTTAAAGTGGAGAAAAACAATAAAGGTTACGATGCAATAGATGTTGCTAGAAGAATCAGTGAGTAACATTTAAGAGTTATTCTAAGTGCCTATACATTGCATTTATGATGTGATTAAATTAACTACTATGAATATATTCCAGATGACATAAAAGAGGCACTGCGTCAAGAGACGGGTGCTCAAATTTTATCAACCGGAGTCGGAAATTGGGTAAGTACAAAATTAAATTCGATCCACGGAGTGATAGTAAACATAAATCACTAATTACTGCGGTTTTCTCTGACTGTTTACATCAGAAAATAATTTATTTTACAGAGCAAACGACCTATTATTCGACATGCTGAATCCCCAGAAACGTTGATCTTCGGTTTGGATTTACCAGTTCTGTTAGCTCTTGTGGGAAGCTTTTCGGTGCTTGTAGTGGGTGCTGTGGTGTTTGCAGTTCTTCTCAAGAGAGACATGAATGCTAAAAAGAAGATGCGAGGATTATCCTCGGCTGCAGAAATAGATGCTGAAGCAACTAGGGATTATCAGGTAAATAATGTACATAAGCTCATGTCTGTTTCCCTGAAGGGGAAGGCAGAGACGAACTAGCGAACTAGAACACCCACATTTTGCCGAGCTTAGTTCCGTCCCATATGTAATAGGGAGCGAGCCTATCGCCATATTGAGCACAAATTCCAGACTCCGGACTGATACTGAAAAATCCAATTTCACTTTGCCCAACCCGGGGATCGAACCCGGAACCTCAGGACGAGAGCCGTACCGCGCATTTAATACCGCTACGCCACCGAGGCAGTCCAATCCAAATAATATAATTTGCATAATTGGACAATGTCCTGCAAAATATACCTCTAATAATAAATAATTGCATTAGGAGTTGATTGATAATATTATAGAGGTATTTACTACGATTGAGATGAATGACTGCCGATGCTTGTTTATAGGAACTATGTCGTGCCAGAATGTCTGGCAAGTGGTCTGGACAGCAAACCACGGCAGCACCGCCTCACCCTGCTGAGCCAGCCCAGCGCATCACCTCTCTGTCTCGCGACCCTGACGGCAACTCACCTTCAACCAGATCTAGCACCTCCTCTTGGTAACAAAATCAATATGACATTAAATACATAATTAAAATTAACGTGTCACTAAGTATCAATGTATTTCAGGAGCGAGGAACCAGCTCTTACAAACATGGACATCTCTACCGGACACATGGTCTTGGTAAAATATTGTTTTATTACGGAAATATATAAAGGATCTCATACTAAACAAAACTCCAAAATAAATACTGTAGTGTTTCAAGTTTATTGAATTTTATATAAATTAATTCTTTATTTTAGATCGATTTCATTATATTTCTTGAAGATACCTAGTTAACTGTTTATCCACTTATTTGTTATATAATTTTGAATTTCATCTTTAAACCTCCAAATCTTCATGTATGTATATTTAAAACATAATTTTTACGATAAACTAATGATGAAGTTTATACCAAAATTGATCTTTCAACTGCATTAATTTCGGATTTGGTTGTCCACGCACATTTAAATTCTCGTACTGTATCATTTACTGAAGCGTTGGTTTTTGAATCACATTTGCTTCTAGGCTTACATGGAGGACCACCTTCGTAACAAGGACCGGCTGGAGCAAGAATGGCGAGCGTTGTGTGCGTACGAGGCTGAGCCGTGCGCGACCACCGCCGCTCTGAAGGAGGACAACGCAGGCAAGAACCGATACGCAGACGTCCTACCCTACGACCACTCCAGGGTCACGCTCAATACGCTCTCCAACCATCTCGGATCTGACTACATCAACGCTTCTACTATTGTAAGTGGTATAACGATTTACGTAGAGCTATCATGGACTAGCTGCTCTAACTTAAACTTGTAATCGTTTTAAAATGCTTATACTAATAGGAATCCGCAGCGAAATAACAACGATAAGGTTTGTTGACTGTTCTTTGGAAAACCAGCCTTCTGAAAATTTACTGAATATTGATAAAAAAATAGTAGAGTACCTGGGTATATTTAAAATATGTGGTATATTTAAAATATCATCTGGTGCTACACAATAGGCAGTATATTATAACCTTTCTCCCAAAAGTGTCGTATAAGGCGAGAGTCGCACCCCACGAATAAGCATGGTGACTATTGATGTACCAAGAGGCGACGAATGACGTCCGTCTAAGAATAAGAAGCAAACGAAAATGTGTTTATCGAATATTATTTACATTATGTCTTCAAATAGCAAATAGTACATGTAAACAAGCTAAGCCATTACATATATCTTATAGTTTAGTCTTAAACTCGGTTTAACTTACATCTCAATCTGATATTTAAATCGAGATTTGAGATAAATTTATTGCAAATCGCCCTAAAATAGAACATATTACGTATTTATTAGACGGATCACGACCCACGTAACCCGGCGTACATAGCAGCAGCTGGACCCCTCGCGCACACCGCGCCCGACTTCTGGCAGCTGGTGTGGGAACAAGGCTCCGTCGTCATGGTCATGCTCACCAGACTCACTGAGAACGGACAGCAGCTCTGCCATCGGTACTGGCCTGAGGAAGGATCTGAACTCTACCACATTTATGAGGTACTAATTATGTAGGTGCCTGCCTGCTAGGTAGACTGCCTCGGTGGCGTGGTTGTATTTCGGTACGACTACCGATCGATTCCAGGTCAGGGAAAGTGATATTGGATTTTTCCATCTCAGTCCGGAGCTGAGTCTGGAATTTGTGCCCGATATGGCGATCGGCTCGCCCCTATCACATTTGGGACGGAACTAAGCTCGGCGAAATGTGGGTGTTCTAGTTCGTTAGTGCGCTTCTACCTACTCCTTCGGGGATACAGGCGTCGGCTTATGTATGTATGTAATTATGTAGGTTTATCCAACGTTCTTGATACTGAGAATATATTTGTACTTGACTCTGCAGATCATGGTAGGCTATTACTGTATAAATTTGTAAACAATACCATGATTTTTATTTTTTTTATAGCAGAGTCTGGCAAAAGAGCAGGTGTGTCACCTGATGGTAAGTGATGTATGCCGCCCAATGACCAGACGCCCATGATATCATAAGAATCATGGGTTTGTTACCAACCTCAAAGAAGAGGAATAAGATTGGAAGAAAATGGGGTAATTAGGGCACCGGAAATCTCACCCACAAAATGGCATGCGAGCCGTCACTTTACGTCGGAGTTCTGTGAGACAGTGGTATTGTAGTGGTAGTGTCTCTACCAATTAGATGGCCTGTAATTGATGGCATATCATCTCCTTGGTCTAGTGGCAGCATGTATGGTCTGTGGTTCAGGAGATCCTGGGTTCGATCCCCAGGTTGGGCAAAGCAAATTTTCTAATTTAATTTGCCCGGGACTGGATCCCTCAAAGGGGTTTAACGTCAGGCAGGCGTCCGGTCGTAAAAACTAACTCAAACCTTTTCTGTTACATGCTTGGAAAAGTATGTTGCGCCGATTAAGGTGGGATAAAGACAGGTAGAAAGTAATTGATTTGTTTTCAGGTACACCTAGTGAGCGAGCACATCTGGTGCGACGACTATCTGGTCCGCAGCTTCTATCTGAAGAACCAACGCACCGGCGAGACACGGACCGTCACTCAGTTCCACTTCCTCTCCTGGCCAGAAAACGGAGTCCCTTCATCTACCAAGGCCCTGCTTGAATTCAGGAGGTAAAACTGTCTATTGTGCATTTAACGAAGCACAAAGGTATATACAAAGAAGGTATATACAATATTTTTTTACTACTTATTGAATGTCTTGATGAGGCACGTGATATGAAAACGTGGGGTCTTACTTATAAAAACAGTTTAGCTGAGCAAATGGCTAAGAATAGGCTGTCACTTTTTTCCTTGTGTCACATCGTTTGAAAATAAAAGGGACAGCCTATTCTTAGAAATTTGCTCAGCTAAACTGTTTTTATAAGTAAGGCTCGTGATGTTTTTAACATTTGTTAAAATGGAAAATGAATCCTGTAAGACTACTACAATATTATATGAGTACGTACATATTTTCAGGAAGGTGAATAAGTCGTACAGAGGAAGATCTTGCCCGATCGTGGTTCACTGCAGGTAAGCTCATTTGAAACTATCTTATGTTTGTGTATCAACAATGTATCATACTTTGAGATTTAAGCGTAGACTTTACCGGAAGCTAAGTTAAATTCGCTAACTTCGCTAAGCTAACTTCGACTCTTCGACTTGACAGCCTCCGTGGCGCAGCGGGCGAGTAGCCGGCTGTGAAGCGAGAGGCCGCGGGTTCGATCCCCGCACCGAGACAAATGTTTGTATGGCCTACAAATATTTGTTTCGGGTCTGGGTGTTGTGAGACCGAAAGTCTCTCGTAGTTCCTGATACCCACGACACAAGACTCGATCTTAGTGTGGGGTCAGGACTATGTATGTGACTGTTGGGTGTTATTATTATTACTCTATAAGTAGTTACCTACTTCGCGAATCGTTCAATAAACGACGCCCCTGCTAAGCTAAGGGAGGCTTATTTCGTAACATTATAGTATTATAACAAGCGTAATAATTTATACCTATCAGCACTAATGCTGCACTTTAGTATAATTCCTAAAATTACCAAAAATGAATGAAATATTTTTATGTTCACTGCCTTGGTGGCGTAATTGTATTTCAGTACGACTACCATCCTGAGGTCTCGGATTCGATCCCCGGTCGGGCAAAGTGATATTGAGTTTTTTCAATATCTGTCCGGAATCTGGAATTTGTGCCTGATTAAGCTCGCCCTCTATCACATCTGGGACGAAACTAAGCTCGGCGAAATGTGGGTGTCCTAATTCGCTAGTGCGCCTTTGTCTAGATTTGGGGATACGGGCGTGAGCTTATGTTTTTTTCGACCGACTTTAAAAAAAGAGAAGGTCCTCAATTCGTCTGCGTTTTTTTTAATGTATGTTACGTGATATCTTCGCCAAATGTAGACCGATCATCAAAATTATTTTTGTGTTCGATAGAGGTTATTTCAAGGGTGGCCCCATTTGGTCTCGATCGGATTTGAAGTCGGTCCGTTAGGTTTTTAAACTTCTGATTTTTATGTTATTTTGTTATTATGAATGCAAGTGAATACCTTCAATATGCCTAAATATACTTCGTACTGTTTGAGTTATAGTAGGTAACATAACATAACATAAGCTCACGCCTGTATCCCCGAAGGGGTAGGCAGAGGCGCACTAGCGAACTAGAACACCTACATTTCGCCGAGCTTAGTTCCGTCCCAGATGTGATAGGGGGCGAGCCTATCGCCATATCGGGCACAAATTCCAGACTCCGAGCTGATATGGAAAAATTCAATATCACTTTGCCCGACCCGGGGATCGAACCCGAGACCTCAGAACCGTAGTCGTACCGAAATACCACCACGCCACCGAGGCAGTAGGTACCTACTTAATAATAATGAAGTTTGTTTAAAATGGCATTTCTGATGATAATTTGTATACAACCAGCGACGGAGCCGGCCGAAGTGGAACTTACTGCCTGATCGATATGGTACTGAACCGCATGGCTAAAGGCGCTAAGGAAATCGATATCGCCGCCACTCTGGAGCACATCCGCGACCAACGGCCCCGCACCGTCGCCACCAAGCAGCAGTTCGAGTTTGTACTCATGGCTGTCGCTGAAGAGGTCTGTTTTATATAATGTTTTTTTTATAAAGCAGCGACTGGCAAACGAGCAGGTGAGTCGCTTGATGGTAAGTGATTTTCACTGCCCACGTGGATGTGTTGCCAACCTAAAAGGAAGGGAATTATAATTGAAGATAGGGAAAGGCGGGGGGAATTGGACAACCGGATATCTCACTCACCGAACAAAACGTAACAGCGAGCTCCCACCTTACGTCAAAACCAATTTATGTTACTATTCCATTTTTAGGTTCACGCAATCCTGAAGGCTCTGCCGGCTCACCTACAGCAGCTGCAAGAGAAGAAGGATAAGGAAAAAGAAAAGGAGAAGGAAAAAGAAAAAGATGGCGCCGACAAGAAACCCGTTAACTGAACTACGCACCGCTTACGCTCTCACACGAACATATTATTATGAATATTGAGATATGTATTTATGTTAAAGAAAATGTAAGGCATTTAATATGGAATACGCTCCTAGTTAAGAATTTTTAATATTCTAATTTCTCATTTAAATATCTTATTTTCCATTTTCGAGGTTCTTGACTTGGATTGTTTAGCTCGATGCGTTTTTTATTTATTTTGGGAAGGTAACGCGGAAAGAGCAAGGAATTACATTATGATCATGATAACATATAAGTTTGGAGAAACTCGTCGCAAAATTGAGCATTTATTTTTATAACAAGCTTTATCTTCATAATATTGTGTACTTCTATACTTTTTAATTTATGTATGGTGTTACACAAAGTATTATTACATGTGTAATTCTTGCGTATTTATCATGTGTCAGCTTGTGTCCGAAATTGATGTGGTCAATTGTAAAGGTGTCTTTATCTTTACTGGCAACTATAATTTGCTGACGTAACTATGCACATCTTTAAATATCTACTAAAGATTACCTACATTAATAAGAAAAAGACCTACAGTTCTATCTTATATACCTACAATGGATTTAATACCATTATTATTATATTTATACAAAGTACTTATATAACTCAAATATAACTACAATAACATCGTCTTATTTTCTATGCATTAATGCATTTTAAACGCGTAGGTTTACGAAATTATCTAGTCAATATGTTAATTTACTATTTTTATAAAACCATGTTTTAATCGTGGTCGAAGAGGCCTACTTTAGTAACTATGTAATAGATGTAGATAGCTTTTGGCGTTTTGACTTAACATTCTATACAAGCAACAGCGACCACGGATAAAATGTGCACACTGGTGTTACTTGTTCCTCTTTATTGTCGCTATATCATGTACCTCGATATGTGTTATAATCTTTGTTATATAATTAGGAGATATGCAGCATAATCAACTCAAGTACCCAAGGCGAAATGTCTTCATACAATCATATCCTGAGAACAACGGAATACCTGAAATAAATAATCAAATATTAAGTATAATATTACGTGGAAATTAATATTTACAGAAGCTAGTAGCAAACAATAGAGTACATATGTACTTCATACATGTTATGTACGTTTATATAAGATTATATTTACTGCATATTATGGGAAAATGTAAAAAAAATAACTTACGAAATTATAAAAGTAGTTTTAGACTTTAAGAGAAAAATATATTTAACCGTATTTCTGTATGAAATTATATGTAGTTTTTATGTGAATGATTGAATAATGGATTTTGATTAAATTGTTTTAGGGAATGTGACAGTATCCTGATTGCCAGTAGACGCAGTTCACAAATCCTTTTCCTTATCCATCTATCCAATCCCAATTATCACTAGGTATATTATAAATACTCGGTGGCGACTGGACTGGTGGACTGCCTCGGTGGCGTGGTGGTAAATCGGTACGACTACGGTTCTGAGGTCTCGGATTCGATCCCTGGGACGGGAAAAGTGATATTAGATTTTTCCATATCCGCCTGGAGTCTGGAATTTGTACCCGATATGGCGATAGGCTCGCCCCCTATCACAACTGGGACGGAACTAAGCTCGGCGAAATGTGGGTGTTCTAGTTCGCTAGTGCGCCTCTGCATACCCCTTCGGGGATACAGGCGTGAGCCTATGCTTACGTTATGTTATATTATAAATACTATACTAATTTTTTAATCCGAAAAAGCCAAGGGGCGGCGCGGAACTGTAAGTAATAGGTACGTACTTAGATTATAACACTGTAACATAATAAAACGTATTAGCGTAAGTTCATACCTACATATATCCCTGAAGGGGAGGCATAGGTGAGCTAGAGAACTAGAACATCCATATTTCGACGACTTATTTCGTCGGAGAAGCCAAATGTCGATGATAGAAAGGGAGTCATAACGGGCACAAATTCCAGACTCCGTGCTAGTACTGAATAGAAAATAAATCAATATCAACGCCTGACCCGGGGATCGGATCCGAGACCTATGGACGACAATTTTACACGAGAGACATTAAACAGCAGGCGCACGTAATACAACTACGAGACTACGACACTGAGGCAGTGTTACATAGAGGTCCAATAGGTGGTCTATCACTCGGTAACCCCTGCCTGTCGTAAGAGGCGACTAATAGGGGCCTTCCGGGGGCGCGGGCGCGCAGCGGGGGCCTGTGTGGCCCTTTTAGTACTATTGTACTTGCGACCCCGGGATGGACGGCAGCACGGACGGTCGGCCTCGTGTTGCCGTAGACGCCGAGGGGGTCCTTCGGCGGCGGGGGCTTCTGAGCGCCCCCCACTCGGAGACGGGCCGCAAGGCGGCACCGTGCAGGGGCGGTTCCGGTAGCAATCCGAGTCTATCTCTGGATACCCCGGGGCAGTCCCACTCAAGCGCCGAAGTAGGCCATCGCGGGGTAGTTTAGTCGGTAGGGTTTTGTCGGTATTGCCGGTGTAGGGCATTTGTTACGGACGCGGCCCAGCGATACTATAGCCTAGTAGTTGTAGCTATAAAGCATTATAATATTATATACATTGGTTATAGAGTTCGATGTAAGGGTTGCGGCTTGCAACGTCTCCTTGGTCTATTGGCAAAGTATATAGATTGTGAACCGGGATGTACTGAGCTCGGTTCCCAGGTTTGGCAGGTGTTTTACAACGCGATATGCCTGAAACGGGATCCGACAGATGTGTTGATGTCAGACAGGAAGCCGGTCGTAAAAACTAAGCCAAATGAGCCGAAATTACGATTTGGTTTAAAATAAAAAAGTAGGTACAACACACAAAGCCCATATTTCGACAAATGACCTCTCTCTCTCTCTCTCTTTAATCACAGGGGGGCCCCTATTGTCTTTTACAACCTATCGAGTATAAAATTTTATAGAATCAGCAAAAAATAAAGCTATCTCTTTTTTACTAATGGATGTCTACTCAGGTAAAGAAGGATCAATATATAAGTGTTTGTTCTTAGAGGCCCACAACCGTCAATAAGCCACGCCCCTGGAACAAAGTAATAATAATACGGCAGCTGAAATGGTGGTCTAGTGACGTGGGGCGTGATTCATTGCGTATGGTATGGATATCGATAAAATGTTTTATTTAGTTATTTCACGGTATATTCTTTTGTATTACATACATATTGTCACACCTGTATACCATAAGAGGAGGCAGAGACCATAATTTTTCTAATTCGTATGATTAGAAAGGCTCTAGTGTGTTTAGATAACGATTTTTATAACAAACGATTTGTCGAGTTGTTCTTATGATTGATATCGTCATTGAGTTAATGTTTAAAGTGCACATTCTGTTGCTGATGATTATATCATTGAAACAAATTGTGCCAATAATAGTCTGATATTTTAACTAAATTATAAACATAATGTTTTATAATCTTAAATAAATCAAATAAAAACAAGCAATAAATACTAAACGTATAAAAATATTCACATTTGAACATTTATGTACTGCTTTGTAAAAACAATACAAAAATGTTTATCGACAAATCATCGATTATATTACTTAGACGTACTAAGCTTTCTGCCATCTTTAGCTGCCAGTCTGGTGCCAAGGTCATGAAGAGGGAACCGAACTCCTCTTATCTTAGTCGAAATCTGACAATGTTAAAAGTCAAAACTGACAGTTTATATTTGTACAGCGGTAGTGTACGCTCGATTCGGTCACTCTTCATTCACAAATATTGTACTTAGGTTAGAAAATAGTCGTTTCTGCGTAAAGCCTAAGTGCTATAAGAATAAAAAAATATAATTTTGTAATCTCAGTAGTAATAGTAGTAGTAGTATTACTTCAAGATGGTTAGTGGACGCGCTTTGCATTTCGTATTTAAAGTTGCCGATAGGACCCTTACGGCCAAATTCTACAGGGAGGTGTTGGGTATGAAGGTAAGTTAGTTTTTCCACGACATAATATGTTAAGTATAAGTTTGTTTCTAGAATATATTATATTGGTAACGGCCAAGGTCGTCATGTCCATTCACTTGTAATTATTCTGTATGATTCGTCTACATACAAATTATTGCCGGCAATTTGTCAGAACTAATCTTGTATTCTGAATATGTTTGTATTATCGTCTTGAGCGAGTTTGCAAGTCAAATATGCAAGATAAATACAGTGTTGCTCAATTGATAACAGGAAACATTTACAGTTAGGTTCGTTTTTTTCTAGTTCTTATAAAAACTAGGTAGGTATACCATATACATTGCTGGCTTATCTGGTTTTGTGGTTTCAAGTAACTGTTGTCTGAAATCCAAACTACCTTCAGTGTTTATTAAATTTGTATTATTTTGCTGCTACAAATTCAATTAAGCCACATTTCCATCACTAACACATTAACCCAAAGCACCTACAAAAATGATGGCATTTCTTAAATTTTTTGTCTATATTCCATAGTTATATGAGCAGGAGACAATGAAAAACCTTGTTTTGTGTAGGTGTTTTTAGTTTTTTATTTCTAAAAAAACATGAGACACGTCTTAACTTATACAGCTAAATCTCTTTTTACACCAATTACCTTATTTAAAATAAACTGTTATATTTCTTTTTTGTAGGTACTCCGTCATGAAGAATTCAGTGAGGGCTGTGAAGCAGCTTGTAATGGGTAAGTAACATGTTTGTATTCATTCAATCAAATTTTATTTATTAACTTACAGTATAATAATAACAGAGGGCTGTGAAGCAGCTTGTAATGGGTAAGTAACATGTTTGTATTCATTCAATCAAATTTTATTTATTAACTTACAGTATAATAATAACAATAATAATAGCCTTGTAATATTACTGTCCCACTGCTGAGCACAGGCCTCCTCTAGTAATGAGAGGGTAGACTTCACACACCTTCGAAATTCTTGTGCAGAAATCTGCATACCTGAGAATTTAAAGCAATGCCCGCACAATGTTTTCCTTCACCATTATAGAAAACAACAATTCACAAAGAAAACACACTTAGAAAAGTCAGAAGTCGAACCTCCAACACTGTCTCGGTAGTCTATACCATAGCCAACTGAGCTGTCACTACTTCTTTACTTAACTTACAAACATATACAAAATAAGAGGAAACATAAGGAGCAGACAACCATTCTAATACAGATAATAATCTGTATCAGAATACACATACAAGTTATATTAAAGCATGAAATGTTGAATTAAAAAAAAAATAAGTAAAACCCATTTCTATAAACATCAGTTTTGATTTATAAATGAATAAATAAATGATGTACTTTTTTACTGGGAAATAAGAATGTTTCCATATAAAGGACAATTAAGATATGTTAAAAATACATCCAAATACAATTTTACTTTTATTTTAGACCATATGCAAACCGATGGAGTAAGACTATGATAGGCTATGGCCCCGAAGACACACATTTTGTAGTTGAGCTTACATACAACTATGGAATAACGGAGTATGAACAAGGCAATGATTTCCTTGGGCTCACGATCCAGTCCAGTGAAAGTTTGAAGAGGGCCGCTGCTAATAATTGGCCTGTGAAGGATCACAACGGTCTCAAATATGTTGAAGCTCCTGGTGGATATAAGTTTTACATTGTTGACAAGCCACAGCCTGTTGACAGAGGTGAGTTATACTGTTCAAAGATCGTCCTGATAAATAATCTCAGTTCAATTCCACAAATAGATTATGTTTGTGTAATCTAGCAAATAAGAACAAAAAAATTCAACACACCAGGGGCGTAGCCTGGGGACGGTTTGGGGGTTCAAACCCCCCTTCGAAACATCCGAAATATTACATAACAAAAACATAACATAAGCACACGCCTGCATCTCGAAGAGGTAGGCAGAGGCACACTAGCCAACTAGTACACCCACAATTCACCGAGCTTAGTTCCGTCCCAGATGTGATAGGGGGCGAGCCTATCGCCATAGCAGGCACAAATTCCAGACTCCGGGCTGATATGGAAAAATCCAATATCACTTTGCCCGACCCAGGGATCGAAACCGAGACCTCAGGACGGTAGTCGTACCGAAATACAACGCAGCCGAAATATTGCACTACCTTTTAATGTTATTTTTTTTTCTTATGAATATAATATTCATATGCCAAATATTAATTAATGTTAGGTAATACGTTAATGTTGTTTTATTTTCTTGAAATCCCCACGAAACTAAAACCTGGCTATGCTCGTACACAACACCATCAAATAACTTGTTTTGATTGGTTCATTTTCACGATGGATGTGCACACTCAAACTGAGATTATTAGACCAGCCTTAAGGGTATTCCTGTAAACAATAATATATACATAATTTAAGCAATGTGTACATATAAAGATTTTTACATAAGGTTTAAATCAGCTTTGTTTGTTCAAAATAAGAATCGGACCCTACTACTAGATTTGTAAACAAAATATTTCTATAATCAGAAATAACCACTACGAAAGGTTTTTTTATATTCCATCCTTAAAGAGTCCATAAATATTGAAAATAATGTTTTTGCTCAATTCATTTCAAAACTGATTACTAAAAAAATAAATTTTATATGTCATCAATGTAAATAGCCTATTCATAAAGCCCCTTACTTATAAAAATATTTAAGCATTGCTTATCTTTAACCATAGGTTGTCCCTTTCATTTTTAAACAATGAACCGCAAGGAAAAAAGTGACAGGCTATTTTTAGCGAAAAGTTAAATGAAAATGTTTTTGTAAGGCCCAAAACGTTTGTTAGCAGTAAGTTATGACAGACAGACAGGGCTACTTGCAAATCTTAGAGAAATCTCGATTTATCTTAAATCTCGCCTCAAATATACGAATGACATGTAAGTTGTTTGAGTATAAGACTAACTAGCTTAGCATGACACTACAGGTCATGCTAAGATTTTTCTCTTATTCAAATATTCAGCAAATAGGATAATTTACATCTGACATTGACCATATAATCCTATGTTCATTCCATTTTATAATCATAATATGATTTGAACACATTGATAAGATCATGTCTCGTACTGTGATAAGTAAACGCAGTCTAAGATCATCTTTATCAGATAGAGAGGTGCGTGGGCACTTGACTAACACGTTACTAAGTATGGTCGTGTCTATCATGTGATATTGGAATTAGTGTTGTATTGTTATTGTTAAGATATCATTGTTACAATGTTAGTTGTTTATAAAAATAGAAATGAAGTTGATATTAACAATGTTTTCTCTTTATTTATCATTGTTTTGTAGATGTTTTTCATTGTGTTCTGGTTGATGATTTCGTAATATTTGTTGTTGTGCAAGTCGTATCCCGCGTCGTGATCGAATTATCGCTATACCGGGATTAAATGATTCCATGTATCGTAGCCCAGTCATTGTCTGCTTGAGTACATAATTTTATTCAGCTGTTTGAAATATTCCGAACGTATGCATTTATGTGTTAGTAAGATAATGACCCTTACTTATGAAAACAGTTTAACTAAGCAAATGGTAAAGAATAGCTTATCCTTTTTATTTCCAAACAATGTGACAAGGAAAAAAGTGACAGGCTACTCTTAGCCATTTGCTGAGCTAAGCAGTTTTTATAAGTATCAACCTATGTCTTGAGTGGTACCTCTTTTTAATCACAATTTATTTTATTTTTCTTTTATTTATTTATATGTAGTTAGTTAAATCTCTGTGATGTATATTCATCAGATAAAATTTTAATAAATCAATTTACTAGTCATGTCTAGGGAGTGGTAATAAATTAGAATTCCAGAAAGTACATTATTAATCTAGTAATGTTCGAAGCCTATTTGTTTTACACGCCCATCGCCCTTGTATAGTATGTTCCATTAGTACTGTGTACTCAGTTTAATTATTAATGTTTCGACTCCCGCATTTTACTCCTTTTATTAATAAATGTCTACTGGTGTGGAACATACTCCTGTGGCATAAACAGTATCTTGAAATAAAACTATTTTTAAGGATTCTATCACGATTTGGTTTTTAATTTTTATTCCCGACGTTTCGAAGGTTTTGCAGTCTTCGTGGTCACGGGTCGGATTGACTTTAATTTCAATGTATAACATTCGCGTAAACTTAAGAAATCAGTATATAAACAGTATCTTTTTCCGACACGTCACGGATACCAAGACTGTCTCGGGTGTTATGTATAAGATCCAGTTTGTCGGCTCGACCAGTTTGATACCATTATCTCACAGAAAACTGACGAAATTGCAGCTAGTTTTAATGTTTCGTTCGGTGAGTGAGAATTGCCGTGGCCCAATATCCCTTTCTCTTCCCGATCCCTATTTCCCTCTTCCTTCTCCTTTAAAGATTACGACATACAAATGATTGTTTTGGGCTTTGGAGAGTCTGTGGATGGTGGAGATAAGTTACTGACGTCTCACATCTATACTATATAGGAAGGCTTAGGAACACAGGTAACTCCAGATACAAAGTAAATTTTATTCTTAACATTGTTTTCAGATCCAGTACTGAAAGTGGCCCTGGCCAGCTCAAACTTGGCAAGATCTATTGCTTATTGGAATGGTCTTTTAACATTGAAAATATTCGAACAAAAAGAGAAATCCGTGCTGCTTGGCTTCAGCGAGAATCAAGCTAAACTTGAGTTGGTTGATATTGGTAAGTACATTCACAAACAGGAGAATATTATGGCTTTTAGGCTGTCCCTTTCTTTAAAGGTTGGAAATGCACCTGATTCTATTGGTATTGTATGTGTTGGGGGTGAAGATCACTTACTATCAAGTGACCCTTCAACCCGTTTTCCAGTCTCTGCTATATAAGGGCACAGGGAAATGGGCATAATAGATCACAATCTCAAATGAAACTACACAATATTTGCTATCAATATTTCACCATATCTAGATTAAATTAGATTTATTATGAATAATTTTACGATTTGTGCGGGTTTCTTCTTAAAGAATAAACACTTAGATTAGATAAACATTTCAAACATGCAACGTGACGTGCGATAATACAACAAACCTTTTCAGATACACCTTATAATACATAGAAATGTTTTGCATAAGCGACAATAGAATGTTTTAAAATTGATTAGGTGTACCTGGTTGAATATAATACTTACTAACATAATAATGTCGTTTTCCTGTAGGCAGTGACGACGCATTTTCACTTGCTACATTTGTACTACACTCCTTTTGCATCATTCAGTCTAATTATTTTTCGTAAAGCTTTTAATTTTTAATTATATTAAATTAAATTATAATTTTTAATTATATTAAAAATTATAATTTAATTTTTAATTATATTAAAAATTATAAGCCGTCAAACTTTACCACTAGATTGCTAGCCATCTTCTCTTTAAGTGTAGTTACATATTATTGATGAATTGCCCATGATCGTTTAACCTATCTTATATAAAAATAATTGAATAATTTATTAAGTTACTCGCTTTCGCCTGGAGCTCCGCCGACGTCGAAGGGTTTTTGGCCTCATTTCCTTAATATCGGCAAATTGCGGATTTGCCTATTAATTTTTGTTAGGTGCTTCTGAACTTTTATGTCTTTGTTGACTGTTTTTTTTGAGACAAGAGATAGACTATGACTCCCATTCCCAAAGGTTATATTTTTATATACTTTTATCAGTCTGTTCAGTTATATATTGTAACAACGCAGTCATTCCTGTTATTGTGTGTTACAATTTACAACAGTACTCTAAAACTAGTAACTTAGCATATCCCAGTGGTGGAGGGTGAAAATTTTCAAAAGCGAAGCCAGTGCTACTTTTGCTTCTAGATAATACTTATTTATTAGCCTACAATCTTGAAAGGGGAAGCCGATAGGAATCGTATTGTATGAACTCTTCGCCACTTGTATATCAATACATGTAAATAAAGATGAAATGTCTGTAACATCCAAATAACAGCTTTTTACTCAATGCCTTCCCATATTTACACAGTTTTTGGCTGTCTGTTCCGACTGGACCTAATCTCCAAAACGGCTGGACCGATTTTGACTCGGATTAGGAATCCAAAAAGCTGACATTACAAACTTAATCATTTTATCTCAGGTGATCACGTTTTGCTGTGTATGCGTGACATTGTAAATAAGTAGTTTGATGTAGTTTGAGTGTCACATCAGATGTCATCCAGCATCATATGCCCATTGCTAGAAACACAAAGTCATCGTGTGTATGCAAATATATCACGCACAAAAAAGATGAATTACTATTTTTAATGGGTATTTTCCAGATACTTACAGATAAGCTTGGTTACCAGCACAGAAAAAAAGATGGATGGAGCGCTAGAAAGATTAAAAGTGAAGCTGGGTTTTCGACTCATTCGCTCAGACGCCGCCATTACGTGTCGATAGATAGAATGGGCCGAAAACCTTGCTTTACTTTCAAGTGAAGCAATTTCAATGTTCCAAGCGCTCCGTCCATCTTTTTTTTACGTCCGGGGTTGCCGGTTGGTTTTTTTGTAGTAGGTAAGTAAAAAGTATTCCTGGGAGATTTTTTGGTCATTTTATCTAACTGGATAGTGATTACTGTAGTGTAGTGTAACGGTGTTATTATCTGTAAAGTTATTTTATGCCGAAATAAACCTGATGACCTTCGAGGAATGCAATGTCTTCGATTTTGCATCTCTTAGATTTTTAGTAGTATACAGAGTGGCGCCAACATAACGAAATTAAATTTGATAATGAGTAATATAGGTATTTTTAAATTTCACCGCAGCAATAAAAAAAACTGTAACGTCAATTTTTAAAAAAATGTATTTTTAGATCAAAATAAATAGCAAATGTTCGGTTACTAAATGTCATACCATTCACTCTGTGTAAAACCGGTATAATGTGCAAAAACCTACGTGTAGGTAAACTTCAGTGGGTACGCGGTGCGTGACCCCCCTACTAAAGACGTGCCGGATAATTCCGTTCATATTTGTTATCGAGAGAAGTCTTGTGACTGCTAATATCAGCTGTTTTGGATCGCACCGAACGTGCATCAGGAGCAAAAATTGAGAAAACTAAAAATCTATTCTGTGGCTAAATATTTCACCTATTCAACTTATTTTTGGTACAAAGCCTTGCAACGTTATGAGGTATGTCTGCTATCATCTGTCGTTATGTCGGCGCCACTCGGTATAGTGGCCGTGAACCGAGAGTTCCTGAGTTCGAATCCCGTTTTAAAAAAAAATATAATGTTTGAATAAGCGTGTTCTGCCGATCCCATGTTGAGTGGGATAAGGGAGGCAAAAGAAAAAGTGCAGACAATTTCTACCTCATTTAGTTAAAAAATCCATCAAAATCGCGTTTCAAAGACAGGAAAAAATTAAAACATAATTACATCATACTTTTACATTTCCAGGCGAGCCAGTGAACCATGCCAAGGCATACGGTCGCATCGCGTTCTCGTGCCCCTTCGACGAGCAGCCCACCATAGACAACAAGATCCAGGAAGCCAAGGAGACGATCCTGACGCCGCTCATATCCCTCGACACTCCGGGGAAGGCGACGGTGCGCGTCATCATCCTGGCTGACCCCGACGGCCATGAGATCTGCTTCGTCGACGACGAGAGTTTTAGGCAACTGTCGCAGGTCGACCCAGCCAGTGACGCCGAACTAGACAAGTTCATAAAATCTGATAAGTCGAGGGCTTAAACTCTTTGTTTCCACCTTAGAATAACTACTTATAGGGTCCAAGTACATGCATTGGATATACCTCTATCTGCCTCTAATCATTATTATGTCTATGGCTCCAGGTATTTTATGGCTTAATAATGTATTTTTCTGTCGCCTCCTTGGTGTGGCAGTGGTAGCATATATGGACTGTGCACCAGGAGGTTCTGGGTTTGATTCCCAGGCATAGTGCAAGGCTATTTCCTAATTTGATTTGCCCAGGACTGGATACGTCAAGCAGGCTGCCAGTCATAAAAACAGACAAATCGTTTACTGGTTTCTTAAGTTTACGCCAATGTTATACATTGAAATAAAACTACTTTTATACGGATTCTATCACGGTTTGTTTTTAACAAAACAATTACTTTGGAACACAAATAATTACTTTGTATAATTTAAAAATGAAGGTAGATATTGTAACACTAACATTTTTGGACAAATGACATCTCCGACCCGTGACCACGAAGGCTGCAAAGCTTTCGAAACGTCGGGCCTAAAAAAATAAATAAAAACAAAAACAAATCGTGATAGAATCCGTATAAAATAATTTTATTTCAAAGCCAAATCATTTTCTGCAATATGTGCGAAAACATGTATTGCGTTGACCCCATATCAACGTGGGATAAGGGCAGGTAGAAAGAAAGAATAATGTATTTTTTCTCTCAGAAATAATATTAGGGAAAATCATTTAGCCAATATTACTAATTTTATGTTTGTGTGCTTGTGTGCATGCAAATAAAGACATCACACAAAACGAATTCTCAGATAACGTTGTATGGACGTTTGCCTTTTATATTATGTAGTTATTCTAAGGTTTACGCTTTGGGCAGGGGTTCTTTATTCTTGTGATAATGTTATGTTTATGCACAATATATCCTAAACCAGTTTTTTGTCTATTCTCAGTACAGCACATTTCTTTAAAATAACTATAGCTTTATAAACCCTATATTTTTATGATGTAATGTTTTAAATGTTATATGCTTAATATAAATTGCAATTGGAATATCATAAGTTTTAATTTAGTACATACAGAACCACTGAAAACAGTGTTGTATAAATCATTCATTTCATAACATTTTGCCATATTTAGCTGTTATTGTTTGAGAAGTATTGAAATTAATACAGTTTTTAAACATAGTTAAACATTTGTTGATTTTGTACTTATTTATTATTAAATTCTATTTATACTTAAATGTGGTAAGAATAAAAACCGTATTCGTGATCGTTACATTACATATTCTCATGTTGTAAATCAGGCTATTACGAATTTATTAACCATTCCACTAGGCAAATAGTGAAGATATATTATCGTAAACTTTTATATTTTACGCATAATGTTATTTATGTGAGAGTTTTAGTGCACGTGTATACCGATGTATTGTAAATACAGGATACATTTGTTTAACACCACAATAAATTATGTACAACAATGTACTTGTTTCATTTTCCTAACCATAAAATAGATATACGCATAGCTTGTTATACTTGTGTGTATTTGTAGGTGCGCACACGCGTTGCACGTGTGTGCCAACTGTCATCTTCTGTCTGACTTGTGCCTACAGGATTTTGACGGGAAGTCTGACAGGGTGGGCGTCGTTTGTTAAAATCATTTCATATTATTGACTGGAGTTGTGTTTGTTGATTAATGTGATATGGTTTTATGCATCAAAATTCAGCGAAGATGGAAAGTATAAAGTGGAAACTAATCGGTGATCTGTGATCTTTGATGATCTGATCGATTGAGAGTTTTGGTTGGTGTGTTGTCTGGCTTTGTCCGGTCGATTCTCTGAGTCAAGGTTATCTGAGGGACACCACGCTGGAAGGAATTGCCGCCATAATCCCAGCAGGCCCTTGAAATCATCCACATCTGGGTCTCATGGTCATTGTGAAAACTTGATAATTGCTATACTTACCTTGACATTGGCTATATCATCGCAAATGCTTGGAAGCTATTATTTTTAAAAGAAGAAGAAATCTTGTGCCTAAGATATTGCTCGCATTTTTATGAAAGGCACAACATTACATGACCATAATTTTTGAGGTACGAGATCATCGGGTCTGTTTCTAGTTTCTTTCCACAGGACCTTTAAACTAAAAAGGATTTTGAATGAAATAATGTGGATTGGTTGGTACTTGGTTCACCTAACATTGATATTTTACAATGGGGTGCTCAAGTTGTCTTGTATAATATAATAATATAGTTGTATAATTGTTGTAGCATGTATGTATCATAAAACCGCATTGCCTGTTTCTTCATTTTTATAATATAAAAATAACGATGAATACGCACGTAAGCCGTGAAGTCTTGGCTCGTAGTTTTTGCCGGGGCGATCGGTTTATATACACGATATCGTTGGATTTAGTTTTTACGAGTACATATTATGTCAAAAAGGAAGAAAAACCTATTCATCAAACTGGTTGCAATATGAACTAAGCCGGGCGGCGTTTGTAATAATAATAATATAAACTAATTATAATGAATATCGCGGTGGCGAAGTTGTATTGCGTGCGCGGTACGACTACCATCCTGACCACGGATTCGATCCCCGGTCGGGCAAAGTGATACTGAGTTTTTCTATTCAGTATCATTCCAAAATCTGGAATTTGTGCCTGATATGGCGATAAGCTCGCCCCCTCTCATCTGGTACGGAAATCAGCTCGATGAAATGTGGGTGCTCTAGTTCGCCTTTGCCTAGTGCCTGCCCCTTCAGGGATACAGGCTGGAGTGAGTTTATGCATGTGTACCTATATAATTACATTAATGTATTGCAATAGGTAGATTCTACAATTAGCTCATTCCAAGTACGTATAATGTACTACAAAATTTCAACTCGATACTACAAAATTTCAACTCGATATATGACGTAAACGTCTCCCAGATTATAAAATTCTTAACTATTCGGCATATTTCTACGAGGTTAGTAATATATTTACACCTGCCCTTATTCCTTATAGATATAAGGATTTTTGTTAGTATGGGTTTTTGCATCCTACAATGCCATTTCACCTTTTAATCATTCTTTTGATAATTACACCTCCAGTGGTATTGAGTATGCGTGAATCCATATAAATATGATTATCAATTGTATTGACAATTTGTAAATCAAATTATTAAAAAAGGAAAATAGACAAAAAAAAAGAAATGGTAACAATTTATGATGAAAAAAATAAGCCCGGAGTTTCTTTCTGCCTTTCTTCTTCGGGTCGTCATCCGTAGATAGCTAGAGAAAGGCTGGTAGGTTAGCTAGGATAGGGCCTCGCGCACCAATCCCAACTGCTTCCAGTATTTCCAGTCAATCCCCTGCCACCATTCCTGCCATATGCCATTCCCATACAATCCATTCCCTTACACTCTATTCCTATCTCCCCTTATCACCCTATCTTAGCCATACCATCGTTATTATGTCCATACCTGCCTGCCTGTTGTCACATTCAAATATATTATGTAAATTATATTAATCCTAATTTAAAAATTTACTTGAGTTGACTTGTCATAAGTGCTTTTTTACATGCCTACGTGATCAATAAACATTTTTATTTTATTTATTTTTATTCCACTCTAATGTGAAGTCGCGGCAACACACATTTAAGCGTGTTGCAGACAAGAGTCAGCTTAGTTTTTCCGACTGGTTGCCTGCTTAAAGTCAACCTCATCTGGTATATTGAGCACCGTGAGCATCGTGTTACAAAACCACATTGTCCAACCTAGGACTCGAATACAAGACCCTCGGTTCACAGCATATAGTATACGCTGTCACCACACCAAAGAGACGACCTTCATCATCATCGTCATCAGTCACAAGACGTCGTTGCTGGACATAGGCCTCCCCCAATGATTTCTAAACCGATCTGTTGGAAGTGGCCTGCATCCAGCGACTTCCTGCGACCTTTATCACCTTACGAACTCAATAATGATTCATCACATTGTTTTTCTTTCTACCTGCCTTTATCCCACCTTAATGTGGGGTCGACGCAACACACTGTTTAAAGCATGTTGCAGAAAGGATGTGGCATGGTTTTTACGACCGGCTGCCTGCCTTATGTCAACCCCCTTTTTTTTTTTTTTTGTTTTCGCGGGGAAAGCGATTTACCGCTACCGCCGCGCCTGGGGGGAGACACGACGGTTATGTCGGGTTCGCCGGTCTTACGACCCAACGTTGAGCCGCCCGGGAGAGATGGAAATCATCCGAGCGACCGTTGGGCCGAGTCCCTAACACTATGTACACCCTACACCGACAATACCGACTAAAACCCCGCGGTGGCCCTCTTCGACGCATTGGAACGGCCCCGGGTTTCCCTAGGCGAGAGGCGCCCAGGCTTCAACCGGAACCGTCCCTGCGCGGTGCCGCCTTGCGGCCCGTCTCCATTGTGGGGGGGCTCATAAGCCCCCGCCGCCGAAGGACGCTCTCGGCGTCAACGACAACACGAGGCCAACCACCCGTGCTGCCGTCCATCTCGGGGTCGCATGTACAAAAGTACTAAACGGGGCGCTACAACAGCCCCCCGCTGCGCGCCCGCGACCCCCGATGGCCCCTATAAGTCGCCTCTTACGACGGGCAGGGGATACCGTGGTGGAATTCTCCAAACGCCCCCAACCACAGGGCGGGAGGCGCCGGTCAGTCGTCAACCCGACGCCTCCTACGTCTCCTCTGGCGGCGGGAGGGATCAGATCGTTCCCGATCCCTCTCGGCACTCTCCTTCCGCGAGATGACCACCTCGCAGAAGTGGGCCACCGCACGCCAGGCCCTCTGGCTGTCGACCATGGCTGTAACCACGGCCGGCAGCGAGAGGTCTCCTCCGACGACTGCTACGAGAGCGCTGCGCTCTTCGTCCCAGGCTGGGCACACCTCAAGGGTGTGCTGGGCCGTGTCCTCCGGGCAGTTGTCACAATGGTGACACACGGCGGACTCCTCCACGCCGACTATGCGACACAGGTACTGGCTGAAACTGCCATGGCCAGTAAGTACCTGTGTCAGTCGGAAAGTCGCTGCGCCGTGGCGCCTGTCTAACCATTGCTGGAAGACAGGGCGCACTGCCGCGACGGTCCGATGACCCGCTGATGGGTTCTCCAGCCTGAGACGCCACTCCTCCACGGCGGCTCTACGGAGGGAGCCACGAAAGGCATCCACCTGACTCTGGGCCGGCCTCTCCCCGCGTCTGAACGCCTCCTCCCGCCAATGGAATAGGACGGAGAGGGATTTGGCGTCCAGATCCCATGGTATGAAACCGGCCAATACGCAAGCCGCCTCGAATGAGACCGTGCGGTAGCCCCTGACCGCACGCTGCGCCACCACGCGCTGTGGTTTGCGCAACAGGGCGACACATCGTCCGTTCAGGGACTCGGCCCAAACGGGACTACCGTATAGTGCCATGGACCGCACGACTCCGGCGTACAGCCTTCGGCAAGGGATGCCAGGACCTTCAAGATTGGGCAGCAGCCTCCCAAGAGCACCTGCTGCCCGGGACAATTTCATCTCCAAACCCTTAAAGTGGGCACGGAAATCCCACCGGCTATCCAAAGTCAAACCCAAGTATTTCATTGTTTTGCCGATGGGAATCCGCACCCCGTTCACAACTATGTGGGCACCGGCCGGTGGCCCCTTCCGAGGTCCGTGAAAACAAAGAGCCTCCGTCTTTTCTAGGGCCACCTTCAACCCCAACCGCTGGATGCGGCTGACAACATGGCCGGCACCCACCGCCGCTAGAAGTGCGGCATCCTGGAAGGTCCTGGCACACGCTGTTACCAGCGTATCGTCGGCATAACAAGTAATGCCGACGCCCTCGAGGTTGGCACCACGCAACACCCAATCATAGCCAATGTTCCACAGGAGAGGGCCCAAGACTGAGCCCTGTGGAACACCGCAAGCCATCTCTTTTTTGTGCCACCCATCAGCGCCCGGATACATGACGTACCTATCAGAGAGGTACGACTGCACCAGACGCCGGAGATAGAGTGGCACCGCGTGGTACCCCAGTGCTTCGTGGATGCAGGCCCAGGGCAGCGAATTAAAAGCATTGGAAATATCCAATGACACCGCTATGACAACTTTTCCCTGGGACACTGCATCTTCCGCCTGTGCCTTAACCCGCAGAATGGCGTGGACAGTTGACCTTCCACGCCTAAAGCCGTATTGGCAATCAGCCAAATTAGGGCCAACCCTCTCGAGGTGCACGACGAGGCGAGCGTGAATGACTCGCTCGAAGAGCTTGCAGACCTCGTCGAGCAACACGATGGGCCGGTAAGCCGACGGCGACTCTGCGGGTCTTCCTTCCTTTTTGAGCAGAACAAGCTTCCCGGTTTTCCAGCGCAACGGGAAGGTGCCCTGCTCCAGGCACGCGGAGAACAGGCCGCGGAGCCGTGCACCCAGGTGCTCGACGGCTAACACCCAGACTTTGCTGGAAATACCGTCGAGCCCCGGGGCGGTGTTTTTGCCCCGCAGCCGAAGCACTGCCGCCCGCAATTCCGCGGGCGAAACCTCTGGGATATCCCTTGCCGAACTCGACGATGACGCCGACTCGCGAGGCGTCATCGGTGGAGGAGTGGTCTCTACGGTGGCCGGGAATAAGGCCGCGACGACTTCGGCCAGAAGTTCTGACCGGAGACCCTGCGATAGAGGGGGCGCCGCTGGACGAATTTTATTCATTGCTAGCTTGTACGGGCGCCCCCACGGGTCACTGTCGAGGGTCTGCAGAAAATCTTTTCTCGCCGCGACCTTTGCTCTCTTGATGGCCACCTGCAGCGCTCTCTTCGCCTCTTTGTAAAGGCCATAGAGTAGCCGCTCCTGGTGCGCATGCTCCTCTGTCCGTTGACGGCGGCGACGGTGCCTGGCGTACTGGCGGCGTGCTGCAACGCAAGCAATGCGCAACTGCGTCAGCTCCTGCGACCACCAGTAGACCTGGCGTCGGGGTGGGAAGCGACGGATTCGGGGCATGGCGGCATCGCATATATCTGACATTGCTACCCCGAACCACTCTGCCTCCTGATCCACCCGCACCGGCCCTTCCGGAATGGGGAGCCATGACATCACCAGAGCGGCAAGCTCTAAGGCCTCTTTATTGAGGCGCTTTAATGCCCACCGCGGGCCGTCCTGATGCGGGGCACTCGTTCTTCCACTAGGCTGAGAGACTGCAGCCGTGGAGACGTCGAACCTTATATAACGATGGTCCGACAATGTCTCCACGTCCACCAGAACTCTCCAGCCCTGGACACGACGTGCGACGGCTGGACTCGCAAATGTAATATCAACTATCGAGCCGCCATTGTGTCGCACGCACGTATCCACCGATCCCCTATTCAGGACGACTAGACCAGTCGAGATCGCCCAATCCTCCAGGACCCGACCACGTACATTCGTCGCCGACGAACCCCAAGCCGCGGACTTCGCGTTGAAGTCGCCGGCGACGATAGCAGGGTGAGGTTGGCCTTGCGCAACCAGGGTCCCCAACTGAACAAGAAAAATTTCAAACTCAGACAGGGGTCTGTTGGGAGAAAAATATACTCCAACTAACCAAATGTCTCCCAACAGAGCCGCAACACATCCCCGGCCCTTCACTATTCGCGTGAAAGGGGGGGAGCCAGCGGCACCCTGGGTGATGATGGCCACCGAACCATCAAGGTCCCCCGCCCAATTATCACGGGGAGGAACAAAATATGGCTCGGAGGCCACGGCCACTTGCACCGACCACTGTGCCAGGCTCTGGGTTAAGAGATCCTGAGCCCGGGCACAGTGGTTGATGTTCGCCTGAAGGAACTTTGAAGCCATTATTGGGCAATCTCCTCAATCTCCATCGTGGCCTGCGGTGGGCTAACCGACTGCAGCTGGGCCGTGGCCTCAACAGCAACCGGTTTTCCGTCTAATTTCCTTGGTGGGCGCCGGACCTTGCGGGAGGAAGCAGGACATGCCTTCCCCCCAATTTGGTGCCCAGCAGGCTTGCCAACTGCAGTGCAGAGGGCACAATTCGGTGCAGCTTCACATTCTCGAGCTTTATGACCTAGCTGTCCACATCGGTAACAAAGGCCACTGCGGTCTACTGCACAGTCGCAAGTCTGCCGGACATGACCTTGTTCGAGACATCGATAACATTTTAGAGGTCTTGGCTGAAGAATACTCACACGAGCCGCAACCCAACCAATTAACACGCGACCCGTTGCCCTCACCTTCTGAGCCGCTTTGACGGGCATTTTGGCCCAGACATTTCCTAATCCTGATCGGTCGGGGCGGATTACTCCGACCTTTACATCTTCCGTATTGCACCCACCTGCTTTGGAAAGAGCTGTTGCGACTGTTTCAGGATTGGCTGTATAATCTAGCCCGGATATGCGCAACTCCGCAGTTTTAGTCGGACGTGAGACACGAATGTCATCAGACTCTTTAAAACACTCTCTCAACCTATTGGCAAGGGAATCGGCCCTCTCCTCACTGTTTGGCCCAGGCACCTCATACATTGGGGCACCCGTGATCGCATACTTGGGCTTGAGGCTAGTTATATTTAGGCCTGTGAGGTCTACTTGCCTTTGGGCCTCTGTGAGCACCTGGATATATGTCAGGCCCTTTGCCACCGCTGCTGGTGTCAAAGATAATACAACCGCCGCGGATCGTGGTGGACGGAGTTTAGGCTCAGCCCTATGTGGCTGTTGTTGCTGACCTGCAGCAGACGCAGCGCCTAGCTTCTTCTTTTGTTTTCTATTCACCACCACAGTCCACGGCTCGTTAACCGAGGCCGGGACTGGTGGCAATGGGTGAGACTCCTGAGGTGGAATTTCAGGTGCGCCCTTCTTCCCCTTGATCCCTTTGGGAGGTTCTACAACAGGGGGACGCGCAGATTGTGCAACAGTCGCTTTGTGTGTGGGAGCGGTAGATGCAGCTTTCCCTTTACCCTTCTGCGCCATTTGTGATGTCCCGGCCATATTAGATGGTATGTGTGCAACAGACGCACTGGATGGACCAGGTTCTATGGCAGGCAACACCGGTTGGTTGCTGCTTTTGCCCTTTCCTTTACCCTTTCCCTTGCCCTTGATGTCGACTGACTGGAGAGGTTTTGAGGCACAGGGAAGTGCGGGCCAATCTTTATCATTAAGAGGCGGCTTCCCGCCTCCTTCGTGGGCCAGTGGTGGTCTCTGGGTTGGCCCTAAGATTGCTGATTCTAATCGGGCTGTAATGCGAGCCTCAAGGCGGTGTATTATATCATCATCTATGGGGCAAGCATTTGCATCCGCTTCTAGTTTCTCGAGGCGCCGCTGCAGAGAAGCATTTTCCTCAGCTAGTTTAGCCATCTCTGCCTCGAGGCGGGCGCTGTGGTCCTTCCAGCGCTTGGTTTCCGATTCAAGCTGGGTTAACCTCTCGTTCTCCGGTTGGTCCAAGAATTTGACAATCGTATCATGGACACGATTGAGGGACTTTTGGATTGTACCCTTTAAATGCCCTGACTTTTGGGCGGCCATTTTTACAATATTACCCGCCTCCCTCAAGTCATCGGGTAGAATAACTCGGGCCACGTTGTCAACTCGTTCCTCCGGATGGAATTCCGTAGGAAGAGGAGACTTGATAAAGGACAGCCCGCGACCATCTAATACCTCTTCGGCTTGTAAGAGGGTGGCATCCCGCTTCTCCCTGTCAAGAGCCTTTTGGGCTGCAGAGAGTCCCACATATTTGCCCGTTGTCGGTGGGCGACCACGACCTCGAGAAGACGTTCTTTTCTTAGCGGCCGGTTCTTGAGCGTCCGAGTCGCTAGCAGCGACTGGGGACCGTGACCTGTCAGATGGACACGGAGAGTCACTCCATAAACGACCTCCTACTATACTGTTGCGCCGTGAAGACGCTCGGGTGCGCCGCCCGGGCTCAGAGTCGAGCTCCAAGTCTACAACCGGACGTTCCCCGGCTGCCAACTCTGTAGGTGAGAGACCTACTTCTTCCATTGGCACGATACCATCGTCAGGCTCGCGCCCTCCGAACTCCGCCTGCCCCGACCTAGAGTCAGGTACAGGAACAGGCAACTGCGTCAAAGAAATGTTTGGGGTTTTGAAAATTATATTAGGATCCATAGCTGTTCCCACGAGTATGGGGGAAATAAGTGGTCCATCCAGCCAGAGCCCCCCGTAGCTGAGTAAGCCTAGGTGTGACCCGCCGAAGTGTCGGCCGGTACTCCGACGGGGGTCGCACTAGAGACCGAACTACCCATCGGCCATGCATCCCCTCGCGGTGCGCCGCCGCTTGGGATTTGGGGTAACTTTTTATAGAGGTTTTCTCCCTCGTGGTCCAGGCAACCAAGCCAAGACCCTCGGTCCGGGCACGAAGCGCGAGACATGACCACAGACCTTCGCGACCGGGTTACGATTTACGACGGCGACAGTGAGAGAGAGCGTCCCTCCCACTGCCCGCTCAGCGGCGGCGTGAGCGCACACTGAGCCCGTCGACACCCCTGAGACAGAGCCCAGGGGCAGCCCAGGATTGAGCATAAACGAAAACGACGGCCGTCACAACGAACGACGACCGTCAGCCAATCGCTGTCAGGACATTGGCCGTGGTCACGGGCGAAAGTAGACAAGAGTAGATGTCTGTCTCCGTCCTTGACCGCCGTTGCCCAGGGTGCACCGCGTGGAGGTTTCCTGACTAACGCACCCCTTATGTCAACCCCCTATGAAGGATTCAGTCACGGGCAAATTAAATTAGAAAATACCGGTCCACAGCCCATATATGCTGCCACTAGACCAAGTAGGCGACTTTATTTCATCACATTTAATTAGCTTTAAATAGGTTAACTATAATTTTATATTACCTCTTCTATAGATCGAGGATGTAATGTAAATATCTTCACCCACAGGTACATAAACATGGCGCCGCTAAACTGCAATTTAGGTTTTGCGGCACCAAACGTTTTCTAGCCAGCCATAACATCTAAATATAAAAGCCGCGAACGTGGAAGCGTCTGTCGAGGCGAATGACTTGCTGTATCGATTAAGAATTACGGCACAGTCGGATTGCGTGACATCGCTACCATTTGCTTAGGTTGTAGGAAACGTGGATATGCGACCGGATGATTGAAGTCACGCAAGTTAAGTTTATAAACTTTTAAGATGTTCATTGCAACTACTAACATTTGTTATTTATTATCAAACAGATTTAATATTACTAAGTATAAATGTCTTTAAATAGTATAGATTTGAAAATAATTTTGTATCATGGCGCCAAACTAATTATAATTATGACTTCAAAATAATCGACGATTTGGCAAGCGAATTCTACCAACAGTGTGATGAACTTTAATAAAATTCATCTCATAAGTAGGTACTAAACTGGGTCTTGCCAACATTTTATAAATGTGAAAATAAGCAGGAACCGATATACATCAACTACCTAATAGTTTATTTAATATGTAAACTTGTTTAACGTTTCGTCTTCTGAATTGTTAAAAAAACTGATACCAAGTTGTAGCACACAGCAAAGGAGCATATAATCGTGATAATAATAAATAAACGATCCAAAGGTATTGGCCTTTGGATACAACAATGAAACTATTAGAGCTTGAACCGTGTTTCCCCAGCACAACTGACGAGTTCCTAGAACTAAATAATGCAGCAAATCTATAAATTATCTAGTGAAGTAGGCATCAGGACGCTATGTTTACTATCGTCTGTTTACGTCAATGCTCATAGCTATGAATTACTACTATACGCCAATACGTGCTAATGTTTATCTGTTAATACTCGTCGATCGTTGAATAACGCACACTCGAATGTATGCTTGTTTTCAAAATTCAAAATGGTATAGGCAATCTAAACCCAATGGTAGATGGTTTTGTTTGTTCTTATGATTTTACCACTAAGTAGCTGGTGCACGCAGCTCTGTTTCCATAATAAAACTCTTTTCTTGAGATACAAAGAAAGTTACATATCCCTCAGCCTATACCAACAGAAAAATTCAGTAGAGTCGTAGGTTCGAAATCCAAGTTGGGGTCTCGATTATTTTCTGACGCGATTTTCCCGACGCTCAATCTCCCAGAGCGGGTTGACGTCTGGTAGTTAGCCGGTGGTAAAAACTAAAGCGAATGGTTTCTGCAATATGCTTATCAAAGTGGGTAGCGCCAACACCACGTCGAAATTGAATAATCATAAGATTAAAAACTTAACGGATCACCTTCAAACCTTATCCGATCGTGACCAAATTTATATGGTTTTTATTTATTTCTTTATTTATTTTATTTTTTTACTACCCTTAGAATAAGCTCTATCTAACACAAATATAATTTTGAAAATCGGTCCACATTTAACGGAGATATGAAAGTCTCCGTGGCGCAGCGTTCGAGTAGCCGGATGTGATATGTGAGGTCGCGGATTCGATTCCCGCAACGAGACGAATGTCTGTGTAGCCCATAGATATTTGTTTCGGGTCTGGGTGTTGTGAGAGCGAGTCTCTCGTAGTTTTTGATACTCACGATACAGGTTACACCTAGTGTGGAGTCAGGACTACGTATGTGACTGTTGGGTGTATTTATATTTATTTTATTTTATATCGGTTAACATACATAAAAAAATAGAGATGAATGGAGGACCTTCTCCTTTTTTGAAGTCGGTCGATAAGAGCAGTATTACAGCCGGTTATGAAGAGAAGAAGCAGATATTTTCATAAAGCAGAGACTATAAAAATTTAAATGAGGAAAGAAAGAATCATGCAGAAGTATTAAATTAAATGTGTCAGTATTTACGATAAAAGCTTTTATCGTATAATGGCCAAGACCTAGTCTTAATATAGACGTTTATATCCGGGATATGAATCTCCTATTTCATGGATTTATCGCTGCCAATACCTGATGCAGTGCCAAAATTATTTAGGTACGAATCGCTACAGTTTCTGTTGGGAGATCAATACAAAGCTTGAACAAATGATAATACCTATATGGATAATCAAAGATTACTTGTAGTTATTGTTTGAGCTAATGTTCAGGATCCTAAGATTATTTACTTGAAAATAGTTATAGCCATTGTTATAGTAGAAGCATGTTTGTTATCATACAATCAATGTCATCAAAAATTGCAACTCTGTAGCCCGAGCACGAAAAACTAATTTAAATGTAAACTCGCTGCGCACTGATGACATTTGATTAATATTTCATACAAATTTCATAGACGCGCATCGAGCACGAATACATTTACGGTTGTCAGAAATTTTCCTGCTCGGGCTGCTGGTGCAGTTCACGAGGACATTTTGGATGTACGTATCAGACTCGTACCTAAAATAAATAATAATAATATTAGCCCTGTAATATTACTGTCCCACTGCTGGGCTGTCCTCTACTAATGAGAGGGATTAGGCCTTAGTCTACCACGCTGGCCTAATGCGGGTTGGTAAACTTCACATACCTTCGAAATTTCTGTAAAGAAATTCTCGGGTATGCAGGTTTCCTCACGATGTTTTCCTTCACCGTTATAGCAAGCGATATTTCACAATGAAAATACACTTAACATAGAAAAGTCAGAGGTGTATGCTCCATTTTTGGTGTTGGTCTCGAACCTCCGACACTTGTCTCGGCAGTCCGTACCATTACCAACTGAGCTATCGCTGCTGACTCGTACCTACACGTATTTTTTTCCTATCTTATCCAGGATATATATTTATCCGGGAACGCCGTAGAACACTGGTTCTGCGGCGTTATATAATCTAAATACTGATTCAGACGATGATTTTTCTATAGAGACAGTATAAGTACAGCGGGCTTAGACAAGTGGCTTATGCGCTAGTCGAATAGAATAAACGTATGGGAATGACATAAGAGTACGCTATATGCGGCGTACTCTAACCGTAACCCGCAGGCTGACGGATGACGTAATTAATAAAAAATGATTACTTCGCATAATCTGCAATATCTTGTGATTTATATTTTGGATAAAAATAATAGGTATTGCAAATTGCCTTGCTCGGCCGGCGTGAACAAAGTAACGGTTTGCATAAATTGCCTGCCGCGGAGCCGCTCCGAGCTGATGCCTATCATTTATGTGTATACTGTTGGGGCAATCACTCCTTACGATACTACACTCTACAGTCCGTAGGCACAGGTTCCACTCCGCGGAGCCATTTGTACGGTTGTTAGCAATTATGTTATTAAAGTTTATTCTTTATGAATGTTTCAACGATGAGTTGACTATAATTTTATGAGAGCTAGATTAAAGCGGGTTGTTGTTATACAGTTACCTACCTATATTGAAATTTTACATACATTATACATTAACACTGCCTCCGTAGCGTGGTGTTATTTTGGTACGACTACGGTTCTGAGGTCTCGGGTTCGATCCCCGGGTCGGGCAAAGTGATATTGAATTTTTCAATATCATCCCGGAGTCTGGAATTTGTGCCCGATATGGCGATAGGCTCGCCCCCTATCACATCTGGGACCGAACTAAGCTCGGTGTAATGTGGCTGTTCTAGTTCTCTAGTACGCCTCTGCCTACCCCTTCGGGGATACAGGCGTGAGCTTATGTATTATTATACATTAATACGTTCATTGTACATAATTATTGTAATATTAATCCGCTCTATACTAAAAACTGACAAGTATAATACTTCTCGAGACGACTCTGAATCTGAACTCTGTTTAACGTTAATGGTGCATGAAATAAATCGCATCGTCTGCATGATTTAACCGCCTGCATCAGATAAGCCATTTCAAAATCCAATTATCACGTTAACACGGCGTGCTTATCACAAAAAGCCAATTAACATCGATAGGAGAGCGGGAAAGTAATTCACTTCCAATTACGAAATCTGAACGTTTATCGAGCCTCCGTCCAATTATGATCCGCGGCTTCGACGGTATCGCATCGATAATAGATCCACGAGCTGTCATAAATTTCATTGCAATCGAGGATCCGGCTGATCAATTCGGCGCAGGGAGCTGGGCGGGCGTACGGGCCGGCACCGGCGGTGCGCGTGCGCGAGCCCGGGCGTGCTTGCGGCGGCGGGCGGCGGCGGGCGGCGGGCCGGCGCCGCGGCGGCAGTGCGCGAGTCGTCGCCGCCTGCCGCGCCGCCGCCATGGCCGCGCCGCGACGCGACTGCGACCGCTGACCGCAGCCCGACCGCGCCCGACGCGTCTCTCCCGCGTCTCTCCCGCCGGCACGCGCCACTCCGCGACTCCCGCTAGGTAAAGTATCCGAAGCCGCGCCGTGTCGCGCCGGTCGCGGTGCTGGCGCGCGCTTTGTTCTGTGGAGCCGGCTCGGACCGCGCGCGCCGCGCCTCACGCCTCGCGCCGCACGCCTCGCGCCTCGCGCCCCGCGATATCCGCCCGCCCTCTGCCCCACGTTCATGACGATACATAGGTAACGTTATCATACACGAAACGGTCGCTATAATCCGGCCGGGATCTGTCACACCACTCACCACACCTTTGATTTTCTGGACTCTACCCTGATTGGATTCTCTACCTCGGTGTCCACCCGTAACCGACGGTCGTGTGTTGCGCGTCCGACTGCTCCGATGCTGTGTCGGTTAGTCATTAAAACGTTCTGTATTTCTAGATGTGGTAGAATGTAATCGCTTGATGAGTTTAAAGATTATTTTCTTAGTCGCCGGCTAGCCGTTGCGAGTTAGTGCTTAGATAGCGGTTCTCGGTGTTACATAATGGAACATCGGCTCGTCTGATCGAGCGGCCGCTTGTTACCCGGGCACCTACGTTACGACACAAGATTCTCTATTCCTCAAGTAGAGCGTTGGGTTTTTTCGTACGATTTTGCTTAGATTTTTTTACCTATTTTCATTTGCTGCAATATTTTGCGCTAAAGTTTAATACAACGAAACTAGCTTTGACCTTGTGAAAGTTGAAATTCCTATTAAGTTTATAGACACAATATGTCGGTGATAATACACAAGAGGTCGGTAAAGACATTGTCCAAAGATGCAGGAGAAGCAATCAATTGTAGAGGTCGAGTTGATAGTAATCAGTGTTAATTGAGTCGAGTCGAGTGGCGGAGTCCGGAGAGCGCGGCTCGCGCCCGGTCCGGCCCGCCGCACCACGCCGCGCCACGCCGCGCCGCGCTGGGTGCCCAGGGACAACTTTCCTCCGATTAGTGTCTGTGTTCATGGAAAGAGACGTCTCACTGGTGAGGCGCCTGTCCTTATGTGGGATTGTTGGAAAACCACCAAAATGTGAGGTATACTTCTTTCATAATGAATATTTTTTTAAATCACAGACTAATTATGGTTATTTTATATTGACTTAGAATTATATTTATAAATATTCAATCCAATTCAAATTATACGTTTCCAATTTTAGACTGTTAAATAAAATTTTGCACATTGTAAAAGCAGTCTACAGTTTACATGCATTCCTAGATACAGTAGTGCGCAGTTGCAAAATAAAACAAAATAACTTAGCTGATAGGAAAAAATATTTAAAAAATTATCGTACTACATGTTACTCTACCAATCTTATACCGTTAGTCTTTTTATCATGGTTTCGCATTTAAATATTGTAAAGTTGTTCACATTCAATTAATATTTCAAAATGCTTTATTAATGTTATTTTAAAGCAAGTGGATTGATATTACATAGCTAGGTATAGTATAGCCTGCCTTTTGATTTTCCCATAAAATATGGTGTTGTGAGAAACAGTTTTCGAAATTTCAAAAATGTTGCAGTTAGGATTCGGCTCAGTTTTTATGACCAGCCTGCCTGTCAATCTCCTCTGGAGGATCTAATTCCGGGCAAATTGTGTTAGAAAAACAGCTTTCCTCAACATAGAATTATTTTCTACTATCGATACTATTTGTCTTATCGATTATGGATACTTTTGCGAATCTTTGAAACTAAGCAACTTGTATGCAAATTAAATAAATTTCTAAATGTTATTGTCAACTTATAAATTAAAGTCAAATGTTTGTGATTCAATGGCGACGTGATTACTCCTAATCTGTAACCCGAGCACGAAAAACTAATGTAAATGTAAATGTATTCGAGTTCGCTGCGCACTGATGACGTTTGGTTAATATTTCATACAAATTTCATAGACGCGCATCGAGTTCGAATACATTTACGGTTGTCAGAAATTTTCCTGCTCAGGCCGCTGTTTCCTAACCAAAATGTTAATACATTAGCCAATAATACAATGAAGAATCTTGGGTATCATTCATCTCACCTTGACACCAAGGTCAATGTGATATTGTCTTTGCTCCACTGAGGGCTGCAGCAGCTTATATCATAGTTATCTTTTCGATTATTTTCCAAACAGCGCTACAGAGAGTAGATTTGTTGGTTCCTTTTCGGAAATCGCTTTTCTTCCATAGTTACATTAGTACATAGTAAATTAGACCCAGATAGGTGTGACGATAATCGGTCAGAATACAAGAATACAAGAAAAAAAGCAGACAAACGGACGGACGGATATGGTGAAGTTATAATGGTTTCATTTTTAGTTACCATTTGAACTTTAAAAAGCTTTTATTTACATACACTTTCATTTAAACAACGCCCCATACATTACAGTTGTAATTGAGTTCAATGCTGAATCTTTCGTCTTCTTTAACAAGTTTTACGATGGTTATAATATCTTATACCTTTCACAGCCGCGCTGAGATTTCCGGTTATCGTTTGATGTAGCGCACATACATATGTTATACACATATGATTCTAAAATATTAAATCTCTAATTTTGACATTGTTAATGCTGTATGTTGGTGTCGCCTAGATTTTTTGCCGCAAATGGCGATAGACTCACCTCCATCACATCTGGGACGCAAATGAGCTCGGCGAAATGTGGGTCGTCTAGTTCCCTAGTTCGCCTATGCCTACCCTTTCGGAAATATAGGCGTGAGTCTATGTATGTAAGTATGGTGTCGCCTCCTTGGGCTAGTGGCTGCGTATCTATGCTGTGAACTGGGAGGTCTTGAATTCGACTCCCAGGTCGGGCGGGTATTTTTCTAACACGATTTGGCCAGGACTAGATCGCCTCAGACACGTCCACGTCTACGATATTGAGTGTTTTATGATCAGAAATTGATATGACAGACTGTCATATCAAGAAGTATTTCACTAGACGTCGTGCAAAGATGCAAGATCGTCATCATGCATCTTGGATTATGAGATGACAATCTCTATTACGTCTAAAATGGCTAAGGCTACTATCAAGCAGTCTCGTATGGGTCGGGATCTCGAGAGACCAGCAATCCCGACAAAAGCCCCGTCGCCCCTGACGTTAGCAAGGTGCTAAAACTGATACGACCCGCGGGAAATAGGCCTTAAACTTTCCGTTTAGAATGGAAACATAATGCTTGTCTAAATACTTGTACATTTGACTATAATAGCGTAGCGACATTTTGGCGAAATAGCTCGCTTCACCTAAGCAGCTAACAAGTGTTAAATAAAGGGAAAATAAATGCATCGAATATATTAAGTTCTTATAGTAATTGTAGTAGGTTTTTCTAAAAATAAAATTTATAAACATAATACCTATCTAATAAAAAACAGGAAAGTATTTGTTTAATTTAAGCTATTGTTAATCAGATACTTTTGTATTACGGAATTAAGATGAATTATATTCCTAGAATGCATGCACTATATACAGTAAATTGAAAATGAAATGAAAGCATATACACCACGTTATATAATATAATAGAATCAGATATAATAAATGAATTTAAAAAATCAAATTAATACCACTATTAGGCTATTTTGAAATAAATCGGTCAACTATGGATGATTTTTATGGTCAATAACCCCCATACAAAATACCCGTTACAAGTTAGTATAGCAATCAGTAACAGTAGCTACAATGCCCGAGTGAAAGAAATCCACTTTATAAATACGAATTAGGGTTCAATTTTATAAAACATATTGTTTTTGCAAATTCAATATTTCGCACGCAATTGGATACTTGACTGTAGTAACCAATATCAATGAATTCCTGTAGGCACATAGATTTATCATCGAAATAACCTGTGCAATAGGTATTTATTTAAATACTCTAAGGATAATTTTATTTTAGTAATTTAAATACTTCATTTTTTATCTGTGAGTCACGTGACTGTAAACACCAATCACGATGCATGATGTCACACATAACTCATTTTTCTTTTAAATTTGTTCCACAATGGTCTAAGACATAAGATCCAAAGTCATACTGTCAGGTTTTTGGTATATTATTTTCTTATTTTTTGTTAAACAAAAAACTAAGCTCAACCTAATTTCAACGCGGATGTGATCGACAATCAATATCTGATCGACGAAATATCAGACCCGTTTTTTTAGTTTGAAATCCCAAATGTTATTTCCGCAATATTTTTTTTTTTTTAATTTTCCCTTTCGGGAAGGCAAAGGGATCTAGCCCATACAGCCTCGTCTTAAGTGCTTTTTATTTCTTTATTTGCTTATATCTAATTTTTCACAAGTGCAATGAAATCGGATGTGTTCGATTTCAAGACCCTGCTGGAGTTTTGGCGTTAATTCCTTTCAGTTTGATGCTTTTCAGACGATTTTCTCGCAGCAGAGGAATCGAACAAGGTCGACCCATCCACCCGACAAAACGCGTCCAAAATCACTTATTTCAAAGCTTCCACATACTGTCCATCTTCGTTGATGTTTATTGCTTAGATTCACATCACATTTAAACGACAAGCACAACTTTAGACTAGAATATGAAATCATTAAAACAAGCGACCACCCGCACCGTCAGAATTCCCGCCAAAACTCCCCGCAATATTTTTTTAATGAGCCATTTTGTATCTATGGAACGGAACAACGACATTACCCGTATCTACAGTTAACAGATAGCATTTTGGCGGCAAACTAAATTGTACATAATATTTTTGCTTTTTTTAACTAACGATATGAAAATAAATTACGAAATATTTTACATATGGGGCATTTCACGCCAAGCGGGCAACGAAAAAAAAGTGAAGTTCTGAAATTCGTTCATATTTTGCTTATTTATACTTCTAGAGGGTATGAACGTGTACACAAAATATTTTTTTTATAAACGGTCTGATTGTCAAATTATGGCCTTCTAAAATATTGACCTCACCGGTGTAAGGGTTCCTTTGGGAGGTATTTTGCGTATTGAAGTAATTTATAATAAAATAACAAATGTAGTGTTTTGCGTAGTAAATTTAATGGACTTTTTGATTTTTTGAACGAATTCGAAATTTAATTTTTTTATCTTGTGTTAAACCGGAAGTAAAGATTTCAAAACGAAATTGTAATACTTTGGGCAACAACATTTTTATTTCTTTTTATTAGAAAATAAAGCTTGACATACACAGATTCTACCATAAAAATTGTAAATGGGGTGCTACATTCGTTTAGGAATTATATCAATTCGAGTACGTAAATGTCGTACTGATCGAGGTACCTGACGCTTGCTAAAGTCGGCTATTTTGCGTAAAAAAGAATACACACAGTAAAATTGCTTTGAAGTCACCTTTATATGTATGATTATAATATTTACAGTTAATTTTATATTGATAACCGACTTATCCTAGAGGAGGATAATATTTTTCGAGTATAGGTTTTGTATTAATGTATGCCAATTTCTTTCGCCCGCTCTACAGCCTAAACGGCTTGACGAATTTTAACATATGAGATATCATTTCATTCGTCTAAGTAATGGGAGTAATATAGTATGTAATATTCAGTTGTTGCGCCTGCGCATTAAAATGGGAAAGGAGAATAAAAAAGTTTTTTTATTATTATATCGTTATTGTAAGCTCGCAACACTTTTTGTCAGATAGCAACACTATCAAAATTTTATTATATTTTATTTTACTCCCACTACTGAGACGAATAAAATGGCATCTCATATGTTAAAATTCTTCAAGCCGTTTAGGCTGAAGAGCGTGCGAAAGAAATTGACATACATAAATACAAAACCTATACTCGAAAAACATTATCCTCCTTCAGGATCAGTCGGTTATCAATATAAAATTAACTGTAAATATTATAATCATGCATAAAAAGGTGACTTCAAAGCAATTTTACTGTGTGTTTTTCTTTTTACGCAAAATAGCCGACTTTAGCAAGCGTCAGGTACCTCGACAAGTACGACATGTACGTACTCGTATTAATATAATTCCTAAACGAATGTAGCACCCATGTTACAATTTTTATGGTAGAATCTGCGTATGTCAAGCTTTATTTTCGAATAAAAAGAAATAAAAATGTTGTTGCCCAAAGTATTACAATTTCGTTTTGAAATCTTTACTTCCGGTTTAACACAAGATAAAAAATTTAAATTTCGAATCCGTTCAAAAAATCAAAAAGTCCATTAAATTTACTACCCAAAACACTACATTTGTTATTTTATTATAAATTACTTCAATACGCAAAATACCTCTCAGAGGAACCCTTACACCGGTGAGGTCAATATTTTAGAAGGCCATAATTTGACAATTAGACCTTTTATAAAAAAAATATTTTGTGTACACGTTCATACCCTCTAGAAGTATAAATAAGCAAAATATGAACGCATTTCAGAACCTCACTTTTTTTTCGTTGCCCGCTTGACGTGAAATGCCCCATATTTAGGATAACGTAATAAATAGCCCTGCATACTTTTAAAAGAACAGTCAAGTACCCAATTGAGCGGGTTACTAAGCTATCCTGTTGTTTACCCAAGTACTTGGATAATCAAACATTTTAAGTTTTCCATTTCTACTAATATAATATGGATTACGAAGAATATCCTGTTAATCAATAAAGAGGAATAACACGCAAACTGCAAAGTTTTGCTGTGTTAATAAAAAAGGTAGTTGCAGTAGCTGAGATATACATATATTAAACTTCGAACACGTCATGAGGGGCACCCTGAATGGATATTAATGAAGGTTTATGATGAACTTGATAATGAACTAGCGTTCTGGGCATCAATTTAATTTAGATATATAAATAACACCCAACAGTCAGACACTAAGACACGAGTCTTGTCTTGTGGGTATCAGGAACTATGAGAGAATTTCGGTCTCACTACACCCAAACCCGAAACAAATATTTCTTTTATAGCTAGAACAGGGTTTTTAGATGCAACTTGTCTTCTGTATTCCACTGTTAAAAGATTTTCAATACATACATATTTTGACAGTACCGTGGCGCAGCGGGCAAGTAGCCGGCTGTGAAGCGAGAGGCCACCGCTTCGATCCCCGGACCGACACAAATGTTTGTTTCGGGTCTGGGTGTTGTGAGACTGAAATTCTCTCATAGTTCCAGATACCCACGAGACAAGACTCGTGTTTTAGTATGCGATCAGGCCTATTTGTCTGACTGTTGGGTATAATTTATATATCTAAATTAAATGGATGCCTACAACGCCAGTTCATTATCAAGTTCATCACAAACCTTCATTAATATCCATTCAGGGTGCCTCTCATGACGTGCTCGACTTATCTCACTTATCTTAAGGTGCTAAGCCTCCCAAAATTCCCCCATGACTCTGAAATTTACGACTCGAGAAGATTTTAGCGACGCCGTCTTATCTGTTTTATCAGACTACATTGTGAGTCGGTGCGCGTCTGTCGGTTGTTAGACAATAACAATTTGTCGAGACTCAAATACATCTGCCAGTGACACTAGTCGACGCGGCATAGTCCGAATTTGTGTCGTGTTTCCGATTTGTGTGAATCGTTTTGTAATCACGGATTTGTTGACAAGTGTATTTTAGAAATGAATTGCGACGGCAACCAATGACGCATAATTATTGAGTCACGTATGATTAGCAAGTTATTTTGGACGGAAATAATGTTTTCTGTACATAGTTGAAATGTGTTTTGTGTGGTAACTTGACGAATGTCGTCGGTGGACGAGTTTGTGAACTCACCTGCATGGCTGGCCAAGGTATAAACTAACTAAGCACACACCTATTTTCCAAGCAATGTATAGGCCAGGTTGGAATAGGCCCAGCTTGGCTTCCTTATGGCTCAGAGCCCACTGCAGAAATGCATTAATCTCTGTCAAGAATCATCTCGATTCTGGTTACCAGTAGCTGTAATTTAAAACCTAGTTCATAGTTATAAAATCCATAATCCCAAGACATTAGAGCACTGTAACGGTTCACAGAAACTTTTGGTTGAGTTACTGGTGAATTTTATACGGTTTAACACGTCGATAAATAATCCCAATGCATAAAAATTGCATTTACAGAAGTCAATCATCGAATATTCTTTCCTTTTTTTTCACAGTTGTCATCCCTCACTGTAGAATTGCAACAGCTTCTAAAACTGTGGCGGAATATATTTTTTCGAGTATGTTGTAGAACGGATTCGGCTTTGGTTTTTATAATCGGCTGCCTGCCAAACGCCAATCCCCTCTGAGGGATCCAGTCGCGGCCGTAGCATGGTAGAAAAACCATTTTGTCTGACCGTGGGTTCAAATCCCGGATCTCACACATAATTTCGAAAACCCAGAGGTGCAGCCTCTTCAGTCTGGTTTGAGATAAAACGTTGCTGTATTGCCGTACGCACATGGTTGGGTTTTGGGAACCATGATAAGTCATAATAAAACATATTTACATACAAGTACTCGAAACAACAGGCAGTAAATCAATTTTATTATTACGTGTCAACTACCGTTCAACATTTTAGTTTAAACTAGTACTTGGCCGCGTAAATATCCCCAAGCGTGAAGTTCACCCTAATTGCGCAGTTAAATATTTAATTACAATAGGCACACTTTGTTAAATAATTTTGGTGGTTAGATTTAGATTTTGACAAAAGATATTTAAAGTAGTTGTACTAGTTTATGTCACATTTTACATTGTATTACAAGTGATATTGTTTTGCTGATAATTAAAATCTATGTTCAACCAGCTTCCCGATGTGTTATTAAAATATAGATCGATCTAATCTAGGTGATATCATTTTGTCTCATGGACTATAAACCATGTTATTTAGAGATCTTCATTGATTATTGTTAAACTGCAAGTTTAACATTGTATACTATAAATAATAAATAACACCCAACAGTCACACACATAGTCCTGACCCCACATTAAGATACTAGTCTTGTGTCGTGGGTATCACAAATTACGACGAGAGACTTTCGGTCTCACAACACCCAGACCCGAAACAAATATCTGTAGGCCATACAAACATTTGTCTCGGTGCGGGGATCGAACCCGCGGCCTCTCGCTTCACAGCCGGCTATTTACCCGCTGCGCCACGGAGGCTGTCTACGCCTCTATATGGGCAAACAGTAAAAGAGTAGAGGAACTAACGCCCCCGACGAAACACGCGACGCGTTATTATCTACTTGAAGGTGTTTGAAATCTAAATTGTATATCAAAACATGCATCGTTGGCATTTATATAATTTATACGCATTATAAAAGATACGCATATACTGGACATAGACATAATTCGACCTATCCAAAGAATAAAGTTACATATGATAATGAATCGAAATTGCTTTCTTATTTTTCTGAGCTTATTTATTGACCTGTATATTTAACTAGTGAATATTTTTTTAAGCTATGTCATAATTTAACTTGTTATTAAGTCATAAATTTAAAAAAATACTAGTATTAGTTAAATATATAGGTTAAATTAAGCTCAGAAAAATATAAAAGCAATTTCGATTAATTATCATATGTAACTTTATTCTTTGGATAGGTCGATATGTAGGTAGAGCTGTCCTGTCCAAGCCAATATTAAAAAGTTAGTCGTTTATTGAATTATGACTTCGCGGTTTACTGCGTTACAGTGAACCACCAATTAATTACTCATGCTCTCACAATGTTCTAGCATTAGCGATCACTTCCTATTGCCTTTACTTACGCAGTCCATGCATAATTAATGAATTGCATTTACGCTTAACGGTTTTACGGGCTGATCTCGTTAACGGGCAGACGTGTTCACACAGGGAAAGCTAGTTTCGTTTTTATGAATTATTTAATAGTTGTGTAGTAGATGAATGTTGTGTTGGTTGTTGACTGATGTACCGTGCGTGGTGCGCGCCGGCGCAGGTGTCGGGGGCGCAGCGCGGGCGCGAGCGGCATGCGGCCCCGGCGGCAGACGCCCATGGAGGTCGGCTAGCGGCGCGCGCGCAGCCCCCGCGCCCGCAACCCCCGCCCCGCACCAACGAAGCCATGGAACTCGCTGACGTGCCTCGACACCGACCCCTCGCCTTCGATAAGGTAAGATACAGATCACTCTGCCAAATCATAGAACTAGTACACACACACAACATAACATAAGCTCACGCCTATATCCCTTAAGGGGTAGGCAGAGGCGCACAAGCGAACTAGAACACCCACATTTCGCCGAGCTTAGTTCCGTCCCAGATGTGATAGCTCTCCGGGCTGATATGAAAAAATCCAATATCACTTTTCCCGACTCGGGGATCGAACCCGAGACCTCAGAACCGTAGTCGTACCGAAATACCATCACGCCAACAAGGCAGTCAATGATAGAACTAGTACGCACTGATGATTTATGACCGTGATTGTTTGTAACTCATATCTGGCCCTGTATATCCCAGACTGTGTCGTCGATGGTATGCTGAGACGGGATAAGAGCGACAAGTGCGCACTCGCTCTTATATATCACACACGATGACATCAGTAGCATTCCTCCGTCATTATTATAAACAGAGCCTTCACAAGTTTAGAACCCTCAATATTTATGTTTTAATGATATTAAGCAAGTGTCATCAGTGTGCAGCGAGCTCGAATACATTTACGATTGTCAGAAATTTTCCTGCTCGGGCCGGTGGTATGTTCTTATAACTATAACGATGGCTCCATTCATAAATCCCCACATTCTCCATTCACAAGCACATCAATCTTAAAATCAAATGGTTTTATTTTGCGGCTTAAAAAACTGCCACACACATATTCCAGTAGTCATAACACAGACAAATATTTATCAGAAACAACAGACAAAATTCGTCTGTTTCGAAAGTATAATTCCCGTGCCAGGAAAAACATAGAAGTGTAATTAGAGAATGAATAGTTAAGATAATTCACTCTCAGTCAGCAGGAAATTACTCGAACTCTGAAAATACTCAATGAGATCTGGCTAATTTCTCTTCTGTACAAATGTTATTGAAACACTTTACCTGCGCTTTTTACGAGTACGCCCACGTTATATTGTGGAACGGTACTAAAATAGCTCTTGTGATAGAAAATCCAGCTGTCACTGGATACACAACTACGTGTACTGAATCGATAGTTTGAACAATTTATTTTCTTTCCGTGAATGCCGAATAACAAAATACAAATATGTAAAGTAAAAAGTAAAATTAATAAATAATACGTGGAAGGAAAAGTCTTTTCGCATATCGTATAAACTTGTATTAAAATCTCGTTGGTTGTACTATTTGTATCTGGCTGGTTTCGTTGACAGTAAAATTTCCAAAAAATAAACAAATTAGTACAAACTGATTTCTTAAGTTTACGCGAATGCTATTCATTGAAATAAAATTACTTTTACGGATTTTATCACGATTTGGTTTTAATTTTTATTCCCGACGTTTCGAAGGCTTTGCAGTCTTCGTGGTCACGGGTTGGACTCGAAAAATTCTATAATGATTTCTTAGGTTTACGTGAATGTTATTCATTGAAATAAAACTATTTTTACGGATTCTATCACGATTTGGTTTTAATTTTTGAGACTGACCCGTGACCACGAAGACTGCAAAGCCTTCGAAACGTCGGGAATAAAAATTAAAACCAAATCGTGATAAAATCAATTTATTTCAAATTAGTACAATTTTGTTTCCAGCTATTTTTCATTTATTTTTCTTTCTGTGCAAATGAGTGAAACTAATGAAAAGATTCGATACATTTTATTTACAAAAAACTTAACGGACCGACTTCAAAACTTATCCCATCGTGACCAAATTTATATGGGAACACCCTTGAAATAAGCTCTATCGAACACAAAAATAATCGGGTCTACATTTGGCGGAGATATCCAGAGGAGTTATCACGTAACATATATTACAAAAAAATACAGACGAATTGAGGCCCTCCTCCTTTTTTTGAAAAACTGCACAGAAGACTATGACGCTTCGTACAAAATATACAATTGCGATAGACATTCTGATTCATCGTGTGAATCACTACATAACGATATATAAATCCACTGTATTTCGTGCGCGTGATCAACCTAAGGTTTGCTTTCCTGTTCACTGGACGTTTTGACCGATTTGCATGGCCTGACTCTGTCCTGTGTTAAAATATGGCGGCTTTGATATTGTCGGGCCAGTGGTTTTAGAAATAATTTTGTGATTGCAACCTATTTCAAAGGCAAGACGCTATATATCGGCACTATGTATTCTATGCAGCTTCCAGATTGGTTTTCTATGTGTTTTACTATGTATGTTTTTACCCCAAGTACTGAAACTCTACTCTTTAGTAGAGTTAGATCTATAGAATGTGGTCTCAAATGACATAACAGATCGCTTGAAGTGCGTTTCAGTATTTGAACATTAGGTCACATTAGGTGCATTGCATAAGACAAGTAAGATTCCAAAAAGTAGAAGGTGATACGTCAGGTGACCGACCTGCTCGTTTGACTTTTATTTCATACATTACAATATCCTTATTCCTTTTATATAGGTACAATATCGTTTTATGTTACGTTACTCATAACCTACAAATTCACATTCCTAGTACAATTCGCAGCTTTCACAAATTTATTTTTACACTTAGCGTCAGCCCCTTCTATTCACTTATAAAAATCGATAAGGATCGGTTCCAAGACTGCTAGCCCCGTATTTAACTGGCATCGAAAGCAGCCCGCTATAAATAATTCAGATTTATTTAACTGCCCTAAACAACAACCTGTAAATAGAAGCTACCTCTAGTACTGTGGATGTTCATGTATAAAGACTCTCATCAGGTAATGTATTTGTTCATTTGCCGGCCTCTAAACTAACTACACTAAACTTTAGATTTCGACATTGGCCAAGGGCATTGATTATATGATTCGTTTTATTATTAAAAGTCAATGTAAAGTCGCCTTATTTTTGACAAATTACATGAAACCCCACGTCTTTCTTAAATAATTTATTGACAGTGTTAAACTTTATAATACTCATTACTCGTAGAGCATGGCATCGTATATGTGAGTCATTTGTTGGTAAATTATATACATACCAGGAACACTCATGACAAATAAATTAAGAGTGCTATTTAGGAAAGTAATAAAGAAAGAGGTTTTCTTTAATGAAATCACAAAGGCAGATTAGCAGACGCTCCCCTAAGTTTTAAGTATTTACTGTTATGGATATCAGCACTGTCAGGGGCACAGCCATGCCGCTACCTATCATGGAAAGGCTTGAAATTAAATCTCATTAACTCGCTGTAGGAAACGTCAATTTTCTGTTAGAGGTTGAGAAAAACCAAGTCCAACCAATCCATACATGCTATAGGCATTAGACATAGGGTCTCTCTCTGTGTTCTACCGAGTGTTCCATGGGAAATGTTCTGAGGAACTGTTTAAGATTATACCATCATCCCCTTTTTGCCATCGCACCATCCGTCATCGGAAGAAAGTTCATCCATTCTACCTGGAACCACCTACTTCCAGTACAGTGCGTTTCCAGAGATAATTTTCCCACGCACCTGCAAAGTCTGGAATGAATTCCCCTACTTGGTGTTGCCGCAGCGCTATGACATGTACTTCTGCAAACGAGGTTTAAAAAAGCGTAACCACTTACCATCAGATGGTCTGCTCGATGGCCTTCGTAGGCCAATAAAAAAAGGCAGAATTGTCTTCAGCATGGCTCTATCAAGGGTTGTGTTGAAATATTATACACTTCTCAGTTCTCGTTAGTGTATTTACTGTCGTTGATACTACGTTATCATTGTTGAGGAGTGATTTACATAAAAAATATGCCATAACCTTGACACATCGATACGGTTCGAATGTAGGTGGCACCACTTTGATTATTACATAAATATTCTTTATATTATATCGATTTTGTACAGTCTTTTTATCCCTCCATATTTAGACTGTACCTACTTACCATCAAATGCAATGTAGGTATTGTATGTGCTTCATTTAGATTAAAATGGTCACCCTCTTTGGTGCTGGAATAGAATAGAAAAGTCAGCTTTGCGGGATTTGTATGAGTGTTAAAGCCACACTGTAGACAGTAACGTCTAAAGCACGAATGGACCAGTTTGTACGAAAATCTTAGTGAGAGGTCAGGACCATATGTGCGACGGTTGGGTGTTATATATTTATTCGAGCACACAATCTTTCATTTCTTAGTTCTCGCTGTTTACTTATTTTCGACCAATATGCCTAGGTAGACAACATCTAGTTTTCCCCAAAAATAATTTTCACAACAATCAACGTTTATAAGCCCCGCTGCATAGATATAAGCCAAATTTCTCGTGATTTTCTCGATATTTATATTCGTAGAGTTAAATTTGGTGAGATGTAGATTGTAGAGGTAGAAGGGTTGTCTCGGCCTTCGGCGGCCCGCCCCCGCATATCCCAGGGTTCGAAATAACTGTGCATCGGCTCCAATATTGGCATTACATTTTTATTTGCTACGATATCGTAGCGATATTTTATCTTCCTGGATGGAAATTGTCGTTACTCCTACTATTTTAATTAGAATTTTTAATTGAAATAAAACTATTTTTACGGATTCTACCACGATTTGGTTTTAATTTTTATTCCAGATGTTTCGAAAGCTTTGCAGCCTTCGTGGTCACGGGTCAGTCTCAAAAATTAAAACCAAATCGTGATAGAATCCGTAAAAATAGTTTTATTTTAATGAATAACATTCACGTAAACCTAAGAAATCATTATAGAATATTTAACTTTAAAAGTATTCATCAAAGTGTAGCTACTTTTTGGAAGGCGCATACATCGTTTTGACTCTGAATAAAGTTCATAATAACTTATGAGATTATCCGCCGAATGCTCATACACTTAAGGACCGAGGCAGTGCGCAGCGAGCTCGATACAAATTCGATTGTCAAAAATAATCCTGCTCGGGTGGCTGAAATTCATACTAAAGACAAAATTGACTATTGGTTTCACTTACAAATAATTATTATAGAATTACACACCCTCAAAACGTTTTACTGCACATGATTGTAAGTTCCAATTACATTAATTTTATTCTATGATACTATCGATATGCAAATAGTCGCCTTCTTGGTCTAATGGCAGCATACATGGGCTGTAGATCGGGAGGTCGTGGGTTCGATTCCCAGGTCGAGCGAAGTGGACTCATAGAGGGTTGACGCCAGGCAGGTAGCCGGTCGTAAAAATATTGCCAAATCCTTTCTGCAACATGCTTGAAAAAGTGTGTTGCGCCGACCCCACATTAAGGTGGGATAAGGGCAGGTAGAAAGAAAGACTATCGATATGCAAATTATTTTGTCAGATAAGGTATGCGTTAAACATTAACTGCAGAAACTCTTTCTGCCTATTATTCAGCAATAATATTTTAGGTTGGATTTTAATCAACCATAGAGATGTATGCACTGTGTATGTATACATACTGAACAAACAATCTTTGGGTGTAATGAATCGTAAGGTGAAGGGTGCTTTGAGACGCGGGGGGCGGGGCTGGGCGGGGGACGGGGGGAGGGCGGTTCGAAGACGCTCGGATACGAGATGTGACTTACCCCCGCCCGGTGGCGATCGATTGTGCCCGTGACGTCACCGTCTTAGCCTTCAAGGCCCCCCTACACTACGAGGAACGAAACGTGTCCACATGCGACTAATAAAAATGTAACAAATAAATAAATACACCCAACAGTCACACACATAGTCCTGACCCCACACTAAGATCGTCTTGTGTCGTGGATATCAGGAACTACGAGAGACTTTCGGTCTCACAACACCCAGACCCGAAACAAATATATGTGGGCCACACAAACATTTGTCTCGGTGCGGAAATCGAACCCGCGACCTCACGTTTCACAGCCGGCTACTCGCCCGCTGCGCCACGGAGGCTGTCGAACAATTCTCAATATCAATTAATTTCATGAAATCGTAAATGATGAATAATCATACATATAAATACGTCAAACATGAAATTTACTCAGCAACCACCACAACAATTTTGAAACGGTTCCAACGTTACTACTTACTCAGCATTCAAAACCACTTATGCAAAAAAACATTCAAGCATATAGCATCGTGATAAATAGCAGATCGGCGCAGCATTCGAAGGTTAGGCGCGCTTTATTGGCTCGAGGGCACTCGGCTGACAATCGCCGCAGGGCCCGCCACTTGGCTCCGACGACCCTCGACCACCCTCCACACTCTCCCCAAGATCTCGAGAGCATGTTGACCTAAAAGGACACAACTGACGTCATAAGCAATCGTTAGGAACGATCTGCTGCCAATGGAAGTATCGAGTTCATCCATAAATGCTTATGCAATCAGGATATTGATTTGGCAATTGAGAAAAGTGATAAGTCATTTTAGGATGTAACGAGACGTATTTCTTTCTTTAGTAAAATATAATTCATAAAATAAATAATATACGTACAGAAGGCAACGATGCTACACTTCTTATAACCACTTTGATGAAGAAAGTATTAGAGCTTGAGATACGTATATTTAACATTTTTAGGAAATATCCTAAACCGCAATACATTTCGATGACACGAACGTCTTGTTTATAATAATGACATCGGCGGCCCTAGCAGGAAAACATATTCCAGCTCGCTCCGCACTGATGACAATTGGTTAATATTTTATACAAATTATATAGACGCGCAACGAGCTCGAACTCATTTACGACTGTCAGAAATTTTCCTGCTCATGTAATATGGATCCATATTAGACCCGTACCTATGCCTTAGCCCGTGCTAAGGCTGATGTACGGGTATGTATCGGAAGTCGAAATTTATTCCGGCTACGGTCGCATGTCGTATGATTTGTTTATAGTTATAATCCGATCATAATCTTAGAATAGAACACCTACATTGCGATAAGAAATATAATTGTTGTAAATCTAATAGATAAGTCTATTTTACATCTTTAGTATGTTTGATAAACAATGAAGTAGATGTAGGGTGTAGTAGATGTGAATATAGTAAGATTTGGATAGGAAGAGTAATTTATAAGATCGAGTCTGCGGCACAACTGACATTTATTTAATCAAACAGTTGTAGTATTCATAGACAAACCTATAATACTCCACATGTCCCCTCTAAAACAGTTAGTAATGTATAACTAATATTAAGCTACTTAAATTAACTAGAAACCTCTATAACAAACAAATCAATAAATGCTGCGTTGAACAAACAAATAAACAAACAATTACAATATTACAAATGGCTACAAACCACATAATTACTACTTAGTATATTTTCCTTCAAATCTGCAGGAACGCATTGGGCGTGGTTTAGTAGAACTCATAGGATCAGTTTTAATAGGAGTCGAGCTCGAAACTGGTCCTAATAAACCACTTTGGCTTGGTGTCAATAACATATCATTATCAATCGACTTAAAACTCTCATTTTGAGAAGAATTTGAAGGATTATTAGATTCATTAATTGTAGCATCACAATCAATTAAGGAATTGCGCATACTTCGATGGCGATTAGTTTCTTTAACTGGTAATATCTGATCAATATGACGTTTCCATACTCTACCACTACCATCAGAAAGACGCACTTGATAGGTTAGCGGTGCCTCCCGAGATTCTACATGCCCATAAGTCCATTTATCGCGATGCGGTGTATAATCACGAGCCAGCACTCGGTCTCCCACCGACACATGTCTCTCAGCACCAGGCCTAAAACTACCTGCACTATCAGCTCTCGCCTCAACGGCGTCTGAAGTTACCGTGTTCGGTCGTAACACATCTAATCGGCTACGTAAACGTCTACCAAACATAGCAACTGCAGGTGTTACCCCAGTGGTTGCATGTTCGCAGTTACGATATTGAAACAAAAATCGCGTAAGCGCTGTATCAACATCCATTTTTTCATAGGATGCCTTCTTCATAGCACGTTTTACAGACTTAACGGCGTTTTCAGCAGCACCATTACCAGCAGGTCTATAAGGGCTAGTAATAGTGTGAACAATAAGATTTTTGCGCATAAACTCTGAAAATTCTAAAGATCCAAAAGGTGGTCCCCCATCACTAACAACTTGAGATGGTAACCCGAAACGAGCAAATAGTTCCCTCAATCGCAAAATAGTCGCACTAGCATTAGTACCATCCATTTTCTGTACTTCAATCCATTTACTATGTGCATCAACAGTAACTAAATAATGTTTATTGTATAATTCCGCAAAATCAATGTGAATTCTTTGCCAAGGACGAGACGGAAAAACCCACGGGTGCAATAGTGATTTAGCTGGGGCATCACGCTGTTGAACACAAGAGAAACATTCCCGTGCAACTTTCTCAATCTCGGAATCAAGCTGAGGCCAATAAACAAAATTCCTTGCAATGTTTTTCATTTTGACCACTCCTAAATGACCTACATGAAGCTCATTAAGTATTTGTTTTCGCATCACAATGGGAATAACAACACGGGAATTATATAAAATACAACCTCTTTCAACACTTAGTTTATCTTTACGGTGAAAATAAGGCTTAATATCATCTGATTCAATCTTAGAAGGCCATTCGTTTAAAATATAACCAATAATCGTTTTTAAAACATTATCGTTACGTGTTTCAGAAGCTACTTCACTAGCACTTAATGGAAATGATTCCTCAACATAATTTAAATATGACATCGAATCCGGCTTAGTCAAATCATCATTTTTGTGCTGAGATGGCAGCGGTAACGGTAATCGAGAAAGTGCATCAGCATTACAATTATCTTTAGATTTAACAAACTCAATCTCAAAATCATAAGCAGCCAATCTAGTCGCATATCTCTGCAAACGACTTGCGACCGTTTGCGGTAAACCAAACTTTGGTCCAAATATAAATGTTAAGGGCTTATGATCTGTTTTAATTATAAAGTGTCGGCCATATAAATATTGATGGTGTTTAATAATACCGCTAATAATCGCCAACGCTTCTTTATCAAGCTGACTGTAGGATCGTTCAGCTGCATTCAAAGTACGCGATGCAAAACAAATAGGTCGTTCGGTACCATCATTATACCGGTGTGATAGTACACTGCCAATACCATGCGAGCTACTATCCACCGCCAAAACCAAAGGAAGCTTAGGATCATAATGTACCAACACATCATTACTCGACACTGCCGTTTTAACACTTAAAAAAGATCGATCACACTCGCTAGACCAATTCCAATCATAATTTTTACGTAACAGTTTATGAAGCGGGTAAAGAATTGAACTCAAATTGCAAATAAATTTAGAATAATAATTAACAAATCCTAAGAACGCCCGTAATTGCGTAACATCAGTTGGTGCTGGAGCATCCACTATGGCTTTAATTTTGTCAGGATCAGGATGTAATCCGTGTTTATCAATAATAAACCCAACATAATGAATGCTGTCCTGCATGAAAGAGCACTTTTCAAAATTAATCCTTAAACCAACCTCACATAATCTCTGAAATAACGCCCGTAAATTAGCAATATGTTCCGTGGTATCTTTACCAGTGATTGCGATGTCATCCATAAAAACCGCTACCCCCTTTAAACCATTAACAGTTTCTTCCATAAATTTTTGAAACTTTTCAGGAATACAAGTCAATCCAAAAGGTGTACGCTCATAAACAAACGTCCCGACATGAGTTGAGATAGCAGTACACGCCTGGGAAGACTCATCTAATAACAGTTGTTGATAGGCGTTCGTGAGATCAATTTTGGAATATTTTTCACCACCGCTTAAGGCGGCAAATAGTTCTTCGATTCGAGGCAGCGGATACGGTTCACGAATTAATAAAGGATTAACAGTAACTTTATAGTCTCCACAAATACGTATACTACCAGACTTCTTAATAACCGGAACAATCGGTGTGCCATAATCGGAATACTCTACTTTTCGTATAGTACCTTCAGCCTCCATCCCCCCGGGGCCTCCAATCGTTGCAACTCTAGTTCAACAGGCTTTCGTAAAGCCAAAGGCAAAGATCGCGCCTTAATAAATATCGGAGTGCTGTCTCGCAACTTAAGCGACATTTTCTTAGAGCAAGTTCCCAGGCCGCGGACAAACACTGTCGGAAATTCACGACGCAACTCCTGCACAAGATCAGTCTCATTCAACTTGAAAAGATAATCATTAATTAGAACATTATCAATTTTTAATTTTCTTAACCACGTCCTCCCAAGAAGTGGTGGTCCTCCATTCTTAATAATATACAACTTCAGATCATTCGCGGAGTGTTTGCCAACGACCACATCCACAATCACATAACCAATCGGTTCGATTATAGCGCCAGTATACGAATGCAAGCGTAAATTACTGGACAAAATCGCTTTTTTAGAAAAATATTTCTGATAATCGAACAAATTAATTGTGGACAACTTACTTCCCGTGTCCAATTCAAACATAATTTGACAATCATTAATCTTTGCAAACACAAGAAACGGTCGATCATTGCTACCACAAACATTAAGGCTAAAAAAATCGCACTCTGATTCATCTTCACTCTCAATATAATGATGTCCACTACGAGTGTTATTACGCCATTTACGCGCGTCACTGTTCTCATCTCTAGAACCTCGTTTACACATAACTTTAATATGTCCCTTTTGGCCGCACTCATCACAAGAATAGTTTTTGAAACGGCATGTGTCTGACCGATGAGCACGTCCGCAGCGCCAACAAGCTCGCCCGAATGGCGCGGCCCGCGGAGCCGGAGCCCTGGCCTCCACTGCCGCCACCCGGTGCACAGGCTCTGTACCTGCCGCTACCATCGACGTCGTTGTCATCGCTGGCACTGCCAAGTTAGGCGCATGTCCTGAGCCGCTCGCCTGCGCATGCCGATCCGCCGCCTCTAACGCCAACGCCAATTCGACTGCCTTCTTATAATTTAAATGCGGTTCAGCAAAAAGTCGAGACCGCATCACCTCACTTGTCAAGCCAGATACGAATTGGTCACGCAAATTCTCTTCCAGAAATGTTTTAAATTCACACGTACTTGCCAAATGCTTCAGCGCTTGTAGATATTCAGATAAATTTTCTTCACTATTCTGACGTCGCTGACGAAAAACATGTCGTTCGGCTATTTCGGAACGCTTAGGTTCGAGATGGTTGCCGACTATGTTAACTAAATCCTGAAATGTCTTATCCTCCGGGTTTTCAGGTGAGCATAGATCGCACATTAAATCGTATGTAGCTTGACCCACAAGCACAACTAAAGTAGCAACTTTATTTTCAACAATTTTGTTAACTAACATGTATTGCTCAATACGTCTGACGTACGCCGACCATTTTTTGCTTGAAAGATCAAAAATTTCTATTTTCCCAATAGGCATTTTTGAATAAAAAGAAATACTTATTTAACCAAAAATTAATAACAACAACACTTTTGAGATGAAAATAAATGGTTTTCCTCGTCGCCAGTAAGATTTGGATAGGAAGAGTAATTTATAAGATCGAGTCTGCGGCACAACTGACATTTATTTAATCAAACAGTTGTAGTATTCATAGACAAACCTATAATACTCCACAAATATAAAGCCGCGTCTCCTGCACTACAACATTATACAAAACTTGGTATTTCTATAATTTTTTGTTATGGTCCATTGTTATACGAGCAGGAGACAATGAACAAGCTTGTCTTGTATAGGTGTTTTTAAATTATGTTTTGTAACAAAAAAAAACATGAGCAGGAGACGCGCCTTTAGAAATATCAATTATAATTAAATACACATATGTATATCAAGTAAATCCCGTCAAATTTACCACCAGTTCGAAAGGCCGTTACGCCAGAGAAGAACGGGCAAGAAACGTTGGCGTTGCTTTTTAAAATGTAAATTACAATATTTGCTTATAAAGTACCATATACAGAAAAAACATAAATTAGAGCAGCTAAGGGAACGTACCCATATTACGTGACCCGTTGGGGGGGGGGGGGGTCTTCAAAATACCACGCTTGGTGACAGAGCCGGGGAGTCTTAGGAATCTATATTAATCTCGTAGGAATCTATATCTCGTTCTATATTCAAATATGGCGCGGAGCGTTTAGCACTTTTAAAATCACAGGTGGCAATACATTATAATATTTATTTTTTTTACCTTTCTTCGACAAAAAAATGGTTGAAAACCATATTTATAAATTACTACGTGACAACTAGAGGGGGGCGGGAGGGTTTTGGCATATACTACGAGTGGTCACTGAAGGGGGGAAGGGGGTATAAAAATTGTAAAAAATGGGTCACGTTATATGGGTACGTTCCTTAAACCACCAAGAACATGAATATATCCGCCAAAAAGCCTTGCTCAATTCTCGAAATTTCTCGAAATACGTTAGACCGAGAATTTGACTAAATACGGCTAGAGCCACGTCAGTTTTACAACTGCTCATAAACGCTGATTAAACTCTAATCATATCGACAACTATTATTGCGGCATGTTTTATTATAATTGCAGAAAGTCAGGTACGACAAACTCACAGTGCGTATGTAATTTCATTAACTTGTTAATTACATTCCATTGTGGATTCCGAGAGTGAATGTTGTTATGAATATACAACAACGCCACTGCTTGTGAAGCTTTGGAGGGGGAAATATAACGAAATTACATGTAAATATCGGAGATACTATATTTGTCAGTATTAAAAGTAGATATTATTTGGAAAATATTTTCCATTGAAATTAAACTAGTTTTTACGGATTCTATCGCGATTTGCGACCCGTGACTATGAAGGCTGTGAAGCTTTAAAAACGTCGGGACTATAAAAAAAAACTTTTCTTATTTTAACTCGTTGGAGGCGGCACATATATATGTTACATAAATGTCTCGGCCTCCGGAGGCCGAGCCCCCGTCACTGTTTATTGAATAACATTCGTGTAAACCTAAGAAATCATTAAAGATTTTCCAAATATTACTAAGGCTTAGGTTTAATTAGTATCTAAACCGCAGTTGTGGCGATCGTCGAGAAAATTCTTCTTGCTAATGTTTAGTAAATCAGTATTATATTCTATCCATATTATATTGGATATACAATTTTAATTGTTCGACAGCATTTAACAGGATTTGAACCACATTTTCGAAACGATAATAATGTAACACTAATGATGATGAATGATGGTGAATGATGAATGATTTGCTCATCTAGTAATCTTCTTAAATGCTCTTCTCATAGCTTCGACTTCATTAATTTTTATTTTGCTATTCAATCCATACTTCTCTCGATTTCACTCCTCCTCTAAATCAGACCACACAGCTTTTAAAATGCGCGTTCGGCAATTGTTGCTGAATAACGTTACAGAATCTCGTAACTAGTTAATCATTATATTGTATTTATTACATTATATTGATTTAATTTTGTGTATGTTATTTAATTACATAGTATATTTAATTTAAATTGTATATTTAGTAACTTGGTTGTGGTATTTTGTATTACATATATTAATTTATGTATACTTTAACATAATATCACTCCTTTTCTTATGCACTTACCTTGTTCTACTCTGCATCATCCTAAGATTGACTGGTCTAGAATGTCTTTGGTATTAAGTCGGCCTATATATTATGTATGTATCATCAAAATAAATAAATAATTATATGGGAATAATAAGACTTAACATCTATGGCCTGAGCAGAAAAATCTCTGACAACCGTAAATGTATTCGAACTCGATGCGCGTCTATGAAATTTGTAAATATTAACCAAACGTCATCAGTGCGCAGCGAACTCGAATTTACATTTACATTAGTTTTTCGTGCTCGGGCTACGATGTCTCAGGGTAACGAAAGTATTCCATTACCAGACAGTGTTTGGTTATCCAAAATGTGGATGATGTTGCTAGTATTCATGGTAGTTTTAGTCATTTGTGAGAAAAGAAAATCTGTGTTTAAAAATAGATCTAACAATGCAAGTGTGTCGTGTAAAGCCTACTCGCTACATTTCACAAGACTCGGCCGACGATGACATAACAACTCAAAATCTCTTCGTTAGAATACCGGAAAAAATGTTACGACAATTTTACAATGAAATATGTTTGAATATTAGAGCGATAGAGGTAAATATAAGCAATGCGTGTTATGAAGTTATGATGGAGTTGAAGGATCAGCATCAACTGATAAAAAAATGGTTGAACAGTAAAATATTTAAAATATCTTCATAAGATTATAGGTACCCTACTACTTGGGCGCTAAACTGATTTTTTTTTTAAATGCACATAACATACTATACACAAGCACATTAATTTATGTAGTGTCATTTTACAGATGGAAAGTTTGATAAAGGAAATGCAAGACCCAGAATCAGGTGTACCAGTACGATGTCAAAAACTTTTTCTCAGCGTAATACCATCTGCTTTTATGGGTAAGGATTGTTATTTATTATGAAGTGTTTATTCTCGCAAGTGTATACTCTTGTAAAAGTGGATAAAGCAAGTCATTTACGAGGTCGCATTATACAAAATATATACAAGAATAATTCATAATTATAAAAAATAATTTATTTTAACGTCTACCCCACCTGTAGACCATTCCTCCATTTTAACATAACATAACATAAGCTCACGCCTATATCCCCGAAGGGGTAGGCAGAGGCGCACTAGCGAACTAGAACACTCACTTTTCGCCGTGCTTAGTTCCGTCCCAGATGTGATAGGGGGCGAGCCTATCGCTATATCGGGCACAAATTCCCTCCATTTTAATAGTCAGATTATACTACCTCTATACTCGTAGTATTGCACCTGCGGCCTGATCACGAAAATTTCTGACAATCGTAAATGTATTTGGGCTTGCTGCGCCCTGATGTCATTTGGTTAGTATTTCATACAAATTTTATAGACGCGCATCGACTTCGAATACATTTACGATTGTCAGAATTTTTTCTGCTCGGGTCGCAGGTATACCTTTGGTGGCTTATCGACTATTGCAATTGTAGAGGCACATGCAAACCGACGCCCAAGCGTGAATAACTTTTGTAATTAATTTCAACAATATTTTACGTGTTAGCATTGCCAGCTTGAATTGGATGTAGATATGCAAAAAGCATTCAATATACAAAGAAATAGTTATTAATAATCTTGTCCTTATATAGCGGAGAATGAACAGGTGGTCACCTGATGGTAAGTGATCAACCACATCAAAAGGATACTTTCCTAATCTTAAAGGAAAGGTACAAGGACTGCCTCGGTGGCCTAGTTGTATTTCGATACGGCTAACGTCCTTTTTTTTTTTTTTTTTTTTTTGTTATCGCGGGGAAAAGTGTTTTATCACTGCCGTTACGCCTGTCGGTCTTACGGCCCAGCGCCATAATGCCCGGGAGAGATGGAAACATCCGGGCGACACTGGGCCGAGTCCCTAACACTATGTACACCCTGCACCGGCAATACCGACTAAAAACCCCGCGGTGGCCCTCTTCGGCGCTTTAGGGACGGCTCCGGGTTTCCCTAGGCGAGAAGCGCCCCGGCTTCGGCCGGAACCGCCCCTGCACGGCTAACGTCCTGAGGTCTCGGGTTCGATCCCCGGGTCGGGGAGTGATATTGGAATTTTCAGTATCAACCCGGAGTCTGGAATTGCCTGTGCCTGATATAGCGATATGCTCGCCCCATCACATCTGGGAAGGCACTACGCTGGGTGAAATATGGGTGTTCTAGTTCGCTAATGCGCCTCTGCCTACCCCTTCGGGGATACAGGCGTGAGCTTATGTTATGTATGTACAAGAACTGGAACTTTACTACTGAAAACGTTAACAGCAAGCTGTCATACACGTTAAGTTTCTGTGAGACTATGGAGCACCGGCCTATTCGAGTTGTAGTAAAAACTATATAAAGAGAGTGATAGAGCTCTACCACTCAAATAATCGAAAGTTATTCTTGTTCGGGTTGTTGTTTACCAAAATATGTCTATTCATATGATCAACAGTGACATTATGTATAATTAGGAAATGTCGTTTGTGTTTCAGGTTATGATGTTGTCGAATGGCTTATGGAACGGTTTAATCTTGATGAGCCAAGTAATGGTGAGTGTACTGTATTGGGTGGCGGGCCGTGGGCCTGGTCCCGCCGACGAAATCCAATAGAGTCTAGCTATAATGAGAAACCTAAATTTGCCCAGGTTTTAATATGTAGGTAGCAACATCACATTTATTCGCATGTCGGTGTATGCTCTGGTGTACTATCCGCGGGAATCGATGCCATCGACACACTCGATATGGCAGTATCAATGAGACCCGTGTCGATGTATCCTCCGCAACCGCTGATGCAATGGTGCTTACCAAAAATTCTGCTACCACCATTGGACAACAATTGGCGATTGACAAACACAAAATTATATCAAAATTTGATTGCTTATTATTTGTAATATTGCTTGTGCCTATCTGTATTTTGCTATACCACTACCCCACGCCTTTAATGCTGTTTTAATACGATTGAGAATTGATTTTTGATTGTGTTAATAATTATTGTATTAATCTGATTTTGCATATTTCAGTTGAAGCAATAAACTTAGCCAATCAACTCTGCCAATACGGGTACTTCTTTCCTGTGAATGATTTGAAAAATCTTGTCTTAAAAGATGATTCTTCTCTCTATAGATTTCAAGTAAGTAATTAGTTGCCAAGATTTTTTTTATAGCAGTGATTGGCAAACGAGCAGGTGGGTCACCTGATGGTAAGTAATCTCCACCGTCCATAGACACCCAAGACACAAAGGTATCATGGGTGCGTTGCCAACCGACAAGGAGAGGAATGGGGACTGTGAAAAGAAGGGGGGAATTGGGCCACCGGATATCTCACTCACCTAACGAAACGCAACAGCGAGCTGCCACTTTACGTCAGTTTTCTGTGAGACAGTGGTATCAAACCAGTCGAGCCGGCCCATTCGCACTGTAGACATTACTGTCTACGGCGTGGCTCTACTCTAAAATATTTCAAAGATAAATTGCATTTAATTGTTTTATTTCTCTTACTCTCTTATATGAATAGGAAAGTTTGGACGAATGGATGTCTGTCACTCAATAGCGCCAGAATTAAGATGGGCTGAACGGATCTGGATGAAATTTGGCACAGGGATAGACTATACTCTGTAATAGTACATCACTACAGTTATCTCGGAAAAATGTATGGTAACAGTGGGATATATTGGTTAATTTTCCACGCGAACTAAGTCACGAGCAACAGCTAGCTTTTCAGAATGTTATATAATTCAAGTAAATATATCTACCTTACAATAAATAACCTTAAAAATTTGTTGGATAATGACTTAGAGACAGAGCTTAATGACTACACTACACCTAAGTGTAGTGCAGTCAAAAAAAAACTAGCGACAACTGACAAACAATGGGGTTACCACCACCTCTCATAGCAGTATTATTATCATCTTACTTGTACCGATTTCCATACAAACGAAGAACGATTATAATAACACTGCTATAAGAGGTGGTGGTAACCCTGCTCAGCTATCAATTTGGTAACATTCCAGAGTCCATATTACTGGCCGTGGCAAGCGCCACGCGTGGCCGGCAGCGGGTCGGGTGCGCCCACGCTCGGGCCCGACAACGTGGAGTACGCGATATATCTGGTGAAGCGCACGTTGCGCAACAAGCAGCGGCATGGCCTCGAGGAGTACGAGCAGGAGGCGCTCGCCAACCTGCGCAAGAACCTCGCCGCCAAGTGGGACTTCATCACCATGCAGGCGGAGGAACAAGTCAGTATACACCAGTGGGCTTAGACGAGTGGCTTATGCGCTAGTCGAATAGAATAATAAATGTATGGGAATGACATAAGAGTACGCTGTATGCGGCGTTGTCTTATGTTACTTTTGCTATTCGACTAGCGCATAAGCCACTTGTCTAAACCCGCAGGGCGCTTAGGCTGAGATCTATAGAGCGAACTTCGACTAAGTCTAAGTCAAAGAAACGAACTCAGGCTGAGATCTATAGAGCGAACTGCGACTAAGTCTAAGTCAAAGTCACGAACTCAATGAGGATTTTTACTAAGTTCGAGTCATTTTTTACAAGAAAATACTTTCTTAGTCTGTCTGTCAGTCTGTTTTTCTGGTAAGAAATGACCTTGACTAAGTCAAAGTTCGATTTAACAATAACAAATCCCCCTGATTTCGTGACTTTGACTTAGACTTAATCGAAGTTTGCTCTATAGATCTCAGCCTCAGTGAGGATTTGGAATTTTTAAATCGAACTTCGAGTTAGTCTGAGACATTTTTACAAGGAAAACCGGTTGTAAGGCAGACTAAGCAAAGTCAAAGTCTGATTTAAAAATTCCAAATCCTCACTGAAATCGTTTCTTGGACATAGACTTAGTCGAAGTTCGCTCTTTAAATCTCAGCTTCATTGCCATGACTATACGCAATCACGTCATACTGACTTAACGAAATGTGTATCGTAAAGTATTCTTAATATCGTTCTCTTTAAGTATAAATAAATAAAATAAAATAAAAAAATAATAAAAAAAAATGCGATGTGTGTCCCACATTGCACACTCGTTTTGATCTGTGGGCATAGAGAATCAGGCCCTAGCAAGTAAAATAACCATAATACTCGAAGAACTTCAAATTTCTAGAAATTGTTTTTGATCTCTGTTGTTCTTCGATGGACATACATGTGTAGGTATATAGCCATCATGACGGCTATTGGATGGAGCGAAATAAAAATCTGGCTTACGATTCAAATCTGATATTGAAATGTATTGTATTGAGTAATGTTGTGTATTGTGTGTAAAAATGTGTTTGTGTGACTGCCTCGGTGGCGTGATTGTGTTTCGGTACGACTACCGTCCTAAGGTCTCGGGTTCGATCCCCGGGTCGGGCAAAGTGGTATTGGATTTTTCCATATCAGCCTGGAGTCTGGAATTTGTGCCCCATATGGCGATAGGCACGCGCCCTATTACATCTAGGACGGAACTAAGCTCGGCGAAATGTGGGTGTCCTAGTTCGCTAGTTCACCTTTGCCTACCCCTTCGGGGATACAGGCGTTAACTTATGTTATGTTATGTATGTATTGTGTATGCACATGACATTTGTCCTCACGGATATCTTTACCCTGCCGGTCGATTCACTAAGGTTTCATTTGTGAAAACAACGTTGCGGCATCGTTGCGGCAAAGATGTTCTCACTTTTGTATTCAGCAAGGTATCAAGCGCACGCACTAGCGCTATATGTGATGACGGCGCTTATGCGAACTAGCGGCCTAGCTCTCTTGAGCGAGGCGTTTGACATAAATGTATGGAAAATGCATCGATATAATAATATACCTAGATGCACAGTTGACGCTCAGAAAGTGGGACAGTCAACGAGTGCTTAAAATGTAAGTAAGCACTTGTTGGCTGTCAGTCAGGCGCCGACCGTTCGTCTGTGAAGATGCCTAAATGCTCTGTGAAAGAGTGCAAAAATAACACTCTTACAAAGCGCAAAACACATGGGATTTCATATTTTAAGTAAGTATAATTCCCCTACTTGATTCTTAAAACCTTAATCATGTTAAATTAAGTATTAAACGTGTATAAATAATTAATTTAACGAATTCAGTTAATAAAATATTTTGTCCCTTTTGAAATCATGATTTGGAACAATGAAATATATGGAGTCGTTTTTTTTTGGAAATATATTATATTTATTTTAAATTTATGATTTTTTTTTATTAATTACAGATTTCCATGAAATGAAATAGTAAGAGATAAATGGCGTAAAATTATTTCCGAAGAAAGGAGAGAAGAAAATTTTAAACCCAATTACTCAAGTGTGGTTTGTTCAGACCATTTTGCCGATTCCGATGGATATTATACAGAAAAAGGGATTAGGAAAATTAAAAAGAATGCTGTACCAAAAATAAAGGTGATAAATTGTCATCAGCTACATTGTCCTTAACTAATGTTTACTATTTAATTTAACAATATGTATGCTGTTGGTGTACCTATAAATAAATAAATATTGCCACATTTATTGACTTTATTTTAGATTGTCGTAACTACAAGTTTAAATGAGGCAGGGTGCAGTACAAGTGTAATAGTTGAAAAATATTTGATACAGAATTCATCAATAGCAAGCATATACTAGGTACATACTGCCATGTAAAATGACTATTTAATAATTTGCGGCTAATTCTAATAAATGTTTTCAATCAAAGTGCACACTTTTGTCATCATTTATTGGAAACATATTCATTTCCAGGAACCAGCAATTGAACCAATAAATAATGAAGGATCACCAATACCATCAGGATTTTCATCAATCTTTAACACTCCTAAGACGTTATTTTTGAAAGATAATTTGAAAGAACGCAACCAAAAATTTAAACTTAAATCTAATTTAGTGCGAAACTTAAAAAGGCAGAACAAAAGATTAAGAAAACGAAATGATAGTCTAAAAGAAATTATTAAGAATCTAAAGAGCAAAGGACGATCTTAGTGTGGGGCCAGGACTATGTATGTGACTGTTGGGTGTTATTTATTTATTTATGAATCACGCTAAGGCAAAACAGTGCTTATTTCATATTCATAACTCATAAGCTTTGTTATCTTCTAAACATTTATACTCTATCTATCTCTTAATGTAAGTAAAATTACTATAGAGATATCGCCATTCTCATCTACATTGTACGCCACGTGGTCAAAATTTCTCACAGATAAATACAAGAACTATTCGACTCCATTCAATCTTTGTCCAAGTGACTAGAATGTTTCTTTTAATAATGTCAAATTATTGTCAAATTCAAATACGATTAGAAATTCAAAAATTTCGAATATAGGAACGTTTGAACATTCAATTTAAAAAGCTACTTTATGCCGCGTCTATAAGGTCATATTTGTGTTAATTTAATTAAATTTGTGATGTTTATTTGTTTTGTCTGTCGAGGACACTGTTTACAATGATATTTGTATGGAACTGTGCATCTAGGTATATTATTATATCGATGGGAAAATGGTATTCTCGACTCAACAACGTTGTACGCTCCGTCGATCTCAACGATGTGCGCTGCGGGAGCTCGTCGTCGATCGCAACGTTGTGGCGTTTCTTAGAGAATTGACCTGCTGGTTTGACAACTCTCTTTAGCATCGTTGTCTGGAGCAGCTTATACGTTTGCCTAATAGTGGTCTCTGTATCCGTTCATTTTGATGACAAATGGAGTTATATCATTCTTTCATTCTACCTGCACTTATCCCACCTTAATGTGGGGTTGGCGAAATACACTTTTTCAAGCTTGTTGCAAAAAGCATTTGGCTAAGTTTTAGGTACCTCGTAGGTGACTGTTCGATTAGTCACTGTCCACTGTCTAGCCAAACGTTGGTATTAATGTGAGCTCAGAAGACACGTCTTGTAATGTAGGTCATGGTGATTTAAAACCTGGCGGGGCATGTTTAGGTTGCAACATTGCTATGATTTTGCTGAAAATAGGTCAACCGGTTTTACCAATGATCGTATTTAAAAGGTACATGTTACTATAAACAAATATTTCATAGTATTTACGTATTCATATTAGCATCAAACCAAAAGTGTACTTACTTATATGTCATTTTGTAATAGTTGTTACCCGCAACTATACCTGCGTGCGAGTTTGTCTTGTGGTCTTATCGCATTTCCATTTTCTCTATACAAACATTCATCCCCCGTTGCACCCGTTTAGGGGATGAATTTCCAAAAATCCTGTCTTATTGCTCGCCTTCGTAATAAAGGAAAGCCGTGTGTAAAACACGGTCCTAGTTCCAATAGTTTCGGCTGTACGCTGATACGTCATTCCGTTAGTCCTTTTATATAATAGGTGTCGAGCAAATGGTAACAAACAAATAGAAGGTTCCACGTAATGATTTAGTTTTGATAACTCCATGCTTAACGTCGGCTTCTTATTAATTTTTCCTTCACTTTTTTCTTTCCACCTGTATTTATCCCTACAATGTGAGATCAGTCCAATACACTTTTTAAGCACTTTGCAGATAGGATTCGTCTTAATTTTACGACCGGCTGCCTACTTAACGTTAACCCTTTTTGGCTTACTAATGACCAAAAATCTACATCATCATTATCATCATCAGTAAGGATGTCAGGACACAATACTGCTAAACATAGACCTACCCAAAGATTACAATTCTAAATTATTTAATACATAGTAATAAATAATGTTTAGTGTAAATTACAGTGGAGTTGTCTGCAGTTGCACAGACGGATGATCAGCCTTTTATTTGAACTATTTGATCCAATTCTATAAAATTAAAATGTGAATTCAGGTTCGTTTAGCGAAAGAGCGTAAGAAAGGCGATAAGATAGTGAGCGACAGTCAGGAGCGCGCGTACTGGCGCGTGGCGCGGCCGCCGCCCGGCGTGCCGAGCGCGCTCGAGCCGTGCCCCGTGCCCGTGCGCTGCCGACAACCCAAGCCCAAGAAACGGACCGTGCACCAGCTCACACGAGAGGTACATCATAGTATAAACCTCTATATACCCGCCTCTATAACAATATATATACCTGCCTTTATCCCACTTCGATGTAGAGTCGATCTTATGGTTATGAATGAAAATACGATTTACGTTAAGGAACATATCTATAGAGAGAGCCATGCTGTAGACAGTAACGTCTACCCAAGACATAAAAGAATCATGGGTGCGTTGCCAACCCAAAAGGAGAAAAATAGTGATTGGAAAAAGGAGGGGGAATTGGACCACAGGAAATCTCACTCACCGAACGAAACGCAACAGCGAGTTGCCTCTTCACATAGGTTTTCTTTGAGACAGTAGAGAGTGATATACCCTCAAGGGTATATTTGTGAACATTCAACACCGATAAACTGATTTGTTAATCGATTGTTGACGCTTTTTTGATTGCACTACGCTTACCATCAGTACAGTCAATTCAAAAATTGGTAATTTATCTTGTAAATAATAATGTACATATAATCCTATTCCAATAAAGTAGTTAGTTGAGTGTAATATCATCAGGATCTAATTTAATAATTATACGAGACACTATTTATAATTTGTCTAAAGAGTGTGAGTAGTTTGATTAATAGCAACCTCCCCAATAAACACAATCTTTACTCCATCATACACATTCACAGAATCTCATGTAAGTTTGTAACTCTTCTAGATCGAACATCTTAGAGCGAGCCTGGACCGTACGCGAGTGAAGACTTCAATTGCCCTTGAAGCCCTTTTGGCCTACTCGGAGACCTTCGCTCCCTACGATCCCTGGCTCACCCCGCCGCAGCCCTCAAACCCATGGGTCAGCGACGACACCCTATTCTGGCAAATTAATAGCCCTCTGTGAGTTGAACTTCTTTCCCCCACTTTTTGAAACATTGTTCTTTTTACATTGTGCACTCAAGCATGGTACACAGAGAAATGTAGAAGGCGATGAGTCTTGATATCAATTTCTTTTCTATCTTCTTCGTGTCTTCTAATCATAATTATTATTGTAACAAATCCTTCAAAGCTTGCCTTAACTTGATTTTCATCATTATCTATTTTTAATGTCTATTCCCCTTATCCTAGTCTTATGAACTGCAGGGTTACCACCACCTCTTATAGCAGTATTATTATAATCGTTCTTCGTTTGTTTTGTATGGTAATTAAAAGTAAAATTATAATAATACTGCTATAAGAGGTGGTGGTAACCCCCTGTTGCTATATGACTGTAAAAAGTATTTGAGTCTCTTGTACATTCCTGCTCAGGGCAGGAAAATTTCTGACAACCGTAAATGTATTCGAACTCGATGCGCGTCTATGAAATTTGTATGAAATATTAACCAAACGTCAACAGTGCGCAGCGAACTCGAATACATTTACATTTACATTAGTTTTTCGTGCTCGGGCTACTGTTCACAATAATTTTCATATGCTTAGCGTGGAGGTGCCAAGTGAAAAGCGAGTTCAACGCTGGGCTCTATCTATCGAAGAACTATTGTCAGACCCGACTGGGCTGCAAGAGTTCACCAGTTTTCTACGAAAAGAGTATTCGCACGAGAACATTCGGTTTTGGCTGGCGGTGATGGACCTGCGACGAAGTAGCACCAAACAAATACCAAAGAAATTAGACGAAATATGCGAGTAAGTTATTAATTTTGTAATACCCAAAAGATATGGTATATAGTCAGCATCCCTGGTACAAAGAGCGAGAGGTTCTAAAGCTCTGGATTCGATACCCTACCGTGGTAATATGTTTGCGTGATGTCCGATATTTGTGTTGGGTCTGACTTTTGTGAGACCGAGAGTATCTCTTAGTTCCTAATATCTTTACAATAAAATAGTATTTTACTACTAAGTTTGAGTGTTGTTTCTCATTGCCTTTGGGTTTCTTACTAGAAACCCACCTATGGCCTATAACATTTTTTTTGGCTTTTGTTATGTATCAATATTTTTTTCTGACCTAAACTACAGGCCTCATGATAAGCATATTGTAATCCAAATATAATATCAACTGCCTCGGTCGCGTGGTTGTATTTCGGTATGACTACCGTCCTGAGGTCTCGGGTTCGATCCCCGGGTCGGGAAAAGTGATATTGGATTTTTCCATATCAGCCCGGAGTCTGGAATTTGTGCCCGATATGGCGATAGGCTCGCCCCCTATCACATCTGGGACGGCATTAAGCTCGGCGAAATGTGTACTAGTTCGCTAGTGCGCCTCTGCCTACCGGTTTGGGAATACAGGCGTGAGCTTGTGTTATGTTATGTTATGTAAATGTATCTAGACCTTGTTGTGACCTGTCATAAGTGCATTTGATGTGCCTACGTGATCAATAAACATTTTTATTTTTATTTACATAACATAAGCTCACTCCTATATCCCCGAAGGAGTAGGCAGAGGCGCACTAGCCAACTAGTACACCCACATTTCGCCGAGCTTAGTTCCGTCCCAGATGTGATAGGGGGCGAGCCTAACGCCATATCGGGCACAAATTCCAAACTTTATTTTTTTTATTTTTATTTATTTTTATAAAAGGTGGTGGTAACCCCCTTGAGCTATCGCTGCTTGTTATTGTTAAGTTGTTATTTTCATTGATACGTTATATCAATGGTCGCTATCCTAATTTTTAAGATGCTCGTTACGCTCACTCTAGTTCTACATTGTAATAACACTCTGTAAACCTGTCTGGTCTCCCGCGATACAGGTGCGCCTAGTGCGGGGACCGTTGTTCTACTATTATTGTCATTACTATGTTTTTGGTACTCAATAAATTATTTGTATTTGTATTTTAGAGAGTTCCTGAAGCCGGGGGCTCCGTGCGAGATCAACATCGACGGTGCGACGGCGGAGCGCGTGTCGGAGGGGCTGCGCTCGGGCTCGCGGTTCGCGCTCGACCACGCCGCCGACCACGTGTACGGGTTGCTGCTCAAGAAGGACTGCTACCCGCGCTTCATACGCTCCGACCACTTCCAGCGCCTCCTCGCTGAGGGGAGGAACGTTCATCAGAAGAAGGCTAAGTACGTTTTATTGTTTGCTGTAACAACATAACATAATGATTTCTTAAGTTTACGCGAATATTATACATTGAAATAAAACTATTCTTACGGATTCTATCACGATTAAAATAATTAAAACTTATCATGATAGAATCCGTAAGAATAGTTTTATTTCAACATAACATAAGTTCACGCCTGTATCCCCAAAGGGGTAGGCAGAGGCGCACTAGCGAACTAGAACACCCACATTTCGCCGAGATTAGTTCCGTTCCAAATGTGAGAGGGGGCGAGCCTATCGCCATATCGGGCACAGATTCCAGAATCCCGGCTAATATGGAAAAATCCAATATCACTTTACCCGACCCGAGGATCGACCCCGAAACCTCAAAACGGTAGTCGTACTGAAATACAATCATGCCCCCGAGGCAGTATTGTTTGCTGTGTATTTTATTTTTCAACTACCTACGTAAGTCAGCTACGTTAACTTGCCGCAATCAAATCACATCAAATCAAAATATTTATTGAATCCATAAAATGTTCAAACATCATTTAGATTCCGTCAAATTTTAACTCTACCGCCTGTTCGGAAGGCTGTTTCGCCAGAGAAGAACGGGCAAGAAACTCTGTCGTTGCTCTTTTTACCACTGATTTACAATCAGTTACTAATACAGTACAGCACCAGACACAGAAAGACCTTAAATAAGAGCAGCTAAACCATGATGATAATACTCGTAGATATCTAATAGTATAGGACAAGGTAACACAAGATACTCTGAGCGACCCCATAGCCAAGGCAAGTTAAACTGAAACAAACAAACAAAACAGTCCGGGCAGAATAACAAATTAAATTGCAAAAGTGTTATTCCTACAGAACTAAACCAGATTTTTTAGAGTAAAGAAGAAGATTTTTATTGTAAAATAAATGTAACTACTTACAGCGTGGCTCTACGTGTTGTTAATTCAATTTGCGCTTATCCTATAGGATAGAGGAGATAGGCCACATAGATGTCAATGTGGCCTTGGCGTAATATACCTTTTTCAGCATGTTGCACAAAGAATTCGGATTAATATTCACGACCGACTGTTTGCCTGATTTAACCCCCTTTGAGCGATACGACAACACTGAACGAAATATGATGGTATTTGTCACAGATTTTTCAATTTCGGCGGTCAAGTGAAGAAGAAGCCGGGCTCGACGAGCGGGTCGGGCGGGTCGGGCGGGTCGGGCGGCGCGGGGCTCGCGCGGCGGCGCGGCTCCGACCGCTCGCTGTCGGGCTCCGCGCACGAGCTGGCGTTGTGCGCCGCGCACCCGCCGCGGGCCCCCGACCCGCCCGCGCACAGCCACAGCCAGTCCAACCTCACCGATATACCCTTCAGGTAACACTACCGCCAATATTGCTCTTCTTCTTTTAAACACGACAGCCTCCGTGGCGCAGCGGGCGAGTAGCCGGTTGTGAAGCGAGAGGCCGCGGGTTCGATCCCCGCACCGAGACAAATGTTTGTATGGCCTACAGATATTTGTTTCGGGTCTGGGTGTTGTGAGACCGAAAGTTTCTCGTAGTTCTTGATACCCACGACACAAGACTCGATCTTAGTGTGGGGTCAGGATTATGTATGTGACTGTTGGGTGTTATTTATTTATTACATACATACACATAAGCTCACGCCTGTATCCCCGAAGGGGTAGGCAGAGGCGCACTAGCGAACTAGAACACCCACATTTTGCCGAGCTTGATTCCGTCCCAGATGTGAGAGGGGGCGAGCCTATCGCCATATCGGGCACAAATTCCAGACTCCGGGCTGATATGGAAAAATCCATATCACTTTGCCCGCCCCGGGGATCGAACCAGAGACCTCAGAACCGTAGTCCTACTGAAATACCAACACGCCAACCAGGCAGTCTTCTTTTAAAAATAATGGCTTTCACGCATATGCGATGATTTGGCCAATGTCAAGGTAAATAGAGTAATTATGTTCTCACAATGACCATGAGATCCAAATGTGGATGATCTCAAGGTCCTGCTGGGATTATGGCGGTAATTCCTTCCAGTGCGATGCCCCTAGATGACCTTCATTCGGCGGATCGACCGAACAAAGCGAGCCAACGCACCAAACAAAACTCATCAAAGATCACCGGTTAAAAAAACAAAATGTGTAAACACATTATACTGCCCATCTTCACTGAAGTTTGACGCATTAAACCACATCACTTATAAACGACAAACACAGCTCTATAGAATAATATGAAATAATTTTAACAAGCGGCGCCTACCCTGTCAAACTTCCCGTCGAAATCGTCGCCAATATTACTCACAATTTTATAAATATTTCATATGTTAACACATGATTTGTAAAAATATATGGGTCGACATAGAAATGTCGAAATGGATATCAGGCTTACGTGCTTCATTTTACCCAGTTCTAAAAAGGCATTTTATAAAATAGGTAGGCATCACTCCGTGCAACCATCGTCCTCGTTTAGGTAGACATGGTTCAAGCTTGTCGAGTATTCAAGCTCAGCATAAACACTCATAAACAAAATGTACGAATATATTTCCAGAGATCCCCTCGACGATGACACTGCGGACGTGATGCCTTGGGAGTGTTCGTCTCGCGAGGGTGCGTACGGCGCGCGGCGGCGCCAGGACTCGGCCGCGGACTCCGGGAGCTCCTCGTCGGACGTGAGCGCGGCCGTGGGCGGCGCCGAGCGCACGCGCCGCCTGCCGCAGCAGAGCACGCTCGACGGCGGCCTGCGCGGCGCTCCCCCGCCGTTGCGGCGCCTGTCGGCGGTGGAGCCCAGGCACCTGGCGCCGCTCGCCTCGCCGCCGCACTCGCCCCGCCCGCCGCGCCCCGCGCCCGCGCCGCGCCCCCCCGCGCACGCGCCGCCGCACCCGACGCCCACCATCAGCGTCAGCTCGGCCCCCGACGACGAGTCTGCTGATTCCCCGCCGTGCACCGGCTCGCCCGAGGAGCCGCGATCGGTGGCACATTCCGACGAGCCTTCCTCGGTGTTCGCGTCCGCAGACGCCACGCCCACGGAGCCGACTCGTCCGTCGATAAGGCTCGTTGACGGATGTTTCTCGGCTCCGGAGGCGACTTGTGAAGAATCTGTCGGTATGAGTGCAGCGGCATGCGACATGCGCTTACAGCCACTAAACGAGTCGCTGACCGTTGTACCTTCGGAAGACTCTTGCGACGATTCGACGGCATCCGCGGCGGTGTCCGAGCGGAGAGGATCCGACCGCACGAGAACGTCTGAAGATGAAGTCGACTCGATACGGTGGACCGTATCCCGAGACACGTCGATCATGAAAGATGACACATCGACAGCAAAATCGACGAGTGAAAAAGAAGATTATGCAACGAATGTTGAAATTAGAGACAGTGCTTTGCATTCTATTCAAGCTACGGAGCAGGTGTGGGTTGCAGAAAATGTGGTAACTGAAGTTATGATGATGGGTGATAATGTAAAGAGCGAGACGGCAGTACCGAGCGGCGTTGGGGAGAGCGTACCCACCCCCACCCCCGTCCCCCTCCCCGTCCCCGCGGACGTCTGCGGGTGGAGGATGCCGGTGGCGCCGCTCGCCGTGTGCGAGGACATCGGGGTCGACGACGACAACGCAGACAAAGTGCCTTCGGCGGCCCCGCAGCGGCTCCCGGCCGACAGCGCGCCGGACGCGAACAATACTATTGCTCACAGTGACGAACTCACGTCGGGGTCTCACTCCGATATTGTTAAGCGTGATAATAAAAGTGGCATCGGTGAGCGCAAGCAGCGGAACGACATATGTCCGTGGGAGGACGAGTAAGTACTCGTCGTTTTAGTTTGTGCGTTTTGGTAGTTCGCCCCGCTGCGTATAGTTGCAACTTGCACTGCACCTCCTGCCTTGTGCCTCATGCCTCGTGACTCGTGTTTGAGGTGGATAGTACTCTTACTTTGCCTGCTTCATGTCAGAGACACGACACTGAATGATGACTTTTTGTTCATACATTATCTACATAATCATTGGATTATTATGAAAGCCGTTTGACTATTTATCAGTTTTATTTTGCAGAACTCTTAAAAAAGGTTATGAAATTATCTTTTTTTTACAAAATTATAGAAAAAAAATTTACTATTCAATTTAATCTTTTTGTTACTTTTTATTATTTTATTTGTGAGTTATTTTGTATATAGAGCGAAACATGTAGATAGGTTATAACATTTTAACAATATATTCATTAATATGGCATTTTTCTTTTTATTTTTTACCACACATTAGTATCATATTATACACATTTTATTTTACGTTACCGAAGATATACGAACTTTTATGATCTAATTCCGCTTACGCGTCACAAAACGAGAGTGGGCTCAGTACAAAATCTGCCGACCATAGTCTATGTATGTTGGATACACAGGTAACCAGCGACCTGAGCAGGAAAATTTCTGACAACCGTAAATGTATTCGAACTCGATGCGCGTCTATGAAATTTGTATGAAATATTAACCAAACGTCAACAGTGCGCAGCGAACTCGAATACATTAACATTTACATTAGTTTTTCGTGCTCGGGCTACTGGTACGCTATTGATGTCCCTCAACTACGGACTACAAATCACCAAAATTATAATAAAAGAAGAGTGCTAATCTACTATTGTTTTTTTTATTATATTAGATAAGGCATGTTTAGAAAATTATCCCAAGTAGTGTGTACTATTATTTTTTTTATTACGAATTTCATGCAAGCCGTGAATGCAACCACCTTTACTTTTAACGTTTTATAGCTGCTTCCATATTTATGGTAATTTTGTCGACTCTAATTTGTTACGAGTATTTAGAAGCTAAAATTCCTTTTAAAAGGCAATCTTGTTTTGCAACAACAATGTTCCTTATATCTTAATATACCTTGGAAATCTTACTAAGTACTGTTATGATGATAGTTAATACTAAGTAATATTTAGATCTATGTCTGTAACTTTTTTTTATACTATATTAGTTAATGTCTTGTGTGTAAATTATCCGCAATGAAAGTATTAGTCATTACAAAGATAATACAACTCTATATTCAGTAAAAACATTCACAACTCACAAGCTATCCAATCACTATCAGTGCGCTTACAGTATAGTGCCAATGACAACAACTATGTAGACAAAATATGGAGTAAATGGAAATAGTCTTTTCGAACCGAAAACTCACACAAAAATAACGGGTTTTGCCAGACCGATCTTTTTGCTGCTAATGAAGGTATGTAGTTGAGCAGACGGCGCGACCCGGCATCTCATATTGTAAGTGGTTATCAGCGCTCATGGACATTATGCCAAGGGCACAGCCAACAGAAAGAATTTGTAACTTCACTCCGGTTTTTTGAGACAATGATAAAATCTGAGGGCCAAAATCTCTATAGCATAACTTTACCATTATATAGCTTCATATTTCACAAGACTGAAACCAATCACTAGATCAACGCGTTTTACTCCTTGTTATGTTGTAGAAAATATTCTTGTACCACAATGCAGCTTCTGGATTTCTTTATTCCAAGTGTCTGATATCGATCTATTACGGTTAATCCAATTGCGGTTAGGAATCACTTTACATGAATTTTATTAGCTACGGGATGCAAACTATCTATTTCAATGTTAGACCTATTGACGACTGAGCTAAGCTTGTGATATCAAGAGGAATATTTTCTTGTATTTTCGAAATAAAAGTCGCCAAGTACCTCTTAGCACTAGCCAGCAAATCAAAGTATAATAAGATACAAACCCACAACCCACATTTGCATTTATAATATTAGGAGTAGTTTCAGTGGTAGAGCCACACTGTAGACAGTAATGTCTACAGCACAGATGGGCTGACTCGACTTGTTTGATACCATTGATATAGAAAACCAACGTAAAATGGCAGCTCGCTATTGTAGTTCACTAGGTGAATGAGATTTTCGGTGGCCCGATTACAATTTGTATTGGAGATGTCCAAATTAAAATAATGCATCAGATACCCAGAGTTGGATTTTGTCTCTGGTATGATTATAGGCTGATCCATGCAACATAATGGAATGAATGAGGAAAGAATGTGCTAGTTCTGAATTTCGACTTCGCCTATATTTATCCGGATGTGGCTAACTACAAACGTCATTCAAAAATTGTCATTAGTGACAAAGCTGTAAGATTCCAAATTGAGATCTAAGGACCTATTCTCACGGCAAAGTAGTTTTTTTTCTGTACTAGTACTTATGATATAATTAAATATGTAGTTTTCAAGCAAACGAAATCCAGCAAATGGTGGTGTAGTAGTGTATGCATTTTACGAAGACGTCAGTGTTCAGAGTTTCAAACTTTACTTTGCGTGTTATTTCTATTAAGGTACACTAAAATAATACTGAATATCACTAGCTTTTTGACAGCCTCCGTGGCGCGGCGGGCGAGTAGCCGGCTGTGAAGCGAGAGGCCGCGGGTTCGATCCCCGCACCGACACAAATGTCTGTATGACCTACAGATATTTGTTTCGGGTCTGGGTGTTGTGAGACCAAAAAGTCTCTCGTAGTTCCTGATACCTACGACACAAGACTCGATCTTAGTGTGGGGTCAGTGACTGTTGGGTGTTATTTATTTTATTTATTTATTTAGCTAAGTAGGAAAACATAGCAGTACAATCATATATGTAACATGCACGTCAAGTGATTCTGAAAGTGCCCGCGCAAGCCTTCATAAAGCCGCGTCCCCTGCCATTGTTATCTCTAAACAAAACATTAAAAACACATACGCAAAACAACGATTTCAGCTGTCACCTGCTCGTACAACAATGGACCATAGATAAAAAATACATGTTTTGTGTAGGTGTTTTGGGTAATGATTTAGTGCAGGAGACCCTGCTTAAAATGCACATGCTACGAATAATTATAGGTACGTACCTACGTAGGGATACCGCTAAACAAAACTCAGAGAAAAACATTTACTACGTTTTATCGTGGCTTGAAAACTAACCGTAATGCAAACGTCTTGAGAACATTTGTCCCGTTATATAAATAACTGAGAATGGAATTTGAGCAGACGCAGTAAAAAGCGAAATGGTACAATTATTATGATCAAAGTTTATTCAATTATTTAAAATTGAGAATGTAATTTAAGTTATTATTATAAATAAAATAAGTAACGACTAACGAATATGATGGAAAATCCTTTGATGGAACGATTAACTGATTTATCGATAATAGTGTCGTTTCTTTGCATAACATTATACAAAATACAAAGCAAGTACAAAATTTATCGAATTTTCCATTTTGGATGGTAGGAAATATTTGAGGAAATATGATAAATGCTCAATAAACGAGTTTGTCAATAGCAAAACTAATGTAAACACATTAATGGAGCATTTGTGTAAAAAATAACGTTTATTTTCTGTTTCAGGAATTCCTGTGAAAGTGATGCTCCATTTGTTAAAACTTATGCAACGCTGGGTTATTTATAATTTTTGTAGACAAATACCAACAATATTTTATTACACAGTGATTATAGCAACATAATTTTTTAGTTTTTTATCTTAGCTCTTATGTTTTATTACACAGATTAGGTGATTATTATGTAATTATAATGAATATTTTAAAGTAAACGATCGTTAATTATTAGAAATTTAATGTGTTTTCATTCTCCTCGCAACCAAAACAACTAAAACGAAATATCACATCAATACAATCGTATATTTATGACATAAATTAAAAAAATCGAATTGGACAAACCAATCAGCGCACAATAATACTGTTTGTTTAATTCACACATTCACACTTATTGAACATTTTAAATACAAAAATATATTATTCTTACATTAACGACTGGAACTTAAATTATTGGTTAGCTCTATAAAATTAATCGAAGACCACTCGGCACACACCGTCGACCCCCATTTGTTGTCCTGGCGGGCAGTTGGAAGGAACTGTGATCATGTTGCGGAGGGCGACCTTCGGCGTCTCCTCGGGAGCCTCTTCAACAGTATTGCTATCTCCGTTTTCCACCTTTTCTTCACCTTTAGCAGCTGCCTTCGCGGCTTCGACCTCATCGGGGAACACGATTGCGTTGCTGTCAGCCATTATTCTGTTAACAAAACATATTAACATCAAAATGTTGTATTCATAGCCTATAAAGACTAATTATTCGAAAAAATTACAAAATTAAAGATTTGTCGTTGCCTTCATAGTTTGTCGTCAATAGACCACACTCGTCACTATCGCGACAGAATCTTGCCATAAGCAGAATAGAGTAAGTAAAAATAAACAAGTAGTACATGTGATGATCTAATTCACAGCTAGAACAGCACCAACACTTGTGATCCTAAGTTGTGACCTCGTGGTCATAAGTCATTCAGTCGTATTTGAAACATACGCGCACGGTCGTGCCAGCATAATGTTTAGACAATAACGACGGTGTCTTACGTCGTGTGATTCTTGAACATTCGTAGTCCACAAAAGTCAGAACATTAAATAAGGTGTCAATTGTAATAACCGCCCTCGCTTTGTAATAAGTAATGGATGGCGTTACTGACGTTTGAGATTAATTTTTTTGTATGGAAACCAGCAGCCCGAGCAGGAAAATTTCTGACAACCGTAAATGTATTCGTGCTCGATGCGCGTCTATGAAATTTGTATGAAATATTAATCAAATGTCATCAGTGCGCAGCGAGTTTACATTTACATTAGTTGTTCGTGCTCGGGCTACTGCTTTACAAACATAAAAAAATTGAAGTTTAGATAGTAAAAACCAGAACAGATATTCTTACGAGTATATTTGGTGCTTTTTCACACCTAAGCTCTCTAATAACTATTTATGGATTTGATAAATAATAGCCGATAATAATTTGATGAATCGCCGCCTCTATTAATCAACAAAAACACGCTAATGAAGATCGTAGATATTTCCACGATAAGTAATTTATTTTACGGATGTCGATTTGCTTTTTCAAATTCATCAATCGATAAGCGTTGGAATTTGATCATAGGATTCATAATAATTATTGGACTGATATAGAATAGTAAATAACAAACCAGTGTTTTTTTAGAAAAGCTAATATTTGACAAACTGTGACAAAGTTTCCATTTGTGAAATCAGAAGTCGCGGGTTCGATCCCTGCACGGATACTAATGTTTGTCTAATACATATTATATTTATGGATTCGGATCTTCATACAATACGTTTTTCGTAATTCTTGTTGCCCACGATAGAAGATAATCGTATCTGACTGTAGAACTATATATGACCGATGGTTGTTAGATTAATAACAGACGTGTATGCTGACTGATGGATGTTATTTATACATTGTAGAGGTATAACGAACTAATAAGTAAGGGTGACTTGCAGTGCTATTTCTAATGTGGAGTTATCTCGCTTTATCCTACAGCTCAATCCTATCTGTAGATAGTCACGGGCGGCTCGGCCTCCGGTGGCCCATGCGCTTATGTAACATACCTCTATATATATATGCCGCCTCCAAATAAAGATTATGGATAAATAGAGATTTATCGCCGAGCTTCAAGTGGCCATTAAACGTAATATAAAATCATTTTTTTTCTTCAAATGGATCATTAAAGTGGATCTACGTCAATTGTTAAGTTGATGTCATTAGCGAATAATCTTTTATCATCCATCACAAAAAGTTGGAAACCAGGAATTATCAAGAGCGAAGAAAAAAGGTGCTCTACATTGGAAAAAACTATTTCGTCACGACAGATCAAGGCCGAATTCGCAAGGTTCGATGACATTAGTGTTTTTAATAATACAGTATATTTCCTTGTTATAATCACGTTAAACAATGTTAATATAATGGTGAATTGGTGCGGTTATTTTTATAGCCTCTATAATCAAATAATATTTAATAAAATATTGATTGTTTTCATTGACTTGACCTTGAAAATAATTTGAAAGAATGTTATACATCTTTTAGAGACTAACAGTCGGCTGTGTAATGAGAGGCCGCGGGTTCGATCCTGGCGCCGCCGAGACAAATGTTTGTTTGCCCACAGAGATTTGTTTCGGGTCTGGGTGTTGTGAGACCGAAAGTCTCTCGTAGTTCCTGATTTCTTCAAGACTCGTATATTAGTGTGGGGTCAGGACTATGTGTGTGACTGTTGAGTGTTATTTATTTATTATTGCACCAAAAGGCGTGTAAACGTAACATAATTCAGATAAACTATTATTTTACAAGTATTATGCAAATGAACTAATGCCGCGACACATTTGGAAATGATTTATGGTAAATTCCCCACCGCACTTTCTGTCGAGCTAAATTCCGAGATCGGAGATTAATGGAAAATATCCGGAACAGGTTTTAATGATTCTGCAAGGTAAACTTTAAAAAGCAGTACAATCTATCATCTTCCTTATCTGTTAGTTAAGAAAGTTGATAGCTATAACTACTCGTAAGAAACTGGTCTTGGTAGGCATTTGATTTTACTTTCCATCAATCTTCAAGCTACTTCGATGAAAAGCGTTCTAAACACGGACTTATAGAAATTATAAAACAAGAGTTTGCTTTTGATACTATCACATGTTGTGCTAAAAACTCTGTATATACTGCTTTATGAATTTTGGAATACAAATTATTACATATATTTTTCTTTCTATTAAAAATTTGCAGTCGGAAATTACTAACTAAAATAAATGATATCCAACCAAGATTAAAAAAATTTAGAGCAAAACGAAAACGCTAAATATATATTTAAGTGTACTCACATTTTATGGTTATTTAACAAATTATTTAACAGTTTTGCTAGTACGCACGTTCAGCTTTTAGCTCACTAGGCAACTGATGCAGACACCAGCCGGCTGTACGTTATATACTAACAATTCGCCTCTGGTTTTATCGCTAACAGAACTGTGACGTCGCATTGACTCACCAAATTATTCTTAAACTGATAAATACCCGTTGTAGGAATGGCGCTTATCGTCTACACACCCCATTGATAAATATTCATATATAATTTATAGTAGTTGATAATAGATAAATAGAGTACATTGATGTGACTTCATAGGAAAACTTCAATAAATCAATATCAATGTGACCTAAATTTTAAACGTTTTCTTATAACAAACAAATTATGACGTGTTTGTGGTTTTTCTTTTATCAGATAGTAATTATTTGATAAAAGAAATATTGCATTGTTCATAATATAGATTAGCTGCAATTCTTATAAAATTAATACGGTTTCATTGAATTCTTTATGTTTTTGTGTTTGCAATCAATCATTCATATTTTGTTTTACTCTAGCTAAGGCATCACGTTCACTTCAACTGTACCTATGTATACTTCGCAAATCGCCCTTTCCGAATTCCGTTTTTTTTTTTATGATAAAATCTTGCTTTCCCTCATTTTTGAGCTTAATTGATTTCGCAATTACGTGTACGCATTGCTTTGATTATTGGACAAGTTTATAGCTTTGATAAAAAACAGACAAATTTGTCTATCCATTTTCATCGATAGAGATTTTTTTTCGATATTCTATTGAAAAATGTCTTGTCTTTGTGAAAAGGAGGTATTCAATCGTAATTCAGTTACAGGTATTGATTTTTCTTATGAAAAGGCTTCTATATTTATAGTACTTCTATATTTATAGAAGTACTTTATAAGTACTTTTGTTTTTTAATTATTGCTCGTTTTATGTAAGTACTTGTTGTTTTCCATCTTTTTTTGGTTTGACAAATAACCTGTTATTCTTATCCTTCTTCTTGCTGACTTTCCTTACCAAACCAACATTAGTATTTAATGCGAAATCAAAGAAATTTAGTTTTAGTTTCGCGCAAACAAATGTTGAATTCTATAGAATCCAGTTTACTCCTCGCGTTCCTATAATGTAAACAGGATGTCACGTTGAAACATCCCAGACTGCGCAGTTAACTCGATATCTTGCATGCTTTATTGGAAATACGATAACAAATCTATAGTCGTGCAAATGAGGGTGTGTAAGGACATATAAGTCACAATTTGACGTAGTACATTGTTTCCCACGGATGTGGTTATGTGACAATGACGTATAAGAAATCCGGACTTTTAGTGGTTTTTTCTATTGGCATTCAAAATTAGATCCGGAAATATAGACGTAGGCGGTTTGGTTTTATTAAAAGGATATTTATGAGGAAGGTATTATCACGTGAGTCGTGACTATTAAATAACCTAAATATTCGACAGCCCCCGTGGCGCAGTGGACTAATAGCCAGCTTTGAAATGAAGGTCCTGAGTTCGAGTGCTAGGACGATCGGGGTATTTTTCTGCTTATTTCTATTTTTTTTCTTTTCTAAATCTACGTACGATTTGCCCGGGACTAAACCCTCCGGCTTGACGTCAGGCAGACAGGAGGCCGGAATAAACTAAGCCGAATCCTTTCTATAGCATACTTGGAAAAGTGTGTCGCATCGACCTCACATTGGGGTTACCTCTCATAATGACTCATGACTTACATACCATCAGGTGACCTACTTGCTCGTTTGCCAGTCACTGCTATATAATATAAACTATCTTTAAATATTCCAATTTAGGGCGACTTGCAGACGTCGAAAATTTTCATTCTGTATTCAGTTTTATATATTATAAAGTAAGATATATTGAGCAAATAAATAATGTTGCAATTTTCCATACCATATTTTACTTTTTTGACACTCAAAAATAAGCGAAATTTGAAAACATGTATTAGTGTATCTTCCATTTTGAAAATCGGTTGAACCGATTGATAGAATGAAATAAAAAATACTGTATAATGCAATGCTAAACATTTATTATCACATACCTCTATAAAATAAGTCGTTAAAAGCCTCAGTTTATGTATGATACCAACAGTTAAAAGAAATCAAGGGAACTTTTACATTATATTCAGTGTTCGAAATGGACGGGAACCCATGAGAACAACGTTCCCTTTCGTAAAAACTAATCTTACAGCATTCCCTCCTCCCTATTTGAAGTTAAAAAGACCGCAACGCAGGGGAAAATGTGTTCTCTCTTGTGGAAAAGTCCATTTCGAGCACTGTGGCCCTAGCTGGAATATTATCGACAATCAAATTCTTATGGAGCTCCATGCGCGTCCATAACATTTGTATGAAATATTAACCGAACGTCATTAATACGCAGCAAGCTCAATCTTTCTTTCTACCTGCCCTTATCCCACCATAATGTGGGGTCGGCGCAACACACTTTTTCAAGCATGTTGCAGAAAGGACGATCGGCTGTCTGCCTGAAGTCAACACCCTCTGAGGGATCCAGTGAGATTGACCACGACCCCCCAATCCACAGCCCATATGTGCTGCTACTAGACCAAGGAGCGAGCTCAATACGAATTCGATTGTCAAAAAAATCCTGCTCGAGCCGTTGATATAATTGTTACAATTTATTTATCAAAGATTTCGCGACAAATGCCGTCTTGCGACATTATATGGCCTGATGGACAATTACTATCCGGTGCACTGATTACATCTTGATATTTCTTGTTATATTTAATCGACGCAGAAGGCACTCCTATTGTAATATTGATACAAGCCGCCACACACTCCCTAACATCATCTGGATTCGCCAAAGTGTATGTCTGAAATAAAAGTAAGTTAACCAATTACATCTACACTAATCCCTCTCACTAGTAGAGGGCTTCTACTAATAAGAGGCCTCTACTAGAGGCCTGTCCCCAGCGGTGGGATTGTAATACAGAGCTAATAAATCAATAAATAACACCCAACAGTCACATACATAGTCCTGACCCCACACTAAGATCGAGTCTTGTGTCGTGGGTATCAAGAACTACGAGAGACTTTCGGTCCCACAACACCCAGAACCGAAACAAATATCTGTAGGCCATACAAACATTTGTTTCGGTGCGGGGATCGAATCCGCGACTTCTCGCTTCACAGCCGGCTACTTGCTCGCTGCGCCACGGAGGCTGAATATTGTTATAATTTTTGGCTGCACTGCACTTACTATCAGACTCACATTACCGTACTCGAAAAAAAACACAAAGTTACCGACGTTACATTAGACTAAAGAGATTAAATATTACTAACTATAGGGGCTATCAAGCAAGTTTCCGTACAAAAAAAAATCACAAACGTCAGTAACGCCATCTACCACTTATTACAATGCGAGGGCGTTTATTACAATTTACACCCCAGAATGTTCTATGACGGTTCAAGAATCGTGTAAGACAATTTTATTGTCTTAACATTGTCTACGCTGGCACGACCTTGCGCGCGTATGTTTCAAATACGACTAAGTGAGTTATGACCATGAGGTCACAACTTAATGTATAATGTATAATGGTCAATTCAAAGGTACCTACCACCAGACTCAGAGCCATGAACAACACTACATACGCCTTCTTCATCTTGATTATTTCTTTAATTTTATTATAGACTGATCTCCAAATTATAGTACAGGAGCCTTGCCAAATAGGTACAAGGAATAAATGAGAATAACACAACCACTCACAACAAACGCGAGTAAAGATGTATTGGTAATACAAATTTGTTGTAAACTATTTATAGTCTTCTTCAACCATACAATATGGTCTCATAAAGCCGCGTCTCCTACACTAAAACATTACACAAAACACCTACATAAAACATGTATTTTTTTATCTATGGTCTGTTGTTCTACGAGCAGGAGACAGCTAAAATCGTTGTTTTGTGTAGGTGTTTTTGTGCTTTGTTTCGAAAAAATATGTGCAGGAGACGCGGCTTTACATAAACTTCGTGGAAGATCCCTGGGAAAAAAACGCTATGTTAAACAACATGTGGGGTTTTGAGAATACTATTAACAGGGTTTTCATAAAGTAAACTAGCTTAGATGTTTTAAGAATATAGAATAACATCACTACATATTATATAACAAAGTCCTCCGCCGCGTCTGTTTGTCTGTCTGTTCGCGATAAACTCAAAAACTACTGAACGGGTTTTCATGCGGCTTTCACCAATAGATAAAGTGATTCGTGAGGAGGGTTTGTGTGTATAATTTTACTTTAACGCGGGCGAAGCTGCGAGCAAAAGCTAGTTAATAATAAATAATTAGTTTTAGGGCAAAATAATATAATTAATTTATAAACCATCGTCACTACGAAGAAGAAGAATAATGACGAACACATATTCAATCGATGGAGAATCATAATATTACAGTGTAAATTAATACTTAAAGATCTCAACAATTATGAAGATATTATATATATATATCGAATATTATGTAGGTATGTAAGTATCAATAAGACCAATATAAACATATTAATATTGTAGTTTAGATCATATTAGCCCTGTAATATTACTGTCCTACTGCTGGGCACGGGCCTCCTCTACTAATGAGAGGGGTTAGGCCTTAGTCTACCACGCTGGCCTAATGCGGGTTGGTAATATTGTAGTTTACGTTGTTTACATTTTAAAAAGCATTGTCAACCGACTTCCAAAAAGGAGAAGGTCCTCAATTCGTCTGTATTTTTTTTATGTATGTTACGCGATATCTCCGCCGAATGTGGACCGATTTTCAAAATTATTTTTGTGTTCGATAGAGCTTCCTTCAAGGGTGGTTCCATATAAATTTTGTCGCGATCGGATTTGAAGTCGGTCCGTTAAGTTTTTAAACTTGTGATTATAATTATGGTTTAAACGTGAATGTCTGGAGCTCTGAGGCTTGTGCAGTTGTAACTACAACTAAACAATAAAAAATAACTACAGTTCTATAGAAAACTGATTCGGCCACACAGGAAGTGTCGTACCTACCTAATTCATTCAAGGAAAAATAACAAATGCAGTAAAATTACAGTCAACCTAAGATTGCCGGCACGATTGATGTTTTACCGATAACTTTTTTATCGTGTGAAACGTAAGTAGTTGTATTTTCCCTAAAAATTAATCACCAACTCAACAACATCATGTATCGTTGCCCGTTACTGTTTTGCGATAAGCTTCACTCTGTCAGTACCTCTCTATAGTAGGGGAGCCCAAGCGGGGATTTCGGGATTTACTAAAGCGCGACAGATTAATATACAGGGGGATACCTTGTACCCGGTTAAGTACCTCCACAAAACATGAGGCCCATATATAAGGCCGCCCGTGAAGGATACAGGATCAGATTAGTAAAAAAAAATTGACCATCAGATATTCTCGAGCGCGTCAGATTAAGGTAGGGTGAGTTAATTACATCCTAAAAAGTGTATATTCCACTAATCTGACAATTTGAGAGTGACGTAAAAAAAGGGGAGGGCAACAAAGTTGTAAAAAAAAACGTCATCTCGACATTCTCGAGCGTAGCTAAATTTTTTTTTATTTTGAAGGAAATAATTCAAGAATAATGAAAAATATATAATCTGACGATTTCCGCAAGCCGAAATAATAAAAATTCGTCGATAAAGTTAAATGCGTGCAGTTGCGTGATGCCTACATTTCTTTCTCCGCGCTTCTATTCCTCTCTCACTCTTTCTCTATCTATTACTCTCTCACTCCGTCCCCACTCTGGTTTCTGCTTCCTGAGCTTTTCAATTAATTAAGTTCAATGATTTAAAAAAATAAAAAAAAAATATTTTGAAAGTGGTTTTTTTGGAATAACTTTTAACCGGCTTTATCGATCAACTTCAAAAACTAATCCGCCTTTGAGCTTGAAAAACCACGTCGATCGCCACCTAGCTGGTCAAAAGCGGTTGATTCGTTCGAGAGATATCGTGAACGAAAGAAACCCGAAAAAGTGTTTTTTCGGGATTACTCCGAAATTTGTGGTTCGATCAATTAAAATTGCAAAATTACTTATGAGGATGATAAAACTGCGTCGAATGCCGCCAACCGCGTGAAAATCGGTTGATCCATTCAAAAGTTATTGCGGTTTGAAAATAGTGTTCTATGAAATTTCTATTTCTTTGACTTTTTGAATATAATTAAAATTTGAATATAATTTATGTGATATTTTGACTATTTCAAAATATCACATAAATTATATTTTGAGCTCAAAAATGTCATAAGTACAATTTTAAGAGCCCAAGAATGGAATTAGCGGGAAGTTGCAGGGATGGCCTTTAAGGTGAACCGTTTTTCTAATTTTTTTTGTCAGATCAGGCCAATCCCTCTATATAATCGTTAGATTATGAGACAGTACGTTTAGAACATAAAGATGAACCATATATATCTTAATCTGACGCGCTTGAGTATTTCAAAATGGCGAATTTTTTTTGCACCTTATGAAAATGGCCGCGAGTTTGCGTCCCATCGAAATCGTCAGATTAGTGAATGAGAGCTTTTTTTTGGTGCACTTAACACTCCGTTAGAAAATCTGACGCGCTCGATAAAAATTTTTTTTTTTTCATTTTCAACCCTTAAATACAACCACTCGCATCATGCAAACGATCAGATTAACATACGTACATTATTAAAAATACGTAGGGCATTGATGCTATCAATATCTGACGCGCTCGAGGATGTCCATGTAGCAGTTTTTTTATACATATTTAAAAATCTATAGCCGCTTCCCCCACCGATGTAAAGGTATATATCATATAACATTTTTTTCTTCATATCATCTAAGCTTTGCATCCCAATAGGTCTCTACGACGCTCGAGTAAATCCCCATTTAGCATCGTGGGCTCCCCTACTACTAAGGCTGCGGATACAAACTCAGCGGGAGCGGAGCGGCGATGGCGCGGCGCGGGGAGCGGCATACGACAACCGCCGCTCTACTTCCGCTGAGTTCGTGTCCCCAGCCTAATGGTTGCCTAGAAGAGATCGCTTTTATCGATAAGGTCGCCACTTATGGTGCAGTCATTATGTTGCACACCTATTGTGTTACCTGTTTTTTGTGTGTCTCTGCAATAAAGAGTTTCTATCAATCTTAGATTATGCTATCTATCTACCTCAGTAATAGATGTTGTTTCAATAAAGATTTGCAAAACGTTAAAACCACTAGGTAAGAGTTACATTTAGTTGAATGTATTAGTTAACATCAGAAATAAGACAAAAACTAATTCACTAAACCGACTTACTTTTAAAATTCATCTTATCTTGCCCAAAACATAAAACCACCTTTAGAATATGCTCTATCGAACACAAAAAAGAGACTTGAAATTCGGTCCATATTTGGCAGAGATACGCGTAACATAGCTTTTTTTATAGCAGAGACTGGCAAACGAGCAGATGGGTCACCTGATGATCAGTGACCTCCATCGCCCATAGTAACCCAATACACAAAAAGAATCATGGGTACATTGCCAGCCTAATGGGAGGTAAATAGGGATTGGGAAAGGGAGGGGGGAATTCGGCCACGGGAAATCTCACTCACCGAACGAAGCGCGACAATGAGCTACCATTTTACGTCGGTTTTCTGTAAGACTGTGGCATCAGACCGGTCGAGCCGTCCCATTCGTGTTGTAGACGTAATTATCTATACAGCGTGGCTCTACCACAAAAGTTACAATAACAACCGAATTGACCTTTTGAAGTCGGTAGAAAATAACTAATAGGTGTCGTATTTCGTAGGTCTCACGTATGCGAAAGTCCATTTGTTTGTTGCAAAATAATGAACTCCAATTTTCTTTCCCCCACTTTCTAACCTTGACCCTAAAATATCCTACTCCAATGTACCGTCAGCGCAACAGATTTCTTAAAGCATGTTGCAGAAAAAATAATTTAATAAATCCTTTCAGCAGAATACTAGAGGTAGAAAGTGTGTTGTGGTGGGATAAAGCCAGGAAAGAAAAATTGATCAGATGCAGAGGATCAGATGATTAATTATTTATTCAAATCGTTTCAGGGTATTATAAATATTAATAAAAAATATTAATAAATTTCAATAAAACCAACTAGACATTATAATAATAATTTAATTGAATACTTCACGACATACACCGTCTTGAGCCATTTGAGTTCCTTTTGGACAATTGTCCGGTACTATGATGAAATTTTGGAGATTGTGGTCTTCATCAATGTCGCTGATCGTAGAGGACACTACTGTGGTAACATCAGCTGTAGAAGCAGTCACCGACTGGACCGGTTCAATTGGATTCGCCAAGGTATATATCTGAAATAACAAAATAACACACAGTTGTGGTATGATATGAATCTTATGTCGTGGTTTCACAACACCCAGACCCGAAACAAATGTTTGTGTGCCACACAAACATTCGTGTCGGTGCGGGGATCGAACCCGTAGCTTCTCGCTTCACAACTGACTACTCGCACGCCACAGAGGCCGTCAGAATAAAGATTTCCTCAATTACATATATCTACTTAGGTTTTCGTCACGTAGTTAATACCCTCTAGGGAAATCACGTGCTTTTTCGAGCTAGAATAGCCTGTCCAAAGAGCCTGTCCCTTTTATTTTCAAACGATGTGACACAAGGAAAAAAGTGACAGGCTATTCTTAGCCATTTGCTCAGCTAAACTGTTTTTATAAGTAAAGCCCATAACTTAGACGCATAATTACATATATGACACACCAACAAACACAAACTATCATACTTTTATTTAATGACAATCCTTCAGTCATTTTATTTTTTTAAATCCAAAGAGAATTTTAGAATCATTTTGATGTTGACAAATTTTATAACACGACACAAACATCAACTGTCAAAAATTTTTTACGAGTCTTGGGAATTTTTAATAAACTTAAAAACATATCTGTTGGCAATATGGAATATGTTCATATATTATTGTTTCAGCGAATTTGAAATGAAGAGGAGTCTAAGCTTAGAAAAAGTAAGTCAATTCCGAACATAATATTGGTTGACAAAAGTATTCTTGAAATTACTTTACTATAATAAATTTTGCTGTATTAATTACTTAAAGTTAGTAATTATAAGGAAATTGAAACCTACCACCAAAATCAGAGTGATGAACGAAAATACAAACGCCTCCTTCATCTTGCTTGTTATTAATTTATTATTTTCACTGACGTATTGTCTTCGTCTCTACAGATAAATAGCACAGAAGGGTTGTCAAATGCAAGGTATAACACAACTAGTCCCAATAAACCCGAGTAAGTATCTATTGTCACTTCAATTATAGCTATACTATTTATAAGCACGTCTTTACTCATACGCCAAATATATAATGCGTCTAATATATCACGATTCACGGGAAAACCACCGTGTTTAAACAACGCGTGGGTTTTTGATAATATTTATAGAAAAGTTTTTGTAAGTAGACTTAGCGTAATTACTTTATAAAGTAAAAACTAATTATATCAATAAAATAAGCAAAGATTAACACACGGACACAATTTTCAAATGGTTTGTTATTCATTCAATTGGGTACTTGACTCGCGAAATATTAATGTATTTCTGTAGAAACATAGGTTTATAATCTAAATCACATGTGCAACAGGAATTTATTGAAAATAAGCCTAGCATATTTTTATTTTAATTATTTAAATATATATTTTTTATCTAAGTCACGTGACTGTAAATACTACTCACGATGCAAACGTCACATTACTCAGTTTTATTGCATTTTCACAAAGACCAAAACCATACTGCCAGGTTAGTTGTTATGTTTTTTTCATAATTTTAAAACTCAACCGAACTTGAAAATAGATGTGATCGAAGATCGACATCTGATCGACAAAATATCTACGCATTTTTTTTAAATCACCAAATAAAATAATTTAATTTCATAATTTTTTTATGAGCCATGTTATGTCTATGGTAAGTAACAATGACGTCACACGTATCAACAGTCAACAGAAAGCGTTTTCGCGCCAAATTCAATTATACATCTTTTTTTTTAGTTTTTTAACCTAAAAATAAGCAAATAAATTATGGAAATCATTTTTTGTCTGAGATCAATGACTAAACATAGCCTTAAACTTAAAAAAAAATCAAGTACCCAGTTGTATCATTTACTTACTTAAAATAATTTACACTTGTAGCTTGTAACTATAATGATAATATACATATTTGCATTGACTTGTATCAGTATGACATATTGTGTTAAAAATTATAAGAATACTATAGGCCGTGTGTTATTTTTAGTGTCCCACTGATATGCACAGGCACTAAATTAATAAGAGTGGTTATTGGGTGTTATGCCTTAGTTTAACCTGCTACACTATCTTGCGGGTTGGTAGAGTTTAAATGAGTTTGATATTTTCTAATTAATCTATACGGATGTTTGGACCTAATCTTAACGAAACAATACAATGCATCAGTTTCCTACAAAACTGATAAGACTGCAGAAAAAATGGCGCTTAAGGAAAACGATAAATACAACAAAGCTACAGTCTAACTAACATTACCGGCACGGTTGAGTTTTTACCGATAGTTTCTTTATTATCTGAAAAGTAAATCCTTAAAATCTCAATTACTAAGGCTCAATTGCACCAGTATTATTAACCTAGAGTTAGTCCTAACCACAAGCTAAATTGACAGAAAATGTATGAATGACATGTAACTTAACTTGCGGTTAGGACTAACTCTAGGTTAATAATAGTGGTGCAATTGAGCCTAAGTATCAGTTGCCTGTCACTAGTCACTATTTCAATATACCTAAGCTTTTTCCAGTGTTTAGTAGATTTTATCAGAAAATTATTGAATCGAGCAAAACCTCTCTCATTAGTAGACGAGGCCCTTGCCCAGCAGACAGTGATATTATAGGGCTAATATTATCTATTGTCATTACGGCATAGAGTCAGCGTTGCGTTTTCGTTGCAATCTAAAATCTTAAAGTGTATTGTATAGAACGTAAATATTACTTACGTTTTCATTCGTAATTCGGGACGCGAGGCGAGGGTTGATCCGATGCTCAGGCTATTTTATTTCTTTTTCAATCTGCTTCTTTTCTTCAATTTGCTGGTGGTAGGATATTCGTATCCGACCGGATGGCGACCACCGTACACATGGTGCTAAAACCTGCCATAGTGACCCACACTCCGTGTGTGGTTCGCGTTCCAGGATCAGCCAGTGTACTTCCGGTTCTCTCGGGAGGCTTGCGGCATGACTTGATGGTTGGTTGAAACGGGTATGGCGGTATCCCTGTATCTGCATACCGATGCAGATACGGATGACCGCATCCGCCTGTCTTGTCACAAGCCCCTCGATTTGCTTCTTCTCTCTTCGGATTCGGAGTGTGAAGAAACATAAATAGGCTGGCACGATTTTGACGACCACTGATAAACCCATTGTTTGTCAGTGGTCGTCAAAATCGTGCCGGCTGGTCGCTAGTTTTTTTGGACTTCACTACGCTTACCATCAGGTGCAGTATAGTCACTTTGCCGTGCCCGGTTAAAAAAAAAACATTTAAAAAGCTTGTTTCCTTTTCAGTATACCAAAAAGACGGTATAGGCCGTACGGTAACATCTTTGAACAATATTGTATAACGATAAAACCCAAATTGCACAGAAGCAGTTCATTATCAGATTTGAACACGAATACAAGTGATATCCGTGAGTGACCACCATTTGTTAGTATATTTTGTGGACACTTTGATATTCTTTAGGCTATAAGGAATGCCTCAGTGGCGTAGTTGTATTTAGGTACAACTACCGTTCTGAGGTGTGGGGTTCGATGCCCGGAGAGGGCAAAGTGATATTATTTTTTTTAATTTAGTATCTGCCCGGAGTGTGGAATTTGTGCCCTCGTTTTCTATCACATCTGGGACAGAAATATTCTCAACGAAATTTTTTATGTTTAATTTGCTAGTGCCCCTCTGCCCCCCCCCCCTTCAGCATACAGGCATTAACTTATCTATGTATAAGGAATATTATATTAATAGATAGTATTATCACGCAACAAGTGACTATAATGTTATTATAGTTTTTTTGTAATAGCCGTGGTCGTGGACAGTCGACACTAGATCTAGGTAGTTGTCACGAATCGGGGCACATGTATATGTATTTAATAAATTAATTGCACTGACTTATGTTTAAATATCATTTAAAGAGCAGCATTTCTAGGTGGAGGCGGACAACGTTTTTATTCATATTTCTTAGTAATAAATAAACTGCGTTCTAAACTAAGGTTCTAAACATAAATCCATGTACTAATAGCTTTAAAATATCTTCTAGTCACGACTAAAATAGTGGTTAAAAAGAAATCGATACTATGGTACTTATTTCAATCTGATATTTTTATACTATTTGTAGATTTTGATTTTTCCAAATATCCTACCCTACCTAATCCAGAAAGGTCGAAGAAAACATTTTGCAACTGTTCAGGGGATGCGTATTATACGAAAAAATTAACCCACACAACATTCATGTCTTGTAATTATAGACGAAAGTAAGTGTCATTTAATGATTACAATTTATAAAAAATAATTTCGCTTAAATAACTTGCAATCACGCGTACACAACCGTCCGAACGAAGGCGTAAGAATCTATACCTGTTGCGTTCACACAAACAAACTTTCGCTTTTGTGTGAATGAAACAGGCGTAGATTTTTTTCGCTTTCGTTCGGCCGGTGTGTACCCGCCATTAAACGAACTATCCGTAAGGTCAAAGAAAGAGGAAATGGCTCCAGAAACGTACGCTACAAAGCTTGCTTCCGATTACATTCATAACATTCAAAGGAATACTTTAGACCCGAATATGTCGTCTGGTGCAGATAATTCAAGGTACGACATCAAAATACAATTGTTTATAAAATATTGCAAAAGTTGTTTCAACAATTGATTTACTTATCACCTATTTCAGTATTAGTAGTGAAGACCAATTGAATTTTCAAAGAGGCGCAGCATTTCCTTTCAAATCAACACCGAGTGGTAACCTGAAAGTCCAGTCAAATCAAGTAAAATTATGTCTCATACACACGTAAATATTGATTAAAAGAATAATACTTATGAAACACTTCCTTCTCAGGTGGTTTTTCAATCTTCTACAGTTGGTGTTTTGTTAGCTGATCCAACACAAGCAAAAGTAAAAGTAAAGTTTGAAGGTAAAACAACTGACGACCCTGACGACGAATTGACACAAAATGTTTGTATTACATTACAATAGTACGTTAGCACTTATTGAACTCATACAATTTGTTTTCATTAATGGTTTGTTTAGGATAATGATAATTCCGATCCAAGACTACAATATGGTCCAAAAGAAGCAGTGAATTACCAAGCTAAAAACATATTAGGCAGTGAACGATCGCAGAAAACTAAAGTACCCAGTTCAAGGGAAGACAAGGGAAAGGACTTACTAAGTCTCGGGTACACCGCAGCAGGACCCATAGACTGGATGCGAGTGCAACTACCGAAGAAACAAGACATGTTCCAAGAATTCTACCGAAGAATTCATAACTACGTGTGAGACCTTTGTTCATTAGATCATATCTAAATCGACAACAATACATCGTCTAGTTTTATTATCAGTTTACTTATCAGCCAATATTTATCGTGTAACTAATAAATACAGGCGTGAATGTGTTGCGGTAAACGTTATGAAAAATGAAATCCCCATTGATAACATCGGGTCTCTAACAGATTTGAAAACAATTATTCACCTCTTTTGACAGAACTGTACATCGTGACCAATGACATTGATCTTCGTCAATATCCAAATCCTTATCATGGATACCTACTTGTTTATTTTACAGAAATACAGACACCATAGTTCATATAGGAAATGAAGAATTTAATTGTCATCACATTGTCCTGCAAGTTTATTCCTCATTTTTCGACATGAATACCTTTCGAGAAATTGAGTTACCTCCCGTAAGCAACAATATCTGATAATTATCAAACTACTTTGAACAAGAAATATCAAATATGAAATATGTATAATACTAGTGACACTTTGTAGACAAGCGTAACACCAGAAGCTTTCCAAACATTATACGAGTGGATGATATTCAATGGTGCTGAAAGTAATAGAGTTCTGAAGAGAGAGAACATACTTGATTTGTTCTGTGCAGCGCAATATTTGTCTATAAAAGGTAATGTTAGCTTTACTAAAAACGTAGTGGGACATGCCCCTCGACCGAGCCGTTTGAATGTGTACAAATATTTGAGAATTTTACAACATATTTTTACTTGGAACCACTTCTGAACGGATCCATGTGGTTAACTCATGCTCTAAATATAAACAGGAAAATATATCGTTGGATACATGCCGCTTCCAACAAGTCGGGTTGGGAATCTTTGGGAGAGACATGTTATGCAGTCGACACCGTGTGGCTCATAATGATGATGCTCATTTCAAACTTACAATTAAATGGTCTAAAGAAAGAAACCACAGTTGAAAATATAAATATAATAATAAGCTTAAAGCATTTTCATACAAATAGTTACGTCTGTTTTTCGTGGAGAGAGTCAGGGATTAATACCACAAATTACTATGCTAATAGATACTTCGGTCGTTGTTTGCATTTTTCATTATCGCAATCAACCGATAAAATTTTTTTAAGTAAAAATACTTATGGCACAATTTTCCTCCTTCGATAACAGATTTAGAAGATCAATGTTGGTCGTTCATCGTGAATGAAGATCTCTTCACTGAAGACACGGCGTTTGCATTATTTAGGGAAGCCAGATTGAAGGGAATGACTCCCGTGATGGATTTAATGGTGGGATATTATACATTTAATATCTTATTTTTATAAATGAATCGTTGATTCGCCAAATCATCCTGATACAATATTAAGGTTCTATCCACATTAATTCATTACATTTGTTAAGTAACAGCAACTTAAGATGAATATTTAAGTGAGGCCTCAACAGACACCTAGCATAAAATGTGGTGGTCTATAGAATTTTGCACCATCCTTTTTTTTATAATGTAAGATTAAAAATTGGATGGATCATAGTCGTGCGCTGTTGTGCGACTTTTAGTATAATTATGGAAATCTTTTGGTGGATTTTAGTTGAATATGATTTGTTCATGTTTTTAGGTACCTCGTGTGATGCGATTCTTTCTGCCATTGGTGGCATCAAAAGATTTCCTTGAGCTGGAACCCGAAGAAGCTATGACCTTTTTAAAGTCGAACTACATATCCGTCACAAGGTTATCTTATTTATTTTGATAGCGAAATAAACAAGTTTGTCTTGTGCTTAAAATATTTAAAGAATGGATGACGACGTTAAGATTACAAGTATCGTTATATGGATAGTATAGTCCATCGCCTGCTAAAAAAATCTAAACAAATCCAGAACTAGAATCTCTACTTCTTCCCGCCATACAAAATATGTATGTATATGTGTTACCCTCTGCGTAGTAGTATTTTAGCTGAGCCTTAATAACTCCTGCAAGGTTAATTAAATGCTGTTATCTTCCATACGACGTGTAAATGAAAACGATTGATAAATCACGATAATTGCTCTGCTCACTATTTGTACTGGTATTACAATCATTGTATTTAATTCTTCACCAGTTTAAAGTACTATAAATCGGGTGCGGTGTTTTTCTTTCATGATTTGCCCGGGGTTAGATCCCCAGAGGGAAGTTCATTTCACGCAGTCAGGTCGTAAAAAATCAGCCAAATTGTTACCGTCATGCTACAAAAAATGTGTTACTCTCTTGCACCCCATACTAAATTAGGACGAAGTAGAAAATGTATTAACGAATATATCAGTACATAAGCGCTATACAATGGTACTAATCATGGTCACGTCTGCAATGCAAAATCCACGTATGGTTTCTCTTAATTTAAGTAGTTTTCCTTAAACAGACGTGTGTAATGTGCATAATGCGCAAAAGTTATAAACAATACTTTATTATCGTATATGTATTATGTTGGAATAAGTAAATCCCTCATTTAGAGTTAAAATAAATTATCGTGTGCGATGTTTGCTTGAAATGTTGTTGCTAGATATTTATCTTATAAGCTACCTCTTTACCTTAAGGTACTTGAACTCTAGAACTACTGCCATTGTTAAGACATCCAGCATATTTTCATGATTATTATCTACGTCTTCTTTAAAATGCTAGCAAGGAAAGTAGCCAACACTGTTTGACGACTCAAGGACTCCTGGATAGATTTCCTATACTTCGAACTTCGAATAATCTCTCTAAACATTCGATTGAGCGTAAATTATTGTCGATCAATTAAATATTATGATAAAACATATTATGTGTACCTTTAAAAGTTCCCTAAATATGATTGCTTATATTTTAGTGAGATAGAGGTTCTTATGGCTGGAGTTCGATGGTTGTACGGAGATTGGCCTGCTCGTCGGCGGTTAGCCGTCGAAGTTATGCGCTGCGTTCGATTCGGACTGATATCGCCGTGGCAACTTGTTGACATAAAGCGAAACCCCGACAATTCAGAAATATTGGAGTTGGTCAACGAATCTGAAGTACAACAGATGGTTGACGATGGACTGGCGTGAGTTTATTAATACTTTATCACAGAATCATCATCATCGTTCATCACTTCATCATTAGACATTTTTCAACCTTTTTGGTGGAATTACTATGGCATATTTTTTTGTTAACTAGCCGGCTCATAAGTTAAGATACAAATATAAACGCCTTTAGTTTTGTGTACCCGTTACATCTTACTTTACAAACTTCACCTGTTTAAAATATTAGTAGTTACCTATAGATTGTTATGTAATTATGTGTGTGTAAGTTCAAAGTTGATGGTTAAGGTAATCGATTACGTAAACCACATGTTGTTATCTCTATCATGCGATAATTATCATGAACATTTATGCATTAATGACTATGTAAAGATTGTGTGATTTGTAGTGCTGTGTTGAGAATTTGAGATTAATACTTATCTATTATCCAAAGACTTCTATATATACTACTAGACGGCTGTTCGGTACATAGAATGTGCGCACTAAGTCTCTGTTAATCGACCTCAACTCACTATAGAAATCTGCTCTTTTCCTTAGCCGTGAAACGTCAAACACTCGCTGTCATGTGCCACAATTTTACTTCGAAACAGCTTGTCTATTAAATACATAGAAGTCTGCTATTATCTCGTAAAATCGATTTTTCATTATTGAAGATCGCTATCACCCTTCGTCATCCAGCGGTTTGTTAAGCTTTTCAACTTGCCAGACTTCTACTTTGGAAGAACATTTTTTCTCTATTCTAAACGGATTTAATAACTTATGAGTGTGGCAATCTTTTACATCTATTCCTATCGATACTAGACGTCATGTGCGTAAGGCATCGAATAACGTCAAAGTTGTATTGCTGCACTAACCCATATGAAGCCAAGCTTGAAGAAAATAAACTCATATGTACCGATAATTTTAGTCTTTGGTATTTCCTGAATTACTGATACTCAAAATGTTAGTAATGTTTATTCTCAATTCTATTCTGGACGCTACATCTTAAATTATTTATTGTTTTCACTTACATATGTACAACAGATATGTAAATCACATATGCCCGACAATGAATATACTATTCTCTGGGAATACATTATTTTGTTAATATACCCAAAATAACTAGACCGTTGTGAAACTTGTGCCAAGTTGTCAATTTTATTAACATACTAAAATTATTGTAAATGACTAAGGTTTATTTGTACGACATATGCCACCACGACGAAATGATGGATAAATAACATAAGCTTACGCCTGTATCCCCGAAGAGGTAGACAGAGGCGCACTAGCGAACAAGTACACCCACATTTCGCCGAGCTTAGTTCCGTCCCAGATGTGATAGGGGGCGAGCTTATCGGTATTACGATAAATAGATAAATTAAATCTTTTAATTTAGTAGACAATGACGTGTGTTAAAGTTGTTAGAGAACGCAAATAAGTTGATGTATATCAAACTATTGCATAATTTGTGACTATAATCACAAGTTTAAATTAAAAACTTAAGCGACCGACTTCCAATTTACCCATCGTGACCAAATTTATATGGGACCACCCTTGAAATAAGCTTTATGGAACACAAAGAATTTTGAAAATCGGTGCACATTTGGCGAAGATATCGAGTAACATACATAAAAAAAATAGACAAATTGAGGACCTCGTCCTTTTGTGGAAGTCGGTCGAAAATTAATAGCGAATTGATATTTTTTAAACAGTTAAAACCACATAGGGTACAGGCATACAACTATAGGATTACTGAACCAAAAGGACTCTGGAGTCATTTTCACCCAACCAGAAACACATTGTTACTTGCAAGAGAACTCACATAATCAATAAACATATTAATATTTACCACAATGTAAACAATACAAAGAAACATGTTATTCCCTTTTTCGAGCCTTACCAAAATAAGGTAAAAGGACACGTTACCTTTAACCATGCTTATATTTCTTAGAATAATGACAATATTTTGAAGTATTCTTCATTCTAGAGGTACTTATTCAAATATAGTCTTCCCTGATTCAAATATGCATTTACAGTTATGTGATCATAAAGTATTGGTACGGCAACAATTCCAAGAATTATTACCACTGGATAGATGTACTTGGACTCTCCGAACCAGCTGAGAGGAACTGGATTGGAGAAGAAAAGGTAAATTATGATTTTATCCACAGACCTAAGACAGTTAATATTTTACGCTTATTTTTCATTCATTTTTAAAAATCAAAAGGATGGAGGATGCTCAAGACCGGGCGAAGTGGAAGCGTTTAAGTAGAAAGGTAGACCCTGGTTCTAGGCCGGGATAAGCTAGGCACAAAGAAAGAAATGCAAATGCTGAAGCCATTGATTTTAAAAGAAGAAGAAGAATAGAGTTCTAAACAAAATATTGTCTAGTTATTACATATGTAAAAACACTTGAGATTTATAAGGTTTTGGAAAAAAAAAGTTGAAATAAAATTACCGTATAAACAATCCAGCCAACTCCAATCCAACTTCGATTAAAAACTGTTTGTCATAAAATTGTTCTTAGAATTTGTAAAGAAGTGCCTATTATCACTTACGTAGGTACGGATTAACTGAAAGTAAAAGACAATGAATGATAAACAGAATGCAAAATATTTGCGGAAAGAATGTGTGGGATTATAGAGCTTAGCTATCTACTTATAATGACCTAATCAAATTAGGATTCAACCTTGTAATATTAACAAACATATAAATTAGTACTTACTTAATACTAGGTACGAACCTCTAATGATGGTAGAAAATAATTGTAGAGATATTTCTATCACAGAGGATGATAATACAATGAGTGTGCAACCTGATGGTAGTATGTTGTGTGGGCTCCATTTTCCGCAATCAGTCCATTCCACTGATGGACCATTGTGCGTGACGTGATGCCAGCTAAAAGTTTAGCCAGCCTAGCTCCGACCAAAAGCGCAGGATCTTCCTGGGGTCTCCGCAGGCTTCTCGGAGCGACCTCGGTGTGTTGAGGATGGTAGTAATCTCCACTCCTCCTAACCGCCAAAAATATAAGTGCATTGCCAATCGTAGTACAAAAGAATATAAACTGGGCAGATGAGGAAAAAAGTGGGCCGTATAAAATGGAACAGTGCTAACATTAAACTGGCATTTCATTCTTACGATGCATAAAACTTCGACACTTTGCAGAATCACGTCACATACAAAGATTTTCTCAAATATTTGGAGCAATTCATGGTACCGAAGGACCAGATGTACCAGCAGATGGCTATGATGCAACCTCCTAGGAGAAATGATGACATGCCTGGTAAATATTGCAACGGATTTACGATCATACGGAGCTATTGTTCCATATCGCATGCGTCATATCCACTTAAGAGATTCGTTGAATCGTCTTAAATATAATAATTGTATAAACTATTAGGTAATCAATAGAAAAAATCTGTTTCTTATATCATCTGATGTTATTAACGTTCAATAAGATGTCCGTTTTAAAATAAAATTTGCACGGGTATTTTCATGTACACTCGCGCTTTCCTTTCAAATTCCCACTTCACTGAGTTGTTCCTGTTTTTATGTATAATATTATGTAATCATCATCATCATCATCAGCCATAGGACGTCCACTGCTGAACATAGGCCTCCCCCAAAGATTTCCAGATCGACCTGTTGGAAGCGGCCTGCATCCAGCATGTATATTATGTAATATTACATAACTATTGTATAAGTAAGTATAGAAATAGAAAAACGTTGTAGGTAAAATCATACTTTGATGCACTGTGAACAGTGAAAAATTCGCATCGAAACCCGCGCGTCATCGTGAAATGCGCAAATAATACTTGCCGAAGTTTCTTCATCATTTTTTTACATTCTGAAGACCTGAGGGCCTAGTTTGTAAAACGAAGTCCGCAACTGCGGATTTCGTTTTACAAACTTCGGACGTTTTGCTATTCTATATGGCTCACGTGTCCGACCGATATCGGTGCTATAAATTTCGTTTCGGAGAATGCTATGCTGTAAACCGTTTGACAGCCCACTCTTCGGTGTTGGGCATTTATTTGATCCACGTGCATATTAGTCTGTGCGGTAGAGTATCGATCCGATTCCAGCAACGGCGTACATAATATATCAATAGTTTTACCATACTTATGTTAAAATACTAGAAGCATTAAGAATATCAGCAACTATTAAGGCAGTAGCGAATGCAGTTTTCTCGATAATGATAACGTAAAACATTTATAGAATTTGTTTACGTGATCGCTAGCTAGAAGGTTAAAAATCATGGTTGAGCTACCTTCTGGAATAAATGTAATCCTATCCTTAAACCTGAATTGGCATTTATAAGTTAAAGTATGCGTCAATATGGATGTGCATTTACCTTTTTCGTTAAGTACGTAATCAAACTGTTTTCCCCATATTTTCAAGCATGCCTAAACCCTTTGGGCTTTGTTTGTATTATGCCCACTCATATCAATGCACTGATATGAGTTAAACCTAACACTTGTAATCAGACAGCAATCGTGCGTATTTGATTTTACATCGCACCTTGTTCCTACAATATAACATTTGAGGAATAGGATGCCGTTTCACCACTTTTACGAGGTTACGAACGTCTTTATATTCACACATATGACCCCACACTAAGATACGAGTCTTGTATCTGTTATACCTTAGCGTAAAAAGTATTAAAAAAAATAGAAATGTCAAATACTGCAAGTAACCTCTTTGGTTATAGTAATAAGATGGCGTAATACTCTAAGTTAAAAACACGATGTGAATCTTATTAAAAATTATTTATACTAAAAACGATCTATTATATTGTGGATTCCCAAATTAAATATATACACATAACTTCGACAGTATCGTGGGTATCAAGAACAACGAGAAATTATCCGTCTTACAACACCTAGACCCGAACCAAGTATCTGTGGGCCACACAAACATTTGTCTCGGTGCGGGAATCCAATCCGCGACCTCTGGCTTCACAGCCGACTACTCGCTTATTGGGCCACGGAGGCTGTCATTATATCTCAAACCAATATAGTATATCAAATCTAACTGAAATAACTAATATTATAAACGTAAAACTATGTGAGGATGTTTGGAATATGGATGTATGTTTGTTACTCTTTCACACAAAAACGACTAAATCGATTTGGAGGAAACTTTACAGTTATATAGATTATACATCAAAATAAAACATAGACTATTTTTCATCCCGGAAAAATGTACGATTCCCGTGGGTTGATTTCCACGCGGACATCAACTAGTTTATTATAATACTGGCTCTACACGATCGTCCACCAGTCCAGTCAGCAGAGAAGTAATTCGTGAATATGCGATGACGTCAGAGATTTTGTTTTAATCGATCATGAAGGTTGGTGTCATATTATAATGTTATTTTGGATGACGATTGTGTAGTGCCACCATTAAAATTAAAACCTTTGTTCACTATTTCATGCATCAAGCAATCGCCTACCTCAAAAAATCTAGCAAAATATTATATCTACAAACATTCCATTATGATTCGATCAGGTAGCTTACGTGGAATGGACAATGATAAAATGGATATGCGGAGACCAAAAATGGACTTTCCTTTACCAGCTACATTAAAAGGACTTGCCGGTGATAAGGACAAGTCTTTTCCTACAATGAGCGAATTTTTTGAAAGCAGGAGAAAGGTAGGTAGTTTTGCAATAGTGTACCATGCCTTTTTTAACTACTGCGTGTTTATTTAAAAAAAATTTAGAGCATTAAGCATTATTTAGTAGAAAACATGATTATAGGTTGATATCTAACAAAGTATTATTTAATGACAGCCTCCGTGGCGCAGCGGGCGAGTAGCCGGCTGTGAAGCGAGAGGCCGCGGGTTCGATTCCCGCACCGAGATAAATATCTGTATGGTCTACAGATATTTGTTTCGGGTCTGGGTGTTGTGAGACCCAAATTCTCTCGTAGTTTCTGATACCCACGACAAGACTCGATCTTAGTGTGGGGTCAGGACTATGTATGTGACTGTTGGGTGTTATTTATTTATTATTTTTCGAAAATGATGTACATACTATTTTTCTATTATAATGAATATTTTAAATAACAGACAAAGGAAGGAACTCAATCGCCATCACCAAATAGATCTCCACCGATAGAGATGGAAATGCCTTTGATATGCGATCGGAGAAGAAGTCCTGATGTTGATAAGCATCAGAAACATTTGGAGGTACATAAAGTATAGTAAAATAATTTAGCGTTGTATGTTATTCGAGAGTGGAAAGCTATATTTTCACTCATAACGTGATGATTATCATCATCATAAGCATAATAATATTGAATTTTAAAATTAATTTTAGAATTTCATCATCATCATTAACAGCCACAGACGTCCACTATAGGACTTAGGCGTCCCCCAAATTAGTATTATGTCATTTAGTATTTACTTGAATTTATTTTATAGATTTTTAAATTTTATTTTTCATTTTTACATTTTCAATCTAGGAGCAAAGGAGACAGTTAGAACTACAGAAACAACAGTTGCAAAACCTTCAGGCGCAGCGACGGAAAATACAACAAATCCACATGTGCACTGTAGAGCAAGATACTGTAATACTTTGTTTATATTTGTTTAGTTCAATTTGGTCGCTTCAATACTTTGTTAAAATTATTTAAAAAAATTAAGGTGGGGACGAAAAAACAAGATCCAATGTTTGATTTACCAGAAAAGGATTCTGATCTGAACACTACGAATAGCGAAACGAGCAGTGGCAGTGCCGACACTAGTGTCACAGAGAAGGTAACTTGCGGCTTTTATTTTTAATACATACATACATAAGCTCACGCCTGTATCCCCGAAGGGGTAGGCAGAGGTAAACTAGCGAACTAGAATACCCACATTTCGCCGAGCTTAGTTCAGTCCCAGATGTGATAGGGGGCGAGCCTATCGCCACACCGGGCATAAATTCCAGACTCCTGATATGGAAAAATCTAAAATCACTTTGCCCGACCCGGGGATCGAACCCGAGACCTCAGGACGGTAGTCATACCGAAATACAACTACGCCACCGAGGCAGTATTTTTAATAGCTTCTTATAAAATACGATTATACTTCATCATACTGTTCTGTGTTCATATTTAGAATTATAGCCAAGCGCCTGTACACCTACTATGATTCATGTAGTAGAAAAGAATCAACAAAATTCAGATTAGGCGTTCCTAATGTCGTAATTCTACCTACCACTCGTCTCTTCGAATCGCTTAGAGCTTATCAAAGCTCTAGTGAAACTTGGCTTACACACCAGCTCTGATGGGTAACGAGAGCAGACACTGCCTTCAGTCTATAAGTACTTCTTAATGAATTCCTTACTGTGGCCATAGATAACATAACAAACAGAGCACACGATAACTAACAAATGGCGTAGTTTTTACCACGCTACTTAAGTTATTTTCAGTGAAATAAAAAATAAAAATGTGAATATTAAAGATATTATTTTATAGAATCAATACCAAGTAAAAAACGAAGAGAAGAGACACAGTGTAGCGGCATCGTATTTAGCTACTGCTACTGCAGCTTTGGCGGAGTCTCACAGGTTCTTGATGATTCTAGTAGAAAGCTTTAATAAACTTCCGTAATTCTAGGGGCCTTACTTAGAACAGCATTTTTAGCTGAGCAAATGGTTAAGAATAATCTGTCACTTTTTTCCTTGCGTGACATTGTTTAAAAATGAAAGGGACAACCTATGGTATAAAGATAAGCAGCGCTTAAATATTTTAATGAGTAAGGGGCTAGATTTTTACATCACTGTTTCCCTTTGTATACATTTGTTAGTTCAAATTGATTTTTGACCCTGTTATTGTAAGTTTTCTCGTCAAGTTAAAAAAGTATAGTAAAATATTTAAAAACTTTTTATAAACAAGTCTTTTTTTATAGCAGAGCCTGGCAAACGAACAGATGGGTCACCTAATGGTAAGTGATCTCCACCGCACATAGACACCTAAGACATAAATAGAATCATTAGTGCGTTGCTAACCTAAAAAGAGGGAATGGAAGGGGAGTGAAAAGGAATTGAGAAAAGGGGGGAAGGGGGCAAGCTACCACTTTACGTCAGTTTTCTGTGAGACAGTGGCATCAAACCGGTCAAGCCGGCCCATTCGTGCTGTAGACGTTACTGTCTACAGCGTGGCTCTACTAATCAGTCATCTCACTCTGTTAAAGAACCAAATCGTAATAATTGCCATAAATATGTAGCAAAATTAAACAATCTAAATGATGTTTATCAGATCACCTCAAGCGTCGGCAGCCCCTCGTCCTCAAACGACGAGTAACGCGTCTCGTACAGAGCATCCCCCGCGGGCACCCGCCCCCATGTCGCAGAACAACTTCCACAGCCCCAGGATATCACTCTTCAACCAGTCGAAAGAATCGCTTGCCAGAGTCAACATGTTAGTTGTGTAGTTATTCCTCATCTTTCTTTCTACCTGCCCTTATCCCACATTGATGTGGGGTCGGCGCAACACACTTTATCAAGCATGTTGCACATAAGATTTGGCTTAGTTTTTACGACCGGCCGCCTGCCTGACGTCAACCCTAGGATCCAGTCCCGGACAAATTAAATTAGAAAATTTGCTTTGCCCGACCTGGGAATCGAACCCAGGACCTCTCGGTTCACAGCACTACATGCTGCCACTAGACCAAGGAGGCGACAAAGTTCCAGCCTTTAAGAGGGGTTAGGCCTTAGTCTACTACGCTGGCCTAATGCGGATTGGTAGACTTCACTACCTTCGAAATTCTTGTGGAGAAATGCTCGGGTATACAGGTTTCCTCAGTATGGTTTCCTTCACTGACAGTGAGCACGAAGAAAATACACTTAACATAGAAAAGTAGAAGTGTATGCTATGTGGAGTTGGTCTCGAAATACATATATGAATTAGTAAACCTAAATCATGCTAGAGTGGAAACCAAGTCTATCCAAGCTCAGTGTATTTCGAACTCAAACCTGAAAGGTGTTATGGGAAGAAATTGGATGTAGAAATGGAGGAAAGGGATTTTTCCAGCCGATTGTACCTCTATATTATACAATAAGTGCATTTTGAGAAATCAGGAACATCATTTGATAATATAAAAATGCCAATATTTCTTTGCCCGATCCGGGGATCGATCGTCGAACCCCAAACCTCAAGATGGTAGTCGTACCTTGCACCTAATACCACTACGCCACCGAGGCAGTCTTAGTATTAATATCAATTGCTATTAACATATCTATCTATATCGTTTAAACTCAATATTATTATTAGATACTAAATACTTCATCGATAAAGTATTTGATAATCTGATGATATGAGATTACGACTGCCTCGGTGGCGTGGTGGTATTTCGGTACGACTACGATTCTGAGGTCTCGGGTTCGATCCCCGGGTCGGGCAAAGTGATATTGGATTTTTCCATATCAGCCCGGAGTCTGGAATTTGTGCCCGATATGGCGATAGGCTCGCCCCTATGACATTTGGGACTGAACTAAGCTCGGCGAAATGTGGGTGTTCTAGTTCGCTAGTGCGCCTCTGCCTACCCCTTCGGGGATACAGGCGTGAGCTTATGTATGTATAATCTGATGATAAATTAAAAATATATTTTTAGGAACAAGCTGTCTACATCTATTCTCGGTCCTTCGAACAAGAAGTATATAGCGGACGGATCTTTATTCAATTGGGATCGGGAAACTGTTTTGGTGTTTGGTGGTATCGACCCACACACCGCTTATGGTGTTGGTCGTAATACTGGAAAAGATATCTACAGGTAGGCATAAAAAGCAGCATGCCCTGCGTATACAATATAATAACGCCTTCAGGGCTCTTTTAAGGCTCCCACCTTACTGCAGCGCATCAGGTATGTTCGCGGATGTACACACGGACGATTACTTCGCGATAATGCGCAAAAAAGTAGCGTCCATTATACGCAGAGTGAGGCAGAGTACCAATAGTTTCCTTAATGTTTTTTTTTAAAGTCTAGATGGGCCTACTATGAATAGATTTATGAAACTGCATGGCTTACATGAGGTTTGATAAGCCATACCATTTGCATATTGTGTGCTATTTATTATTGTATTATTACTAACATACATATTAAGAAATGTTGTTAACTAACAATTTGGGTCATTGAAGCCTGAAAATTAAATATTTTTATTGATTTATTAATTTTTATTATAAAATATATTGACAGCCGCCATAGCGCAGTGGGCGAGTAGCCGGCTGTCAGGCGACAGGCCGCGGGTTCGATCCCCGCAACGAGACAAATGTTTGTGTGCAAACACTTCTATGTTTACTACTAGACAAGCTGTTTAAATGTAAAATTGTGCCACATTACGGCGATTGTTTAACGTATGACGGCTAAGTAAAAGAGCAGAGGGGTTACCACCACCTCTTATAGCAATATTACTATTATCTTACTTGTACCGATTCCCGTACAAAAAACCGAAGTAAGACTATAATAATACTGCAATAAGAGGTGGTGGTAACCCCCAGATCTCTATAATGAGTTGCGGTCAATTGATGGAAATTTAGTGCGCAAATTCTATGTACCGATCAACCTGCCTAGTAACATATAGAAGTCTTTGTTAGTGTGGCCCGTGTGTTTTGTGTTTCGGGTCTGGGTGTTGTGAGACCGAAAGTCTCTCTTAGTTCATGATACCCACGCCACAAGACTCGATCTTAGTGTGGGATCAGGACCATGTCTGTGACTGTTGTGTGTTATTTTACATTGAGAATATGAGACTTATGTATAACACATTTTCGCATAACTTTTCGCTAAGAATAGCCAGTCACTTTTTTCCTTGCGTTACATTGTTTAAAAATGAAAGGGACTACCTATGGTTAATGATAAGCAGCGCTTAAATATTTTCATAAATAAGGGGCATAAAGATTAATTTCTAGAAATGAACCATGTGCAAGTTTATGACGACTAATATCGTGATAAAGTGGTATTATAGCTCTATTTTTTATTGGCATAATAACAGTTTTATAGATCATATTTATAACGAAATAAGAAATAGAAAGTCGAAAAGCGATTTAAAAATTGACAAATTATCTTATGTCGTAAATATTATTTGATAAAAGAAGGGATAATTCTGTATTATAGATTTGATCCAGTCACAAATGTGTGGGAATATGTGGGAGACCTTCCAGAGCCGAGACATCACCACTCAGTCGCTTTTCTAAGAGGACGTGTCTATCTTGTTGGTAAATAACACTTGTTCATACCATTAAAATAACAATACAATAATTAGGAAAGGTAAAAAGTGCCCTTAACCGATGCGAATGTATGAAGAGATTGATGAAAGTAGTGTGTCAGAATCGGGCGAAGTGGAAATCCATAGTCTCTGCCTACCCCTATGGGATACAGGCGTGATATTATGTATGTATGTATTAAAATAACCAATACCAATCTATATATTATAGTTCCATTTCACGTTAGTCTTCTTTTTTATAGCAGAGTTTGGCAAACGAACGGATGGGTCACCTGATGGTAAGTGATCTCTACCGTCCATAGACACCTAAGACACAAAATGAATCATGGGTGCGTTGCCAACCTAAAAGGAGGAAATGGAAGGGGAGGGAAAAAGAGATTGGGAAAGGAAGGGGGGAAATGGGCCACCGGAATTCTCACTCACCGAACGAAACGCGACAGCAAGCTGTCACTTTAGTCAGTTTTCTGTGAGACAGTGGTATCAAACCGGTCGAGCCGGCCCATTCGCGCTGTAGACGTTACTGTCTACTGCGTGGCTCTGTCACTCAAAGATGTCAGATGAATGTTTAATAAAATATATAAAAATATTAATCGTGTACAGGGGGTAGGTAGTCGCCTCCTTAGTCTAGTGGCAGCATGTATGGGCTGTAGACCGGGCGGTCCTGGGTTCGATTCCAAGGTCGGGCAAAGTAAATTTTCTAATTTAATTTGCCCGGGACTGGATCCCTCATAGGGGGTTGACGTCAGGCAGGCGGCCGGTCGTAAAAACTCAGCCAAATCCTCTTTTCAACATGCTTGAAAAAGTGTGTTGCGCCGACCCCACATTAAGGTAGGATAAGGGCAGGTAGAAATAATCGTGTACAGGGGGTGCCGATCCTCGGGATGACGATGTGCGAGGCAAGTCGGTGGTGGTATCCACAGTATGGAGTTACGAGCCAGTCACCCGCTCGTGGTACAGCGAGTCCGGACTGGCAGTTCCGAGGAAGAACTTTGGACTTGTTGTTCACAAGATGGCGTTGTACGCGATCGGTGGGCAGGACAAGAAGGGCAAGTAAGGATGATTTTTTATCCAGTTTACATTACATCAGTGGTAGAGTGGTAGAGCTGCCTGGACAAACTTCCAATCAAATCATTTACTGAATCCATTAAATGCTATACATTAGATTCCGTCAATATTTTACCGCCGCGTCAGTTCATAAAACTGGTTCATCAGAGAAGAACGGACAAGAAACTCTCAATCAAGTTTCTTTCTACCTGCCCTTATCCCACTTTCATGTGGGGTCGGCGCAACACACTTTTTCAAGCATGTTGTAGAAATGATTTGGCTAAGTTTTTACGACCGGCTGCCTGCCTGACGTCAACCCCCTCTGAGGGGTCCAGTGCCGGGGAAATTAAATTAGAAAATTCGCTTTGCCCGACCTGGGAATCGAACCCACGACCTCCCGGTCCACAGCCCATACATGCTGCCATTAGACCAAGGAGGCGAAGAAACTCTCAATTAAGTGTAATATGCAGGTACGATGGGACTGACATACCATTGTTGGGTAAAAGTCCCTAAAAAAAGAGATAAAAAAATAAAAGTGTAATATAATAATTCTTTTAAATCAAAAATTCTTATTCGTTTTCAATTTTGAATGTACTGATGAATGTCCTTGTTTAGAAGTCCCGTTCCTTTTGTGTTTTCATCAATAAAGTATGATAATCAGTCATACAAGTATGACAACAGTCATACACATGGTTTTGAGCCCATAGTTTTTGAGTATTGTGTCTCGGGTATTGTACCCCGTGGGTATCAAGAACTACAAGAAACTTTCGGTATCAACTTCGAGACCCGAAACAAATATCTGTAGGTCATACAAACATTTGTCTCGGTGCTAGAATCAAACCCGCGGCCTCTCGCTTCACAGCCGGCTACTCCCTTATTGCGCTACGAAGGCTATCAATAAATGGTATAAAAGAAGTTGCAAAATGCAATAATTTATATTTTATTTGACAAAGAACAAAACATAAAATTATGTATTATCAAATCGCCAAATGTGAAATCTTAAAGCCGCGTATGCTGCACTAAAACATTACACAAAAACCAACACAAAACATGTATTTTTTATCTATGGTCTTCTACGAGCAGGACACAGTTAAAATCGTTATTTTGCTTATGTTTTTTTGTCAAAAACTCAGTTTTTTTGTGTAATATTGAGAGAAAACCAGGAGACGCAGTTTCACATTTATTTGCTAAATACTAATAATTTATAAGTAGGTATAGATGGCACCGCAGGGCACGTATTTGGTTATTTCCCGGCTCATGTGACGACAATAATGAATATGTCAACAAAAATTTGTTTTGCTTTACGTCACGGCACGTCGTGTGATCGATGCACAGATATGACTCGACGGTATTTTGTTATACATTATATTTTCATATAAAATTGTTATAAATCAGTAAATAATAATCTTTCAATGGATTTCGATTATTTTTATGTTTACTGGTGGAAGGGACTGCTTCCGTGGCGTATTGGCATTGCGTGCGGGGTACGAGTATGATTCTGAGATCTTGGGTTCGATCCCTAGGTCGGGCAAAGTGATATTGGACTTTTCAATATCAGCCCGGACTCTGGAGTCTGGAATTTGTGCCCGATATGGCGAAAAGCTCGTCCCCTATCAAATCTCGAGCGGAACTAAGCCCGGCGAAATGTGGATGGTAGATATTTATTGGGCCACCGGAAATCTCACTCACCCAACAAAACGCGACAGCGATCTACCACTTTACAATGGTTTTCTATAAAACAGGTCGAGCCAGCCCATCCGTGTTGTAGACGTAACTACCTACAGCTTTGCTTTACCACTCAAATATTTGTTCCTGACTTCGATAGGCCTTACTGTTAAAAACATTTTCGCTTATCTTTTCGCTAAGAATAGTCTGTCACTTTTTTCCTTGCGTTACATTGTTTAAAAATGAAAGGGGCAACCTATGGTTAGAAATAAGCAGCACTTTAATATTTTTATAAGTGGTAGAGCCACGCTGCAGACAACATCTACACCACGAATGGGCCGGCTCGATCGGTTTGATACCACTGTCTCACAGAAAACCTAAGTAAAGTGGCAGCTTGCTGTCGAGTTTCGTTCGGTGAGTGTGAATTCCGGTGGGCCATTTCCCCTCTACCTTTCCTATCCCTTTTTCCCTCCCCTTACATTCCCTCGTTTTAGGTTGGCAACACACCCATGATTCTTATTGTGTCTTGGATGTCTATGGGCGGTGGTGATCACTTACCATCAGGTGACCCAGACCATTGCCAGTCTCTGATAAAAAAAAAACAAGTAAGTAAGGTGCGATATATGTACTAGGGTACTACGTTCAGTGGAGAGGTTCGATCCAAAGTCTGGTTCGTGGAGCGAGGTGCGGTCCATGGGGGTGGCTCGCATGGCGGTCGCGTGCGCCAAGTACCGCGACTACATCTGGGTGGCGGGCGGCATGACCGGCGAGAAACGACGGCCAGTCTGCAAGATCGTGGAGTGCTACAACTCCAAGACTAACGAGTGAGTCTTCATGTACTATATTTCTTATAAATATATATATATATATATATATATATATATATATATATATATATATATATATATATATATATATATATATATATGTGTGTGTGTGTGTGTGTGTGTGTGTGTGTGTGTGTGTACAGTAAATACCTACTCAGTAGAAACGGGTATTTATGCGCTTGAGTATTTATCCAAGAAGAATCCCATCATTAACCGAGATAAAGGCTCAGAATATGGGAAAAGGTACTTTCGCATGTCCATTCTGAATGTTCAGATTCGAAGTTCTGGGCAAGAGACGCCTTGCTTAGTTTTGAAATAGTTGAATTTACGTTTGCTATCAAGATGTTCAATATTTTATAGTTGTTAATATATTTGATAATACACAGATGGACTGAAATACACAGTTTACGTTTCCCAAGATGTTTTGCCACGTTGTTCGCTATGAACGATAAATTGTACATTATCGGCGGAGCCGGGAAAGTATCCGAGAAGGTAAATAAATTGATCTGATTAACGGTTAGTTTCAAATACAATTACTATTTTTAAGATACTCTTTATCTTATACATATAGCTAAAGATAAAGGCCTTTATTCATAATGACTTAGTGGGACGCTATAATACCGCTGAAGGACGTTTCCTAAAAATTGTTATTCATAATAGCTCAATAGCGTTAAAACGTTCCCGAAATCTCCCATAAAATATCTGCAATTTATAGAAGCTGGCACCCTACTTTAACGCTTCAATAGCAAAAAATATGGCCGATTTTGATCAGCTGATTCGTATTTGACGTTCCACCAGTTTTGGTTGAGATTAATTTGAGGGTGCCTGCGACTTCTATCATAAACATAAAAAAATAAGCTCACGTCTGTATCCCCGAAGGGGTAGGCAGAGGCGTACTAGCGAACTAGAACACCCACATTTCGCCGAGCTTAGTACCGTCCCAGATGTGTTAGGGGATGAGCCTATCGCCATATCGGGCACAAATTCCAGACTCCGGGCTGATATGGAAAAATCCAATATCACTTTGCCCGACCCGGGGATCGAACCAGAGACCTCAGAACCGTAGTTTTACCGAAATACCACCACGCCACTGAGGCAGTCTTCTAGACTTCAGAGAGACTTCTATCAAATGCAATTAATGTTATAAACACGATAGTTTGTAAGGTTGTATGGATGTTTCGTTACTCTTTCACACCAGAATGGTTGAACGGATCTGAATTTAATTCGGTAAAGAAATGAATTATAGTCTAGAATAAAAATGTCTAGGACAACAGGACAAAACTTATGATGCAAAAGTTATGACCTCATGTTCATAAGTCGCTCAGTTTATTTGAAATATACGCGCGCTAGGTCGGACAGCGTAATAATATTGAGAGAATAAACTTGTCTTAAGTGATTCTTCACCATTCACAGAACATTCGAGGATGTATTTATTTATAAAGGAATAACACATAGGCTACTTTTTTTAAAATGTAGGGTCTCCGTAGGATAGATTTGTTTGAAGTCAGCTAGTATTTAATATTTTCCGTGTGGTATTTAATTACATACCTTGATTTCAACAAAACATCTTTTCTTCAATATCATCATTATCTAAACACGAATATAGCGTGACATGAATAAATCAAGAGAAATAAAACACTTCAAAAATACAATGATGAATTTATTAAATCTGATTCAACAAAAAATACTTATGCACGCATGTTGCCTAATAATTCTTCAATACAATGGTTTTGAGACGGTTCTGTTGAAGCCGCTGTGAACTGGAAAGTCCGGTCCTGAATTCCTTTCTCAGAGAAGGCAGGGTATTTTTCTTACACGATTTAAAAGCCCCCTTTCATTGATACGCTCCAAGGAATATCCTCCGAATCTAAATTTCATTTCCAAATATCCATAATCTACCCATCTTCGTTGATGTTTAGGTATTGCATAAAACAAAATCACTTCACATGCAACAAACATAGTTTTACTTGGATTAAATTAATTAAATAAATATATAAACAAACTAAACTGGTCGCCATGGTCGCCATTTGCCATTTCGAATTGCGCGCGCAAGACGAGCGTGAATGATTGTTTTTTTTATTAGGCCATCGTTCCATGACTTTCCAGAGACAAAACTTGTCAAATTACGTTTTATCTATGTACTAGCAACATTGTGACACGGTAAATATATTTTAGGTAATGGAGCTATAGTAAACTATTATGAATAAAGAATTTTATCGAACCTTCGATAGGCTTAAAATGCATTTTTACCAATATGAGTTTATATCGTCATTAGGGGTTTTATTATGAATAAAGGCCTTAAATGTCTTTGGAGGTTACAAACATATTAATTTCCCAAGTAGTTTCAATTACTATTATATATTTTGGATCAGTACTAAACAGTAATAATTTATTCTGTAGTACCTGCTACAACTTCTTATAACAGTCTTACAATCGAGCGAAAGGTCATCTAGCTATAGATTATTTTCTTCACCTATGTATGAAAAACCCACAATACCAAAATAATTATAGATGCGCCAGATTCCTGTAAAACGAAACTGAAACTTTCAATTTACGCTTATCTTATGATGAACAGGGTTCATTTATATTTTATTTCGTCTCTATCACTTTCACAGCCTTGAACGTATTTAGAATTACATTAATGTTATTTCTATTTTAAATAATCATTGCAGTAACTACCTAATCGAATTAGTTGTCGCTGTTTATTGGAATACAATTTGTTTTGAGTCTGGGTTTAATACATGAATGTTATTTCTATTTAAAATTATCGTTCCAGCGGGCTTAGACAAGTGGGTTATGCGCTAGTCGAATAAAACAAATGTATGGGAATTCCCATACATTTATTCTATTCAACTATTCTAGAGGTATTCGATTAATGTAATCGAATTGTTTGTCGCTCTTTATAGAATTTGGCACTGAGACAAATATTTGTTTTGAGTCTAGGTATTGTGAGATTGAGTTTCCCGTAGTTCCTGATTCCTGGAAAACTTGTATCTTAATTTGAACCGAAGACTGTGCGTGTTTCTATTTTATTGTATTTTTAAAGCAGGTGATAACCTAATAGTAAGTGATCTTCACCGCCCATATACCTAATCATAGATAGATTATGCTTATGCTTCTTTGACCTGTCATAAGTGCTTTTTATACGCCTAAGTGACCAATAAATATGTCAGGAGAAAACAGCAAGCAGTGTGGGAGCCATAGACGCGTGGGACTGGAAGGATCGCCAGTGGAAGCTGGAGACTGAGATGTCGATGCCGCGACACGGACACGCGCTTGCATATCTCGGCACACAGCTTATTATCATAGGTGAGTTCGGAAACGGTCCAACGGAAGATCAGCGCTGGCCAATTGACCAGCATATGCTGAGTTTGGGTCGTTTTTGTGACGTGCGCATGAAAACATCATGTTATTTGCTAATTTTAGTTCAGATATGTAAATGTATTTACATGCCATGTCATGAATAAACATTTCTTTCTTTCTTTCTTTCTTTCTTTCTAGTTAGCTTCAGATACTGCGACGCTGCATCAATGACTACTTCCATTGTTTTTAAGCACACAATTTTAACAAGTAGACAATTATTTATAAAATTTGCTTTCATTGTTGACTGCCTCGGTGGCGTAGTTGTATTTCGGTATGACTACCGTCCTGAGGTCTCGGGTTCGATCCCCGGGTCGGGCAATTTCATGACTACTTGCTCCACCTGCCGTCACTTCGTCTGGTCATGTGCCTTGCCCAACTCCATTTTATATTCGCAACTGTAGTTCCGACGTCGGGAAGCTTAGTTTGTCATCGTAATTCCACATTACATACTCTTGAAGTTTAATGCCAAGTATAGAATGCTTCATGGCTCTCTGTGGCACTCTAATTTGACGGAGCCCTATGTGTAAGCGTCCACGTCTCGGCACCATGTCATGGTAAGCAGAACACACTGGTTGATCAGACGAGTTTTAGGCATAAGGAAATAAGATGTACAACTTGGATATTGTTTGTAATAACATAATTATATAAGGAGTTTCCGATGAGATAAACATGTTTTTGTTTACTATTTTAATGTTGTTATTATGACCTTTTGTTACATATCATTGTAATACAGCTCGGTAGATGAAATCTCGTCAAAAGTTCCCTAATCTATAACTATGTACTTTATACAAATAGGTTCACGCTTGTATCCCCGAAAGGGTAGACAGAGGTGAACTGGTGAACTAGAGCACCAACATTTCGCCGAGCTCATTTCCTATCGCCATATCGGGCACAAATTCCAAGCATCAGGCTGATTCTTAATAGAAAAACTCAACATCACTTTGCCCGAGTCGCGATCAAACCTCAGAACGGTAGTCGTACCGTAAACGCAATACAACTACATCCCCAGGGAATTTTAATAATTATACAGTGGCGGCGCTAGACCAAAATTGAACGTCGCGATATCAGCTTTACGAGGCTCCTTGACTTTTCTGGCAAGATATATTGGCAACTTTATCCGATAAAGCCTCCTTACAATCGAGGCGGCATGCTTAATAATGTCATGCCACTCCACGCTAGTGTTATAGCACTATCGATCAGTGCGCTATCGATAACTGACCATCAATATTAGTTAATCTCTCGATGTGGCTATCGATACTATTCAGAATTGACAACGCTATCTATATTATCGATTGTACTGTCTAGTGTGCGTTGTATTTACAGCACTATCACGATATAAACTGATATTGAAGGGAAATTATCGATAGTACTATCGATAGAGCTTCACTAACAGCCTCAACTTTTTTTTTTATAGCAGAGATTGGCAAACGGGCAGATGGGTCACCTGATGGTAAGTGACCTCCACCGCCTATAGACACCCAAGACACAAAAAGTATCATGGGTGCGTTCCCAACCTAAAAGGAGGGAATGGAAGGGGAGGGACGGGGATTGGGAAAGGGAGTGGGGAAATGGGCCACCGGAAATCTCACTCACCGAACGAAACGCGACAGCAAGCTGCCACTTTACGTCGGTTTTCTGTGAGACAGTGGTATCTAACCGGTCGAGCCGGCCCATTCGTGCTATAGACGGTACTGTCTACAGCGTGGCTCTACCACCTTTAAACTGTCGACATTCCGGTCATGTCGGTTTTAAATAGTCCGTTTTCACCTTAAACTTATAAGTACCAGACGGGGGAGTCTTTACATATCTTATATATAAAACTTCCAAGTATGCAGGTTTCCTCAAGATGTTTTCCCTTCACCCTTCCATAAGTAATGATCAAAGAAAAATCTGTATGAACTCTGAAGGTGGTGTGACCACGATATACATGCGTGCGCTGAACAACGTGGAGTCGTTTTGCTGCGAGCGAGGTGCTTGGATCCGTGGGGTGGCCACCTTACCGTCCCCTCTCTCAGGACATGGTGCTGTCACACTACCACCGGCCTCACTCATGTAACTCGAGGTGAGCCTTTATACCCATACGTGAGAAGGTTTAGGGACTTCAATTTTATATAGGAATTGCAATCCGATGCAGTTTTCAATACGGTCGGACCCGGCCGGATTTCCAACAAACCGGTCGCAGCCGGCCGGATTCTGCCGAAATTAGTACCGTATCTGCAGTGGCGTGCAGACCATATAGACAAAGAAACACTGTCTACCCTGACAATTTGCTATTTACATAAATAATTAATAAAAATCATAACCAAAAAGAGATTTTCAAAATAGCAGCGCTTGGCTTAAATTGACATGAGGATGACGATTTTAATGATGGTGATGCAAGTGTCGAAGAAAATACTTTAGCAGATGTTGTTTACCCTGATCGAAATGCCTGTGCACGTCACTGCGTCTCCGCCGGATTAACGGATCCGGAAAACCGGATTGCAATTCCTAATTTATTTAATATACGTAGACCATAACTCCAGCCACATTCGCTATAGCCTACGTAGCGCAGCGGACAATAGCCAGTTGTTAAGCGAGGTCGCAGGATCGATCCCCGCACCGAAATAATAAATATTATAAATAGTTTTTATTCATAAATATTACAGACTCGTATCTTAGTGTTGGTTCAGGGCCTTGGTTGTGTTATTTATTTTAATAGAGAGATGTTTGATAATACATATTATGCGAGTTCCCAATCTGATGAGTTATATCTCCACTTTTATCATTCCAGTCATGAAACAGACTTAATTCAGATTATAGCGCTTACGTCTGTGCTGTTTGTGACGCAATTATAAAATTCTTTTTTCCAGTATTAAAATTTATCAATACGTAAGATGAAATGGCAATTTTACAATATTGCTCGGGCTGTCTTTATTTTAGCAATAACACTTAGGCTCAATTGCACCACTATTATTAACCTAGAGTTAGTCCTAACCGCAAGCTAAATTGACAGAAATTGTATGAATGACATTTAACTTAACTTGCGGTTAGGACTAACTCTAGGTTAATAATAGTGGTGCAATTGAGCCTTAATCTTGTTTATTTTATCAGTTCAAGATTTAATATCTGTTATCACCGATCTCACACTTCTATTTTGGAGAAAAACAACGCTTGGATGAAGAAAGTCAAAATGGAATCTCGACAAGCATTTTTAAAATAAAGATTTTTAAATGTTTTGTTGTTAAAGATAATTATTTTATCGAGTAAACAAATAATGTAAACTTTGTCGTTAAGTAAATTTTGTTGTGTAAAACTAGAACTTTTGGTTTATTTAAAGTGATTGTTATGTTAGGTTATAGTTTTTTGAAATTTGTTGTGCTTGTCATGTACATTTTAGTATATCTCAAAAACTTGTCACAAATTGATTGTAATGCATATATTTATATAATTTATGAAAATAATATTTAAAAATAAAGTCGTGTGTCTGAAATAAGTCTTTGAATTTACGTAAATTAACTCAATAATAAAATTAACCATCAGGTTCACCTCCCAAGAAAACTGTTTTTAACTAGTGTACATTTATTTTATGTAACTTCTTACAAAATCGTATCTTATCGATAAAATCCTTACATACTAATACACTGGACAACATTTACACAAAGCGTATCGGTCGATTCACAAAAATACATATTAAAATAATGTCTACCTACAATAATTACTATAAAGCATTAATCAACAATAAAATCTGATAAAAGCCGTTAAGATGTCAATTATAATTTCTAGATAAAAATAAATATTTTAGAACTCTACACGGCTGCATTAAATGCCTAAGAAAATATTTTGGATTTTAGTCAGTCTAATATTTTACGGAACAATCTTCAATAAGGCCATTGGTCCATAAAACTTTTTGGGACTCGAGACATACAGACTATAAGACTATTTATCAATCCCAAACTTCTCTGCAGACGCCAATAAGGTCCCTTTCAAATCCAGGCTCACAAGGTGGATATGTCTTGAAGAACAAAACATTGTTTATAGGAACGAACCGCGTCGGCTTTAGGTTGCGAAGCACGTCCTGGAAATTAAGAAAATGTTTAATATGAGTCTATTAGTACTGTTAAATAGTAAGATCCGTCTTATTACAAAAAAGCTTATCCTGAAACCATGAAAACCCAAACTGTATAGGATTCGTATTCTTTTGTTGCAAACTGAGAATTAGTACAAATGTAATCAATATCTGACTATCCCTGTCAGTTGTAAAAAAAGAAAAGTAAATACATAGTCTATGTTATAACACAATCAAAAGATTTCGAAAGACAATATCATAATAATATTAGTGTTTTTACTACAATTGTAAACAACAAACTACCTCTATACTAATTACTATTGAAAGATAAGTAAAGAAGGGACTTACAATGGGTATCCCATCAACTTCCGAAGTAAGCGGCTCAATGGTGTGCTCGTGCGACATTTCACCTTCGGTATGAACCATACTCCTCCTGTGGACATGCCTTCCATAGCACATCACACCGCACATCAACACCAACAACAAAATCTTTGCCATTTCGACTAAGATTCACGCGTCTCCGTATCAGTGTCGTATTCGTATGATGCTTCCGAGCACTCAACCGCTTTTTAAATATTGACGGCGTATCTCTGGAGTGCATGGTCTTGACGTCACGTTCGCAGTACTGTTGGGGCACGCCGCACGCCGCAGGTGCCAAGCCGACTGCTGGCATATGGCATGCTGTTTACACGTCCTTTACGTCATTCCTTAGATTTCCTGGGATTCGTTGCAATATTAGTGAATATTTTGTAAGGATTCTTGAGAACTAATGACGACGTGACTGGTTACGTGATGTTTTACATCAGTCGTCAATTACGACGAGTACTTTGACGAAGACTACTTTTTGAGTGACGTGTATAGTGAAAATATTGTCATAGAAAATGTTGTAATATCAGTCATCACATATATGCGATGGATACCTTACTCTTATAAATAAATATGCCCCTTACTTATAAAAATATTTAAGCGTTGCTTATCTTTATACCATAGGTTGTCCCTTTCTTTTTTAAACAATGTAACGCAAGGAAAAAAGTGACAGGTTATTCTTAACCATTTGCTCAGCTAAAAATGCTGTTTTAAGTAAGGCCCTATATGTTTACTACATAATATACTGATACTTATAAATATTAGTATGCAGATTAATAAAAAATTAAAGCATCTGATATTGAATCCTAACATGCTGAGAAATTCTTTCAACGTTTCCTTGTAGTCTAGTCATCAGACCATAAAATATGAGACCACTCTTGGAGCAAAGTCTCCAACATACAAAAATAATCATCAAAATGAATCCACAAATGACAGGGACATCACATAAAAGACATACAGACAAATTAAACGGACCTCTTGTTTTTGAAGGTCGGTTGAAATTGTTTCACTCATCCCATTAATACCAAATAAGTACGTCAGTTTTATTACCAATACAATTGGAAAAACCTAAATATTGGAATTGACCCATTGTCTTTCTAATTTCTACTAATTTCATAAATCCCCGATGTAATTGAAAACAAACTCGAGGAAGTCGTTGATCATTCCTGGAAATATTTACTATGATACTCACCACAAACTTTGTTCTAATTGGATAGCATTTGTGATCTATCTGCACAGTCGGATGGAGATAGTTTATACCAGCCAAAGTTTTCTATGTATTTACTAGACAAGCTGTTTAGAAGTAAAATTGTGGCACATGACGGCGAGTGTTTGACGTTTCACGGCTAAGGAAAAGAGCAGATTTCTATAGTGAGTTGAGGTCGATTAACAGAAACTTAGTACGCACATTATATGAACCGAACAGCCAGTTTAGTAGTATACATAGAAGTCTTTGGTATCAGTGGTAAGAGTATAAGAAAGAATGGGAATCAAAATACATAAAAATCAATTTAGGATTTAAAAATAGCTAATCCAATGTGCGTGCAGTTTTTTTAATATTTTAAGCATCAAGGACGGACATCAAAACATAATATCGGTAATATATCATTGTCTAACAATATACATATCTAATCTATCGTTATAGCACTCTTTATAACGCATGTCTAAAGCGAAATTGTTGAGTCAAGTGTTTAGTTTACAAAACAAACTTTTGCATGGAAGGAAACTGCGATTTGTTTGCTGCGACCCTTCTTAGAATTAAAATCACGCCACAGTTTTTATCTTTGAACCTTAACATTGCTATATGTCTGGTAACTTTATGCATTTCTTTTAGATAAGAATTTGCTGACTGCCTCGGTGGCGTAGTTGTATTTCGGTACGACACCATCCTGAGGTCACGGGTTTGATTCCCGGGTCGAGTAGTAATATTGGATTTTTTTGTATCAAGTCGGAGTCTGGAATTTGTGCCTGATATGGCGATAGGCTCGCCCTCTATCACATCTGGGACGGAACCAAGCTCGGCGAAATGTGGGTGTTCTAGTTCACTAGTGCGCCTCTACCTACGCCTTCGGGAATATAGGCGTGAGTATATGTATCTATGAATATAAGAATCTGATAAAGACGGGAAGATTCCAGAACAGTTATGTAGATAGTAGATACTTTGTTTATGACAATCTTCGTAATCTCTGCCTTCGAAGTAATAATAATAATTACAACTCACCTCCTTAGTCTAGTAACATTGCTCTGTGTGTGTGCCAGGAGGTCTTGCGTTCAAATCCACGGTCGGGCAAAGCTGTTTTGCTAACACGATTTACCCGTAGCAAAACCTAAGCAAAATTCTTTCTGCGACATGTTTTGCGCATGCGAGGTGTTGCGCCTACACTGAAGACTCCAATTTGGAATGGTGAATTAAATAATAACGCAATGCTTATTATCATAGTTTATTTATTAATTAGACACTAATACTTATGTGAAATAATCTAAGTATTGGAATTTTCGCAATTTGTTTATTCAATAAATTACGCATCGGAGAAATGTTGCAGCCCGCCTTAATGTACGCGAGCTTTAATTTTAAATACTGTTTATATCAATTTCGGACAGACTCCGTGGAACAGCGGACGAGTAGCCCCGGCTGTGAAGCCGATAGGCCGCGGGTTCGATTACCGCACAGAGACAAATGTTTGTTTCTCTCGTAAGAGTCTCGTAATTCCTGATACCAACGACACAAAATTCGTCTTAGTGTGGGGATTATGTGTGTGACTGTTGGGTGTTATTTATTATTATTTATTTCATCGTAATATGCCCAATGAGATTCGTTTGTGTTAGTTGTCCGTCGTCTCGTTATGCACTGAAGATTTGACCCCATCACTTCGCCAGGCGGGCATGTAGATTTGTCTGTTTGAAACAAAAAATATTTGTCATATTGTTACCTAGGGGGTTACCACCATCTCTTATAGCAGTATTATTATAATTTTACCTGTACCGGTTCCCATACAAAACAAACGAAGAACGATAATAATAATACTGCTATAAGAGTTGGTGGTAACCCTGCTGTACCCCTAGTACAAGTTTATTTTGACAGTTTTCGATTCTCGAAATCGCCGTAGTTTGCGTTTTGTCCATACATTTGACTAGCAGCGCCACTTTGCGGAAACTACAAGTAACTAAAAAATGTATGGAGAAACTATCGTTTTCGAGAATCGAGAAAAACTCGTACTAAGTGTACTGTTACACCTTATGTTACACATTACATACAATATTAAGTGAGGAGACCATGTGTTCCTCCTGCCCTTATCCCATTCCAATATGGCATATCTTTAAACTAGGTATGTTCCATATTATTTATCCAGATTATTCTAGATTCGGTTTTAGTGATGACGTTCGCCTGTGCGACGTGTGCAAACTGTGTCAAAAAACAAGCATTGACCCACATGGTAATGGAACCAAGGAAGAGACATAGTATGTAGGCTTATATAGTAATATTGCCGAAGCAGCATAATTGGTTCCTTAACTACGTTTGATTTTGTACACATATTTATATGTAGTAGCAAATAAAACAAAAAAAAACCTTCTGTAAAAACTGCATCGAAATTGGTTGAAAAATGAAACAGTAATTCATATTTTTATTTGCTATCCCTTTCCAACTCACGTACCGTTTTGGCGTGACGTGATTATACTAATACTACTCTTTCCCGCAGTTTGACGGTTACACCAAACTTTAAAGACTTATAACTTGTTTATTTTTGAGAATATTTGAATATTTCTTTCTGTTTTATATTATAGACTATCTGACCCGCGCAACTTCGTCTGCGTAGGAGAGAGAGGGTTGAAAGAATGAGTTGTAGGCACCTATAATCCAATAATTCTAAAGGAGGTAATGAGATGATCTTCTTTGGTCCGTTTTCGTCAGTCACCCCGACAGTCACCCTGTCGGTCAACCCGTCGGTCACCCCATCTATCTGCTCGATTGTCACCCCGTCTGTCACCAGTCTGTCACCCAGTCTGTCACCCGTGTGTCACCCAGTCTGTCACCCGTGTGTCACCCTGTATGTCACCCGTCTGTCACCCATCTGTAACCCAGTCTGTCACCTGTCTGTCACCCGTCTGTCACCCAGTCGGTCACCCCATCTGTCTGCTCGATTGTCACCCCGTCTGTGAAATCTCTAATATCTGGAAAATCTTTTTTCACGCACCGGCGCCATCTACTTAAAATATTGGTTTGTAGTACATACTATGTATGTGAAAAAAGATTTTCCCGCTTTTCTGTTGAATCCCGAATTTTCATTGCTATAAACCTCACGGAGCCCGAGACCTTTCCAACGAATGCAAAACCGTGGAAATCGGTTCTTGCGTTCTGGAGTTATAGCGTCAGGAAGGAAAACCTGACTTATTTTTATATAGTAGATGACGTAAATTTCATATGAAATTAATTTAAAAAAAACTAGTCAAGTACCCAATTGTATTATGTAACATTGTAGAAGAACTTTTTTATTGCACAATATTATGGTTTTCATTTAAATAAAACAAAATAAGATAATTTAATAAAATATTTATTTTGGACTCCTACAATATTTTCTTAATTTTCAAAGCAGTGATAAATCGATATATCTTTTATAAAGTTCACATAACGTTATTTTTTCGGTTAGTTGCTGTCATATCAGCGTATTTTCCTTTATCGGTCAATCCAGCTTCTTTTCTATTTGTGTAATACTGATGTGGATGAACATTTGATTCCAATGATCCACGTGTTATTTTTAATTTGCAACCCAACAACAGTGGTATAGGTATAGAACCAGCAGTGTGAACTCCTCTTGGAAATAAAACCATTAAAGGATTTTTCACTGATTGTGGCACCACAGGTGCTAGATATGATCCCTCACTTGCACGAAGAAAAGGAAATGGCATCGTCGGTAAAATGTTATTCATTATTGCATCATGCTCTAATTGTTCCATGAAATCTTCATCACTCGATCTAGTTACTCGGCCGTTCGGCAATACATTTTTTTCCGTTTCTGACATATCCTCACTGTACCTTGAATTGACCTGTTGCCATGACACGTCGCCCATATGCGTTAACTGTACTGGAGGTAGAGAATTCATCTTAGACACTGATAGAGTGGAATATAAAGGATGAACATAGGGGTATAATTTCGGCTCATATCCTGGCTGTTCGGTATATGGTGCCCACTGGCCGCTGTACCATATAATAGGCGCTGGCACATTCCCACTTGATTCAATAGCATCTTCATCAGAGACAATATTTTGCATCGCTTGAGGTGACAGAATATCGTATAAATTAATGGAAGGTAATATTTTATTGTTTAACACTTCATTATTAACTTCGTTTAAGGCACTTGAGAGTCGATCCTCTTGAAGTGCTGTTAACGGGTCCACAGTTGTTTTAAACACTTGTATATTGTTATTTTGCACATTATTTTCAACCGTTTTCTGCAATTGGTCTAATTCTATGCTCTGCCCAAAACCGAAAAGAATTAAGCAAATTATTATAAACGGGGGTACCAATATCTCAGTGTATTCCATGATTACCTTAGCACAAGAGTTATGAAATAAAATTACGTCTTCAAATAATGCCGTTTAATATTGCAAGGCTTTCATATTACTGTATTCAGCAAAATATTGTATTGATTACAATTCAATCGCATAAATATAAAGGTACGCACTTGGTAATTCTACAATTTACAAGTACATATTGTTATAATATTATATTAGCACAAAATATTAAGCATAATATACAATTTATTATAAGTTAGTTTGTGATGTCTTACAGCATAAATACATAACTCAATTTATATAAAACAATGTTATTAAAACATAATCGTTAAATTATAATCTTGCCGTTGTCTGTTCCAAATTCATTACTGTTTATTGTCCATAGTGGTCTTCAGTTTTGTATTTGTAGACATTTTCGACACTGTGGTATCCAAAACGTCCTTATTTTTTTTTATCTCCCGTTTATTGGGGAAAAAGGTGAATTCGTCTTCTGTTCTGTAGGCTGGCGAAGCATATCCTGCAGGTAGTGCTTTCGCTAAACTACCTGAAGTCACTGACGGAGAACAGCTCAGTAATAAGGGGATGCTACAGCCCCCTACATTAGCATTAGGGAAGAGCCCAACAGCGCTCGGACCCGCGCCAGATACAGTTGCTGGTGGACCATACGCTGTCCTACCACTCTCGTGAGTCGGTTTCCATCGCATCACATTATTCTCAGGCCCAAAATTTCCCATTGCATCCCTCATATTCATGTTAAAGTTAGATTGTGCAATGTTATCGGGTGTTTTTCCTTGTAAACCATGCATTCTATTGCCATGCGATGTATGCATATGAGCATGAGTACTAGACGCATCAAAAATACTTTCAGAGTTCATTGAAGGCATCATTTGCGGTCCATTCATAAAGTGTGTGTTCAATGATGGAGCTCTGTTATGAAGATCGGAATGAATGTCGGCCGATCCCTTATCCAAGATTGTATGTTTATTGTTTTTAACTTGGTCAGATGGCCATCTCATATTAAATGCATGAGTTGAGGGTTGTGTTGGTATATCTTCGTTATGAGCTGTTTTCATACCTGTATTTACTTCTGTGTGTATTGGTTTCAAATTCGTAGCAAATTTTTCTTGGTCTTGGTTAGATAATTCAGATTTAGATTTCATTTGCTCATGTTGGTCCATTTTTCCTTGGAAGTGGTTAGCTTCAGTATTATCAAAAGGCTTAACAATTGCGTGTTCTATATGCTCAGTTTCACCAGTCATCGCATCATTTTCAGTATTTTTGGTTTGATGCAATAGTTGTTTTGACGTGATGGTACTTGTACTATCTTCATTTTTCCGTTGTTCTATTTGAAAATTATTTTCGAATTTATCATTTATATTTGTATTGATACCTTCAGAAGTATCACTATTAGTGGCGGATTTGGTCAAAGCTTTCATTCCCCCAGATTTCTCTGTGTTACGATTTTGATTAAATTTTACTTGTTCAGCGTTATCCATGCAGTCCGCAGCATTTTTCATAACATTAGGCTCTGTAGCTTCTTTCATATTACTCGTTGATGCAATCGGATTGACATTTAAAGCTTCTCCATTAGTGGTGATAGCTTCTGTGTTATCTTGATCGAAAATACTTTCCGTCTCTCTCATAGAACTTATTTGATCTTGTGGTGAGTCGGTTCCATCAATTTGCGCATGTCCATTGGAAATGGTGTCAGGGCTTCTGCTTTGTTGAAGACGATTGTCATTTTTATTTAAAGGCCCAAACATTGCTTTTGTAGTTTTTTCATCGAAAGTGGTTCCTGGGTTATCATTCCTTAAAAGTTTACCACTGACATCTACATTTGATCCTGTAATAGTAGAAGCGAAACCATTCATGTCGTTATCCGGATCTTCAGCTTGATTTTGAGCCAACTTAGGATCATGTAATTTACTGTCACATTGTTTATCTTTATCTAATTTTTTGTCTATTAATTCCGTATTTTCTGTTCGCATTTCATCTAATGCCTTCTTTCCATCCATAATGGATGTTTGTACCATATGGGAATCATTTGAAGTTTGATCATGCCCGGTAGATTTAAAACTGTCTTCAATATTCCTTGCAATTTCTGTGTTTTTTTGAATATTCTTCATAGCTTCTTTCCACTGGGCCATTCTCTCTTCTTCAGTTTTTGCTATTGTAAGGTGAACATTGTGCAATGAATCTGCATCTTTTGAGGTTGTTGTATGAATACTCATGGATTCCAAATCACCAAAGTTTTTGTGTATGTGTTCCAACACATGTCTTGCAGTATCAATGTCTTCATGGATCTGAGCATCAACATCATCGTGTTGTCTTTGACTAATTTTTGTTCCAGGCTTTTGTTCAATCTTCTCCAAATCTCTTTCTAAGTTTGCTATAGCTTGTTTTGCCATTTTGAGACTGTGTTTCATTTCATCTTCTGTCATAACGTGGTCCCCGATATCTTCGATTGTTGTAGTTCTCGTCAAATCTGACGTCTTCGGTAAGGTGTTCTCATCGCATAGTTTCACTTTAATTCTTTCCTTGCAACTTTCACGTGAGGTGGCTTGTTCCTTTTCCTCATCAGAATCTCTATACAAATGATATCCAACTTTCTTTTTGACGATTAAGGGTTTCTTGAAATGTAAACTCCTTGCCGATTCAGGAAATGAATCAGAGTCAAAACTGTGACTTGATGATGTTTCTGTATTGGAAAATTCCATGAATCCATTTGTTCCAGCTGGTGATTTCTTTTCGCGAAGAGGCAAATCTTGTAAAATATCTTGTGTGGGCTTGAAATCTTGAAAACGTAGCTCTTGTAGTGTCGGTGCTGCGATGACGGCACACACCAATGTAGTGAGCACCACTAGCGTCTCCATCGTGTGTTGACGATGGTTCGTTTGATATTGAGACGCGCTGTGTCCAGCTTTTATATGAATTAAATAAACGTTCATTCAGTCGTAAGTAAAACATTACGTGCCGATCGATGCTGTCGTCTTATGAATGCTGAATCGACATATTTTAACGCAACACATCGGAGAAATATTTATGCCGAAATCAATTCCTAAAACGTGATTAAAGTATCGTCGCTCACACAATTGTTGAAACACGTTATATTATTCTTTATAAGTGACAGAAAGGCAATATTTAAATTAATAGACAAATTAGTTGTAAGGACCTATAATCATTCATAGAATTTGCTAAATAATGTATGAATGCCATTGTACCATACTATGCCATTCCCATTATACCGTAACAATCATATCAATAATTTCACGAATGTTGATGGTTTTTTTAATAACACATTCTGAAGTACACGCCTGTATCCGCGAAAAGATTCGCCGAGTTTATTTAACGTTGAGCGAGCATAACTGTGGAACGTAATATGTTATAACCTCATATTTCATAGTAATCATAGTGCACTTCATATCGGCCGAGCTTACGCCGTCTTGGTGATCTATTGATATTTTTATTACTTTCCCAACCATGATGACACTAGACTCAGAAGTCTAGAATAATAATGAAGCTATCTAAGTAATGTAAACCTATTTATAACTATATTTATATACTTTTTAAATGAACTGCCTCAGTGGCCTAGCTGTATTGCGTGCGCGGTACGACTACCGCCCGTCGCGGTCTTAGGTTCGGTCCTCGAGTCGGGTAATATGATATTGGGTTTTTACTCAATAGAAGCTCGAAGTTTAGTATGTAGTATGTAAATGTATAGAAGCACAGCTTATAACCGGCTGTGAAACGGGAGTCCCGGGTTCGATTCCCGAGATAAATGTTTATGTGATCCACACATACTGCACACATTGGGTATATTTATTTTAAAAATATATAAAATAGTTTAGAAAGTTCCAGAGGTTTGGTATTTGCCGTCCTTGGTCTAGTAGCAGTGTATATGGGCTGTAAACCGGGAGATCTTGCGTTCGATTCCCAGGTCGGACGGGTGTTTTTCTAACACAATATTTGAGAAATATGTATATAGAAATATTTTATGTTATAGCTCAAATGCTACAATATAATATAGTATTAGTATGTTAAATTTTTTAAAAAAAATTTAACATTCAGCAAAGGTAGAGCCAATTATTCTGACAGCCTCCGTGGCGTAGTGGGCGATTAGCCGTCTGTCAAGCCAGAGGCCGCGGGTTCGATTCCCGAACTGAAAAGAATGATTATGTGGACCTCAGATATGTATTTATTTATGGTCTGGGTGTTGTGAGACCGAAAGTCTCTTGTAGTTTCTGATAACCATGACATAGGTTATATCTAGTGTTGGGTCCGAAATCAGGATTATGTTTGTGTGGCTGTTAGGTGTATTTATTATTCAATAGCCAGATAACTTTTATGTACGAGACGATTTCGAAGCTTTCATACACGTTTCATACATAAACTGCCAAAACTTCAGAATTATTCCCCATAATAATAAAAATTATCTTGCCATTGAATAAAATGCGGTAATATAACTCTCATTGACATAATTATTCCGTAGCATGGTGCGTGTGAAGCGAGAAGCCGCGGGTTCGATCCCCGGACCACCAGCACAAATGTTTCTGTAACTCACAGATGTTTGTGCCGGTGCCCCTCCTAACTGACTTCATATTATGTTTTTTCATTGATATATTGGAGATATATATTCGTATTAATTTAATACAAACACAGTTTTTGGGTCGTAAGTCATTTAATATTTATTTTAACAAAAATCATCTTAAAGATACACAGTTAATTTATCTATTATGCAAACTAATATGACTGGGTGCGTGCTCGGCTGTGCTGTGCTCATGCGACGGTTCCTCATGGTTGTCGCCGTGGAGATCAGCATGAGGGTCAATGACGCCTCGGTACGCGTCTCCTGCTGCCCCAAACGATACGTGCTGATGTGGCTGAGCTTGCATTATTCGACCTTGGACTATGGACGGAGAACAGCTGAACAGAAGTGGGACGTTACACCCTCCAGGATTCGCGTTAGGAAACACTCCATACGCAGCGGGCGAGGGCGCCGGCGCGGGTATCACCATCGGGCCTCCAGCGTGTACGGGAACTGTCCCGTATGCCCCATATCTTGCCATCGGCATGCGCTCTTGTATAATATCCATATCAGAGAATAATAGTTCTTGCTCTTCTAACGTGTCTGTAGAGCGGTAGTGCGGTCCTCCGTAGCCGTAGTGCGGGACGACGTAGCCTCCATGCATCGGGGCCACGTCGTAATGGTAGTGTGGTCCAAATGCTGGCACGGGTGCGGCGGCGGCGGCGGCACAGGGAGACACGTACTGTATCCCGTACTGCGAACGCTTATCCCGAAGAAAATCCTTTTTCAGTTGCTCAGTTAAACGTATTTCTTGTTCGGTAGGTGCGGTGGCTGACATCGCAACAAAGGCCACGAACACACAAGATGTTAACACCTTCATCACAAATAATTTACTGAAGTTATTACTAAAATCATCTTAAAACAATATTTATACAAATATTGCAAACGCCGTCATGTCCAATAAAAAGTACTAAGGTTGCAACTTGCAAACCTACATTTTATGAAATGGAACTTGACCGAATTAATATGCAAACTCAGATGTGTATCTGCAATGATTTTTATTAAATGTTCTTATCATGGCGCGTACACACCAACCCAACGAAGGCGAAAGAACGTTCGCGAAGGGCCATTGGCAATGAAGACCGAACGTTCCCGATCATTCGCGAATCTTCGCTGTCGCATTCACACAAAAAACCTTCGCTATTGTGTGAACGCAACAGCGAAGATTCGCGAATGATCGGGAACGTTCGGTCTTCATCGCCGATGGCCCTTCGCGAACGTTCTTTCGCCTTCGTTCGGTTGGTGTGGACGCGCCATAACTCAAACGACGATGTAGGTACCTATTGTGCTATGTATACCGTATTATATGCATACTACGGTACTTACTTTATTTTTAAATGATATAATAAACGCCTTCTATTTCCCGTGATTTTCCCTATTTAGTATTTGTTTTGACTATAATTGATATATAATTTATAGGTACCTATAATATTACATTATCAATATAATGAAGATTTAGCTTCAAGTCACAATGAACTACAACATGCGTTGTTTGGAGAATTTTAGTTTTAAATTAGGTACCTATTCAACGGTTCTACCAAATAAGATACGATATTATGTATTAACACATGTATAAATGGCAAATTTTACCTAATGTGCATGTAAACAAAAGTAAGAAACGGCTTACGTTACGGAATTATATTTAAATTGCTTAAGTTTAATTTGACGTATTTTACGATGACCTACATACATAATGCAGAACAGCATACAAAAATTACATTCACAATCACAAACATTGGTAGGTACCGTAATGTATAATCGTGTCAAAAATATTAATGTGGTTTATAGCCCTTATCATATCAGTGTCGCCTCTTTAGTCTAGTGGCAGCATATATGGGCTGTGGACCGAGAGGTCCTGGGTTCGATTCCCAGGTCGGGAAAAGATAATTTTCTAATTTAATGTCCCGGGACTGGCCGAGACGGAACGTCAGGCTGGCAGCCGATCGTAAAAACTAAGCCTAATCCCTTCTGCAACATGCTTGAAAAGTGTGGTGAGCCGACCCCACATCAAGGCGGGATAAAAGCAGGTAGAAAGATCTTGGTTTAGTACCTTTTATATAACAATAAATTTATTGTGAATTTAGTGACTGCCTCGGTGACGTTTCACTTTTTCAACTAAGTCTAAGTCAACGAACTCAGTGAGGATTTGTCGAAGTTCGCTCTATAGAACTCAGCCTACGACTGCCGTCCTGAGGTCTCGAGTTCGATATCCTTGTCGGATAAAGTGATAGTGAGTTTGCTATTCAGTAGTGGCTATTTTGGGCATCCAAAAATGTTAACCACAACGAAACAAAACATCAAGCTGTCATTTTACATCGGATTTATGTGAGACGATATTAATAATCTGGTCGAGACTTAAGTCGGCTGAATCATCTTGTGGGCGAAGTTGTCTGGACCAGTAGCGAAGTGTGATATTTTTCAAAAGGAAAACAGATACTGCTTTTTCTTTTACATACATACATACATAAGCTCACGCCTGTATCCCCGAAGGGGTAGGCAGAGGCGCACTAGCGAACTAGAACACCCACATTTCGCCGAGCTTAGTTCCATCGCAGATGTGAGCCTATCGCTATATCGGGCACAAATTCCTTTTTCTTTTAATTAGTACATATTTATTAAGGAGGCAATTTGGCATGGATAAGCCGGTAGGAATCGTGTTCTATGGACTCTACGCCACTGGTCTGCACTGGTACGAGTCTACAGCGTGTCTCTACCACCGAGAGTCTACGAAATCTTTACTGTTACGCGAGTGGGAATATAGACATGATGTGTCGATGTAGGACTTTTAATTTAATTAGTACTTTTAATACTTTCAATTGTTATCGCCGATATAAAAAATAAGAAAACGATGTCTCTAAAACAGTGTTACATTTGATGTCAACTGGGCGTCATCGAATTCGAAATAATAATTATTTAGAAATAACATCGCAATTGAAATAAAACTATTTTTACGGATTCTATCACGATTTGCTTTTAATTTTTTCAGTCCAACCCGTGACCACGAAGACTGCAAAGCCTTCGAAACGTCGGGAATGAAAATTAAAACCAAATCATGATAGAATCCGTAAAAATAGTTTTATTTCAATGTATAGCATTCGCGTAAACTTAAGAAATCAGTAACATCGCAATTAACAGAACGGAACTAAGCTCGGCGAAATGTGGGTGTTCTAGTTCGCCAGTGCACCTCAGGGATACACGCGTGAGCGTATCTTTAACCATTAGTAAGGGAGGGCCGCACCGTGCTCTGCAGGAAAGCTCTATCGAACACAAAAATAATTTTGAAGATCGGTCCACATTCGGCGGAGATATCGCGTAACATACATAAATAAATACAGACGCATTGAGGACCTTCTCCTTTTTGGAAGTCGGTCGAAAATGTAATATGTATCTACATACTTATAGAGACTAGGTATATATAATACGCAAGTGATAGCAAAGAAAACAAGTGACATCAAAAAACAATTCAAGTATAAATACATTGCATTATCATCTTCAGCTAAGCTCAGTATTGATGCCAAACGACATAATATAAGATTTACTTGTCGCTATAATCTCTTATCAAAAATGTGCTTTGTGTAGATATGGATGAAATGTGTCTGGGTATATAGGAGCATAAGTCACTAAGCTAATGTACCGTCATTTAGTTTTGGAAGACAAAGAGATTTCCTAAAAAATCTTTAAATTTTCGAGGAACCTTTTCGTCAACGTCTTCAAGCTCCAATAGTTTGTGATGAAAAATTCCATTACATACTTTTCAGCATTTTCATAATTTTTATATGCACTTACGTACAAACCGGCCTTGTGTTTGTGTCCGATATGGGGATATACATCCCCTTATCATATCTGGGATGGAACTAAGCTCAACGAAATGTGGTTGTTCTAATTCGTTAGAGCGCTGATACCTACCTCTTCGGGAATACAGGCAAGAGCTTACGTTATGTTACTTCTACTAATCATTCATTTACGTGAAAAAAATCACAGTAGTAGCGTATATAAAGAATTTCAAAGGAAAACTATAGCGGCTAAGGCAGGCTTGATGATATAATGTGTAATAGACGACCTATGTAGGTAAAAATAAATAAATCGTACAAATTATTTTCAATATCGCTTATATGAAATTGTTAGTTATGTAAAACAGGTAGGAGTTTAGGGACCATATACATAAAATTATGTACAATAAAATTATATTTAAGTAACAGTTGCCATTACTTCGGAACCCAGTACTGTGCATGACCAGATATGCAGCATGCACTTGCCCGGTTTGATTTTATGTATGTTACCCCATATCTCCGCCAAATGTGGACAGATTTCCAATATTCTTTTTGTGTTCGATAGAACTTATTCCAAGAGTGGTTCCATATAAATTTAGTCGCGATCGGATCAATTTCGAAGTTGATCCGTTAAGTGTTTATGTTACCTGGGCATTGTGGGACTAAAACGCATCTTTTAGAATATTCGTCTCTGATGTATCCAGCAGCGCACCGACAACCGACACGACACTCCCATAACGAAGGACAGCGCACATCACCTGTACCATTTTTATTATTAGTTCCGTAGCAAAGTGGATGGAACTCTTATAGTTTGGTCACGTCTGTCCGTCTGTATAACGGCGGTTTAGCTCAAAGAATAGTAGTACTATAAAGATTTTATTTAGTATTTGAATACACTATGCATACATATCAATCACGCCGATAAAGTAGTAAAATGAATGGTGAATGGGCTCAACTGGATTATTACCAATCTCACAGAAAATGACAATACGACGTAAGTGGGGATTTGCTGTGTAAAGTGAGACTTTTAGAGACCCGAAAACACCCTCCCATTCTCAGTCCCCATTACTTATTTTTCACATTAGGCAACGGCTGGGCTGTGCTTCAGGCAATGCCGATGTTCGATGGTAAGTACAACGGGCCATTCGCATGTCTAACATTCGTAGGCTCATAAAAAGCACCTAAACCATTTATTAATGACAAATGACAATCTCACCCCTAGCTAGTATTCTCAAATTCACACAAGTAGGTGGACACTTCCATCCACAAATAGTAAATTGCTCATGATCCCTCAAACACATCGATGTTCTATAACCCAAAACGGATTTTAATACAAACAATAATAGAACACAACGCCCAACCATATCACTGTGCAATATATATATGCGCGACACATAGTAAAACTACATACTAAATTGAAATTGTTTTATTTTATGTGTAGTCATTACACATTAAGCTCTATGTGTACATATATACATACATTCATACTCATACACACATCATTACGTCTCCTGCACTAAAACATTACACAAAACACGGCAATTATTGTTTATGGACCATTGTTCCATGAGCAGAAGACAGTGAAATAAGTTGTTTTTGTGTTTTGTTTCGAAAAAAACATGTCCATGAGACGCTGCTTTATGCATAAACATATTAACCGTTTAAAAAGAAAGATGTTGCATATTTGACCTAATTGTGTCATCGTATAGACTGATGGTTCAATTTGTATGCAGTTTTTACATTATGTAAGTATAGATACGTGAAATTATTTAATATGAGACATGATAGACGTATGTACGGTGTAAAGGGAATTTCAAAGGCTTAAAATAAAATAAATACACCCAACAGTCACACACCTAGTCCTGACCCCACATTAGGTATTACCTGTATCGTGGGTGTCAGAAACTTGAAACAAATATCTGTGGGCCACACAAACATTTGTCTCAATGCGGGAATCGAACCCGCGTCCTCTCGCTTCACAACCGGCTACTCTCCCGCTGCGCCACGGAGGCTGTCAAGTCAAATTGGGGGTCAAACCATATTTTTTTCAAGATTTGATTACTTCCAACAAAAAGCTAGGTGCTTTTGTACACAATCCTGGAAAATCACTAAAGATATTTATCAGACGGTCAGATAAGTTTTGGATGTTACATTTCAATACTCAAAGTATTCTTAGAAAAAACAATACGAGAGTGCATCTATCGCCTGATATATCACTTGGACATGTACAAATGATATTGGCCGATAAAGAGATAAAATTCCGAACACCGAAACGTGTCCTTTATACAAAATCACCATCTGCCACTATTATCAACTAACATGCATCTTATCTCCTCTTAGATTTCCCGTTTAATTACCCGAAAGTATAAAATGAATACACTTTTCTACAATCTTCATTCGGATACCAAAACATTCAACCATGTCAAAAATAATAAGTTTATTGACCTGTATCTGGCTAACAGCAAAGGTTCAAAGTCATGTGCCGCACTGGAATACACCCAACCAACTTCACCCAGTTCATGGCCTTTTCGTGAAACCATCATCAGACGGGACAACTGGAGACTTGTACGTTGCAGCAACAGAAGACAGTGGCGTGAAGTCGCAGTGGCTGACAGACCAACCAGTCAACTTTCTACCTGCAGCAGCCTCCCAACCGCGCCAAGCCGCTCTCCCAGTCCCATTTACGGGCTACCCCCACGAAGAAAGTGTGAACCAAAAACGTGCGGTAGTGAACCCTCCAGTCCAATATGCTTACGCCCTTCCCGTTCCATCAAGCAGTGAAGGCGCCGCAGTTGCTCCCTATCCCTACGCCGTACCGACTACAGCGATGACATCTAGCCCTTCGGAGAGCTCTACTTCGACCTGTACAATGGATCCAGCTAAAGCCAACATTCCACAATATCCATTTCAATATTTCTATCCACAAATGATGTCGGCTTACGCGAACGCTTTAAGCATCCTGAAAGAAGCTGGCCTCAGCGAAGACACCGCCAGTTCAGTGATGTCTCAAGCGTCACCAATGTGGTCACCATACAGTTATCCTATGTACGTGATGGTAGACCCTAGTGCGTGGAATCAGAGCCAAACCACGCCATCCACCTCCACAAGCTCCAACACAAACAATGACAACGCATAATTTAATTTTGGCTTAAAGTATTTATTGATAATTTAATTAATTTATTTATGTTCTATAAGTATATTATTCAGTCATAATATAATTGTTTGTATCAACTGATTAAATAAATATGAATATGATTATTGCCCATCTACATATTTTATTTTTATTTAATAACGTTTACAAAGAGCATGTAATTTAACGTTATGAATAAATTGTCGGTGTCATGTGTGATGAAGGACGGTCTATATGCTCTGAGTGTGTGATGTTTAAAACCATCACAGCTTACATTTGGCAGTCTCGTTGGCGCAGTGGGTGAGAAGCCGGTGGTGAAGCGAGCGGCCGCGAGTTCGATGCAAATAAATATGACTCACAAACAGTGACAACGTATCGTAGCGCTGCTAACATATTATTCTTCCGGGTCTGGTGTCCGAGAATGTACCGTATACCGTAACTGTGTTTGCATACAGAACATTCTATGGGGGCTGAGTATTGAGTGAGACGGGAGACCGAAAGTATTAACTCTCGCCTAGTTTCTGATACAACATACACATCACACACCATACTCAACTGGACTTGAACTTGAGTGTTAATTTTTTTATTACAACGCTTTATTAAACCACTAATATCCACTAATAATATATAACCACTTTTATAATTCATATTTATGAAGAAAAATGTAACACTTGGCAGCATGGTCTCACACCTTAGCCCCGTGGAACCAATTTTTTTTTGACATTTGACGATTTCTCTGTCATTTGTCAAAATGACGCCAGTAAAACATGTGTGATGCGTAATTTTGGCTTTTAGAATACACAATAATATCTGAGAAACGAAATAATTCACTCTAAGTGCAACAAATATATCTAAATAAAGAAAAATGGTCTCGAAGAAGAAGAAAAAGGTAAGTCAAAACCATCCAACATAGTATTTTAAAACACGTGTTTACAACTGAATATTTATAACCACAATTTTGTAAATAGTATTCGTCTGGAGAAGGAGCGCAATTTATGACAAGAAAGGCGGCGTTGAAAAAACTCCAGCTCTCATTAAAAGACTTCAGACGAATTTGCATTTTGAAAGGAATATATCCTCGGGAGCCACGTAACCGTAAACGAGCGCAGAAAGGTGCCGGCGGTATAAAAACTTTATATCACACTAAAGATATAAAATTCCTGCTACACGAGCCTACAATATGGAAACTACGCGAGCTAAAGGTAAAATATTGAACAATTTCTTCCATTGGAATCATCAAAAATAGTAAATGTTAAAAAGCAATTTCATTATAATTCTAGGTATACCAACAAAAAATTCGTCGGGCTCGCGCTATGAAAGAGTATGGGAAGATGAGGAAATATTTCCGTGACTATCCAGATATCAACATTGATCACATTGTGAAAGAAAGATACCCTACATTTGTGGATGCATTGAGAGACCTAGATGACTGCCTCACACTATGCTTCTTGTTCAGCACATTCCCATCTCTAAAAAGAGTTCCACGGGACCAATCTATGTTGTGTAGGAGGCTCACAGTTGAGTTTATGCATGCAGTCATTGCTGCTAAGGCATTGCGTAAAGTGTTTATTTCTGTCAAAGGATTTTATTATCAGGTGGAACTGGAAGGTCAGACAATAACATGGATTGTGCCACATCATTTTTCATTTCAGGTAAATCTAAATAATTGTATTTTAAACTCGCTACTTATGCTTGGTTTCTGAGGTTCTAATGGCAGTTTATGTATTCAACAACTGGATAATGAAACTAATTATCACAGAATACATGTCATAGTTACACAATATCTTGCCTTGTTTCTTCTGATTTTAAATGTCATTAAAAACAATACATATATATATGATAATAGCAAAGCTCTTTATTCAGACTCTCATATTCATAGAATAGATTTAGCAAAATATATTTCTCTAAAGGAAACCCACATGGGAGTATCCATCTATGCTTTATGATAATTTTTCATAACAACATTTGAACCTCATTTATCAAATCATAATAAATAATGAATTTTATCATTTTAGCCTCAAAGCAAAAATGATGTTGACTTCAAAATTATGTCAACATTTGTTGAATTCTACACAATGATGTTGGGTTTTGTGAATTATAAATTATTCCACACTCTCAACTTGGTGTATCCACCAAAATTACCAGCAAGTTTCAGTTCTGATAAAGACAAGGAGCTGATTGACGAGCATGCATATGTAGCAGAGAGAATAGCAGCAATGAACTTGTCTCTAGCACGAGTGGAGGGTGCTAATGAATCTGAGGAGTTGCCAGAAATTGACATATTCCCCACAGAAGATGAAGATCCCCAAAAACTGGAAGAAGCAAAACTAGAAGCAGAAAAAGTAAAAAAATTGAAAACTCTATTCAAAGGCCTCAAATTCTTTATAAACAGAGAAGTGCCAAGAGAACCAATGGTATTTATTATCCGCTGCTTTGGAGGTGAATGCTCTTGGGATAAAGACCACTTTGTTGGTGCTACATTTGACGAATCTGATGAAACAATATCCTATCAGATTGTGGACAGGCCCAGTATGGAGAAACAATATATATCACGGTATTATGTGCAACCACAATGGGTATTTGATAGTGTGAATGCAAGAACACTTTTACCCATCAACAAGTACCTTATGGGTGCTGTGTTACCCCCTCATCTGTCACCATTTGTTGACAAAATTAAGGACCAAGTTTACATACCACCTGAATTAAGGGAACTTAATAACCCTGACTTCAAACCTCTTGGTAAGACTACTATATTACAACATATTCTAGAACATATCAGGAAAACACTAGTATACATCTATATAATAATAATAATAGTGTTTAGTGTTTTCCTGATATGTTCTAGACTATTACAATTACTATCATTGAGTCTGCAGTCTTGGAAACATTATTTTGTAGTTAATATTTCAATATTCTATAAGTGGTCGTACTAGTCATTTTTTTAACCAACTCTAATTTACTACAGATGACGATGAATCTGGCACGGACATAGAAGAGGCCAGTGATGAGGACAATGAGAAACAAAGTGATAATGAATCAGACAGTGATGCAGATGAAGCTTTAGCCAAGCAGTACAGAGAGGAAGTGGCTGAAGACTCTTCAGAAGATGATGATGATGATGGAGATGATTTGGACCCTCAGAAAAAGAAGTTGGCGAAGGAAAAGGTATTATTTCTAATGAAATATTTTTGCAATTATTTTACATTGAAACTGATAACCTCGTGATAAATAAAATAAAAGTAAATTGTATGGGGAATCAGTGCATAATGCTTAAATTAATGTTTTTGAATTATTTCAGAAAAAAGCAATGGCAGTCACAACTGGTGTGACATACAAAGAACATCCTTATCAAAAGGAGATTGAAGATAAACAAGCATTCAGATTACGCGAAAAGCTTGTACGCAAAAAGCATAAGAAATTGTACAAGAGCATGAAAGCTGGCCATGAGGAACGCAAAAAGGAAATATGGCTACTGAGGAAGAAGAGACGTCTTCACGACGAGAAAATAAAAGAAGAAAAGAAAGCCGAAAAACGAAAACAAAAGATGCAAGCATTGGAAGCAGGTTCTGCTTAAAGTTAAATAAAATTTGTAACAAAATAGTATTTTTATTTCAGCTATTGAATACATTACAAAATTGCAACAAATTCTTTATTACATTACAAAATTGCAACAAATTCTTTAATACATTACAAAATTGCAACAAATTCTTTATTACATTACAAAATTGCAACAAATTCTATTACATTACAAAATTGCAACAAATTCTATTACATTACAAAATAGTAACTGAGAAAGCATTATGACACAAAAACAAGGAAATCTGATTTAACATTGTCAAGGAACAATTAAATTAAATCATAAATTTCACCTATGTAACATAGTGTTACTACACAAAACTTATTAGAATAAAAATTATCCGTAGTTCTCAATTGTCTTAAAAAGACCCTTTTCTAAGAATATAGTAACAATAATTGTGTAATAAATAACGACTATAAATCAATAATTAAAGTATATGAACCTAAAATAAGTCATTTTTATTGTAATATTTTCTAATCTGAATCACTTTCGCTATCACCTTCCTCGGCGTCGCTGTCTTCAAGCTCTGGCATAGGAAATCGCAGCACCGCCGCAATACCCGTAAGTTGATCAAGTTCTATAAAAAATTACGTGTAACGTGTTAACGTGATACGTCTGGCGAGCCTCTGTGATGCAGTGTGCGAGTAGCCGGCTGTGAAACATGAGATCGCGGGTTCGATTCCCGCACCGAGACAAATGTCTGTGTAGCCCATAGATATTTGTTTCGGATCTCGGTGTTGTGAAACCAAAAGTGTCTTTTAGTTTCTGATACTCACGATACAGGTTGCACCTAGTGTGGGGTCCAGACTATGTGTGTGGCTGTGTATTTATTTTATTTTATTTATAAAATTCATGAAGTCTTTATAAAGGGTTGCTTAACAACCTCAACAAGCAAGATACTATTTTTATTAATTCTCTTAATTTGGCTTAAAGCCACGTCTCCTGCACTAAAACATTACACAAAACATGTATTTTTTATATATGGTCCATTGTTCTACAAGCAGGAGACAGCTAAAATCTTTGTTTTGCATATGTGCTTATGTTTCGAGAAAAAAAAAAGGAGACGCGACTTTATTCAACCCATGGAACTTTTTAAATTAAAACATAGCGTTTTTACAGCCTTGGGATTAGACATAATATCAACTATAACTTACGTTCACCAGACACATGCATACTGCTAAAGATCTTGACATCACCACCATTTTCTCTGACACTATCAACTATTGCCACATACTCTCTCCTTTTCTGAATATCTTGACATCTGTAAATAAGTATCAGTTTTAGTCTGTCTTTTTTATAATGATATATTATCTGCAACTCATGACTGTCCCTATGGTATTCCCTAAAACTATCCTGTGTGTATGTCCTGAGGTCTCAGGTTTGATCCCGGGTTGGGCAAAGTAATATTGGGTTTTCTATATCAGCCTGGAGACTGAAATTTGTGCCTGATATAGCGATAGGCTCGCCCCCTATCACATCTGGGATGGAACTAAACTCAGCGAAATGGAGGTGTTCTCGTTCGCTAGTACGCCTCTGCCTACCCTTTCGGGTATACAGGTGTGAGTTTGTGTGAAGTTGACCTGTCAACACACATACTTCTAATATTAATATAACAGAATTTCAAATCAAAGCCCATACCTAAAGAGTTTATCAGAAATCATAAGAGTTTCAATTGCTTGTGCTTCGTTTGCCTTCTCAATATGCTTTTTCCCATAAAAAGCTTTAGCAGGTTCCAGTTGCAACATTGTGTAAAAACTTTCTAATAGTTTGACTTCACCAGCCGCTTTTGTATCTGATATTTTTGCCAACACCGCTGGCTCTTGTAACACTTCTGAAAACAAAAGGTTAATTTACATTATAAATTGACTTTATTTTTCAACCTGCCCTCATCCCATTTACACATACAATTGGTGCACCTCACTTCAGGCATATTTCAGAAAACATTCAGGTCAGTTTTCAGTTTTCACAACAGCTATTCACTGCCTAATATAGGGAACCCAGTTCTAGTCAAATTGCACTAATAAGTGTTTCATGTACATGGGATTAAGACCTATAATTCACAGACCACAGCTCATATAAACTGCCACTAGATCAAGGCGACAATAACCAATACAGCAAGGTCTCATGTTATTTTTGGGATCAGTTGACAGCCTCCGAGGTGCAGTGGGGGAGAAGCCAGCTATGAAATGAGAGGCCGCGGTTCAATTCCCACAACGAGACAAACGCTTGTGTGGCCCACAGATATTTGTTTTGAGTCTGGGTGTTGTGAGACCGAAAGTCTTTCATAATTCCTGATACCCATAACACAGGACTTGTATCTTAGTGTGTGGTCAGGACTATTTGTTGTGACTTGGGTATTATTTATTTATCATTAAATCAAAACTGCGTTTACCTTTCAAAGAATGTTTAAATCCTGATGCAGCCTTCACAAGCAAGAACTTCCCTCTATTGTCCAACAAAAGTTTGTTGTCAGTTTTGATTGCATGCTGAATCATATAGTCAAAAAATTGATCTTTGACGAAGCCAGGTGATGCAATAATCACACACTTGACAATGTTAAAATCAACATTCTTTGGCCTCAGTATTGCCTGCATAACTGCATCATAAAACTTATTTAAACCCTGGAATTAAACACAGTGATTTTATTGTTTTTTTATCATTTTGAATAGTAGTTTTACAATTTAATGTGGATTAAACACAGTATCTATACTTATAAAATTGCCACATAACAGTAGGACATTTTATATTTTAATTTCTCTTCTTACTATAGCAAATTCTCCACAAAACATAACTTTTAATTTAATAGTTAGTTGTTCTAATGGCAGAATCGACTTTGTTGAAATTTAATAGAGGCATTTGTGAACATTGAAGGCTGAAAAAGCACTTAAAAGGCAGAAGTGCTAAAGGCCTACAGCTTTTTGGTGCTTCTTGTCAGACCTGTAGGTTTTTTTGAAGCACTGGTAGATTCATTGACTTGTATAAAAGTGCCTCTAGTGACTTATTTACTGAAAATGGTTTTGAATTTACTGGCTTCTAGACCAGAAAAAGACAACCCAACAAGTAGTACTGCAAACAAAAATATAAAGAGAAGGAATACCTTCTCATGTTGTTGAACAAATCCTTTCCTTTTCCTTGGAATGTTCATATCAATTTTGGAGCGCACCAATGTCATTGATGGTGTGATAAGACACACATGTGCAAGACCCTCCTGCATTACCACAGCAGCGACATCTGCGTTAGTAGCAGGGTCACATGCTGTGTCCACTCGCTCCAATGCTACAGAGTCCCAGAGTGCCTTCTTTAACGTGAATTTTCTGTTTAACTCCAAATCTAATGTGTGATATGCGCCCATCTGAAAGTATGACACATTTACGAATGTTATGTTCTCCAAAATGTATAAAGCTGATGGCGTTCAAGCTACATGGTCTCACATTACAGAAACTGTATACCTTTACATACTGGTTCTCCACAATATTGCGGCCTTTTAACCGCAAAACACATGCTTGCGTGTCAAAATCGATATTTTCAACCGTGATTGTTAGAGTGGTTCGCACTCTGCTGCTTGTTGAGGAGCCTGTTGAGGATTCTGTCTGAACTTTACGCACTGTTGATGCGGTCACTGCATCTCCCTCAGCAATCAAATTATATGCATGCCACATGTCCTCAGACTCCTCTGGGATGAGCCCGATACTCCTGAACAAAAACATAAAACATAACATATTGGAAAAAGTTAAAATGTACAAAGTAATGGATGACTTACCCGCAACCATCCTTTTCAATACTTTTAAAAACTAGCTTCATATTTAATGACGTTAAAATCTTTTCTTAAACCATTTTATACTAAATTCATAAAATAATCAATAAATTATGGACTACTTTATCACAAAAACATTTGATCGCGTTTTTAATTTCGAGCAATTTTCTTGACACTTGTGAGCATTGACAGACGACAGCGTCAAAATGACAGAGCGTCTTTATTGTCTATTACAACCTATCGAGAATAGAACTTAATAGAATCAGCAAAAAACAATGCTATGTTAAAAAGGTTGAAATATTTTTGTCTGCCTATTTTCAAAAATGTATTGAAAAAATACAACTATCGAGAACATCACAGGTATAAATAAAATGAAACAAAACGTTATAACAATAACATTATATATTACTCTGTGTATAGTGTGACGGAACAAAACGCAATTTTGAAGTTTTGAACGTAATGAGAGGTCGGTCGACTTCGTTTCGTGTGTATTTTGTGATTGTTTTCTATTTCATTCAATATAGCGGCCTTGTTAATTTTATGTGAAACGTTCTATCGCGTATTTTTATTCATAATCGTATTGAAATGTAATTTTACGTTATTTCTGTAAATAATACGTGTGCAGTGATAGTGATAACGTCAACGGTCAAGCTCAGCTGGTACCAACGAGCGGTAAAAATCTCGAGTTTTTCTTTGAAGCAGCACTTTTCGTGCTCTATTTCTTCAAGGTATGCCGTTAAATATTGTTTTATGACATGTTTCTTCACCCATTATTTTATTCGTGGAAATGAAAGTGCATGTGTTAATTTAACACATGTGATTAAATTAAAAAGGATTTAGATAAGCGCGACTTTTGCAGTTTTATTGTTTATCATCGTTCACAATAATAACACGAACTGGCCGTGATCCAGATTTCCCGTCGTGTTATTGCGCGGGAACTTGAGATATTTTCGTACACTATTAGTCGTGCGATGATTTGAGACGCGACATCCGATAAATATTGCTTCAAGTCTAATTCTGTGAATATGTAAAACGTGAATTACGGGACGATACGGTTTTTGAGTGTTAAAAAGTGAAGTTAAAATGAGTGATACGCAAGATGTGCCAGATTCTGGAGCGCCACCGCCAGCGCCGGCGTCTGTGGCATCCTCGGATACGACCTCCACAACTAGTACCGCAACTATCAACAAGGCTGACTCCACACGACCTACCTCTCTGCCGAAGCCCTCTGGGCTAAAACCGCCAACAAAGATTGGTAGACTATGTTCAAATTCTGCACCGAAGCCAGCTGTGCCCATCTCTCCTAGAACTGGTGAGTGGAGCTTTACTATCTTTCTAATGCACTTTAATAAGTTAAAAAAATACTGTGCGTTTATGAAACAATAACTAGAAGATCTTATTCCACAAATCGTAATGCTAAATACAAACTGCACTTGATTTTACATCCCTTTTAATGTATTGGATACTCTGATTATTTTGATAACTAAAATGTCATGTAATTAGCTATCTTGTTGTTTAAGTCATCTATGTTGAACATTACAATTATTTCTCATATACTTTTCATGCTCAGGTTGTTTGCAATATTGATAAACTTCGTACAGAGGTATGATATGTTAAACAAAAGTTTAAAGAATTACAGTGTACAGTTAAAATTTCATATGTTACCATTTATGTCTGTTGGTTAACTTAAAATGTATAAGTAATGGGCCTTTAAGGCCAGGTAATACCTAAAATATATTTGTATGCTTTTTATATTAATCTGTCGGAGGCGTCACATAAATATGTTACATAAGCATATGGCCAATGGAGGCCAAGCCGCCTGTGACTATTTAAGCAATAGTTTGTCCCTTTCATTTTTAAACAATATGACGCTAGGAAAAAGTGGTAAACTATTCTTAAAGATAAGAAGCGTATAAATGATTTTATAAGTAAGAGTCCTAGTTTCAGTAAATTGGACTCTTAGGAATTAAAGCCCAACAAAATATAATATGATGATCAGTTGTGTGCTCATATGTTTATTGAGTATGTCTCATCCCAGCCCACAACAGATGTATACAAACACGTTAGGATAGAGTGTAAACTATTCATAGACTACTACGCTGCATTCATGATTTCATATCTGATGCTAATGTTGGAATGGTTTGGTGTTTAACGATTTTGTGTCATTGCATCATTAATCAAACTTATTCTAATTGGTAACTGGTACTCATAAGCATTAGTGGCTATTAGTCTTATGGTTGTAGAAAAAAATTTATCCTACATTATAGGCACCATATTTTGTTATGTTTGAATTGATAAAATTAATTTTACAAATTGCTGTTGATTTTAAACGACCAATGCCATCATCTTATATGACTATGTAACAGTAAATGACATGACAATATTATAGGTCTTTGGAAGAAAATACATTTGATAAAAAAATTTAAACCTAATCTTCAGGTCACAATAACAATTGCCTCCTATTAATATGCAAATAAGAACATTGTGTTAAAACAAGAATTAAGTAGGTATTATCTACTTAGGTAACGCTAAGTGAAAATGTAACTACATCCTACTGATATAAACAGAATATTATATGCAAAAGTATAGTATCAAATGCAACAATATCTGATGTCACCATCAAAAACTGTTGTTTGTGAATGCAATGCCTTGCATTTTGCATGCAAAGTACCTATTTGTCCTGTGTAGTATATTTTGAAGATAAGGAGAGCAACAACGCCACTTTAGTAATATATGCGCGTCGCGTTAGGTCATCGTGGCTTATTATATCGATGAGGTGCACAAGTCGCGTGACCTCAGCCGACTCTTCCATTTTATTGGATTATGTGCCAGTTATTCGACGAAAATTCAAGACCTTGGATAAAAACAAACCAGTTTTCTACTCATTAAAACTTCGTATTACAAGATATTAGTAAAATAATTATCATGTCGGTATATTTCTAACGTTTGTACACACACAAACACACATAAGCTCACGCCTGTATCCCCGAAGGAGTACGCAGAGGCGCACTAGCGCACTAGAACACCAACATTTCGCTGAGCTTAGTTCCGTCTCGGATGTGATAGGGGGCGAGCCTATCGCCATATGGGGCACAAATTCCAGACTCCGGGCTGATATGGAAAAATCCAATATAACTTTGCCCGACCCGGGGATCGAAACCGAGACCTCAGGACGGTAGTCGCACCGAAATACAACCACGCCACCGAGGCAGTTCTAACGTTTGTTTTGTCCAACAATCATTTTTTATTTTATTACGGAAACATTGAAGCGTTTCGAAAGAAAGTAAGCTAAACGTTTTCCGTATTCTTTACTTTTATTGTTGTACTTGACAAGTTTCACCTGAAACTGTCCGATAGACGATTCGCGTCGGCTCGTGTCTATAGACAATCTATTGTCGAATTCCGAAACACTATGATGATCATTGGTTTCACTGTATCATACCACATACATACGTGAGCCAGCTGGCATACCTAAAATGCCCTAAGAGTTAAGTACGTTTAGTTAAAAAGCGATTCCATCTTATCAAATACTATAGACGCATGAGCACTTGTCTATTATGTATCATACGGCTTTGATCGATAATTAATCGATTGCACATATGCGGGTCGCGGGTTCCTTACATCATTCATTCCTTACTTCTTTAATATTATTTATTATACAATTGATATTAACATACGTTCTAGAGAATAAAGATTATTTAAAACCGTCCAATTGTGATGTAAATAATACCAGTGATATTTTAGTCACTATCTGCCGAATGTTCATACACTTAAGGACGCCTTATGTCGTTTAAGGCCGCCTTATCTGTCAAAATTGTATTGTGAAAATCAATGTAAGAAGCCGTTAAAGTTGAGCAGCGTTTGACCATTCGGGCGTATGTTAGTCAGTAGTTCTCACAAAAGGAAAAGTTGTTTGGTACCTACCACATATTCTATTGGACTATAACTCCTACTTAACTAGTATTACTTGTTACAAAAGTGTGCTAAAACACACATGCGTAATGTTTGGCAACATTGCGAAGCATGTTTGTATGAACCTATTCTAAGAAATGCGTTATCTCTTATCAGATATGCTAGCCTGGCCCTGACATGTTTAAAAACGTATCTACGTCGGCATCTGTGGCTCTGGTTAGCTTCTAACCCCACTATGGGCCTTACTTATAAAAATAGTTTAACTGAGCAAATGGTAAAGTATAGTCTGTCCCTTTTATTTTCAAACAATGTGACACAAGGATAATAACAAGTTTAAAAACTTAACAGACCGACTTCAAAACGGATCGTGACCAAATTTATATGGGACCACCCTTGAAAGAAGTCCTATCAAACACAAAAAGAATATTGAAAATCGGTCCACATTCGGCGGAGATATCGCGTAACATACATAAAAAAAATCGACGATTTCGAAAATCGACAAAAAAAAGACACACTATTCGTAACCATTTGCTCAGCGAAACTGTTTTTAAAGTAAGCCCAATAGATCCAGTTTTAAAAGTGAACACTGTTTATTGTTTTTATGAGAGATCATAACTCCGTGCAAAAAGTCTACTCCTGTTATTTCGTTACGTGGCGTACCGGTTCTTGATAAGGCGTTGAATAGAACTGTTTTATGATACAATACAAACCTTGGTTTTGCCACACCTTTACATGTTGTCTTGTTCTATGATGTAGATGTACTACAGCCGTCACACACATGTGCTTGATCCCACACATACGTACGAGTGTTATTGCGTGGGCGAACTGCACGTGATTTTAACTTCGGACCCCACAATTTCTTGAGTGGTAATGCGTCGCTGTAGATAATTACGTCTACAGCACGAATGGGCCGGCTCGACCAGTTTGATACCATTGTCTCACAGAAAACCGACGTAAAGTGGCAGCTCGCTGTCGCGTTTCGTTCGGTGAGTGAGATTTCCGGTAGCCCAATTTCCCTCCCCCTTTCCCAATCCCTTTTCCCTGCCTTTCCATTCCGTCAATTTAGGTTGGCAACGTACCCATGATTATTTTTGTGTCTCGGGTGTCTATGGGCGGTGGAGATCACTTACCATCAGATGACCCATCTGCTCGTTTGCCAGTCTCTGCTATAAAAAAATCCTGACCAAACAACAAATTTGGTTAGATCGTCAAACATTCTCGGGTATAGGGCATGTTTTCATATCGGTGATATTGCTGTATCGGAACTTGGGAAACAACAAAGTTTACACGTAAAATTTGATTTAAAATAAAATGTGATTTTTTAATTTAATTTTTTTTCGCGATACCCAGATGTAACCTTGCATCACAATACCTATTTAAAATCAACAAACAAACTTATGCGACTTTGCAGGTTCAAACTCTCTTTCACTCTGATCCCTGAAGCCGTATTAATGGAAAAGACTGTAGCACATAAGTTTGAATATTTTAAATATTTGCTTAATTGCGAGTACATATTTTTATACAAATTCCACAAATAAAATAATATGATGTATAAGATCGCCTTGAATTTTAATTTTGTTTTTGCAAAGTTATTTATTACCAATGGTTGTCTAACCAAATAATTATTCTAGCCGGATTTGACCTTATCAACGCAGAAATCTTTGGAATATCTTGCAGAGATTTATCCTTCCTTTAGATTTCGCGCAGGTCGCGCTAGGCAGCGTTCGCGGTCTCCGTTTTAACTGGCAATTTCCGCATTGCTGGGATGCAATTGTTTCTTGGCCTTTGCAAATCAATAGAGAAATAAACGGATGCGCAGGTAAAATTGAAATACTTTGGAAGATTTTGTATCTTTTTTCCTCCCGTAACTTTTTGATGCTTTTGCTTACGTAAAGGGTAGATACCAAAGTCTAAAATCGTTTGTTTTGCAGCAGCAATATGCCATATAGTGAAAAAGATAATATACTTGTTTGATGCGACTGATTTAATAATATGAAAACTTTTTAAAATACCGAAAAAGCCAATCGTTGATTTTACCTACGTATTTGGAAACAGCGGAAATCGGTATCTTGAATCATAGAGGTTTCGAATATTTATAACGTTTAAATTTTTAAAAAATATTTAATATGTTAAAGACTGGCGCGATCCGTCCAGCAAGGAACGGGTAAAGGCTGATGATGATATTACAGTACTAAATGATCAGGAACATAACAACATAACATAAGCCCACCACTGTATCCCCGAAGGGGTAGGCAGAGGTGCACTAGGGAACTAGAACACCCACATTTCGCCGAGCTTAGTTCCGTCCCAGATGTGATAGGGGGCGAGCCCATTGCCATATCGGGCACAAATTACAAACTCCGGGCTGATATGGAAAAATTTGCCCAACCCCGGGATCGAATCGGATACCTCAGGACGGTAGTCGTACCGAAATTCAACCACAGCACTGAGGCAATAAAAAATTATCAGGAAACCTATTAAAGCAATTTTAACACGAAATAGTTACGCAGTTTACACAGGTAATTAACTGCTTAGCAATTTCCCTTGACGTGTCAAGGGTGCAAGTTTCAACAGCGTGCAGAATGTTAATTTAGTCAAAAAGAGCATTTTCGTGTATAACTTTGTGCTAACTAATGCACATGACCATTGTTAGCGATCCACTTTCTCCGCAGAGCGAGCGTGACGTGAGTTCGTGGTTTGGCGCCACTTGTACATTATCTTACTCGTCCATTAAAAACGTCTGTACTCCAAAATTATTTCTTCAAAGAAACTCCTATAAATAACGACTCACGATGATAGAAGAGCTCGATTATTTTTTATGATGCGCATTTTTTTCAGTACTTTCGAAATTCTCAAACATATGTTTACTATATTTAACTTACTGTTTCAATTACTCGTGTAGTGTACGTTCAATACACAGACGAAAAAAAGATGGACGGAGCGCTAGGAACATTGAAAGTGAAGCAGGGTTTTCTGCCCATTCGATCTATCGACACGTAATGGCGGCGACTGAACGATGTATGTATGTATGAGTGTTAATGCGTGCATAGAGCATTTTTGTACAGGCGCGTTTGTGTGCGTGGCTTCTCTGTGGCGTCCATTTAATGGGCGAGATGGTGTCCTTCTTTTTTATACGTCCGTGGGTCAATAGTACATGTATCAACATTTCGTAATCCTTTTAGCACACCGTCTGAACGGTTGTCTAGTCTGGGCTTAGTGCTTGAATGGCTTCGTCTTATAAAACAGATGCGTATAAAATGTATTTGTTTATGTAAGTGCACTGAAGAGCACTGTAGAATAATTCTGCCCCTTACTTAAAATATTTACACGCTTCTTGTCTTTAATATTAGCTTGTCCCTTTCATTTTCATACAATGTGACGCAAGAAAAAAGTGACAAACTATTCTTAAAGATAAGCGTAAATGTTTATAATAGGTGTGGGGACTGTTTGACACGTCAGCATATTGTAACGTTCGCGTTCGCGACACGGTAGCCCGCGCACATCAGTCACCTCGGTAACGTAGTCCGTAATACATGTATGAGATACTTATAATGAACGTTTGTAAGTTTACCAATATACGTGCTTAATAAACTTGCAAATTGACTTTTATTAATGTACTCTACAATAAGTATTGGGCCCTATAATTGTAGTCCCTACACGCCGCGCACGTCGTAGTTCCATCAGCGATCAATCTAAACTAAACTGTCATTTCCTCAGTGGAAACAGTCCCGTTACCTTCGTGACCTCATTCGCTTCCCGTGACCACAGGTCATAAAGAACGTTTGCCAATTTGCAATTCTGTCCGTTTAGGTAATCATTTTTATATTACTGTTTTATAGCTACTATAACAGGCAAATCGGATTAAAGGCTGATGATCGCACACATAATTGAATCATCGACTTTCATCATTATTTTTTTTTTTATGGTAAGTGAGCTCCACCGCCCATCGACACCCAAGACACAAAAATAATCATGGGTGCTTTGCCAACCTAAAAGGAGGAAATGGAAGAGGGGGAAAGGGATTGGGAAAGGAAGGGGGGAAATGGGCCACTGGAAATCTCACTCACCGAACGAAACGCGGCAGCAAAGCGCCACTTTATGTTGGTTTTCTGTGAGACAGTGGTATTAAATTCCATTCGTGCTGTAGACGTTACTGTCTACAGCGTGGCTCTACAACTCAATACATACATACATCAGCCGTTGTCGTCCCACTGCAGGGCAAAGGCCTCTCTACCCTCTTTCCACTCTTCTCGGTTTAAAGCCCACTGCGGCCAATCTCTCCAGTACGCGTCTAGTTCGTCTCGCCACCTATTTCTGGGCCTGCCGCGAGGCCGCGTAACGTTTCTCGGACTCCACTCTGTGCTGAGTTTTGCCCAATACTCGTCTGTCAGACGGCACATGTTGCCAGCCCAGGGTCCATTTAAGGGATTCTACAACTCAAACATGACTTTAAATAGATAGCTCGTAGCACTTGATACTCGTAATGATTTTATCAGAAAGGTAGGTGAGGTTGCGTAAAATCTACCAATAGGCCTTTCAAAACTTTCATAAATAATGATAAGAGATTCTAATTATTACTTCGCTTGTATAGTAATAAGTAATTACAGACGAAGTTATATAATAACATCTTTGTTGTAATTATATCGCGTGCTCTACATTTGTTGTCGTACAAACTGGTTATGAAGACTAAATTAGCTCCTAAAGACAACGGATGCCCACGTCCAATGGAATGATAATTTGCGAACGGGTAATTTAAGGCCCACCAAACGGCAAGTTCAGCACCTATGTTTTGAATACATCGCGACGAAAATTAGTTCGACACCCACCTCTGTTCACCCACGGAATTATTAGAGATAAACACCGTAAATAAATAAATAGGTACATCTAACAGCCACACACATAGTCATGACCCCTGTGTAACCTGTATCGTGGGAATCAGAAACTACGAGAGACTTTCGGTCTCACAACACCCAGACCCGAAACAAATATCTGTGGGCCACACAGACATTTGTCTCGGTGCGGGAATCGAACCAGCGACCTCACGTTTCACAGTCGGCTACTCACCCGCTGCGCCACGGAGGCTGTCAACTCAACAACTTACACTGTTTACTTTTTGTACAGCTTAGCATTATGTAAGGCTTTCGTAAGCCAGTCTACAATCTAGGTATCTAGGTTGATACTTGGTTGATACCGCCTCCGATATTTGTCATAAAACAAAAGTAGCCAGTATATGAAGCTGGCGAAATCACTGTGTATTTATCATGAAACTCAACATCTTATCAGCAGTGCGGTAGTGTTAGCGAAGTTCAACGTCTAGTAACTGTTACTGTTTTTATATAAATTTCCTTATAAACAAAACAAACTAGGTATTTCTCGAACTCGCCGTAGACAAGCAAAGATGAAAGCAATAAAACTGTTACAATTTCTACGGATAAAGATACTGGATATTGTATTATTTGTTGTATCATGGCTCTTATCTACTACAGATACCTAGATATTATCGCGTGTCAATTGTTACTTTATAAATAACTAACATTCTCCGGGTATCACGATGCAAACTGCTCACTCCGAACAATCTAATCTCGAGCCCGACACTCATCTCGTTCCAGAAAACAATGTTAACTGTATTATGGATTGGATTCTTTCATAATATGAAGCAATATTTCTAGCATGCAAAAGTAACATAGGATATTATTAAATGTTGAGTACTCGAACTGGGGACGTCATCGGTACTAAATAGAATCCTTTCTGGAACATTCTTAAAAAGTGTGATATGCCGAACCTACATTGAAGTGAAATATGGGTAAGTGGAAAGAAAGACTCCAATTAATGTTAGGCAGTTTCATATAGTTTGAGTTCTGAGTTCTGACTTACTGTATACCTCCAGAGTCTAGATCATGAAACTGATAATTTAAACCGTTATGGGCGTGTCAATTGTCAATCCAGCGTATTTAATAGTCCCACGTAGTGCTGTCACCGAGTAACCCATAAGCCCTTCATATAATAAATAACCGAACATAAAGGAACTAGAGAAAACTTCAAAATTTTCGCTTAATTTTTCCTTAATTTCGTACCGTTCTACGGAGGCATGAACTATTGTGGGCACTGACATCGCATCAATCAATACACGTGACTAGGGTTGCCAGGCCCCAAAAAAAAAGCCGGACTCGGCGCTGCATTTTGCTCTAAAAGCTGGACATAAAATCATTTTTATAAGCCAAAGTTACTCTTTTAAAGTCCAGACAATGTTTTTACAATAAAAAAAAGATGTAAATAGGATACGATTGCCGCACCGTAAACCGCCTCGCCCCGGAATAGCATATTTCCAAAAACTTGACAAAAGGCCGGACACGTTTGGCCGGACACGACCGTAAAAATCCGGACATTTCCACCTAAAGCCTGGCAACCCTAAACTTGACTGACGTTTGAGGGTCAGGGTGGCACCGTCCATTTGCGTTATTGTGCCGACGATGCAAAGTGCGTGATCAAAACACATTCCATTTGCGAGTAAAAGTTAACTCTTTCAGCGTGCAATCAATCACCTCCACCGCGATTTATTGCCATTGCATTTGAGTTTGTCAACTGCTGAATAGCTGTTGAAGAAATATTCGAAAGTTAATAATTTTATCCATGTTTTTACAAAGCTATTTGTATATGTTTTACTGTACTCTATTTATAAATCATGATAATTTGAGGTGCATGCTGCGCTATAAAATATTTATTCATTGTGGTTTGAAAAGTGGTCATCACGCCATCATTATCCTGTTTAAAACTTGCTCAAAACCTAAAGCTTTACAGTCAACGCCACACATCATGTCACGACTAGAATAGTGATGTTGTCTACTACGTCGTTTGTCATCGTTCATAATAAACGAGAGATTGTAAATTGCCAAAGAATGTAATAACTATATTACATTATTTTCGATATTATGCACATAATTGTTGACTTCATAAGGAAGATCAATTATTTTGCATCGCTTATTAATAATAAATTAGTTCGATTTACGATTGCGGTTTGTCTGTTCAATTGGGTGCTATTGTATTCATAACGAATCTATTTACCGGTTCACTTTACATTGAACTGTTATTGTATAATCATACTGATTTTGCGCTATGCAACTATATTTCCGAAATGCATTGTGATGAAGCTAGGTTTTTGTATTGATTTTTAATATTTTTGTATCCAGACAGACATCTAGTATTGGTGACCCTTATCCGTAGGCTTCCATTTTACGGGGTTAAAATTACTTAAAACTTAGATTAGATTTGTTATATGTATAGAACTATTATCTTTATTTTGTCTGTCCCTAAACTCTAGTCTCTTACTTCAATACGTAACCCCATGTAGGTATATTATTATCTACTTCTCATAAACCTGTACCTCTATTTATTAACTTCTGACAAATACCAAACACTGATTGAATTTTCAACATTAAATTAAGAAAGTCATACAAAATACACGTTAAAGCTTGCGCCAGGAGTATTGCAATGAATCCTGCAACAGGTTGTCGGCCTTGCTTGTATCGTAAACATTCTAAGTTGTGTTCGGAAAACATTTACATACGATGTTTTAGCAACTAGTAAAATGTCAATATTATATTCCTGCCGCACTTGAACAAATCGTTTGGTTACGTGCCTCTAGTGTTATATTATTTTAAATAGTGCTGTAAGTAGAACCATATAATATTTCTAGTAATAAACGGTCTGTGTCTCACTTCATATTGTTTGTGTACTTTCTAACTGCGATACTTTGTTCGGTTTTTGTGTCTTCATGCAAAGGGCAGCGCCACGACGTCGGTAATACAGAATTGGTAACAAAGAATATAATATACTATTTCCTAGGACTAGTTCCGTCCTTTTTGTTCTTTCATACAAAAATCGCCAAAATCTTAAGATGTAATTTATTAACAAGATCCAAAAGTTGTAAGTAGAACGAAGGATGGAAACGTTTGCAGATATGTATATCTAAAGAATCCTATGAATGACAGAACATAAAACATTTCAATTTATTTGAAACAAATTCCCGAGTACACAATTTTTTTAACTCATCAACACTGTTACAAAACGCGCTTACGAACTTCTTTCAAGTAGGTAGTTAAGTATTATATTATCTAAAAATATTTCGACATAATAAAGTCATAAGATAATTGTTACATCATAGCCGTCACAATTGTATTACGTTATCGAAAATTGCGATCACCGGTAGCACGAATACCTTTCGAACTATCGACCACAAATAAAGCTTACTGCACGCTTATAATGTAAATGTAATGAATGGTCAGATTCGAATACCTATTCGAGAGTCACACTAGGGCCTCTGTTCGCCGGTGGTACGACTTTAAGTAGAAATAACAAGGTGATATCATAACAGTGACATAATTTCGTCACCACCTCTACCTCGTGGTTAGTGTGAATCGGGTTGCTTAATTAAACAAACAATGTGAACTTGATATGGGGACACATTAAGCAGTTTTTATGTGAATACGCCACATAATTACCTTTTAAAGAAACACGTGACGAGGATAGTGAAGATATTTGTGAAATCTACTTAGATTATAATGTCACATAACATTATAATCTACGTAGATTTCACATATATCTTCATTATCATAAGTGAACGCGCACTGAGAAGACCAACAAAGTAATCATGGAATATATCTGATAGGCTTATCCAAAATATACGTACTACTGCTAGGTACTTTATTAATTAATTCGCATTAAAAGGTTTTGACTTTACTCTTATCATCATCATCAGCCATAGGACGTCCACTGCTGAACATAGGCCTCCCCAAAAGATTTCCAGATCGACCTGTTGGAAGCGGCCAGCATCCAGCGACTTCCTGCGACCTTTATCAGGTCGTCGGTCCACCTTGTATGTGGACATCGTACGCTGCGCTTACCGGTACGTGGTCTCCACGTGGTTTACTCTTATATTATACTGTAATTATTGTAGCACTAATTAACTTATAGTTACCACATAAACTGTTGTATCTTTACGAATACTCTATGTCATAGAGTCTATGGTTTCAAACAAAATTTATTCTTTCTAAAATTGTACAAAAATATTTAAGTGTTTCTTATAAAAATCTTTCAGACCTTTGTAAATATACCACCCTCTTCTTTAGGTGTGATAGTGAAATGTGGGTGTTCTAGTTCGCTAGTGCGCCTCTGCCTACCTCTTCGGGGATACCTCATACAGGGCATATGTATGCAGATGATGCTGTGCAATTTATATCGCTAGAAGAATCTGTCTCTCTTCCAAGCTATTTAGCCTACATGGTGGTAGAGTCAGTTTTCTTGTTTTGTCTTTGGCTATTATTAGAAGACATTCTTCTATATTTACAGCTATATTTAAAACCTAGTGAACTTCACTCTACTTTCCATTGTTATTTATAAATAAACAAATATGTTATCTTGTATGGTTGCTGTTTACATTTTATACGAGTTTGTGTGCAGCCGTCCGGTGATTCTTGATAATACAATGCAATCCCAGATATTATTATGTTTTTATACAGCGGATTCTGTTTTCATTGTTTTATTTTTACGCTTTGAATGTTTATGAATGATGATTGCATCTTTATTATCCTTGAAGTTTCTAGAATTCTTAAGTATCTTGTAATTACCCATAGCTGTGGATTGTAGGTAGATGGGTAACTAAAGTTCAGTTAGAGAAAATCGTGACGTAGGCTGGTCTCAACAATCCAAGGTCTCTGTTGCATTATTAATGTCCGCTAGTGATATCATTCTCATACCTACACTGAACACAACATTCACAGAACAAAGTAATAAAAAACAAGAAAATAAGGCTGTTAACACAGTTAATTTTATTATAATAATAAAATACATCCAGTTACCATGTGAATAACGTAGCCCTGAACTAATATTTACTCTCTTTAGCTTAACGTAAGTTTTAATATAAAGTTACAAACTACAAAAAATTGATCCAAAAACATCTGGGTCCATCATATTATAACAGTAATTTCACATCATTTGTTTTTTCGAATTACAATTTTAATTATTACCTACTTATTTATCTTATATATGCCCTTATCCCACACTCTACAGTGGGGTTGACGGAACTAGGTACATTTTCGTGTTGCAAAAAAGATTCGGATTTTACGACCAGCCTGGAATTTGCTTTTACTTAAAATATTATAATGATATCGAATCATGACCGAATCGAATCATGCATTAATCTTAATTTCATAAATAGCATTATTATGTTGTTGCATTTTTTTTATTAATTCGAGTTTCTGCTCTGTCCAGGACAGACCATTACTTTCGTCTTGGAATTTCCGTAGATATATCGATTTTCTAATCCTCATTATTGGCCTTTCCAAGGAATTTGAATGCAATCCAACTTGTGCTAAGTGCCAAGCCTTCAAACGATCGTGTTTTAAACGTGACCCGAGTTGCATTACTTGAGAAGGTCAGGCACAGTTACCGCACATAATGCTAGAATACTGTTAAGTACACAAGATAGCATAACAACCTATATTATGCAATAAACATAGTCCAAGTGTCTGATGTAGATATTTAAAAGTCCTTTAAACTAAAACAGTAATGCTTTAAATGACATGAAATACAATGTCAGATCACACATTTGATTGGAACTGTTGTATGATGGTTATTTTCGAGAGATTAGTTAATTATACAAATTGTGATTTCTGACTTTGAGTCTTCCTTATATGTATATGAATTATGAACGTGTGAGCTACGAAAGTAATCTAACCTTTAAGAATCACTTCAAGTTGCAGTATGGGACTAGACGGAAACGCTCTACCTCCACTGCCTTTAGAAAACAGAAAACCATTATGCGGTTTCCTGTCTGCCTCCCTGGCCCCTGCGAAAGCGGGGCAGACGCGTTGGCGGGTTTCCACCCTTATATTGTTGATATATGACGTACGTGAACAAAGCATTTCGCTTCTACATTTATGTACATTGGCTAGGATTGCTAGGAGTGGAATTCCCCGGCGGGTAGTATGTTTCCTTTTTGCAATAACTTTCGTGTTTTAGACTAGATGAAATAAACTTTCTAGAATGCTCAACAGTTAATGTGCATTGTGATGAAATAGTTATGAAAAGATTGATTTGAATAAAAATAACAATGAGAAGGAAAAGAATTGCAAAGATAAGGAAGCCGTACAAATGGTCCATTCACTAAGAGCTTTGTGTCTGCAATTTTCACACTCAAAATTATTTGTGATTTCATTTGTCGGTTTATTTATTATATTTCGCTGTTGCTTTTGCTAAATAGAAATGTGTATTTCTTATCGGATACGACAAAATACCTAACCGAAATGTTACGGAAACCCGTAGTATCCGTATCCCCATTTTCGGAAGAATAATTGTAACACAAGGAAATTATGTAAAACTTCTAATGCGTAATGGAATAAAAAGTTTTTAACAGGAACCAATACTTGATGCAAATCTCGTTCTGATGTAACTCTATGCTACGTATATGTTGCTAACATCCTGGTCTTTCACCTGGGTCTTTCCTGTCTTGTGATCCGATATTCCTGTAACTCTAGTATGTTGAAACCATTACTGGAAAGTGTTCCGGTCTGCTGCGTCCGCGCGGCTGTGGAAAAATCGTACGTCGCCTCGTAACCCATATCAAGTTTTGTTTTCACATATTGTGTTTTATTACATGTGTTGTCAAATCTTCATAAAAGATCTATAAAGAATAGTTAATAAACTTTCTAGAATGCCCATTTGCACTGAAAGTGTTGATTTATTTATGTCGCGGGCAAATGGTTGAAAATTTGTTTAAATAATCACAAGTTTAAAAATTTAACCGACCGACTTGAAAAATACGATCGTGACAATTTCCAAATTTAATTTTCTGGGACCACCCTTGGAAAAAGCTATCGAACACAAAAATAATCTTGAAAATCGGTCCGCATTTAGCGGAGATATCGCGTAGCATCCTACATAAAAATATTCATTTGAAACCCAACCAAACTAGATCAAGAAGTCGCCAAATACTTATACTTTAATTATTTGACTAAACTTGGGCAATCTTAGATGGCAAAGGTTATGCCTGATTGCTGGTCATATTTGCCTTCCATTCTATCTAGACTTTATTTCAAGTAGTAACTAAAAGGTCATAGTAACTCAAGGTTTTGGATAACGCACACATTGGAACTTTACTTTAAAGATCGCACTTACAATTTAAAAATAAAATGAGGAAATTAACAAAACATTTAATTAACAGCTACTTACTGTTATACGTTAATGTAATAGGTGTTTAAAAGTAAATAACATCTGTGGCCGTGATTGGTGGTCACGCTGGAGTAGAATGCGATCGGATACAGGTTGGCGAGGCAAAACAAAATATCAATTCCCAATAGCACATAACAATTAACTAGTAGCAACAAGACCTTTGATTTTTGATTATTGTTTGTCAATGAGTCAATACTTACAATTTATTTTATCTTAATTGGTGATTGTTTGTTTTAAATATAAACTTGATTGATTGATATGTCCTGTTGAAAGTTTTTTGTTGTTCCAACTTTTGTTATTAAGTCAATGTTCGAGTTCTTAGGTTGAGATCTATAGAGCGAACTTTAACTAAGTCTTAGTCAAGAAGCGAACTCAGTGAGGATCTGGAATTTTTAAATCGAACTTTGATTTAGTCCGCGACATTTTTTACAAGAAAAACTGACAGAAAGACTAAGCAAAGATTTCCTTGTAAAAATTACTCGGACTAAGTGAAAGTTCGATTTAAAATTCCAAATCTTGACTGAGTTTTTTTTACTTTGACTTAGTCGAGGTTCTATAAATCTCATCCTAAGTCTCGTGGCACTACAGGTATTTGTAAATCAATATCGTGTACTAATAATTATCTTTATTATGTATCTCATATGTGTACAATCTGTACCTTAATATTACTTTTAGCTCATAAGCAACTATTACAAATAAGTATCCAGACATCAAAATCTAAGTAACATTTAAATGTTATTACGTAATAAATTTTTCTAATGAATACTTGATTAAATAGTTTTACGAATTCCGCTTTTAATAACTACGATAATTACATACTACTGCAATTATTATTTTTAATCATGTTACCATTTAGTTATGAATTTATGATTAATAGTTTTCGCATGATGTGCTAATATTAACTATCGTGACCTATATTAAGCGTGCTGTGTTCTGTTTAAATGATTACTCAATGTAGACTTCGGTACATGTAATTTATTATGAAATGGAATGTAATATTCATTATCTATTGCTGGCATGCGACTTCAAACACGTTAGAAACTTTTATTACATATCTGTTTACACTGCAAAGCTGAGTTGGTTTATGGTTTTTTTATCTAGAATATGTAGTAGAGTATTTCCATGTCTCATAATATTAATAATTATAATTGCGAAAGTAACTCTGTTACTTTTCACGCCTAAACTAGTGAACCAGTTGTGATAACATTTATTATTCAGAAGAAAGTATGAACTCTAGGGAAGGACATGGGCTACCCATCGTCTCATGGGCTACCCATTGTATATGGAATGGGTACTTCGGAAGCGCCTATCAAAGGTTTATCTGCTATAACACAAATGATATTTAAAGGGAGTTATTTCAGAAAAATCCGCGACCGAAAACCTTATTAATATAAAACGTACAATTCTATTAGTAAACCTTATTTTAGCTTTACTACGTAGCGTCGAGGATTTCGTGATGAGTCAACAATTGAAACGTATTTTTACGTAACATTACTCACGGTTTGAACTATATTTAGATTGTTTTTAAAACGTTTCCAGCGCATAAATCAATCGACATCGTTGCAACGGCACGAACTATACGTGCCTTCACTTGTAAACTCAAATCGGATATCAAGAGCTGTTTTGATTAAGTTTCGAAATGCACCAGTAGCAATCAATATTCTACGGCTTTTTATTCTTTTAAAATTGTTCCTACAAGTATTTGTTGCAACGCGCGTCGCCTGCTTAATTTGCACTTCATTTTGTACCACAATATGTAACCTAGTGGCTAGTCACCAGCTAGAAACACACTATTTAGTATTCCTAACTAGGATTTATAATTATGTCGAAATATAGAGAATGAATATAGATTTCTACAAAAAACAATTGGAATTATTGTACTACTCATTGATTTTAAAATATCCACGTACTATTGTAAAATATCAAATAAGGAGTGTTTAACGAGTTTTTAAAATTGAAGCCCGTATTTGTCAAGTTTTGTCCAACGAGGAAAACGTATTAGGCATATCGTGGGGAAAGCCCTCCTGTCATTTCAATGATAATGACGTGCGTATCTTCGACGTGGTAAGAATATTGCGCAAAGGAAATGGGTACAGTAGTTTATCTTAATTTTGAGCAACAATGGTCGTCATACGTAGGTAGCTAGAGAAAGGCTGGTAGGTTAGCTAGGATAGGGCCTCATGCACCAATCCCAACTGCTTCCAGAATTTCCAGTCAATCCCCTGCCACCATTCCTGATATAGGCCATTCCCTTACACTCTATTCCTATCTCCCCTTATCACCCTACCTTAGCCAACCCATCGTTATTATGTCCATACTTGCCTGCCTGTCTTCAAATTTATAGTGAGATAATGTAAATTATAAATTAATCTTAATTTAAAATTTGCTTGTGTTGACTTGTCATAAGTGCTTTTTTACATGCCTACGTGATTAATAAAGATTTTTATTTTGTTATATGTTGTTTATAATGATTTGTTGTAAGTAGCTAGTGTAATACCGATATAATGTCGCCTCTTTAGTCTAGTGGCAGCATATATGAGCTGTGGAACGGGAGGTCCTGGGTTCGATTCCCAGGTCGGGCAAAGCGAATTTTCTGATTTAATTTACCCGGGACTGGATCCCTCAGAGGGGGTTGATGTCAGGCAGGCAGCTAGACGTAAAAACTAAGCCAAACCCTTTTCTGCAACATACTTGAAAAATGTATTGCGCCGACTCCACATTAAGGTGGGATAAGCGCAGGCAGAAAGAATACCGACTGCACATTCTTGACCGAGTGGCCTCGTAAGGTCTCGTGGACATATCTCGAGCAAGAAGCTTGTGGCTGAGTACGACACATTTGCATTGTGCACTCACAGTGTATAGCGTCGTACTCGCAACTTAGGCGAAGATTCGGGCGTAAATACCGATGCAGAAAGGAGAACTCGTGAGACACAGAGACATCAGACACGACGCAAGGCGAACGTTCCCATCTATACTCTAGCATTATGCATGTATTGCAGTGTCTCTGAGAGAATGTACAGCAGGCATAAGAGATGAGTCAAATGTAGGTAATCTATGCATAATTCTTGATGAGAAAATAAGTGAATATAAAAATGAAATGTAGTGCACAATGTAATTTTGTCCAATTTAGGTGATCAATCGCGTCATCTGTTTTCGTAAACCAATAAAAGTCCACGTGATTACTAATTAAAGAACCAATTATGCCACTTGACAATAGATAAAAATGTTACTTAATGTTCCTTGTCCAATAAACATACATACATTGAATTTGTAAATGTTGATTCTGATATTAGTTGCGTAAGCAAGTCGTTTAAATATTTAAATAATACTTATGAATTACTTATGTTATAATCAGTACTTAGTTCTATATTTAGATACATGCTTTAATTAATTTCAATTAAATAATCTTGAAGTGCTAGCATGCGCTTCTTCATACATATGCGCTTTTTTAATAGAATGAGAATAGAATGAGATTAGCAAACGATCACTTGGCTAGGGCCACAGGCCATAGCTATTGCAGAATGTTTGGCAGATGCAGATTTTTGTATCAATGTAGATTAATATATTTCACATTCCTGAGAAATATATCAAGATTAACATATGTATATTTTTCTCGCTGCCATGAACAAGGTAAATTTTGCTATAAAAACGTTTTCATGAAACGCAATATAGCGTATTTGGGTGTTATCTTTCTCCTAAATCATATAACATTTGATAATTATTTTAGTAACTCCTTTATCCGAAACGACATCTTTCTCGCTAACCATAATTATGTCTCACTGTTGAATTTATGGTATAGGTACTTTCTAAAATATCTTATATCTTTTGAGTGTATAATAGAATACAAAGTCTTGAATATAAAATTGGTTTCATAAACGTTGTTGGTATATGAATTAAACAATAAAACCATATAAGTAAATTAATATTATCCTTTTGAAATGAATGGTTGTGGTGCTACATGGAAAGGTTAAAATTACCAAGACAATAAACAACAATCTTGTTTTATTATTTTGTTATATTTTTGTTAAGAATAACGTTATAAATATACGGTGTTCAGACTTCGTTTTTACTTTAGAAATATTTTATATTAAAATTTCGTGCAACTCTTCACTGCCATCAATGTCTTCTGACTACTGATTACTGGCCCTTTACTTTATGATATCTATTCTTTTTTATAGTCTGGAGAAGTAATTCAAAATCTCGTCCGCCATTCTAGCTCAGAATATAGCTATTGTTCAAGATAACTAATTTATAAGCTCTCTTGCTAGTTGCGGTAAACTTCAACAACTCTCAAATTCGTGAATCCCCAAACGGGTTCCTGAGAAGTTTTAAGCCGTGGGAACATTGTAGAAAATTCCAGTTAACATTCAAATCACATACATACATGATAACTGTCATATAATATGGGCCTTACTTAAAACAGCATTTTTAGCTGAGCAAATGGTTACGAATAACCTGTCACTTTTTTCCGTGCGTTACATTGTTTAAAAATGCAAGGGACAACCTATGGTATAAAGATAAGCAGCGCTCAAATATTTTTATAAGTAAGGGGCTATATGTTTTGTTCTTCGAAGTGAAAACGCAATCATAAAAATATTAATTCAAAGATTACGAGTACAACAACGGTGCCCATAGACGCATGTTGCTCAATAAAACTGTAAACTGTCTCTGAAACTGCACTTACACTAATTCTCACTCGCTGCAACAGTCCGCAACACGTTGCGCAAGCCAAAACAATTTGATTTATATGCGAACCGTGATCATAACATAGTATTTTTACACAGTGGTGCTTTCACAAGAACATTAAATGGTCACGGCAATTCTTTACGTCTGTATTTCGCACAACGGTGTAATTCATTCCACTTTCAGCTGAGGCATGACTAATGCACGGCTAAAATAACGACATTTATAAATTTTAATATCACCATAAAAATATACTGGTGAATTGTATGAAAATTTATTTCCTGTATTTGCAATTATATACGAGTAGTAGTTTTAAACAAAGACTTTTTGAGTAACATTTGTATTGTGTAGGGCCTACGACTGCCTGCACTGTAGGCAATAACTGTGTATCGGAGACAAATATGATTTATAAATAAATTTGTAGTTAAATTAAATCCTAAAATCACCACAAATAATACTTATCTTTACAGAAATATTACTAACCACTGCTTGTGCAACAGAATGTATGTACGTGTACGAATTACTAAGATTTTTAAAATTTATATTTAACAGTAACCTTATAAATCTGAACGTAGCTCACTTACTCTAGAGTACGCGGGAACAACGGTCTCATTCAAAGCGCGTCTATTGAAGAGAGGCTTTAGAGGAAAGGATTTTCAAAAGCCCCCTACGTGCCTGGAGCGCCAACGGTTGACTTCATTCTCGCTGAATCAGCTTCCCTGCCGGGCCGTCGCGCCCCGCCTCAGATGAATACCATTATACTCCATTCGAGAATAGCCTCCCGCTTGCGAATTCCTGCGACTGTCGATAAAATATCCACTTCGAATTCGCATTCTATTGGATCAGTTGCAGCCGCCGTTTTATGAACTGTCTTTATGGATTGTCTTCCAAATTCAAGTACCTACTGAATATCATTATTGCTAAATTAAATCATGTCTCTATATTACACGTGATCGTATTTGCGTATCTCGAGTGGCACGTCGAAAATTAAATTAACATCAACATGTTTTTCAAAGTACACCAAAAAGTAATTATGAGATAAGGTTTACAATTTTATTTTTATTTTTGGTATAGGTACTTCTTGTACCTATCTAAAATTAGATTTCTGTTCTGTCGTTTCATGCCATTAGCTCACAAAAAATACAAAAGATATTTTAAAAGACATCATTCGTTTTTTTGCCTTTGGACTTATTAGATCTTTCTCCTAAATATTTTTTTGCGTCCTACAGCAGTCGGTTGAAGATAGAAAAATGTTCTTATGATGCGTCTGTTTAATACAGTTTATGCAGCTTTCCCTTTTACCTCCTCACCAACTATTGATTTTAGAATGCAAAGTAATTATTAAAATCGGTCCGCGGTTGACGATGATATCGTGATATACAATGTACAGATTGAAAACCCTTCATTAAGTCCATTGAAAACACCACGATATTTTTGTTTTCGAAGTCTAACATAGCTCACGCCTGTATCCCCGAGGGGGTAGGCAGAGGCACACTAGCGAACTAGAACACCCACATTTCGTCGAGCTTAGTTCCGTCCCAGGTGTGATAGGGGGCGAGCCTATCGCCATATCGGGCACAAATTCCAGACTCCGGGCTGATATGGAAAAATCCAATATCACATTGCCCGACCCGGGGATTGAACCCGAGACCTCAGGCGAAATACCACCACGCCACCGAGGCAGTCGAAGTCGAAGTCTAATTACGACAATTATTATTATTTGTTTTATGTGAACACGTAATAATAACAAATTATGTTTTATTTATATGTTTGATGATATTCATGACATGATCATGCAGAATAATGCCCTTTGCTGGCCTTTCACGTGGGGGTTTTTAATATTATTATAGTGCATCTTCAAGCCTAAAACATCGCGATTGTCGGTAGACTGATAAATGTGAATAAAAGAGTAGCTGCTGTGGACTCTCTTAAACAAGCCACTATGAGTTTGGTCATCAGGAATACACTGGTAATGAATCACTATCCAGTCTATACTTCTTACCATTTATTACCAGAACATACACAAATATCAGAACACGCTCCCATCAGTAACGATACTGGGGGGTTACCACCACCTTTTATAGCAGTGTTATTATAATTTTACTATGTACCGATTCCCATACAAAACAAACGAAGAACGATTATAATAATACTGCTGTAAGAGGTGGTGATAACCCTGCTGTTTCTGCAAGTGATGACCTATTACTACATTGTACGAATGACCGTCTTAGTTATATCTCAGAAGATATTTTAAACAAAATAGTGATATTAGCGTACATAGGAGACGCTTCATCCGCTTGGAATCCACATAACTTAGACGCACCTTAGTGAAAGGAAGCTTGAACTTTATTGTCTACCGTTGCATAAGCACACTGACCGTTCGGAACTAAAACATGGGTTTTTGTTCCTCAGTTGTGTCCAAGCTCACTTTCCGTTTGTAAATTAGCTTATTGTTAGGTCACTTGTAGCAGTTGTACGCTATGGAGTGAAAGCCACTTGGCTGTTCACTAGTTTGTCACATTCAGTTGTTTCCGACAGGCGTCTTGTAATAAATGATCGTCAGGAATATAGTACACTGTTGTTGCTACTATTTTTTTTTATTTGCCAGAAGGCAGATAATTCCTTTTTACTGAGGCCAGTTCCGAGGCTTTAACAGTCTCGTAACTTATTCTATCATAGAAAAGTTCAAGGGTTATTTTGTTCATAATCTCAGGAATTTTTACATTCCATTTATACCCAAATACGATTATAAATCCTAAAAGCATATTCCGGCAATGGATCTGCTCACAACAGTTAAAGAATGTCCTTTAACACATACAAAAAAAGAAGTTAAAATATATTTCGCATGAGAAGATTCCGCGGCGATCTGACTCATTCGCATTTTATACAGCACAACTCGCTTTCTTTGACCGGTTTAGGATTCGTGCCCCGTTCAACCATGACAGTTGTTGGCGTCACGAAGTATAAACTACGCGTTTTAATTTGCTGTATTTAATGTTTTACGTAATGCCTATAAAGCGATCAAGATTCAAGAGCGCTGTCCTACGTTGATGTAAGAATTCGCAGCACGCGACTTATCGCACTTATCTTATCGTTATTTATAGAAAACACAAGCGAATACATTGTCTCATGTGTTTTGTTGATAAGCTAAGTCAACCAAGTGATGTCAATGTTTCTTTAAAAACTACACATGAAAGGAATAACGTCGGGTAAATGTTCTAAGCGCAAATAAGATTATAATAACATTGTACAATCCTAACTAACGTATTATTGTTTTTTAAGTCTAAATGCAGTACAGACTTATTTTAACAAGCTAGAGATAAAGGTTTTCAGGGAAAATCCGTGAGAAATGAAACATTTGTTTAATTTGCTTTACGTGGCTCTACAAAAGCAATTTGTACGATTATTATAGCCCATCGATTGATAACTTTACCAACCTAAACATTATCTAGCCTTGACTTTATTAATAATGCTGTCTATTTCTGCATTTCTTATTAATTATGTGTAGTATTCCTTTTCTTTCTTTACTATTGAAATGAACTTTACCACAAAGTTCAGACTTCGTGTTTGAAATGTTTTATCATTTGAAATACCTTTATAAACATCTAGGGCCACTTAAAGATCCGCGATAAATCTCTATTTATCCCAAATCTTGATTTAAAGATAGGAGTGTGCTGTAGGATAAATCGAGATAAGTTGTAACTCTAGATTAGTAATAGCGCTGCAAGTCGCCTCTATATAGCCTAATATAATAATCTTACATAACTAGCGAAATGTTAAAATTTGACGTTGTACGGGGCCGGCGAGGGTTGGGGCCGGGCGGCAGCCGCCCCTCGCAAAACAAAAACAAAATAGAGCCTTAGCCTTATCGCCGGCCGGTGCGTCGAGGGCGGTGGCGCGGAGCCGGCGGAGCACGCCGCGCCGGTCGCACTGACATGCCGCGCCGTCTCCCGCCGGGCGCCGCGCCAGTGCACGACCGGCGACCGAGTCAATCGCGCGTTTCAACATACCGGCCATCAAACACTACCACACTGATATACGCATAAATAAACGAGAACAATCCTGTATTAAAAGTAGGAGATACGGGAATCATTAATCAAGGACCACACATTAGGATTTTGTGGAATCTATAAAGATGCCGGTCGAGACGAAAATAAGCTTTTCCGGTAAGTACGAACCCTCCGTTATAATTCCCATTGAAGCACCTCACCCGTGAAGTTGATTAGCAGATTATAATTTAAAATTAAATTAGCAAAATTGTTTGCAAAGGTGCGTTATTTACAAAGTATGTTTGTCGCTATGAATCATTTTAAATATAGGTAAAGTGATAACGAACGATATCACAAACAATAGACGCAATTTTCCCTTAAGTTTGCTCACTATACCCTACTCTATATTTGAGTATAGACATTATCCCTAATGTTTGTTCTTAGATTCAAATCGCAAATATTCACTATTCAGAGTTTTGTTTTGAATGCTACAATTTTTTAACCATATCAAAAGATTTCTGAATTATGAACATTAGTAAGACATCATTGAATCGTATCCGATTCTATTATAGTCTATTTAATCCAAGTTTCCGTATAATAATTTACTACAATGCCTAGATTCTAGACCCCACGTTAAGTGTTAGTGCTAACAAGTTAAAGTATTATTGCTAAACGGCCAGACACGCTAAATGCTCTACAATTCTACATATACGACAATACCGATATAAGGCTATTGTGTTAACACAATTTGCTGTATTTTGCATCGCACTTGTTTATATATCATCGTATACTGCGAATATGACTTAATATATCCAACATAAAATGATGTCGTGCAGGCAGTTTATACAAATGTTTCGATCTATGTCACGAGTCACTCATAATTCAAATGAGTGTGTTTAGATAGGCAACTTTATAAGCACAGATAATTATTATCAGCATACGTTATTGATTTCTAATAATAATGACTAAATACACATTAGAATTAATTACCATACATTTATTTACATATCCGATTAAATCTTACGAGGAGATAGTTACGTATACAGTATTTACTTTTGCAAAGTGAATCAAACACATTAAAATTATTCGTGTGCTGGTTATGCTATTCAGAGAAAACCTTTCATTACATAATAATTGACAAAATAAGTGGCTCTACATTTCCTCCGGCTAAAATATCTACGTCATAGGAAGAAAAAAAAATGCCTGTATTCAGTCACGACTTTTGAAATATCATCACACAAATATTCATAAAAACGATGATATCATACGAAACAATCAACAAAAACCATATTTACGAATTCTGTAGGTTGTTTATATTGGAAACATAAGCTCGTCGTTAACGTCGCTAACCGTCTCTACTTTAACCTACAAGTATAAAAACATAATTATTGCCATGTTATTTGTTTGCATAACGAAATGTTTCTTGAAAGATCCAGAAGATATTTTGTCTTTCCTTATGTTTATGTTTTTGTGAGATACAGTGTCGCTGTTCAGATCTATACTATAGCTGGTGAGATCTGACAAAGAGACGGATCTTTATTTGATACTACTTTTCTCTGTTGATACGTAGCCACCAAATACATGATACTACAGACTTGTCTCAGGATAAAAACTTAAAAGCGTCTATTAAGTTATTATGTAATCACATTAAATCATCCATCCATTATAGACGAGATCAGAATTTAACGTTTCTGATTTGTAGAACACAAAATTAAGTTGCAATCTTAAGTAGTTTTCAATTATTTTTAATTCATTATCATCATCATCACCTGCCATAGGACGTCCACTGATGGACATAGCAAGATTTCTAGTTGGACTTCGTGGAAACAGCCTTTTTAATTAGTAGTACTTAAATATACATAGGTAATGGATTAATGCACTACGTAATCTATGGTTCCCTCTGTAGTCATATTCAGGTTTAGAGCCAGTTTAATTAAATACGACGATAATCGTGCGGATATTATATCTTCAATTTTTTTTTATGAGATCTTGTTTACATGAGCATCTTCATAATTGCTCAGACTTTAAGCGGTTTACTGACGCCTGAACAACAATATTAATTATAAGAAATACGCGAAAACCGCACGATTACCACCGTGTTTGAACGAGCGCCTAATGTTGCTATTTACTTAATGCATAGTATGGTAAATGGAAACCTTGCATGAAATCACTGCTATTGATCTGCGGTCACGGTGACGTCTCCTCATTCTATTTTAGAAACCGAACAAGTGGATGATTTTGTATGGACATCACCATTCACTACAATTGTAGATTCATGTTTAAATATAGACGCAGGTGTATGATCGTGACTGTTGAGTGATATCGCAAAGTTTGTCTTATGCTAGAAAACATAAGAGTATAGAGTTTAACCTTAATTTCATAAAATTTTAGAATTTTTCTCTCAGAACAACATCAGCATTTTTATTTCTTGTGTTTGCTTTTTTTAGCTCATTGGTCGTTAAATTCTTTTATTATACTTTCTCGCGAATATCGTCATTTTATGAAAATGATGCTAATTTGCATTCATGACGTCTTGTGGCGTGGTTAAAGAGTGTTTTGTTATTTTTATGTACTTAATATGGAAATAATTTAGTTTTTTAAATAATTTTACTTCACATTGTTAACTATTGAATTAGCACCATTAAACCATAACTAGAGGTATATTATTTAGTTATACTCGTATTGATAATATTAGGTCTCTTACATTCTGTCCTCAGTGGTGTACCTAGAATATATCGCTTGATAGCATCTCATTGTCGTGATCATCCAACGCATCACCTAGGGTTAGCTCTAGGTCTCTACTTATGTACTTTTGCCTAACTAGCGCCCTGCATTCATTCACGTTAATACTTTTTATCTGCTACTGTAGACATTACACAATGAACTTTAGTGCTAAATCCACTCATTTCACTTGGAGTTCGTAGACATAATACATTACTACGTAATTGGTAATTACCGAATAAGACTTGAAAGCTTTTCTAGTGAACGCTTTTGATATTACATGCCCACTGTAGGCTTATGTTATATGTAAATTTTCTTTAGTAATTATATTGATAAAATTTGATTTTATTCGGTGATGCGTATAATTAAGTGTGTTGTCTTGTGTTTTGAAATTACTTAGCATTGCAAGAAAAGGAACGTAGTACCAATTAGTAACATAAGAAAAAGTACATGGTCTTTATCGCAAATTAGGTACCTTGTCCGCCCCGAGACGCGCCTTGCCTCCCTGTGGATCACCCTCCCACGTCAACCCCAGACATCCCCTGCGCCTGAATATTATGTACTCTACGGCTCTACGCTCAAACAACTTGTACAATTTAATCGATTTATAGCCGCATATAAATTCATTTATTCATCGGACGTGTGTAAAACTGACACTGCCGTATATGCCCGTTAATGTACACTTACTATGATTGACTCTTTATTATTAGATCAATGTTGGTGGCCGACATTAGTTCTCCAAGTGGTTTTATTGTAAGAGGTTTACCGTGACCGTCGGAGGTTGGTGCACTTGCGTATACCTTAATCACATAATATTCTGACCATTATAGTGCTCAAGACTCAACGCTCTTAGCCTTGTTTGGTTCAACATGACATGCCACAACACAAACCATAAGTGCATCCTAACCTTGATGAGGCCTCCATACAGATGAAACAACGCACACATAATACCTACACTCATAATTCCATTTATTACCTAAACAACGTAAATGCGCTAACAAAAAATATATTACGTCGCACGTTAAAAATATAACATTAACGACACGATAACTTTTGTTAGGCAAATTTTAGTTAAATAATACCTTCTATTTTGTGTACATAGTCGCTAGTTAGTTGAGCCTAGTTGCGTAATAATTCTGCCTCTTTATTGTAAACCATACTTCATGGCGTGACACGCGTCATACAAGTCCAACACGGGGTAATAAATAACCACTATGTACCTACTTCTGTTAAATTATTAACCAGACGGTGCGATGAAAATATAACCAGCTCAATGTTCAAGGCCGCCGGTAACAACTGAAAAGACGAAGAAACAACAAAAGTAATTCCATCCTTTTTTTACGTTCGACATCATCATGTACATGTTATTGTCAACTTGCGATGTTGGTTTGTAATTCCTATCGTGTATGTGTTTTCTCGAATAATCCGGCTATGTTCTAGATATATCAGCGACATTTTGAATAATAAACCACGTCCTGAATGTACGACTTACGTACGTCTTATAAATTCCCTTGACGAAGGATATACCTAAAGCAAAAACAGTCCCAGGCTTGACAACTTCCCGCCTCTTATCCTTATCGGATATGTGCTCTTCATGTTGGAATTGCTCAATTACTCGAGTTGGCATTGTTGTCGGCCAACCGTGGCAAAATTACCGAACAGGTGCGACCTGAGTGAGTTTTACGTGACTTCCTTGCACAATAAACAAATGCATCATCCGACGTTTGTCATTACGATAATTAGTTTTGGTTTTTATGTCCCTCGCGTAATCCAATCCGTATGAGACGAGTTTTTGTAACAACAATAAATCATTAATTACAGAGCCACCTTGAACCACGGTTTCCATTTCACGTCGATAGCGATTCTTCTCGAGCGTATCAGACCGAACCAAACATGTCTAGGTAATCAATCGTTAGTCGGCAGCTTGTCTTACATACTATTTTTATTGCAAAATTGAGATGTAACTTTAATCACAGCTGATTGAATCCGAAAGAACGAACGCCCACCGCAGTTCACACGGTGTCGCATAGAACAAATTTTGATACATCCCGATAGAATTGCATATCTTATACATGCAGAACATTATATTGTAAACTATTAAAAGCATTAAAAGTATACGGCGCGGCGTGTACTTATTCGTCCGCCCTTTATCTAAGAATTTAATCTCTGCACATAAAGAGGCGATCCGTGTAAAGACGCCATATCTCGGAGACAACCCGTAGCATGAATACCTAGACGTCTCATGTGCTCATGTCTCCAATTTTCATACATCTCACGTGTAAATCGCAGCAGTACACCTGTACATAAAAGCAATGTTCGCTAGTTGACTATGTAAATAAACTCAAATTGGGAGCGTACGCACGTCAATCACTTGACCAGTTTTTGCTCTTGCGTGGCGCCACTTAATAAGTTGCTTAACTTAGTCATACGCAACCATTACGAGCACAACTTATTTATAGAGTACGGTTGTAATTTTAAAGTTTAATTTTGATTTCCTGATATGTATTTACTTATCCTTAGCAGTAAACACATCTGGAGATTTGCATGTCGAAGGATATCTGGGTAGTTTATCAACCGTTGGTTATCCCAAGCACGTTCATTCCTCAATTGCTGCGGCCTATGCGAAGTCACGTCCGGTTTGCAGTTTATCTTTCCTCCTGACCATTGCGCCGTACTGTGCCATCTCTCACAGCCTCGAGATTTCTTAGATTTTATACTCGTAAAACTCGTATATAGTGGTCACGAATCTTGAATTCCTATACAATTTATTATTTAATGAGTATTCCCGTAACATAATCAGACAAGTAGTCCACTGTATTTGGTATTCAATGTAAGTGACAAAATCCAATCGCGATACATACACTATTAAGTTAGCATTATTTTCGGGAATCATTCATTGTTCATTGATAAATTCCAAAACATTAATTGCATTTTTATATGTTTCAACGAGCGTATAGTCTGGATTCAAGCCAAATATAGTTAGATTTCGACACATCTTTAATGGTACATGGGTGTACGAGTAGGTCTGAGACGTCTCATTTATTTATAGCCGTCGGCATCGGCGCCGTCTCGTCTACAAGGCGCTTATTGAATGATTCCCTTTGACCCGCCCGCTTCCTGATATTGCACCTCGCGTGCCAGGAACAAAGCGTTTTACTTTGTTAATAAACAGTATAATCGCTGAAGGAATTACTGCATCTGTTATGCTTTAGCTTTCATTTAGCAATTTATTTGCTTTCTCATTCCAACTCGTAACTCTACCCAGCAAACGATAACCCAATAGTGTCAAAGTAGAACGCTATCTTGTGAGATTTATAACGCCTACTCTGTACTCATGAGCCCTTTCATTATCTAGACTTTAGATTTTGGAGTGTAGGGATGTGCTGATTGCAGGAAACAGTTATTATGCATTATTTAATTTGCGTAGAGCAATAAACGTATAAAAAATTAAAGACTGATTATGTTCCCATATTATGCTTATTTATTGATATCAATGAGTAAAACAGCATTTGTAAAGGATTTTGTTTGAATGATTACGCTGTGTTTATAGCCATAGGGTAATAAATATTTAGTATATCATACATAAGTATGATTTGTGAAGGTAAAGAATATTTAACTGATTTATATAACGAAGAAATAAAAAACTAAACATACATAGAAATACACAATAACCCGATAAAAATATAGGTACCCACTTCCATGACAAGTTATATTATTGTTTGTGGATAATCCACAAATTCATAAACCGCCGAAACTAGTTCTATTATGAACATGTACAGCAGTCGAAAGTCATCATAACCGTTCTCTCTTGCTATTTGAATGCAGAGGCGTTATCGCCTTATTAATATGTTCTGTCAACGGCAATATTGCACACGTTCACCTTAGCACCGCTTGATGACCATTTATAAACGTGATAGTATCACCCACGACATTATCTTCTATTACTACACCTCCTGCCTTATTCAATTCATTAATTTCATTATTTTTATCAGGTAATTAATCAGCAAAATCGATTTTCCAATCGGCTGGAGCTTCCGGACTAAGAAGTTTCCGGAAAATATTTATACTGCCTAATATCCACAGACTTGCTAGTTGCTGAAGTCATAATATCGATTCTAGATAGACAATAAAAGGTCTCAAGTCTCAACATATAATAGGCACTGTAATTGAGTTAATATTCTATCAACAGTCTGACCTTTCATTTGCGGCGCAAATCCTTTTTATATGAAAGTTCTTTGCCCTGAAAGTGATCAAATATGAGATGGTGTTGTATAAGTAATGGTTTACCAAAACGATTATATCACTTTGCTATCAGCACTCCGAAATCTCATCTATCTTTTATTATCAAACACCTTTATTCATCCTTGATATTATACTTTCTTAATCGGCCATTCAGGAATCTATAACATGGCAATTTGTAAATTGTTATTACTTATTACTACTCGATTACTGTCAATACATACTCGTTTTGAAAGACCGCGAAGTAACTTGAAATTTACCATTATCGGACTTCAAAAATGGTGTTTGTGCTCGTCGGCCCACATAAAGCACTCAGGCTTACCTGACGAAAACATCTCTCTAAAATGGTGCTTATTAGGGCGTCCTAAAAAGGACTTTGGCTGTTTATACATAATACATTAGGACGTCGTTATGGCCACGTTGTACATACATATTTCATATTTATTCCACTCTACTGTCACAAAGTGAAAATAAACCAAAAAGAGAACATTTGCACAAACATTATTATTGTGTTTAGGCACTACATTTTTTGTTTTTCGACCTAAAATAAATTGGTGCCTGCTGATAAACAAATGGGGTTGTGGTGTGTTTTTATTGTATTATTTTATTATTCATCGTATAAATAATGTGTTTATGTACACGTTGTTATGATCGGTATCTTGATTGTTGATAATTTTCCATTAATATAGTCCCGCTATTTATCTAACCTCCTAATATATATCGCAGGTTACAAATTCATAGAAACTAGATAGAGTCATACTTTATTGTTGCTATAAATTATATAGAATGCTATTTTATTACAGGATTACTTAGAAAATGTATTGAATCATTGGCATTTTTATCACATTCTTCAATTATAGTATAGTTCGTATTTATTGCATTGATTCTAGAATAAATTTTTCATTCTAAAATTTTTACAATAGAGAAGGAGAAAACACTATAAATAGAACAATATTTCTACATGAATAATATTATGAATTATAACTCTAGAGTAATGGTATCTTAAGGTTTTAATTAACTATTACAAGTGCATATATAATTACCTGTATATGTAATTATAACAGAAACCAAACATTTCATAATAATTAGGAATAAGGCATGTAGGTAGGTATAATACTCTGATTTCTTTCAATATCAATATGTAATTGGGGCGTAGACTGATATGTTAAAATGCAGATTATATGGTGAACCAGCACAATAGATTGCAATATTCGCGAAGTATTTATTACTGAATTTTAAAGTAGGCAGTAGCCGGCTAGTGTAAATTGATTTATTGACAAAACACTTGCGTCACACCGCGTTAGTTTGTTTTAGTCGCACTCAAGTTCAAGGCGATGCTGTTGAGCAACTTGAAATGTACTATAGATAAGTAAGTTTAAGCACAACGAATTCGTACCAGAATCCTTTCCTTTTTAGTTGACACGCCATTGCAACTGTTGACTCCTTTCTGCAATATGATAAAAACATGTTTTGTTTGTCTGTCAAGACTACGAGTGGTGAGTAAACTCAAATTGATAACAAAGTACGAGTAAACTGAACCGTGAAGTTTAAATAAAAACGAGCACTTTCATCGCTACACTCCGGAGCACGTATAAACGTCAAGTTATCGAAAGACATGGCCTAAATATTCCTTGGTATTTTTGTTACAAATGTTTGATTGTTGGAAACACTATGGTGCGTACAGTGTACACTGTATGCTCAGTATACAGTTGACCCATGTGACCATACCAAGATCATGTGCAACACCTCTGAATCACCTTGTTTACTTGACTATGTACGTCGTGGTCGGCGCTTAAAGGGCTTGCCCCAGAATCTTGTACGCGTTTTCATCACGTCTCTACAATGTTGATGTCATCATCTCGAATAGCCATTAGCAGTGGCTTGACAGTATATTGTGTACGCCCGCTGTAGTCATTAGCGTGTCTATAATAAAATATGCAGGTGGACTAGCTTATGTGACTTCATTTGCGACGGCTTCGGCTTCTGTGGAATAATTTAATGAATAAGTAATTTTATATTATGTTAAATTGAAGGCCTATTGCTATCTAAAATGGTTCTTGTGTTTAAGCCGGAATTTCAACCCAAATCACATACGTGCTTAGCCGAACATAGTTGCCACCAGCCGCTGCTAAGCAGCCAGTTAACCACATTTCTGAATGCATTTGTCACTGATAACAATCTGCGCTATATCCATAGCATTGAGAAACAGCAAACACACAGCAGTGTGCAGTTTTAGCTTCGTGACTGGCTCCCCTTCTAACAATTCTCCTTGTAATGTCAATGCCAATTTAGTGTTATCATATTCATTTGATAATGCCACCAGTTTTTCGAGTGTTGACTTTACCAAAAGGTTTATTTTTCTTGAGCTCTCAATGTAATTTTTTTAATACCCAGTGCGGGAGACCTTGACGCCAATATGTTTTTTCCAATCTCATGTTTCGAAAATGATTGTGGTTATTCCATTTACTGTTATATTATTTCATATTGTTAGGCATACTCATAAAATATCTCATAAATTATTCAAAGCATGGTTCAAAAATAGCAATAAAATCATTTTAGATTTAATCGGATTATTTGCTAACACAACATATTATTTTATTCAAGCGTTGACCTGTCACAAATCTGGACTTAATGGATGTTGTGTTCAATTATTTACTGTTACATTTACTTATTATGGCATACGGTCCTACTATATGTATTATGTATTACCAACCGAACGAAAGTTTATATGATTGTTGCCTAGTATTTTTTTATGTTATTCAAATCTTGCTAGAACGATGCTGTTGTTTAATATTTTAGCTCATCTGCAAATTACAGCAATTTCACCGCTAACTTGAGCCAGCGCGGTATCATTACGCTATGAATTCAATTATGTGATTGTATCTGTTATGCGAATGCCGAACTCGCGCATAACTTGCAGGTAATCATACTCGTACTTTCTATAAGACGTAATTGGAAAGTTATGGCTAGATCTTCATCATTCTTCGGCATGTATTTTACGCTTCTTTTGGATTAATTATTGGCCTTTATAGTAATTGTTGACCTTTAATAATTAGCATTCCGTGTGTGGTGCTGGCATGGCTCATTAGGGCCCATTATCGTAGCGGGAGCGAACGTGTCCAGATTGCTGAACGAATTTCATACCATATGCAGACCTTAGGGCGGTGTTGTTCGACCAATCAATTTCATTGCATTATTCATCCATTCATTATAGCGCGTCTCTACGTCACATGTTGTGTCAAACTAATTACAAATTCATTAATAACAGTGTCTTGATGTACCTATTTTTATTCTTCGTTTGTAACAGTTATTTGTTAATTAGAATTAACGTTTATCTTCGGTTTAGTTTCTCGTTTCTATAGTTATGAAGATATGGTCTCTGATAGATCTTCTACCTATCTCTATTTTCTATCTTCGTCCATTTCTATTATATTTTCCATGAATCCTTAACGTATAGACTGTTAAAATAAACTGTTAAAAATATAATGGCAAATAAAAAAAATAGTTGCATCAACGAATGTGTTATAGGTTAGTTGTTCAAGAACTTCACAATATGCGATATTCTGTTTTTGGTAAAATAAAACTGTATATGGTGCGGTGGGTTGCCAGGGAGTACAAATTACCGTAAAGCATCTCCCCAGCTTACCAAGCATAATGCTGAGTAACATTTACTTCATACATACTTCTGAGTCATGCAAAACAATAAACATAATATACGCAATCAGCATCGCGTACACTCATCAGTATTTCACTTATGATAATTTTTCGACAAGTGATTGCTTAAAATATGAGATCGGTGAATCATTATTGTCAATGCTATCATGTACCACATACCTGCCATCGTTGTATAGAACATCTGTTGCAGCCAAATCGGCCAATCTATTTCTGTTTAAACTTTCGGTACACCACTTCGATCCACTTCCTCATGACGCGCCACAATTAGCCCGTCGATCTAGGTCTTTGCCTTACAAAATTCATTTCATAGTTTTAAAACATTCTTCACCAATGAATTATATCGATCATTATGTAACTGTTTTTTGCTCATAATTCAGGCGTTACCTTTTGCGCATAACAATTACTCCTACGCCAAAAAAATATTATCCAATCAATTACATGCACGGAAAAAGTCCAGGAAATTCGGAACTTCACGCCACGTCTTGGTTTCTAACCTTAATTGCCGTAAAATCATTTAACGAAGCTGGATTCGCTAGTACTATTAGTTAAACTGTATAATTGCCATTGTGAATTGCATCTGCCTTGCAACATGTGTTCGTTGCATCAATTTAGTAGTATAACATGAGAGCGCTCCGCAAAATTGCCCTTAATTGACGAATTAGTGTTGCGGCTGGGAAAGTGTAATGCCTCATTACTAGGTCTAATAAGAACGCGATGTAAACATTAAACAGTGTTGGTAATACGGTGGATCGTGACGACTTCTTATTTGTCGAGATGCGAAAACATTCGAACGTGTTCTGTTAAGCTCTTGAACTTGACCACAAAAACCCAATGTCATTAAAATTTTTCGTACACGGTTCGCTGGCAAGCATCGTCCGCCATGCGTTAATAAAATGGACAAACAATGTCGGTGTTTGTTGTTCAATTACATCATATTTGTGTATCGTGTTATTTATCTCTTCCCCACGCGCGCTAAAAATTTTGGACATGTTTTCCTTTAAGCAATTGTAGAAATAATGTCAATATGGATTGGTTTGTTACATATAGACTACAATTGAAATAAAGAAAAGCCAGGAATCATATTCATATAATAAATAATAATAACGAAATCTTTGGGGGAGGCCTATGTCCAGCAGTGGACGTTCTATGGCTGATGATGATGATTATAAACGACACTTAAGATCTCGTGATCTAATAATTAAAACTCACAAAATGAAATTACAAAAAAAATGTTAGCATTGTTTGGAAATATTTGCAAAGATACATCCAATTATATCTCTTTGCTAGTGTTTTTTTCTTTCCCAAGAGGTGTAATGCAGAAATTCTAAACCATAGTCTAGCATATTGGGCCTTGCTTATAAAAACAGCTTAACTTAGCAAATGGCTAAGAATTGTCGGTCACTTTTTTCCTTGTGTCAGATTGTTCGAAAATATAAAGGAATAGACTATCCTTACCATTTGCTCAGTTAAACTGTTTTTATAAGTAAGGCCCAATATGTCTCTTGATCAATACACACGTTCACAATGTTGTTTTAATTGATTAACAATTTGAAAGGGAGTTATCGGAACTATATTCCACCGCCTCCACCTGTGAATGACGAGAGTAGATCAGTATTACTGGCGTGGGCGGTGGGATCACTTGTATCACTGTATTACATCTGTTATACAATATGGATACATTTTGTGTTTTCAATATATTATCATTAAGGTTATCTCATTACAAATTATTTTTGCAATATTCGAGTCATCTCTGGCATTGTGTTAAATGATAGCTGTAATTTGTCACCGCCACTTAATTTAAAAACGTATTGTTTGTGTAACAAGAACTTGTACATAAAATATTATAATGAATGTATTTTTACCATAACAATGGAAGTCTATCAATTTAGCTGACATACAGGACAATGTTTAGTTTTTCTAGTGAATTCCAAATTAACAATGAATTATAAATGTCTCGAAGGTGCTTTTGCATGACAAGATTCCCCCATCTTTCTGGTTGATGATCGATTGAAGAAAAATATAACTCCAGTTGTATATACAATTATATGGACTAGTGGTAAAGGTAATTGAAGAATAAGGCCGTTATTACAATTCACTTAATTATGAGAAAATGCAGTTGTGAGTTCAATCGTAATGCCTAATACTTTTTTCCCCCTTAGAATATGGGATGTAGTGGCAGCTCTCTGTTTTAGTTTAATTCAGTCAAGTGAGATTTCCGGTGCTAATGATTTTCCAAATTCCTTCCTAATATCTTGTGGATGTCTATGGCGGTGGAGATCGCTTATTATAAGGTAAACCAACGTTTACCAGTTTCCATAAAAAAATAATTAATAGAAATATAATCTTGTCAACTTAGTCTTAAATTTTGTCAACTTAGCTCCAACAATAGTTTTAGATTACATTCCGTTTGTCTAATGCTTTATGGAAGATTACTAAAACATTAATCATGTAAGTCATAAACATACGTACCTTCAAGTAGAGTGATCATACGGGTATTTTTATTACAATACATTGTGATTTCTTACATTATTTTTAATTATGTCTTGATTAATATTGCAATATTACGGCACGTTTTAATATTCGTGACTTCTTGTGCGACTATGACTCCATACGTGTCATTAATTTATTTTGTTTTGCGCAAGTTTTATGTAAATATACTCTAAAAGCCCATGCTGTAGAGATAATTAGATGACCTTTTTCTCTTTTTGCGTTCTTTCGGCCTAAGCATGGTCCATTCCTACTTGAACGCTTCCACTTCTTCCGTTCTTGGGCATTCGGTAAGACTATTAGCTTCTCTTTTAGACGTTTGGCTTCCTCCAAAACGTTTAGTCTCCGGCTTTTGGACAGTCCACTTACGCTCTAGTCCAGACACTTAGGACCGACGGTATGGCTTTACTCATGAGGTTTCTTTAAAGTTGACCATACCATCTCAAGATGATGATGATGATGATTATTAGATGTAAATTCAGAATTTGTAACCAGGTTTGATCGGCCCTGTAATATAGTCCAGGGTGGATTGTATTATATTGTACTACTTATAATGAAATGTAATCAATATTGACTGGAGATTAATGTATGTTCTAATGTAATTCCAGATCGTAAAAGCAATCAAACTTGTTTATAAAGATTACGATACCCGATAATTGCTGCAATTTTTATGGTTTATACTAGAACTAGAACAGATCAATTAAATTATTTTAGTATTGTATTTTTAAGCTGTAATAAAGTACTAAAATGGAATTACAAATATCATTTAAATATGACTGCATTGATGTTAATTTTAGACGTCATTCGTTGTCCGATGTAGGCGTTATAGGGTTTGTGTGAAACTCTTCATGGAACTTGAATTATGATGTGGAGGCCCACGCGCGGCTGCAAGGCCGTGAGGCGTGCTGCGCAGTTGTCACACAGTTTGATGATTAATCAGACCCCGGTCAGAAGTGCCGGACACGCTGTGAGCCTGTATTAGCCGCCAGCCTCCGCCGACCTCCGCACGTCTCCACAAACGTGTCAATTTATATCTACTGTTAACTAGTGCCGTGAGTGTAGTTTACAAGCCGTAAATGCAATTGGTTCTCTCGTTTAGAATTGATCGTTATTGTTTATTACCAATAATTGCTACAATTGATGGATCATACGAGTGCTTGTTCCTATGGATAATTGTGTTACGTATAGGATTTATAACTGTCTGTATTTAAATTATTGTTTTAATAATATTCCGTGTCTATTAAAATGCCTTAAAATTATTTTATAAAATAAAAATATCTATCAACGATTGCAAACAATCTGAAGCACAAAATATTCATTGTTTCCATGTTTTCTGTATTTTCATATGAATGATTGTGTCCATCTGTATCAACACAGTGCCGAGTATATGTTGATTCCGTCAGCATGTTTCTTTCTTTATTTTTTGCTTTATGTGTCATGTTTTTGTTGTCGTAGACGGCAGCTCCTCGGACACGCTGAGAAAGCTCAGTGACGACTTGTCCAGAAAACATTTGTCTGGTGAGTGTTTCTACATATCGTGATCCACTATCGCATGTACGGAGAGAGCGAGCATGTGACATGCTTCCCGTGAATCCTGTAGTACCTACTGCACGCGCTGTCTATACATTGCAATCAGAATCACCACAGTTGTTTCTAATCGCGCACATGATCATTTTTTCATATTGAATGTCGTTCTTGTACAATCTCACGGAGCAGATTTGATCGAAGCCGAAGAAGACGAGGTGACTAGCAGTCAACCGGACAAGCCGCGAACTTATCGCAAGGCGTCCTGTAAGTTCACCATTTCATTAAAGCAGAGTGAAGTACCCTATTCTATCGGTGGTGGTTCACGTAGGAATTAAGTCATCAGGTGACGGTCACATAACGCAAGCCACTAAAAGCAACCTACAACCATGAATGCTCTGACGTGAGAAAAATTCAATTCGGCTAATACGTAATAAATTAACATAATTATGCAACTATTTTTAACTATGCTGTGAGAAAAGAATTATTTAGGAGCATGAAGGAAAGTGATGTATTAACGTGGTATAACAATGATAACATGAGATAATTTTGTAATTATAGAACAGCATGTAATTAAAGTGGATACCTAATTTAAGATTGTTATTTCTCAAATTCGCTTTCAATATTACCCACTGACTTCTTTAACAGGATGTAAAACTTAATAAAAACATGCCAATAAATATTCGCCTACAACTAATTAGATGCATTGTCTTTGGATTGACTCGTAATTATGATGTATTGTGTTACTGTTTTTGTGTCGTATCAATAAACGCAGTCCATTCACAAGTAATCACTTCTCTGTAGGATAATTGTTAAAGTCGTAAGAAGGCGTAACATGAGCGTGCTAAATGGAATTCCAATGAGTTATATTTGCATGGAAATGTACTTAAACACTAATATTAACGACGCGGACGAGACGTAACCGAAGTTATTAAATATAACACTAATACCAGTATGTAATTATTTCGCGAAATAATGCCATGCTCCATAGTCAGTAAAAGTTAATTGTGAATCATAACTAGAGGTATACAACAGAAGGAAACACGGTCAGTGAAACGTAAACTAAACCGTAAAAAATTAAGTAGCGAGCACGAAAGTTGTTGCGTTTGAGTAGAGTTGCTTGTGTTGTGGCTAATGTGCGTGTGTGTCGCTTTTTGTGTGGTCACAGCTAGCAGTAACTACAGCGCAACATCGATGGACGTACTCTGGGAGAAACACCCACGGCGGCTCAGCGAGGCCGGCCTCAGGAGGTCTTCAGGTAACCCCGCACCATCCGACAAGAGTATGTACTCTACAATAAAGTGCCTTTTCTTACGGAAATTTCAATCCGTCTTTACTTGCTTACTGGACTAAGCCAGGAGAGTGTCAATTATTAAAACAGTGATATTGAATTTCCTAATAACTTTGCACTCATTTTTGGAACTTTATTGTAGATACACTATTTTGAACATATCACAACTCCTTGGGGTTGCCACCATGTCTTCAAATTTAGAGCATTTTCAAGGGACAAATTGTAAAACTGAAGCTACGTGTTTGGCAACTCTTCTTTTACTGTTGATAAATGTATCAGCAGCTACTACCGAACAGCACCCCTGCTTAGCTCTAGATATATCCAGCAACTGTACTGCAGCGTGCTTGTTGTGGCGCTTGTGCACTGGTTGGAAGCAAAGCATGTCTTTGGCTTGAATGTTATAGTTCTTTACAGTTATTGTGTCGGGAAGTCAATTGCAGTTTGTTGAATGAAGCGAAAGTAAATAATTCCGATGTAACATAGTGATATGCATACGGGATGGTAAGCCGCCTCCTCGATGGCCGTTGCACTTGCATATAACGGTTCATATTCATGTATTCGTATGCACGGCGTGTGCGCAGAATAGGAACTGCGACGGCCCGATGCATATTCATATGTCTTGAAATTTCTGCCCCGTTGTTGCACTTTCTTAAGATGTTTTCACTCGACACCTGAGACAATTGATATTATTGGTTTTAGAATTTCTTTCCACATAATTCATACATTCTATGATATTTAAATCTACAGGATTTTAAAAATAAATTAAACCTATATTACAATCTGATAATTTAATACCTACCTCACAATACTATTAAAATAATTAGTATGTGAAATTAAAATTCAATCGTTGAAATTTCAGACCACAGTGTCATTTTGACAGAAGACACTGACAGTTTCATAATCGGCGAGCGCGTTTGGGTGGGAGGCACCAAACCCGGCCTAATCGCTTACATTGGAGAAACCCAGTTCGCACCTGGAGAATGGGCGGGCATTGTGCTTGACGAACCTATTGGTAAGGATATTTCTCTATATTGCTGATTATGCTTTGTTGTGTTTGCTTTCCAGTTTCCAGTAGCGAAGAATCCCTATACTTAATAGAATTCCTTGAACTTACTTTAGCAAACTTTTTAAACAATACATAGATTCTGATGATTACAGTACTACTACATAACAAGGAAACAAAAAGCAACAAGCTTCTGGATCTCTTTAAAAATGCCAGCCTCCACTACTGTTACACTCTTAGTTATTTTTGTTAATATTTCAAATCACATTTTGGGTTGTTTATTTGACAGTACTTCTTCATGTTTACTTTTGTTTGTAATGGCAGTTTGTACAATTGCTAAATATTTGTAAATTATTTCGCAGGTAAAAACGACGGATCGGTAGCGGGCGTGCGTTATTTTCAGTGTCCTGAAAAACGTGGCGTATTTTCCCGGTTGACTCGTTTGACACGAGTGCCCCTCATATCGTCCACACCGCACGATGCCTCGCCAGTGTCCGACGCGGGCAGCGTGTTCGAACGACCGCCGTCTGGCGCCGCCAGGCCCAGGCGCACTCTCTCACCGAACGGAAGTATCCGCAGCATTGTCAGCAGTAAGATGAGTACGTTCATCATGGGTAACTGTTGATTTTTCACTGTTCATACACATAAACATATTTTTGATATTGAACATTTTAACCCCGTTTTAGATGCTTCAATTTCCACAACGACGAATGGAGAAGTTCGCACGGGTGACCGCGTCATCGTGTCGAGCAGTCGCGGCAGCAAAGCCGGAACCCTTCGTTTTGTCGGCCCAACAGACTTCGCCCCCGGTGTGTGGGCAGGGGTTGAGCTCGATGATCCGCTCGGCAAAAACGACGGATCCGTCGACGGGAAGAGGTAACCGAAGGTGACATGCTTCATTCATACTATGATGTACCATGGAAATTAATCAACTTGGCTCGATTTTCAGATACTTTGAGTGTGCACCTCGCTTCGGCCTGTTCGCGCCCGTGTCGAAAGTGTCTCGGTCGCCGTCGAACCGCAAGCCCGGCGCGTGCGCCATCCATAGCAACGGTCGCATGACACCGCTGCGTCGGTCCAACTCGCGCGAGTCGCTCACCTCCCTTGGCACGTCCATCGCGTCGTCCCGCGCGGGGGTGAGGCTCGGGGTGACGTCACTGGGCGCACAGGTAGGCTAGCCGCGCGCGCGCTCGGCCTCCCCGCGCGCACCCCGCTCCCCGCCGGCCGCGCCCCGCGCCCCGCCGCGCCCGCACCGCAGCGCGCCCAGCCTGCTCGACAAGACGTTGCTCGTCAAGCACGTCGATTACGACCGCTGCGCCGTCATCGCTCTGCCGCAACCGCGCGTCTATTACGATATAGTGTTCCGATCAGATTCCAAATGCAAAGAGCTGAATCCACGCCGCTGGGCGAGCGAGACTTTGCCGAAGTCTTGGCGTTGTTCGGAGAGCGTGCTCAGTTTCGAGACTCGTTCGTCGGCTCGTTCGGCGGCGTCAGCGGTGTCGAGTTCGTCGTTCGGTTCGCGCCGCAGTGATCGGTCGAGCGGTGGCGGCGGGTGCGGCGCGGCGGTGTCGCGGGGCGCGGGCGGCGAGGTGGTGCGGTGGGGGGGGAGGCCGGCCGCCGTGTCGCGCGCCAGCCGCGGGGTCGCGCCACCTACCGACATATTCGTTGAGATGCCGCCGCCGCGCACTCACTTTTCGGGCTTCGGGAAGAGCTACCATTTCTCTTGCGTGTCACCCTTTCAGTTCACCTACCCCTATGTGGTGTACATTTAAATGTTCCTGTCGCATTTTAAACGTACATTTACCTTCGTATTGTGATATTATTTTGAGGTGTGCATAATGCACGTACTGAATTTCGAATATTTTGTATGGATCCCATCTGGACCAATTTACATAATTTAAGATTCACTATTCCCATTTATATATATCGAGAATCCTGTAACTGTTTGAAAATACGACACGACATATTAATACACATCATATAAACTAAAGGTGTGACATACAAAAGCTATGATGGCCCTTGTAGAAAGCTTATCGTTGCATGGTTCGGTTTGAGTTTTATTTATTTTGTTGTCTGTAGTTGGCACCCCATGGTTTGGCCCTTGTGTGTTATATGTATATATTTACCTACATTCTATTTAGTTTTCTATCTGTTAAGTTGGCCATTCACTTTTATATTATGTTGCCCCTTGTGAATGGTAGTACTGAAACTTTATCTAATCTAGGTATCGGTTGTTAGATGCTTGTATCCTGATTTAGTTTATTATTGTTTTCTAAAGACTGCAATAGTCATATCTATAATATTTTACACTGTGATATTATTTTTAAGGTATCCTCCCTGTAGGACTGAGTTTGAGCGATGTGTGTGGAAACTAACATTTATTTCATGCATACTAATTGGTTATTATGCCATTTTGATTTATCAAGCATGGTGCTGTGATTTTATCAAATCCATAAACCATTTCAAAGGCATACGAAAAGAATAATAAGTTTACATATTTATATACCTACATTTTAATAAAACATATTATATTTCGAAAATATTTCATAACAGGCACTTATTTAGTACCCTAGCTTTAGAATGTAGTAAAACATAAATCATCACGACTATAAGTGTTACAACATTTTTGTAACATTTAGTTTTACTTCAATACTGCTAAATTCTGAATGTCCACCCTTTTGAAGTTTAGTTATGTCAATACCCATTCCACATACAGAGTAGTGCCAACATAACGACATTAAATTTGATAATAAGTAACGTAGGCATTTTTAAATTTCGCCGCAAAAAACTCTTAGGTGAACACTGAAAAAAAAAAAAATCTAACAAAATAAATGGCAAAAGTTTGGTTATTAAATGTTACACCATTTGCGGTATAATGCGCATAAATCTATATGCAGGTAAACTTCAGTAGGTACGCGGCCCAGAGTCCTCGCTTCCAGGTCGTGCCGGACAAGTCCGTTCATGTTTGTTGCAGACAAAAGTCTTTGACCGATAAGATCAGCTGTACATGATGAGCAAAAATGTAAAAAACGAAAAATCAATCCCTTGCCTAAACTATTTCACCTATTCGACTGATTTTTGGTAGAAGGCCTTCCAACGTTGTATGGTATATCTGGGGTGATTTAATGTCATTATGTCGGCGCCACTCGGTATAATATTTCTAGATAAATATACCACATGTATTTATTAGTCATTTTACATAAAATCATATTAGATTGAGTTGTTTTTTGCTTTCTTTTTTTGCAGTTACCACAGATGATGTCACGTATCACCTGTCGTAACTTTTTATATTCCGCTAAATGGAGAAAAAAATTTACTTGGAGTCGTGTTTCGAACTGATTTATAATAAAATAAGATTTAACAAATAGCTATTATGTATAAGTTGCAGAAAATGTATAGTTAAGGAATTCGATATAATTCATAGGAAGTATAACGCCGTATACTAATAACAATTTGATCTCAGGTGTTATATTTCATGAGAATTATATCCTAATACAAGTATACATTTTTTCTGACGTTTAAGTTTTACAATAGTGTTTGGTCAAGCATCCAACATTCGATATCGATAAATTGACCATCGATATTCATAACCGATCGATACAGATGTTTTGTATTAATAGTGTACCATATAGCGGAATAATGCAATAACGCGTGTTTTTTTCCCTTTGTTCGTTTTTCGCACTGTCACTAACGGCACGGCGGCAGCGTGTCGGCGGTCCGCGCGCCTCGTCCACGCCTGTGTCCGCGAAGAACGCCCTGCAGGTACAGTACCCCACTATCGCCGCGCGGTAGACCAAACGCTGACCCCCACCTGTGCTACACGTCAAAAAACACCTTCCACCGTGCATGTGTGTCTCTGTTGTCCTACTACGAGTTCTTTTTGACAGTTCACAAAATCGACAATAATTTTCGTCAGCGCTGTTAGTCGAATGTGTCATACATTAGACTAGCAGCGTTGTTTGCTTAATTACAGCGTACTAAAATTATATGGAGTAATAACAACTATCGTCGATTTCTAGAATCAAGACCTGTCAAAATAAATTCGTCCTAGGAATACTATTCGTGACTGAGAATGTCGATAGTTGGAGGATAGTATGAACTCGATTTATTTTTCTGTGCGATTTTGCTGTAGTTGTATATTGATCTCGTAAGCCGGTCTGATGCCGCTTGTGCTCTTTTTCTTCGGACTATTTTTCTCTATTTAAAAAATATCGATATTCTCTTAGCACAGCCGTAACAGACGTACATATTTGCAACGCGGAAATGTAATTTTGAAGTTTAGTACATGTGTGGCGCTGGTGTGAACTCTACTGTGGCCCGGTATCGGGTCATCCGTTATTTAATACATCAAGCAGCTTAGCTTAAGAGTTTTTTTTTCATACTAATGGAATCAAACAACGAATGTGTTTTTTTTTACATTGAATTGTAACAAACTAAACTTGACAGTTTTGTTGATGTTAATTTTATCTTAAATCGTGTTTATACGTAATTATATTAACAGACAATATTTGTCAATGATAGCGCACTTAATAGTACAAAGCAATTTTTTTATACACGATCATGTTCCGACGATACACCAGTACAAGCTTAGTTTAGCTGTGATATTGTTTTATTCTTTACGATATTCGGATGCGTATTTTTTTCATCGTATTTTTAAATGACCAGTGCCTGTAAGTGTTGATGATATTCATTAAAATAAAGACTCACTCATCTCTAGCATTCCTCTACTATAGGTTAATGTCACGTAAATCGTAATATCTTATTAATGTAGTGTAACATAGGTATAGAATAGACGCTAATTGTTGTATTTGTACGAATGGTACATTAACTTAGCGGGATTTGAATATAAATAAAAATGTGTTGTATTATTTGTTTATCATTCTTCCCTGCATCCTGTGAATAAACTATATTAACAACATGTTGTTTTATTGCGTTATTGATGCTGTACTTAAGCTTGTGCGATGCATGGTAGACTCGCATGAAGTGTTCATTAATATGAAACTATGAAAAATAACAATAACAATGTCTTACTTTCTTTTATCGATCCTTTTTTGAGGAAAATCTTTTGTCTTCTATATTTATCTCGTGTAGTGTTACTCCCTTCTTTATTGCGAATTACAACACCTTTATTAATAAACAACATCCAACAGTCACACACATAGTCATGACCCCACACTAAGGTACTAGTCTTGTGTCGTGGGTATCAGGAACGACGAGAGACTTTCGGTCTCACAACACCCACACCGAAACAAATATCTGTGGGCCACACAAACATTTGTCTCGGTGCGGGGATCGAACCCGCGGCCTCTCGCTTCACAGCCGGCTACTCGCCCGCTGCGCCACGGAGGCTGTCAATTAGTTTCTCAAAAGCTACACACGTTAAACTTCAAATTTCTTAAGATAGCTCCTTTCGTTTAATTAACATGAGTGAAACGTCAACGAACTCTAGCGAGGACGTTGATATTGACACACATTCGTAATTACATAAAATGTATTTTTAAGAGTTAAACAAATTGAATAACATCATTATGTCAAGCATTACCGCATTATTAATTTAGAGATAAATATGGATACATGCGTAAAGTTAATAGCCTTATGACTAAATAAGATTTTACCTAGAGTAAATAAGAAATTTGGTGCCTCGGTTGTATTTCGGTACGACTACCGTCCTGAGGTCTCTGGTTCGATCCCCGGTCGGGAAATGTTATATTATTTTTTTTTTCAATATCAGCCCGGAGTCTGGAATTTGTGCCCGATATGGCGATAGACTCGCCCCCTATCACATCTGGGACGGAACGAAGCTCGGCGAAATGTAAGTGTTCTAGTTCGCTAATGCGCCTCTGTCTGCCTCTTCGGGGATACAGGCGTAAGCTTATGTATTTATGTATTTTTATGCTTCTGATACACTCTTTAGTTTTCAGTAATCGTTAAATACTGTGCTCTGTGTCTGTGGTCCTTATGATCTTTGCATATTCACTGATTAAAAAACACTCCGGACGCAACATATACCATGGTAGTCACTCGATATCCCCAACCTATATTATCTGAAAAAACCACCGTAGAGGCCTAGTAGAGACTAGAGCCACGCGCCGAAGTCATCCAATTACTTATGACCCCTTGCATTGTACGGTGTGGATACGGCACAACATGGGCGTCGCTAAAGGGGGAAATTGGGTCAGCTGCCAAGACTTGATAAATTAATCCCCCTCATATCACAAACGTGTCCGGGTTTTCTGTTGCCATCCTTTTGGCTAAGTAGCTGATGTATGTACCTACTTGTTAACCGATTTTGATACTACGAGGTATGAGTACCTATACCGACAAATTGAGATTAGTCGTTATATTTTATGTATTACGTTATCTCCGGCAAATGTAGACTGATTTTCGACCGACTTCGAAAAAGGAGGAGGTCCTCAGTTCTTTTGTATTTTTTATGTATGTTATACGATATCTCCGCCAAATATGGCCCTGAAGGGTCGTCCCATATAAATTTAGTCACTGCGGATTTGAAGTCGGTCCGTTAAGTTCTTACACTTTCTTCCAAACTTTCTTCCAAGGGTGGTCCCTGCTTCCAACAGATGAATATGTATGGATGGTTCTTTATAAGTTTGATCGAGAACTTATGAATTTTGAAGTCGAATTTTAAATTTTTGAACTTGTGATCATCCTACGACTACTTAGGTTTACGTGAATGTTATTCATTGAAATTAAACTATTTTTACGGATTATATCACGATTTAGTTTTAATTTTTATGCCCGACGTTTCGAATGCTTTGCAGCCTTCGTGGTCACGGGTCAGACTGTAAAATTAAAACTAAATCGTGATATAATCCGTAAAAATAGTTTAATTTCAATCATACGACTACTTTTGAAATTCTATTGATTACGGCATTTTGTCTCTGACTCTTGCAGCAGGTTTAAATTTGTGTTCACCACAAAAGGTGCTTAAGGTGGGTTTTTGAGTGACTTGGATGGCATTTATTGACTATTGAGTCCCATTACCCGTTGATATAGTTTCATATTGAATTGACAAGAAAACAAATGTATGATGAGAATTGCCAAACTTATGTATAAATTGGTAAGTATAGTAATCACTGCTGGTTTGGACTGCAATAAGGTGTTGGTGGGAGCATGAAGTTGTAAATATAAATAAAATGGAAACTGCAATTATCTCTACTGTTCTGCTTCTCTATGCCGCTTTATATGAGCGAAGGCTTAAATCTAAACATATGAAGCATTACTTATAAAAACAATTTAGCCGAGCAAATGGATTAAGAATAGTCTGTCACTGTTTTTCCTTGTGTCACATTGTTTGAAAATAAAAGGGACAGACTATTCTCTACCATTCTCATTCGACTTGTCACTTTTTCCTTGTGTCACATTGTTTGAAAATAAAAGGGACAGACTATTCTCTACCATTCTCATTCGACTTGTCACTTTTTCCTTGTGTCACATTGTTTGAAAATAAAAGGGACAGACTATTCTCTACCATTCTCATTCGACTTGTCACTTTTTCCTTGTGTCACATTGTTTGAAAATAAAAGGGACAGACTATTCTCTACCATTCTCATTCGACTTGTCACCTTTTCCTTGTGTCACATTGTTTGAAAATAAAAGGGACAGACTATTCTCTACCATTCTCATTCGACTTGTCACCTTTTCCTTGTGTCACATTGTTTGAAAATAAAAGGGACAGACTATTCTCTACCATTCTCATTCGACTTGTCACCTTTTCCTTGTGTCACATTGTTTGAAAATAAAAGGGACAGACTATTCTCTACCATTCTCATTCGACTGTCTCTTTGGCGTAGTTGTATTTCGGTACTACCATCCTGAGGTCTGGGGTTCGATCCCCGGGTCGGGCAAAGTGATATTGGATTTTTCCATATCAGCCCGGAGTCTGGAATTTGTGCCCGATATGGTGATAGGCTCGCCCCCTATCACATCTGGGACGGAACTAAGCTCGGTGAAACGTGGGTGTACTAGTTCGCTAGTGCGCCTCTGCCTACCCCTTCGGGGATACAGGCGTGAGCTTATGTTATGTTTGCTCAGTTAAACTGTTTTTATAGTAAGGCCTATAAATAAAACATCGGTAATCGCATAACAGAAATGTTACAGAACTGCCTTTGCTAAAGCGGCGTCTCCTGCACTAAAACTACACAAACCATGTATTTTTTATCTATGGTCCATTGTTCTATGAGCACGAGACAGCTAAAATCGTTGTTTTATGTAGGTTTTAGTATTTTGTTTCTAAATATACATGTGCAGGGGATGCGGCTTAAAATATGCATACCTAAGTCGGAACATATTTAATTGACAGCCTCCGTGGCGCAGTGGGCGAGTAGCCGGCTGTGAAGCGAGAAGCCGCGGGGTCGATCCCCGCACCGAGACAAATGTTTGTGTGGCCCACAGATATTTGTTTCGAGTCTAGGTGTTGTGAGACCGAAAGTCTCTCGTAGTTTCTGAGACCCACGACACAAGTCTAGTATCTTAATGTGGGGTTAGGACTAGGTGTGTGACTGTTAGGTGTTATTTATTTAATATACTTAATTAAGTTTAAGCAACTATTATCAAAATAAAGTTTACGCCGACGCGAAACTTATAAGCAAGTTTTTATAATTCAACTTATGGTTTCGTCCTAAGAACTGGAAGGTGAAGGAGTCAATAAAGTTTTATTATAGAACATAAAATGTAATCAGATTGAGCATGCAAAACATTTTGATAATTAAAAAACCTGATCTAAAGGCGCACCTTACTGAATGGTGTTTTCGGTGTAGGATTCCCTTAAACGTAAATAAATATCTTAGAATTTTTAGAACAGCAGGTCGATTCTCTATGGTTTCATTTGTGAAAATAACGTTGCGGCAACGATGTTTTCATTTTTGTATTCAGCAAGGTACAAAGAGCACGCACAAGCGCTATGCGTGATGACGGCGCTTATGCAAACTAGCTCTCTCGAGCGAGACATTTGACATAAATGTATGGAAAATTGTATTCTCTAAGAGCCAACAACGTTGAACGCTCCGTCGATCTCAACGATGTGCGCTGCGGGAGCGAGGCGTCGATCGGAACGTTGTGGCGTTTCCTAGAGAATCGACCTGCAGGGGGCTGACTTTTGACACTCGATTCGAACTTGACATCGATTCGACTTCATATACGGTTTCAATAAACAATCTCAGTTCGAATGCACAGATAGATTACAAAAATTTTACCATAAGAACACAGTTTGAACATGACTCCGTCAAATGACGTGATTTGATTGGTTCATAATCGCGATCTATCTGCACTCTAAACTGAGATCGTTTATTGAAACCGGCCGTTAGTGACTTAAAATTCCACCGAAATACAGTTAAAAAGTGCTCTAATGTCGCGTTAAAAATTACCCAATGAAATGACATGTTCTCGAATCTAATGCAACATTAGCGCACATTTTAACTCGATTTCGGTGGAATTTTAAGTCATTAAATGAAATCGAATCGAAATCATATTCGAATCGTGTATCGAGAGTCAGGGGGCTGGCACCTAAATTAAAATTCGAATATTTCATTACAATAATATTAGATATCTACGCATAACGTAAAAACATTCTGACTAACTTTCGGCCGACTTCCCAAAAAGGAGGAGGTCCTCAATTCGTCGGTATATTTTTTTTATGTATGTTACTCGATATCTCCGCCAATAATGGACCGATTTTCAAAATTATTTTCGTGTTCGATAGAGCTTATTTTAAGGGTGGTCCCACATAAATTTGGTCACGATCGGTAAATTGGAAGTCGGTCAGTTAAGTTTTTAAACTTGTGATTATGTATGATAAGTACGTATATAAATAGGTCGGTCCTCTTTAATTATCATATTTCCGCAATTCCCAGCTGGCCTAGAAACAGTCTGTAGGTGTAATTTCATATAAGGCAGGTAAGCTTAACAAGTAGGTATTACAACATTCTCATAACACCTATGTAATATAAAGTGGTACCGAGTGCGGCTTTTGCGATAACCAAATAAGCTAAAGACTAAATGCAGGCTCTTATGAATCATTGGATGTACTAAGTAATCTAATTTAGTTAAAATCGATACTTATCGCCGGCCCGCATGGCGCATTTATTTCCTTTCTCTTATCTTTGACAAAATGCTTGGTGGGAAGGCGGGGTGGAGGCTATAAATTATTTAGTGACCTTATATTGTAAGGTCAATGTTAGAAACTTGACATTTTCCTCAAATAACTTTGTGAGCGCATATCGCGTTCTAGCTAGATTAAGAATTTTTTTTAACTATTCTCAATGATTTCTATGAATCAAAATTTCAGAGATGTATGATTTGAACAGTGGCGTAACTATACTGTTAGGGCCCCTGGCAAATTCACCCGATAGGACCCATTGTTGCCACGGGGGGCCCGGGCTGACTTTTGGCCTGCATGGAGGCGCATTAGGGTCACGGCTTTTTTGATCCGGGGCCTCCTTCCCACAAGCGCGGGGGTCCTCTATGATCGGGGGCCCGTGGCATTTTCCCATGTATGCGACTCTATAGTTACGCCACTGGATTTGAAATCTCTGTAATTTATTTTTAAGGATTGATTTTTTGCTACTGCAAAATTTGTGAAAATAATTTTGCGGATAATTGATACCTAATATTATAGATAATATAGAGTAAATTGTGTGTGTAAGAAATCCTATGAATTTGAATGTAAATATTTCAGTTTGAAACTGCGCTCACCTCTAGCTGTGGCGTGAGGCCAACTCTATCTTAGAGACCATGCCATAGTCTCATTATTAGTAGTTAGAAAAAATATCAAACGGTTTTAAACTTTAAAGTACTTAATCAATAAATAACTTGAGAATGAGATAAGCCTTTATGTCAAAGGCTGAAAAATTTGCTTAAAATATTGTCAGCTGGCTATAGATAAGTGTTTAACTATTATGGGCCTTACTTATAAAAACAGTTTAACTAAGCAAATGGTAAAGAATAGCCTGTCCCTTTTATTTTCAAACAATGTGACACAAGGAAAAAAGTGACAGACTATCCTTAGCTATTTACTCAGTGAAACTGTGTTTATAAGTAAGGCCCTATATGAAAAACTATAGAGAAACGGATAATGGATGTCAATTACCGTAGCGTGTAACAAATAATACTATGCTTTGCGTCAATATGATAATATAATGTACATCTTTAATATTATCATAAGTGTAGATTTAAAAAAAATATAAATGTAACGTAGGTAGTAGTTACTATCATAAGTGTGGGAGTTGTGATATTAGTTTCCTGCATTGTACCAAAACTGTAATGAAACAGCGGTTTTCACTCTATATTCTACAGTTACAGTAAATTCTTTGTCAGAAGGAGTCGATTGCATTTGGACCTTTGGTAAGACTTTCTAGTCCGTGATCGAACTGAAGGTGATTTTAGGGTAGAGCAGGACCAAAATATAGTGACATTTGCCAGTTATTTTGTATCGGAATTTGAGAATGGATCAGCAGAGGGGCCTCTGCCCCTGTCCTAGCATACAGCTGGCTATTATTTACTCGGTAACATTGTAACATGCATTTTTAATGCTGCGGTTTATGATTATTTGCGAATAAGAATTTTGTAAAAATCACGGACGTAAAAAAAGACGCCGGCCGCCGCTAATACGTGTCAATAGGTCGAATAAGCCGAAAACCCTGCTTCACTTTCAATGTTCCTAGCGCTCCGTCCGTCTTTTTTGTTCGTCCGTGGTAAAAAAAATACTTTTTTTCTACGATAATCGTATTGTTATGACTTATGGCACATATTATATAGATATTGTACTGGTGTATAGCGGAACACATTCGTATTGAATTTCAATCTATACTTAAGTCCACTTGCACCACTATTACTAACCTAAAGTTAAGTCCGGTTAGGACTGTAGGTTAGTAATAGTGGTACAAATCGCCCTTATGAGAAAAATATTTTACATTGAGCGAAAAGTTTAACCATTTTGTTTAAAGAAATAAACATGTAAAACAGGAATTGTTGAGAGAGAAGCAACAGCATTTGGAGCGGTTGATGCGCGAGCGGGAACTCGAGCGGGCTGAGGTCGCTAAAGTATCGCTGCAGGCGGATAGAGCCGAGACTGCACTGAGCCAGCTCAAGAAGGAGGCGACACAAGTACGTTTCAATTTTCCAAATGTCATTAAACTTTGCGTACCCAATAACATTATGATGACTTATTTATTGTTTACAATACGTAAATTCTTAAAGCTACTTTTCCACTAGCCATGCGTGAAGAATATGTGCGGTGCGCAAGGAATAACAATCGTTTCACGACTTCTCTAAGTATCCTGGCATCGCTTTGTTTCTTTACCATCATCATCATCAGCCATAGGACGTCCAGTGCTGAACATAAGCCTCCCCCAAAGATTCCCAGATCGACCTTACCATACTTATCTCAAATACAATTGATAGAAACGAATCCTTATTAATATAGAGAACACTAGTACGATGATTTTATACGACATAAAATCGTCTTATTACTTTTAAGCCCGTTCCGCTCTTGAAGATAATTGAGTCGTTCCAAATGGAGCCAAACTGGTGTCGAAAATGACCCTAAACTGCGGAATCCAAGAACTCGTCGGTTTGAATGTGTTCACTTGTTATATGTTGGTATATAAAGCGATTTTTATGTAAAATGTAATCTTTTATCTATATTAACATTTCCAGGCCAACAATGAAAATGTTAAGCTCAAAGCAGAGCTGGACAAACTCAACAAGCTGTTGGATGACGAGCGGCAGAAGGTGGAGGACCTCATGTTTAGAAACGAAGAAGAGAACATCAACAAAGAAGATTATAATGTATGGTATATTGATAAAAATACTCGTTTGCTAAGTACTTTAAAATGGCATTAATTATTAACATATAAATATTTTTAATGTTACAGAAATATAAGGAAGCTATGGAGGTGAGTGCATCGATAGAGTACTATTATTATAATATGAATTACACAGTTCAACTGAACTGGTATAAACGGAGTGTGAAGAAGCATTTATGCAGGTCGGCATGATACTGGTCGCCACCGATGGACACAAGGTCTATAGGTGGTGGCTGGTATTTTTGGACCGCACATCGCTTACCATCAGGTGTTTTGTGGTCACTTTGCCGTGCTTGGATAAAAAAAAAGAGTAATTTCTGTATATTGTTTCTGCTTGACGTTATTTCGGCCCAGGGTCCGCCTTCTTACTTAAACTTCCACTTCGGCCTCTTGTGAGCATCCTCCACAGTTACTCAATTGCCTCTCATATCTTCCTCCAAAACGTGGTAACATAATCATACTTTTACTAGTTCTACATTAACGGGCTAATTACAAATAATTAGCCCAATAATCACAATGTAGTTTTTACAAAGATTTTGCTTATTGAAACATTCCTTTTTTTTATCCGGGCACGGCAAAGAGACACTGCATCTGATGGTAAGCGTTGTGCAGTCCAAAAAAACTAGCGACCACTGACAAACACTGTGTTTATCAGTGGTCGTCAGAATTATGCCGGCCTATTTATGCTTCTTAACATTCCGAATCCAAAGAGGGAAGAAGCAAATCGAGGGGCTTGCGACAAGACAGGCGGATGACCAATGCAGATTCAGGGATACCTCCATACCCGTCTCAACCAACCATCAAGTCATGCCGCAAGCCCTTCGAGAGAACCGGAAATACACTGACTGATCCTGGAACCCGACCCACACACGGAGTGTGGGTCACTATAGCAAGTTTTAGCACCATGTTTACGGTGGTCGCCATCCGTCAGGGGGCCTAGTTTATAAAACGAAATCCGCAGTTACAGACTTCGTTTCGGACGTTTTGCTATTCTATGTGGATCACGTGTCCGACCGATATCGGTGCTATAATTTTCGTGTCGGAGAATGCTATGCTGTAAACCGTTTGACAGCCCACTCTTCGGTGTTTTACATTTATTTGATCCACGTGCGTCTATATTAGTCGATGCGGTAGAGTATCGGTCCGGTATCGTTTAACCCGTCGGAGGCGGCACATATATATGTTACATAAGCGTATGGGCCACCGGAGGCCGAGCCGCCCATGACTATTTTTAGATAAAGTTTTATAGAATAGATACCCTGATACAAATATCCTACCACCAGCAAAATTCCTTATTTTAGGCAGAGAAAGTGACTCGAGAACAGCGTATCCGCGAGCTGGAAGCGGAGGCGGCGCTGCAGGCGGCGCGCGCCGACGCGACCGCGGCCGCGCTGCGGGCGCTCGAGGAACAACGCAGCGCGGACGCCGCCGCCGCCGCAGAACAACACAAGGAGGAACTCACCGCGGCGCAAAGTACGCACGCTTCCACCACTCATAACAGTGGCGTAACTATGCTGTTGGGGCCCCTGGCAAATTCATCCGATAGGACCCTTTTTTACCGCGGGGGGCTCGGGGCTGCCTTTTGGCCGGCATGGGGATGCGTTGGGGTCAAGGCGTTTTAGATTTAGGGTCTTTGGTCGGAGGCCCGTGACATTTTGCTATGTATGCCACCCTATAGTTACGTCACTGCATAACAACATTATATATTTTTTCTTCATCAAACATTAATTCAATGGAACTTTTCAGTGTTGTCTTCAGAACTTCAAAAGTTGTTAGACGAAGCCTACGCTCTTCTAAAAGAAAAGGAAAATGAAAAAGACTCGCTCGGTAAAAGTATGTCTGACGAACTGGCACGAGTCAAAACGGAATCAGAAAAGGCCCTGAATGAAACCAAAACTAAGTTGGCCATAGCGCAAACAGAATTCGAAACTCAAATTTCCGTTTTAACGGCCAAGTTACAACTATCCGAATCCAAATTAGAAACCGAGAAACAAACGTTAGAAAGAACAAACAAAGAAAACAGTCAAATAATAATTGATCTGAATACTAAATTAAATCAATTACAAGCTGCTGTTGATGATAAAACCCTTGAATTGAACAAAGGTACGCTTGCTAGAATGTTTTAACTTTCAAATAAAAATTAATTATACAACACTATTTGACTTGCATTTCTTAAAACAAATAATGTTCAAACTATTTAACAAACTCTTCAATTTATGCATAAATTTTCCAATTTTTACGTTATTCAGTAATAACTCTCTTTTTTCATTTTAGCGATTGCGGTTAATAAGGAACATGAGGTCAATCTTAATAAAGAAATAACTAAGCTAAAAATGGAACTAAGTGCTAAAGTGTTAGATTATGAGCAAATGGAAGACTCTAAGCGAAAACAAGAGACAGTTTGCAAAACGTTAGAGGATGAGATCACACGCGTAAAAGAAGAGTATTCGACTAAAGTTAACGAATATGAAAGCATGTTGAATGAAGTAACGCAACAAAATGAAAAGAGTAAGTCTGAAATATTAGAACTACAACAAAGTCTATCCGTAAAAATTAAAGACTACGAAAAATTACTTTCTGACTCGAGTATAAATACTAGTTCCACTGAGAAACTTGTCAATGAATACAAAGAAACTATACATGAGAGAGACAAGGAAATTATAAAACTTAAAGACGATTACGAACAAGCAACTGCCAATTTTAACATCAAGCATAGCAGAATTGCAGAAGAACATAAAAAAGAAATAGATGAACGTAATACCAAAATAGAACAACTTCTAAAAGAAATTGAAAATCACAAACAAAATCTTGATCAAAACAAGGTCGAGCTTGATAAGCTGAATTCACAGTTTAACATAAATGTAGATGAATTAAAAACACTTAAAGAAGAAAACGACCAACTTCAGCAGTTGGTTAGTAAATTGACTCAAGATAATAATGAACTTAAAGCAAAAATATCTGCAATGGAGTTGGAAATTGGTGAATTAAATCGACAACATAGCAGTGTTATAGAGAAATGCGGAGAGCTGCAAACAGCAAAAGAAAAAGTAGAAGCTGAATATATGAACCTAACAGGTCAAACAACAGATTCCAATGAGCAATTTAATAAACTTTCACAGCACTTAAAAGAGACAGAAAAGGAACTACAAGACTTCAAAGATAAACACAGGGAAACTGTTAATACTTATGCCAGAACCGAACAAGAGTTAAAACAAAAACTATTTAAATTGCAAGAGGATTCCACTCTAGAGCAAAGTCAACTTGTACGCTCAGTCAATGAAAATATAGAAAAACTTCAAGAAGCAGAAAATAAAATAAAAGAATTTGAAACTCACTCAGGTGAAATAAATAATCGCTTACGAGACGCTCAAATAGCAAATGATACTTTAATTGATGAGAATGCTGTACTGAAAAAAGAAATTGAAACGCTAAAACTTAAAGAACAAGAACTGAGTATTGAGTATGATTCGAAGTGTAAAAAGCTCGAGATCGATATTGATAGGTATAAAGAAGAAATATCACTTTTGAAAGCTGAGGGTGCCACATCTGAAGTAAAACTTATGGAGAAGGTAGACCAATTAACAGAAGCACAAAATGATTTAAATAATAAGCTGGAAGAAGCTAGAAAACATGAAGATTCATTGCAAAAAATACTCGACGATATGACGATACAATTAAATAACCAGAAGGCTCAACATGATATCGAGATAACACAAGTTAAAACGCAATTGTCATCAGTAAATGAAGAATCAAACCGACAAAAGGATCAAGAAGCACAATTGAGAAATATACTTGAAGAAAAACAAACCCTTATTAAAGATTTAACATTGAAACTAGAAATGTTAGAAGTTGATTTGAAATCCAACACTGAACTAGTGAATGAAAAGGACCGCCAAATAACGCAAGTGAACGAGGAACTTGTGAAAGCTGTGGAAAGCAGAAAACATTTAGAAGAAACTTTTAATAATAATCAATTGGAGATCTCAAGTTTAAAACAAAAGTATGAGAGTCTTATAGCAAATTCTTCTGCCGAAGAATCGCTACTTAAAGAACAGCTAAATGAATTTGAGTCTCTAAGAAAAGAAAATACAGTTTTATTGCAAGAAAAAACCTTGTTAGAATCAAAATGCAATGAAATGCTTGGACAGTTTAATAAATTAAAAGAGGAATATGATACTGCCGTCACAACATTGCATGAAAATATTAGGCTAAATGATGAACTTAAAAAAGTGTTACAAGACAAAGAAAATATTGTCAAATCTCAGAACGAGATCAACAAGACTGAATCAAACAAATTAAAAATATTGGAAGAAGAAATAGTTCAATTAAAAGAACAAGTACTACTTAAGGAAACCTCAATCCAAGAAAAAGAAACACAAATAAAAATGTTACATGACACGTTACAGTTAGGATCCAATGATATGCAACATAAAGTGGCAGAAGCACAAGCTAAATATAGCGAATTAAACGAAAAGTATAAAAGTGAAGTAGAATCTCTAAATCACACAATTAAAACATTGCAAACTCAAATAGCCAGTAGTGAAAAAGAATTTGAACAATTAAAATTATCAAATGAAAAAGTGACTGAATTACAACAACTTTTGGACAAATCTGACCAGGACATAAAACAATTGACTAATATTAATGAAGCGCAAAAATTAAACTATGAAGACTTAAATAAACAACTACAATCTCAGTTCGATGAATATAAAAAGGAGAGTAAACGCGTAAAACACGAACTGACTTCCAAGTTAAACGATTATGAAAAAGAACTGCAAGAAGCTAAAAACAAAATTAAAACAGAAACAGATAAGCAAGGTGAATTGCAACAAAAACTCAACGACGCTGAAAACAGAATATCGGAATTGTCGCAAAAATTAGAGTTAATTGTAGTTCAACAGAGTTCTGACGCAGAAAAGGATAGCAAATTAGAAAAACTCTTGGCAGAATTGCAATCTTCGCGACAATCTTTAGCAGAGCATTTAAAAAATAATGAATTATTAGTTAATAATCTAAAGGCTGACATTGAACACAAACTAAAAGATTTGAAACATAAAGACGATTTATTAACAAAACTTCAAGAAGAAGTCAATGTGAGTCGTTGCTGTGCTTAAAACATTATTTATTGATTCGAAATATTTATCAAACATATCATATATGTACCTATATTTTTATATTACAGAACCAAAAAGCCAAAGCAGAAATAGCTGAAAGAGAAAAAGTTATTTTACAAAATGAAATGGCTAAAGGAAATAAGGACTTCAAAGACAAAAATGACAATAATGCTGTGGGTATATTAGGCGAAGGCGATACTGCATTACAAAAGTAAGCACATTTTGTAGTCTGCTTTCACCTTTACTGGGTTAGTTTAAAATAATGTTCATTTTGTTCAAAAATATAAATATTAAACTCTGTATCACAGGACGTTAGAAGAAAAGGAAATGTTAGATGGTCAAGTGAGCTTCCTAAACTCTGTGATCGTGGACATGCAACGAAAGAATGAGCAGCTGATGGCGCGAGTGCAGGCGCTAGAGGGCAGCTCCATTGTCAACGAACCACCACTTTTGTGAGTTTGATTTAATACTAAGTCCTAGGTACCTAAATATCGTACTGCAGTTTTGAGGTCGAGCAGGTTGTCAATTTCTAATTATAAAGCAATCCCTATACAAATTGTGAAAACTAGTTTCAAACTAAATTATTATTAGTCTTATATTTGGGAATACTTTAGATTGGTGTCATTTTGAAACTCACATATGCAAAATATTTTAGAATTTAAATCATTGCCATAGTTTAGTATGTCACTTTCATGGTCTAGTGGCAGCATATATGGGCTGTAAACTGAAAGGTCGTGGGTTCGATTCCCAGGTCGGGCAAAGCGAATTTTCTAATTTAATTTGCCCGGGACTGGATCCCCCAAAGGAGGTTGACGTCAGGCAGGTAAAACGGTCGTAAAAACTTAGCCAAATCCTTTCTACAACACGCTTGAAAGTGTGTTGCGCCGACCTCACAAAGGTATAAGGGCAGGTAGAAAAAAAAAGAAGAGCATAGTTTAGTAGAACTGCTGGTAACACGTGGTCGTTTATGAACAGCAACGGTCGGAAGAGCCGCGCGGTGGCGCCGCGTCTGTTCTGCGACATCTGCGACGTGTTCGACGCGCACGACACGGAGGAGTGTCCGCGGCAGGCGGCCGGCCCCGACCCCGACGCGCCCGCACTCCCCACACGACCTGACAACAAGCGCGCGCCGCCACCGCCACGACCTTACTGCGACATTTGTGAAGGTAAGGATCCTGCAGGTCGATTCTCTAACAGCCGAATGTTCATACACTTAAGGTCGCATTATGTCGTTTAAGGCCGCCTTATCTGTCAAAATTGTATGTCGAAAATCAATTTAAGAAGTGGTTAAAGTTGATTAGCGTTTGACCATTCGGCGTAAGAAACGCCACAACGTTGCGATCGACGACGAGCTCCCGCAGCGCACATCGTTGAGTTCGACGGAGCGTTCAACGTTGTTGGGTTTTACGGCCGGTTTCAATAAACGATCTCAGTTTAGAGTGCAGATAGATCGCGATTATGAACCAATCAAATCAAGTCATTTGACGGAGTCATGTTCAAACTGTGTTCTTATTGGCTAATTTTTGTAATTTATCTGCACATTCGAACTGAGATTGTTTATTGAAACCGGCCGTTAGTCGCCTCTGCAGACCCTTAGATCTTAGACCTTCGGGGTACAGGCATGAGTGTGTATATAAAGTTTCACGATCGTTATTACAGAAAATATGTACATATCAATCCACTTTAAGTAATTCATTTGTTTCAGTGTTTGGCCACGCTACAGAAAACTGTGATGAAGAAGAAACATTTTAAAACTATTTATTGTTTATTTTGTTTTAATGTTACCGTTATTGTTGTTGTCGTTTTGCCTGGGTATTATTTATTATTGTTTACCATGAATATGGTATCACTTGTTTATTAGTCCAATTCTTAGGCAAATGTTATATGTAAATAAGCAACATTTGGTTCCCCTCTCTATTGAGTAAGTCAATAATGCACGTTATTTTATCAATGAATTAGGTGAATGGTTTTTTATTTTTCATTTGCATTATCTGGATATAATGCAAAATTGAGAAATCACGTCTTTTAGTGCACAAATTGATTAATTTCCATCACAATCATGATTTAAAACATCTCTTATAACATATTAATCAACTAAATAATAAACAACAAAATATTACAGTTTTATAAACATTAAATTAATAATTGGATAAAATTTGTTATTTTATTTCTTCTCATATTTTTTTTCTTCTACACAACACTTCATGGTGCGTCCACCCCGGGCCGAACGAATCATGCCTGTTTCACTCACACAACTGCGAAAGTTTGTTTGTGTGAACGCTGCAGGTATAGATTCTTTCGCCTTCGTTCGGCTGGTGTGTTCCCGCCATTATTCTACACGCCCTTATTCCACCGTAATGTGGGATTGGCGCAACACACTTTTTCAAGCATATTGCAGAAGGGATTTGGCTTATTTTTACAACCGGCGGATTGCCTGACGTCCACCCCCCTCTGGGGATCCAATACCAGTCAAATAGTGTTAGACAAACACCCCACCCAACCTCAGAATCCAACCCAGGATTTCCCGATTCATAGCTCATATAAGCTGGCACTATAACTAGACTAAGTAGGCCTTTTACACAACACTAACATTTATAATTTCAAAAGTAGGACTCGAGTATTGTCCCAATATTTAGATTTTATTGACAAAGATTTTAGATATTTTTTGCCATCGACTCTTAAATATTACTTAATTCTGGACAATTTATAATAAATATGACAAAAGTAACAGCGGGCTTAGCCAAGTGGCTTATGCGCTAGTCGAATGTATGGGAATGACATAAGAGTATGCCGCATATAGCGGTTATTCGGCATCCACTGTTATTCGGCAACCACTTCAGAAAAACAAAGCTATAACAGAAGTTCCTATTACACCCATGACCCAATACATTGCTATTGGACTGGAAAGTAAGTAGATCTTTTTAATGCTTTTTTTTATATTATAACAGAAACACAAGTGATATATGAAATTATTTTATTGCATAGATATGAAAAACACTTATTAATGATCTTAAAAATATTTAGTCCCTTAAGGTTGGTAACTATAATTTAATCCAAGCCTTCCTTCTTCTCTTTTATTGCCTCCTGAAACAAATATACAAGTACTAAGTAGTTACATGGCATGTGCAACGGGCAAGTAGCCGGCTTTAAAGAAATAGGATGTGGCTTCAATTGGGTACTTGTCTATGTTTGATTTTGTACACATTTTTATATATACTAGGAAATAAAACAAAAAAGAAACTCTTCTGTAAAATCTGAATCGAAATTGGTTGAAAAAATTAGTCAGTAATCCATATTTTAAATTCGTCAATGAGCAAGAGTGGGGACGTAGTGGGGATATCTTATTATCCCTTTCTAACCCATGTACCGTTATGGCCCTGACGTGATTTTACTGATACTTCCTTTTTCCACAGTTTGAAGGTTACACCAAATTACACCCAACTGTCACATACATAGTCCTGACCCCACACTAAGATTGAGTCTTGTGTCGTGGGTATCAGGAACTACGAGAGACTTTCGGTCTCACAACACCCAGACCCGAAACAAATATCTGTAGGCCACACAAACATTTGTCTCAGTGCGGGGATCGAACCCGCGCCACGGAGGCTGTCGAAATTTGAAATGCTTATAACTTTTTATCTTTGAGAATATTTCAATAATTCTTTCAGTGGTATATTTTAGATGGCGTTCAACACAAAATTACTGTTTATGTAACTGATTTTAGGGATTGTTTGAAGTTGCCTAAAGTTCATATAAAATTAATAAAAAAATATTAGTCAAGTACCCAATTCCAATTGTGACTTAATAAAATGATAAATATTTGACCTGGATTACAAAGTTGTAAGACCAAAAGTATCACATAGTTCCTGATACCTACATCACAAGACTCGTATCTTAGTGGTCAGGATATGTGTGTGACATGTTTACTGTGGTCTGTTTACTGTTTCTGTGGTCACTACTTGTTTTGGATTGCACTTGTAAGAAAACAGCCTGTACCTACCTCAAAGGCCGGCAACTCATCCATAATTCCCCCAGTATTGTGGATGTTTATAGGCAGTGGTGATCACTTAACATCAGGTGACCCACTTGCTTGTTTGCCCCATATTCTAAAGAGTAAAAAAAAATTACTTTGCCATTCACACAAAAAAATATACTTACTTTAAATCTCTCTTCAAACAGGGAGAGTTCAGATGTTAGATCTGTGATAGCATTCATAAATGCTTCCTGTGGTGTGTAGTCAGATGTTGTTTGAATGCGTAATACAAATTTGTGTTCCAAAGGATGGGGTAATTTGTAACCAGCAAAAAGCACTTTTGGATCCTTCAATAATTGGCTGAAAAATATAAGTTACTTAGACATATTCATCATCATCATCATCAGCCATAGGACGTTCACTGCTGAACATAGGCCTCGCCCAAAGATTTCCAGATCGACCTGTTGGAAGCAGCCTGCATCCAGCCACGAATATGTCTATTTAAGACAAGCGGTCCAGCTAGGCAGGTCCAACTTTGAGAGAGAGGTCACTCGTCGAATCCAGCTCGGCTAGGCAGCATTTTGGAAACTATACAGGGTCTTCTCGTCCAAAATACCTCAGTGCCTTAGACATATCATTAGAGAACAACTCTCAAACATGTATCAAGATTCTTTTTACATACATAGATTTTGTTTTGTGATCATATTGTTCTGAAATAGGTTAGTTTCATTGTATTTTTGATGAACATTAAGCATAGGACTAACATATAAATGAGGTAGGTATTTAACCCGTTGAGGGCGGCACATATATGTTACATAAGTGTCTCGGCCTCCGAATGCCTATTATAATGTTCATTTCTTATGTCTCATTATAAACATTGTAACCTTTCAATTCTTTTGACATTATACACAAAATATGAAAATGGTTTATGTTAATGTGTGAATATGTCTTTAAAATTATTGATACTCCCTACCGACAGTTGAAAAACAACACAAGATTGTTGAAATGTTGATATAGAAGCAAGATATAACACTTACTGTCTGATCATATTTCCAAGGGTATGATCTTCTTTATTGACTGTAAATATTGCTGCGTTGGTTACTTTAGTGTCATCTTCCTTCTGAACTCTAAAGCAATAAGTAAATAATAAATATTATGAAACATAAAAGTATATAGTATTATTCTTATTCACAGTAAATTATTGACTATACTTACTTTTTCTCTCCGTCGTATAATAAGAATGATTCGAATGTCGGCGGTGCGTTCATTTTGTTATGTTATACTGTTTATAATAGTTCTTGATAGTTTAAAATAATTAATAATACACGAGAATAAACAAATACAATAACAACACAACAACTTAGGAATTACAAGCCAGTTGACAGTAGAAGTGGTCGTTGCGCAACGCAACTAGTTGACGCAACGGCTAACGGCTGAATCACTTGTAGCTAGTTGTTGGAATTCAACGCAACGAGCTAACAGCTAATAACGACCGCGCGGCTATAATAGCCGTCAACCGTCAACGCGGCAACGATCGCGATCACGACAACGCCGGCAACGGTAGTGATCACGGCAACGCGGCAACGACCCTGAATCACGACAACGGCGGCAACGATCATGAGTACTCGGCAACGCGGCAACGATCGTGATTCGTGAGTACTGAGCAACCAATAGTTGCGGCGCGGCATTGCGTGGCGTTGTCGAAAGCCATGCCTGTTGGTTCATGCGCACACACATTGCGTTTAACCTTTAGCTTGACCCTGAACCGATTTTGATGAAATTTGGTATGTGGGTACCTTTAACCCCAAGGACCGACATAGGGTACTTTATTTTTTTAAATCAACCCCTAAAAGGAATGAAATAGGGGATGAAAATTTGTATGGGAGTTCTGGATCTGCTTAATGGATTTTGATCAAATTTGGTATGAGGATACTTTTAGACCTAAGGACAGAAATAAAATGGGGTGCGATATATTTTTAACGCCATTTTGTTTTTCTTTGTTTATGGGCCGATTGACTTCAAAATCAATATCTGAGTTGCGCTTTAGTTACGAACAACAAATTTGGTGTCAAACTATGAAAAGTGGCCGCCATTTTGTTTTTCTTTGTTTATGGGCCGATTGACTTCAAAATCGATATCTGGGTTGCGCCTTAGTTACGAACAACAAATTTGGTGTCAAATCTGTCATAAGTGGCCGCCATTTTGTTTTTCTTTGTTTATGGGCCGATTGACTTCAAAATCGATATCTGGGTTGCGCCTTAGTTACGAACAACAAATTTGGTGTCAAATCTGTCAAAAGTGGCCGCCATTTTGTTTTTCTTTGTTTATGGGCCGATTGACTTCAAAATCAATATCTGAGTTGCGCTTTAGTTACGAACAACAAATTTGGTGTCAAACTATGAAAAGAGGCCGCCATTTTGTTTTTCTTTGTTTATGGGCCGATTGACTTCAAAATCGATATCTGGGTTGCGCCTTAGTTACGAACAACAAATTTGGTGTCAAATCTGTCAAAAGTGGCCGCCATTTTGTTTTTCTTTGTTTATGGGCCGATTGACTTCAAAATCGATATCTGGGTTGCGCCTTAGTTACGAACAACAAATTTGGTGTCAAATCTGTCAAAAGTGGCCGCCATTTTGTTTTTCTTTGTTTATGGGCCGATTGACTTCAAAATCGATATCTGGGTTGCGCCTTAGTTACGAACAACAAATTTGGTGTCAGATCTGTCAAAAGTGGCCGCCATTTTGTTTTTCTTTGTTTATGGGCCGATTGACTTCAAAATCGATATCTGGGTTGCGCCTTAGTTACGAACAACAAATTTGGTGTCAGATCTGTCAAAAGTGGGCGCCATTTTGTTTTTCTTTGTTTATGGGCCGATTGACTTCAAAATCGATATCTGGGTTGCGCCTTAGTTACGAACAACAAATTTGGTGTCAGATCTGTCAAAAGTGGCCGCCATTTTGTTTTTCTTTGTTTATGGGCCGATTGACTTCAAAATCGATATCTGGGTTGCGCCTTAGTTACGAACAACAAATTTGGTGTCAAATCTGTCAAAAGTGGCCGCCATTTTGTTTTTCTTTGTTTATGGGCCGATTGACTTCAAAATCGATATCTGGGTTGCGCCTTAGTTACGAACAACAAATTTGGTGTCAAATCTGTCAAAAGTGGCCGCCATTTTGTTTTTCTTTGTTTATGGGCCGATTGACTTCAAAATAGATATCTGGGTTGCGCCTTAGTTACGAACAACAAATTTGGTGTCAAATCTGTCAAAAGTGGGCGCCATTTTGTTTTTCTTTGTTTATGGGCCGATTGACTTCAAAATCGATATCTGGGTTGCGCCTTAGTTACAAACAACAAATTTGGTGTCAGATCTGTCAAAAGTGGCCGCCATTTTGTTTTTCTTTGTTTATGAGCCGATTGACTTCAAAATCGATATCTGGGTTGCGCCTTAGTTACGAACAACAAATTTGGTGTCAAATCTGTCAAAAGTGGCCGCCATTTTGTTTTTCTTTGCTTATGGGCCGATTGACTTCAAAATCGATATCTGGGTTGCGCCTTAGTTACGAACAACAAATTTGGTGTCAGATCTGTCAAAAGTGGCCGCCATTTTGTTTTTCTTTGCTTATGGGCCGATTGACTTCAAAATCGATATCTGGGTTGCGCCTTAGTTACGAACAACAAATTTGGTGTCAAATCTGTCAAAAGTGGCCGCCATTTTGTTTTTCTTTGTTTATGGGCCGATTGACTTCAAAATCGATATCTGGGTTGCGCCTTAGTTACGAACAACAAATTTGGTGTCAAATCTGTCAAAAGTGGCCGCCATTTTGTTTTTCTTTGTTTATGGGCCGATTGACTTCAAAATCGATATCTGGGTTTCGCCTTAGTTACAATCAACAAATTTGGTGTGAAATCTGTCAAAAGTGGCCGCCATTTAGTTTTCTTTGTTTATGGGCCGATTGACTTCAAAATCGATATCTGGGTTGCGCCTTAGTTACGAACAACAAATTTGGTGTCAAATCTGTCAAAAGTGGCCGCCATTTTGTTTTTCTTTGTTTATGGGCCGATTGACTTCAAAATCGATATCTGGGTTGCGCCTTAGTTACAAACAACAAATTTGGTGTCAGATCTGTCAAAAGTGGCCGCCATTTTGTTTTTCTTTGTTTATGAGCCGATTGACTTCAAAATCAATATCTGGGTTGCGCCTTAGTTACGAACAACAAATTTGGTGTCAGATCTGTCAAAAGTGGGCGCCATTTTGTTTTTCTTTGCTTATGGGCCGATTGACTTCAAAATCGATATCTGGGTTGCGCCTTAGTTAGGAACAACAAATTTGGTGTCAGATCTGTCAAAAGTGGCCGCCATTTTGTTTTTCTTTGCTTATGGGCCGATTGACTTCAAAATCGATATCTGGGTTGCGCCTTAGTTACGAACAACAAATTTGGTGTCAAATCTGTCAAAAGTGGGCGCCATTTTGTTTTTCTTTGTTTATGGGCCGATTGACTTCAAAATCGATGTCTGGGTTGCGCCTTAGTTACGAACAACAAATTTGGTGTCAAATCTGTCAAAAGTGGCCGCCATTTTGTTTTTCTTTGTTTATGGGCCGATTGACTTCAAAATCGATATCTGGGTTTCGCCTTAGTTACAATCAACAAATTTGGTGTGAAATCTGTCAAAAGTGGCCGCCATTTTGTTTTTCTTTGCTTATGGGCCGATTGACTTCAAAATCGATATCTGGGTTGCGCCTTAGTTACGAACAACAAATTTGGTGTCAGATCTGTCAAAAGTGGCCGCCATTTTGTTTTTCTTTGCTTATGGGCCGATTGACTTCAAAATCGATATCTGGGTTGCGCCTTAGTTACGAACAACAAATTTGGTGTCAAATCTGTCAAAAGTGGGCGCCATTTTGTTTTTCTTTGTTTATGGGCCGATTGACTTCAAAATCGATGTCTGGGTTGCGCCTTAGTTACGAACAACAAATTTGGTGTCAAATCTGTCAAAAGTGGCCGCCATTTTGTTTTTCTTTGTTTATGGGCCGATTGACTTCAAAATCGATATCTGGGTTTCGCCTTAGTTACAATCAACAAATTTGGTGTGAAATCTGTCAAAAGTGGCCGCCATTTAGTTTTCTTTGTTTATGGGCCGATTGACTTCAAAATCGATATCTGGGTTGCGCCTTAGTTACGAACAACAAATTTGGTGTCAAATCTGTCAAAAGTGGCCGCCATTTTGTTTTTCTTTGTTTATGGGCCGATTGACTTCAAAATCGATATCTGGGTTGCGCCTTAGTTACAAACAACAAATTTGGTGTCAGATCTGTCAAAAGTGGCCGCCATTTTGTTTTTCTTTGTTTATGAGCCGATTGACTTCAAAATCAATATCTGGGTTGCGCCTTAGTTACGAACAACAAATTTGGTGTCAAATCTGTCAAAAGTGGTCGCCATTTTGTTTTTCTTTGCTTATGGGCCGATTGACTTCAAAATCGATATCTGGGTTGCGCCTTAGTTACGAACAACAAATTTGGTGTCAGATCTGTCAAAAGTGGCCGCCATTTTGTTTTTCTTTGCTTATGGGCCGATTGACTTCAAAATCGATATCTGGGTTGCGCCTTAGTTACGAACAACAAATTTGGTGTCAAATCTGTCAAAAGTGGGCGCCATTTTGTTTTTCTTTGTTTATGGGCCGATTGACTTCAAAATCGATGTCTGGGTTGCGCCTTAGTTACGAACAACAAATTTGGTGTCAAATCTGTCAAAAGTGGCCGCCATTTTGTTTTTCTTTGTTTATGGGCCGATTGACTTCAAAATCGATATCTGGGTTTCGCCTTAGTTACAATCAACAAATTTGGTGTGAAATCTGTCAAAAGTGGCCGCCATTTAGTTTTCTTTGTTTATAGCCGATTGACTTCAAAATCGATACCTGGGTTGCAAACAACAAATGTGGTGTGACTTTTTTTTTTTTTTTTTTTTTTGGACAGCAGCTACTATAGTAGCACGTTGCTACAACCGCTATTGGAGCCTAATAGCTAGTTTCGTTTCGCTAATCAAAAATCCCGCTATTACCCACCCCTAGTTGACAGTAAGGTTTTTTTTTTTTTTTTTTTTTTTTTTTTTTTTTTTTTTTTTTTTATGGCAATTGAAATACATTATGCCAATGTCAAGTTAGGAAACAGTAAGGTTGACAATTACTGTACATACCTGTTGACAATAACTAGAGGTGGGCGTTTAAACGAAAGCAGATAACAAAGCGTGCTTTTTAAAATAAGTACGCTGAATTTGGTAAGCAGTTAACGTTAAAACGTAAAGTTATTAATTAATTAATGAGAATAAATGTTGATGGTTTTGAGGTGTGCATACATTGAGGGGAAGTGTGAACCTAAAAAAAAGCTCGCCAGGCGTCGAGCTATGCTTTGCATAGAACGAGACACCGCTGGACCTAAAAAAAGGTCGCCAGGCGCCAAGCTGCGCTTTGCATACAACAAGACACCACTGTGGGACCTAAAAAAAAAACATCCCCAGACGCCAAACTTGCGCTTTGCATACAACAACACACCACTGTGGGACCTAAAAAAAAACATCCCCAGGCGCCAAACTTGCGCTTTGCATACAACACACCACCGTGGGACCTAAAAAAAAGGTTGCCAGGCGCCAAGCTGCGCTTTGCATACAACGAGGGAGTGAATAAGCTATTAAGCAAATTAGCAATAAAATACGTTGCTTATTTCAATAAGCATAACGTTTCAACTTGTTATCCATTTTAAGCAAATAAGCCCACCTCTAACAATAACAACTACAAATGAAAACTGGTTTTTCCTCATGAAACCGGCTAAGGGCAGAGACTATGCTGTCATCATCAGTCCTATTCTAGCATACTTTGTATTATTAGGGCTTTACCATAGAATTATTACTGTGACAACTGACAAGAAAGGGAACTTTATATATTCTGAAAGTTCAAATATATATATAGGGCCTTACTTATAAAAGCATTTTTAGCTGAGCAAATGGTTTAGAATAACCCGTAACTTTTTCCTTGCGTTACATTGTTTAAAAATGAAAGGGACAACCTATGGTATAAAGTTAAGCAGCCCTTAAATATTTTTATAAGTAAGGGGCACTATGTCAAGGCACTATTCACACTAATGGCGGGTACACACCGGCCCACCAGATGTTCGTGAATCTATATATGCCTGTTTCATTCACACAACAGTGTTTGTTTGTTATTTGATCGGTTGGTGTGTACCCGGCATTAGAAAAATCACTGCCCAATCTGGGAATCGAACCCAGAACCTCCTGCCACCAGACCAAGGAAGATACGGAAATCGTCTATTTTACATAGAAAGAATGCTACGTAGGGATGATCGATATTAGAAAAACATCGATGTTGACATCGATGCTAACATCGATTCAAAAGTATCGATGTACGATAAACATCGATATGTTAAAACATCGATGTTTTTTGTAGCAAATAAAACTGTGTATTCCATTTATTTTTTATTCATTTCTTATTTTTTAATTTATGTGTTTATTGTTATTGAAAACACAATACAGGATGTTTTTTTTAACATTCCCAGTGTTTTTTGGGCACACTCTGTGAAAAAAAAACTTTTTCAGGTGTTTTCTCTTTAGTCTGTGCATTGAAGTTGACAGGTTTTTTATAATCCCTTAGGAAATGCAAAAAAATAACTATTCGTATGACTTACTTCAATGATGTTGATCAGTGTCATCTAGTGCTAAATATTTGAACTCATAGCTATCTAGTCACTAGCTAGTCCATCCAACGCTAGACGGCCCTAAAGAATATATTGACGTTTCGATATTTTATTCTCATAATATCGATGTGTCGATGTTATCGAAATCAAAACATCGATGTCAAAACATCGATATTTTCCAGCTAAATATCGATGTTTTTAAACATCGATGAATATCGATCATCCCTAATGCTACGGGAACTGGAAGAAAGTAACGCCAAAACTCTAGCCGCAACACCAGCACAATCTTGAAATCGTCCACATTTGTGCTTCAGTCAAATAACTTATATGCTCTATTTTTTTCTCAGCTTATCAAATAACCGATCAATCCATCCCTCGCTTTTTTTAATGGCCTGCGTAGATTATGAGGTTTGTCCGCAGAGGACAAAAATCCCCGAAGTTTGGGAAATAATTATTATTCGACGAAGACCTCAGGGTCTCAACACACATTTGCCGTGATTTGTCTGCAGAAAATATAACGAAGCATCGCTTTCAAGTCAAACTAAAACCCGCTGTGAGCAGTGATGCGCCAAATGACACGTTAGTTCTGTTATTTTTGGGGTCTTCTATGTACTTTTACCAGGTCCGTGCCTTCGATGTCCTCGGTTAATCGGGGGCCGACCGACCGAGGTATTTTTTAAAAATAAAATCTCGCGTATCACTATTCCAGTCCACCCGAATTGCGCCGAGACTGTGACGGGCAGTTCCTGTACTCGATTCAGGTCAGGCAAAACGATTTGTCCAGTACTGGATGCTCCATAAGGGTTGACATCAAATAGCCAGTCGTAAAAACGATGCTAAATCTTTTCTGCAACATGCTTCCAAGGTGTATTGCGAGTTGCGACATACACGTCTGTGGTTGCGATGATGTGTGGTATAATAAGAGCAGATGGAAAATCTCTGATAGAGCATCATTCTTAGGAGGATAATTTTGTAGAAGCAAACAGCAAAGTGGCAGTTTTCAAAACAAGAAAACACGATTACAGCAGAAAACACCGTTTATTTTATAATTATGAGAGAATTTCAGATTGATAACCTACATATAGAATAATATGACTATAAAACCAACCTAACTTCAATTTTATAACGTGTCCAGAATTTCACTGTAATTAATAATATAATAGCATAACAATGGTTGTATGTAATCAGTGTTCCTTTACAAGAAGATTACAAGACAATAATTTATTATAGAGGGATACAATTTTTAATATAAATTATGAAATATTCATGGGTAAGTACAAGTTTTATTTATTTGAACGGCTCTAAACTATGTATTTCAACATTTTTACCTAAACTAAACAGTAAAAAATAACATGATTTAAAATAAATTATAAACTCTAATGTTAATGTTTCATATCATTCATCGCCAAGCAACATCAAAGAGTCCGAAAGAACAAAGCACGAATCGTGGAAATTTGATAAATTACGAACATTTATCTACAAATTGAAGTCTAGCGACTCTACTCATAAACAATATGTAAATATAGTGGAACATTAGAGTAATTCAGTGGGGTTTCACTTGTTAGCATCAATTGTTACATTTGCGGTCTTTCATACTGGAGTTAGGACTTATCAATAGGGCTCTATTGTGATTTGTGACACTGCAAAATGTTTATATTAGTGCTGTTTAAAGAAATGACCGGAACTTTAATTGTAATATGCACCATTAGATATTTATATACACTACTGGAGATATTCAAAAGAGCATATTGAGTTTTTATATTGCTATTGTTATAAATCTACGATTCAAAATTGGTGATCGTCAAAACTGTTTTGAGACATAAAACTGATCTAAATTATTGTTTCGATTAATTGTAGATCAATCAGATTCTTATAGTTAGGTACATTTCGAATGTTCGTTGTTTAATAAATTCACCGAGACGATAATCATTTTAATCATAATATCGACAGAGTGATTAAAACTGAAAGTTACACTGCGCCAGAGCTATACACTGGGATGTCGTTGATGGTTGATTATACTTTTTATACGTTCTAAGTACGGTTACACAGAGAATATTTAAATTGAACGTTATGAAAGTTCATAAAACTGCATTCATTCAATAGTGAATGAAAAAAATGTCGAAGAAGCTTAATGAAACAGCATTGCGATTATTATTTTTGGATTATTTTTAACACTTACTAGCTATCGTCTGTTTACGTAATAAAACGCTATGAGAATTGACACATAAGTATATAAACTATACTAATTGTGTACTTATACAAAATTAGCAATCCAATCAACAAAATGATTACTATTGATTATGAAAATATTAAATATCTGACACTATGTTTTATAAGACGCGCCTCGTGTGACGCGTCACTGACGCGTCGCGGTTTTAAACGTGCAGACCACTGACGAGTGACGGTCGACTGACCGTCTGCAATCTGCATGAACACGTGATCATCACATATTATATACACTAGTAACGGAAAATACCAATTCGATACAAAGACTGATATTATTTGAACAACGGAGATCATTAAAAGCTGACTAGAAGTTCGGTTACACCTACTCTAATAAATTATTTTACACTCGGCGCCGAGCGGCCGCCGCACTGCTCGCGAGTCGGCTAGTCTCGGCTACTTTCGGCTAGTCTCGGCTAGTCACTTGTGCGAATGTGCTCTCGTCGGGTGACAGACGACCGCGACATTACAACGCAGTGTGCACATCACTGCCACTCACTAATTATTAACGTTACATTGGTGTCAGGTACGCGGTCTCGCCTCGAGAGACCAATTTTAATATTACACTTATTCTAAACATGAGCCAAGATGCATCTAGCTAGGGTTAGCGCGATGAGTTTGCGCCACGAATGCGCGACTGTTGCAGGCGGGTGACACACGATGAAACGATGGGGACGACTCACGATACCCGCTTGCAAACAAGCGAGACACGACCACTGACAAATGTGAACGGGCAGTGGCAATGAGTAAGGTTCATAATGAAGCTACTGAGAGAAAAGGTATCACCTAATTTCTCTACCGTTACGAAGGCAACTAGATGAACTCCTACTCTTAAGGATAAAAATCTAATTATGCTATAAATTGTTATTAAAATTAACATTGCTTCATGTTCTTACATACTCGAGCGCCACAGAGGGGGCGAGTGACGAGTACAAGAGACAAGACACACGAGTCACAAGTCACGAGGGTAGGCAGGGGCACGCCACGAGTCACTCGCGAGGGATTGGGGATTTAGTACCGTTATCCACTCGCGTCACTTCTTAGTTATAGTCAACGCCCACTCCTCGACTACATAGTATCGTTGACGACACAATCCCTAAGTATTAATTTTAATATTATCTTCTTACAGGAAAATGCTAATATAATGTTGGTGCTCAAATTTTCATGTGATTTTTCTCTACAATTTAAAATTACGAACTGAAAATACTGATCTATTCTTATATTGCTGAAGACTCGGTACTTCAAATTTATTAAAAAAGTTAACCTATTTAAGATGGCTACATTATGTATTTTACTGTACAACGCAGAACAAGGTTTAACATTCACGCAATCATAAATGTGTTGGATAAGCGTCAATTTTTGTCTGTTGTATGACTCGTTTACATTATAAGTATATTGAAAAGTACTCTTACTATTTAAAAGTTACACTCACGATAACAATTTAATTATTATTATTATAAAGTTAACTAAACAACAACTGCATCTACTATCACACATTCGAAAGTTTAAAACAATTTTCCAATTGTAAATCGAACTTCATTATTGCTTCGGCGACGGCGCGCCGGCACGATATGCTCCGTGACTCCGTGAGGGGCGACGCGGCTTCGTCATCAATCATCATCTTTCATCCACGTCAAAAAGATTTAATATTACTAACCATAGACGGGCTATCAAGCAAGGTTCCGGAGAATTATGTGTGAAATAAATAAATAAATAATATAAATACGCTGGCACGACCTTGCGCGCGTATGTTTCAAATACGACTGAGTGACTTATGACCACGAGGTCACAACTTTTGAATCACAAGTTTCGTGCTGTTGTCACGTCTACATACTGTTGAATGTCTTTGATCTGTGGAATGTACCAAGTACTACCAAGAGTAACGAAACTCTACAAGTTTTTAACTCTCTATTAATTCGTTACTATCTTTTATTAATAAATTAGAAACGTAAGTATCCTTTTAAATTGCTTTGAACGTCCTATAGCTCGACTATAAGTATTTTTGACACTTCAGGCTAGCAGGTAATGGCGCGTCCACACCGAGCCGAACGAAGGCGAACGAATCATGCCTGTTTCATTCCCACAACAGCGAAAGTTTGATTGTGTGAACGCAACAGGTATACCTCTAGATTTGTTCGCTTTCGTTCGGCCGGTGTGTACCCGCCATAAAATATTTGTAAACATCCGAACGTGACGCCTTTATCGGTTACATGGGAACTGTAACTCAACCATGAGTTTGTTGCACGTATTTACGCGAGGGACGTTAAATATTTGTATGGAAAACGTCAATTCCCCGCGTAACCGCTAGAGGTGTTTGTCATACAAATATTTTGCGGAGTCGCTAGCGAATAATGTCAAAGAAACTCATGGTTGGCCTAATGTCAAGCTCATGGTCGAGCTACTTGTCTCAAATATATGCAATTATTGGCATAGGTACACATAAAAGAGGTTGTGTTTACTTTATAATAGTTTTGTTCTGATTGTAAGCTTCGCGTCGCCCCATCGACCGCTCCTCGACAACTAGCAACTCACATGCGACTAACGCCGACATAACAGCTTCATAGTCGCGACAGTCTCTCATTTAATTGTGAGATACAACCGAATGCCTATTTCTGTTAAAAATACTGATTGTAAATCGTTCGACTTTGCTGATCGCTACGTCGCCTATATAAGGTAATACCACAAATCCTCTTACTTATTAACGTTTTTAAAATATGAAATAACGTAACAGATGATTCAACAAAAACGAAAGTCAACTAGTTTCAAGCTAAGTATGTAGAGGAATATCATCTTATTTCGATGGAGGAATAATAACAATTTAAAGAACGTTAATATGAAAGGGAGAATCGCATTAAAGTTTATTAGATAAAGAAAGACTAGAAACTAAAAACACAATACTACGTTTACGGGTCCATAGCATCAGACAATTGGGTACTTTGGTATTTTTTTAAATCAATTTTACATGTAATTTACGTCGTCTAAAACATATAATAGAAAGAAATACTGAAATATTCTAAAAAATAAAATGAATTTTGGTGTTACCTTCAAACTGAAGAAAATAAAAGTATCAGTATAATCACGTCACGACCCTAACGGTGCGTGCGTTGGAAAGGGATAGCAAGACAATTCCACCACGCCCCCACTTTCGCTCATTGCAGAATTTAAAATACGAATGATTGCCTTATTATTTAACCAATTTCGATGCGGTTTTTTCAAAAAGATTTTTTTTTTGTTTTATTTGCACACATATATAAATGTGTATAAAATCAAACGTAGTCAAGTACCCAATTATATTGTAGACTCGATTCGTGACTGTATGTTTAGTTTCTAGCCTCAGTCCACTTAACATTTAAATATAGCTACAATCACAGATATGGCATCACATAGATCCCATACCATGATCTTAAACAATGATCCTTATTTAGATAAAACACTGGTGAACGTGTTTAGGCATTGCACATACATGTAATAAATGTTTCAATATTTTTTGATATTAACAAACAGCTTAAATATTGCAAATGCATGAAGATACTATTTATAACGTACCATTTAACTAATATCGTATATTGCTCACTATTTCTGTTTCATATGTGGAAATTAATTACTTTATATGAGTTCAGATACGTTGTAGCTGACGGCTAAATACGACTACATACCAGCTAATGCTTCGATAACATTCAAATTAACAATATCATAATAATTGTTATTGTTAGAATTGCCTGAGACTATCGATTTGTATGAGGCATACTTGAATACAATTTGAACGCACGAGACAATGTTATATTAATGAGTATAATGCGTTGTTGATAGATGATACGCTCCATTGCTTCATGTCGGTTGTCGCCAGGCGGAATGCAGGCACCAAAATATACGCGACTTCTTTCTGCGTGACGGATCTGAAAATCATAAAAATCTATAAGTGCATGCAGCGATGTTTTAATAAAGCCGCGTCTCCTGCACTAAAACACTACAAAACATGTATTTTTTATCTATGGTCCTTTGTTCTATGAGGAGACAGCTGAAATAGTTGTTTTGCTAATGTGTTTTTGTGTAAAGTTTCGAAAAAATCTAGTGCAGGATACGCGGTTTTACATTCATTTCAGTAAAAAAATATATTAATGATATATTGTATATTATAGCTAATAGCTGTAGTATCAATATCACTGTTCTTTTTCGAGTTTAATTTGTTTTAATCAACCATGCTAAAACTTTATTAAACGTGTTCAAGTGCTATATTGCCTAACTAATAAATTGAGTAAAAAGTTATTTTTAATTGCATCTACTCATAAATATATTTGTGTGTGTTTTATTATAGCCGCCTATTTTTATTTTAATATACTAAATATATAAGGAAAAATACGTGTCTGGAACTGCGATTACACGTCGGGTGTTATGGTATTGCGTTTATTTTTACACACCATTCCCACACAGCTCACAGCTGCCAGATTAAATAATTTGATACAAAAATGTATAATCATGTAAGCTATCATAATTATTATTACTTTATGCGATTGAAATTCGATACGGTAAGAAAATTGACATCATGACATTGGGTTTGATTCACATCACAAAATGGGTCATGTCATGTCATATCATGTATGTATGATGAGGCAATTTGGTCATCATATGGCACCTTGTATCATAAATGTTAGTAGGAGAATTTAAAATGAGTTGGCTTTTTTGCCTCCCTTATTTGTCTTTGTCCATGACACCAATGTATAGGTAATTATGTAATAAGTATTTACAAGAGAAGAGTTTATACGCTAAATTAATACGCTATAAGTGTAATCGCAGCAACCGAAAATTAATAAAGGTGGTAATATTAAAAGAGTGCTAAATAATAAAAGTGCAAGGATTATAAAAAAGTGGAATATATTTAAATGTATGCTGGCATTCTTTCCTGCTAACCAAATAAGTATGTGCTATAAGTAAAAATATTATGAGAAGGAAAAATAAATAAATATTTAAAAAAATGATTGATTTTTATTGTGGACAAGCATATTCTACAATATTATATGTCTTATAAATGTTATATTTGTATGAGTGCTAATAGATTCTAACATTGCGTTTTAATTCTAATGTGTAACTGTTTTAATGTTTTCTTAGTTCTAATAATATTTGCTGTTGCTAATGAAATACATCCTGCAATCGGATCATGCAAATTTGAAACCCCAATATTTCTTTTTTCATAAATGATGGGCTGAATGTCGATTCGTTCTTATGTCCAAATGACTATTGCCTAATGAGCTCGTTAGTCGCATACACAATTCTAACTATGGATGCAGTCTATGAAGCCCAGAAAGTATGCGCGTCAAACCTGCCCCCATGAACCATTTAGAAGAAAGTGCTATACACGTAGCCGGTCGCAATGAGGCCGAGCACGAGCAGGCACAGCATTATCATTATCTTCTTCTGCACATTGGACAAACACAACAGACATTAGTGAGTAGAAGTATTCGGCGGGCGAGCGCGGAGCCGGGTGCCGGTGCCGTGACATGTGGCCGTGTGTCGAGTGACACGTGTCACGCGCCACGCGTCACGCGTCCCGCGCCGAGTGACACGTGTCACGCGGCTCGCGAGCCGGCACGTGACCGGGCACGGAGTCCTCGCCGCCCGCCGCCGCGCCGCACTAGTTACCTTTGAGCATTTGGCGAACAGAGAGCGCGGTCCGCGCACACATTAAAGCAGACTCGCCACGTAGCCGACGACCACCAGGCCCAGTATGAGCAGACACACTAGGATCATGATCTTCTTCTGTAGACGGCGAGCGTCGAGTGACGGACGCGTTGGCGAGCATGCAACAGTACGCTATACACATGTCTCCCTAGCCAAGCGTCACGCTTCACACTTGACTATTGACTTCTATCTCTCTTTACTCTTTAAATCTTACAATGGTACATAATAAACACATTCGAATGATATCAGGTGATTATAGTTCATGCTTCTTTTAGTTTTAGTGGGTGCGTCATTTGCCGTGAATATTTGTAATTGGAAATAAAAAAAAAAGAAATAAAATAAATAAATGTAATTTTCAAATTATAAACATATTTACAACATGAGTAGGTTTCCATTTACACGAATAATAAAAACAACATTTCAACTGTGCCCTTCGTTGTAAGGGAAACTAAATTACTTACATATTAAAATTTATGAAAATGAAAACATAACTTCTATAAGAACATTAATAACATAATTAAGTAATATGTCATCACTACCCATGATGACGATGGCAATAAATTTATGTCTCACAGTCTTTTGATTTAAATACATGAGTGCGTAAACTTAGGAAAACTTCTATATGTATAACGTGTGTTGTATACTAGCTATATTGAGATAGAAATTTGCGTAATGAATAACATAATAATTATGGACAATGAAATCACAGTTAATGCAGGATTTAGAGGTTTCTAACAATTACAAAGAAATGAAAATGCTTATTTTAAATGCAAGATTGATTGGAGAATGCAATTTTTTTTACTTGGCAACACCATAGCTAGTATTACAGTAAAGTCAATGTATTATTTTATTTGTGTAATTATAGTTGTAAATTGATAATAATATACTGCGTATGTGTATTTGTTAATCTAATCATTCGTACTGTTACGAAAATAAATAATTATAGCAAGCGAATATTATACATTCTAGTTTACAGGGTAAACTAAATATTACAACAATAATCAGTTAAATTGTGATATCATACTTATATAGGTTGTCTTTCAACCGTTTTACTTATACGAAAAAAGATTTAAGCAGTAATAAGATACATTAGAGCCCCACAGTATGTCAGCTAACATTAACGAATTTGGAAAAATCAGATATATTTTACCTAGGTCTCATACTGATCTTATAGATAACAAAATGACTGCTAAAACATCTGACGAAGCCAATATTACAGCTTTAACGGAAATTCCATTTGAATGGAAAATACATAAGAATCAACAAACTTATTTAAAATAGTTAAACGTAAGAATTATACTTACTCTAAAAATAAATACTGTTCAAAGGTGTATTGTGCGTTTGTTGTACTGCAATGAAGATGGTCGCGCATGTAATAAGGAATATTACAATATTGTAACATTTTATTCCCAATTATTTACAACTCACCATAAATTAAAAAAAAAACTTTTGTCCATCGATTCTTTTGTCATTAAAAACAATCGAAATTATTTAATCTACTCAAATAGCTTTTTTTAAATTTCAATATACGGAGGTGTTATAAAATGTGATTAATAGATTTTATTTGCCCTTATTTGAAAATACATATTCAATTTAAGAATAATATGTATAAACATTTTTTTTATACCTGGTAACACCAGCGAAGCTAAATCGTATATTAAATAACTTACTAGCCTAAAGCACAATCTATTTTATTGCACTTTACACATATTGTCTTTAACCTCTTACCACGAAGGTATGGAAATAGACTAACGGCTGGTTTCAATAAACAATCTCAGTTCGAATGTGCAGATAGATCACAAAAATTAGCCAATAAGAACACAGTTTAAACATGACTCCGTCAAATGACTTGATTTGATTGGTTCATAATCGCGATCTATCTGCACTCTAAACTGAGATCGTTTATTGAAACGGGCCGTTATATGAAACGGGGACATTTACGAATAAAAATATTTGTGCTACAAGTTAAGATCACGAGGGCCGTTACTACTTGCGTGACATATTTCTCTCGAGGACTAGTGTCAGATGTAGGATTAGCTCAGTATTACCACCACTTCAACCATAGTAAAGATGTCATACAAGTTGGTTGTAGGTCTGCATTATGGTTCATATATGCTAACGTCCTGTACACATGCCACGTATTCATGCGGAACGAGTTTTTAACATACATAACATAAGCTCACGCCTGTATCCCAGAAGGGGTAGGCAGAGGCGCACTAGCGAACTTGAATACCCACATTTCGCCGAGCTTAGATCCGTCCCAGATGTGATAGGGGACGAACCTATCGCCATATCGGGCACAAATTCCAGACTCCGGACTGATATGGAAAAATCCAATATCACTTTGCCCGACCCGGGGATCGAACCCGAGACCTCAGAACCGTAGTCGTACCGAAATACCACCACGCCACCGAGGCAGTCGAGTTTTTAACAGGTAAATACATTTGGCGTATGATCATTGCAACTGACCTAGGTACTCCTACAGGACAGCCTCCGTGGCACAGCGGGCGAGTAGCCGGCTGTGAAGCGAGAGGCCGCGGGTTCGATTCGCGCATTGAGACATATGTTTGTGTGGCCCACAGATATTTGTTTCAAGTCTGGGTGTTGTGAGACCGAAAGTCTCTCGATAGTCTCTGACACCCACGATACAGGTTATACCTAGTGTGGGGTCAGGACTAGATATGTGACTGTTGGGTGTATTTATTTACTTAGCACGAACAATTTGTGAAAATGTATTCAAATCGAAATGCTATTTTACTTTTCAATTCTAATTTCTACGTGATAATTTTCCACAACTGTCATTCGTACTATGAATTCTATGAACGTAATGTAACATTTGTAACCAGCTTTTTACGATACGGCATATACCGTAGAATATTTTATTCTTATTCAAATCGTCAGACGTCACTTATTGACCTTTAACATTCAAAGGGAATGTTCAGAAACTGACAACAGAGTCTAATTTTCTGAGCTCGCGGCTTGCGGCTCGACTCTCTATACTAATTACGAATGTTCATTGTCCATATCGTAATATGTTACATTACGTTGATACATAATACAGGCCATTAGACAGCTACATTTGGACGCAAGCGAATAAATCCAGAATCCAAATACATAGTATCAAAACAGAATCCCTAGCGCGAAAAACGTTCGGTTCTGTATTCAGTTTGAGCTCGCTGCGCGCTCATGACATTTGCTTTTTTATTCTAATATCATAAACGGGTAGCAAGTTCTTCGCATGCATTGTCGAAGGATATTCATTAAATAAACGAATATTAATATTGTGTTTGTGGCGAGAGACCAACTGAAATGTTTTTCGTAGGCATCGTCCATGGTGATTGGTGAGGTGATGATGTGACGTCACTAGCCGGTGATCCTCGTCGCTTAGCTCAGCACGATCGCAAGAATTATTATTAATATTACCAGCGTGACAGACAGGCATATTATGATGAAGATTTTTTTCTGTAATAATAAAAGAAAAACAAACACAAAATAAAATCTTTGGCGTTAATGGAATTATGCAGTCGATTTATGTTTGGTACAAAGTTAATAATCTACTATCGACTGTTAAAAAACAGACTATCATAACATGAATATTTGCAACATGCAAAATATTATTCTTGAAGGCATTTTAACGCATATATTGTAAGAATCAAATTCAAAATGGGAATTTTCTTTAACTGGGTACTTGACTATGTTTGATTTTGTACACATTTTTACATGTACTAGCAAATAAAACAAAAAAGAAACTCTTCTGTAAGATCTACATCGAAATTGGTTGAAAAATGGGTCGGTAATTCATATTTTAAATTCTGCAATGAGTAAGAGTGGGGACGTAGTGGGGATATCTTACTATCCCTTTCTAACGCACGTACCGTTATGGCCCTGACTTCGTTTATCTGATACCTCTCTTTTCCGCAGTTTGAAGCTTACACCAAATTTCAAATGCTTATAACTTTTTTATATTTGAGAATATTTCAATAATTCTTTCAGTGCTACATATATTTTAGATGGCGTTAATTTCGTATAAAATGAACAAAAATATTAGTTAAGTACCCAATTACTTATTTCTTATTACTAGTAGTTGATTTCTATGATAACTTTATATTAAAGATATATTACCATCACCATGCCATCACGATTAGCATCTAAAACATATAGTGCACAAAAGCACAGATATGCTGTAATAACTATAATATGCAGTGTATTGTTTTGTTTCGTTTCATTATTAAAATATAATAATTCATTTAATTTTAACTAAACAAAGTTCCTGTGTCAAATGGCAAGATTCAATATTTTAGATAACTCTGATATATAATAACAAAACGAAACTCGCAAAACTATGAAGTATGCTGATAAACGAAAAAAACATTTTTTACACAAAATAAAATTTGTTTAAAGCATACCAATTTACCCAACAGTTCTAGAGATGTGTAAAAAAACACATTGTGTAATTGCTTTAAATTTGAAAAAGAAATACGCTGGAATATTATAAATGAATTATGTAAAATTAAGTACAATATTTAAGGTATTGATTCGTTAATCAGTATACTATCGTATACAGCATTGCATTAAAGCTTATGTAACAGTTGAACACACACCTTTGAAGTAAAACTTAAATTTATGAACGTAATTTTCAAAATGTTCTTTAATTAACATTCATAATAGATTTTATAATAATCTATCACTTTTAAAGTTCCATGCAACGTGCTTTCACAGAAACTGATACGAAGAAGTCAGTGCAGTAAAATAGTTTTGAAGTATTTGTTTAGAATAATCCAAACAATGCATGAGCCATTTTCATGGGAACTGGAAGTTATAGTTAAATAAGAGTAATATAGTGATGTGAATGGTGTTATTCGAGCGCGCTGGCGAGTAATAGTTTGTGTTACTCCTCAACACCGTCGTGTTTAGTATGATATAGAGGTATATTGTTGTGTTGTGATGTTACCTTGCGCGCTTTGATCATGTACTGTCGCGCTTTACTGATCTCCTGGCGGCCGGTGTCGACGTAGTCGGTGGTCTGAGTGACGTGGTACTCGATGCGATCCACCAACTCGCCCTGCTCGCGCACGCTAGGGGCAACACGTGGACACGCGGACACGAGCACGCGCACGCGGACACGCGCGGGAGGGACGCGACCGTTCACAATGCTTACGGACGATTGGTTCATACGGTTTGTGTTACAGATAAACCCAACAGCGACATATGTTACAGGAACCGACGATATAGAGGCTGAAGTGGAAGGTTAGATGGTTACGAGGATGTCGACACACGAAAACCGAAAATCAAAATACCCACAAGAAATTTCCTAATGATTACATAAATAAAAAACAAACACCACACCGACACACGTGATTAACATTTAGTGTTGTTATAGTTAGAACGCAACCCGTCGATATAAATATATATTATAGATCATATTAAAGTAATACATGATACAGCAAGACATTTTGTTACAAGATAACATGTTACAAACATATGAAAACCAATGTTATATGCGTTAGTACAAAAGAGGCAAATTACGCACACACCAATAAATTCATAAATTAGTGACACACACATAATAAAATAGGTTCAGAAGCCCGTCGTAACCCAGTGTTAGTTTGAGCATTATCAACAGTAAGAACACAACAGTCAAAGCGTATTCGTGAGTACATACATGAAGTAAAACAAATAACAAAACATAGTGTGAACCAATCACCGGATAATCAACATGAACAAATGCATGATTTAATCGAATCAAATCATTCACAAACGAAACGTGAGAGAGGCGGTACGGAATAGGACACGGAGCGGGGGCGGCATCATGGAAGCGGGCGGGGGAGGGGACAAACAAAACACAGATTAATAATGAATGAATCGACATTGGAATGACAACTCACCCGTCGAGCTTTGCTCTGATATTTTAGGGCCTTCTTTGTGTCTTGTGTGGCGGTTTGGACATAGTCCACAGCGTGCTCTACATGATATTCAATGCGGTCGATCATTTCACCCTGTATCCATAGGAAGAGATTTAGTGACACACACAATGTCTACTATGCGTACACTTACAACTCTTCCGGATAATCATTATAGCCCCATTCAATGCGGCTAAATTAAACGGGTCAGCGAGTCGTCAGTCCTTTCTTCTTTTAAATTAAATTAAATTAAATATTATGAAGGTTTGCCTTCGACGGTACCATCAGTTTAAGTGGAGAGAATAGGCATAAGATTAGATGGAGAGTAGTAATATTGAGTGTGTTGACCTGGCTCTCGACGAGCATCGCCATGTCCATGAACATGTCGTGCAGCTCGCGGATGGAAGTCTCCAGCTTTATGATATCGGCGTGTCGCGCCTCGATGTCCGCTAGCGTCTGCTTCGCTTGCTGCGTCTCCATTATTATCTGTAATTACCACAATAACAATGTCATGATACATAGGTACATCAGCCGTGACTATCCCACTGCAAGGTAAAGGCTACCCTATCTTTCATCCAATCTCATGATGAGTTCAAATAAACTGAGATTCGTGAAGCAGTCCGGCAATCACAATTCCTGTTTGTTTCTTTAATTGGAAAAAATAGCAGATTATTGATTTGCCCAAGGTTGGAATATGCACCCGGTGTGTCGAAAGTTCGCACCATCACAAAGAATATACTCAGTGAAATGTAGGTGCATTAGTTACGCCTCTGCCTAGTCCTTCGGGTAAACGAAGTGAGAGCATGCATGTATGTCAAATTCAAATTCCTAGTAAGCGTCCCAACATTGTACACAGTATGATTTGTTACAAGTCAAGTGTATCAGATTGTAGTATTTAGATCTTTGGTTTGTGTAAAATACAAAGAATTTTTTACTCGTTTACGCTTCAATGATATTTTTGAAGGTTTTGCCAATGATATCGTCACGTTGTCGTATCTAATAGCTATATCGAAGTCATTATTTATTCGAACATCAACGATGTATTTACGTTTGTTGTTAGAACAATACATGCATCAAACATAATAGTGTTTATTGATAAGATCCTTAACTTCTTCAGGCAGGTTATGAGACTTTCTAGACAGAGTAGAGAAGATCATTAACGTGAGTAAAGTGTGGAGGACATGTCTAAAAAGAAAAGCATCCATAAGCTCTTCCTGCCTTAAGCACGAGACGTGAAGAAAAGAATGAACCTCCAACTTTCTGATCTCAGGTTGTCTATAAAATTATGTTATTCTAATTTTAATATTTATTTTTGGGGGAGGTCTGCAGCAATGGATGTCCTGTGGCTGAGGATGATGATACTAGTTATGTATGATATGCAGTGTGGAGGAATATCGAATAGATGTGATATGAAAACGAATTGAAAAGTAATTTCCTTAACTGTGACACTCTGTTGGATATCAAATTATATTTCATACTGTTAACTCATCAAATTGTAATAAACAAAATAATTTTAAACCGTATTATTTATCCAATTAAAAACAAGAAAAATACATATCGCATCGTGTACGTGTGTTCGAAAATACGTTTACATAGTCGTTTTAATTAACGGTTTAATACCGTAAGCAAAGCTTTGTGTAAAACCAGCGGGTTGCAATGGCATGTACGCGCCACGAACTAGTTAGCACAGGAAGGCTCTTGGAATATGCAAGAGTTCATTGCAAAAACATATCTGGAAAGTACTTGCAACTAACGGTACTCATAATTTATTTGTTCTGAATTAGGGTAATTAAGCAAAAAATGTTATGTAATGCGTCTCCCACATAGAAACTACCAACTGTGGTGAAATGATTATATCCCAGAAATATCCTGTCGAAATTTTATTATAATGAATTTAATATTAACATTTTGGGATACTAGTCGTCAATACCAAACTATCTCTGGTCACAATCGATACTGGACATGAATATTCAATTACACACGTACTATTAACATGTAAGTAACTGAATCACAACTGCGAGAATGGTGAGTATTAATCTAAACCTTATAGATGAGAGTTGGTAAATCATCACAATAACTTACAATAACATCTTAAAGCGTCTCTCGCACTAAAACATTACACAAAACACCTACACAAAGCATGGTATTTCTAAAAATGTTTGCCTATGGTCCATTGCTACATGAGCAGTAGACAAAGAAAAAGCATTTTGGTTTTTATGTTTTGTTTCGAAAAAATATGTGCAGGAGACGCGGCTTTAGACCACTTCTGTATAAAATCACATATCGGCGCATGTACCGCGGAATCAACAACTAAGTCTTGTATCACAATAAGAGAATTGTAAGCACTGACCCCCTGAGTGAAGACGGCGGAGTTGCCCTGCTCGAGCATTTCCTCTAGTTCGTCGTCGGTGGTGGCGCGGCCCGTGATCTCGAGCTGCCTCTGTATCCTGCTTTTGCACCGGTCCCTGTAGTCGGTCTGCGTGCGGTTGTACTCTGTCATCACCTCGACGAACTTGCGCGACAGCGTCGAGTGCTGTGTCTTTCTTATCCTCAGGTCGGCCGATGATTTGTTCGAATGCTCTTCTTGCTCGATGTTCTGCTCTATGTCTGCGGACGTGTTACATAATATATGAATTATTTTAGTCATTTATAAAGGCAAATACATTTCGGTGTTTAAAAATTCGCTTACGTTTTAATTTTCCTCTAACTTTGTTGGCAGTTTTCTTAACGTCAGCCATAAGATCTTCTAATTCATGCTTTGTTTCTGAAAAGAAAAAATATTTATTGAGCATTTGGGATATATTAAGGAATCGTGAAAGAGGAATAAATTATTTGGTAGGTGCTCCGGCTGAATTTCAGTGAATACCCTTGGCGACTCTTTAGTTAAATTATTTATTAAAGACAATGGTTATTACAATATAACTTTGGCTAATAAAATAGATACAACCTATTCATTTAGAATAAGTGCCCAAAATCCGTTAATGCGATAGTATCAAAAAAGATAGTGACTGATATCACCAATCATCATCCATTCCTTACACCACCTACAAACATTAACAAAAGCTTTATACCTTGTATTGTAAATAATGTAAATTGTATATTTGAAATGCAAATTACAATGTAATTGAATACGTAATCTTCTTCTCGTCGTGTAATTGAATTTATTAAGAAGATAGATCAAACGAAGAAAGTACGAAATACAGAGGGCGTTTAATCTATAGGGGATAACAATCAGAAAACTGAAGTAACGACCATTGTTACAACAATCAATTACGACTTGGCCAATATGAAACCTGCAGGAGCAAAAAGTTACGCAATTACGTTAAGACTCGGCGACGTTCACACTTCTTGTAGCTTTAGCGTACATGACCAAAACTTACTCCGCGCCAAGTAATCACCTTAATGAAAGCACGGAATATTTCCTTGTTATAAGGGTCTATGCGATGCAATTACAACTTCAATATGAAATTCAGTCGGTATATACAGGCGTTATGTTTGTGTCAATTTACAGGTTTGTGTTTATTAAACTCGACTGCCTCGGTGGCGTGGTGGTATTTCGGTACGACTACGGTTCTGAGGTATCGGGTTCGATCCCCGGGTCGGGCAAAGTGATATTGGATTTTTCCATATCAGCCCGGAGTCCGGAATTTGTGCCCGATATGGCGATAGGCTCGCCCCCTATCACATCTGGGACGGAACTAAGCTCGGCGAAATGTGGGTGTTCTAGTTCGCTAGTGCGCCTCTGCCTACCCCTACGGGGATACAGGCGTGAGCTTGTTTTTATGTTGTGTTTATTAGTCCTCTATCGAGCAGATTACCATCGTTTTAAAAAAAATAGGTTCTCGGATAATGACGAGGACCATCTTGAGGACAGTCTCCGTGGCGCAGCGGGCGAGTAGCCGGCTGTGAAGCGAGAGGCCGCGGGTTCGATTCCCGCATTGAGGCAAATGTTTGTGTGGCCCACAGATATTTGTTTCAAGTCTGGGTGTTGTGAGACCGAAAGTCTCTCATAGTCTCTGACACCCACGACACTTGTTATACCTAGTGTGGGGTCAGGACTAGGTGTGCGACTGTTGGGTGTATCTATTTTATTATTTATCGTCCCATCATGTTTTAAAATACAGTATACAGTAATAGTCCTGTAATATTACTGTCCCATTGCTGGGCACGGACATCCTCTAAAATAAAGGTTTAATATCATTATTCCCTATCTTTTACCAACTGAACCAATAGGAAGCATTTCATTGATTAAATAATAAAGATTCTTAGGACCACTTGCAGCTCCGCGATAAATCTCTATTTATCCCAAAGCTTAATTTATAGATAGGAGTGAGCTGTAGGATAAGTCAAGCTTAGATTTAACTCTAGATTAGTAAAAGCGCTGCAAGTCACCCTGATATGATTAGAATAAGCATGAAATATTCAACAAGCTGAAATATATCGGTGGACGTGGAATTTTGATCGACACAACATCGGATAAAAAGAAAATCATCTCCATGCACAATCTCCACGGCTTTGTCGATAAGTGCGGCTTCTCGGGCCGAACTGAAGAGCGCGTCTCATAAAAGATTTGCGGACTTATCCGTATTCGTAAGTAACCCATGATTGTTGATTCCCAAACACGGGAGAGCTTTTATGAATATTCCATTTTATTTTCACTTTTATTTTGCCATTGCTTTTGCCTTGGTTGCTTTGAATTTAAATTACTTTTTGAGGACCATAATAAATTTATAATTAGGAGTTGAGACTTCTTAATTAAATATTAAGTTCGTCATCAAATAACTTATAATATGTCATTTATTATATTGATCAGGTCAATATTATTTTAAATTAATTAGGTATATCAATGCATCTGACCTTCATTAACTTGCTCATTAATTACTATTTTGCTCAAAATAAGATTTTGATAATGTAAATTGCTATTAAAGTAGTAGATTATGTTTTTATATTTCTATTAAATACCACGCGCTTTTGTGTAAATATGATGCCATTTTTGTTTAAGATAGACGCTCTTGGATTTCTCAGTAGACTTTCGATCATCAAAGTAGCCGAGTCCCATTTCACCGTGTCACTAATTTACTATATGAATATCTACCACAAGCTGACAATCAGTGTGGATGAAAGTTGAAACAGATACAACAAAAACTATCGGAAAAGGAACTACAGTTTTTCCATTGTGCATTGACACTGTTACCAATAATGATGATAAATTATACAATAAAATGTATTGCCCTTGTTCGCTGCACGATTTTTCTCGAATTTAATTCGGTTACATCGTTTGCGAGAACAGCAGTTTACCGACAATGCTGATGCAATAAAGCTATTTGATGGCTATTTTGTACGCTTTCAGTACACATAGTCGTCAGTGGATCTAGTATCGAACGATTTCGTCCTGTTGACTCGCTACAAATTTACATAAACTATTGGACGTGTGCACAAACAAACATGCGCGAAAAGTGTCGGTATCGAACACTCTGATTCACCGTCGCCATTTATACCAACATGTTAAGATTCAGGAATCTCTCTGTCTCTGGAGACATTCTATAATAATATATTCTGTTCAGTTATAGAAAAATCATCATCGCCTTTTGTTGTTATACGAGTTTATATTTTATTATAGAGATATTGCCCCTTACTTATAAAAATATTTAAGCGCTGCTTATCTTTATACCATAGGTTGTCCCTTTCATTTTTAAACAGTGTAACGCAAAGTGACAGGGTATTCTTAACCATTTGCTCAGCTAAAAATGCTGTTTTAAGTAAGGCCCATTGTGTCTTAAACATACATATGTACATTATAACAATATTAATTTATGACCGTGTTAACTGTAACTCAACCATGAGTTTGTTGCACGTATTTACGCGAGCGAGGACGTAAAATATTTGTATGGAAAACGTCAGTTCCCCGCGTAACCGCTAGAGGCGTTCGGGAATTTGTCACACAAATATTTTACGGAGTCGCTAGCGAGTAATGTCAAAAAACCTCATGGTTGGCCTACTGTTAACCTTAGTAGTAACATTAAAACAAACGTCATAAGTAAACTGTTATTCCATGGAGTTTATAATATGTGTAAAAAAACATTAATTTCAACATATTACTTTGATAAAACAATTGACTCATTATGAGGATTAGGGCGTGATTAGTGCAACTTATGTTATTAATCGCGTTGAATTATTTTCCTCCCTGCCAGTTTTAATATCCAGAAACCCTTCACAAAAGTGGGTCCTCGTAGATATGTAGATAGAGTCGTGAGTCGTGACCTGGGACCCCGTACGTCGCGTGCTTATAACACTTTCCCAACATTGTCGTTTCAAAGGACATTCCCAAGGGCGATATTATCTCCATAGTGTTCCAAATGTTGAAAGTTAACACACGCTGGTCTACTTTGCGCCCATAAAGCGCCGCTCTAGTATATCTCAGAAAAGATTCTGAGAATAGAGATTCCTACCTACACATTACCTCTATTTATATGCAGATATAAAAAGGCGCGTTCGTGAAAATCGTGAAAATATAAATGGAATTATAAATTTTACGCCCAACTATATTTCTATGCGCCCAACAAAATAATAGCAGTTAACTGTGTAGTTTGTATCTATGTCTATTTTATGTGGAGTATAATACAAAAAACATACATAAGCTCACGCCTGTATCACCAAAGAGGTAGGCAGAGGCGCACTACCGAAGCGAAATATCTATGTATATTTCGCCGAGCTTAGTTCCGTCTCAGATGTGATAGGGGTCGGGCACAATTTCCAGACTCCGGGCTGATACTGAAAAATCAAATATAAATTTGTCCGACCTGGGGATCGAACCCGAGACCTCACGACGATAGTCGTACCGCGCTCGCAATACCACTACGCCACAGGGGCAGTCACCCAGGAGTAAGATACTTTTAAGCATTAACTATTAACTTTTAACTATTATTATGTTTATGAAACGAAATGTAGCCTGTATCAAAAATGTGTATCGTAGTTGTTTAGTTTTATATCTTAATAAATAGCCACACAGTAAAACGTTGAATAAATTTACATAGGGCCGCCTGTTTATGAAACTTTATTAGGGCATACAGACCCCTCTGTGATGACATAATAACGCAAAATATAATAACGTTCATTGTAGGCTCAGGTGTTTTATATTTAGTGAAACCTAGTGTTTTAGATAATATAATAGCAGAGACTGGTGTACGAGCAAGTGGGCTACCTGATATGGACCTTAATCATCCGCACAAAAGGATCAGAGTCCTTAGTAAGAGTTTACAGTTTGCAGATATGATAGCAGTTTCCGTTTACACCATACATTTGACGAAAATTACAACGTTTTAAAATAATCACAAGTTTAAAAACTTAACGGACCTACTTCACAATTTACCCGATCATGACCAATATTATATGAGTCCACCCTTGAAATAACCTCTATCGAACACAAAATAAAAATTGGAAATCGGTCCACATTTGGCGGAGATCTGCCGCCACGTTACGTCAGTTTTCTGTAGTCAGTAGTATCAAACCGATTGAGCCAGCCCATTCGTGCTGTAGACGTTACTGTCTACAACGTGACTCTACCAACAAATTTAGTAGTTAGGGTCATCAATATATTATACCCTAGATGCCACAGTTCTTTGCAAATATCCTCCTAAAAAGTGGTCTCAGTAATAAAACAAAGAAAACGATCACAAATTGTAATTAAATCAACACAAATATAACCCTAAGCACGTGTTATAAAGTAGGGTTTTAAACGAAATGAGCAAGCGTTCTTTAATTTGAATTTGGAAATTTAAAATTCTATCGACGTCCGACTGTAGGCAAAACGAGTGCTTAAGCACTTCTTTGCAGTCCCATTTTCCGAGCGTCAACTGTGCATCTAGGTAAATAATATATCGATGGTTAGGGTACCCAAACAGCATTGTGCATTATCTACCAGTGTATCTGAGGGTGGTGCAAATACTAGTAATTAAACGATATGAGTAATATGAGCTGTTTAACTTTGTATGCTCAACTTTAAAACCACACCATAATACAAACACCTACCTGTTCGGTGAGCTTTGAATATTCCAAAGCAAAAGTTTAACTCGATAAATATTCAATAAAGGTTTAATTAAAAAGATATTCCTCAGAAACAATTAATCAAAACGTTGTACAGCCAACGAGCGAGGAAAATTCAATATCCTGATTCTTTTCAAACTTGATCTATTCTGGTTGATTAATTTCAAGGAAAAGCTCGGTTTCATCGAAACCTATTCAAGAATATTCATGAAAACAATAATAAATTCACGCCACAATATTATTCAACGTATACCAAAATTATTAATTGTCAGAGACCAACATACTAACTTATAATGAGGTTTTGTTCTCGTATGAAGAATCGGATTATGTATAGAATTTAAGTTTGTGATTGCATTTCTAAATTCAACATTAGGTAATCGTAGATTTTATATTATGCTAATACTCGCGAAAGAACCTAAGCTATTTTTACTACAAAGGTCCTTGTAGCATAATATAGAATCTGATCTCGGTGGCGTGGTTGTATTTCGGTACGACTACCGTCCTGAGGTCTCGGGTTACATTCCCGGGTCGGGCAAAGTGATATTTGATTTTTCTATATCAGCTCGGAATCTGGAATTTGTGCCCGTTATGGCGATAGGCTCGCCCCCTATCACATCTGTGACGGAAGTAAGCTCGGCGAAATGTGAGTGTTCTAGTTTGCTAGTGCACCTCTGCCTACCCCTTAGGGGATACAGGCTTATATTATTTTATGCTCAAGACCGGGCAAAGTGAAAGCGTTTAAATAGGCGGAAAGAAAAAAAGACCCTTATAGAAAAATCATTCCTCATTCAATTACCCTTATAGAAAGCAATAACATTAACAGATTAATTTGAATCAAAATTGTAGTTTATCATGCTCATACACTTTAAACTTTTACAAGTATAGAGAAAACGAATAGAAAGCTATATTATTGATAGAGAACGTCACGAAAAAGCAACTGGAACGTTTTACATTACATACAGCCAATCATCTTTCACCGTCCGCCGAGTCGAATCCATTCATTGAACACGATTCATTCATGACTATGAAAATACTATCCATCATTTGCTACTAGAGTGCTCAAACTTATGTGAAGTCACATTATTCTTAGAATTTCCGAGGAGCAACTTTATGTTCTCTTATGAGTACAATTTTCAACTGAACTTTGTAAATTGCACACTGACGTAAATATTTTCATATCTAGTTTTAGTAAAGTCGGATCGTATGGTTCCTTATTATTCTGTTCCCGTGAATAAAATATAAATCGTCGATGGTCTGTTTCTCTATACAAGATAGAATTTATTACCGATTCATGATAGAAAGCTTAGTATTAATACGAGTATGTCCAACGTTTATTTAGTCTTAACCCGTCGGAGGCGGCACATATGCATATATGTTCCATAAGCGTATGGGCCAGCGGAGGCCGAGCCGCCCGTGTCTATTTAATATAGCTCTTTTGGAAAAGTTACCAAGAAATTACATTTACATTACAAAACATTTTATAATTTATTCTACACATACGACTAATTTAAAATGTTGATACATTTCTACCTTTCTTTTTACTTGCCCTTATCCCACCGTCATGTAGGGTCGGCACAATATGTATATTTCTTCAAGCAAGTTTTTTTTTTTTTTTTTTTATAGCAGAGATTGGCAAACGAGTAGATGGGTCACCTGATGGTAAGTGATCTCCACCACCCATAGACACCCAAGACACAAAAAGAATCATGGCTGCGTTGCCAACCTAAAAGGAGGGAATGGAAGGGGAGGGAAGGGGATTGGGGAAATGGGCCACCGGAAATCTCACTCACCGAACGAAACGCGACAGCAAGCTGCCACTTTACGTCGGTTTTCTGTGAGACAGTGGTATCTAACCGGTCGAGCCGGCCCATTCGTGCTATAGACGTTACTGTCTACAGCGTGGCTCTACCACTTTAAGTTGCAGAAAGGATTTAGGTTACTTTCTACGACCGGCTGCCTGTTTGACGTCAATACCTGCTGTGTTAGAAAACACCTCAACCGACTTGGGAATCCAACCTAGGCTACCCGGTTCACAGCCGGTGCACACTGCCACTGGACCACGGAGGCGAGGAATTGTTACATCTCATCACGTTTGCAATTCACATTTCCACGATAATATAATTTCGCGAACGACCAACAAAACCCCAAGCAAGCGTCCCATTGTCTGTTGTCATCGCGTCGAAAATAAAAACGTAGAAGCTCTATTCCCGGGAGAAAGTAAATCTGTTGTTTATTTTTCGTCTCACGTTCAAATTTTCACAAATAAATGAAAGACATTACACTTTACTTATACGAAAACAAGTTGTGAATGTTGAAAGTGTCTTATTAAAAGGGAAGATTAGTGCGAAAAGAAATGATGTACAAAGTGTTGTTATAAGGGCACAAAGCTGAGTACTTGTTTAACTTAATAAAGTGTTATCACGAGCTGGTACGGTATTAACGACCGAAACGATGGCTTATTCGAAGCTATTTGGGTCGGGTCGGCCGCTAATCGAGATCATTCGTGACGTTGCTGCTGGCTGACTAACTACGCTTTTGTACGTACTCCTGAGACGTATCTAGATAGATAGAAGGAATCCCTACCAGTAAAATATAATTAGATTAGGTGAAAGGATCAAGAAGTTCATTTAAATTGTGAGATCGTCATCATAAAACTACCTTTAAGGCTGAGATCTATAGAGCGAAGGAAAGGCGAAAGAGGTGTGTAAGGATCGTAGCAAGTGGAAATCCGTTGTCTCTGCCTACCCCTATGGGAAAAAGGCGTGAGTCTATGTATGTATGTATCTATAGAGTGAACTTCGACTAAGTCTGAGTCTGAGTGAAATAAACGAACTCAGTGAGGATTTGGAATTTTTAAATCGAACTTTGCCTTAGAGTCATTTTTTACAAGAAAATATTTGCTTTATCTGTCAGGCTGTTTTTCTTGTAAAAAATGGCTTGGACTAAGTCGATGTTTGATTTACAAATCCCAAATCCTCACTGAGTTAGATTCTTTGACTCAGACTTAGTCTACAGATCCCACATAGAGACTCATAGACCTATATGATTTTATAACAAAATCAACTACCTCTAGCGCCAAATTGTCTATTTATCCTTTACATTACCTGCACTAATACCAGTTTTGAAACTTTGAATGTACCATATAATATTTTTGATCAATTTGACCAAACTAAGGTAATATTTCGTCGAAATGTACAATACGAAGTCTTATAGGTACTATAAATAGCAAATTACACAAGGTCAGCCAAAAACATTTGTTGCGTCTAAGCCATGGAAGTACGCGCGCCGCCATGTCAGCTCGGTTAATTCGAACTAATCTCGGGTTAAAATCAACTACAAACAAGGCGAGCTAATAACTCGTCCGCCTGTAAATATAGGACCGTCATATTTCAGCATTTTACCGTCAATTATTAAATGCGAACGATTTAAAATGCGGGACCCCCAGGCACGCATATGGCCAATTATATTTTGAATCACAAAAACATTTCAATGTTCAGTGAGTGAAATTTGCAGTAATTTAATGTAAACGAAATGTGATGTGAGCGGTATATTTCTTTAATTAGCAAGTGAGATATTAAAAAGTGTTTTCGTGAAGGATGCGAGTTGTTGTTTCATCAATAATTAATTTCGTTACAAAATGTTGTCTATGGTCCATTGTTTAATGAGTAGACGAGATAAATTACACAAGATTAACAGCTAAAAACATTATTTTGTGAAGGCGTTTTTGAGTTTTGTTTCGAGAAAAACATGTGCAGGAGACGCGGCTTTAGATCTACATGATTTAACAAAACAAAGACTACGCCCGAAAACTGGAACGCTATTGAACTTTAACGGCTTCTTACATTATTTTTCGTCATACAATTTTGACAGATAAGGCGGCCTTAAGTGACATAACACGACCTCTAGTGTTTGGGGGTTACATGCATTTTATTTTGATCACTAGCTTAGGAGTTATCTGAGAAAGATAGATAAACTAATAGGTAGTGCCGAATTGCTATGTCTTCTATTTCATCACAGTAAGACTTTTAAAATGAAAATTCTATATAAACGGGACAATGTGGGAGTAACATTTAATTGTCGGCAAGTATTGAGTGTTACTGTTATAGAGTGTTCAAGAAATAGAACACCATCGAGAGGCATTATCGTGAAAGTCAGACGAACGCCCCCACGTCTACGTAAATGCCACCGACTTCGCCCTTCAATTTACTGTGTGGGTTATTTGCGAACTAAGTTGGACCAGCCCACGCTGTCCACGCTATTGGACACCAATGCCAATAAATTTCCATGAGAGAGCCAATGGCCCAGGGTAACGCCGAGGAATATTTTTAGTTGAACCATACAGCAAATAAACCTGACAGGATTTTCAAATAATCAGTTCTAATTACTCAGACGCTTTTAGAAAAAAGTAGTATTTACATGAACAAGAGGCAAAGAGATAGTTTTGATTGACTGTAGATAGTTTTGCCTATAGCATGAAATTCGATTTTACCGGGTTATTACCACTGTCACACAAGAAACCAAGATGAAATGGCCAGTGAGTGAGATTTCTAGAGGTGCAAACACTCGTTTTCTTTCGCCATTCCTATTACTTTCCTCGGTAGATAACACCTTGGTTGTGTCCCTGACATTGCCGATGTCCTTAAACGACAGTAAACACATTCAATCAGGTAGGCTTCCTGCCCACCTGATTTAGTAAGGTAATAAAAATGAAGGAATAATACTAGGAACTATTTATGCACATTTAATACAAGCAATCATCGTGGTACCATAATGCAAAACCGATAGCTTAAGAGTTCTCGATAAAAATATGAGCAAACCATTTCATATTTCCCGTTTGCCGAGCATGGGCGTGGAAATTTAATTACTACTTTATTAAAAGGAAAACATTTTCGTTCATATTATTTTCCCGTCGCCGGTAAGATTATTTTCTTACAAGTCACGCAACGTGCTCGTGGCCACTCGACGTTCTTAGTACTACGGCTACGAAAATAGAAGGACCTATATTACTTATTTTGGGAAGGAGCCTTTCGTCGAGCTGTGGACACGGTTCACTATTAATAAACTAGCAGTAAAGGTCCAGAGATAGACCGTGGACATAATTTGATTACTCAGTATTTGTTATAACACTTGTAACAACCTATTTATACATGAAGTTTCTTTCTACCTACCCTTATCCCATCTTAATGTGGGGTCGGCGCAACACACTTTTTCAAGCATGTTTCAGAAATTATTTGCCTAAGTTTTTACGACCGGCTGCCTGCCTGACGTCAACCCCCTATGAGGGATCCAGTCCCGGGCAAATTAAATTAGAAAATTCGCTTTGCCCGACATGGGAATCGAACCCACGACCTCCCGGTCTACAGCCTATTTATGCTGCCACTAGATCAAGTAGGCGACCATGAACTCTTAATTATTTCAGTTTTTTGTATACATATTAGTTAATATGATTATTTCATAGTTTCAGATAAGTCGCCATTAACATTACTTTGGTTCTTTTGTATTAGAACATACTTAACTGTAATATTGCAGTATTCAAAATGTCTTCCCAAAACAGTTTTACCTTGGGATAAGGTTTACGAGTACAAGTTTGTATAAAAATACTAAATATGTACTTACTTTCATCTGATTGCGGGGCTGAAAGGATGGCACTATGCTTCTTCTTAACCTCTTCGACGTTGGCTTGAATCTTGTCTATCATCTCTCGTATCTCTTCCACCTGCAACAAATAAGTTATTATGTTAATTAATTATTTAAAATCTCTGGTCTACTTCTAGGGACATCACACTAGACTAGAGAAACGATCTACACATTGTGGGCGGTAATTAATACGTGATAGATTCTTTATTTAACCATTGTCAGCTGGTTGCTCATGTAATTTGTGCCCGATATGGCGCTACGCTCGCCCCGTCACACTTAGGACGGAAATGAATGGCAAAATGTGGGGGTTCTAGTACGCCTCTGCCAACCTTCGAAGATACAGGTGTGAACCTATGTATGTATGTTAAAGTATATATACATGATATGTATAAAAGTGGACGTAATGCCAAGTGCGTTGTCTATTTTCTACCGTACAGTGATATAGAGTGCAGACAATATGAGCGTAATAAATAGATCTATTTTGTCACATTCATTTCAAGCGTGTATAGTAAATGATGGGAATACTTTCGCTGTATAGACTTAAATGCAATATAAGAGCAAAACACCTATAGCTTAATATGTGGAACATGTCTGAAAGCGAACACTACCCGCCCCGCTGTATCTAAAGTAATTAATTATTCAGGCAATTTCAGACACTTGACCAGCTTCTGCTCGCCTGTTAATTAATGATGGGTTTTAATGTTATTTAATTTGTTAAAGTTGCAGTGCAGTGGGCGGTACGTACGCCGTTTATCTCTATATCGGGGGCTCAAGTTAAAGAGCGCCTGTGAGTCTAGGCAGGGCGGCGCGGCGACGGCAGCTGGCAACCGGCCAACCCAACCTACAATCCGCCGCCGCGTTTTATACGAAACTTTAAAATAAGGCCGACAGCCTTATCTTAGAACTTCTTCAGTTAAAGTTTCACATACATTTTTTGTGGCACTACCCGCTCGAGTGCACAACGCGACGTCCACTTCCTTTAAGTCAGTATTTTATTATATATTATTAACTTATTTCTAAGCTATTTTAATTGGTCATAAAGTGTAATCGAAATGTAACAATAATGCATTAATTGCTGGTGTTAGGACATTATACATGCCTACCCGGATAGCGATCACCGTAGACAGTCCTGTGGACTTAGCCAAGTGGCTTATGCGTTAGTCGAATAGAATAGTAAATGTATGGGAATGAGATAAGAGTATGCTATATAACGTACCCTTATTCCATCCCCACACATTGATTCTATTCGACTAGCGCATAAGCCCACTTGGCTAAGCCCGCTGTAGCTCGACCATGAGTTTTAACATTTCACGTTAGCGACTACGTAAAATATTTGTATAACAAACACCCTCTAACGCCTCTAGCTTTTACGTGGGGAACTAATGTTTTTCATACAAATTACTTTACGTAATCGCCAACCTGCAATGGCAAAAAACCCATGGTTAGTTAAGTTACTATGGTGATTGGTGACTACACAGTGGATCGGGTTCCAGATTCAGCCAGTACATATACTGAGCGGCTAAAGACTAGGTTGATCAGGGTCCTGTCGCTGTGCCAGTATCGATCATCTGCTTGTACTCTCGTTATCCCCTCGATTAGTTTCTTCCCTCATAAGAGTGTGAAGACCTGGTGACCACCGTTACACTCGTATTTATCGTTTTGGACTGCACTGGGCTTATCAGGATTTAGGTCTGGTTCTCTTTGCCATGGTCGAATAAAAAAATGTATCTTGTCGCATAGTTTGTTTTGTATTGTAAATTGTACCTAATGTTTGAAACATCACTTATTTCGCAGAAAACTGTTTCATTTCCCTCACACATGCGTAAGATATCATTGATCAACAAAGGATATCATATGACGTTCTGCGAAACATTCGTACAATCTGGCTACAAACAAGACGTAAACTCCCTGTTGCAATATTTATTCCGCCAGCAATCTCGCAGTTTAACTCTCTACAGATGAGTCCGTCTCGCCTCTGTTGTACTCAACATTAAACTCAGTTTAAGGGACCACTCTCCACTGGCAGTAGTCCAACTGCAAAACAAATGCGGACCGAGCCACATGGTTCAACTAAAAGCGATTGTCAACACGGCGTTTCAACGAGTTTTTTTTAATCATATACTTAAACATTATTTATTTTATTAGACACGATAATTAGCGAAACGTACAAATAGTGGGAACTACGCTACCATACGTCACCAAAGATGTATGTAGTTTGTGTTTCATTCTCAAGTGTTTAATTTTGACTGCCTCGATGGCGTGGCGGTATTTCGGTACGACTACGGTTCTGAGGTCTCGGGTTCGATCCCCGGGTCGGGCAAAGTGATATTAGATTTTTCCATATCAGCCCGGAATCTGGAATTTGTGCCCGATATGGCGATAGGCTCGCCCCCTATCACATCTGGGACGGAACTAAGCTCGGCGAAATGTGGGTGTTCTAGTTCGCTAGTGCGCCTCTGCCTACCCCTTCGGGGATACAGGCGTGAGCTTATGTTATGTTATGTGTTTAATTTTGTATAATTTTAAAATGAAGGTAGATATTGTAACACTAACATTCTTGGACAGATGACATCTCAGTTCAACCCGTGACCACGAAGACTGCAAAGCCTTCGAAACGTCGGGCATAAAAATTAAAACAAATCGTGATAGCATCCATCAATCATCATCAGCAAAATAGTTTTATTTCAAAGTACGTAGAAATTAATTTAACAAACTAAATTTAACGTGTTTCTAGCTAATTAATATAGTCTTATCACAGCCTTTGTATTTTTATTAAAAGTAATATTCATTCAATCTGATATCACAGCACAAAACATATTATGAATCACCGGAAAAAAACGTTTATACAAACAACAATGAAGCACATTATCAGCGAAATATTTGCAACTATTTATTTACACATATTATTGGTGACAGGTGTTCAGACTGGGATGGGTTTCCTCAGACGATATACGATAATAGATTCTGCAATGTTATTACGTCACCTTATTTATTACATACTAAACAATTCGTCTATCTTGCTATTGTCTATAAAATGTACTTGTATCAACATATAACACATTTTCAAATGATTTCGTTTCTTTTTTAAGGTTTAATACATAGCAAAAATTACTACGGATTTCAATGAATTGAACTTGATATCTATAGTTGTCTAGTAATCTTAATCGCCTCTTTGGTTTAGTGGCAGCATAAATGGGTTGTGGACCGGGAGGCCTTGGGTTCGAATCCCAGGCCCGGCAAAGCGAATTTCTTGTTTAATTTACCCTGGACTGGATCCCCCAGAGGGGGTTGACGTAAGGCAGGCAGGCGGTCATAAAAACTTAGCCAAATCATTTTGCAACATGCTTGTGTATTACAAACGTGTGTTGCGCCGACCCCACATTATGGTGGGATAAGGACAGGTAGAAAGAAAAGAATTGTCTAGTTATCTTAATACGTACGCCTACATTCAAATTTCAGACCTAACAACGAAGGTAACAGTAATCAATAGTCAGTTAAACAATCTATAATTAAAAGGAATTAAGATAACAGAAGGACATTTTGGTTGTATTGGAAAACGATAGACACAGAATGCCAATCGGGTTGATTACATACAGAAAGTGAAGTTCACGGTCGTCATCGGAATTCCGTACGACTGTTCGGGTCGATATGGAACACCAGCCCGGCTAGCATGCGTGTCATGATATATCTCGATAACCAACTGTAGAGATGTTGTCTACAATATTGTATGATAATTACAAGTTCAAATACTTAACAGACCGACTTCAAATCTGATCGTGACCAAATTTATATGGGACCACCCTTGAAATAAGCTTTATCGAACACAAAAAGAATTTTGAATATCGGTCCACATTTGGCCGATATATCGCGTATCATACATAAAAAAAATACAGACGAATTAAGGACCTCCTCCTTTTTGGAAGTCGGTCGAAAATGAAACAAGGACGCATATTAGTGTCCGTAGACAAATAGAGAAAACCGGTTATAACAGGACAAAAAGCGTAAACAAAAATGTTCTCGTGGTGCGCATGCTAGGCGGGCACGATTGGGCTCGTGAGTCGCGCGACACTCCACATGACTCACCAATTAATCAGATTACCGCGATAACCGATATCGGCAAAACGCCAACCGATAACCGTCCGTTTACCACGCCGATATTAATAACAGTTTGCAAACTAACTACGACTACGCTAATACTCATCAATCTCGTTCGTCTTCGCTATTAACAAGGAATACTTTAGATTCTTCCGTCGATCAATTTTCTGAATCTTCGATTAAGAAGACAATTTATTACTATACTACAATATCACTTTGCCCGACTCGCTGATCGAATCCGAAACTTCAAAACGACAATCGCCCCGCGCACGCAATACGACTCTCCAGCGAGGCACAATTTAATAAGTCGCTGTAATTGTCTCCGAAACAGCACAGCGAGTTTAAACAAATGGCTTATGCGCTAGTCGAATAGAATAGTCAAATATTCATTCTATTCGACTAGCGCATAAGCCACTTGTCTAAGCCCGCAGATTTCTCAAATCATTTTAAGGAATCCACTACGTTTATTAGCAAAGCGGATAGCATTTAGCCCTAATGATTTGCCGGTACACAAACCCCTGTGTAGCTGATGCATTCTGATAACATTATCGCATACAGGAACGTATGTAGAGAATACTAAGTATTTATGCATGTATTATGCAATACGCAGTCAGCGCTTTCCAAGCCAATATCGCTATACTAGCAGTAGTACCACATCAACAATATATTACGGCACGTCGGATAATGGTTTAATCAAATTACGCTGAAGTAAATGTGCTTGCTAATGAAATAAGATGACATTTGCGTACTTCAGTGTTATTGCATTAAGTAAATTAAACATACGGAGAGGATAATATAAAACAAATATCCTGGTTACATACATATCTGTGCTCTTCGTGTAGTTATTTGATTTATATTTTCCTTAAATGTAGCACAAAGCTCAGCAATTTTAATTTATCAAGCATATTTCCATTCACTTGGATTTGAACGAATCAACAACTTCTAATAGTCAAGGAGTGTTATAACTCTCTACCAACAAGGTTTTAAATTTTAATTAGGTAGTACATGCAACAATATTGAAAGTTGCAGATCTAAATAGTTATATTATTAGTAACTTTTACTAACAGTGACTTGCAACGGCTGTTACTAATCTACAGTTACACCTTATCTCGATTTATCGTACAGCTCACTCCTATCTTTAAATCAAGATTTGGGATAAATAGAGATTTATCCCGGAGCTGGAAGTGGTCCTAATTGAGAGTACGCTGAATAAATAATAATGCAAGTGTGTTAAGCCGTGCAGTGCGGAACGTCACATAGCTTGGCAACGGTTGTGCGTATGTATGTGGCCCTGTGGGGGGAAATAACAATAGGCTTCAGCGTCCGCAAGCACGATGCCTTTGTGAGCGCGAGCTTGACTCATGTTGTTAGTACAACTGAGTACCACAAGCAGCTGGTAAATTGTAAATTTCAAAGCCTTTATTGTATAAAAAATGCAGTATTCAAATGTTTTTAAGTTGGTACAATAAATTGGTTATGGATAGTGCTAAAATCGTCTAATTTTACAAGTGCACGCACATGCTATAAATGACATTAAAACTAAAACAAACAAAAGGCATCATTATATCACAATACATGTAGTTGATTCACTACTAATTTTGGAATTTTACTGTCAAGTAGAGATATAGCTGTTATTAATAACCGACCTACTGGTGCTTAAGAACAGAAAAACCCGCGTGATTTGAAACGCAACGCTTTTCGACCCTTGAATGCAATTATGGTAAAATGCTTACAGAATGACATTCAAGCACACAAAGTTATTTCTGATATCTGCGTTCAAGCACTATCACTAAAGCAAGTTCAAGTGGTCCAAGCGGCTGATGTCATGTTGTATGGTATGACGTCAGCGAAATCCCCTAACGTGCGGAGTGAGTCGGCGAAGTGACCCGAGTCACGAGTCACATCGGAACAGTCGACGGCGCCTCTGCCCGCCTAGCATGCGCGCCACGAGAACATTTTGTCTACGATTTTTGTTCTGTTATAACCGGTTTTCTATATTTGTCTACGGATACTAACATGCGTCCTCGTTTATTTTCATACAATATTGTCGACAACACGTAGACAACATCTCGACAGTCGATCATCGGTATATCTCGTGGCGCGCATGCTAGGCGGGTCGCCAAGACACGTCACCTCACTCAGTAGTCAGTACTCAGTTCACCACCCTAGTACATCTCCTACACACACACGCGATAATAACATGTAAATGAATCCTACGATTATGATGAATACCGAGCACAGCCTGAATATTTATGACATTCGTGAGTGTGTTGCGGATTAAATGGAAATGTATGTAAAATTCAAGTCACGAATGGGAAGCTGACGACGCAGTGTATATATATAGCACAACTATTTGGGCATAGTACTTAAAAATTCATGTAGCTACACAAGCAGGAAGTTTATAATAAACGGTAATATGATAATAAAACATTAATTACAGGATTCCCTTACATTACTGATTACAGTAACACAATAAGGTTCGTTCCCACAATTAATCTAAAGTGCAATATACGATAGTATCAGTTGCATTAACGTACGCAGTAATGCTTCAGCCTTCAAGCCTTTGTGAAGTATAATGTGGGAGCTTGTGAATAAATTACAAACTTATGCATGATTATGCCTTGGCGACGCAGCAATTAGGTGGAGTGGATGATCTATGGAATGTAGCTGATGCCAAGGGACTGCAGTATATTGCGGGAAATATTGCCTTACTTAATTTTCCAATACGATGCTTTATTACATACATACACTCACACCTCTTTCCCATAGGGGTAGGCAGAGACAACGGATTCCACTTGCTACTATCCTTACACACCTCTTTCGCCTCATTTAGTGTCATTACATTCTTCATGCATGCACGTCGGTTCAAGGTACTTTTAACTTGACCTTTCTCTAGTACATATATCTCTTTGGTCAGAGAACGTTCGCTGAGGTATTATTCCCCTTCAAACTCTACCATTCACAGTATTACTAATATTATTTTATTGCATCTCTACTGGAATGTAATAAAAACGCAACGGAAAATGCACAGCCATTGTGACATAGCGAATAGCGATATGGGAGCCAAGAGACTCGTACTTAGTCAAATTACTCTCCACAGGCAATTAGGTACGGGCCGACATCCCGACATCATTTGTCATAGGCATAAGGGAATAAATAAAAGAATGAACCTAAACAACATTGTAAACAGAAAAATACATTTTGAAATAAGGTCAAGGAATGTAAGTAAATTTGTTTGTGGTTTTGTATTACTTTACTACTAGGCTTTACTACAATGTTTAAAGTTGGTTTGATTGTGTTAAAACATAAAACTACGCATGCCATTGTGCATAATAATACAAGACTTTCCAAACATTCACATAAATAATAGCCAACCTGGGGGGTTACCACCACCTCTTATAGCAGTATTATTATAATCTTACTTGTACCGATTCTCGTACAAAAAAAAACTAAGTAAGATTATAACAATATTGCTATAAGAGGTGGTGGTAACCCCCGAGGACAACACCAACGGGACAACAGCATGAAACTTGTGATCCAAAAGTTGTGACCTCATGGTCATAAGTCACTCAGTCGTATTTGAAACATACGGGGGCAAGGTCGTGCGCATAATGACGTCAAGACAATAAAATTTTCTTACGTGATTCTTGATTAATATGATCCCTCGCACTGTAATAAGTGGTAAATAGCGTTACTAACGCTTGAGATCAATTTGTATGGAGACTTGATTGATAGTCCCTCTACAGTTAGCAATATTAAATATCTTTGACGAAAATAAGATAAAGATAAAATATGTCAATCTGTCGTATACCCCCCGACGATCTTAGAAGAACTTGAAATAGCATGACGACAACCATGGCCACATCAAACAGGTCAATACACTATAGTGAAAACTCTACCGTAACAATTTCTCATTTCAATTCAATATTTCGTTTGTAAGATGTTGAATATATTGACGTCATTGTATGAATAAAAACAAATTAAAAACATTCAACTACAATACAAGCAGGTGAGGAAGCAAGCAATGAATAATCAGAAGTTTGTTCCAAGAAGCGAGTGGTCAGACGTTTAAATAATCTATTGAGATCATCCGATGACACTATAGATAAATATGTAAGGTTATGAGAGTCTATACAGTAAAAAAACAGAAAATCTTCATGTAGGACGAAGTATCACTGAACGATTTTATAACTATTTTATGGGACTGTGTAACGGAAAGTAGGACATTAGCTATAAAAATTTAATATCGGCATAACAGGGGGTTAGGAAACATCTCAAGGGATTTTTATCGAATACGGGATAAAAATACATGCGTTTCACATATATGTATAATATAAAATACTGAATGTTGCTGGCGCCTCCTCTTCCTTCCCCGAGGTGAAAAAAATATCATACATCGATATCATTCTTTAAAGATTCGTACATGATCCAATATGCGTTGTGAACAAATTCATCGTTTGACTTCAATAGGAGCTTATAAATTGTTAAGTGATGCTTTGAGCTTTACATTACCAAGTACTCCAAGTAAAACCGTGACCCTAATCATAAGCAAAAGTATAGCACGAAGATCCACACTTAAAAATAGGAGATTATTTAAGATTAAAAACTATGCTGCCGTCTTTTAAAATTATAAAATCTAAAATTATGACTACACTTGAGTAAGGTTTAGCGAGTAAAAAAATTGACCGATCTCGCCAAGTCATCGCTTATCTTGCTTAATATAAATAAGTTTTATCATAATATCGCTAATGAGTTCCTTTATTTATTAATGCGCTGGCGCCACTTAACGTTTACTTAAGCACATCACAAAGGCGTCTGTCGCTATTTTAATTTACAAGACGCTGGATAAAGTGAGTCCAACCTTTAAAATATAAACACTTAATGCAAATGAACCCAGCTGATTCTCCAGGTAACAACACTGTCTAAATAGATGAATAAATAAACTTCAATCAATCATACGGCGCGGCGCATACTTTACGAATACATGAATATATAATTTAGTATTCGCCGACAGCAGCTTTCGTGAACATTGTAAAGTCAACCAAAATCAAAATTTACTTAGTCCGAGATTGCTTCGATGCACCGCTTTCACCGGCTCTTAGTAAAATTGCGAATATTTTTACTTCTAGAGTTTGTTGACTCTACTTCGGCGTGGTGACTTCAATGAAACAGAATACTAAATGTCTACCCGGGTTAACCCGTGGGACTATCTGAATCATGTTCTTAGCTTCCGTTTCGCGATGATTAAAGTTTAAAGCTAATGTCCTGATACAAATTGAAGCTCGTGTACCAAATTGTATACAACATCCAAACTTTCACATTTACAAAATGAGTACACAATTGTTGTATAGTAATTACATCGACTCTATGGTTCTCCCACAGGTCTGACGATGCGGCGCGACATCTGATATAGGACGCCACTGCCAGTAAATAGGAAAACTTTAAATCGTTTTTCGGTGTCGTCACCACCAAACTTTTATTTCAAACGTCTGACACGATTTGAAGAATAGTGAGTGCTTGTTTAAACTAAAGTTATGTATATTAGGAAAGTTACAATTTGTTGGTGAAATGCTTTCCTTTTCTACATACTATCTAGCTCGCTACTATTACGTATATCACTTAACGATAGCCTCCGTGTAATATTAAAACGGTCGAAATAATATTCATACCGGTCATTCCTTAGCCTTTTACTTTCGCTAGATTACTTTCTCCTAATATAATAACATATCGACGAAAATAAATCATATCCAACGGAATAATAACACAGCCATGAATACCGTCTCGAGATCGGGGTCGGGGTATTAATACACCCACCGCCTAATTGAGGCGTGTATTGTGTTAATATTATATTTGGCAATACAATTCCGGGCCTGGACCCTTATAGAAATGAATTTTCCTATTTTACCCAATGAATCGTAATTCCGATTTATTAAATGTATACGAAATGGAGCGAGACACTACAGTCGGAACATAATTATGTTCCCGAAATCGAAATTTCTGGTAGTAAAAAGTAAAAATTGGACAAGTGATTAACTTCGCTCCGTAAAAAAACGTTCTTATTGATACACAGTGTATTGAATACTGTTGAACACCTGTTGCAATAGCAGCATCTAGCTTAAATTTTAAATCTAAATCATGTACCAACTACCATGATGGTAAAAGGTCTACCTGCGTACCAACAAGGGAATCTATTTAGCTGTTGAGGTATAAATAATGTAATTGATGAACAAACATCCAAATTCACGAAGTGATAACAATCCAAACAAAACTACAATATCGGTGGGAGCATAAAATTATTATGGCTATCTATTTAAGATGAATAAAAAAATTAAAATATATTTTTGCAACATGGCTGCAAAACGCAAATCCTTCTCTAACGAGAGCGATATGTTAATCAGTATTACATCACAACTCGTGAACATGGCATGGCGGAGCACACCGCTTTCAATTTAGTTTCTAGATATTAGGTTCAACTTAGTGCACAATATAATCCGTAAGCACAATGATTGATTCATCTGAAACTTGTATTTGAGTTTTAACCCTCGACCAAAAAGAGACGTTCAACGCATTTATTTACCTGTGATTAAATATCTGACTGTGCTAGCTATTTGCGACAAATCATGTTTTCAAGGTGCTAAGATTCCATACAACACGTTCCAGATGCCATTCTTATTTTTGTCTTGTGGTATTCATCCAAGTTCAAACAAACAAGGTACTGTAGGCAAAGCACAATCAGATCAGCTCACTTCACTATCCAACATAATTAAACTTGAAAATGTCGCATACCCTTACTTAATTGGCCGTGAGAGCTCAATTAAATTGTATTAAAGTGTGCCATTTTTTCAGAACACAACGGTATAATAGTGAAGGTAACACAATGGGAAAACAATACCTGCACAACAACAGGCTGAAACTTTTATGCGACCGACTGTGTAGATTGGAAAACTCATAGAAACGAGCCGCTTCAAGTAAATGTTCACCTAACTTACCCTGCGAACCATTCGCTTCAACTTTTATAAAACAATTTTTATGTTGATAACTTTTCAGCTCGGAGTTTTATGAGTGTACAAAAATACTATTTCATCGTAACTTTGCTCTGCTTAATCCGTTGGGATAAAGCCAAATCTGACGATAAATCTTGCCGTGAATGAATGTAGGTCGAAATTCGACGTTCTCGAGCCAAGGAACGATCTCCATGTATGTGAAAGGAACGGAGTGAGTTGCGTGAACGAAATCGTTTCAAATATTTATTTTTATGTGTTTGGTGTGGCGTTGCTTTAAGTGGTTGAATAAAACATGACTCAATGATAAATGCTGTATTTGTGTAGGCATAAATACTATCATGTTTAGTTGAAATAAAACTATTCTTACGGATTCTATCACGATTAGGTTAGGGTCAGACTGAAAATTTATGTCTGACCCGTGACAACGAAGACTGCAAAGCCTTCGAAACGTCGGGAATAATAATTAAAACCTAATCGTGATAGAATCCGTAAGAATAGTTTTATTTCAATGTATAATATTCGCGTAAACTTAAGAAATCAGTATCATGTTTAGTTTATGATATTTTTATCAATTAGTTAAAACTTAATTGTATTAAAAAGTATGATACTATGATACGCTTTAGAACTAAAATACCTATTAGTATTGGAATATCTACACAATAATTTTGATCGTACAGTCAGTATGCCCTAGTCGCTACTAGTCTCGCTTTAATCTAACAGTAATTTAGATTCTGTCGAGCTACAGTTAGCTTGTATTTGAAAAGTTTCGATGTATTTTTGGTAAACTATTAAAAAATAGGACCTAAATTAATCGTTTACAATACCAAATACACTACTTAAGAATGGCTTATCCTATTTGGAAGAAGCTTAATTATTACTTTTACCCGTCTAAAGTTTGGTATACACAATAATTTTCATAGTAAATAATTGAATTATGATTACATACAATAATCGTGAGTTTTCCAAAACGAAAATTTATCTATTTGTTAATTGACTGGGGCTAAAATCCATGCCCGCAGTACGGCTATAGGCTCACCCCCTTTGAAAATAAATATTTTGGCAATTTAATTCTATAGTTCACTACTATACATCCCTTCAAAGATATGTTAACTTAAGTGAATGGTCATAGTAGATATATAGATACATATGTACATGCACAATCGTTAGGTATTATATTATTATAATATAATTATCACATCTGCATGTCTGTGACTATAACAAACAAGCATCCAGACAATGCTAATATTGAATACAATTCGTTATTCCAAATTGGAGACCGAAGCATGTCTCGGCAATGAATTTTAGTACTGCGACAGAATGAACTACCGTCAAACTGGGACGAATGTCATAAAGAACTAGACATAGAATGTCAAAGATTCATCTGTGCTCCAGAAACATCGAAAACCTAAACTAAAATCCCTTCTCAACTGTATTCGTGACTACATTACTTATATTTGAACGACTATTTTTAACCGCAGTTCTACCGCTCGTGCCGTAGCACCCGTGGTCAATTTTATTTACACGAATCATTTTATTGTGCTGGACATACGTCAAAGATTTTTTTTTTATAGCAGGGACTGTCAAACGAGCAGATGGGTCATCTGATGGTAAGTGATCTCCACTGTCCATAGACACCCAAGACACAAAAATAATCATGGGTGCGTTGCAAACCTAAAAGGAGGTAATGGAAGGGGAGAGAAGAGATTGGGAAAGGGAGGGGGGAAGAAATGGGCCACCGGAAATCTCACTCACCTAACGAAACGCGATTGCGGGCTGCCACTTTACGTCGGTTTTCTGTGAGACAGTGGTATCAAACCGGTCGAGCCGGCCCATTCGGTGCTGTAGACGTAATTGTCTACACCGTGACTCTACCACTCAAAAAACATAACTTGATTAGCAGCGATTTAACAATTCAACTCCTGTTTTATATTGTATTTGATGTTACGTTTGTAATGTTGCATCTAACAATATCCCAATAGAACAATCTCATTTCTCTTGTCTACTACTAATTCAATTCACGAATCGATAATTCGTATCGACTATTGAGTAAATAAGAGGACGGTGGCGTCCACCAACACCACCCACGGCGGGCACTATAGCTGTCATCATGTTGCTAGACGGTCAGACAGCGTCGCTGACGTCATGCAGTCGCTTTTTGTGGGCATTGACATACGAGTTCGAGACATATGCCTATAATATAACAGTAATTAACAATCGTGTGGCGCGGTTGGAACATTTATTTTATGGGTTAAGTTGGCAATAAATCTGTCTAGAGTGCCGGCTAGCTTACAGAAAAAGCCGCTCTACATTTTGCCACAAATTATTGTATGGGTCAATGCTGCGGTGTTCCAGTTGAAAGAAATTCAAATCCTTCATATTTTTGTTACAACTAACTTGATCAGATTATAGGCATTCATCGCCCGGAGATCTCCGCATTTTATCAACACCTATAGCCAAATTTAGTTCATGTTAAACACTCGTTGCATTTCAATAATAACACAATCCGTATTAGGTTTGTCAACAAAGTACTCTAATATTATGAGAATACCGTATACAGTGGCAGTCAGGATCCTAGAGTGAAGAAGCTCTTCACCATGCGTGCCGTTTCAAATAAAATTGCTTCTAGCGAGTTTTCTTGACTCGATTCAAGCATTTTACTTATGCATGAGTGCCTCTATAATATAAACTTAGATTTACCAATTTTTTGCTGTCCCTAAATTACTAAACCAAACACTGAGTGGTAGAGCCACGCTGTAGACAGTTACGTCTACAGCACGAATGAGCCGGCCCGACCGGTTTGATACCACTGTCTCACAGAAAACCGACGTAAAGTGGCAGCCTGCTGTCGCGTTTCGTTAGGTGAGTGATATTTCCGGTAGATTTCCCAATCCCTTTTCCGTCCCCTTCCATTCCTTCCTTTTAGGTTGGCAACGCACCAATGATTCTTTTTGTCTTGGGTGTCTATGGGCGGTGGAGATCACTGACCATCAGGTGATCCATCTGCTCGTTTGCCAATCCCTGCTATAAAAAAAAAACTGACTGAAAATCAGTTTTTGTCACATAGCGAGCGAGAGATATTCTATGACATCCATGGTCTGTATATGTAATTTCAAAACTTTAGTTGCCGCAATAATCGTCACAAATACTGACTCACATAATAAAATGAAGGTTGCTTCAATTGTTCAGTCCTAACAATACATCAAATCCGTACATTTCTTGATCCGTTGCTTTTTACGTAACGATGTAGCTATCCGAGGTTTGAAACATTAATAGTTAAAGCGACGTAAAGAACTACAACTGACCTCACTGAAGAATTCATCCATGAAGCCGCCTTCAACGGCGACGTTGACATCGTCGGGGCCGACGTCGTCATCGTCACTTTGCGCCTGAAAACAAACAAATGTTATTAGTTCGACGTTCATCTTATCTAATATCTAATATTATGTAATTATGCTTACAATTAACATCATAACTGTAAAGTATAATATATATAATAATATAATAAATACACCCAACAGTCAACATAGTCTTGACCCCACACTAAGATCGAGTCTTTTGTCGTGGGTATCAGGAACTATGAGACACTTTCGGTCTCACAACACCCAGACCCGAAACAAAGATCTGTGGGCCACACAGACATTTGTCTCGGTGCGGGAATCGAACCCGCAACCTCACGTTTCACAGCCGGCTACTAACCCGCTGCGCCACGGAGGCTGTAAAGTATGTATATACTGCCTGTATAGGGTACATCGTAATAGATACAATATAGAGAGTATTTCAATAAAACTTGCTAACGACGCCGCGTTAGCAAATATTTCTGTTATTTGTTAAAAAGATATTCGATTTTATATTTATATATTGTCCATAAACATTTCCAAAGTCCAAGTTATCAGCTTTTCGAAAACAGATAATTATATAATTAATTATATTTAATTTAATATACAACCCGCACAAGTACTGAATGTTATAATTAACAGAAAGATAATAAATTCCAAATATAAAAATTCCGTAAATTCGCAATAGCATTGAAGCTCTTTGGCTATTAGAGTAACTAAATCATAGTAAAGATAGTATAAAAATATCCACGCGTTCCAAAAACCCTTTTCATAACTGGCAAAGGCTAACGTAGGACCAGATCACGTAAAGCAAAATAGAATCCACTTAGTTGAGGCGAGCTGGCCATTATTCAATTTATATGAAGCCAGGATCGCCACGCCGGTGTGTGCTCACAAAGGTCCCTTTGATGCGACCAGCTCATGGGATTTTTGAACTAACTTGATTCACGTGATAGTTTCATTTTTTCATTCAGCATTACATTGGGATATTGAGTAAATGTTTATAACATAAACATAACATAATATTAGCTCACGCCTGTATCCCCGAAGAGGTAGGCTGAGCCGCACTAGCGACCTAGTACACACACATTTCGCCGAGTTTAATTCCGTCCCAGAAATAAGTAAATGTTTATACATATGTATGTATAGTAAATTAAATGTTTAGACTGCTTCGATGGCGTCGCGTGGTGGTATTGCTTACGCGGTATGCTATCGTCCTGAGGTCTGTGGCACATCGGGTTCGAGCCCCGGGATCGGACAAAGTTATATTGAATTTTTCAGTATCAGCCCGTAGTCTAGAATTTGTGCCTGATGCCGATAGTAATCTCGTCTCGACATCAGCGCTTGGAGCGGAGGTTGTGACTTTCATTAGCTATTTTGCTAGAGTTAAAAAATGTAAGTGTATTTCACTCAGATACAAGAATATTATGAAACTAAAATGACTAAGGGCGACTTGCACCACTATTACTAACCTACAGTTAGCCCTAACCTCAAGTTAAATTGAAAAATAAATATATGAAGGATATGTAATTCATTACATGTAATTAATGAAATGTCATCATATATTATCGGTAATTACATGTAGTACATTATATGTAATGAATTACATGTCCTTCATATATTTATTTTTCAAATTAACTTGAGGTTAGGGCAAACTGTAGGTTAGTAATAGTAGTGCAAATCGCCCTAAGAATGCCTTACTTAGTATTTAAAAGTTAGAAACAATATATGTATTTCCATATCTCAAATAGAAGATTATTCATTATCACAATCTTAACAAAATTTGAATTGACAATTAACAATTAATCATTAACGATAGACGTTCAGTTGTGAGATGCGATCAGTCGGTACATCGGGACTTAATAAAGCTCACCACGTATGACCATAAGTGCTTTATGATGTGACCATTAGTTGACCCAATTACTGGCGTGTTTCGTAGTAAAGTTATGAAAGCCGAACCATTCTTCGCGTGTGAAAGAGCAGGAAAGTATGCAAACCTCGACTATTAAAAGCCGGACGCCCGGGTCGCGACTCGCGACTCGCAACTCGCAGCATTATGCAGCAGTCATTGCGATGAATCATCGGCAATTAGAATTAAACTCATTTTAGTCATTAACGTTCATGAGCGAGATTGTGAAGTATTTAATGTAACAGTTTTGATTTAATACAGGATATTATCGTTTTAAACGATATGGCTTTCGTGAAATAACAAATGTTATCGTGGCTTGCTTTTATTTGAACTCAATATGGTCACTCGAACACTTTGTTCTGCATTTAAGCGTTATAGAGTAAATCAGAGTAATATTAGTTGACCTTATAGGTGAGAAAAATGTCAACACACATATGCAACACGTTATACTATGTACCTACCAAGACCTACCTACCTTACATGTACCTAACGCAGGGTTTTCTGCCCTAAAACATTTCACAAAACACCTACACAAATCATGGTATTTCTACATTTTTTTGGTCTACGGTCCACTGTTACATGAGCAAGAGACAATGAAAACCTTGTTATGTGTAGGTGTTTTTAGTGTTTTGTTTCGAAAAACATGTGCACGAGACGCCTTTATTAAAGTACAAAAATGTGTACAAACAAATATTATATTCACATATCCTCTCTCTCTCTCTCTCTTTCTCTCTCACTCTCTCTCTTGGCTGTCAACTCCGCATATTCCTTTCTATTTCTTGCCAGATGGTATAGTTCTTCTACTCGTGTAATTCCTGTCCATTCTCTTATATTCTATTCTATATTCACATAAGTATCGTTTAATGGAACCCCCGTAGTCTACGCACTTATCCTGATTTAAACTCGTATAGGAACGAAACGACTGATTGTTTTTATGAAACTTCCGTCCGTAGGGTCGCGAGTCGCGACTCTCGTTCCGAATTGCCACGATAATAAACTGCTATTGGCTTGTTGGTATGGAAATGTGCGATATAATTTAAATTGCCTTTTCGTGCGGGGAGGCGTGTATGAATGAGTTTTTAAAAACATACGTATACATGTGATTACGTGATGAAACAATTCAGGTAAAATATTATGTTGCAATTAACATACCTATGTATGTGGTAACAATGTGTACTGTGGGTTTAGACAAGTGGCTTATGCGCTAGTCGAATAGAATATTTGAATTGAATAAATGTATGGGAATGACATAAGAGTACGCCGCATATAGTGTACTCGGTATGTCAATGCCATAGATTTATTCTACACAACTATTCTATTCGACTAGCGCATAGGCCACTTGTCTAAACCCGCTGATGTGTTACGTTGTTTTTATTTAAACATTTAATACATCAAGTAGGTAGGAATAGTCTGTCACTTTTTCCTTGTGTCACATTGTTTGAAAATGTAAGGGTCAGACTATTCTTGACAATTTGCTCAGCTGAAATGTTTTTATAAGTAAGGCCTAATATGTTTGTAGATATTCACGGGCGGCTCGGCCTCCGGTGGCCCATACGCTTATGTAACATATATATGTGCCGCCTCCGACGGGATAAACCAACTAGGTACACAATATTACATCAGAAATAATACCGCACTTTGTATTGCTTATATAATTAAAACAAGCTCATTAAAACACAGGGCACAGGCAATATGGTACATATAAATATGATAACTGGTGTATAATAATTCAAACTCCCAACGTCCATAGGAATCGTAACATTACAGTTAAAATTCAACCCATGTTTCACAATTGTGGCTATAACAGACGACGACGTTGAGATAAAAAGGCAATTCCGTTGATACGCAACGGTCGCACTATAAAAAGGACTCATCCAATTTGCTTAGAAACATTTTGTCTGTATCGAGGCAGTCTCGTTCATTCCAGACATAGACATGGCCACGGACGCTGGCCCAGACAAAGGGCTCCAACGATTACCATATCTCAGTTTGCTGACAATTTAATTCGATTGGCCTTGGGCCGTTACATTGTTTAAAGTAGAGAAAGTCTGTATTCAATATGTAATATATGAATTACCAGTAGTCGATACATGTTACAGACGTGTCTGTGATAGATAACAATTAGACCTCAGAAATAAATTCCTGAGAAATATACATATATATTACCTTCCGGCAATCATATAATTATCTACTTTATCTTCTTCTTTTAAAAATAATGGCTTACACGCATATGCGGTGATTTAGCCAATGTCAAGGTAAATAGAGCCATTATGTTTTCACAATGACCATGAGACCCAGATGTGGGTGATCTCAAGGCCCTGCTGGGATTATGGCGGTAATTCCTTCCAATCCAGTGCCCCTCAGATGACCTTCACTCGGCGAAAAGACCGAACAACGCACAAAGCAAAACTCATCGAAGATCACCGGTTAAAAATTTTCCACATTATACTGTCCATCTTCACTGAAGTTTGATGCATTAAACCACAACACTTAAAACCAACAAACACAGCTCTAGAGAATAATATGAAATAATTTTAACAAGCGACTCCAACCCTGTCAAACTTCCCGTCAAAAATCCAATTTTCTACTTTATATAGGTTCAAAATATTTTTCTGTAAGTTCGAACAATGCACGAAATACTACCCCCAATTGAATTTACTCTTATTGAACGTTATTGAAAAATAACAACTACGGGCGCATGTAGCGAATTACATAAATCAAACGATCTGCCAATAGTTAATTAACTCTCGCGCGGGCCGTACTATTTTCGTATTATGGAGTATGCCGGGAGGCAGCAGGGAGGCACGTCACGTATTTCAATCCAACCCTACTCTGATAACGTCGGCTGTATTGGCTTCCCGGCATAGGTTGCGCTCATCTCCGGTACAAAATTTTCGCGCACACTTTACCTCCCCAGCCCATGTCTGAGCTACCTGCTACGGCCGTGTCATAAATTAGATATATCTCGGTAAAAAATATTTCTGCTGCGAGTATAACGCTCTTCTCGAATATCCTCATAGTTCGCATTACGCTGGCTCGCCAGCTTTATTAATTATAAATCAGAAAATACGCTAATAACGGTTAAATATGTTATATTTAGTTATTATACAGATTTTTCAAAAAGTTGGTATCGATAATAGCTACACTTAAAAATAGGATGGCTAGTAATCTAACGATTTAAATTTCGTAAGGCTCATAGTTTTTGAATAATGGAAACTTGAATTAGTGACGATATATTTTTTATGGCTTATTGGCTCAGCTGCAGTATACTTGCAAACCACTTATGCATCAACTAGTATACAGAAAGCCATTTCTATGACAATAGCAACGATTTACAGGTTACGCATTCCGATTTTAAAATCTCCATGCTTAATAATTGATTAAAAAATTAAGTTCAATTATTATTTTTTAACATTACCATTGGGGCTTCAAATCGTGCTCTTGTATGTGAATTGCTAATGGTACCAACTTTATAAAACACCCGGTATGTAAAATCAATTTATCCACCTCATTAAACAGCTACATGGGTTCAGCTTATAACCTTTGATATAAAATTCGCACACACATCAAAAAGCCCTTTACATTACATAAGTTACCCTACTTGTATTGTATCAATATAGCAAAAATGTACAAAGCCAACGTTAATTGTGTCTGTCCACATTTATAATTTAGCGGAGTTTAATTAAACAAAGGGAGAACCACGAGAGCAGCCCGAATTACTCGGCCACGGCTCCAAAATCCCGTTACAACAGTTAAACCCAAGCGTATTTCAATTTAATTGAATGACCGACTCGGTTGTTTCCCTTATACGTTGTGTAATGTGTAAATGAAATGTGCCAATTTGCTACATTTTGGAATCACGAGAGAGTTTTAACAGTTTCAATAGCACTACGCATTAACGGGTGGGTAGGCTTGACATGCCTTTGAAATTCTTATCGAGAAATTCTCAGGTAGAAAGAAAGTAACTGAGAGGCAGAGACAACCATGAGAGGGTTTCCTCGTGATGTTTTCCTTCACCGTTTAATTCAATCCATACTGAATACACAATTAACATCAAAAATTTAGAAGTGTATGCTCTTATAGGGCCTGGTGTCGAAGCTCAGGCACTCGTTGTGGCAGTCCGTACCCCTCCCAGCTGAGCTATGAATAATTAAAAGAATTGTTTAGAGTTGAGTAGAAATTTGTCCTTTGTTTTAGCTGCAACCCCGTTGAAAGTAATTTCTATGGAAACTTTTTACTACACCGCGCTAGCGTAACACAATTACAAGAAACTGGAACAAAGAACCTACAACAAGAAGCAACATCTCCCTTTTTTACGCTTTAATAAGTCTATAAGAAACATTCACCGTTGCGAGAGTACGGTGTAAAAAAGAACATAATATATATAAGCTCACACATGTATCCCCGAAGGGGTAGGCAGAGATGAACTAGCGAACTAGAACACCCACATTTCGCCGAGCTTAGTTCCGTCCCAGATGTGATAGGGGGCGAGCCTATCGTCATATCGGGCACAAATTACAGACTCTGTGTAAAAGTTTGTTAAAATTAATTCACCTACTTATAGATATATTTCTTTCTTTTCTTTTCTATCCTATTGTGTCTCACTGCTGGGCAAAGGACTCCCTTATCTTTTTCCACTGTTCTCTGTCATGGGCTATATATTTATATATATACCTATTCTTATTTCTATATATGCATTAATCTTGAATTATAAAATCGGTAAGATATGAGGATAAGAAGGAGGATACATACTCCAGAACACTTTTCTAATAAGTATACATTTGAGGAACAAATTTAATTAAACTACGGGTAACAACCTACTAGTGAGTTGTGACTCTCCCGTGTAAAGGGATCACCTACATCTGGGTCAATTCTCGGCGTTCCAAAATCTCGATACATAATTACAACGCTGTTGACGCGTAGCAAAGCATCCAGAGATCGCAAGTCACCACTCGACAAGTTTTTGACCCAATTCCAGTGGCTTGTCCAGTATTTTAGCGTAATTATGTTTGGGGAAATGTGGAGTTTGCATCGTTAGAACTCGCATAAAAGTATTAGGTCCGTGAGTGTTATGTGGTGGTTTTGTACAAATGGCTTCTGTCCTAGTTTAGAGTAGAGCCAGATTTTGAAAGAATCCTTTCTTACAGAAAGGATTTGGCTTACTTTTTACGACTGGCTGCCTGCCTGAAATTACTGCTGTCTGGGGATCTTGTGTTAGAAAAACAGCACGCCCGACCTGGAAATCAAACCCAGGCCCTCCGGATCACAGCCCATATACACAGCCACTAGACCAAGGCGACTGATTCTAAAAGAATCAATAAAGTAAAATCAACTGAAGTTGAAGTTTCTTCAATTCCGACGTTAAACATAAATCATATTATTTCATATGAAAGCTAAAGAAATGATTACCGTGGTTGAATAATTATGCCGATAAAATCGGTCGTTACGTCATAGTGAATCCAACATAATATGAAAGGTTGGATTTCAGAGGCCGTAAGCAACAGTCCAGACTTCAACCAGAGTAACATCAATTATCACCTCACTACTCACATTATCTCGTAGTTAATTACGAATATGCGCAGAAATAATTCAAGGTTCTATTAAGTAAGGTCATGTATCATCGCGTAAAATTTTAGCAGACGAAAATAGACTGAACCACTTTTTTGCAATACTATAACTTAATATACATTCGAGCGGAAAAGCTGATAAATTTATCGCCTCAAGGGAGCCGTCTATTTAGTCCAACAAGCGGCTAAGGGTTGTTACTGGCTGATTTGCCTAAAAGCCCGAGCGACGCTTTTATCTCGTGTGAGTATTTCTACGGACTACGGAGGTTTTATCGCAGTCATGTTGCAGATTTACAGCAGTGCCAGCAGTCAGGTGCAAGCTTAGCTTTTAGATGCGATCTCTGGTTGGCATTTTATAAGACAACTAGAGAGGAGCATACAGAAGTACTTTAGATAACTTTATCCCTGGCAAACATCGAGTCGTAACATGTATGAAGTTATACAAATAAAATTAGCTTGAAAAAGCACCTAATAATTTAAAAAAATTATGGACCGATTTCAAAACTTATCCGATCGTAACCAAATTATTTGGGACCAGCGTTGAACAAAGCTCTATTAAACACAATAATCACAAGTTTAAAAACTTAGCAGACCGACTTCAAATCTGATCGTAACCAAATTTATATGGGACCACCCTTGAAAGAAGCTCTATCGAACACAAAAAGTATTTTGAAAATCCGTCCACATTGGGCGGAGATATCGCGTAACACATAAAAAAACAGACGAATTGAGGACCTTCTCCTTTTTGGAAGTCGTCGAAAACGAATAGTAACGGTAACACTCCTTACCTGATTGCCATTATACGGGAAAGGTATTTTGCTATTGAATGAAAAGTTGTTCCATTATGGGCTCTATTCTACCTCAACGTACGGTAATTGATCCATTCTCGGAGCAAATCATCACCTTTTAATAATACTGTTCAGAACTGTTCAGAGGTATTTATATGTATTGGTGATTTTAATGTCCCTAACATTACTTGGACTAAAAATAATGATTCTGCTTATGCATCACCGAGCCCTTCATCTGATATAAAATCAAACTTACTTCTTGACTTTTTCCATTTATGTAACCTCCACCAATTTAACATAATACCTAATCTTAATAACCGGTGCTTAGATCTAGTATTCTCTACATTGGACAATTTAGTTGTAAATGAAGCGACTCCCCTTATCCGCTTAGACAAACATCACCCTCCTCTTAAGTTTGTACTTCCGTCTGTTTCTCAAACACAATTCCACGTACCTAAACGTAAGAAGCGACCAAATTTTTATAAATGTAATTATGAAAATATTAAGTCAACCTTATCCAAGGTGGACTGGGATTCATTACTTTCATCCTCAGACATTGATACTAACGTTGCTGTCTTATATAACATTCTTGATAAGCTGATACGTGAGAATACTTGTATGATTTCCAAAGGTCAGGATAACTTCCCCATTTGGTATACACCTGGATTAAAACGATGCATTGCTGAGAAACTTAAATTTCATAAGTTACATAAAAAATATAACAATCCTCGCGATTATGATGTATTTTGTCTATTACGATCTCGTAGTAAACGTCTAATTGTTCAGTGTTACAATAACTATGTATCTACAGTTGAGCAAGCTATGACTTCAAACATTAAATTCTTCTGGAACTATGTGAACAGTAAAAGGAACTCAAACAATTCCATCCCACTATCTATGAAATACGGTGATCTTAGTTCATCTGATGACAAGGGTATCTGTGAACTATTTTCCAAGTTTTTCAGTTCTGTATTTGAAAGTGATCAAGGTAATACCAGTAATTCTTACACTTTACCTCACACTAGTGTTACCACTTTAGACGGCATTGCTATTACCAAGCATAAAATATTAGCCAAGATAAAAAATCTCGATTCGTCGAAGGGAGCCGGTCCTGATGGTTTGCCACCATTCTTTGTGAAACAATGTGCTATAGAACTTGCCAAACCCCTTTACATTATCTTTAACACTTCTTTACGAACTGGGGTATTCCCAAGTAAATGGAAAATAGCACATGTAGTTCCAATATTTAAAAATGGCGATAAGTCGTCTTGTGAAAACTACAGGCCTATTAGTATACTATCTTGTTTTGCAAAGTTATTCGAGTCCGTTGTTTATGATGTATTATATTTCCATGTCAAACCTCTTCTTTCCCCTAGGCAACATGGTTTTGTGAGCAAAAAGTCTACCATAAGTAATCTTCTGGAATATAAAAATTATTTATGTTCAGCCTTTGCACGTAACACTCAAGTAGACTCTATTTACACCGACTTTTCGAAAGCATTTGACAAGGTGGATCATAACATATTATGTTCTAAATTGAAATTTTTTGGCGTTCACGGCAGCTTACTGAGGTGGCTTGAGTCGTATCTTGCCAGAAGAACTCAGCTAGTCGCGCTCAATGGTACTCTATCATCTTCCGTACTGGTAACCTCAGGGGTCCCGCAAGGATCTCACCTTGGACCTCTACTATTTATCATTTTTATTAATGACCTCATCGACTGCCTGAAGTGTCCATGCTTATTATATGCAGATGACCTGAAAGTTTTCAATGAGGTTACAAGCGTACGGAGTGCCATTGATTTACAAAGTGATCTAGACATTATAAGTGAGTGGTGTAAAGTCAATCACATGTTCCTTAACACTCAAAAATGCTTTATCATCTCCTTCACCAAAAAAATTAACAAAATTGAATTTAATTATTCCTTAGACAACCATTCCCTTGAACGTAAAAATGTAGCAAAAGATCTAGGGATCTTATTCGATGATAAACTCTCTTTTCGAAATCATTATGAATATATTGTCAAAAGAAGTTCTCGGGTTCTGGGTTTTGTAGCACGGGTAACCAGGAAGTTTAAAAATCCTCGCAGTCTTCTTCATTTATTTAACGCATTGGTTAGAACGATTTTAGAATATGGAGCTGTCATTTGGTCTCCATTTTACCGTGTTCATATTGACCGGATCGAGAGTGTTCAAAGGACTTGTTTCAGGATAGTTTCTTTTAGATTTAATCTGCACCGGCAATTGAATTCATATAAAGCCAGATTGGCATATTTTCACACTCACTCGCTTGAATCAAGACGTTTCATTAGCGACTTTATTTGTTTATACAAGATTATTCATTCCCTTATGGATTCTCCATCGTTGTTATCTTGTCTTAACTTCAACATTAATTACAGGTGTCGGAAACCAAACGTATTTTCCCTTTTAATATTTCGCAATAATACATCCTACTATAATCCCATTGTACGAATGTGTCGGCAGTATAATGAACTTAATATTAAAAATTCTTCTGTAGATATATATATAAATACGATCACTACTTACAAAAGAGAGATCCGAAATATCTTCAATTAATCAACTGAGGGATTCTTTATATATTTTTATGTTATGTTACATCATCATACGTCATAGTTATTTATCATCTTACTTATTACTTAGTCCGTTAACTATTGGCTATTTACTATTGCTTAAATTTGGTTTATTTAGTTAAAGTCACTTCAATGTACTTAATAATTAATAACGTAACATTACTACCTACTTCGTAATATTGTCAACTCGTCCTCTATAATTAACATTACTTTAAACACAAATTTTGGGTCACAACTAGAACTAAGCATATTTTGTAAGAATAATTGTGTATTAATGGTTGTAACCTGTTTTGTGTGAAATAAATAAATAAATAAATAAATAAATAAAATAAAATAATAAATGAACGAACGAAACGTATCCATGCGATCGATTTTATTTATAGCGTAATGAAATTGGATTGAATAATTAACACTCGTATTTATAATTCTCGGTTACTTATAAATAGCTATTTAATACATTAATTAAAATCTACGATCATCCCACGCCGCGCCTGTGTAAGACTTTGCTGATTAAATTTCTTTGCTTCATTTTTGTGTTCATTTAAAATTCATCTCATACTGTTATAACATGCTACATATTAAATTACAAGATTGAAGATATTTCCAGCTGCTCTTATCCCACTGCAATGTGGGATCAGCGCGACGCAATACACCTTTTGAATTACTTGCCAAGGTTGCAGCAAGTATTCAGCAAAGTTTTTACGACAGCCGCCTGACACCAATCCTGTCTGGGTGATAGAATCGCGGGATAATCATTCAGAAAATTCAGTGTTATCCGACATGGGATTTGAATTTAGCGCCTCCTGGTCTACAGTATAGAGGTAGATAACAAGGAGGCGACGCGATACACTATTTATTGTATCTGATAACACACATACATAAGCTCACGCCTGTATCCCCGAAGGGGCAGGCAGAGGCGCAATAGCCAACTAGAACACACACATTTCGCCGAGCTTAGTTCCGTCCCAGATGTGATAGAGGGCGAGCCTATCGCTATATCAGGCACAAATTCCAGACTCCCGGCTGATATGGAAAAATCCAATATCACTTTGCCCGACTCGGGGATCGAACCCGAGACCTCAGGACAGTAGTCGTACCGAAATACAACCACGCCAACGAGGCAGTCATCTGTATCTGATATTTAATATAAATTCAATTTTGTCAACCACTTGGCTCATCCCAAACCATAAAGGTAATCAACGTGCACGTAAACTAATTTCATGCACTCATGCTAGCCCCGATATGAGGGAACAAACTTCGTTTCACAAGTTGACTGCCCTATTTTACGAAACGTCACAAATCAAAAGCCACAGTTTCCACCACAGTACAGTGAGTCGACGGCTGTAAACCACAGCCGTTGCTCGGTTGGCGGCGGGTCTGTCCGTTGACATTGGACGCTTATTTACGACCCCTTCGAGTCAGTCAAGCCTGGGGAGTTAGCAGTATTATTATAATCTTACTTATACCGATTCCTGTACAAAAATTATCACAAGTTTAAAAATTTTACGGACCGACTTCAAATACGATCGTAACCAAATTTATATTGGACCACCCTTGAAATGAGCTCTATCGAACACAAAAAGAAATTTGAAAATCGCGGAGATATCGCGTAACATACATAAAAATCAGACGAATTGAGGACGACGTAAGACGTAAAAATCAGACGAAGTAAGATTATAATAATACTGCTATAAGACGTTGTGGTGTAAGTGTAACCCCCCTTGTCATGTTATTTCTAGGGATATCAGGATACTCACTTAGTCTTGATCCAAAACAACAAGAGATGAAGTTGAATAAACGGTTATTTCAGTACAGCAAAAAAAAACGAATATTATGAAGTCGAGGCAAACTTCGAACTGTAGATTTGCTTATTGACCTCGTTCTATTCATCGTGATTCGTGAACCAAAAAAGGCAGCAGAAGAGTCTGATATTTTTATAAATCAAAGAGATTTAATATTACTAACTATAGAGGGGCTATCAAGCAAGATTCTATACAAAAAAAATGATCTCCAACTTCAGTACCTCTATCAACCACTTATTACAATTTACAATGCGAGAGCGATTATTACAATTTACACCCTATAATGTTTTGTGAATGGTTAAGAATCACGTAAGATAAGTCTATTATCTCAATATTATTACACTGGCCGACCTGGCGCGCGTATATTTCAAATAAACTGAGCGACTTATGACCACTAGGTCATAACTTTTGGATCACAATTTTTGTGCTGTTGTCCCGTCTATATAGTCTTAAATGTCGTTGTTATAAATGAATATAAACAGGGTCGTAGTTCGAACTTGGATCGATGAATTTGGCTCAAGATCTTGGCAAGTAGCATGATACGAGGCCTACCTAGATACCCAGCAGCGGAACAACCTATGGATGATAACAACGATTAACAGGATACTTAGCACAACCTCTCGCCGGGTTATTTTACTTCAACTTGAATCGTTGCAATAAAAACTTCATTCCAGTGACGAACAACGGGACGTCAACCAATAAAAAGCTAAGCTAAAATGCAAGCAAGCGTGTGACCGAGTACAATAGGCTGCACAGCGCGGCGTACATTGACGGCTGCCGGATCTAGTAGGGCCGGGAGAGGAGCGTTGCCGCAGACCTTACGTAACCAACCACCCTCTCGCGCCTCCTCCGCACCCCACATTGACACTTCCGATACCCACCGCCTGTCGCCGTATTTGCAATGTGCATTGAGTTTCTGCATGCCGAAATTCATCAGTCTAGTATAGGACAACTGATAATAGTCTATTCATTTAACGGTAATGCGATCGTGGTAGTGGGCGAGTGGCGGTACTAATGTGGGCGGCCACATTTATCGACAAAAGGTTATTATGTTTGTAGACTTCGTGATCAAATGTTCTTATTAGTTCTCACCCACACATAATTAAAACAGACGAACTAATTCATTATAAGTTTTAAAATGAAATAAAAGTAACTGGTACAAAATGAAATACGACGCAGCTGAGTCTTCATCAAATATATCCATAGTTCATTGAGAATTACCTCCATCTCTTTACACATAAGCTCACGTCTGTATCCCCGAAGGGGTAGGCAATGGCGCACTAGCCAACTAGTACACCCACATTTCGCCGAGCTTAGTTCCGTCCCAGATGTGATAGGGGGCCAGCCTATCGCCATATCGGACACAAATTCCAGACTCCGGGATGATATGGAAAAATCCAATATCACTTTGCCCGACCCGGGGATCGAACCCGAGACCACAGGACATTAGTGATACCGAAATACAACCACGCCACCGAGGCAGTCCATTTCTTCATGTTGTTTATAATGTGGTCGAGAAGAAACTCGACATAATTGAAATTAAAAAGACCGACCGACTCTAACTAGAAGCCAAAAACATGTTTCATTATTTAAACGAACTCACAATTTACTCGAGATCGGGGGTGTTTATAGGCGGTGTCGACTATTTGCCATCAGGACACTCGCATGCTTTGTTCATGTAGTAAATAAATAATGAGACCCACAAGAACGCGATACGGTGATCCATTCCGAAACGAAATCGGGACTATTTTATCACCTGCGACAAATGAGACAGTAAAGGGCCCTTCACCGTCCGTCACACGTCCCCTGAATCCTCAAAATTCATTCGACCCTAATAACAGGTCCTTTCTATACGAGAACATCGAAGTAGTCGCAATATTTGCGGGACAATACTCTCGTGAGCAGACTGTGAAATTCAATGATTTCAGTTTTACAACTCAACCGTGGAAGTTTAGAATTCTTTGAATCCAAACTTAACCTACTCAAAATGCCGTATATACCGAGTGTTTCATAAAGTTGGTATCTACAACAATTCCACATACAGGGAGAACGATTTAAAGTGCAATGGTAAAGTTAAAAAATAAAAATTTTATTTAATTTTTTTAATCAATATTAACCAAGGAAATTTTTAAAATCGGAATGTGAACCTGTAAATCGTCGCAAATAGCAAAATAATGGCTTTGTGTATGCTAAAAATAATTAATTACCCCATAGGTAGTTTGTAAATGTGCTGCAGCTGACCCAGTGAGCCAGCAAAAAGTTTTTCATCACAAATTCAAGTTTCCATTATTCCAAAACTATGAGCCTTACGAAATTTTAAACTTTACCGCTAGATTGGTAGCCATCGCCCCTTTAAGTGAAGTTATTATGGATACCAACTTTATGAAACACCCTGTATAAGCATACTAATTAAGAACGTGTATTACTTTATGTTCGTACTTAATACGCAATAATATACACATCAACTGTTTTCAAATAACTTTGCGATATCTGTACCCTTTTTTTGAGCCTCTGACATCTGCCAAGGCTCAAGACTCAAGAGCTTAGCGTGGAGATAATTTGAGCGATAACATTGGAACAAGCGTACCATGTTTTCAAATTCAAACCGTATTACGGGTTACAACATCACGTATCTGTCGTCAGGATCCCACGTAAGGCCGGTAGGGCGCGTCTTCGCCCTTGTTTACAATTAATTGCCAAAGGATACGTTGTCACACTCACGGTATGGCATACGGCATACAAACATTCATCACGTATCTACTGTGTAGTAATATTATGTGGAGAAGAATTATACAACTGCTTGTTTACATTTTATAAGCAGCGATAACTCAGTTGGGAATGGTACGGACTGCCGAGACAAGTGTTGGAGGTTCGAGACCAACCCCAATATGGAGCATACACCTCTGACTTTTCTATGTTAAGTGTATTTTCATTGTGAAATATCGCTTCATATAACGGTGAAGGAAAACATCGTGAGGAAACCTGCATACCTGAGGATTTCTTCACAGGAATTTCGAAGGTATGTGAAGTCTACCAACCCGCATTAGGCCAGCGTGGTAGACTAAGGCCTAACCCATCTCATTAGTAGAGGAGGCCCGTGCCCAGCAGTGGGACAGTAATATTACAGGGCTAATATTATATTATTATTATTTGTTTACATGTAGTACATACAGTACAGAAACAGTACAGTACAGATTTGGATAAAGATATTTAAATAAGTTGTACAGTTACCGTTGTACATTTTTTATGATCTAAATATGACTATTTACCCGACTGCCACGGAAGAAGAGTAATTTTCTATATAATTAGACAATTAATTTTAACAATAGCAACTTGTAAAAATGAACTTGACTAAGATCGATAAGGTTTTAGTAAAAGTACATGATGCTAGCTGGTTAGGTACTTAACACTTCTTAGTATGTAGTTATGTACCAAGATGCTATTATAAAACAAAGTCGGTAGTAGAGTAAAATTTATCATCTTAATCTAATCTGCATAATGAAGACCGCAACAAAAAAGTCGACTTATGTAAGCAATGTCTGTAGACTTCATGGTAAATAGGCACATTTGCAATTTATGTAAAAGCTCTGATTTTTAATATCTGCTATTAAAATTGATAAGCTAACAAGTATGTAGGTGGATCATACGATGGTAAGTTATCGCCAACGTCTCAAAGCACCCACATTATTAGAGGAATTACGGTTAATACGCCAACCTTTGGTATTTGTATGGGGAGTGGGTAATTTGTTCGGTCGCTGTACCACCCTTCAGCCATCCTACACTGATTCATTTTTATCACTAATAATAAAATATATGGAAATTACCGACTACTTATAGCCACCTACACTAACGCCTTAGCATACTGTTATCAACAACAATAATAATTTGACTATCAACAAAGGCAGATAATGTAGAACAGGACACTGCTAAGTCCGACATCCAAATAAATAATAAACACATACCTGTAATAATTACAAGCACACAGACTATTCTTCGTTTTGTATTGACTGGCATGACATAATAGTATAGTTATTTGACATAATATTTATTTATTAATAGGTATTCTATTTTACTTTAATTTTTTTTTTATTTTTTTTACAAAAGTCAACCGATCGACCAATTTGAAGAGTGTATGCCATCAACTCTGTAAAATTTAATAATTAAGTACATTGTTTTGACATAGATATAAGGATATTTTGTAAGTATGGATTTATGCATCCTACAATGCTGCATTATTTCTATCATACTTACAGTACCTTATACTTTTAGTGGTATTTTGAGAATGCATAAATCCGTATAAAATATAAAATGTAAAAATTAAATGAGTTGTATCTTGTAAAATTGAGAAAAAAAAAAGGAAAATCCATTGATGATGAAAAAAAAAAGCCCGGAGTTTCTTTCCGTCTTTCTTCTTCGGGTCGTCATCCGTAGGTAGCTAGAGAAAGGCTGGTAGGTTAGCTAGGATAGGGCCTTATAGTCCACGGCGTGATTTTCCTTACTCACATTTCCAGTCAAATCCTACAAGCTTCCTATTTTATTTTCCCGTCAATTCCCTGCTAGCATTCCTGCCATATCCCGTTCGTTCCCTTTCCTACAAATCACAACCATTTAACTAAGCCCCATCCCTGATTTGTGTCCATACCTGCCTGCTTGTTTTCTAAATTGATAGTGTTGTAACATGATTATTATTATATAAATGTATCTAGACCTTGTTGTGACCTGTCATAAGTGCATTTGATGTGCCTACGTGACCAATAAACATTTTTATTTTATTTTATTTAGACTGCATTAATATTAATGATAATGTTAAATATTCCATTAGAATAGATTAATGTGCTGCACATCTCGCATAACAGCAAAACGACAGGCTCTTTGAATATTCCAGATTCGCAATAAATAAACAAGGACTTGAGATATTTAGATTAGTAGTTACTCATCAATCAATAGAGGTTGCGTTCATCTGACAGAAAATAGCTCCATTCTAGAGGAATATTACCATTATGTTCTGCACCCCTAGTACGAGTTAATGCTTCTCGAAAACTATGATAGTTATCGTTGAAACTCCATACATTTTACTTGTAGCGCCGCTTACGGAAACTACAATGAACTAAATAAATGTTAGTTTTCGAGAAGCATTAACTCGTACTAGGGGTACTGTATCCTTTACGATTTAAAGCTACTGTCTTCTATTCTAACACAGACAAGCGTATATATAATATACATAATGTTATTCGTATACATATATAAAGCATTTGCCCTTTACGGCTTTATATATAATATACATAATGTTATTCGTATACATATATAAAGCATTTGCCCTTTACGGCTTTATATATAATATACATAATGTTATTCGTATACATATATAAAGCATTTGCCCTTTACGGTTTTCATAAAAATATGTAAACAAAGTTCTGCAAATGTTGTTTAAGTAAGTCCAAGTCCAATTTCCATAACTAGTTTCACAACTCAGTGTACAATTTCGTTTGTACAGGAAAGACGCATTATAAATACAAAGAAAAGGAAGTTCAACCGCGGCGGTCTCGAAATTCGCCACAATTTCAATAAAAACTTACGTTTATTTTAAGGGTAAATTGTATTTCTTAACATCTTTCATCTGGATTCTGGAAAGAAAACTGGCAGGAGGTGAGTCTTCGCCGTATCTATTTATAAGCATTTTAACTACCGATGCTTAATTAAATGATAGTTGCTTAATCTTTGTTGTATTTAATACAATGTAGACATAACAAAGGCATTTCATCCAGTAAAGTCTTCACTGGATAAAATTTTACAAAAATATTGGCACAATCACTTCCGGCGCGACGAATCCATTTTTTTAAAGAAGAAAGAAAATGACATATTCCGACATAGTCACGGATACAAGCTCAGCGGGTTTAGACAAGTGGTTTATGCGCTAATCGAATAGAATAGTCTCGAATAGAATAAATGTATGGGAATGACATAAGAGTACGCTACGTGCGGCGTACTCTTATGTCATTTCCATACATTAATTCTATTTGACTTTTCTATTCGACTAACGCATAAGCCACTTGTCTAAACCCGCTGATACTATAACAAACTATAGACTAGAAAGTGAAACCAGCTTAGCTTCCGCTTTAACACGATATCAGACACTTCCGCGTTGTACACCATACACTCCAAATTGCGGGTGAATAAATTCCCAACTATCTGTTTTAAATTGGATAGTTGGGAATTTGTTCACCCGCATTTAGATTACAAGAAATTCGTTTGTACAAAAGGAACGCGAAATACGACCACTCTGGCATCGAAATGGCATCGAAAAGCATCTGTGCCAGGCCACTTAAAGCAATTAAGAATTACATTATTTAAGAAATAATTATACAGTTGGCTTGTTGATTGTAATGTCTATAGTTTACAAGAATTTCTAGATCAAAAATGTTAATACTTAGCTAGTACTTACCTGCCCTGCCCTACATTTAAGTTAAGCCTTGAAATTTGCATGCTATATACTGTTTTTAGCAAAACATGTACGTAGGAAAATTTAATGTAACATCTTTTATACCGTGTTTTACGCAAATAAATTATATTATTATTATTATTATTGAAACAGGAAAAATATAGGCATATCAATAAGGAATGATATCACGGCTCCATGACTTTTACAAGAATAAAAATTGTTCCATCGTGGGCGTTGTTGCGTCATCTTTATTACCGACTGTTGATTCCAATGTGAACGTAATCCGTCCATCATTTACAATGTTTTTGAATACACGTAGCATAGTTTAAGAACGCTGCATTATATCCTTTTACAAATTGACCAGTGGTAAGGCATGTCTTATACCTAATATACAAGTTATTATTAGTACACACTTCTACTTGAAATAACATTGTTATTTTTCCTTAAAGTTGACTTTAATTCATAAGTTCATAAAATATTTGAGGTCTCGGGTTCGATCCCCGGGTCGGGCAAAGTGATATTTTTCCATATCAGCCCGGAGTCTGGAATTTGTGCCCGATATGGCGATAGGCTCGCCCCCTATCACATCTGGGACGGAACTAAGCTCGGCGAAATGTGGGTGTACTAGTTGGCTAGTGCGCCTAATGTATCTAATATCATCACATCGGAAGGAGTATACTCTCAAGTCTCTGCTTACTACAGTGATAATTTGTTCGTCGACAAAAATGCAATGCATTCGAAATGTTTCGTGTGGAGATATCCGACTTCACAGTAGGTTTTATAGGTTTTTAATAAAAGAATATTACGTCGTCTTCTGACTTATGGACGGAGACTTAAGTACTAGGTACGTAAAGTTTGAATCATCAATAACAAGAAATATTTACAATTTTTTAGAAACACGAATTTACCTCTATACACACAAATGAACGATTGACTATAATAATAATAATAATAAATAAATACACCCAACAGTCACACACCTACATCTACACACTAGGTATAACCTGTATCGTGGGTGTCATAGACTATGAGAGACCTTCGATCTCACAACACCCAGACTTGAAACAAATATCTGTGGGCCACACAAACATTTGTCTCAATGCGGGAATCGAACCCGCGGCCTCTCGCTTCCACGCTTTCCCGGCTACTCGCCCGCTGCGCCACGGAGGCTATCAATATGTATGTAGGTATATTCTTATGGCAATATAAAAACTAGAAGACACCTCATCCAGAATTTCTTTTTACTTTCGTAAGTGGAACTTACTACATTAAGCAACATTACAGAGTCATTCTCAATTCAAAGCCATCGTCTGAGAATACACTTGAATCAGCGTTTTGACAAATGGATTTTCCGTACCGCAATGAAAACACGAAACTATATTATATATCACCTTTTCCTCGTTGATCTTGTATAGTGCAATTTATCCATTTTCTTAAGCAACATTGGAGTTAAGTGGCGAGGTGTGAGGGGAAGATGTTATCGACTGCTCCATATTAATGCCCGTATTACAGAAACAGATTAGGCATGGATCTAGATTCAAAGCTAGTATTTCCGTACGATATTTTTTTAAATTTGATTAATATCTATGTATTCTTGATAATATGGTATGCCTTAATCTTTGGTGAATTATATGCGATTATGCCGATATAGAAATATTGGCTTAATTAAATCTTTAAAGGTTATTTTACACATATTTTCGGATGCTTCATAGGGGGTCGACGTCAAGCCGACGGCCGATCGTAAAAACTAAGATTAATACTCTTTGCAACATGCTCGAAAAAATTGCGCCGACCCCACATTAAGGTGGGATAAGGGCAGGCAGAAAAAAATAATAATGCGGAACAATGACGACGGCAGTCAATGACAAAATCTCATCAGTCGCATTGGCACAGGCTCTTTAGGAAATTTATACTTTTACACAGGTATCTACATAGGCCCATAATGGGGACTCATGGAAAAGACTTGGATGAATGGTTGGTGTCTATAAAAGTGGTTACATGAAATTGTAGACACAGATGATCCCACTGGAAAATTCAGATCCCTTGTCCGCACAACACCCCTCGCTTCGAGTAATATGAGTTCCACAATTTCAAACAATGTTACAAAGAACCTCAATTACGGACGTGATCAATTTTCTATTTAATTAACAAGAATGAATATCATAAAACGGCTATAACGCGTAAAATCGCGTTGTTATCTCCCATTATTATTAATTCATCAATGCAATTTGACCGCTTAATCACTATGAACTTTCCTGATTACCGTTGTTATGTTTACATAAACCCGAACTGATAGTAAACGACTAGTTTGAACTTGGGCGCTTGGAATTAAAACACAGTCTGATGTTTCTATTTAAGATGATTTTCATTGAAGGATAAACCATTAATATAGTTAACAACGTGCAAAAAAAGTTAAATTAGTTTTTATTTTCAAAACATATTGATGATAGATAACCTGTCGCCTGTCCATAAAGAGGTCCATAATCGAATTCCAGTAATGGTAGTAGCATACTAATCACTGTACTAGAGATTAAATTGTTAGAGAACTCAGATTCAGATCAACAAACTAATAGGAATTTACACCTTGTTACCATAAACTAAAACATTTCCTAATTTGTAATATTTACTGAAACCCTTTATTAGTAATATTTCATCCTGATGATAAACCGGGTGGTAAGCATCGACTTATACTATGTAATGCGACGTCATCATCATTATTATTTCCATGATTTTACAAAAACTCGCAAGTCACATCTAAGTTCTACTCGGGAGTCGCGCCAATTCGAAGCCAAAAGAAAAGTCTTCGGTAATATTGAGCCACGTTAAAATTGAATTTATACGTGTAATTTATGGATGCACACGTTTTACTGCACCATTTTCAATTATTAAGTTTTGCTTGCGTTTATTCACGCAGATAGCAATTTCCATATTCAAAATCAATACTCTATTCATATACGAGTATGGAATTTACATTTCAACCGTTTTATGTACATATTTAACTTATTATGAAGCTAATTAATAAATAAATAGGTGATAATATGTATTATGCGAATGACAATCGTCGTCACTAAATCACTGTTTAAATAAATGCAAGTTTGTTGGTTTGGAACTTCTGTTTGTTTTAAATAGCTATTGTTAATGGGATGTCGGATTGGTAAATTTTTAAATATTCCGGAAATATTACGAGAAAAAGTTTAAAACAGATGCCGGTACATATGTAGCTAGGTACTACAAAGTTAAAGCAAACAATATTATGTCGACACCGATACGTCAAATAAAATACTTTGGCACACAGAAGCAACCTACAAATGCAAAGTGGAGGCTTTTTGGATGATCGCCAATAGAAATAAGGCTGGCAATAAGCTAATTGCAAAAACAGCAACCGAATAGGGTCAACTACGGAAAACAAATAGACAAGTGGTGTATAAGACTATGACAGGAGTTGAAATAGTCGGTTATCTCTGGCTTATTAGGACCACGACGACAATATTGTCATAGAAATGTCCATCCGACAATAATCTAGAAATCCCTGATAATTATACTTCCATTTTGAGCTCAATTTTCAATAGCCAGGTATTTTTTATCAGGAGGATAATTCGGCGTTTTGACTGTGGTTTTGACAGTTTATGTAATGTAACGTCTGTCAAAACAAAATTAACGCTTAGAAAAATAATAATAATAGTCATTAAGGCTCAATTGCACCACTATTATTAACCTCGAGTTAGTCCTAACCGCAAGTTAAGTTACATGTCATTCATACATTTTCTGTCAATTTAGCTTGCGGTTAGGACTAACTCTAGGTTAATAATAGTGGTGCAATTGAGCCTAAGTACTTTTGTTGTCTGACTAGCTATTTTTTTGAGTAATGATTTATTAAACACTGTCGTTGGCAAAATCATCAAACTTTGATGGAGGCCATATTTTTTAAATAAAGAAGAAGAAGAATTACCGCTGAGAAATAAAACAACTACCGTTTCAAAAATAACTACGACAATATATACGATAAAAAAGACAATAAATAAATAAAATAAAGTTAAATGAATAAGATATAATTTATTAAAATATATTACGTAGTTTTAACCAAGCCAAAAACCTTTATTAACACATACCAATTGCAGATACCAACATAAGCTCGCCAAATATGAATCAATCAATAATGCACTACATAGAGCTACAGATATACAATAGTACACAGCACCCACCGACGAATGGAATAAGTTGCTTGCATTGTTACAAAAATTAAAGTTATTTGCACGCTGACCGAGCGTACGTGAGCAACTCAAACAATAGTCTGTACTCTGAATAATATCCAGTTATGCATTTTGCAATCTGCACACAACATAATCTGAACAGAATCTGAATAAGAATGGCGAAGAAATGAATTTAACCAATTGGTAGCTAATATCAATAATACAAAAAAGATATTTCTGAATGAATGATCAATCCGAATGCAGATACAGCTTTTCACACTTTTAACATAATGCAAAAGATATATTTAAAGTTTAAACTCATTCATCGACAACCAAGCGATACGAGATTCTAAAAATAAACTGCGACGCACAAGTGAATCAGCTGGTTGAAAACGCATGCAACTGACGTACTCGTAGAATCTCATTATGCCCTTTCAACTTGCAATACATCAGTGGCAATACACAACCTCTTTAGATCTTGAAAATGGAGAAACAATTTAATTTTCTACCCTATCGCTAAATGAAAATTTAAACATGAAAAACCACTCAGAGAATCTTTCCTAGCAAATAAGTATTACACTACAAAGTCAAGTTTTTTGAAGAAAGATAGGTATTTAACTGTTACATACTTGTAGAAACGAACATCCGGCTGATCGGGGAGATTTTAGCACGGAAGTGCAGAGGTCTTAAACCGACTTGAAAGGATTTAGCAGGAATAGTTACTAGATAATATGCGGCAATTTTTGGGAACTTACAATAAATTTTATACACACACATCAGATTTTACATTTTATACTACATTCACATTTTATACTATAATACACAGCTCAAAAGAAGGAACATAATAGGTACTATGTTTAATAGGAAACCCCCGAATGATCTTATTGGGGAAAACAATTTACCAATTTCCCAACAATATTTCAAAGTAACATCAGAATTTTATGAGTAGATGTTTTGATTTTAGAATGACGTAATGCCTGGTGAAAACCTCCGTAGTGGTAATAATTCCGACAAATCACGTCGGGGTCAAACAGTAATGCCAGTGTACCGGCATATGTGGAGGCACATAATGTCTCGACTCTCGATGGACCTTATTCAGTGTTTACAAAATCGTTTAAAAAAAATAATGGAATAACATAAAATAATAAATCAGGTTGCGTAATCACTGCGCAATTTCAATAACAAATTATATTGCAAGTTGTTATGCTATACCTATTTAAAATTCAATACAATGTATTCGAATTCGATGATGGGGAAATGATTTACGATGCGAATCTGACGGCCGCGGCCGCGGCTTGGCGCCGATCAGAGTGAGTCAAGTTTTGTGAAGGCCGAGCGCCGGATGCCGCCTCGTCAGCTGATAACACCATTTGCTAACTTAGTTAACTGTATCATCGCGTATACATGACTTCACGTGAGATCACATTGCACGATGTTGCTGATCGAAACGGTTTTAAATCATACTAAAGGCTCGTGTAGCTGTGTCCTGATTTGTGAAAATAATTTTGCGTATATTGAATAAAGATTATTATACAATGTATCACAATGACACGATAAGACTGCAAAACAGTTGAGGCATCAATGTACAAAAATAAATCTATAACTCTAGTTAGCAAAAATACATAGCATAACATTTATAATAATGGCCAAGGCAGAGTTCAGAGAAAAATAGAGTAGACGACAATTATAAAATTCTCTATCCATCCTAATGTTATTTATTAGAGGCCTTTGTTCGACTGACTACACACGACACGAAGTAGAAATCATTTGGTTAAAGAAAGAACAATATAATTATTCGTAAGTTTAGTGCAAAGCCAATATAAGATAATTATCTCGACTGAGCATAGCAGTTGGCCTCCGAGGCCTTTTCTGCGTCATGTCACCGGATAGAAAGTCACCGGGGGACGGGTAGCGCAAGCAGTATTTAATGTGAATAATTCTTATCAAACTTATTGCAAATTTATCATTTTATTAATGTTACTATTTTCGCCTGTAGCTTTGCTTACGTGATAGGTTTATCTCTTCGGCCTTTCTATTAACCTTTCCCCTTAAAACTAATCAGTACTTTGCGTGATTCAGGAAACGATGGACATCTATCAAAATCTATCTTTTATTTTTATACCAAGGTTAGATTTTAAAGAAATAAATGAAGGCGTGTGTATGTATGTAGATGTAAAACATATATTCTTGTAACATGGCTATTTATTCTTAATTATTATTATGGCAATACTTGTGGTCTGCGAAATAGCAATGCCTGTGAAGTTTTGCTTTACTCAAGCTAGGTGTTATGAACTCAGTTTACCGAGCGTTTCACTCGAGACCCTCAAGGAAGTATAAATTGACGTCGCCGTTAAAAATTAACTCGACTAATACCTACCTTATTTACACATTTATGGCGTTATATTGAACTTGTCTATGGATAGAACGTGCACTGTATCTATGTAGGCTTCATTATGCCGGTGGCTCTTAAATACTACAGGGTGTTTAGTATTTTTCGTGCTTCATTTTTTAATCTCTATTCTTCTAATAATAATTACCAAAATAATAAATCATGATATTGGGATTCGGAAGTAAATTTGTTGTGTCACTTATCATTATTATAATATATTATATACATATTTCACAAGCACTACGTAGACAGTTTTTTATTTAGGGTAGAATATTGATATGTATAAGGATAAATCGTTGCAAGTATCTACATGTACGAGGCAAAGATTCATGCGTAAACTTGAATTTATTAAGGTTTATTATTTTCAGAGCACGTAATTCCCATCAATAAATTAAACTCATAACTTTTCCTGACACACAAAATGAAATGTCGTGCACATTTTACCGCCCAAAGGAGTATTGCGTGTATGACGTAATTCATTGTAGGGAACGCGTTTTTACACATCGACTGGTCCTGTTTCCAACTTGATTATCACATAACAGAGAATATGAATAATCATAAATCATTCAAGTTGGGTTAATACACGATTTAAACTTTTGGGAATGTAGTAATTCAATCAAGGCTTTTAAGACTATTTATAAAAAAAGGACTTACAAGAAAAGGGGAATAACCATTTTCATATTAGGTACTATTTTTGGAGTTATTTATGGATGACAGATCAAAGCCCAATAATAACATAAGTAGCTAAGTTTATGAGAAATAAGCGCAATACTTCCAATTAGAACATAATTAATAAAACAACATTATTGCCTTACATTGTACAAAATCTACAATTTTGTATACATTTTAACAATTGGAATAAAATAATGTAAAAAATTAGTCATCTATGGCACTATGGCATACTCAAATAATTACCTTAAAAACAACACCTGTACCCTGTGTAATGTATATGTAGGTAAATGTTAGGTTCACCTTATCAGTGGCGGATTTGCAGAGTTAACCACTCTAGGTACCCGGTACTAGCTGCTGCGCCTTTTAACTTTTTTTGTAAAGGACTTCAAAAAATGAGGGGCTTCCCATTTTTAATGTAGATAAGATTAAATGGAAAGGAATACAGTTAGCAGTCTGGTGATTACTGACGAGAGCGGTCTCATGGTGTCGAAATTCCGTGTCACTAGGGCTGGCCTGAGTCAGGCCTGCGCTACCCACTCAACTCCCGCATGCACCAAGTAGAAGGTTATACTACATAATTACCTAGAGTAGTTTTGCCAACATTTTTATTTCGTGTTTGGCTGCCTCTAATATACAGTCGCCCTAGGCCTGGGCCTAGTTGGCCTTACGAGAAATCCGCCACTGCACTTAATTATTATTAAGATAATTATTATTAAGATAATTATTAAAAGATGTTCTATTAAGAGATATGATTAGTCTAATATAATTCATGAAATAAAATAGATATATTCTGATCCCAGTTATGTAACCCATTGGAGTCGGCACATATATATTAGATAAGTGTCTCGGTCTCCAGAAGCCAAGCTGGCCGTCACTCATTAAGATTTCAGACTTTCTGCAAGTGTTATTGAAAGAAAACAACTGCACATATTGATCATAACCAATACCAACAATGACATCCTACTAGTGGCGAAAATTATAGTTTTGCATTAATGCAGAATGTACTATTTTATCGCACAAACATTATCAGTTGTTTAATCTTTGTATCTTTATAAGTATATCTCATGGCGCTGTAATCAAACACTTTGACAGGGAGATATAATATGTATACCATTTTTTCTTTGTCATGGTATATTTTGTATATCATATTTAAAGACATACCTACTTGTTTTTATTTTCTAAGGGCGACTTGGCGCTATTGCTCATCTAGAGTTAAACCTAAACTCGAATTTATTCTAAGCTCATTCCTATATATAAATCAAGATTTATCTAAGTGTTGTAAGTTGGTCTAAAGGTTATTGATATTTAAAGTCCTTTGTTTCACCAATCAGTTTTTAAAATTGCAATATTTTTACATGTCAAATCTATTGCTCTTCCTCATTTTACCACACATTAATTTGGTATCTGTTTGCTTTTATATGCTTTTTTTTAACATTCACATATACAATGATGTATTCCTTTTTTATCAATTAATCTGTTGGAGGCGGCACATATTTATGTTATAAGTGTCCTGGTCTCCAGAAGCTGAGCCGCTTGTCACTAGTTAACACTTTTTTGGGGTTACCACTACAATGTGGGGTCGCACAACAAACTTTTCCTGGCAAGTTACAAAAATGATCCAGTTTTATTTTTCCAACTAGCTGCCTGCCCAATATAAAACCCATTTGAAGGAACCACCATCTAAAGTTATGCAGAAGTTACTATTCACATGAATAAATTTAATTACAATAAAGATAGCATATTCAAGATGGTTGACCCCTCCCATTTATTGGGATTTAGAATCCGTGGCTGACATTATTTTTAATAAACAATGTTAAAGATCTGAAATCATACATCATTACAACAGCAAATAAGGTATTAGTTTTGAGGTGACATATTCTACTTAATTTCTCAAATAATAGGTAAAATGTACCTATATCAGTTTCCATGATAGCTGTATGTATGTATATGGGTACAATATTAATATATATTATCAATATTAATAATATATAATGCATTGTTCTTTATGTAATATTAACAGTTTGTTATATTCTTTGTTCACACTTAATTTAGTTGCTGTAAAGAGAAATTGCTGTGTATTTGGGTCGGAAAAGCAAGTACTTTAGTGAGGTTATCCAACTGTGAAAATCTCACAAGGTTGCGCCGTCAAAAACAATGGCACAATGCAGATAAAGTAGGTATTCGGCAAAACTGCAGAACGCAACAAATTGTCTCGCATCAATGACAGCTATCATTCAGTGGAGTCGAATCCGGGGTGGGGCGATGAACATAAAACCCTCAGAAATTGTACTATTCTTCCGAAGTTCTATTTCCTCATCTAAATATAATGGGATAAACGCCTTTGTTACACTTGACTAAAGCAGAGCATTATTCCAATGCTATTTCCACACGAATTCGAGGTCATCAGTGAGACCTATGGTTATAGCAACGCTTACAAACTAAGGAAAACTAACTTACCGCTTGGAGCGCCGCAAACCTGTCCTTCGTCATCCTTTACAGAAAATCACACACCAAATAAATGTTTTATCTTGTTACACAATCCCATTCACAGATATTTTCCTAACAAACGTCACTAAACTAAAGGACACGAACACTACGTTCACTTCACTCAAAAAATCGATACACACGAAGCGAACAAAACTTCGCTACCATCTCATGACAGATAATATGAAAGTTGTAGATGGCGCAACTGTTCGTACTCGTTAATGACGTCAAAATACCTGTCGTTAAAACAGCACTGTGAGTTTGAGTCAACCGAGTGTTTTGATAAAATTAATTATTAAAACGAATACCTTAAACTTTATTTAATAATTTTAAGTTACTTAAAACAAATAACATTACGTAACAGAAATAAGATCAGTCTTTTTATGGATCATAAAAAAAATACGTTGAAAATATTAAGGTGGTTAATTGACTAGGTAAGCATTGCGCTTGTCATTGTCAAGGAAATCTTCCGTTTAGTCAAGTGACGCCATTGTGAGCCGTAACGACTTGTGCTTGCGACAAGTCTAATCTCAATTTTCTTATACAATCCCGGTAATTAAAGTTTATATTTTCTGTAATTCGCTTGCTTATGTGTCGGTCGTAATATTTAGCATATTATTTATTTAATGGCTTCAGTAAATTGAGTGTAATTTGTGTTAATGTCCGGTGCCATTGAGCTAAATTCCTGTGAGGGCGATTGAGCGCCATTCAGTGAAAAGTTAATACAAATTCAAGTTGTCAGTTTGATACAATAATTAAATTTAAACAATTCCCCACAATCAATACGTTTTAAATAGTTGTGACTATAATATTAAAACTTGGCAGACAAGTATGCTGTTAATGTGATGTTTTTTCTGGAACCTACGTCATGGATTAGTTTGTAACAATTTATTTTAATATTGTTTAATTATTTCAGATATAAATCACAAAACCCGCAATCATGGCAGATGATATGCCCACATTTAAATGCGTGCTGGTCGGAGATGGTGGTACTGGAAAAACTACATTCGTAAAACGGCACTTGACTGGAGAATTCGAGAAGAAATACGTCGCTACTCTAGGTGTCGAAGTACATCCGTTGGTATTCCACACAAACCGTGGGCCTATTCGGTTTAACGTATGGGACACTGCTGGTCAGGAGAAATTCGGTGGTTTACGAGACGGTTACTATATTCAAGGACAATGCGCTATCATAATGTTCGATGTAACCTCTCGAGTCACCTACAAAAACGTACCAAACTGGCATAGGGATTTAGTCAGAGTTTGTGAAGGCATTCCAATCGTTCTGTGCGGAAACAAAGTCGACATTAAGGACAGGAAAGTCAAAGCCAAAACCATTGTATTCCACAGGAAAAAGAACTTACAAGTAAGAACAAATTTTGACATAAAGTCTTTTGAGATTTGCATATTCATTTTTATTTTTTTTATTCGGGCACGGCATAGTGACTACACTGCACCTGATGGTAAGCATAGTGTAGTAAAAAAAAAACTAGTGACGGTAGGTGACGACCACTGATAAACCCATTGTTTGTCAGTGGTCACAAACCATTGGGTTTATCAGTGGTCGTCACCATCAAGCCGGCCTATTTATGCCTTCATTTTCACTTCATATTGAATCAATGTTTGTCTGCATATTTGTTGTTGGAGCAGTGTATTTGTACATAAGCTTATGTCTGCATCCCTGGAGTGGTACAGAAAGGTGAACTAGAGCACCCACATTCCATCTTGATTAATTTTACAATAATTCTGTATTTTGAAGTTACCCTGCATATTGTTAAGGTCCTGTTGTGTGGAATTTAAAAGTAATGCTATTTTTTTTGTTTCAGTATTACGACATCTCTGCCAAGTCAAACTACAACTTTGAAAAGCCTTTCCTATGGTTAGCTAGGAAATTGATTGGTGATGGAAACCTTGAGTTTGTCGCCATGCCTGCCCTTCTGCCACCAGAAGTCACGATGGATCCTACATGGCAGAACCAAATCGAGAAGGATCTCCAGGATGCACAGAACACAGCCCTGCCCGAGGAAGATGAAGACTTGTAAATATAGGATGATAAAATTCTCAGTGCCCGCGTTGTGATTGGAGGATCATGCAAATGTGTGTTCAAGTGTATTGAACACAAGTCATTGAATATGTGTTTCATTCCATTAGGTATCAGGTTAACAAAAACTCAATTTATGTGAAATTAATTTATTAACCTTCAATCTTCATTCACTCAACTTATGTGTAAGCATTTTAGATGTATTTGATTTTCAAATTCAGCCATCTTGCTAAGTAGTATAATCATTCAAAATTGCATTATACTTTAAATTTATGCATTTTTTGTAAAAAAAATTTGATACTTTCAATGTGTAAACCAAAATTGAATTATAGTATTATTTTTAAATTTGCAAACATGATACTTTTTGATGACTATGTTAGCTTGTAACAAATTGTATGTAAAATGTATGTAATTGTAAGAACTTGCATTGATCGCCCAACACATGTCATGCTACATGCTGTCCTTGCAATGTTTTTTCTTACACAAGTGTATACTCTGTAAAAATAGTTACGTCGTTTGTAATTGATTGCTAAGTGATGTAACCAAGTAGCATGTACATAAGTATCTTGTTCAGTAACTTGTAATTTCTCATATTATTATTGGTCTTTTTTGTTACATGCAATGACTGACAATATTTCACTAAAAATTGTGGTGATACTTTTTAATAAAGTTATAAAAAGATTGCTGACTTTCTGTTGAATTCCTTTACCTTAGGCCCTCGTACATTCACAATATAAACATCATGCTTGGTGTCAACTGTTGGGAGGTTACTCTTCAATTTTATGGCAAGCATCGAGAAGTAGCAGATGAGGCACTTTAGGGTTTCAGCACTTCTGTGAAGTGCTCACTAGATATTGAGGCATGTAAAAAAGTATTCAGTGTCTGTGACTCGGCGACCGAGTAACCAGATGTAAATAGAGGCTGCGGATTCGATTCCCGCTCTAAGATAAATTTGTTTTACCCACAGCTATTTGATTTAGGTCCAGCGGGTTTAGACAAGTGGCTTATACGCTAGTCGAATAGAATAAATGTATGGGAATGACATAAGGGTACGCCGCATTTAGCGTTACTCTTATGTCATTCCCATACATTTATTTTCAGATGTATGACCAAAGTCTCGGTAGTTCCCGATACCATGACAAAACCAATACTGCAGGATCACTATGTGTATGATTTCTCGAGTGTTTTACAACATACCACCTGTGATTGATCATTCTTTTGTTAGTAAATTTTCGACAAATATCAAAATATATACAGGTAATATATATCGATACAGGCCGATCTGGAAACTTTTAGAGGAGGCCTATGTCCAGCAGTGGACGTTGTGTGGCTGATGATATCAAAATCGATTAAGTTGTTTTGCCGTGAATGTAGCACTGGTATACTTTATTAGTCTTTACTATTTACAATAGGTAAGGTTTGAATAGGGATATTAAAACACGAATCTTTCGATTTTGAACTGGTTATTTATTTTCCAGATTTAATATTTTAAATGCATACAATAATAATGGCCTACTATCCTAATACGAATTTAATCTAAGTTATGTATTTACTTCTTGGCAGCCGCCTTTTCTCGTGCCTTCTTGCCTTCCAAAAGCATATGTCTGTCTTCCTCTGATAGGTTGTTATTAATTTTGGTGATTACTCCAGTGCCAAGGGTTATGTCTCCGAGTCGCAGCGTGAACCTCTGTCCAGGCATGCATACCATAGGCTTGACCAATCGCAATTGCAATCTGGAAATGAAATGAAATATTTTTGTAACACAAAACCATGTGAAGTGGCTGTTCCCCATTTCTATTTAAAAAAAAAAACACCATAAACCATACGCTCACGCCTGTATATCCGATGGGGTAGGCAGAGGCGCACTAGCGAACTAGAACACCCTCATTACGCCGAGCTTATTTCCGTCCCAGATGTGATAGGCGAGCCTCTCGCCATATCGGGCACAAATTCCAGACTCCAGGCTGGTATGGAAAAATCCAATATCACTTTGCCCGACCCGGGGATCGAACCCAAGACCTCAGTACGGTAGTCGTACCGAAATACAACCACACCATTGAAGCAGTCATAAAAAAATCCTTAACATAAGAAGTATCCAAAGTTACTTACGTAGCATCTTCACCAGGCATGACCATCTCTTTGTCCGGAATTGTGACTTGACTGGCACAGTCCCATGTCATCGAAAACATTTGCAGTTGAATAAAAGATGTGAAAGGCTTGGCTCTGCCACCCTCCTCTTTGCTTAAGATGTAGACTGCAGCTTCAAGGTTGTCATGTGCCTTGACGGTGCCAGGTTTAGCCATAACCATACCACGCCTAATCTGTTCTCTTTTGATAGAGCGTACCAAGGCACCCAGCTGGTCGCCAGCCTGTGCTTCCTCCAAAGTCTTGTGGAACATTTCAACTCCCGTAACTGTAGTCTTCATTATTTTACCATGACCAACAATTTCGCACTCAGTACCCTTTTTCAGGACACCTAGAAAAGATAGAAGCAATGAAAGTTGTAACTAATTGAAAAATCTAGAAAACATGATTTTAAAGAAAAACTGCAATTATAACACGCTTTCTATTCCAGAAATCCCTTTTCGTTTTACACTTAAAACAAATAAATTGTATAAAGAACAAATATAAAGAACATATATAACAATATAATAATATTCTTGCATACAGATGGAGTAGAATAAGTGGTATATTGTTTATAGCACCTCTATACAAACGGCCAGTCACAACAGTACCACGTCCTGGGATTGAGTGTACAGATTCAACAGGCATGAGGAAAGGTTTGTCCAATTCTCGGACTGGAGTGGGAATGAAAGTGTCCACTTCTTGTAGTAGCTTGGTGATAGCGTCGGCTCCAATCTCAGGGTTCTTGCCTTCAAGGGCACATAAGGCAGATCCTGTATAATAACAGAGAAAGTTATGATAAAACTCGTATACATATGTATAATACGTTACAATAAAAGAGAAACATTAATTTTTCAATTTAGCTCCTGCAATGCTATGTTTCAATATAATGAATCAAGTATAACAATATGTAAATTAAAATAAATGATTTAAGACAAATGCAGTATATTATACAATTTTTGTCAATGTATTCATGATCTTAAATGGTTGATTTGAGGTTTTGAGTTTAGTGTGTGGAAAATAAGACACACCTTTAATAACAGGTATTTTGTCACCATCATAGCCCATCTCACTCAAGAGCTCACGTATTTCCATCTCAACAAGCTCGACCATCTCTTGATCAGCAGCATCTACTTTATTGATGAATATTACCACATGCTCAATACCAATCTGTTTTGCAAGCACCAAGTGTTCGCGTGTTTGTGGCATAACACCATCTGTAGCAGCTACTACAAGTATGGCACCGTCCATCTGTGCTGTACCTGTGATCATGTTCTGAAAAATAAAAAATGATATTCAATGAAAACATTTTTCTAATCACAGCAGATGATGTACAGAGTACAGACTACAGCAGCTCTTCAGGGATCACAAACTGAGTGTAGCCAAGTAGTAACAAATCAAATTATGTCTATTTCTATTTGTTATCAAGAATTATTAATTAAAAAGAACTACAATGCTCAAATGTAGAATAAGGATCGCCATCTTAATCATCATGACACCACATCTTTAATTTAGTACAGAAATTATTACTGATCTATAAAATCTTTATTTAGCACACTTGGTGGGCTGAGTTGACACTATGATACCCAAAATGTGGGCTTTTGTAATAAAATATTGATAGAATATGTGCAAAATGTGTGACATATACCTTAATATAATCAGCATGTCCTGGACAGTCTGTGTGTCCATAGTGCCTCTGTTCTGTCTGATACTCAACATGAGCCACATTAATAGTAATACCACGAGCCTTCTCCTCTGGTGCATTGTCTATGTCTGCGTAGCCTTTCTTCTGGGCTAAGTTAAGGTCTGATAATACTGTTGAAAAATATAATTTTGTTCAATAAATTATCAGATGCAAATCTAATAAAGTTTTCAAAACCATCGATTTTTTGTGACTTGTTATTACATTATAGACTATTTTATAGTAAAATATATTTTATGTATATGAGTCTATGTGCAGCAGTGGACATCCTGTGGATTATGACGGTATTTACAATCAAGTAACGACTATTTCTTTAGGAAACACTGATATTTGTGTAAATTTTTTAATTAACAAAAGAATCATAGCACATAGAAATCCATTGTCTTTGCCTACCCCAAATAAAGGTGTGAATCTATATATTATGTATATAAAAGAAAATATTTGCTTATTACTTAATTATAAACAGGTGTTAGTGCCTACACTGTAAATAATTTTTCTTACATTTCAGACTGCCTCAGTGGTGTAGTGGTAGTAGTGTGTGCACTGTACGACTATCGTCCTGAGATCTCAGGTTCGATCCCCAGGTAGGGAAGTGATATTGTATTTTTACATATCAGTCCAGAGTCGAGAATTTGTGCCCGATATGGCGATAGGCTCGCCCACATCACATCTGGGATGGAACTAAGCTCGGCGAAATATTGGTGTTCCAGTTTGCTAGTGCGCCTCTGCATTTTGCAATTTTGCATTATCTGAGACTCACCGAGCTTCACTGCTCAGTGTCGTAAAATGCGTGCCATTTTTCGTCCTGGCTTATAGGAGTTACAGTGGCGGGTGTGTGGGCGGAACAGTCTTGTAGTGCATCTCTGCCTACATTTCCAAGGATACAAGTGTGAGCTTATGTTATGTTTATTTCAGTATATGTCTGTTTAAATGGAAAGTTACCACTGTCTAGTAAACAAATGTGACATGATACCACATTATTGTGTTTCAACTTTAATCCTAAGATTTTTTCCCCTCTGTTAATCACCCTCTGCAGGTCACAAACCAGTTTAAAAATTGGATTATAGATATTCTATTAATAAGGCTATTTACCTTTGGTAATAGCAGCTGTGAGTGTTGTCTTTCCATGATCAACATGGCCAATAGTGCCAACATTGCAGTGAGGCTTTGTTCTTTCAAATATTTGTTTTTCTGCATAATTTCTTCGAAGCACAATGCTCAATGGAGTCAATCCGTTCAAAACTGTTGTATTCCTGACATGAGCGCAGTGGCTCTGTTTCAATACTAATTTCAAGGCTGGAAAAATATTTCATAACATGGACTTCAACTCAACCATAAACTAAGGCTCAATTGCACCACTATTATTAACCTAGAGTTAGTCCTAACCGCAAGCTAAATTGACAGAAAATGTATGAAAGACATGTAAGTTAACTTGCGGTTAGGACTAACTCTAGGTTAATAATAGTGGTGCAATTGAGCCTAAGAGTAGGTACTATTATTTATGTAAATTGTAAACAAATGCTGCAAGATTTTCGTAACTAGGTTTAAATAAATGTTTAGCGCTAAACATTAATGTGCTATCAAAGTACCGCCGATAAAAAGTAAGAGCATTCATCAATCAATAACTTAACCTCAAAGTTATAAGATAAAAATAAATGCCAGTTTATTATGAACCTTCTCATGAAAAAGGCTTATAATTAAATAGAAACACTGCGTAAACTTTGAATGTGATATTTCAACTAATGCTTACTGGATAAAAAATGTAAAAGTCCATGAATTGTGCAGAGATGTTTTTTACATAATATGTTGATAAAACAACAATGCACGATTTTGTTCTTCGCTTTTGGTCATCTTCGATTCTAATAACTGACATATTTCTAAAATCTACATAAATGTACACCAAAAGTGACGACCTCCAGCTATTTATTTGTAAAATTGTCGAAATTCAAGAAACCTTACCGGGATTAACCAAACTTTTTACGAACGTTATAGACGCCATAATGATTTTTACACCAAATGGTGAAAATACTATAAGTGAACGCCTATACTCTCTGTATTGTCCTAAAAATGTTTTCCTCTGTGACCTCTGAAATATGCACACCAGACTTCCCGATTTTCCGACTTGAAGACAAGTAGGGTGGGGGCTGGGGCGGGGAATCTGACTTTAGTGTTGTTCTGCTTGTTCAGTTATTTTTAACAATATCGATACTCGACTGAAATCGATTATATTCAAGAGTACCGTTATAGAATACCTTTAGAATATCGGTGTACCAGGATTACCAGAATAGTTATTGTTTCTCCATGAATATCAATGCAACTAGAACTACTTTAATTATGCGACTAAATTACAAGACGTGGTCCAATTTTAGCTACCTACATTAAAATTTAATGTAAGTGGGGACGGCTAGAATTTGGATACCTAGGTATTACTATTAGGTACAGGCCTCCATAGTTTTTTTAACTTAAGTTGCTTACTTACACTTGACTGCCTCGGTGGCGTAGTTGTATTTCGATACGAGTACCGTCCTGAGATATTGGGCTTAATCTCCGGGTTAGGCAAAGTGATATTTTTTTTCAATTCAGTTTCAGCTCAGAGTCTGCAATTTGTGCCCAATATAGCGATAGGCGCATCCATAGCCTATCGCTATATAGTACCCTTTTAGCACACCTGCAACGGAAATAAACTTGGAAATGTGCGTGTTCTAGTTCGCTAGTGCGCCCTTGCCTATACCTTCGGGGATACAGGCGTATGTATGTGTGTTGCTTACTTACATTTTGTAGTTATCCTTTCTGCGCTTTGAACAGAGCTTGTTTGTGTGTTTATATGGATGCTAAACGTCCTAAACGGTTTGCCTAGAGATCCCTGAATAACACAGGATGGAACTACACATTTACATGTGTGTCGTTTTAATAATCACTTATTAAAACGACATTTGGTTCCGTAAACATTGTGGTTAGTGAAAATAATTTATTATAATACACAGTTTTAATTTTTAAACAGTTTATTATCAAATTAATGTAACGCATTACATAACGACGAGTAGTACGAGTCACTTATAATGTTAACGTAACAAATATAAATAGAATTCTAGACATATCATTCTTAAAGAAAGTCAAAATCATCACTAGCTGCTGAAGAATTTCGGTCTGAATGGTTTTGTAACAGCTGGATTAGAGGTTCAGTTTCAACAACCTTGTTTGCAACATCTGTAAAATATAATACAATCATAAGTTTCACACTGATTGTAATAAGCGTTTATTAATTGTTTGATATTAGGATATCGTTATTTTTATTTTATTTTATTTTTATTATATTATAGAGGCAATAAGATATCATTGTTCCCGCACCGTTACTATTTGATGTAGTAACAAGCGATGTGTTAGCATCTCGATCGCTGCCTACAAGAACAGCAACTGAATCGGGCTCGTTGTTACTCCTTTCCGAATTAGCCAATTTTTGCTTTCCCTTATTTTGTTGGATAGAACTTGTTTTCGTTCCTACATTTACATTATTTTTTGCATTTTTACCCCGTTTTTCGTTATTTTTTTCGGTTGACGCATTTGTTACTTTCTTCTTACTAACTACAAGCTCTTCATTTTCAGAATCAGATGAGCTCTCAATTGGAAATTCAACGTAAAATTTTCTCTTTAAAACTTTCTGATATCTGAGTAGGTCCTTTTGGTTAACTCTTTTTGGGGTTCCAATATTGCCTTTATACCTCGCTATAAAGCTATACTTTTCTAAACGATCAAAAAGCGGGAGTTTAACAGCATCATCAGCTTGACTCATGGCTACATCGAGTCGATGTCTGTATTTTGAAGTCATTTGCAAATTTTTGGATATGGATCCATTTGGATTATAAGGTTTCATCTGTTCCGGAGTGATCCATGCTCGTGTCACGTCGTGGGCGTCGAAAAATACAACATTGTAATGAGTCTAAAACAATCATAGTGATATTATAAGGATGTAAATTGTAAAGTATATTAATGCATAGTCACTCTTCTTTTTCCACCTTCCCTTTTCCCACTATAAACTGGGGTCAGCGCAACGCAATTTTAAGCATGTTGTAGGAGGGTTTTGCCTTACTTTTTGATATCAATATCGGACAGCCTCCTGCCTCTGAACTGAATTATCCATTCTCGATTAAATCGTATTCGAAAACAGTTTTGCACGACCTGAGATTCGAACCCAGGGCCTCCCGGTCCACAGTCTGTATAATACCTAATCACTGATCCCAACTTTTAAATTAATCCACCATGAAACTGGATGCTAAAGTATAAATTAGCAAGGAGATTTTTGCCTGAACCTAACGCCTAACACATAAAGCTAATTTTCTATTAAATATCAATATATCTATACTGGTATATCAGAGAATCCGTCGAGCCAGTAGAATTGTTCGACGTCAGGACAGTCGTCAACCATTGCAGGCCACCACGGCCAGCCATACAGCCGAGCCCATACCACCGACCCCGCCGAATATAAACTATGGATGAGATCCTCTTCTTCACGAATGTGGATCGGTGTTTCAGGAGCAGAGCAGTCCGCCAGTGACTTATCTGCAGTATACAAATATGTATTTCACGTAGTTTGAACAGTTTTTAGGAAAGGTAGCTATTTTGGAATGGCGAAGTAAAAGTAGACCATGAGATGGTATGGATAAAAAAAAGCTCAGCTAAATTGAGTAAATATCCATATAATTTATATCAATATTATATTATTATATTTATATGTATATCAATGTTAGCCGATATTAGTATTTTTTTTTATAGCAGAGGCTGGCAAACGCAAAAACTCAAAAAGAAACATGGGTACGTTGCCAACTTAAAAAGAGGGAATGGGAGGGGAGGGGAAAGGAATTGGGAAAGGGAGGGGGGTAATTGGGCCACCTGAAATCTCACTCACCGATCGCAACGCGGCAGCAAGCTGCCACTTTACGTCGGTTTTCTACGAGCCAGTGGTATCAAACCGATTGAGCGGGACAAAAAAAATATAAGGTATCCATAAAGAAGGTCCCAGCTTAAGCCACTGAAGGGGTCGATTCTCTTTTTGGTCTAGTTAAATAACACATTATTTTGACTGAAGAATATTGATTATTTTCCTTATAAGTTTCTCGTATAAAAAACATAACATAAGCTCACGCCTGTATCCCCGAAGGGGTAGGCAGAGGCGCACTAGTGAACTAGAACACCCACATTTCGCCGAGCTTAGTTCCAGATGTGATAGGGGGCGAGCCTATCGCCATATCAGACACAAATTCCAGACTCCAGGCTCATGTGGAAAAATCCAATATCACTTTGCCCGACCCGGGGATCGAACCAGAGACCTCAGAACCGTAGTCGTACCGAAATACCACCACGCCACCGAGGTAGTCTTAGTATAAAAAACACTCCTCTAGATATTTGCGTGGAATCCTCATACCTGTATTCATGCGACAGTACCATTTTTGAGTTAGTTCTGAGCTATCCAGAACGTTCGGTAGGTACCGCCATCGGTCGCATTCATCGCACTGTGCCCATACTCCGAGACTGCGACGTTTCTGAAGCCACAGCAGTTTTTGTCGATGTGACAACCCTGGAGCAGGCTGACTTAGGACTTCCTTGTATGAGCTGTTTAATGACCAAAGAATTTATACATACGCGGGAAACAGGCGTGAGTTTATTTATGTATTACACTACCTATATTACATTTTAACTTTAAAAGAAGAAAGATTATAGTACATTTTACTACTAGTACATTTCTTTCTTAATGCTACCTTAATGTGGGGTCGGCGTAATACACCTTTTTAAGCATGTTACAGAAATGAGTTAGCTTAGTTTTTACGTCCGGGTTCGATTCCCAAAACCAAAGCTAATTTTCTTATTGAATTTGCCTGGGATTGGATCCCCCAGAGGGGGTTGAAGTCAGGCAAGCAGCCGGTAGTAAAAACTAAACCATATCCTTTCTGCAACATGCTTGAAAAACTGTGTTGCGCTGACAACACTACGCCGCTCACATCAAAGTGGGATAAGGGCAGGTAGACAAAAAATTATATTGAACTTCATCAAAATGAACAAAGTGCCGTGTCGAAATATTATTAATATGTCATGTCACATTCATACCTGCCTTTCTGGGATGTTGTTTGTATGATATTCTCAGCAAACGTTATATTATTTTTATTAAATTTTTCGATGGGAAAGGACTTGGCTCTAGGTTCAATCTGAAACAAAGTTACTTACAGTGTGTATTAAAAATAACATAGAAACAATTATCACAAACTAAATATTGGGAACGAGCGCAATAAACAGTTTTACTCTAGTCCTTACTGATACTGATACTGAAAGGTTAATTAGGAATAATTTTATCATTCAAAAGGGGTGAAAAATAATTAAATTGCTGTACTTAAAATATTCTATATTATAAAGAAAATGAAATTTATAATTAGCACCTGTTTTGCTTCCTCGGTAGGTTCATGAGCATTTCCTGTAGGTAAATTTGCGTTTTCCATGGTATAATAATGATTAAAAAGCCTGAATTCGTATACGCGCTCAGGTGGGATTCGCAAGCAAAATATCAATTTGGCGCCAATCAATCGAAGCGCAACTCTAAGCTTCCGGTTCTATGATCTATGGTTCACGAAGCATAGACTAAAACCATAGACACGATTCAATATTTCTGTTATCCATTGACCATGGAAATTATGGCATAAGTTGTATTGTTATAGATCTTTAAAATCCCGCTGGAATATAAACAAAGTATCGCTATCTAAAATAATAATATTTTTAACTAGTGAATGGTTTTCGGTGGTTTTTCTAGTTGAAATTAATATTCTAATACATTTTACTATCGAAAAAATAGGTTGCATTTATTATAGACTCCTTTTTAAAAAAAACAGAATGATTAGACATAAAACGGTTCTAAGTCAAATAAAAATATAATTACATCAACAAAGCTAAATATTTGCAATTTATTAATAAAAGCTTTATATAAGTGATTTTGTAACATAAAATATTATATTTATTTATGGTATTTTATTAGCGGAAGTGCGCATCAAGCAAATCGGCTGGCTGCCGGCTGGTCGCCATATTTGTGGCGAGCTACAATATTTTCGGAATACAAAAGTTTTCGTCGTTGTCGACGAAAGGGAGTATAACCATACTCCCTTTATTCTATCGCTAGTGTTTATATTTGTTTTTTACCGTCAGGTAAAGAGGGTTTGTACAGGGAAAATTTATATTTTTTCTTGGTTTGGTATCATAAACATGGCTTTCTAAAATGTCGGCCCTGTACGTAATTGCGTTGTCTCCTTGCGGAGTATCCCGCTCAGCTTTTGTGGATGTTGGAGGAATCCAGAATGGACAAGAAAACATTAAATCGCACTACTCAATCACAGTCGAGGGCATCAGCCATCGACTGTAAAAAGAGCTCAGGTGGGTAGTTGAAGGTCATGTCGTTTTATGTCAACATAGATTGTTTTGTATTCAAGTAATTTTGTTCGTACGTAATAACAATATGATGTAATATCTGAGATAATTAAACAGGCAAGATGATTTACTCTCCAATATTGTTAAATGTTATTTAATTGCTTAACAATCTGATTAAAAATGAAACACTAGTCAAAGCAATCTGTGAAGGCCAAGATATTTCAAGTTAGTGTATCATAATAATAAAATAATAGTAGTTCTGGCCTGTAGTGTAACAAGTTCCTTGTTTGTTGATGCACTTTAGAAGCAACACACAAACCTTGGCCACGGAACAATAAGAAACGTGAAGGACCCAATAGCACTCCAAAGAATGAACCGTATCGCAAAAATGGACCATCGCAGAGGGGTCGGGGACAAGTTGATCGGAGACCACGTCCTCGAGGTTCAGCTAATTACTCAGTGGGTGGAGCGCAGAACACCGGGTATGTAATCATAACTTAATCTTAAGCCAGTGTCTCCATAGAGGTGAACTCAAGAATTGCAACATCCAGATTTCACCAGTTTATTTCAGTCCCTATTAACAATGTAGGATATACAATGTTATGGATTAGCAGTTCCAACACTGTTAATAGGGACCGGCAAATTGTAATATCAACAGATCTTGGCCCTTTTGGGTTTATTTTTCAGGATATAATTTATGTTTCAGGAAAAAAATAGCCAGTTATTCTGATGAATAATCTATATATCTTTACAGTTTCATCAAAAGCTACTTACGCCCGGTTCCAATAAACAATCTCAGTTCAAATGTGCAGATAGATTACAAAAATTTGCCAATAAGAACACAGTTTTAACATGACTCCGTCTAATTACTTTATTTGATTGGTTAATAATCGCAATCTATCTGCACTCTAAACTGAGATGTTTATTGAAACTGACCGTAAATGTATAGTCAGTAGTTTTGACAAACTTTTATGTTTACAATATTAGATTATAAATAATGAATGCTCACTTGTTTCACCCCAACATCTGTTGTGTACACAGATCAGCCTCCTACAATGTTCAGTATAAATGACATGGGTGTGCGTGTTGCATTTATACTGAACATTCTCACCCCACTGATGAACACGCATATTACAGGTTAGAGGATGAGGACGAGCCTGAGATTGGCTCGGTGTTTGTGCCTGGAAGCAAAAAGCAAAACTTGAATCATTTGCTGAACTTCATGTACCCATCACGAGGAGGCACTGAGCGTACGGACCGTAGATTCCCGCAAATACAGCGCCGGCAATTACAACACCGCGCTAACTACCGTCACGAGCATGATCTTTATCTGCGTGCTTAGTAAGTATCCAGATATAGAGTGGCGCAGATATGACGACATTAAATCATACCAGATATACCTCAGGATTGCCGTTTTTAGTTTTGTCAATTTTGCACTTTATGTATGTTCAGGATGACCTATGTTTTATGTTATGCTAATTTAGCAGTCAAAGACTTTTGCCTAAACCAACATAAATGGACTTCTCTAGCATACCAAGGATGCGAGATTCACGCGCCGCGTATCTACCGAAGTGTATCTTTTATCTAGATTTTTGCGCATTATACCGCTTTTTACATCTAGTAACTGAAATTTAGCTATTTTTGAGAATTTTGTTTTTATAAGTAAGCCCCTAATATTTTGGCATGTTAATTAATTATAAAATAATACATAATTGTAATTAAATTGCATTTGTCATCAGTTGTCAATTTGTGGTGAAGGAAGATGGAGACTACAAATTAAATTTGCTGGATCCTGATGTGCCTATAAAATGGGACTTGGTTGAAGAAATTGTAAGTTAATATTATGTTGTATTTGATACAGAAATCGGCGGCTTAAGCAGGAATATCGAGGACTATCGGCTTTATTATATAGGCTGACAGCCTCCGTGGCGCAGCGGGTGAGTAGTCGGCTGTCAAGCGAGAGGCCGCGGGTTCGATTCCCGCATTGAGACAAATGTTTGTGTGGCCCACAGATATTTGTTTCAAGTCTGGGTGTTGTGAGACCGAAAGTCTCTCATAGTTTCTGATACCCACGATAAAGGTTATACCTAGTGTGGGGTCAGGACTAGGTGTGTGACTGTTGGATGTATTTATTATTATTATTTTTGACTATCGAGCTCGCTGCGCACTGATGGCGTTTGGTTAATATTTCATATAAGTGTCATAGACGCGCATCGAGCTCGATACGAATTCGATTGTCGAAAATATTCCTGCTCGGGCCTCTGTTGACATTTAAATAAGTTTTATGTCGTGTTTGTTTTTTATCATCTTCAGAACTGGTTATAACACTTAAAAAACCAGTTGTGTTACATCATGCTATATTAGTGTTTGTATCCTGATGAATGGACGGAATGGATGCACTAAATGAAACTCGCCATGATAATGAAGACTTTACTGCTCTTTCTACCACTGAAGATTGAGGCACAAACATACAACATAAACTAGAACACCCAAAATTCTCAGAGCTCATTTCCTGAGCCACGAACTTAGACATTATTGTGTGTAGGCAGTGGCGTATGGTCTATATAGACAAAGATACACTGTCTACCCTGACGAGCCAATTACCTAATTAAAGAAAAAACACTAAAAGCGGATTTTCGAAACAGCAGCGACTTCAGTTTGTATTTTAAACAATAATAGTGCTTATATTAAATAAATAACTAAAGTAAATAATTATTTATTTATTTCTTTAGGCAAACCAACAGCTACTACTTTTAAAACAATAAAATAAGAGATAAAATAGTTAACAGGGTTTTAACGAGATAAAAATATATTTATACAATTTATATGCGACAAAACGTTGCATGCATAATGAAATGTTAAAATTCATCTAAAAATAAAGTGTATCTACATCACAGATACTCAATGTAGGTACAAAAAAATCTAGTTTAATAGAAAAAAGTCTCTGCTCAGTTGTCTTGCCATGCTAATATTAGTTAGTACAAGGTGTCGAGATCCATGCACTTGATTAGTTTATTAAAGTTGTCACATGCTTGCCACAGAATAGGAGTTCTGTCTATAGTTTATTGTTTGTTATTATACAAGTTTTTACGTAACATAACATAAGCTCACGCCTGTATCCCCGAAGGGGTAGGCATACGCGCACTAGCCAACTAGTACCACATTTCGCCGAGCTTAGTTCCGTCTTATATGTGATAGGGGGCGAGCCTATCGCCATATCGGGCACAAATTCCAGATTCCGAGCTGATATGGAAAAATCCAATATCACTTTCCCCGACCTCCCCCTGACTCTTGACACTCCATTGAATTTGACTTCGATTCGGTTTCATTTATTGACTTTCAATTCCACCGAAATCGAGTAAAAAAGTGCGCTAATGTTGAATTAGATTCAAGAACTTGTCATTTGTTAATTTTTACCGTGGCACTTTTTTACTCTATTTTGGTGCAATTCTAACCGCCGAATGTTCATACTCTTAAGGTCGCCTTATGTCGTTTAACGCCGCCTTATCTGTCAAAATTGTATGGCGAAAATCAATGTAAGAAGCCGTTAAAGTTGAGCAGCTTTTGACCATTCGGGCGTTAGTCACTAAATGAAGTCGAATCGAAGTCAAATTCGAATCGAGAGTCAAGAGTCAGCCCCTGGGGATCGAACCCGAGACCTCAGGATGGTAGTCGTACCGAAATACAAGCACGCCACCGAGGCAGTCATGCAAGTTTTTGTCTACTCTAATCTGAATGCCTGTGCACTTCGTGTAGGTTGTGAGAAGCACGGGTCGTTCGGAGTGTCCGATATGCCTGGGCGGGCCGGTGGCGGGGCGCGTGGGTCGCTGCGGGCACGTGTACTGCTGGCCTTGCGTGCTGCACTACGGCGCCGCGCACGAGCGCCAGCCGCCGCCCTGCCCCGTCTGCGCCGCGCCGCTACACGTGCACGAGATGAAGCCCACGAGGATGCTGCAGTGGCCCACACCCGCTGAAGAGGTCGGTTTTATAACAAATTCTTTTTTAGCACTTTTCCAAAAGGAAGAAGGTCCTCAATTCATCTGTATTTTTTTATGTATGTTACGCGATATCTCCGCCGAATGTGGATCGATCTTAAAAATTATTTTTGTACTGATTTCTTAAGTTTACGCGAATGCTATTCATTGAAATAAAATTACTTTTACGGATTTTATCACGATTTGGTTTTAATTTTTATTCCCGACGTTTCGAAGGCTTTGCAGTCTTCGTGGTCACGGGTTGGACTGAGCTGTCATTTGTCCAAGAATGTTAGTATTACAAAATCTACCTTCATTTTAGAATTATACAGATTTAAAAAAAGGAATAAAAATTAAAACCAAATCGTGATAAAATCCGTAAAAGTAATTTTATTTCAATTATTTTTGTGTTCGATAGAGCTTATTTCGAGAGTGGTCCCATATACATTTGGTTACGATCGGATTTGAAGTTGGTCTGTTAAGTTTTTAAACTTGTGATTATTTAGGGTTCCACACCTGAAAAGGAAAAAACGGAACTCAAATTTGCCGTATTACATAGACATGACTATGTAATATCGTACTGAATTTCCACAGGTTACGATGCGCCTCGTGCGTCGTTTACGTGGTTCCACCACCGTTGAGGTTGCCCCACCTCGTGGTCAAATTACTGAAACTATTCCAGAACCCATTCTGCCACTAGAGAATATTAATAATGCACCATTCTGCAAATTGTTTGCTGCTAATAAAGAACAGGTAAGATAAAATAAATAAATAACACCCAAACGGCAGTGGCGTGTATGCCATATGGAAAAGAGACACTGTCTACCCTGACATTTTTCTGTTAACATAAATGAAGAATGAAAATTATGACCATAAACAGATTTTGACAGTAGCAGCACTGGGCTTATATTTTAAATTGGCACGAGGATGACGATGATTTATTGGGCAAGTTTTTTGTCTACCCTGATCGGAATGCCAGTGCACGTCGCTGCCAAAGGGTCACATAGTCCTGACCCCACATTAAGATCGAGTCTTGTCGTAGGTATCCAAGAGACTTTCGGTTTCACTTTCTCTCTCAGACATTTATCTCAGTGCGGGTGCGGCAATCGTTACGCTTTTGAATTACTAGACAGTATTTTTAATTTAATAAAAGAATGCCTATTGTCAAATATTCCGAAATACAAGTATTTAACCTTTACAGGTGTATGATATTTTGAAAAGGGAAAGAAAGGAAATTGAAGCTCAGATTTTGGCTGAAATTGACACAACTGAAATTGTTTACCTGGAGCAGGCTTTAGATATGCTCAAACAAAAAGAAGAAAAGATAAATCTTCAACCTTCAGTAGAAGATCCAAAAGTCATTAATGAAATTGTAGATGATGCACCACCAATAATATATGAAAAACAAAATGTCAATGAGAACAAACTTGATTGGTTTGATGTGAATGAACAAGGAGCAGCTTGTGCTGACATAATTAATGATAAGATTGAACAATTAACTATTAATGATTCGGTTTTAAACCCTGATGCTCCTGTGTTTGCTATACCTGGGGACCAACATGATGAAGAGCTGCCAGTTGCTGAAAATCTTAATGTGGAAACTGAAATAACTGAAGATAGCTCTGATATTATTGATATAGACAAACAAAATCAAGCTAAATACTTCTATTTTTATCAAGGTATTCTATCATATTACTTTATCAAGACTTGTTTCATTTCAGAATAGCTTTAGTTATTTGACATGTATGTGAAAAAAACAACATGGGGTAATAGAATGTAATCTATTATTATAATTTAAAAAATGTGTTAAAATTTTGTGATAGTATAAAATGTTGAATTGTTGCAGCTGATGACGGTCAACAAATATTCCTGAATAGCTTGAATGTACGTATTTTGAACGCGTCGTGGGGCTCATTAGCCGCGGCTCCGCCCGTAATCACTGGTCAAGTTTTACACCGTGAGACATTGCCTCTAAGTGAACAGGTGTGTGCTTTTTCATTACATAAGTAAATGGGGTGAATAGAGAGACTGAATAGAAAAAAATTTAACCAATAAAAATGGCTAAAATTGTTCTCAACCAGAAATAGGCCTAACCTCTCTCAGTAGGGGGACAGTAATATTACAGGGCTAATAAGAAATAGAAAATTGCAGTAAATTTTGTTCACTCCATTCGTGTTATAATCTCATTTCTATACATCTTTGAATTTCTATGGGCCCCGTTTTACACTACTTAATTTGAACAAAATTCTATGTTAACAGTGAAGAGCTGGTTAATAGAGGTAGTATGTGTGCAAATTCATTGCTAAAAGCTAATTGTATTTTGTACCTATCTATTTTTGTCATAATTTTCGATCAGTGGTAATTTTGTTTATTTTTTTCAGACCAGAAAACACATGCCTTACACAGCGCATTTGCCTTTGTATTGCTCATTTGACATTGTTGAATTGGACTTGCAACCACCTTACGTGACCTCCACAGCATTAGGTAGTTTTTCAGGTTAGTCATATGATATCGTACAAAGTAAGTTATTGGTAAAAGTATTTCTTGACGATTATGTTTATTGCACTAGTTAGGAAATAGGAACTGGCTTCTTCTTCATTCTTCAAAGTATTTTTCTGAATGCAAAACATTGTTGCCATGGAAGGTAAATTCATTTATTAACATGTAATGTAAAATAAACAAAACAATTATTAACATGTAATGTGTATTTAATATTCCAGAGGAGTTATACCGGCGAGCCCGAACCCGCGCCCGTCACGAGCGTGAGGAGCGACGCCGTGACCGCGCGTACCGCCGAGCTATGGAAGGACCTCCAAAGCCTGACATCTCGTCCGATGTGTTGTTCCCTCCGGCGCCTCACTCGTTCTCCAGCACCCTGGACCCGCCCCTCACCGCGGATGTTGCAATACAACCTGCCATTACTAACGAAACTCCATCCACGAGTGTAGGCTCGCCGCCTACAGGCCCGTCCTTTGCTAAGGTAAGTTAAATAAGGCGAGAGAAAGCACGTTTCATTTATGAATAGTGACACTAGTGTTGGATTTTGCACTTGACATAGGATATTGATATTAAAAATAAATAAGGTACATTTTATTTAAGTACATTCAATTGGTCGAGGCACTTGACAATTTCGTCTTTAATACGAATGTGTTGACTCCAAAAGATTATTACCACTCACATCACAAAAACAGTTTGTGAAATGGCAGCTTGCCGTTGCATTTTGTACAATGAGTGGATTTCTGCTCAAATACCCCCCACACTATCCCAATGTCAATTGCTTCATAATTAGCTGTGCCACTGGATTTGTCAAGTCTATGTTCATGTGCGACTGTGACCACTTACCATACATCATCTGTTTCTCTTGATATGCCTATAAAATTGATTATTACCAATGATCAAAAGATGTTCTTGATGTTTTGCTTCAGATGGCAAGCAGTAGTGGTACATGGCGTGTTCGTAAAGTGGCGACCCCGCCGCCTCCCCCTCCCACGACGGAGGTGGAGGGGGAGGGCGCGTCCCCCCGCGCCCTGTGCCTCAGCGACGCCATCGAGGCCGCACTCCACGCCGCACCCTCGCCTTCTGCAAAGAAAAATAAAAAGAACAAACATAAAGTTCTTTTCGCCACTGGCATGCAAAGAGCACCTTAATTTTGTTCCTAATATGATACCTTGTGTTATATTCTTACAAATTTCTAACTGCTTGTTATTACATTTGAAATATATTTTAAAAAGATATTTTCTTTAGATTATGGTTTGCAACTTTATTGTTTTGCTCTCTTGTGGCTAATTATATCTGTGCGTTACAAGGAAAATTATTTGTGCGTCAAAAATGTATTTGAAAAGTAAAATATATGGTAAATATGGTAGTATAATAATAATAATTTACAGACGTAGGATTCAGTGTAACTGATATCAATTATTTGTCGTGGAAAATAATGTAATAAATGGTGGCATATTATTTTGCGTTTTCCTTCTCATAAATATCCATGACTCTGAAATCGGGATTCTAACCTAACGATTCTATTCTAACAATCAGGGTATTAGTAATCAGTATATATAAAACAATAAACACAAAATCCAAGGGATTTTAGAAGAAAAAATCCGGTGGATTAGGCCCGAGATGCGTGTTCCAAAATGGAGCATACACTGACTTCTATGTTACATGTATAGATATAGACGTATAGTTATATGTATTTTTTGTGAATTATCGCCTATAATGTGTGATTGCTTGCTATTTTGCCCAGCAGTGGGACAGTAATAATTACTGCTAATTATTATGTAAGTATGGCATAGAAATCTTAAATGCTCTTTATTCTCTCTAGATTCTAGGGTATAGAATTTAGAAAATGGTCTTGGGGCTAGTTATCGAATCAGAATCTGCGTTATGGTCGCTCCGGACTCACGTCGCGTCATGAAGTCACGGTAAAAATACAAGTTGTGAAGTGTGAACTATGTGAATTAACTAACACGATTGTAAATTGAGTATGTAGAGGAAACTGATCTCTATTATACAAGATATTAGAGACTAGAGGTCAGTTTCATCTACTCAATACACAGTCGTGTTCATTATCTGGACCAGGGACCTAAATGTATGAAACAGCGCATTAGAACCTATATTCCAATAACTAGCTTTTGCCCGCGGCTCCACACGCGTGTTTTGTAGGACCAAAGGGAAAAGTTATTGATTTGTTGATCCGATATGTCATTTTTGTCAGTTTTAGTCTAATGGTACTAACATGTATGTGATGTTAGTCTAATGGTGCGTCCACACCGGGCCGAACGAAGGCAAACGAATCATGCCTGTTTCATTCCCATTAGAGCGAAAGTTTGATTGTGTGAACGCAACAGGTTATAGATTCGTTCGCCTTCATTCGGCCGGTGTGCACCCGCCATAAATATTTTACACAACATAATATTTATATGGTTAATTACAACTTACAACTTGGTAAAGAAATATAGGTAAAATGGCGGCCACTTTTTTCCAGTTTTAAGACTAGATACGATTTCGGAAGTACGGGGCGACCCTTTTGAAGTAAATCCGCAATCGGATCAAAAACAAGGAAAACAAAATGGCGGCCACTTTTTTCAGTTTTGACACCGGATTCGTCGTCCCAGTCAAGGCAGTGGTCCAAACCAAAAAACCATCCACATTCACGTTCACACCCCTTCACGGGATATCACGGTGTGAGTATGCATCATTTTCAAATAAGTAATGAATTGTGTTAAAAACGGAAGTATAAAATAAAAGTCTTCGTAAAATGTATCTTACGAGTATCTCATCTGTCATCTGTAGACTGTCGGAGACAGAGTTGTCAAGTTTGTCAAATTCTTTGTTTCCACATGTCAAAATAATAAGATTGAATTTATTGAATTGCGTACTGGTTAATTTTAGTTTTTGTTGTAAACCCAAATGGACTTGTAGGTCAACTTAGTCCTTTGTGAAAAATTAATGGCGTAATATAAAACATGCGGTCCACAAAGAAAGATTTCATTTTCGAGCCCTTTAAGGTTACCGAAGTGAAGTATCGCGGCATCGAAACTCCAAGGCCTAGGAGTGGACACAGGATCGCGTGTGACGATTCGAATATATATTGTTTTGGTGGATACAATCCATCTCTACCCCTCACAAATCTAAATAATCCTACATGGAGCCCTGCGCGGCCACTGTTCAAAGAGCTTTGGAGTTTCTCAATAGTTAGCCGAAAATGGAAACAACACAGAGTGATTGAGAACATGCCTGATGAATTGGCGTCGAACGCTATGTATATGTCCGGAAAATATTTGATGGTTAGTTATCAAGGTGTAAAATAAGTGCACAAACATTTTAGACATACTTTAACTCCTATTTAAATTGTAGATATTTGGAGGGACTGGTGCTCCGTTTGGCAACAAATGCAGTAATGACGTGATCGTGTGGCGAGCGAGCCCTGGTGATGTTAAACTACAAGTATTGGATGTGACAGGCACCAGGCCACCAGGACAGTATGGCCAGTCGGTGCTTTGTCATAATGGTTACTTTTATACCATTGGTGGTACTAATGGATTTGCATACAACTGTGATATTTATAGGTAAATATTTAATCCCTAGATAGTTACGAAAGTGTGTTAATTATCTTAAAAGTGAAATCATAGTTTTTATGAATATTGATTAACTTTGTTACCCAAATGTATGAAACACATATTGGATGTGAGTATGTATGGCTACTTGGATACCATACATGCATATGATATTAAGCCACAACCAAAGGCAAGTTCCACATTTTCCTCACTAGATTATAGCAACATTGCATTTATAATCAGTATTAAAAAAAATCTACAAAGTAAATGAGTTCAAAGTCGATTCTAGAGGCATATGAATATAAACAAGCTACTAGCTAGTAACATTGTTGTGATTTTTTTTCCAGATTGGATCTGCGGTCACTGGTCTGGGAACCTGTGTATGTAGGGACAGGACAAGAAGGTGAACCTATCGGCAGATACAGGCATGAGGTGGCCCTTAACGGTGACAAGCTTTATATCATCGGTGGAGGAACTGGTGACTGGGCATTTGAACTCATGGAAATACCTGTCTTTGACTTAGAAACAAAAAAATGGACAATATTAATACCCAAACCAGATGAAAGTAAAAAGGATACGCTGGCACCTACACCCAGAAAGTGTCACAGTGCAGTGCAGGTTGACACTCCACATGGAGTCCAAGTATTCGTAGCAGGAGGATCAGACGGACAAACCGTGTTTGATGATATATGGAGACTCAACGTATCTGATTTACAATGGACACTCATGCAGAAAACAGTGTTACCTCATCGGCTTTACTTCCATTCGTCAACAGTCACATCATACGGTTGCATGTATGTCTTTGGGGGCATCGAACCAAAAGACAATGAGACGAGTAGGAACAATATTTTGTATAAAGTGTGGTTATGCATACCGAAGTTAAGTGAAATATGTTGGGAAGCGTTAATTGCAGTTCATCCTAGATTATACCGTGTGAACAGAACGCATCTATTAAACCTTGGTATACCAACACATTTTGTAAATAGAATACACCCCCAGTGAGATCATTTTATGCAATATTGTGTTCTCGATTTTGTAAAAACGTACAATTATTTTTGTATTTATGAATGTTTTTGTTGTTTACAAATAACATTTTGTTGACCCGTATGAAATTGTTTTGAGTGTTTATCAAAAACTTTTGCCTATCATAGATGTGTTCAGCTTGCAGCTTTTTTTTTTCCTTAATATAACAACTAAGAAAATGAATTATGTTATACTTGTTACACAACTGCTTTCCTGTCTGCAATAAAAATGTTTTGTATTGAATATCGAAATAAGTATTATTAAGTATACAAAATCCCACAATATTTAATTTTAACCATGGACAATATGCAGTTTCAATAAAGCATTTTGACGAATTTATGTTTTATTAGTTAATGTTAACATCAAATAATAACATAAATGTTATCTCTGACAGTAAAGCCGGGTGTCCTGCACTAGCTTTTTCGGAATAAATCACTAAAAACAAATACGCAAAACAAGGATTTTAGCTGTCACCTGCTCGTAGAACAATGTACCATAGATAAAAAATGCATGTTTTGTGTAGGTGTTTTGTGTAATGTTTTAGTGCAGGAGATGCAGCTTTAAGATTACAATGTAAAATCTATTTTGTAACAGGTTTTGGTGTAAGAGATTATAGTTAATGGTCTTTCACTAAAGCTGGGCGTAAATATATTACTTAAAAATAATACATGGTATTTAGCATTATTTCAGCATAATAAACTAGACTAAGTTTTTGGATAATATGATCATCATTTATGTGTTTTAATACACAATAATCTGGATATTTGGGACATAGATAGGTCTGGAATAGCACATTTGCTACTTTTATCTCTGAATGTGTATGGTTGCAGTTGGATATATTAAAATTTGTAAATTTCCATGTGAACGAAGTCGCGGGCATCAGTTATAACTTATAAATAAACAATAAAATAAAATGACTGACCAATAAAATATTTTTAAAAGTATAGAACAACTATGACGTCCTTGAGTATATGGAGTAGGTGCAAAAATGTATGCTAATGACATTGGAACCGCCTATAGACTGTGCTACATATAATGATTCTCAAATAGAGTATTTTATAATAAATGAATAATAAATAAATACACACAACAGCCACACACATAGTCCTGACCCCACACCAGCTGTAACCTGTATCGTGTGTATCAGAAACTACGAGAGACTTGGTCTCACAACACCCAGACCCGAAACAAATATCTATGGGCCACACTGACAGTTGTCTCGGTGCGGGACGAATCCGCAACCTCACGTTTAACAGCCGGCTATTCGCCTGCTGCGCTATGGAGGCTGTCATAGGAACTCGTAAAAACCAGCAGATATTTTTTTTTATAGCTGAGATTGGCAAACGAGCAGATGGGTCACCTGATGGTAAATGATCTCCACCGCACATAGACACCCAAAACACAAAGAGAATCATGGGTGTGTTGCCAACCTAAATGGAGGGAATGGAAGGGGAGGGAAAAGGTATTGGGAAAGGGAGTTGGGAAATGAGCCACCGGAAATCTCACTCACCGAACGAAACGCGACAGCAAGCTGCCACTTTACGTCGGTTCTCTGTGAGATAGTGGTATCTAACCGGTATCTAGACTATAGACACCGGTATCTAAACATTCGTGCTATAGACGTTACTGTCTACAGCGTGGTTCTACCACTCAAAAATATGAATTTAATGAATAGAAGTGTTGGTATGTGAAAAAGTATTGTCTTTAAAGTTGTGCAATTTTTAAGTACCTCAGTGGCGTAGCTGTATTTCGGTACAACTACCGTTCTGAGGATTCGATCCCCGGATCGGGCAATGTGATATTGTAACATCCGATTCTGCCAACCAATGGGACGCTGCCGTGTCCGGGTGTGTGAACCCCGACGCGACCCCCGCGCCTGCGCTGTCGCGCCCGCGCCGCCATTCGCGCCGCGTAAAACCACCAAGACGCTACCTAAGTGATTATGTACTGTAAATGTGACTACAAAATTGATTATAATAGAATTGTGTTAATTTGTGACAATATAGAAGTGTTCAACATATGTGTATTTGCATTATTTTGAACCATTCGCCACCCACTGTAAAACTGGCAGCCCAACTGTGTGGCCGAGAAGAATCGCGTACCTAAACGTGTCGTAATTCGTCGAAAAACTAAAATGACGCGTACACGACGCCAGTCTAGGCGTCAGACGGACTTCGCGGACGCTGAGGAAGATACCGCTCGTGCCGCTTCAAGTCCGGCAAGATTTTCTAGCGACGACGTAGCCGCCATGATGGCGTCGCTCCTTCGCTCACAAACAGAAACGCTCGAACGCTTATTTAGTTTCATGAACGCGAGGCAGCAAGAGCCTCCGAGTTCGGAACCAACTTCAACAGGCGTGTCACCGACATCGGGAAACTTCTCTTCGTGTACAGCCCGCTTCGGCGGAGCCCCCGGCGAGTCGCTCGATACATTTATAGACGCCGTTGAAGCTTATAAGGAGTGCGCCGACGTCAGTGAAGCAAATGCTCTCAGAGGTATTTCAATGCTTTTAATTAACGACGCAGCGACGTGGTGGCAGGGCGTAAAAACGTCCATAAATTCTTGGGACGGCGCAATACAAAGTCTGCGCAATGCATTTGGTGACACTCGTCCGCCATATCGCATTTATCGCGAATTATTTAATCGTCCCCAAGACAGTGAAAAGAGTGAAATATATGTCGCAAAGGCGAGAGCCCTATTATCACGACTTCCAAAAGGGGAGCTGACAGAGAAGGTCGAGCTTGATATGGTTTACGGCTTATTAAATCACAGAATACGTCAACGTGTTCGGCGAGATGAATTTAATTCATTCAACGTCCTGCTCCGAAAACTTCGTGAAATTGAGGACGCCGCCGCAGAAGTGTCACAAGACGACCGCCTTAATCGTCCGACTCCACGTTCCAGACATAGTGATTTGTCATACGGTGCCGCCGTTCCCGCGCCATCGCTGCCGCGTTCGCCGCCAGCGTCGGCGCCGCCGAAGGTCAGGCCGACACCGCGGCCGCCGACTGCGCCGCGCCCGCCGCCCGCGCAGCGCCCGCCTGTGTCAACCGTGCCGTCGCCGCTCGAACCCTACAGCGCGACCCCTGGAATTCATCGTCGTACCACACGATTCGCCTCGGAGCCCATGTCGCGATCATCTTTATTTTGTTCCTACTGTAAAGGTAGAAGTCATAACCGCGATCAATGTTTTAAATTAGCCGAAAAAGCCAATAATAATACAAATGTTATTCCTAATTGTTATGAATGTGGCGAAGGTGGTGTTACTCGATCGCAATGTTCTAAATGCAATTCACAATATTGTTTATTTGATTACAGCAGCGTTGCAATGGTTGGTTCTGTATCCCCTAAAATACGGCGCGAATCAAAACACTCATACCCTGGTAATTTAACTTCCCAGGTGAGTCATTTAAATATAAATAATTCTCTCTCCGACCTTAGAGGCGGATGTACAGATTCTCCCTCTGTTATAGAATCTGATGGTAATGTTAGGTATTTACCTACCGATTTTAAAGCGGCCATTCCGGCATTGTTTTATTCAAATCATAATAATAATAATGCTAGCTATTTGCCAGCTGATTTTAAAACTGTAATGCCTCGAGAATTTTATGGTAAATGTTTACATAGGCCCAAGCGTAGATCTCGTAGGAAACCTAAATTACCTAACTTATGTAATTCCCAAAAACCTGTTCCTAAAATTCCTTACCGTCATAATAACGAGTTGCTTTGTGATCCTATACAAAACTCATGTGTTCTGACCAATGATAAGACGTCGTATGTCTCTGATAACGATGCTAGGGTAACCATGATGTCGAACGGACAGAAAGGTGTCATTCAGGATCATTCCCAAGAGTCACTCGGAATAGTAACCTTGTCTCAAAAAGTTGTAAACCTGCATTCCAGCTCTCTGTCTGCTGCCGACGAGAGGTGTATGGTGTCTGCGAGTCCTGCGAGAGACGGAAGTGCCGAGATCGTTTCTCCTCCGTCCCGTGTTAGTGAGCTCTCCACCGATGTTCCAGGTATTAGTACACTTTCTATCAAGGATACTAGTGTGACCACGTCAGATGAAATGTCGTTATCAACGGTTATATCTTGTGAAGATATTTGTCCACAAAATGTAGACAAACAACGTGAAGCTCGACGGCCCATACTAGGCATCGAGATATTAGGAACTAAGGGTATTGCTCTGTTAGACACAGGTGCAAAAGGCTGTGTCGCCGGTTCTTCTCTTTATAATCTGCTTGTGCAGAAGAACCATCCTTTGAAGGAGGCTACTAAACGAATTAGGTTAGCTGATGGCTCCGCTCAAATGCGTAATGTTCTTGTTACCACTCTGGAAGTTATACTGAAACAAAATAAATCAGTTTTAACAGATTTTATTATATTCCCTGACACCTCATACAGTCAGACGCTCCTCGGTGTAGACTTTATTAGTTCTGCGGGTCTTGTTATTGACTTTGCTTCCTCAACGTGGAATTTTTCAGGTTCTTCTTGTGTTCATCCACTAGAGTACGAAGCTTCTTCCAAGTCATGCATGTCCGTCTCCGCTGTGGATCTCCTGCGTCCTGATGAAGGTGTGATGCTGAGTGCTGAGCAACGGCTGCTGCTCTCTGATCTCCTGTTCCAAAATCAGGATATCTTTCGAGCAGGGGGAGTCCCTACACCGTACGCAGAGCACCGAATTGAAACTGGTAGCCATCCACCTATTTCTGTCCCTCCATATAAACTTACTCCTGCTAAGAAGGAAATAATGAAAGTAGAGTTAGAGAAAATGCTTACTGATGGTATAATCGAAGAGTGTGAGTCCGCTTGGACTTCGCCTGCTGTGCTCGTTCCTAAAAAAGATGGAGGAGTGAGGTTCTGTGTTGACTATCGACGTCTTAACGCGGTTACTAAAACCGATAGTTACCCGCTTCCTCTAATCGACGAACTTATTCAAATGACCAAGCGGGACTGCTTCATGTCAACCATCGATCTTAAATCGGGTTATTGGCAAGTCAAGGTTGCCCCTGAAGATCAAGATAAGACTGCGTTTGTTACTCCGTTTGGAACTTATCGTTTCAAGCGAATGCCATTTGGGTTGAAGAATGCTCCTTCAACGTTTCAAAGATTGATTGACCGTTTCCGTTCTGGTGCATCTTTACAAGATGTGACCCTATTAGCTTATCTTGATGATTTAATGATTATTACACAGGGTGACCTCGAAGATCATCTTCGTGACCTTCAAAAGGTGTTCGACAGATTGCGTCACTTCGGTCTGTGTGCAAACCGAGCAAAATGTTTCTTCGCTCGTCAAGAGGTGACTTACCTTGGCCACGTCATCACGCCTCAAGGTATTCGTCCAGATTCCTCTAAGGTTGATGCTATCTTACAGAGGGCACCTCCCAATAACATAAAAGAATTAAAATCTTTTCTTCAAACATGTTCATGGTTCAGGAAATTCATTGCAAACTTTGCACAGGTCGCTGAACCACTCACAAAGCTCACCCGTAAAAATGAGTCTTGGCAATGGGATGAGGCTCAGCAAATTGCTTTCGACACCCTTAAGGATAAATTGTGTCAAGCTCCTATTCTAATTCAGGCTGATTACTCTCAACCGTTCCTTTTGCGAACTGACGCCAGCAATTATGCAATCGGCGCAGTATTACTCCAAGGAGATGGTAACGATGAGAGACCTATAGAATATGCTAGTCGTCTCCTCACCTCGCCTGAAAGAAACTATTCCACCACCGAGCGCGAAGCACTTGCGGTCGTGTGGGCAGTGGATAAATTTAGAGGTTATATCGATGGGCATACTTGCGTCGTGAAGAGTGATCACCAGCCCCTACGATGGCTGTTCACTCTCAAAACGCCCTCTGGCCGTCTAATCAGATGGGCACTCAAACTCCAGTCTTACGACCTCCGCATTGAGTATGCACCTGGAAAACTTAATGTATTAGCTGATACTTTAAGCAGACCTCCTAGTGAGGCTGTTGATTCCAATGTTTGTTCAGTTTCTTTTGATCTTCCTCAGGTCTCTGCTGCGGAACTACGTACCGCACAATTAGAGGATCCTGAAGTCTCAAAAATTATACAAGATTTAGAAGTTGATGATGACTTCGCCTCCAGTCGTTGGTTGGAGCGAGGTTATATAATGTCGCAGGGCGTACTGTATCGCTACGACCCTGATGCCGACTCTGAAGAAGCTCAATTAGTAGTCCCAGTTTCCAAGAGAGAGGAAATCCTCAAGGAACTGCATGATGCACCTACTGCAGGACATCAAGGAATTGAGCGAACTTTGCAACGCTTACGTGAGCGTTATTTCTTTCCCGGTATGCGACGGTATGTCACTGAGTATTTAAAAAGTTGTATAAATTGTCAGCGCTATAAAGCGACCAATCAGAAACCCCCAGGGCTTCTGCAAACTCCCGTGTTACAACAGCGATCTGAAGTTCTCGCTGTGGACCTTTTTGGTCCCTTACCACCAGGAGAACAAGGAGAACGCTGGATTCTTTTGGTTGAGGATGTTGCAACTAGGTGGGTTGAGCTATACGCTCTCAGGGACGCCACCGCTGAAAATTGTTCTCGCATCCTTATTGAAGAATATTTTCTTCGTTATGGATTGCCGAGACGGGTCATATCTGATAATGGACCCCAATTTATATCTGCTGTCATGCAGCAGTGTATGTTTGTGTTGGACATCAAGCAAGAATTAATACCTGTGTACCATCCTGAAGCGAATCCCGCTGAAAGGAAGAACAGGGATTTAAAGGTACAATTATCCATGTTGGTTAAAGCGGAGCATACTGATTGGCCAAAATATTTGGCTCATGTTCGTTTTTCTATGAATAGTGCTGTCTGCAGTACTACTGGAAAGACCCCAGCTTATCTAACATTCGCTAGAGAAATGCGTACACCCTTCGATGTACGCCATGATATTCGTGGTATAATGGAAAAAGAAAATTTTGTTCCTCAGGCGACTCCGTACTTACGTTCCTTCGTTAATAGCTTGCATGATATTCGCGAGCGAGTTGAACTGTTACAGGATCATCGTAAGCAGATTGCAGATGCTTCTCGTCGCCCCGCTCCGAAGTATAAGGTAGGTGATCTAGTCTTGGTCCGCACACATGAGTTGAGTAACACTAGTAAAGGTGTAACCCGTAAATTTATTCCTAAGCGTGATGGTCCCTATGTTATTAATCGGATTGTTAGTCCTACCACTTTTATCCTTTCTGATTCCTCTGATGTTATTATAGGGAAATATCATAGTTCGGATTTAATGCCTTTTATCCATTCCACTCCTGAACACCGCATGACCACGCCTGTCGTGCCCAAAAGGCAACGAGGTAGGCCCCGACGAGTCCCCTTAGTTGGCCATCGTCAGGTAACCAGGCCGGAGACGGGACGTCTTTCCAACCTGGAGGGGGAGTGTGTAACATCCGATTCTGCCAACCAATGGGACGCTGCCGTGTCCGGGTGTGTGAACCCCGACGCGACCCCCGCGCCTGCGCTGTCGCGCCCGCGCCGCCATTCGCGCCGCGTAAAACCACCAAGACGCTACCTAAGTGATTATGTACTGTAAATGTGACTACAAAATTGATTATAATAGAATTGTGTTAATTTGTGACAATATAGAAGTGTTCAACATATGTGTATTTGCATTATTTTGAACCATTCGCCACCCACTGTAAAAATATTAGGTTTTTTCAATTCAGTATCAGCCCGGAGTCTGGAATTTGTGCCCAATATGGTGAGAGGCTCGCACCCTATCACATCTGGGACGCAAATAAATTCGACGAAATGTGGGTGTTCTAGTTCGCTAGTTTACCTCTGCCTACCTCTTCGGGGACGCTATTTACTTTTATGCCGAACCTTAGTAAGTATATTATTATAACGAATCTCTAGAAACACTCATAATTATCACAAAAATCAATGGCCATGGGCGGGCCTGACTACGCGTAATAATTATTCTGAAAAGTATTTGAGCGATATGATATTGATAGTGTTATGGATGAGCATTATTCACCTTGATTGTGGATTTATAAGCATACGACAGGATTTTTTTATTTTCATTTATTTGTAATAAAATGTGTCGCAGTGTCTAAATAATTTTTTTTATATTATAGCACATATTGGAATATTCCCATTGTAATGGTTAGATATTCTGTGAGTACACCTGGACGGGGGGTTGTTTGGCAGGCAGCCGGCTGTAAGAACCGGCCTAGTGCGAGTTGGATTCTCGCACCGAGGGTTTCGTAAAAACCTGTAGGTATATAATGAATTTCGCAATGTTTTCTTTATCTGTGCTATAAGACGTTGCTTCGTACCAAATTTCAAGATTCTGAGTTCACGGGAAGTACCCTGTAGGTTTTGATTCCCTTGCGATTGTCGAAAATTTGCGGCATAAACGGCTGTATCTTTTGATTGCGTTTGCTTAGAAGTTTGATTTTTTCACAGCTCCAAGGGACAGTAGACCTGAGTATTTGATATGAATTCCAGCTTGATACCTCCACGCGTTCCTGAGAAAAAGGGTCGTGACAGACAGACAGATGGACAATAAAAGTGATCCTATAAAGGGTCTGTTTTTTCCTTTTGAGGTACGGAACCCTAAAAACTAAGCCGAATAATTATAACATGGACAATATTTTCATATAAAAATCGGGTAATGGTAATAATACCTAATATTATGGGCTTGTTATTGATAAGTATGCAGGATGAAGAGCATGGGCAAGAGTACCGAACTTTGCCTCTTAAAAGTTACCTAATTGTTTATCTGCATAAGCTGTTTACTTCATTAATCTTGATTTAGCAATAATCTGTACAATGATCTAGAGGTAATTGGATCCGTTTCCAAGTAAGAACATAATTATTATGTTTGTAAAATGTGATTTTTACGCGATTCAACACATTATTATGCCTGACAGCGATAGCTCTTCCTATCAAATATTTAATCGTTACCGATAATAACGATAGGCATTTATCGTGGATTTCCCACGCAGCAAGCTTCCCACCATTTAGGCTGAGATCTATAGAGCGAACTTCGACTAAGTCTGAGTCAAAAAACGAACTCAGTGATTTGGAATTTTAAAATCAAAGTTCGACTTAGTACCTACAAGTCATTATTTTACAAGAAAATCTTTGGTTAGCCTCTCTGTCAGTCTGTTTTTCTTGTAAAACATGACTCAGACTTAGTCGAGATCGCTCAATAGATCTCAGCCTTAATTTCCGCGCTACCTATGACTACGTGGAAACAACGTGGAATTGTACCAATTGTGATTAAAGTAAAGGCCTTCTTGTTCTACCTAAATTACAACTAAATACTAAATATTTAAAGTTGGATTAAGGTATGCCACTTGGTAGCTCTTTAGGGAACTTTCTACTTCCTTCCTCCGTTCGTTCTTTTTCTCCGTGGAGAAATAAAATAAATAAACAAAGTAAATATTAGATGTGTAGAAGTTGTCCTTGGTTTGAGCCTTGAGGGCCGTGGTTGGCAATGGATATCCAAAGCGATAGCTCGCAGGTCGCAAGCCACAACTCAACAAGTGTTATGTGCGTCGGCGTAGGGCGTTCGTCGCGTCACGTCGGGATGATCGCCGCCGCTGAGGTTTCGCGCCAATTCGCGCCCGCAGTGATGGGAAGCGCGCTCCACGAGCGGGACACGCTCGCCACACCCGCTACTATTGCGTGATTCGAATTCCGACAACCGCTAATACCATTGTTTTGGACGCGAAAGTTTGTCTGACTCTAATGCGAAAATTGACGCATTAATTCCTTGACATCATGAGTAAATACACCGCGGTCTTAGTAACGTTGCCGTTGTCCACATTCCATTAAAGTGTTAAGTTTCTCGTAGTTATGTGGTCAGTTTTAGAATGTAAATTAAAATGCAACGTGCCAGGTATCGCTTGGAGGAAGATTTAAGTAATGAATATGTCCGAAGACATGGTCTCGTCCACGCCGGGGTCGGCACCTCACCGGTCGCCGACACCCGAACTCCACGCGGCTTATACGACTTTCGAAATTTTAGTGGCACTGATGGCAGTTGTCGGCAATGCCATGGTGATGTTCGTGTTTCGACGTGATAGAAGGTTGAGACGACGTACGAACTATTATATCGTGTCTTTAGCAGCGGCAGACTTTCTAGTCGGACTGCTCGGGATACCGTTTGCAATTTTGGCTTCAGTGGGCTTGCCGAGGAACCTGTACGCGTGTTTGTTTACCGTGTCACTGCTGGTGATGCTCTGCACAATCAGCATCTTCTGCCTGGTCGCTGTGTCTGTGGACCGCTACTGGGCGATTCTACACCCCATGTGCTACTCGAGGAATGTTCGAACTAGGACTGCTATCGGTGAGTCTAATGCACATCCTTTTAATAATTTTATTTTGTATCTATGATTAAGAACCCCCGCAAACTGCAAGACTTTTTATCGGCCGATAGTTTAATCGGGCTGTTAATCAGTATGAACATGTATGGAAGTACTTACGCACATTACACTGCTTTGGTATCGGCCGACAAATAAGTTGTATGGGCTTCACGATTGTCTTCAAACTGAACTATCGGCAAACTATCGGGCTGTGTGCGCGATTAAAGCCCAACCCCATCAAACTATTGGACTTGAGTGGTAGAGCCACGCTGTAGACAGTAATGTCTACAGTAGAAATGGTACCACGTTTGATACCACTGTCTCACAGAAAACCGACGTAAAGTGGCAGCTTGCTGTTGCGTTTCGTTCGGTGAGTGAGATTTCCGGTGGTCCATTTCCCGCCTTCCATTCCCACTCCCTTTTTCCCTCCCCTTCCATTTCCTCCTTTTAGGTTGGTAACGCACCGATTATTCTTTTTGTGTTTTGGGTGTCTATGGGCGGTGGAGATCACTTACCATCAGGTGACCCATCTGCTCGTTTGCCTCTGCCTAGTCTCTACTATAAAAAAAAGGCTACAGTTTGCGGGGGCTCTTATCGTTTGCTTGCGATTCTACAAAAATTACCGAGGTATTGTATGATTTCTCAAAGGATATCATGTGGCAGTGGTGGGCGGAGGTCAACTCCGGTGATTATTTTTATTGCCACCTCCGCGACATTAGGATTTGAATACAATGCGCATTAACACCTTAATAATATCATATGTAGCGAAACAAGTGATTGAATGGTTTATTAGTTTCACCATGATACGTACCTTTAATATGTTATTGGGTAGGTAGTGGGTACATAACATAGTTTCCGACCGACTTCCAAAAAGGAGAAGGTCCTCGATGCATCTGTATTTTTTTATGTATGGTACGCGATATCTCCGCCGAATGTGGACCGATCTTCAATTTTGTGTTCGATAGCTTCTTTCAAGGGTGGTCCCATATAAATTTGGTCACGATCGGATTTGAACTTGTTCGTTAAGTTTTTAAAATTGTGATTATTTAGTATCGGTAAAGGTTAAAGTTAGACATATCTGAATATATTCACTGGAATTTTTGTTTATTGTGTGATCAAATTTATATTATACCTGTTTTGTTTATACATTATTACCAAAGCATGTTTAAGCTGCGGCTTATAAAAACTTAACGGACGGAGTTCAACATTTATCCGATATTCACCAAACATATGTGGTCCCATATATTTGGTGAATATCTTGGAATAAGTTTTGTCGAACACATCACACAAGTTTTATCGAACGAATTTTGAAAATCGGTCTACATTCGGCAGAAATATCGCGTAACATACATAAAATAATCACAAGTTTAAAAACTTAACAGACCGACTTCAAATCCGATCGTGACCAAATTGATATGGGACCACCCTTGAAATAAGCTCTATCGAATACAAAAATAATTTTTAAGATCGGTCCATATTCGGAGATATCGCGTAACATACATAAAAAAAATACAGATGAATTGAGGACCTTCTTCCTTTTGGAAAAGTGCTAAAAAAGAATTTGTTATAAAACCGACCTCTTCAGCGGGTGTGGGCCACTGCAGCATCCTCGTGGGCTTCATCTCGTGCACGTGTATTTAGAATTTTGGAAATTAGTTCACATTTGGCGGGGATATCGCGTAACGTACATAAAAAAATACAGATGGATTGAGGACCTTCTCTTTTTTGGCAATTGGTCGGAAATACAGACGAATTGAGGACCTTCTCCCTTTTGGAAGTCTGTCGAAAAGTGCTAAACAAGAATTTGTTATAAAACCGACCTCTTCAGCGGGTGTGAGCCACTGCAGCATCCTCGCGGGCTTCATCTCGTGCACGTGTATTTAGAATTTTGGAAATTACTTCGCATTTGGCGGGGATATCGCGTAACGTACATAAAAAAATACAGACGGATTGAGGACCTTCTCCCTTTTTGAAATGGGTCGAAAATACAGATGAATTCTTCTCCCTTTTTGGAGTGGGTCGAAAATGCTTTTGGACACAGATGTTTATGTAAAGGATGAAATTAATTTAAAATTACAACGCGATTTAGAAAATTGGCCTGTTACGTACTTTGTTTATATTGCAACGAGTCCGCATTAATTACAGTTTTCTGTTTAATTTAGCTTTATAGTTTTAAAAGCTGTACTTCAGCTTTATTGGCTGCAGAGACGAGTTTTTATTAATGCGCTCTTTAAAGATCGAGAACGTTCTGAATAAAGACAATTTAATTTTAGTCGGTGATACCCAAACACCTGTTGCGAGGGCCGAGGTTCTAGTTCGAGCGTAGAGTGAAATCTAAAAATCAGTCCACATTTTGATCATGCTTAACATACAATAATCACAGGAGGCGGCACATATATATGTTACATAAGCGTATGGGCCACCGGAGGCCGAGCCGCCCGTGACTATCTACAATCTTAACGGATCGACTTCAAAACTAATCCGATCGTGACCAAATATGTATGGAACCTTGGGATAAGCTCTATTTAACACAAACATAATTTTAAAAATTGGTTTACATTTAGCGGAGATGATACGGATCATTTACGAAAATAATCACAAGGCGACACATATATGTGTTCCATAAGCGTATGGGCCACCAGAGGCCGAGCCGCCCGTGACTATCCACAAACTTTTCTGACCGACTTCAAATCCGATCGTGACCTTATATGGGACCACCCTTGAAATAACCTTTATCAAACACAAAAAGAATTTTGAAGACCGGTCCACATTTGGCGGAGATATCGCGTAACATACATAAAAAAATACCGACGAATTGAGGAACTTCTCCTTTTTTTGAAGTCGATCGTAAAAGATTATACATAATAAACGCCACTGTTTAAAGTCGGTTGAAAGTGGAGTGTTTTTTTAACACAGGTACAAGCTGGCGATATAACGAGCGATAATTAATCGAGGGCATTGTTAGCGTTATTATGTTAGTCTCACAAGTTTCAGCCTTCGAGTGACGATGCAAATGAGTATTTGTGGTCACTGGATCAGATTATAATAACTAGCATACCGGAGTGGAGTTTCCTCGCGGTTTTTCATTTATCAACCTCTTTCCTGACGATTTACTCGGAAGAGATAAACAAGATTGTCAACGATATTATAACACATGTGTATTTATAATATATAAACTAAAGCATAGTTTGTGTCCAAAATTGATAGTAAATTGTTTAATTTGTGTAACCAAGGCGAGTTAAAAGTACTATGAATTTTTCTTTTTTCTACCTGCTCTTATCCCACCTTAATGTGGTCGGCGCAACACACTTTTTCAAGCATGTTGCAGAGAGGATTTGGCTAAGTTTTTACGATGGGCGCCTGCCTGACATCAACCCCCTCTAAGGGATCCAGTTCCGGGCAAATTAAATTAGAACATTTGCTTTGTCCGACCTGGGAATCGAACTCAGGACCTCCTGATCCACAGCCCATACATGCTGCCACTAGATCTTGCTCGTTTGCTAGTCTTTGCTTTTCTTAAAATGGACCGTGTTGTGCAGAAGTGATCCAACCCACAAAAAAAAACAAAAACAATTTTTTCACATCAAACGTGAACTAAAAAAATATATTCATGGTCTAGTTCACGTTGGTATCAATAAAAAAACTTTTTTGTGGGTTGTTTCATTCCTACTCAACATGGTCCAAATATGGTTTATCGAGATCATCAGCCACAGGACTTATGGTTCTGGTTGGTTGGTTGTTTGTTGCTTCCAAATATGGTTATCATGATAAACTTTAAAAAGGTTCCATTGGTTCACTATAGTACAAACAGATAATCAAAGAGTAAGTACAGCAAGTACATTAAAACGACAATTTCATACTCTTTGCGTTACAAGTAAACTATTTGGCCCATTTAAAGAATATGAGCGGTAGCACATACATATAGAGATGAATAGTATAGTATGAAGTATTGGACGGTAATGGGAATGTTTTAATTAAAGTTTAACGTTTTGTGGCGTTTTTCAAATAGGGATGTTATGGCGAGCTATAAAACAGATAAAAGTGATGAAGAACCTCTATCTGTTTTATATTCTTTCTAGAAATGTTCTATAAGTAAAAGATAAAAGGAAAAAATAGTTACGATATCTTTGTTTTTTTTTTTTTATTTTTTTTTTATTTATTTATTTATTTATTTATTATCAGGCAACTACGGCCCAGAGATAAATACCTTACAAAGATGTTACATGTGAAATAACATAAGCCCACGCTTGTATCCCCGAAGGGGTAGGCAGAGGCGCACTAGCGAACTAGTACACCCACATTTCGTCAAGCTTAGCTCCGTCCCAGATGTGATAGGGGGCGAGCCTATCGCCGTATCGGGCACAAATTCCAGACTCCGGGCTGGTATGGAAAAATCCAATATTACTTTAAATAGTAACTTACTTTTTTATTTGTCTAGATGAGCTAGTTGCCTTATCCCTTATCTGATGATGTCTAAGTGGTTATCATCGTTTATCGACAATGCCTGGGGCATAGCCGCTGCCTACAGTGAATAGGAAATGTATGGATGGGAAAGATCCACCTTCTATTTCTTATTTGGCCGTCCGAAAATCTCACTCTTCGAAACGCATCAACAATATCGACAGACATAATGATGCGATCATGCTGGCCCATTTATGTTGCTGTAGACGAATTCGTCTCTAGAGTGGCTCTACCACTGAGCCAGTGTGATAATATTTTTACGAAAGGAACCAAGTTCATTAGTATAATTCTAAAGAATTCGTGTAAACTGGCTTTCCACAGCTTTCATCATAATGCTTTTATATTCGGAAACATAAATATTGATCAAAGACCTTTTAAAATACATTAAACAAGAATCAATTTATCAATCAGGACACAATTCCATTATGCCAGTATTATTAATGTTTGTTTGTTTATAAATGATACCATAAATAATATATATTGGGTTATGTATCATACACTAACGATGTTATAAAACAAATTAGCTATGTATTAGCGGTTGGACGCTAACATATCGGTTTCCGAACGATCAACACAGTAAATTACCTGCAATGTTTATTTATTAGGCGCACATGGTTACCAGAGTTACGAGATCAACCTGAATAATTTTTCTTTAACACCCACCTAAACTGCGTTTAGTCATGCAATTACGTTAAATCTAACATTTGATAGTGAAAGGTTTCTTATAAAATTTAATGACGAGCCTTTTTCGCTCGTCCTCGTGAGCAGCTTAATAAACAGAGAGAAGCAAAACATGAAACATGAAATGTTGCCTATACGTGGCACTGGCTTGCCAACCCGCGAAGTAAAATATTAAGAATCAATTAATAAAATCAGTGAAGTAGATTTTTATTGAACCTTTATCATCATCATTATCATCATCAGCCATAGGACGTCCACTGCTGAACATAGGCCTCCCCCAAAGATTTCCAGATCGACCTGTTGGAAGCGGCATGCATCCAGCGACTTCCTGCGACCTTTATCAGGTCGTCGGTCCACCTTGTACATAGGTGGACGTCCTACGCTGCGCTTGCCGGTACGTGGTCTCCACTCGAGAACTTTTCTGCCCCATCGGCTATCAGTTCTGCGAGCTATGTGCCCTGCCCACTGCCATTTCAACTTGCTAATCCTCTGGGCTATGTCGGTGACTTTCGTTCTTTTACGGATCTCCTCATTCCTGATTTGATCACGTAGAGAAACACCGAGCATAGCCCTCTCCATAGCTCGCTGAGTGACTGTGAGCTTTCTAATGCGGCCCATAGTTAGAGGCCACGTTTCAGTGCCATAAGTCATCACTGGTAACACACACTGGTCGAAGACTTTTGTCTTCAGGCACTGAGGTATTTTGGACGAACCTTTATACACCATGCTAATTCTCACAAATAGAGAAATCAACTAGGTACTTGCTTTAATTGTTGTGGTGAATGGATCACATTCAGATCTGTTGGCCAACCATGAGATATTTTGACATTTCATGCTAGCAACTCCGTAAAATATTTTATGAAAAACACCCTAACGCCTCTACAGTTACAGTACGGTTACATGGGGAATTAATGATTTTCATACAAATTATTGTACGTAGTCGCTATTCGCTAGCGAGAAATGTAAAAAAACTCATGGTTGAGCTTCTGGTAAATCGTAAATACCACGGGTCTGTAGTATTATACATCTCTGTGTAGGTATCTACTAAGTCAAGGGCTCTCAAGCTTATTGTTATCACGCCTCCCTACTTCCTAAATGTATAGGCCCACGCCCCAACGTCGATGTATGCAAAGCTCAAAACTACTAGCTTGCCTTGTAAGCTAGTAGGTTTGAGTTTAGAGATGAAGCTTATTAGTTTTAGACACTGAGTGAACTAAGTTTTCCTGGAATTCAGGAAACCTTAGAGTGCATTAACGAACTAAGTTTATACACTCAACCATTTTCAGAAGATTTGGAATATATTTAAAATACATAATAGGCTTCACTCAATCTGGTGTTTTTATATCCTCGTATTCCTCGCACAAGAAAGCCCTGGTCTTATATTTTGAAAGTATATCTCATGCTCAGTATGAAGCGCGAGAGACATTTTTCGATCGCCCGCGCGACCATCCGTTCGTACTGCGCTCGCCTGTGCTTCCACACGCCCGCGCCCCCCCATGCCAGGGAGGCGCGCCTCACCATTTGGGAACCCATGTACTAGGTAATATATCAATACCTATAAATTCTGCAGTAACGGGACACTGAAAACCTACCCTAATAAATTAATATTGTCGACCCCACTACGTTATTGCGGTGTTAGTTACTAGTTGCTACTCACTGTTTACTCTCACCATTTCCTTAATTGAATTTAGGCCAATTAGTAAAAATATGCTATAACTTTAGTAACGGGTATAAAGTAAAAGGTATAAATAATAGGATTGAAACCTACATGATTATAATAATTCGTTTTTGATGTGGAATCAACAATCATTATCCTGGCCGCCTAGCATGTCTGCCACGAGATATTTCGATAATCGACTGTCGAGATGTTGTGTACAATATTGTATGAAAATAAACGAGGACCAATGTTAGTGTCTGTAGACAAATAGACAAAACCGGTTATAACCGGACAAAAGGCGTAGACAAAGTGTTCTCGTGGCGTGCATGCTAGGTGTGCTGGTAGTCGTTAGCCTGAGCACTTCTCGTCGAGAAGTCCCTAAAGAGCCAAAGAGGTTCGTAGTTTTTTGTCGGTAATTGGTGTATATTAGTATCGGTGTCTATGGCAGTCCACGATACCAAAAAATGTAGTATGCCAAAACTATTTTCATAAAACGAGAAAATACTCGTAGTTTCTCATATAGTTTCCGATTTCTGCATACTTTCCCAGTTAAAAAAAACACTGTATCCCTATTATATAGGTACTGAATATTTGCTTCTTTAAACTGTTTGCGTCTCGGCCTACACCTTTCGGAATAAGAGGTGTGAGTGAGTATGTACTCTTTAAATAAGTGAGTTAAAACAAAGGATGAAATATTAAAATACTTTCTGTAATAAGATCTAAGGAAAGTGCATACATGTCCACCTTGGTCTAGTGATAGCATATATGGGCAGTAGACAGGAGGTCCCGAGTTCGATTCCCAGTTCGGGCAAAGCGATTTTTCTAATTTAATGAAGTGCATAAATAGTACATACACTTCCAAAGCGTATTCGGCAACGTTTTATCTTTATCAGGACGCCGCGCCGCGTCGTGCTGCACAGTATTGAATCTCTTTATTAAATTGATATTAAGTTAAAATGGATAACGGTGCTTTGATTAGATAGCTGAACATGAGAGAGGTTTGGCTGTATGACATGAGTTCAGGACAGCTACGATTATTAAAGAATTGTCGAGTATATACCACGGGCGGCCAATGGATAGCTGATATTTCCCACAGCCTAGATTATTTTCTATAGCAGAGACTGGCAAACGAACAGGTAGGTCACCTGATGGTAACTAATCTCCACCACCAAAAGACCCCCAAGACTCAAGAATTGGACCACCGGAAATCTCATTCATGAAACCAAACAGTTAGCTGCCAGTTTACATCAGTAATGAGGCCAACCGTGAGTTTGTTTGACATTACTCGCTAGCGACTCTGTAAAATATTTGTATGACAAAAACAAGAACGCCTCTAGCGGTTACGCGGAGAGCTGACGTTTTCTATAAAAATATTTTACGTCCTCGCTCGCGTAAATACGTGCAACAAACTCATGGTTAAGCTACAGTTTCTGTGTGACAGTGACATCAAACTAGTCGAGCCGGCCCATGTGAGCTGTAAACTTTACTGCATACGCTGTAACTCTACCACTCAAATAAGACGAGCCTTCAAATATCTAGACTAGACTGTCTCAGTTGCGTGATTGTATTTCGGTACGACTACCGTCCTGAGATCTCGGCTTCGATCTCCGGGTCGGGTAAAGTGATATTGGATTTTTTGATTTTTGGAGTCTGGAATTTGTGCTCGATCTGGCGATAGGCTCGCCCCCTATCACATCTGGGACGGAGCTAAGCTCGGCGAAATGTGGGTGTACTAGTTGGCTAGTGCGCCTCTGCCTACCCCTTCGGGGATACAGGCGTGAGCTTATGTTATGTTATGTTATGTTCAAATATCTAAAAACATCCAATTTATTAAGATTGTGTGAATAGACACAAGAATGGAATAAAATATATGATCAGATATATCAGATCGATTTAACATTCTGTATATAAATCTAATAGGCTACAGATAAAATGAACGTTCGTATAAATTCGGCGCCATAAGTTATTTATTACAGGATGTTAAAAATTCAAGATATTAAAAAAAGAAAAGCAGAACAGTGCTAGGAGTATGAGTGCAGCTTTGCAACATTGTATCCTGTTATTTTCTGAAAGCATTTGAGTAATAAAATGTGTATTTTTGTCGACGAACAGTTGTTTGTTTTTACTTTTTAATCCTTATTCGGTCATACACATCATGCATCGTTGAGTAGCTAGTCTTTGAAATTCGGGACTGAGCCTGTAGCCTGTTGATTCGATTGCGACTACGGCGACTACTACTACTCAAAATTGAGTGTCAAAACTCAGGGGGCAGATCTTCGCGGAAATAATCATTTTGAGTGAAAAATCGGGACGTCGTGCTTAAATCTGGACCTTTGATAACGCTGATGAGTTGCAACTTGCATTGCAAGTATTATTTTTTTATAGCAAAGACTAATAAATAAGCAGATGGGTCACCTGATGGTAAGTGATCTCCACCGCCCATAGACACCCAAGACACAAAAAGAGTCATGGGTGCATTGTCAATCTAAAAAGAGGGAATGGAAGACGAGGAAAAAGGGATTGGGAAAGGGAGGAGGAGGGTGATGGGCCACTGGAAATCTCACTCACCGACCGAAATGCGACATTGCTGCCAATTTACGTCGGTTTTCTGTGAGACAGTGGAATCAAACCGGTCGAGCCGGCCCATTCGTGCTGTAGACTTTACTGTCTACAGCGTACTGCTACAGTAAATTAAGCTTAATGAGTATGTTATATTGTGACGCAAAGAGAATACTTCAAAGCAAGATTCAGTTTTATTTTTTTTATCCAAGGATCCCACACAGCACGCTGTATTTTAAAAACCTGCTAAAAATATTTATGGTCTGGATAAATTAAAGCATTTAAAACTTATTAATTAAATTCATTTAGGTCAGTCTACTAATAAGCACAGTCTAGACTCTACAATCTGGGTATGATCAACAATTACTGAATGAATAAAATCTTAAACTGTGATGAAATGAAATTATTTAACTGATAGCTAACTAACATACTGTGCTCAAAACTCTGTGTTACATTTACAGCCAATCCTGGGTATTGTTTCAAGCAGTTTATACAACGTCCAGCAATTCGTGGTCATAACAATAGTATTTATTGTTTTTAGATATTTTATATTATAACAAACCTTAATATAACGTACGTATTGGTTAAATAATCGATATATCTTTCAAGTGTGAGTACTTCACAATTTATTAATAAATCATTTATTTATATCGCTAGCTGTTGCCCGCGGCGCCATTCCTAAACGCAAGAAAAATAGAGTTTCAAAAAGAAAATACATAACATAAGCTCACGCCTGTATCCCCGAAGGGGTAGGCAGAGGCGTACTAGCGAACTAGAACACCCACATTTCGCCGAGCTTAGTTCCGTCCTAGATGTGATAGGGGATGAGCCTATCGCCATATCGGGCACAAATTCGAGACTCCGGGCTGATATGGAAAAATCCAATATCACTTTGCCCGACCCGGGGATCGAACCCGAGACCTCAGAACCGTAGTCGTACCGAAATACCACCACACCACTGAGGCAGTCTCAAAAAGAGGGAGGGGAATATTAATGAAATAAATTATAAATTGAGTGGTAGAGCCACGCTGTAGACAGTAACATTTGTAGCACGGCTTGACCGATGTAATATCACTGTCTCACAAAAAAAAATCAACGTAAAATGGCACTCTGCTCTTTTTAGGTTGGCAACGCACCCATAGTTCTTTTAGTATCACGGATGTCTATGGGCGCTAGAGATCGCTTATACGCAGGTTCGATTGTAATATAATAATAATATTAGGCCTTTAATATTACTGACCCACTGCTTGGCACGGGCCTCCTCTACTAATGAGAGGGGTTAGGCCTTAGTCTTCCACGCTGGCCTAATGCGGGTTGGTAGACTTCACATACCTTCGAACTTGTGAACAAATTCTCGGTTATACAGGTTTCCTCACGATGTTGTCCTTCACTGTTATAGCAAGCGATATTTCACAACGAAAATACACTTAACAGAGAAAAGTCAGAGGTGTATGCTCTTTTTTCTTAGCGGTTGGTTTCGAACCTCTGACACTCGTCTCGGTTGCTATCGCTGCTAAGGTTCGATTGTATCTTGACCATTTTGCCAAGGCAACATATAGATTAAAAGTGGCCATAGGGAGGAGTAGAAGGTGGATTTTGTTTAGCAGTGGTGCAATCTTTCTTTATTTCCTCTTGTCCTTATCTCACTCTAATGTGGGTTCAATTGAACACACTTTTTCAAACATATTGTAGAAAGTATTCGGCTTAGTTTTACAATGGGCTTGGAATTCGAACCCAGGACGCTGCTACAAGGCGGCGACAGTGGGAAAATAAAATCGTTTAAAAGCTGATTTTACACATCACATAACACATTTTTGGCCGACTTCCCAAAAAGGAGGAGGTCCTCAATTCGTCGTTTTTTTATGTATGTTACTCGATATCTCCGCCAAATGTAGACCGATTTTCAGAATTCTTTTGGTGTTCGATAGAGCTAATTTCAAGGGTGGTCTCATATAAAGGTCACGATCGGTAAATTGGAAGTCGGTCAGTTAAGTTTTTAAACTTGTGATTATTAGTAGGTACAGACTTACTTACTTATCAGTCTGTAGTCATGAATTATTATATGCTATTTATATTACATAAACATTCCCAAACTTGTACACCCTCAGGCCTCGTACTATTCCTATCATCTAGATCTCAGTGTCAATGCCTAACCTACCAGATTACTTCATGAGCAGCTATTATCCAAAAATACCTGTTAGTCATATCGAGTTGAATTCAAAGTGACCACGCCTCCGTGTATGGACGTGTTAAGTGGTTCAAATGCTCAAGGACTTCTAGTAGATCACAATATATCCGTGACAATGTACAGAAACACTCAGGAAATTGTCCATCTGGATATGTGACAGGAAGAGCGCGCTTTGTGCGCAGGCGCGGTCTCTACTCCAGAACACGAGCAGTTATTGTGACGCGACGCGCTAGACTCTACAATGAAAACTAGTTATGATTATGATTTAAATAACTATTACGATGATCTGAATGCGTATTTATATACGTCTGTGTAAAGATATAATCAATTTATAAAAATTGTATAGCCGAGAATGTTTCAAACCCGTGAACTGTATGTTTACACAACACAATGCCGGGGCACGCGCGCCGGTCGGTCTGAACTTGACCGATTCGATAGGTATCATGATATTATGACGATGACAGGATGGATGTCAAAAGTAATAAACAAATAAATAACACCCAACAGTCACATACTAGTCCTGCCCCACACTAAGATCGAGTCTTGTGTCGTGGGTTTCAGGAACTACGAGAGACTGTCGGTCTCACAACATCCAGACCCGAAACAAATATCTGTAGGCCGGACAAATATTATACGAACCCGCGGCCTCTCGCTTCACAGCCGGCTAAAGTAGTTATGTCATATTATGAATAAACATTTTTGGTCAATGATAATATTATAATCTGGCAAAATCTTGCATTTAATCAGTTTTCCAATAACTCAGATTGATGCACAGAATAAACTGTACCTACATTAGAGTCCTACAATCTATACTCTGGTAGTAGGGATTATAAAAGTTTACATTAAAACACAACCATTTGTAATTGCGTCCATGAATTTGTAACATACAACATGCGCACAACAATATGTAATCAATAACGCGTGCAGTTTTCAACCCCCTAAGGTTAATGCACCGCCCATTCATTCATTTCCCCATGTTGGCCAGGATAAGGCGGCGCGACATATTGGCGCCATCGGGTCTGTCATGGCGCCAAACCGCCTCATCATCTAAACTACGGCAGTCGCGCGCCGGTATTCGCACTTTGCGCTGCACCATGAAGTTCTATATCATATTGTTCCTGTTTATTGTGAATGTTTTGTGTGTGAGTGGCAAGGTCAGAGGAGGACCACACGGACGTTTCAACAACTATCGAGGCAGTCATCATCACGTGAACGCGCACCACGCCCACTTCTCATACCACCCGCCGAGTCACATAACATACACGTGCCGTTATTGTCCTGCGGCGTCTTCGTATCCAGTGTACCACGGAATACCACCTACTTATGTTTACAAATACAAGGAGTCCGGCAGCCGGTTTGGTGATTTACTGACGGGCCTCGCTCTATACAACCTCGGCAGATCTGCCAGCGAACAATGGCATACACACTATTACGTTCCGAGGAAAACAGAAAACTGCTCATTACAAGTGATCGATCATGCACAATTCGATGAGACGCCGTTCCCGTGCTTCATGATGTCTTCGTTTATGGACAGAGCGGCGAGTATGAAGCATCTCGATTCAGAATCGCAGACCGTTGACGTAACGACGTCTCATATTGACGTCAAACCATATATACAAACCAATGGCACACCAATAGAGGTAACAAGGGAGCAAGAATGCGTTTTATGGCATAATCTAACCTTTTCCAGAGAGAGAAATCATGTACCGTGCGCGCTGTTGAAGGAGTATGCTAAAACTATGAAGCCTTCGGGAGTACCGGTGTATATCTGGCTGCCAGCGTTGGTGGGGTCGGTCATCGCTGTGTCATTGTGTTGTAAATGGTACAATATTTGTAAGAAGGACAAAGTTGTGGAGGAAGAGCCGATAAATCGTGCCACAGTAATTGGATATTGTTCAAATTATTGATTGCGATAATTTTGTTTGAATAAAATATGATATTTTAAAAATCTCTTGATTAAGACTGTTCTAAATTTTATATAAAAACTTACTTTACACGCGTAGAATTAGTTATCTTCTTGGTTTGAATGTAAGTGCGTTATTTTTATGTTGAATGCATTTTTAATTAGTTGTTGGTGCTCGGTGTGTGTGTTTGTTATGTAGTTTAGATATATAGAGGTAGATTGATAAATATAATTCATAAGCTCTGTAATAATTGTATTATGTATTTACTAAATTACGCTTACATACACAAGATTAGCTTTATCCTAATTCTATATTTATTCTATTACTTTATATTAAAATTAAATTAAATTGTGTGTGTGTGTGTGTGTATTAAATTATTAATCTTTATGCGAAGCTTCTACGTATACCGAACGTTTTTTTATTTAGATTTCTTTAGAAATCCTTACTTTATTTTGCAAATTCTTTCACATGATTTCGACGTGCTGGATATATTCAGTTATTATTTATTGTGTTAAATGTGGCATTTTACAAATTTCAATTTTTATAACGACGGTATTGCTAGCAAATGCTAATTTGTAATAAGATCAAGCCCATTTAAAATAAAAAGTATTACGCGTATTCTACATTCAGTTATATGTATGTAAGTAAGTTTTAAGTAATCTTTATGTTTATACCACAGATGTAAAAAAAAGATGGACGGAGCGCTAGGAACATTGAAAGTGAAGCAGGGTTTTCGGCTCATTCGATCAGTCGCCGCATTACGTGTTAGTCCTTTTTCAATGTTCATAGCGCTCCGTCCATCTTTTTTTTACATCCGTGGTTTATACATACCAAATTTTCGGAATTTTGGGGGCGAAATGTGGGTGTTCTAGTTCGCTAGTGCGCCTCTGCCTACCCCTTCGGGGATATAGGCGTGAGCTAATGTAATTTTTTTTTTTTGGGGGCAATTTATCCTAGGTTATTTAAATATAGATCTTCTTCTTCTTCTTTATTTAAAAATTATGGCCTCCATCAAAGGTTGGTAATTTTGCCAACGAGTGTTTAATAAATCCATTAAAAAAAAATTGGTAGTCAGACATCTTCTAGAACTACGACCTAATAATCTTAAAATATAGATATGATGGAATATAGTGACAGTTGTGCCAATACTAACACATGTACCATTTGTGATTTGATCGCTTCGACTGACCTACATTCATCATCTTCATTAGCCGAAATTTATTTATATATCTTGGTGTTGTGAGAAAATAACTCGGCCGACGAATTGCAATGAAACATAAAGGACAAATTTTAATGACTTTTTGTTATTATAAAATATAGGACGATGAAGACGGTAGTTCATTTACATTATATTTGTAGTGTTATATAGTTATTTATATAAGGATTCTTATATTAACATTGTGTATGTATGTTACTTTTATATTACACAATAACAAAAATTTGGTGATGTTATTTTTCTATTAATATAATATTAGCTCTTTTATATTACTGTCCCACTGCTGGGCACGTATATCCTCTACCAATGAGAGGAGTAAGGCATTTGTCCTCCGTCTAATGCGGGTTGGTAGCCTTCATGCATTCGAAATTCTTGTGGAGAAATTTTCAGGTATGCAGTTTTATACCCAGGTCGGGCAAAGCGAATTTATTAATTAAATTTGCGCGAGACTGGATCCTTCAGAGGGGGTTAACGCCAGGCAGGTAGCCGGTCGTAAAAACTTAGCCAAATCCTTTCTGCAACATGCTTGAAAAAGTGTGTTACGTCGACCCCACATTAAGTTGGAATAAGGGCAGGCAGAAAGAAAGAAGGGCCTCATCAAGCCCAAATTGGGCCTGTTTTAATGTTTCATGCGCAGTTCAAGGACAAAACACTACTGTTTGTAACAAAACCTACGCCGTTGGATATTTTTAAATCCAATTTAATATGTAACCCAAGAGTGTGGTAATATCCGTTAATTTGGGTAAGATTTCCTTACTAGTATTACGTTTGGGACGGTTTATTTGCGCCAAGGGATATAGCGGTCTTGCAACGTGATACCAATGACGGCACGACCATTTTAACGTGTCAAAAACTTTCTCAACTTTTCTAAATTTATTTTATTTTGCTCTTACATATTTTATTTGTTACATTATTTAACTCAACCCCTCAGAGGCGGAGAACGGTTCATGTAAAATGCATTATAATTAATAATAGGGCCGCTTCCAACAGGCGATTAATTAAATTTATGCGGGTTTATTATATTAAGACTTTTTAAGTAGGTAAATCGTTTCTTAGTTCATGAGAACTTTAAAACAAATACTAAAGTGTATCTCTTTAGCAAAATGTAAATATCAGTGTATGAATTATTACAAGGGATACAGCAGTATTAGGACCTGCGTTAGTCACACATACATGTATCTAACGTTGGTCATATGAAGTGAAGAAAATTAAATGAATACAATTTAATAAGAACCTATACTCGTAGATGAATGAATGAATAAGTTGCTGACTGAAGGATGCTTCCAACCGGTCGTTTCGGATTTTTTTTGGAGTGGCCTATGTTCCTTCCTGATCCTGTCCTTCCCTGATGTGATAGGAGGCGAGACCATTGCCATATCCGGCACGAATTCCTGGCTCCGGGCTGATATTAAAAAAATCCAATATCACATTGCCGATCCGGGGGTCGATGCCGAGACTTCAGGACGACAGTCATACCGAAATAAAGCTACGCCACCGAGGCAGTCAGAATTATAATGCTTTTTATTTAAAACACTATCTTACTGCTAGATTCAATCAATACTTCTTTAATTGTATGTTATCCTTCGATTATTATGTTAACGGGCCACCATCGACCACTAAGATTAATTATAATTTTTGATAACAACTAAACGTATAATAATCGGTAATTGATCTCGTGATTTTAATCGGGGCACCTCAAAAACTGTTCGGGTAGTAATAATTTATGATGGTACCGGCGATAAATATTTGCATATAATGCTGTTTTGCAGGTCTTCGTGATAGAGCTGATGACTAGCTTCCTGTGAAACATAAAAGCGTGGGTTCGATTCCCGCAGCGCGACCAATATTTGTTTCGGGTCTATTTTGTGGAACCAGCCCGCCTAGTATGCGCGCCACGAGATATCCCGATAATCGACTGTTGAGATGATGTCTACGCGTTGTCTACAATATTGTATGAAAATAAACGAGGACGCATGTTAGTGTCCGTAGACAAATAGAGAAAACCGGTTATAACAGTACAAAAAGCGTAGACAAAATGTTCTCGTGGTGCGCATGCTAGGCGGGCAGGCCTCTGTCCAGGTTCCTGCGACACAAGACGAGTATGTGCGAGATTAGGACTATGTATGTATGTTGGATGCCTGTAAAATCGATATGATTTATTAAATTACTTGACTGCTTCGGTGGCGTGGTGGTATTGCGTGTGCTGTAAGACTATCGTTCTGAGGTCTCGGGTTCAATCCCCGAGTCGGCCAAAGTGATATTGGATTTCTCAGTATTAACCCGGAGTCTGAAGTGCCCGATATCGCGATAGCCTGCCCCCTATCACATCTGGGATGGAACCACAAAACACTTTATATATATATATAAAATTTATACTGGACGGAATTAAGTTCGGCGAAATGTAGGTGTTCTAGTTCGTTAGTGTGTCTCTACCTACCCATTTCGGGATACAGGCGTGAGCTTATGTGTTATTAAATTATTAGACAACTGTTACGTACGTAATGCGTTTCCAGCACGGAGGCAAATAAGATGCATCCACATTCTAAGACCATTGTCGTTCCCTAAATGTGTGATCATAACTGGCCGCCATATTTATTTAGTGATGGAAGACTAGTCATAGGTTTATTTGCGATGTTTAATGACTTTCATACTTCATACGCCTCAATATAATATACCCTAGATTTACAGTTCTTTGCAAATATCGTCCTAAAAGTGGTCCCGGTAATCATAATAAATAAAATAAAGAAAAAGATCATAAGTCCTAATTAATTCAACACAAATATAATTCTATATGCACTTGTTATAAAGTAGCTTTTTAAACGAATTTAGCAAGCGTTCTTAAATTTGAATTTAGAATTATGTCTTAGCACTCCTTTGCTGTCCCATTTTCCGAGCGTCAACTGTGCATCTAGGTGTATAATTTATTGATGTTCATACATCTCGTGAAAGATGCCGAAAACGGAATGTACATATGTATCTACGTAAATCAACACTATAACGACACGGTGGCGCGGAGCTCATAGCGTTGTAGAATAAACAAATTGAAAGCACCATAAATTATGTCATGAAATACGAACGCTTTCAATAATTGATGAAAGTCTGCCGATCTGAATAAAAGTGAATAATCGAAAAGATACGCTTGTACTTATTTTAAGAGGGAGTTTGAATTTTAGAAATGGCGTAATTGGTGCAGAATTGAAATGGAATGCAGTAATAATGTAATTACTTAATTTATCAATAGTGAATACAGCTCTTATCTTCAGTGCATTATCTCAGTGCCATTACTTAGCAGTTTTGTTTTTAAAATGTCCGCCGCGATTTATTCACGTGAAGTGTGAATGATGATAATCATAAGTTTAAAAACCTAACCGACTCACAACTTGATCCGATTGGGACCAAATTTATATGGGACCACCTTCGAAATAAGCTCTATCGAACACAGAAAGAATTTTGAAATCGGTCCACATTTGGCGGAGATATCGCGTAACATACATAAAAAAAATACAGACGAATTGAGTACCTTCTCCTTTTTGGTAGTCGGTCGAAAAATACAGACGAATTGAGGATCTTAACCTTTTTGGAAGTAAATCGAAAAGTTACCGTGCCTTAATGCAAATGCATCATACGAATGAAAAACGCTGGAGTCAATCAATACTGTTGTTTAATTTTAGAATTGAAATGTTTTCACAGTTGTTGCTTAAAGTTCTTTTTAGATTATGAATAACATATTACGTAAATTATCCATGCGTTTTCTTACCTATAATTATCCTTTTTTTCTTTGAAAGTTATTTTGAATAAAAGTACTTATTCAAAATTACATAAAGATAGTGTAATCTTCGAAGTTGCTGTCAAAATAATGTCGGTCGCGACTCGCGAACTATTTATCTGACGCTTACGCAGCCTGTACTTTTATACAGTTATACTTACAAGTATGTATTTTATTGGTTTTGGGCTATGGGCTCAACTTTGTTCTTTTTACGTCTTTCACTAGCGACTAACTAAAAATAATTATAAAATATTTTGCATAATAAAAATGAGTTAGTAGTAGAGTTAGACCATGAGTTTTTTTGACATATCACGCTAGCGACTACATAAAATAATTTCTGTGAAAAACATCAATCCCCCACGTAACCGCTAGAGACGTTCGGGTGTTTTTTATATAAATATTTTACGGAGTCGCTAGCGAGAAATGTCAAAAAACTCATGGTCAAGCTACCGTTGTTGTCATAAGCTAAACCACCGCATTCAGAACCAACACATTTAATAATAACAACACCTATTGATAATATTTAAGTCATGTGTATACGCACAACGTCATGTCGGCGATTATTAGTTAGGGAGACGTAATGACGTCATAATATATCGAAGTAATATTATAGCTTTCGAAGTGGCGTGTTACCTACCGGACAAGTGTAAAGGTACTTATTTATCTAGTATCTACACTCAGTATATCAGAAATAAAGAGATTATCGCTTTGATTTTCAAAATGAATATATCCATGCCTGACTGACTCGGTGGCGTGGTGGTTTTTCGGTACGACTACGGTTCTGAGGTCTCGGGTTCGATCCCTTGGTCGGGCAAAGTGATATTGGATTTTTCTATATCAGTCCGGAGTCTGGAATTTGTGCCCGATATGGCGATAGGTTCGCCCCCTATCACATCTGGGACGGAACAAAGCTCGGCGAAATGTGGGTGTTCTAGTTCGCTAATGCGCCTCTGCCTACCCCTTCGGGGATACAGGCGTGAGCATATTTTATGTTATGTTATGTTATGTTATATACATGCATGCCTAAGCTCACGCCTGTATCCACAAAGAGGTAGACAAAGGCGCACGTACTACGTACGTCTATCGACACGTAATGGCGTGTGTGTGCGTAGGGCACTTTTGTACAGGCGCGTTTGTGTGCGTGGCTTCTTTGTGGCGTCCGTTTAACTATAGGCTAGATGGCGTCCTTCTTTTTCTATAGAGGTACGTCCATGACTTTTTACTTTTTTTAACGGACGTACCTAACGGTCGCCTCCTTGGTCTAGTGGCAGCATATGTATATGGTCTGTGGATCGGGAGGTCATGGGTTCAATTTTAAGTCGGGCAAATATAATTTTCGGGCTGGATCCCCCAGAGGGGGTTGAAATCAGGCAGGCAGCTGGTCGTAAAAACTAAGCCGAATCCTTTCTGCAACATGCTTAAAGAGGAGGTTTTAGTAAAGAATTATAGATAAAGATCGTATTATTATTTATTTCACCGCAGAAAGTAATGTTATTTTGTGTATAAGGCTTTTAAGAAATAGCATTGTTAGGCAACATTGCTATTAGCCTAGAAGGTCCATTTGCTACGAATCGGAGTGGGTTATCGTGTTATTATCGAAGTATTTTCGACTGTTTAATCATAAAAGCGATAAACGATAAATCCGACCAGACTTTGTGGGTCAAGAATGTGGAACTCTGATTCAGACGTTCTTATTACGATTATATTTAAAAGCCATTCCAATTTTTACGTTCTAAGAAGATATTCATTAGATATTTTAAAAAAACGACTAACTGCGTCATTGTTAACAATAATAATTATTTAAAAAAAATTATACATTTCTTTCTGTCTTTGTGCCTGGCGTTATCCCAGCCTTCTGCCAGGGTTCGCCTTCCTACTTAAACCCTTCCACTTCGCTCGGTCTTAAACATCATCCATGGTGAGGCCATTGGCTCTCATCTTTCTCCAAACAATTTTATACATTATTCTCTATAAATTAACAAAGAATTTATCAATTGTGTAAAGTACATACGCAGGAAATCATATTAAACAGTAATATTGTCATACAAGATTTGGAACAGACCCAAAACGGAGTCGGGACGTCAACTTTCGCGAATTACCAAAAATAAAAATACGGTTAATTTTGTATCTGTCATATATCAAGTTAAATATAACGAGTGAAACATCTTTGAAGTCCATTTCTTTATTTACGCTGTCGCTTTAATATAAGCTTGTTACGGCGACCAGACTGTATTTAATTAAATATTTTTCTTTTATAATCAAAAAGCTGCGGTTAATTTTCACTTACACACTTTTATCTCGTTTCTGACCAGATTTATCCGTTATTGTGTCTGGAAAAAGGTGTTAATTTTGGTAATAGTATTTCAGAATGCCGCTTTATTAAAGTAGTAGATATTTTATTTACCAATCCTTTAAGAAAAGACATATAATCCGCAGACATTCTCCTTAGCGCAGTGGGCTAGTAAGCTGTTGAAATGAGAGGCCGCTAGTTCGATTCTCGCTGCGACAAAAATGTTTGTGTGATCCACAGATATTTGTTTTAAGTTTTTAAAAGTTTTTTTTTTCATTTACTTTCTTTCTACCTGCCCTTATCCCACCTTAATGTGAGGTCAGTGTAATACACTTTTTTCAATTATTTTGCAGAAAGGTTTGGTTTAGTTTTTACGACCGGTTGCCTGCCTGACGTCAACCCCCTCTGAGGGATCCAATCTCGGGCAAGTAAAATTAGAAAATTCGCTTTTCCGACCTAGGAATCGAACTCAGGACCTCCTGGTCCACAGCCCATATATCTTGCCACTAGACCAAGGATACGACAAGTTACTTTCATTGTCCACAACTATGAATATTTTATGCCTGTGAATGCAATATCACATAAGTTATCTCTGTTATCGTGTATGACTATAGTAACCCAGATTATGATTTTGTTGTTGGTGTTGATTCATGAACGCTCGAAGTTCAATTATTATGTTTTAATTCTACTACTACAAAGAAGAAGTGGACATAGGCGGGACACATTGCAAGAATGGATTCGAGCCATTGGGCTAGGAAAATCCTCGAGTGGAGACCAGGGGGGTTACCAGCACCTTTTATGGCAGTATTATTATAGTCTTACTTCGTTTTTTTGTACGGGAATCGGTACAAGAAAGATTATAGTGATACATATTGCTATAACTGGTGGTTGTAACCCCCCTAGAGCCAACACCAGAGGGCGCGGAAGACAAGATGACATCAATCGACTCGGAGGACAGGACTGGATGATCCGGGCACAAAACCCCCTGGAATGGAAGAGAAGAAAAGACGCCTATGTCCAAGAATGGACCACGAACAGGCCATAATAATGATAAATCCTATTACTATTTTATAGTTTATTATTATTAGATACTATATAGTTAATGATTTCTGTTATTTTTTTAGTTTCAATAAAAAATTATAGAGTTTGAAAACTTTCAAACCGAATTCAAGAGCCCAATCGTTCGTTAAGGAATTTATTTCGACTTTATCAGATTTTGAGCAAGTAAAATTGGAGTAAACTTTTTATTTTCAAACCAGTTCACATATGCTGTAGATATCGGGTAACATACAAACAATACGGACGATTGTGATCCTTCTCTTGTTTTGAAGACGGTTGAAATTGTATTGTATGGCAATTGTATTGTTTATTTTTTTTAAACTACATTATCAATTTTACACAGTTGTCTGGGTCTGAGTCTGGGTATTGTGACCCCGAAAGTCTCTCGTAGTTTCTGATACCCACGATACAGTTTATACCTCTCTAATGTGGGGTCAGTACTATGTCGGTGACTATTGGGTGATTATTGAAAAAAAAACATGCAACCACCATATCATCATAAAAACTTAACGAACAAACTTCAACACTTATCTGATCATGACCAAATTTATATGGGACCACCCTTGAAATAAGCTCTATCGAACACAAAAATAATTTTAAAAATTGGTCCACATTTGGCGGAGACATCGCGTAACATACATAAAAAGATATACAGACGAATTGAGGACCTTCTCCTTTTTGGAAGGCGGCCGAAAAGCTATATGTTTGGCGTAAACTAGACATTAAATTGAGATCCTCTTTATTTTTAAAAGTCGGTTAAAAGTTGTTGACTCGCACCGTGCACGTAAGTAATAAGTATGGGTGGTCACATCAATAGGTCGTAAATTTTACATCGTTTTCCGGCGCCGTCTAAACATTTATAAGGAGCTAGGGTGAATGTACACTTATCTGACGCAAAAACCAACAAAACGTACTTGTTGCGTTTGTGGTTCGGAAATTATAATAATTGGAAATTATGCTTGCCTCTGTGTCCGTTCGAGTGTAAATTTATTTTCTGGGATACAATTTACATTACGGGATAAAAGGCTATGAATTGAGTGTCAGCTACGTCTTTATCAAATGTTATTAAAATTGGTTCCGCCGTTTGAGCGTGAAGAAGTAATAAACATACGCGCTTATAAACTTTCGGCTTTTTAGTATTAGAGTGATTCCGGACTACAGAGTACAGAGTAACGTATTCAGGTATGTAAAGTGTGTTATTATTAAAAGGAAGGAGTTTGTTTAATAGAACTGGAGAACAAGAGTCTAGAATTCTCATATCTCGCCGAGCTTATTTCCGTCCCATATGTAATAGGACGCGAGCCTATCGCCATAAACGTCACAAATTCCAGAAACATGAACATTTTCTTCTTTCTACCTGCCCTTATCCCAACATAATGTGGGGTCTGCGCAACACACTTTTTTAAGCATGTTGCATAATAGATTTGGCTTAGTTTTTACGACCGGCTGCCTGCCTGACGTCAACCCTCTCTGAGGGATCTAGTCCCGGGCAAAGTAAATGAGAAAATTTGCTTTGCCCGACCTGGGAATCGGACCCAGGACCTTCCGGTCCACAGAATCATGAAAATTTATGTATGAAAATGTATTCTAGCAGTGTGTTGTACGTTCACCAGTGGCGAAGGGTGAATAATTTCAAAAGGGAAGCCAGGGCTACTTTCTCTTCTACCTCTAGATAGTACCTAGATAAAATCATTTACAGACAGCCTCCGTGGCGCAGCGGGCGAGTAGCCGGCTGTGAAGCGAGAGGCCGCATGTTCGATCCCCGCACCGAGACAAATGTTTGTATGGCCAACAGATATTTGTTTCGGTCCTGGGTGTTGTGAGTTCGACAGTCTCGTAGTTCCTGATACCCACGACACAAGATCTTAGTGTGGGTCAGGACTATGTATGTGACTGTTGGGTGTTATTTATTTATTTACGAGCCTACAATCTGGTAAAGGGAAGCGGGTAAGAATCGAGTTGTATAGACCCGTTGCCACTGACGTTCACCATTATGTAGTTTACACAGTCGTTATTGATTGTCACGTAACGTTAATTGTTTATGTTTATGGTTTGAACGTACATTTTCATGATGCCTAAGACTGTTAAATGCTAATGGGTCTGGCGATTGTTTGCATCGTGTATAAGGACTCTTATGTGTTTTAAATATACTAAATGAAGGTAAACAGATCACGGTAAAAGTATACATAGAAATTGTCTTACAGTACGTATCTTTGAGTGGTAGAGCCATGCTATAGACAGTATCGTCTACAGCACGAATGGGCCGGCTCGACCGGTTGGATACCACTGTCTTACAGAAAACCGACGTGAAGTGACAGCTTGCTGTTGCGTTTCGTTCGGTGAGTGAGATTTCCGGTGGCCCATTTCCCCCCTTCTCTTTCCTAATCGCTTTTCCCTCCCCTTCAATTTCGCCTTTTTAGGTTGACCTACCACCCAAGACACTTGTCTTGGGTGGTAGGTCGTGGTGTCGTGTCTTGGGTGTCTATGGGCGGTGGAGATCACTTACCATCAGGTAACCCGCATGTTCATTTGCCAGTCTCTGCTATAAAAAATAACGTATTTTTATGGGGCTATCCTATCAATGTGTATTATAATAATAATATATAATAATAATAATATTAACCCTGTAATTAATGAGAGGGGTTAGGCTTTAGTCCACCACGCTGGCCTAATGCGGGTTGGTAGACTACACATACCTTTGAAATTCTTGTGGGAAAATCTCGGATATGCAGGTTTCCTCACGATGTTTTCCTTCACCTTTATAGCAAGCAATAATTCATAAAGAAAACACACTGGAAATAGAAAGTCAGAGGTGTATGCTCGATTTTGTCGTTGGTCTCGAACCTCCGACACTCGTCTCGACAGTCCCGACCATTTTCAACTGAGCTATCGCTGCATTATAATACGCCTCGATTATTTTCGAAGGTTTATTGCTACGATGAAATTATATTAATTAATGTTCAGCATTTTATTATTCATAAATTGTATTTGTTGACTCATATGAATTACATTCAGCCACAGGACGTCCACTGCTGGGCATAGGTTTCCCCCAAAGATTTGTGCGTGGCGTGAAGTCCATATAGGCAAAGAGACACTGTCATGTCTACCCTGACAAATTTTCTATTCACCCAAATAAAGTATGAAAATCAGGACCGAAAGCAATTTTCCAAAATAGCAGCGCACAGCTTATATTTTAAATCATTTTTGTCTACCCTGACTGAAATGCCTATGTACGCCACTATTCCCAGATCGACCTGTTAGAAGCATGTCCAGCAGTGGCCGTCCTATAGCTGACGATGATGATCAATTAAATTTGATCAACATTTCCAATATACCGACGATTAATCAACCTTAATAACCCATGAATCCACATTCTCAGAAGCCCTCTAATAACAAAGCCAGAGTTTATTTCAGCACTGGTTTATGCCAACACCGTAGTGTGCATACGTGTACAAATAAAATGAATCAAGTGGACCGTGACTTTATTGGTAGTTTTATGTGTTTGCCTACCGAAGGGTAAAAAGGACAACGTGCGTCCGAATTCGGTGTTTTATTTAAGTTCTTATATAAGGTCGATCTGGAAATCTTTGGGGGAGGCCTATGTTCAGCAGTGGACGTCCTATGGCTGATGATGATGATGATAAATAATTATTTACACAGCCTCCGTGGCGCAGTAGGCGAGTAGCCGGCTGTGAAGTGAGAGGCCGCGGGTTCGATTCCCGCATTGAGACAAATGTTTGTGTGGCCCACAGATATTTGTTTCAAGTCTGGGTGTTGTGAGACCGAAAGACTCTCATAGTCTCTGACACCCACGATACAGGTTATACCTAGTGTGGGGTCAGGAATAGGTGTGTGACTGTGGGGTGTATTTATTTATAAACTTTTTTTGCGAAGATTGCCAAGCGAGTCACGTGAGGGGTGTTTTTCATATAAATGCTGCATTAAATTTTAAAGAAACGTCACTAGTGCGCAGCGAGCTCGATTCGAATTCGATTATCAAAAATATTCCAGGTCGATTCTCTAAAAAACGCCACAACATTGCGATCGACGACTAGCTCCCGCAGCGCACTTCGTTGAGATCGACGGAGCGTTCAAAGTTGTTGGGTCTTAGAGAATACATTTATGTCAAATGACGCGCTTGAGAGAGTTAGTTCGCGTAAGCGCCGTCATCACGCATAGCGCTAGTGCGCGCTCTTTGTTCCTTGCTGAATACAAAAACATCGTTGCCGCAACGATGCCGCACCGTTGTTTTCATAAATAAAACTTTAGAAAATCGACCTGCTGTTCGGGCCGCTACACCGTTGTTACCTATATTTAATATATTATTTTATTATAATCTATTTTCATTACAACTTACAAGTAATGACGATAAGCGAAACTTTTAAGTCATTTAAAACATATCCGATACTAATTTTATTGTAGCAATGTAGGGGTCTACGAGGTTACCAAAACCGTAGCGGGCTACGAATTATCGTAGACCTTGGGTACGATGCGTGCGTTTTTCCTTTTTATAATAGGTAAGTTAGTAAGTAAGTAGTAAGTATAATATAAGCATTCAATTCATATTTATAATTAACCAATGTGTACCAATGTGTAACCAATGTGTGCACCTCTTCTAATCGGTTAACTTTGTTTCTAGAATATGGAAAAATTTAAATTCGATTTGATTTCATTAATTTAATTAAAATTACATAGAAATCGACCGCCATAGGCATTAAGTCCGCCTTTATACAATGCTTTGTATATAAAGGTAATTACATAAAAACATCGAGTTAAAATAATTGCACTAATGTGGCGTTAAAAATTACCAAATGACAAGTTCTCGAATCCCACACGACATTAGCGCACTTTTTTTAACTTGATTTCAGTGGAATTTTAAGTCACGCCCGAATGGTCAAACGCTATTTAACTTTGACGGCTTCTTACATTGATTTTCGCCATACAATTTTGACAGATAAGGCGGCCTTAAACGACATAAGGCGACCTTAAGTGTATGAACATTCGGTCGTCTGAATGATATCGAATCGTAGCCGAAATCGAATTGAGTGTCAAAAGTCTACTACCACCTCTTATAGCAGTTTTATTATAATCGTTTTTCGTTTGTTTTGGATTGGAATCGGTACAAGTAAGATTATAATAATACTGGTATAAGAGGTGGTGGTAACCCCCCTGGTCAGTAGGTCTAGTGATGTCTCGCGATGGTGTACAGGCGAACTTCCTTACGCGAGGCGACATTGTAAAAGTTTTTATTGCTACCAGTGGCACAGTTCCGATGAGTTATATTAGTTATAGGCGCGATTTATTGGCAGTATTTGTTGTGGCACGTTATTATACATTGTTACAGAGCTCTCCTGACACGTACGTCATTTTGTTCTCCAGCCTCAACATAAATCAATGTAAAAACGTGGGGTGCTTTCTCTACTTTCTTAATAGTGACGGGCGGTTCGGCCACCGGTGGCTGAGAGTCGAAACGCTTATGTAACATATATATGTGCTGCCTCCAACGGGTTAAAATTTTACTTTTATGAATAGCTATCAATAGAAATATTTGTATCATTTTATATTTGGCACACCACGCTTTTTACAATGATTTATATAGCTCTAGAAACAAACTCTTTATGCTAAAGTGCTTTTTTTCTTTTCATTTGGTGTGTTATAAAAGCGTGCTTTTATTTTTTTTTAACTATTATTTACTTTCACATTTTTTAGTCCCTGCAAAACCGTTATCAGTACCTAATTACAGTCTTACCAGAGACTTAGTTTTCAGTGAATCGTATTTAATTTTTTCGTTATCCTGGTGATGGTGGTCTTTGATTCCAACAAAAAGCTTTTGTCGTTTCTCTAAAACAAAAGCGAACGTGTATTGAACCGACAATTCGTAAAAACCTTTTAATTGAGGGCGGAATGTCAATGAGATTGCGTGGAAAGGAATTTACAGTTTTTCTTTATAGAGATCAAACCGTTTCCTTGGTGTGGTGGCAGCGTATATAAGTTATAAACTGCTAGGTTCTGGATGCGAATCCGAGGTCGCTCAAAGCTGTTTTTCTAACAAGAATTTTCTGAGACTGGATTTCCCGAAGGCGGTTGCCGGATCCTTTCTACAACCTCCGTGGCGCAGCAGGCGAGTAGCCTGTGAAACGTGAGGTCGCGGGTTCTATTCCCGCACCGAGACAAATGCCTTTGTGGCCCCCAGATATTTGTTTCGGGTCTGGGTATAATGAGACTGTAAGTCTCTCGTAGTTCCTGATACTTACGACACAAGACTCGATTTTAGTGTGGGGTTACGACTATGTGTGTGACTGTTGGGTGTATTTATTTATTTATTTAACCATGCTTGTTGTTATATAGACCTAGGCGTTTCTTGGAAAAAAATTACACAATAATGGAAACAAATCAGACATTTGTTGTTTTGTAACTCAATTTTATTTCCATATCAAACGAATAGAGGTTTTGATTCAGAACTGATATTGGGTCATGAAAGTCGTCTCGAGGCCAGTTGAGTATATAGCTATTTGTTTATGGTTTTGTTGTATTGACTGACATATAGTTGCTGTATTTGAATTACGTGTGCTGCACGACTACCTTTCTGATGTCTTGGGTTCGTTCATCAGGTCGGGCAAAGTAATAATAGGTTTTTTTATTCAGTACTAGCCTGGACTATCGAATTTGTGCTCGATGTGGAGATAGGGGGCGATCCCTATCACATCTGAAAGGGAAACGAGCTCAGCGAAATGTAGGTGTTCTCTAGCGAACTAGAACACCTACATTTCGCAGAGCTTAGTTCCGTCCCAGATGTGATAGGGCGCGAGCCTAACGCCATATCGAGCACAAATTCGAGATTCCGGGCTGATATGGAAAAATCCAATATCACTTTGTTGGACCGAAATTGAACCGATCGAATCCGAGCAGAACGGTAATCCTACCGAAATACAATCACGCCACCGAGGCAGTTGTTTATTGTAGATATTAGCAAATGTGTAAGTGGTCAACGATAATAATATTCCTTTCTGGAAAATGCTTAAAAAGTGTATTGCACCGACCCCATATTGGGAATACATATTTATCCCACTATAAGGGCAGGTGGGAGTCGCCTCCTTGGTCAAGTAGCAGTGTATATGAGCAGTGAACCGTATGGTCCTGCCTTCGATTCCCAGGTCACGTGAACTGTTTTTGTAACACTATTTGCCTGGTAATAGATTTCCCATATGGAGTTTGATGTCAGGCAGGAAGCCGGTCGTAAAAACTTAGCCGAACCCTTTCTGCATCATGCTTGAAAATTTTTGTTGCGCCGACCCCACATTAAGGCGGGATAAGGACACGTAGAAAGAAAAAAAATTTACGATACGGCACACATGCTGGGTAAAATATTGTTCACTTACGGGTTTAACAAACAAACCCAAATTACACATAATTTAAATAGATTTAGTAGTATATTTATCTAATAAAACAGTTCACACATACTAAATCTTTTCAAGAATTTTGGCTGTTTTGAAGACAAATGTGTTTCGGTTTGAAGGACATTGTAGCCATTGTAATTTTATAGGATTATGAAACTTAACAACTATTGTCTCTGGTTGATCAGTGTAGTGATATTCAGTGCTTTGTTATTTAATCTATGAGTGGTATTGCTACTGTTAATGTTATGTTATGCCAAAGAGATTTAATATTACTAACAATAGAGGGCTATCAAACAAGTTTCCATAAAATTGATCTCAAACGTCAGTAACGCCATCTACCACTTATTACAATTTATAACTTAGAATGTTTTGTGAATGTTTCAGAATCACGTAAGACAATTTTATAGACTTAACATTATTACGCTGGCATGCCTTACGCGCGTATATCTATACTAATCTATACTAATATTATAAAGCTGAAGAGTTTGTTTGTTTGTTTGTTTGTTTGATTGAACGCGCTAATCTCAGGAACCACTGGTTCGATTTGAAAAATTATTTTTGTGTTGGATAGCCCAATTATCGACGGTGGCTATAGGCTATATATCATCACGCTATGACCAATAGGAGCGGAGCAGAAATGAAAAATGTTTAAAACCGGGGAAGGCGATATCTCAGAAACTACTGGTTCGAATTGAAAAATTCTTTTTGTGTTGGATAGCCTATTTATCGAAGATGGCTATAGGCTATATAACATCATGCTTTGACCAATAGGAGCAGAGCAGAAATGAAAAATGTTACCAAATCGGGAAAATTTATATCTCAGACAAAAACTACTGGTTCGAATTGAAAAATTATTTTTGTGTTGGATAGCCCAATTATCGACGGTGGCTATAGGCTATATAACATCACGCTATGACCAATAGAAGCGGAGCAGAAATGAAAAATGCTGCTAGCGGGGAATTTTATATCTCAGAAACTACTGGTTCGATTTGAAAAAATATTTTAGTGTTGATCAAGGGGATGAATGGTAGGGTGACTAAGGACGTGGTGACTGACGGGGTGATTGATGGGGTGACTAATGGGATGACTGACGGGGTGACCGACATGAGGAATGACGGGGTGACTGACTGATGGGGTGGCGGACGGAGTGACTGACGAGGTGAATGACGGGGTGACAGACGGGGTGACCGACTGGGTGACAGCCGGGGTGACAGATGGGGTGACCGACTGGGTGACAGACGGGGTGACAGACGGGTGACAGAAGGGTGACAGACGGGGTGACAGACGGGGTGACAGACGGGGTGACCGACTGGGTGACAGAAGGGTGACAGACGGGGTGACGGACGTGGTGACAGACTGGGTGACAGACTGGTGACAGACGGGGTGACAGACGGGGTGACGGACGTGGTGACAGACGGGGTGACGGACGTGGTGACAGACGGGGTGATAGACTGAGTGACAGACGGGGTGACTGAGTGGGTGACAGACGAGGTGACAGACTGGGTGACCGACTGGATGACAGACGAGGTGACAGACGGGGTGACAGGCGGGGTGACGGACGTGGTGACAGACGGATGACCGACTGGGTGACAGACAAGGTGTCAGACGGGGTGACAGGCGGGGTGACAGACGGAGTGACAGACGGTGTGACAGAGGGTGTGACTGACGGGGTTAGAGACGGGGTGACAGACGGTTTGACAGACGGTGTGACTGACGGTGTGAGAGACAGGGTGACTGACGGCCGAAGTAGATCATCCCATTACCTCTTTTAGAATTATTGTGCTATAAGTGCCTACGACTTACTCTTTCAACCCTCTCTCTCATACGCAGACGAAGTTGCGCGGGTCAGCTAGTCTCAAATACGACTGAGTGACTTATTACCACAAGGTTACAACTTTTGGATCAAAAGTTTCGTGCTGTTGTCACGTCTATTGAATGTATTGCAATTGCAAATGGCTTGCTCGTTCCGCCATTCTACTGCTATAAAAGTTATAACACCCCTCTTTTTGGGTCGAGGGTTAAAAATAACAAAATTGGCTTATTAATCTTATCTATAGACACTAAAGCATTCGAGACGAGACGAAATACCTAAAGTATATTTTATTTCTACCTGCCCTTATCCCACCTTAATGTGGGGTCGGCGCAACACACTTTTTCAAGCATGTTGCAGAAAGGGTTTTTGGCTTAGTTTTTACGCCCGGCCGCCTGCCTAACGTCAATCCTTTCTGAGGGCTCTAGTCCCGGGCAAATTCAATTAGAAAATTCGCTTTGCCCGACCTGGGAATCGAACTCAGGACCTCCCGGTCCACAGCCCATACATACTGCCACTAGACCAAAGAGGCGAAATACTTAAAGTATAAATAACAAAATCATTTTTAGTATTTTAATTTATGAACATAATCAAAGATCCATCCAGGCCGTTTCACTAACACGGTCTTGTCTAAATATGACGTTTATGATATTTACAGCACGAACGTTGCTATTTAAATGTTGTTTGTTCATTTCTCGAGGATGTATTTGTGTTCTGAGTTAAGGCAATTTGTTCAGGCAACAAGGAAAAGACGAAATTTCAATACTTATGTATATATTAATAACTTTTACAACTTTCTTAATTTTACGATTCGGTACGTGCGTGTGCGCCGGCGACGATTTGGCGAGAGTCCGTTGCATAAACCGGGAAGACCCGAGCGGTCACGACGGCCCGCCCCTAACTCCCGAAGACGCGGCACGATCACGCGCTCGATGCGTGAACACAATTTATTTTTATTGCACTGGCAAATGAGCAGGTGGGTCTCCTGATGGTACAATAATATTTTTGAATATATGTATTTATGTTTTTGTTTGAGCTTTTTTTACTTTTCTCAAATTGTCAGGGTAGACAGTGTCTTTTGCCTGTATGGTGTGCACGTCATTGCAAGCGTGAGATTATGATTTTATCTTACGATGTGAATTAATATCTTACTACATACACGTTTAATTGTTTAAGATCATAAATCATTACATCACAAAGCTATCTTAGTAATTAATTTAAGGCTGAAATCTATAGAGCGAATCAGCCTAAGAATCTTTGTAAGCTATGTGAGTATGCTAACTCCTAAGGATTATGTTTAAAAATATTTCTTTGCGATAAACCTTACACTAACAAGAAATATAAATTCTAGTACTAAGGTAAGTTACTAAGTGCTTCTCTAACTTTATTACCATCCTTGCTTAGACTGTCTACTAGTTTTTAATTAATATGAATTATTGCTGAACTATTACTTTCTGTTCGTATACTCCTTTATCTGCCCTTTTAACGTGGGGTTGGCGCACATTTAGGCATTTTGCAGAAACGATTTGGCTTAGTTTTTACAACCGGCCACGAGGGCATCTTCCTCTAAAGAAATTCAGTGCCGACTGCTGGGAAAACATGTCAGAAATACATGAGTTGCCAGAACCTGAGGGGTGACTCCTGACACTCGATTTCTTAAGTTTACGCGAATGTTATACATTGAAATAAAACTATTTTTACGGATTCTATCACGATTTGGTTTTTAATTATTCGTCATGGTAATTAATTCGTTAATAATTATTAGACCAGCTCGTGACCACGAAGACCGCAAAGCCTTCGAAACGTCGGGATTAAAAATTAAAAATCAAATCGTGATAGAATCCGTAAAAATAGTTTTATTTCAATCCTGACACTCGATTCGAATTTGATTTCATTTAATGACTTAAAATTCCAGTCCGTTCAGTCAGGGGGCTGGATATGAACACATATCCCCCGGTCCAGAGCCCATATACGTTGCCACTAAACCAAGGAGGCGAAATGCTACTTATATAATTTATCTATTACTATTATTCTAGAAAATTAGAAATGTTCTTCTTAGCAAGATAAGCTGTAGTTCTATAGATAAGTAAATATTTTAACTCGATATACATTTATTGGATAACTCATATGGAAAAAATTGCACAAAGTTTAAACCAAGTTTGCATTACATTTTGTGATTTGAGTACGATGGACTACCAAACTAGTATTTTGTATTATCATAAAAGAAATTCCATGTGACTATGATATAGTTGTAGGGAGTAACGTGATAAACAATATTTTTATCCTGGCGTGAAACACGTTTTCATTTTAGCGTTATATGTGCGTCTAAAATGTATATAGCTTTCAGTCATTAATCGATAGATGGGAGCGGTACGGACTGCCGAGACGAGTGTCGGAGGTTCGAACCCCAAAAAAGAGCATACACCTCTGACTTTTCTCTGTTAAGTGTATTTTCATTGTGAATTATCGCTTGCTAACGGTGAAGGAAAACATCGCGAGGAAACCTGCATACTCGAGAATTTCTTCACAAGAATTTCAAAAGTATGTGAAGTCTACCAACCTGCATTAGGCCAGCGTGATAGACTAAGGCCTAACCCCTCTTCATTAGTAGAGGCCCGTGCCCAGCAATAGGACAGTAATATTACAGGGCTAATATTACCTCTATTAGATATATATTATTATAAATGGTATTTAGTTATTATCACTGTTGGAATATGACTATAAACTTTTAATAACTACCCATTGTAACTGAAACTATAGCGTGTATCACCTATCAAGTTACGACACGGCCAAATTAAGAAATTGGAATTGGATTACCTATCAATTAATCGATTACTTAGTGTAGAAAAAAAACATTTTTTTTTTAAATCATTAATATTTAATTTACTTTCAAATTCCAATGGACTTTGGAAATGGACTTTCATGACAATATAATAAGAAAAGATTAGCGTAGATTCCGTAATATCATTATGTTTCGTATTGCAGTTTTTGTTTCCAGCTAGTGAGCAGATATGATAAAACTTCACTTCGCCTTTCACGCGTGTCGTGGTTTCGCAATGGATCTTTAAAGTAGTTTTACACTTTGTGCACCGGATGTGATATATTAAAAATGTCCAATAAAAACAAACTTCTAAAAGATTTTGGTTTAACCTACTATCGTATGTGAGTCGCCTAGAGACTGACGCCCGAAAACTGCAACGCTACTCAACTTTAACGATTTGAGTCTTTACACGTCTATGGTTTGAGTATTCGGGGAAGAGCGTCAAAATTATTATTGGCTAAAGTCGACTCAAAATATATTTTTTTATCCGGGCACGGCAAAATGACTACACTGCACCTAACTAAACTAAAAAAACTAGCGACCACTGACAAACACTGTGTTTATCAGTAGTCGTCAGAATAATGCCGGCCTATTTATGCTTGTTCACACTCCTAATCCGAAGATGTAAGAAGCAAATCGAGGGGCTTGCGACAAGACATGTGGATGACCGATGCAAATACAGGGATACCCCCATACCCGTCTCAACCAACCATCAAGTCATGCCGCAAGCACCACGAGAGAATTTTCGATTGCAATATTATACCTCTGAATATAAAGGTAAATTTTTTCTAATTTAAAAAAACACAACTACATATAGAGGTATAACTAGGTAATTGGCACGTTTATCACTTATTATCATAATTATGCACGCAGGGTCAATTTCAATTCAAAGTGGTCAGTATGAGTACATTAAAACGGTAATACCCTATTATTTTGTAAACCAAACCATACATTTCGGCGTCAAATTCTACACATTCATGTAATTACAGAGACATTTTAATTTGTGGCTAAAAGGCTCCTATTCCAATGGCCACGCATTTGTGAACACATTTACGAAATTCCGACTAACCCTTTCATCGATTACTGAATAACTTTATGGTGCAGTTAAACGACGCGCGTGGTGTGCCGTGTCACGTGTGACACCATGATCTAATCAGTTTACGTAGGTAGTACTACAGGGTCCCTAGGACGAGTCAATTTCGATAGATTCCACTTCTCGAAAATAATTATCGTAATTTTCGTTTTCTCCATATATTTTAGTTCGTTGTAGTTTCCGCAAGAGGGACTGCTGGACAAATATATGGAGAAAACATAAAGTAGTAACGTAAAAGTAAAGTGTACACGTTTTTGAAAACTTTCAAAACTCATACTATAGTCCGATTGCTAATTAAACGGAGTAAACCGACAGATCGAAATGTCACTTAATAAACCACCACCACGCCACCGACTGCCTCGGTGGCGTGGTGGTATTGGTGGTGAACACCCACATTTTGCCGAGCTTAGTTCCGTACCAGATGTGATAGGGGGCGAGCCTATCGCCATATCGGGCACAAATTCCAGACTCCGGGCTGATATGGAAAAATCCAATATCACTTTGCCCGACCCGGGGATCGAACCCGAGACCTTATTAACGTAGTCGTACCAAAATACAACCACGCCACCGAGGCAGTCCATATACATATAACAAACATCCATGTATAATACTTTTGTTTATATTATTATGTTAAGTACTAAAAGGTTTTAAGGGTTTTATGATTATATTTTATTTCCATTTCTGAATAGCGAATGTGTAGGTACTCATGTCGTAAAGAAGGTACTCTGGTTGCTAGTTTATGAATGTAATCTTGTGTCACTGCTCTCTACAAGTACAATATCATATGAATCTGCAATATACTTACCCCCTTACTCATAATGAAATTCTGGTCGTATCGAAAGCATAACAATACTTTTGCCTACTTTAGCTAAAAGAGAACTAAAATATGTTTATCGAATACAATGTTTCTGGTTACAGAAAAAACATTATTTTTATCTCTGGCAAGCTTTGAAACAAATAGGAAGTCTTGGCTGGAAACAATCATCGAATATAACAATCTTAGATGGGGTCCTAGAAAGAACATCAAACTTGAAACAGCTGATCGGAATCGGCCATGTTTTCACTATCGAACGTTGGAACGTTTTAACGCTATTGAACGATTATGAATAAATTTTTATGAAACGTACTATTGCGATCTTATTATGCTCTACTATGTTATTATGAATAAGGGGGTTAGTATTTATTTATTTATTTAGTATCATCCCGGAGTCTGGAATTTGTTCCCGATATGGCGATAGACTCGCCCCCTATCACAGCTGGGACGGAACTAAGCTCGGTGAAATATGTGCGGGTGTTCTAGTTCGCTAGTGCACCTTTGCCTACCATTTCGGGGATATAGGCGCGAACTTACGTTACAATCTCATATAAATCTGCAATATACTCAGTATAAACCTTTTTTTTTCCCTATGTGAGGCACGCTTTAGTAGGTATATTTTATTCATGAATCTTTAGGTCTTTGTGCATAAGATTTATGTTATTTATCCCTATGCTGCATATTTCAAAGACTTCTATGTATAATACTAGACTGGCTGTTCGGTACATAGAATGTGCGCACTAAGTCTCTGTTAATCGACCTCAACTCACTATAGAAATCTACTCTTTTCCATAGCCGTGAAACGCCAAATACTCGCCATCATGTGCCACTTTACTTCGAAATAGCTTTTACCCAACTGGCCCATGATTATGTTTTTTTTAAACTATCTATGACAGTTAGGAACAATGTGACTATGAAGCAAAAATTATATATCGGTGTTTTATCATGATCATTTAGCTTAGTGTTCATCCAATAATGAACTGTCATGGTTAAACGAGATCCTGTTATCTCAGCTGCGTTACAAAGTATCATCCATCACTTCTTTGAGACCTTTTTGTATAGCTTCGATAGGGTTTTGGGCATTAATCTTGTGATTTACTGTTTCGTTATGCTGATTTTGTGACGAAAACAACGAAGCAAATGGCAAACTTACATCTTTATGAAAAATATCTGACGATTAGGCTGAGATCTATAGCGCGAACTTCGACTAAATCTGAGTCAAAGAAACGAACTCAGTGAGGATTTGTAATTTTAAAATCGAACTTCGACTTAGTCCGAACCATTTTGTACGAGAAAATCAGACTGGCCGACAGACTAAGGCTGAGATCTATAGAGCGAACTTCGACTAAGTCTAAGTCAAAGTCACGAACTCAGTGAGGATTTGTAATTTTAAAATCGAACTTCGACTTAGTCCGAACCATTTTGTACGAGAAAATCAGACTGGCCGACAGACTAAGGCTGAGATCTATAGAGCGAGCTTCGACTAAGTCTAAGTCAAAGTCACGAACTCAGTGAGGATTTGTAATTTTTAAATCGAACTTCGACTTAGTCCGAACCATTTTGTACGAGAAAATCAGACTGGCCGACAGACTAAGGCTGAGATCTATAGAGCGAACTTCGACTAAGTCTAAGTCAAAGTCACGAACTCAGTGAGGATTTTTACTAAGTCCGAGTCATTTTTTACAAGAAAATCTTTGCTTAGTCTATCTGTCAGTCTGTTGTCCTTGTAAAAAATTACTCGGAGTAAGTCAAAATTCTATTTAACAATTAGAAATCCCCCCTGAGTTCATGACTTTCACTTAGACTTAGTCGAAGTTCGCTCTATAGATCTCAGCCTTAGCAAAGATTTTCTTGTCAAAAATGACTCGGTCTAAGTCAAAGATCGATTTAAAAACTCCAAATCCTCACTGATGTCGTTTCTTAAACTTAGACTTATTCGAATTTCGCTCTATAGATCTCAGCCTTAGATTCAATGTATGGTTACATAATGTTTGTGTAAGCCACAAATATTTTCAATAATGTATTGTGTATTGCTTTTAGCGATAAGATTGCCTAATGTCATCATCATTATAATCGGTCACAGAGCTCCACTCCTGAACATAGTGTCTGCAACGAATGTTTTTGATGTACCAAATTAGTTATGTAGGTAATTGTACTGTCGCGGTGGCGTAGTTGTATTTCGGTATGACTACTATCCTGAGGTCTCGGGTTCGATCTCCGGGTCGGGCAAAGTGATATTGGATTTTTCCATATCAGCCCGAAGTCTGGAATTTGTGCCCAATATGGTGATAGGCTCGCCCCCTATTACATCTGGGACGGAGCTAAGCTCGGCGAAACGTGGGTGTTCCAGTTCGCTGGTGCGCCTCTGCCTATCCCTTTGGGGATACCGCCGTTGTGTATGTATGTAGCTCTATTAAACTTTTTTTCATGAAACTCATCATATTTTTTTAACGATATTATTCAAAGGTCAAAGGATATTATGCTCAAGACCGGGCGAAGTAGAAGCGTTTAAGTAGGAAGACCCTAGCAGAAGGTCGGGTAACGCCAGGCAGAAAAAAAAAACATTCAAAGGTCAGAATCGCGCTCGATAGACATTAATATGTATTAGGTATGACTCTACAAAAATTCCACAAAGTTTTATTTTAGTTTGCTATTATGAAAGTTTTCCGTGTTTTTGTGTAACATGTTTTTATAGGAAATCCTGTATTTTCCTGTTTGTGAATTGGTGACATTGTTATAAACATGCTATGGGGAATTTAGTCAGTTATATCGATGGAAAAAAAATCCTGAGGATGTCGTCATCAATATATATAAATGAGAGTACAAGTAACCTGGTCATTAAAATATATAATTGTCGCTTTTTTAAGTAAAAGTAGTTTTAGTTTCCATCTAGACCATGTATTATTTTTTTGTACCTGTTTAATCATGCCTATCCAATGTATGAAAGGCCAACAAACAAACACATTTATATATAATCTAAAGAACCTTAGCTTCAGTTTTTAAACGAAATGAATTGTTCAAACTTTAAATCGTTATTTCCCCCTTACAAGTCTTCTGTAGCCCGAGCACGAAAAACTAATGTAAATGTAAATGTATTCGAGGTTCGCTGCGCACTGATGACGTTTGGTTAATATTTCATACAAATTTCATAGACGCGCATCGAGTTCGAATACATTTACGGTTGTCAGAAATGTTCCTGCTCAGGCCGTTGTTATCTTGTCAGTAAGTAATGCAACCCCTTTAAGACGGGGGTGTTATCTTCCCGAGAGCTTGATATTTACTGATCGGGTGACCTTCTCACAGTCACGTAGAGGTCACGTGCGAGGGCTCCGAGACTAACTTATTGCGATCTAACACTTGGCCATTTGTTGTGCTATGTACTGTTGCTACTTGCTTTGAAAGTGGACTTTTATACCTCGTGAGTTAGTGTTACAATTTTGACCGTGGATTTAGTATGCATTTGTGTCTTATCAAGCGTATATGGACTATGAACCAGGAGGCCTAGGGTTCGATTTCATGTATGCATATTGGTTCAGAGTACTTCTAACTTCTTTATTACTGTTTCTTTCTACCTACCCTTATCCCACCTTAACTCTAAGGATTTGTTGCAATTATTTTACAAAGCCAGCGTAAATAAATGTTGGTGTATACGCAACAAGTATCTGAAGAAAAGTGTTTCAAAACAAACTCTATGTGATTGTTGCCAAAATGACACCAGTACATTTTTACAGTCCTTTTAAGTAAATTAAAGTGCGTGGGACGAAAAGTGAGCTCGAATAAAATAATACATTGAAGTCGCTCTACTTTTTGACGCTACAGTTTTTCCTTTTAAATGTATGTACACACTTTATATTATTATTATAGTAAACTTATGACGATTATTATTATTACTTACGCTTCCAACAGGTCGATCTGGAAATTTATGGGGGAAGGCTATGTTCAGCAGTGGACGTCCTATGGCTGATGATGATGATCATGATGATACTTACGACGACTTGCAGCAGTTAGATAAATCTTGATTTATCCCAAATCTCGATTTAAATATAGGAATGTGCTGTAGGATAATACGAGTTTAGTTCTAACGGTGTTTAGTAATAGCGCAAGTCGCCCTTAGACTGAGATGTACAGAGCGAACTTGAACTCAGTCCGAGTCATTTTTTACAAGAAAACCTTTGCTTAGTCTGTGTATCAGTCTGTTTTTCTTGTAAAAAATGTCTCGGACTAAGACGAAGTTCGATTTAACAAATCCAAATCTTCACTGAGTTCGATTTTTGACTCTGACTTAGTAGAAGTAAGCAAGTAAAGCAAGTAATATATATGATATGATACTCTAAGTATTACTAAGGGTATTGTGCACCACTATTATTAATCTAGACTTAGTACTAAACTCAGATTCGCTACACTTTTTTCCTATAATTTTATAATCTAGATTTATATATGCTGCAAATCATCCTTAGAATAAGGCCTAGTCCCCTCAATACGCCCCCCCCTCCCCCCTAATACCTTGCTATTAGTTGAGAAGAGCCCAGCTGTGGGACATAATACAATACTATTATTTTTATGTTAATAATCGTGCATTTTATTTGTGGGAGCATATCGCTGAAAATTTCAAAATAATTAAATATAATATTTTACCAGCCAGAAGGAAATGATCTAAATAGGGATTTTATTCATAAGTAATCTTTATCACTTCCTTGGTCTAGAGGTAGCATATATGGGCTTTGGACCGGAAGGTCCTGTGTTTGATTCCCAGGTCGGGCAAAGCGAATTTCCTGATTGAATTTGCCCCGGACTGGATGTCTCAGGGAGTTAATGTCAAGCAGGTAGTCTGTCGTAAAAATTGAGCCAAATCCTTTCTGCAACATGCTTTAAAAAGTGTGTTGCGCCGACCTCACATTGAGGTGGAATGAGGGCGGGTAGAAATATAGAATCTTTATCAAATCATCTACAAGGTGGACACCTTGTAGGTGAATGTCCAAATATGATATAGATGAGATTTATGAGTGGTAGAGCCACGCTGTAGACAATAACGTCTACAGCACGAATGGGCCGGCTCGACCGGTTTGATACCACTGTCTCACAGAAAACCGACGTAAAGTAGCAGCTTGCTGTCGCGTTTCATTCGGTGAGTGACAATTCCCGTGGCTCATATCCCCCTTTCTTTCCCAATCCTCCCTTTTCCCTCACCTTACATTTCCTCCTTTTAGGTTGGCAACGCACCCATGATTCTTTTTATGTCTTGGGTGTCTATGGGCGGTGGAGATTACTTATCATCAAGTGACCCATCTGCTCGTTTTCCAGTCTCTGATATAAAAAAAGATGAATTTTAGACTTACGTGATATTGTTATGTAAGCGACGTAATGGTAAAGCGGATGGGCGGAATAAAAGCTGCGCGGTGATAATGGACGTGAAAAATGTTGCATTCGATCAGATATATTTATTGCAAAAAGTCAAAAATAAAATTTGTGATACGTATTATAATGTTTACAAAAGAAATACTTTAAATTTATATCAGCATTATTTTCAGCGTTGAACGCTTAATTCCAGATTATCTTCTCCTTGTTTATATTTTCGGAAACCGAACATGAGTTTCAGGACTTATTATAGATGCGATGCAAGGCTGTTTTTTTATATCGGTGAGAAGATAATGTGTTTCTACTTTCTATTCTGGAGAAGTTAAATTAAGATATTCAAAAACTAAAACCTTTTAATCATTCAACCACTTACAATCTTGGGAATTAGTGCGGAATTTCACTGGAATTTAACTAGATTTATGTACGTGCCAAGCTCGCAATAGTGCTTCTATTTTAAATATTTATATTAACAATTATTAACTGCCTCCGTGGCGTGGTGGTATTTCGGTACGACTACGGTTCTGAGGTCTCGGGTTCGATCTCCGGGTCGGGCAAAGTGATATTGGATTTTTCCATATCAGCCCGGAGTCTGGAATTTGTGCCCGATAGTGCGATAGGCTCGCCCCCTATCACATCTGGGACGGAACTAAGCTCGGCGAAATGTGGGTGTTCTAGTTCGCTAGTACGCCTCTGCCTACCCCTTCGGGGATACAGGCGTGAGCTTATGTATGTGATGTATATTAACAAATCAAATGATGTCGATTTGTTTCATCATATAGTACAATTATATATAGTAGTTTATAAAAGTTTCAACTTTTTTACTTGCTGTATCGTTAACTATTATTTTAGATGCGACAGAAATGTAATTCCCAAGTGAGCTTATTTTATGTTAAACAGACAAAAAAGTAGAAATAAAGTAGCAAAAATTGAATCTCAATGCTAAGGCAATAAACAATGAACATACAAAATTGATATCTTGAGCGTAATCGCGTAAAGTAATTAATTTGATGACCACGGCCTTTACGATGAGTAATTCCATTAATTTTTGTAATACCTACAATTTTATATAGTGTGTGTGTGGGTTACAATACCTATGGTGTTTCAATATTCTTTCTGTAAAGCTGCTTTATCCCACATTAATTTAAGGATGGCTCAACATACGCTTTCAAGCATTTCGCACAAATATTGACTTTAATTTTGACGACGCCTGACGTGAATAAAGTGAACATTTCCTTATTAATTACTTTAACGTATCATTAAGTGACCCATATCTTCGTTGCCAGTCTCTCCTATATTATACATAAGTATAAAAATAGGTGCCTCTTCTCAAACTTCCTCATTTCAAATTTTATTTATTTATTATTAAAGAGCCATCAACGCAGATTACAATATTATCCTTATAGCTAATCACTTTCGGTACATTATTCTTATTGCATCCCTAAATGAGATGGTTAAAGTATGACAGTAATTAGATACAAAACAATTCTACAGATCAAGAGAAAAAAAAGAAATTTTCTTAATACAATCTCAATTAATACTTAATTAAAACACACGTTAAAAAATAAACATACGTTTTCGTAAAAAGTGAGCACATACGTAGTACAAAGCTTGGGAAAAGTCATCACACAACCGTGGTGTTTGGAATACCTGTACGTATTATCCGTTTGTAGAGCTTTTTCATGATTTTTATAATAAAATCTATGTAATATATACGAATGAAATATACGAATAAAATGTAAAATAATTATCAAACTACAATTATCCTCTTCCCGAAATTTTACATTCGTCATTATCTTGGAGCCAAAATTTTTGAAGGTTTCACTTCTACCACGTGTGAATTGCACACATTATTTTTTATATATTTTTAAGAGAATTGGAAGAATGTGTAAAGACTGTTGGTCATTAGGTCTAATTACTTAAATTATGATATAAATATAATAGTGCCCCTAGTTGTGCTATTCCAATAAGCTATTTGAACTTGAATATGTAACAAGGTAACAGTAATGACGCTTTATTAATCAAATACAAGTGACCTCGTGGTAGTCATGGCGTAGTGGTTGATTAATTTATGGGCGTCGTCACGGTGGTGTCACTGTCGGGCCCTGCGGTTGAGCTCGCCTACATTCAATTACACTTTTTAGACAAATTGCGCTTCCGTGATCGCCTATCGGACGTTTATTAGTTGCACTTTGCAAAGTATGCACTTTAAGTATTAAGTGATGTTTATTTTTTATTTTGAAGCAAGATGTTTTGAAGATTATCTTTTGAAGTAAGTTCATTTTCTTCTTCATTGACTTCAAATAATCACAAGTTTAAAAACTTAACTGACCGACTTCCAATTTACTGATCGTGACCTTTATATGGGACCACCCTAGAAATAAGGTCTATGGAACACAAAAAGAATTTTGAAAATCGGTCCACATTTGGCGGGGATATCGCGTAACATCGTGTTCGATAGAGCTCATTTCAACGGTAGTCCCATATGAATTTGGTCACGATCGGTAAATTGGAAGTCGGTCAGTTACGTTTTTAAACTTGTGATTGTTTAAAGTATTGACATAGGTGTAGTTATCAATAGTTAAAACGTATTAATTTGATATTTTATTGTTATTTGAATTTTGATGGCGGGTACACACCGGCCGAACGAATGTTCGCGAATCGTCGCCTGTTGCGTTCACACAAACAAACTTTCGCTGTTGTGTGAATGAAACAGGCATAGATTATTTCGCCTTCGTTCGGCCGGTGAGTACCCGCCATGAAGCAATATTTGCCGCCTTCACAGAGTTTATAGCAATATTACGTCACGATGTAATATTGTTACTTTGCAAAAGGCACACATGATTTCATCCTTAATCGTGTAGGTACAGTGTACCTACATGTATTACTGAGTAACTGACTTCGTCAAAGTAACCACTATTATTTGTATCATATTATTACATCATATTTCAATATTTATATTGATCAGGTTATGAAGAGTATGCTCTACCTAGGTAGAGCCGTTGAAAATCAAAACTTTGTTAAGTACTTACCATTGGCGACACATTTTGTAAAGGTAAGTACTAGTTTAATATTATAAGTATACCAATTGTCTAAACAAACTCATACATCTAAAGCCAATGTATTAAGTAGGTACTAAGCAGTATACATACAACACACATAAACTCACGCCTGTATCTCCAAAAGGGTAAGCAGAGGCGCACTAGCCAACTAGTACACCCACATTTCACCGAGACTAAGCAGTATCTTACATATTTATGTATATATAAGTATAGAGAGAGACGACGGCGAATTAGAGAACTAGAAGTCATCTATATTATATATTACGCTAAGCTTATTTCGCGTTCCAGATGTGATAGGACAGAGCCCATCACACAGCTTTAATGTGAGGTCGACGCAACACTCATTCAAGCATGATACAGAAAGGATTTGGCTTCATTTTTATGCCTGCCTGACGTCAATCTCCCTTGGGATCCAGTACCGGACGAATCAAATTAGAAATCTTTGACGTGACAATCGAACCCAGGACTGGTCTACGGCCCATTTATGCTGCCACTAAACCAAAGAGGCGCCTAAGTCATTGGTAAATACACAATGTAAATAGTAGCCAGTAAGCACTTAAATATTCCCAATAACAATCCGATCAGACACGCTCATGTCACGTTTTCATTAACTTAATCAGGAGTAAGCCCTTATTATTTCCTCCCAAAACAAACCTATTTGTGCGGACGTGATGAACTTTGTTCGTGTACTTTACGCGGCGAAACACTTTGTTATATGATACTGTAGGGTAACTTTTGTATCTCGTTTCGACATCAACTCGATTTCAGTTAGATAATTGCGCCAAAATCGAGTTAAAAAGTGCGGTAATATTGCACATAACATAAGCTCACGCCTGTATGCCCGAAAGGGTAGGCGCACTAGCCAATTCGTACACCCACATTTCGCCGAACTTAGTTCCGTCCCAGATGTGATAGGGGGCGAGTCTATCGCCATATCGGGCACAAATTCCAGACTCCGGGCTGATCTGGAAAAATCCAATATCACTTTGCCCGACCCGGGGATCGAACCCGAGACCTCAGGACAGTAGTCGTACCGAAATACAACCACGCCACCGAGGCAGGCGCTAATACACACCCAAGCGGACGACCCGCCGGCCTATGTCGACAACATTTTGTCGGCGGGCTTGTTGGCGGCTTCAGTTATTGCAAGTCGGAAAACTATGTCAGCGGCATTTCGGCGGCTCTACATGAGGAACTTTTTTAGTTACAGTTAGTAACAGTTAGTGGTTGCCGCGTGTCGAAAGACGTTGTCATATAACTTAATAAATAAAAAAAAACTTGTGCATTGTATCTCTAGGATCGCTCGATCGATCTAGTCGCCGCCTTGGTCTATTGGCGTAGCATATATGGGCTGCAATCCGGGAGGTCCTGGGTTCGTTTCCCAGGTCGGGCAAAGCGAATTTTCTAATTTCATTTGCCCGGGACAGGATTCCTGAGAGGGGGTTGACGTCAGGCAGGCAGCCGGTCGTCAAAACTTAGCCAAATCCTTTCTGCAACATGCTTGAAGAAGTGTGTTGCGCCGACCTTACATTAAGGTGGGATAAGGGCAGGTAGAAGAAAGATTGTATGTATCTCTAGGATCATTTAATAAATAATAATAATCATTAAGCATGAACCATGACAGTAATCTACTTGATCTCTCCGAAGCGAACGAAGCTGTTGGATTATAGTCCATTCAATTATCGAAAAATCGAATTATCGAAAATTTAGGTCGACTTTTATGATCACCGTGATAGGATTCTACAATAATTATTAAAGTTAGAGTTTTTTCGTCGGCCCATTCCATGTCGCAAAAAATCCTAGAACGTCACTACACCTTGAATGTCGCCAGGCAACTGAGCTGTACGTGAGCCACCGACATGTCGACGAGCAACACGCGCAGGCGGTTGTTGCCCACACTTTTTTTATAGGCCGCCGGGTTGTGTGACTTCAGACTTATGTCGGCAGATCGGCGGCTTTGCTGAGTATTGCGCTTTAGAAGTGCCAAATTACAAGTTTTTTAATTTTAATCGCGACATCAGCGCACTTTTAACAACTTCGGTAGAATTTTAAATAACTACTAACTAAATAATAATATTATTATTATTAATGAAATCGAGCGGTAGTCGTATCGAGTGCCAAGAGTAACTCTATTGTTTACAACACGAAACTCGTGAAACGAGTATCCAAGTAATGGAGGTTTGAGGAATGCCTACTAATAAAAAGAATTTCGACCCCGGAAATTACTGACAAAGTACTATGAAGTGGTAAAATAATGATTACAACCGAGTCCCCGAGTAAAAGGTTACAGATAAGTGCTTCAGCAACATTTCTAAATATCAATAACGTCATGGTTGGCCAACGACTTCTATGTAGGTATACTACAAGCTGTTTAGAAGTATAATCACAAGTTTAAAAACTTGGTGGCGTGGTTGTATTTCGGTACGACTACTGTCCTGAGGTCTCGGGTTCGATCCCCGGGTCGGGCAAAGTGATATTGGATTTTTCCATATCAGCCCGGAGTCTGGAATTTGTGCCCGATATGGCGATAGGCTCGCTCCCTATCACATCTGGGACGGAACTAAGCTCGGCGAAATGTGGGTGTACTAGCTGGCTAGTGCGCCTCTGCCTACCCCTTCGGGGATACAGGCGTGAGCTTATGTATGTATGTATGTAAAAACTCAACTGACCGACTTCCAATTTACCTATCGTGACCAAATCCGTGATCAAATCCAATCGTCACCAAATTTATATGGGACTATCCTTGAATTAATATTAAGCTCTATCGCACACAAAAAGAATTTTGAAAATCGGTCCATATTTGGCGGAGATATCGAGTAACATACATAAAAAAATACAGACGAATTGAGGACCTCCTCCTTTTTTGAAGTCGGACGAAAATTGTGTACATTACCGCGAGTGTTTGTCGTTTGACGGCTAAGGAAACTGGATCTCTATAGCGAGTTGCGGTCAATTGCGTACTTGACTCATTTTTTAAAAAATAATTTTATATGAAATTTACGTTGTCTAAAATATAGAAAAGAAAGAAATATTGAGGATTTTCACGGGAAGTCTGACAGGGTGGGCGATGCTTGTTAAAATTATTTCATATTATTCTCTAGAGCTGTGTTTGTTGGTTTTAAGTGTTGTGGTTTAATGCATCAAACTTCAGTGAAGATGGACAGTATAATGTGGAAAATTTTTAACCGATGATCTTCGATGAGATTTGCTTGGTGCGTTGGTTGGCTTTGTTCGGTCGATTCGCCGAGTGAAGGTCATCTGAGGGGCACTGGACTGGAAGGAATTACCGCCATAATCCCGGCAAGGCCTTGAGATCATCCACATCTGGGTCTCATGGTCATTGTGAAAACATTGTGAAAACATAATTGCTCTATTTACCTTGACATTGGCTAAATCACCGCATATGCGTGGAAGCCAATATTTTTAAAAGAAGAAGAAGAAGAAGAAATATTGAAATATTCTCAAAAATAAAAATGTTATAAGCCTTTGAAGTTTGGTGTAACCTTTAAACTGCGAGAAAAACAAGTATCAGTACAATCACGTCACTCCATAACGATAAGTGTGTTGGAAAGGGATAGAATATATAGGAAATAGGAATAGATAGATATATGGAATATATAGGAATAGATAGATCTCCAATATGCCGCCGCTCCAGAATTTAAAATATGAATTACTGCCTCATTTTTCAACCAATTTAGATGCAGTTTTTACAGAAGGGTTTCTTTTTAGTTTTATTTGCTATTACATATAAATATGTGTATAAAATCAACCATAGTCAAGTACCCAATTGTAGGAAGCTTAGTGCGTAGATTCCATGTACCGATCAGCCTGTCTAGTAATACATAGACGTCTTTGTGTTTGGCCCACTAATTTTCAAAATGTTCTCTATAGCGGGTTTGTTGGTTAAATATAGTTGTTGGTATTTATTATCAAAATACTCAGATTGTAGTTACTTGTAAAAATTCTATTTTTCCTTGTAGTGGGTAATTCATGAGGAAAGTCGTAGTACATATAAAAATAAATAACAAAACCATGGACCTACCTAAACCAAATACGTATTGTATTTCCCAGAAATTGCAATGCAATCTTATACAAGTCCTATATATGTATAAGATTGCATTGCAATATCTGTAATGACTTTTTCGTTGTATCATGTATGCAATATTATCTGTGTTTATTCGGGGAATAATTCTAAAGTTTTGACAGTATATGTGTGAAATGTTCCAAAACTTCAAATCCTAGTCTTCCTTCAGTAAAAAGCTGTTCAAAATCGTCTCCAATGATATTAAACCATCTATAACGTATTATACACGGATGTAAAAAAAAAGATGGACGGAGCGCTAGGTTCGATCAGTCGGCGCCATTACGGGTTGATAGATCAAATTAGCCGAAAACCCTGCTTTACTTTGAATGTTCCTAGCGCTCCGTCCATCTTTTTTTACGTCCGTTGTATTATATTAAATCATAGAACACGGCAGCAAAAACGAAGTTTTTTATAAGTCAAAAAACAGCAAATATAGATTATTTCATTCTTTCTTTAATCAATGTTTAATTTAAAACTTACTAAATAGCTATTCGATTAGTACGCTATTCTGTAGATTTAGGTTTAATTTCAGAAGTGGTGTTAGCGATCAGCATTTTCACGTGTACAAAGTGCTAAACGTAGAGAATAATATATGTGTGAAAATTTATGCTACAATCATTGTAACTTAGTTTCATGAAAACATAACAACGAGGATGATGTCATGTCTATTGTATTTTTCATAAATGAGTGAGAACACTTGTGAATACAAACGGAGCGCGGACAATAGTCATGAGAAGCACATCGAGTCCTACATTAAAATGTGGGGATTTTTACCTAATTACCCCGAAAAGGGAGAAATGTTTTCTACGTTTGTTACTTTCTACAAATTACAGTCGTCAATAAAGAGGCGTCCTTTACATATTTACTGTCTGATAAACTGAAAAAAAAACAACATAACATAAGCTCATGCCTGTATACCAGAAGGGGAAGGCAGAGACAAACTAGAACACCCACATTTCGCCGAGCTTAGTTCCGTCCCAGATGTGATAGGGGTGACCCTATCGCACATATAGGGCACAAATTCGAGACTCCAGGCTGAAATTAAAAAATCCAATATCACTCAGCTCGACCCGGGAATCGAACCCGAGACCTCAGGACGGTATATGAACCGAAATACACCTACGCTACACCCAGGCTACTTACTTAGGAAAGGAATAATCAGCAAAAAAATTTTTTTTTTGGTAATCTGCCTCCTTACTTTTGACGCTTGATTCGACTTTGAATTCGAGTCAGTTTCATTTATTGTGTTAAAGTTCCACCGAAATCGAATTAAAAAGTGCGCTAATGTTACATTAGATTCAAGAACTTGTCATTTGGTAATATTTACCGTGAGATTAGTGCACTTTTTAACCCGATTTCGGTGGAATTTTAAGTCAATAAATGAAGTCGAAGTGGGAAGCGAAGTCATATTCGAATCGAGTGTCAATATCCCCAGATTTTGTATAAAATACGATTGCAAACTTGGCTGTCACGCGGCCGTGTGTATCTTGGCAACATTATTTTATATTTCTCGAGTAGTTGGCATGTATGTAAGGTTATTTCTTTATAATTCCTGCTCCATCACACACAACACCAGATTCCTGGAAATAACGATATTGAACAGGATAACCACGTCGTATATTTAACTTAAACGTATCAGCCCGGAAACTGGAATTTGTGCCCGATATGGCGATAGGCTTGCCCCCTATCACATCTGGAACGGAACTAAGCACGGCGGAAAGTGGGTGTTCTAGTTCGCTAGTTCGTCTCTGCCTATCCCTTTGGTGATACAGGCGTAAGCTTATGTATGTATTATAGCTGCTTTTGTAAAGGATTTAGGGATTGGAAGGAAGGGATGATTTGAAAATCGGGGGGAAATCGACATGTTAAAATAGAATTCCAAATGACACGTGTCCATTACCTATGAAACACGTGATGTTATACAACGAGAATCATTAAAACACAATTTGCATCATTAATGTTGTATTGTGAAGACCATAATTTATCTTAGAAGCTGCGAATACACGTATACTTATAAATAAAAATAAATAATATGTTGCAATTGAGCATATAATAAATCCTAGAAGGAAAATAGCCGTATGACTGAGTCATCCTTTTATAAATGCATTTAACCTAAACTCTAACATCACTTAAGATCTGCCATTGGGGAAACCCGACATTACGTCGTTAGCCAAAAATAACAAGTTCTGGCTGTGAAGCGAGAGACCGCAGTTCGGTTCCCGCGCCGAGACAATTAATGTGTGACCCACAAATATTTATTGAAATAAAACTAACGCGATTTGTTTTTATATCCGATCCGATAGAAACCAGTTTTATTTAAATGAATAACATTCACGTAAACTAAAGAAACCACAAATATTTTTTCGGGTCTGGGTGTGAGACCGAAAGCCTTGAAATTCTTGATACTCACGACACATGACACGAACCTTAGGCTGAGATCTATTGACTGAACTTCGACTAAGTCTGAGTCAAAGAAACTAATTCAGTGAGGATTCGGGATTTTATAATTAATCTTCGACTTAGTCCGAGCCATTTTTTACAAGAAAAACAGACAGATTAAGCTAAGATTTTTTTGTAACAAATGGCTAGGACTAAGTCGAAGTTTGATTTAAAAATCCCAAAATGGGTTCGTTTCTTTGACTCAGATTTATTCGAAGTTTGCTCTATAGATCTCAGCCTATGCGATGAGGGTTATGTGTGTGACTTTTTTCCGAACACTCTCACCTGATGGAAAATAAAAAAAATGTAGGTCTAGTTGTCTTTGTAACCATTCATAATCCGGTCCATTTTATATTCTAGTCTAGTCTAAAGCTTAAATATATTAAAATATGAAGTACCAAGCTTTGCCCCGCGAAAAATTACTTGGTGGGGTTGCAGTTTGTATTGAAGTTATTTCGCGTATGCCTCATGCTGTATTATATGTGGTACCTAAGTAAGGTTGCTGGAGAACCACAATGATACCTACCTATATCTACCTATTATGCAAAGCAAGGGAGTGGGGGAGCCATATATCCAGCAATGAACGTCCTGTGGCTGATGATGATAATGATGCAAAGGAATTTCCCCCTCCCCTTCCCGATTCTTATTCTTCTCCGTTAAGGTGGGTAACGTTACCCATGATTCTTTTGGTATCATATGTGTATGAGTGACGATTGCTTACTATCAGGTGACCCACCTGCTCGTTTGCTAGTCTTTGCTATAAAAAAGGATCCCCGAATTCAGATTGTTCTGGTATTGCTACATATCATAGGCGGTGATGCTTTGGCACCACGAAGATTCTTCTATATTTACCGGACGATGATGGACGCCTGTAATATATTATCTGTCACAATAAATCCTGTATCCGATATACCGTTGCATTGGCGATATCTAATTACATACTTTAGTCTTTAAACACCACGGTTATAAGTTATAACAAACGAGAATTTTAATTGCATTCGTATCAGCACATAAGTTGGCGTATTTAAATAACATATTAGTAATCAACATGCTCGGTTACTATAATCTTATTATCATTTCATACTTATTAACTGTAAAGAATTACTGAATTGGAACAAGTCATCAGTGCGACCTTCAGTAAGTAGATAACGAAGCAGCATCGTCGTTCCTCTATTTTATGTATTTGTTATCATAATGTTTGCAAATGGGGTTATTGTTTTTATTCTTGTATCACTTACGACTTACGTGCTTTCATTATCTTCCAAACTAACTTATTAACGTTGTAAATGTATGTACACAATTAAACAGACGGCTAAAAGTAAATATTGGCCGCGTGTAGACACAGCGTTCCCGCTCATCCGATCATTAACGTAGTATAAAATTTTCTCACAATCAATCTGATAATTTGACATGCCTTCTCTACTGTACATGATAAGTTTACAATCCGCATTTTTAGTCACATAAAGTCTTGTACGCGTGATCGGGTCCATAACAGTGGTCACTTTCCAGTCTTTTATGGAGTAGTTATCAGGCTGTTTGTTGTATGATTCGTCGTCGAACACACGAGGCGTCTCGATCCATAAACTGACGTCCACTTTATCCTCCAGCATCTTCCGGGAGTTGTAGTCTCGTATGTAACTGTGGAGGAAGTCTCGCGCGATGTAGCAGTACACAGTTAAGGTTTCAACCAACCGCACATCCTCGATCCTCAGCCAGCATTGTTCAGCACGCTCGTTCCGAAAAGGCAAGTCGAAAGGCACCGGGAACATGTAAGGTTTGAATTGTTTGACATCCCCTTCACTGCACAATACATTTGATAGTAACACCGTAGTAAACACAATTCCGAGTAACATTTTAAATGTGCCGCTGCGACCACGTCATGTTGGAAACTAATCGAATGTCGTGACAGCTGTGTGTAGCGGCGACAAAAACTGCAGAATGGCAGTTTCGCCTTCACAAAGGTGATTACAGGTTGAAAAAGATTTGATTGCTATTTACAATTCATTGTTGCAAGTACGCGGTGCGTTACAACTTACACGTGACGCGCGACGGTGGGCATTGTAGTTGTCACAATAGCTAGGGTTTACTCCATCTGCGCTATTACCCAAGTTACATTATCATTAAGGATTGGAGACTGATTATGTCACTCCAATGACGTTGGAGTCGCTCCGCTTATCACTCTCATTTTCGATTTCAACGATGATGTGAGGATTGTATTTGATCTTGAAATGGAGCTATTACTAGAGTCAACACGGTAACCTAGATTGACACAAATGGTCCGTCGTGTCGTTTAGTTTCCGGATTTCATACATTTTACTAAGGCTGTGCACTTTGCGTCTGATTCTAGTACATAGTAGATTGCACCTTATACTCTTGGCTACCAAGTCAAGATTTGTATGTCATGTAATTGATTATACTTAGAAGTTACAACGTTTATAAACGATATATTACATTTACTTCAACTCGAATAAATGATTCGGTATTATGATTTTTTCTCTACCTGTACAAGTATATCTACACTGTATACTACATATTATTATAGTTGTTATTGTACTTATTTAACTTGAATCTATATTATCGAAGTCTAAAGGCAAAGGTTATTAGCGATATGCCGATTTGTATATCTCATTCATTAATCTAAGGCCGATTCATTATGTTTATATCCGTTCCATGTAATGATAAGGGACGAGACTTTTAAGTTCAAGTCTTTCTTTCTACCAGCTCTTATCCCACCTTAATGTAGGGTCGGTGAAGCACACTTTTTCAAGCATGTTGCAGAAAGGATTTGCCTTGGTTTTTACAACCGGCTGCCTGCCTGACGTCAACCCCCTCTGGGGATCCAGTCCCGGGAAAATTAAATTAGAAAAATCGGTTTGCCCCACCTGGGAATCAAACCCTGGACCTCACGGTCCACAGCCTATATACATATACATGCTGCCACTAGACCAAGGAGGCGACAAAGTATAGTTATAAAGTTCAAGTAAAAGCATTAATAAATAATTATATGAATACACCCATCAGTGCTAGTGCGCCTCTGCCTACACCTTCGGGGATACAGGCGTGAGCTTACGTGTGTATGTATCAGTAAGACACACAGTAACACATCGTCCTGGCCCATACTAAGTATAACTTGTTCGTGGGTATCACAAATTACGAGAGACTTTCGGTCTCACAACATCCAGACCCGAAACAAATATCTTTGGGTGACACAAACATTTGCCACGGTGCGGGAATCGAACCCGCGGCCTCTCGCTTCACAGCCGGCTACGCGCTCGCTGCGCCACGATGGCCATCAAACATAAACATACATACATAAGCTCACGCCTGTATCCCAGAAGGGGTAGGCAGAGACGCACTAGCGAACTAGAACACACACATTTCGCCGAGCTTAGTTCCGTCCCAGATGTGATAGGGGACGAGCCTATCGCCATATCGGGCACAAATTCCAAACATAAAATCTATGTATAAACAACTTAACGATCCCTTTTTAACCATTTCCAAATTATATCCTTCCACTATAGTGTAGTGGGTGAAAAGCCAGCTGTGAAGCATACTCCGGGCCGCAGGTTCGATCTGCGCATCGAGAAGAGAAATGTTTTTGGGTCATAAAATAAATATATATTTTTGAGTCAGGTTGTTGTGACTCATGCGACTGAGTTACCTACTCGTACATCCTGATACCGTTGATATAAAAGACTCGTATCTAACTCTGGGGTCAAGAGCTCTGCGGCCCGAGCAGGAAAATTTCTGACAATCGTAAATGTATTCGAGCTCGATGCGCGTCTATCGAAATTGTAAAAAATAGCGAACACGAATACATTTGCGATTGTCAGAAATTTTCCTGCTCAAGCCGCTGCGGCAGGAGCTCTCAAGGAGTCAGGACTATGTGTGACGGTTGGGTGCTATCTTTTAACCAACTTAAAAAAAAGGAGGATGTTAACAATCCGTTGGAATCTCTTTTTTTTAATGTATGTTCCCCGATTATTCGAAGATGCCTGGGCCGATTCGAGAAATTCTTTTACTTATAAAAATCGAGGGCAACCCTCAAATTTTATAGGGACTCATAGTGTATTTTATATATTTCCTAAAAGTATTCAGGTATTTGCGTCTGGTAGGTACTCATTATCTCATGTTGCTGAGCTGATGACGGAAAATATAACTCCTTAACTATTAGGAGTTGGTGGATATTTTTTTCAATATTACACTAAAAATAGATAAGTAATAATTAAAGTTTAACATAAACTGAAAACCATCGGTTGTTAGTTTTATTTATTAGTAACAAAAATGGTCCAGGTTTTCCAGACGTCCTGGATGAGTCAACTTTCTATCCAGCGGTGGTTTTCATTTACGTCTGTAGACGATGCAAGTTGCAACAGTGTCCCGTGCCCTTTGTGATTAACAGAGGTAATCGGGGCCAGCTGTGTCCACGCGCACTTACCGCGACGACCTTGTGGTCTCACGCTGTCCTCAACTTCCCCACTTACGGCCGGTTTCAATAAACAATCTCAGTTCGAATGTGCAGATAGATTACAAAAATTAGCCAATAAGAACACAGTTTGAACATGACTCCGTCAAATGACTTGGTTTGATTGGTTCATAATCGCTATCTATCTGCACTCAAACTGAGATAGTTTATTGAAACCGTTAAGTAATGGGATACTCAAAAAAAGAACGACTTCGTTTTTTTTTGAAAGGCTGGTATTAAATCGGTTGAGGCGGCACACTTAACCTTTAAAAAATACAGCGTGGCTACCATAAATCGAACCTACAGCCTCTCAACTACACTTGCTACTATAATAATGGGCTCGCACATACATACATATATAACAATTTACCTGCATATTCTTCTGCAAGTCTTTCCTTAATAAAGAGCACTCTGTTACTTTCCGGACAAACTATCCACAGAAACCAACTCGTTATTCGTGTATTATCTGCTAACCTATATAACCGAATACTGCAAAGGGCAAATCTTATCGGTACTGAGAAGTACATATTAAAGAAGAAGTAATTTGTTTTTATGTGGATTGAATTTTGGAATTAAATATTTTTTTTGTCGTAAACTAAGAAAAAAACAGGCAAGAGCATGCTGCATATCTGACCACGCACAGTAAGGGTAACTGTAACTTAAATATAATTTTATTCGACATCATTTTAAGTATATGGTCCATAACTCATATTTATTACCTGTTTTACTTAACTATCTACTTTATCTAAGTGATATTCAAAATAATTGTACGATATTTTTTCTTTTTATTTTGGTCGCCTATTAGTCGTTAACTTGTAAAGACTGCTTGGCTGTGTTCGTTTTCCTTTTAAAGTCCTTTTCCTGTATACTCATGTTAAATCAAAACTCTAGTACTAATAGTATCTGAGATAAACCGCAGTCAGACAGGCAGACGGACGGACATGGCGAAACTATAAGGGTTACTTTTTGCCATTTGGCTATGAAACCCTGTCAAAAACTGGGATTCGGCAACTTAAATATAGAATACAGTTATATTATGTAAAGTACTCAAGGATAAAGCAGCTATACATATATTAGTGAAACATGGGTAAATACACTCCGTCCTATTCCGTACAACAGTAAAATATATTAACTGTTATCGTACTTCCAATTGTTATTGAAATAAACATCATATTTTCCTCACCTTTAACCTCGTTTATCTCGGACTCTGGTCAAAGCAAAACCGCTAATATTACGTTATTCCCAGCATGTGCATGTTCGTCTGACGTACGTACACACACACACACACAAACACATTTGTGCTTAAATAAAACCAATTAAGACGTGTAGTATCAAACGAGTCTGCGTTCTCGCGGGATAACGTCATACATAATGGCCAACAGAACGCTACTGTTGTGCCTTTTAATTGTGAGTTTGTGTGTGATTGCTATAGAATGCCGTAGAAGTAGTGGTGGCAGCAGAAGTTCTGGGAGAAGCCACAGTTCTTTCGGTAAAAGCTGGGGATCGAGCAGTCACGGATCGTCATGGAGTTCCGGAAGTCGCCATTCAAGTTCAAGTTCTCATAGTTATCCGTCTTCATCGTCTGGACTGTCCGGTTTTGGTTCTCACCATTCCTCATCATCAAGCTCCGGATTCGGCTCTTATAAATACCCATCCTCATCATCGGGTCTCTCGGGATTTGGATCAAGTTATCCGTCATCTTCAAGTTCTTTTGGTCGCGGCTCCAGTTCAAGCAGCTATCCTTCTTCAAGCTCTGGATTGTCTGGATCTGGATCAAGTTATCCGTCATCTTCAAGTTCTTTTGGTCGCGGCTCCAGTTCAAGCAGCTATCCTTCTTCAAGCTCTGGATTGTCTGGATCTGGATCAAGTTATCCGTCATCTTCAAGTTCTTTTGGTCGCGGCTCCAGTTCAAGCAGCTATCCTTCTTCAAGCTCTGGATTGTCTGGATCTGGATCAAGTTATCCGTCATCTTCAAGTTCTTTTGGTCGGGGCTCCAGTTCAAGTAGTTATCCTTCTTCAAGCTCTGGACTATCTGGATCTGGATCAAGTTACCCCTCATCTTCAAGTTCTTTTGGGCGCGGCTCCGGCTCAAGTAGTTATCCTTCTTCAAGCACTGGACTCTCAGGATCGGGATCAAGGTATCCCTCAACTTCAAATTCTGGATTTGGAAGCAAACCAAGTTATCCTTCATCTTCGACAGGTTTGTCTGGATCTGATCATTCTTATTCTCCGCCATCTTGGGGAGGTTCTCAGAGTATTAAACCAAGTTACAACTATCCATCATCATCATCGGATATTTGGGGCACCTACAACCGCAAACCGTCGTCTGGAGGTCACTCGTATCCTTCATCTGGTACAGGAATGTCCGGATCTGGAACATCAAGGCCACATATTTCAAATCCAGCATGGTCTAACGCGAATAAGAAACCAACTTATGAGACACATTATCATCCTACTTATACGCAACATACGTATAATCATGGACCAAGTTACGTTCCTACATATTACAGTTCTCCTCAACACGTGTATGTTCATGAATACAGACACTCTGACAGCCGTTATGGTGATGTTCTGACTGGTTTAGCTTTATATAATTTAGGCCGCTCTCATAGCCACTATCATGAGCATTATTATTACGATGATTACTATAGAAGAAGGTATTATTCACACAACTCTGGCACCACTGATATACCACAAAACAGACCAGGTGAAGAGGCTACTTGTGTTTTAAAAATTACTGAAAACGGCCAGATGACATCATTAAAAGTACCTTGTGAGATCGTATCGACTTTCAGTGAAGGAAGCCGAAAGACTAATATTGTGAATACTACTGTATGTACAACGAATACAACTGTGGTAAAAAATATTGTGCCTCTTAACAGTTCTATGGTTAGTTCCACTACCGAGCCACCACGAAAATCTACAGGGGACCAAAATTCTACTGTTTTGGCAGTTGACAACGCTAGAGCTATCAACTTAACATCGAATGGTACAGACCTTTTATTAGTAAATTCATCGTCAATTCCTATTAGTTCCACAAAGTCTCCGGCAGATAATGTATCTTCAAATTATCTTTCATCAACAACAGAAGCAACGAGCATCCCTACGGCTACCGATTCAGTGAGTAACTCAACACAAACGCCGATAGTAATAAGCACATCAGAAAAACCAAATGTGAATTCGACGATAAAATCATTAAACTCAACAGTGTTTTCAACAGTTACACCGCATCTTAACGTTAATACAACGCAGAGTGTGTCACATAATACAACAACATTTAATGTGACCACAGTGAATGTTACAACGTGTACTTCTACGTCAAAGGTAGTAGACCCTCTTGAAGCAAAAGGGTCTAAACTAAAAACGTCAGACATGCGCGAATGCGTGGTTGAAATACGCACGAAAGATCATTTAATAACTAACAACGTAGATTGTGAAGTTCTTTTGTCATATGCGAAAATGCCGGAACCAAAAAAGGAAAGTGATAAGATACTACCTTCTAGGGAAAAATTGAAAAAGTGGTTGTCTAACCCGCCTTGGTGGATGTCTATGTTTATTGCTGTATAAATATAATAATTTTATATAAAATTAGTACAACAACAATAGTGATTGTAGGTAACCTACATTTTCAATGTTCATACAAGATTTACGATTGGTTAGTCAAAGGCTCCTTAATGCCAAAAATAAGTCAATATCAGTCAGATCTTAATATTTTTGTTAAGTCGAAATCATGTGAATAGGAGTGTCGTCTATCGCGTGTTTTGACATCCATGTTAAAACCAGTTTGACAGCAGAATGGCTTACCAAGCCATACCATAAGATCACCCTTTCGGAAACCGGAGATTAGTAAACCGCCAAAAATATTATCTGCAGTTGATGGTGCACAAAGTTAGCTTTAATATTTTACAAACACTGCCAAAAATTTTAAAGAATAGAATTTTAGTTATCTTATTTATAACCGTAAATCATGTGAATTATATTGATAAGAATATTTTGTTTAAAAATTAATCTAAGAGCCTTGAACTGTGTTTTACACATCGATAATAACCCACTAGTATATGTAAAGTGTATGTTATATATAGATCGATCTGGAAATCTTTGGGGGAGTGAAATTGACAGACTATTCTTTACCATTTGCTCAATTAAAATTCTGACGGGCGGCTCGGCCTCCAGAGGCCGAGACACTTATGTAACATATATATGTGCCGCCGCCAATGGGTAAAATTTTTTTATAAGTAAGGCCCGATATGTAATGTGGCTATAAATTTATTTCGCACGTTAATAATAGTTATATAGGCAGTGGTAGACGTGAATATTTTGTTATTTTTAGATTGGTTGTTAATAATAATAAACCATCATCAACATCATCAGCCATATGACGTCCACTGCTGAACATAGGCCTCCCCCAATGATTTCCAGATTGATCTGTTGGAAGCGGTCTGCATCCAGCGACTTTGTACTTCGACATCCAGCTCGTAGAACCGATAGCCAATGGGGCAGAAAAGTTCTCGAGTGGAGACCACGTACCGGCAAGAGCAGCATTGGACGTCCACCTACAAAGTGGACCGACGACCTGATAACGGTCGCAGGAAAAATAATAAATAATAACATGATATTACTGCCCCACTGCTAGGCATGGGCCTTTTCTACCATCGAGAGAGTAATGGTTGTTAATGAGTTTTTAATTGTTCTTGAATGATATAAATGCGTAAACTAGTTTGTGTCAACACAACGAAGCATGTATAGTAGTTCGCAGTAACATAATGTATTAAGTACATATAAGCTTATTACTTAAGGTGTGTATAAAGATTAATCAGTTAAATAATAATAAATTCACCCAGTAGTCAGTAGTACACACATATGTAGTCCTGATCCCACACTAGGTTTTACCTGTATAATGGGTATCAGAATTTACGAGAGGCTATCGGAATCACAACATCCCAACCCGAAACAAATATCAGTGGGTCACACAATCATTTTTCTCGGCGCGAGAATTGAACCCACAGCGTCTAGTTTCACAGCCGGCTACTCACCTGCTACGCAACGAGAGTTATGTGTGTTGACTGTTGACCCGGTTTTTATGTATGGTACCTACATGAGTACGTACGTATTAATTTAAAATTGTAAAATTTAAGCATTATGTCATATAGATACCCTATTATATCCCTTATTATTATCATGTTACATACATTTAGGGTCTTATTTAAAATAAATTATAAAACCCTTATCGAAGATATAAACCTGTATTAGTTAAAATGCATTTTATGCCTATAAAAAGAACTGCAAACTTGAAACAACTGATCGAAATCGGCTTTGTTTTCATTATCGAACGTTTATCAGCTCCACTGCGTTATTATGAATAAGACCGTTAATCTATGATAACATTATAATAATAAAAAAAATAATGCACATAATTAAATTGATACTATTTTAGAAATAAAGCTGTGTACAATTAATAACTAATGGTTTTATTTCTTGTTCCTGTTTATGCAAATAATAATTATGTACTTAATTAAATAAACATCAACAACAAATTAAACAAACCGTCCATAAACATAATAATGTCAAACCTACTATGAATGGTTCAAGTATTCGAGGCAAACCATGGGATGAACGTATTCACTAGGATTTATCTCTTGTTAGTAAATTAATAAATATTTATATTTGTAACACCCTACATTTTAATAAAGATAATAGTTCCAAGGTTCGTCCTTGTGATCTATCAAACTGCGTAATGGATTCACGCCCTTACCGGGTTACGGTTTACCACTACCCCTTATAGCGGTATTATTATAAACTTACTTGTACAGATTCCCGTACAAAAAAAACGATGTAAGATTATAATAATACTGCTATAAGAGGTGTTGGTAACCCTCCTGAACTTTATGGTCCTGAATGTAACGGACCATTTACATTGGGCAGAACCAAACGTTGGCTTTCGACTGGCAGAGTTTGCTTGTGGATAATTTTAGTCGGATGTGGGATTTTGGACTTTTTTGGACAGCATATATGGGCTGTGGACCAGGAGGTCGCGGGATCGACTCCCAGGCAAAGCGAATTTTCAAATTTAATTTACCCGGGACTGGATCCCCAGAGGGAGTTGATGTCGGACAGGCAGCCGGTCGTAAAAACTTAACCAAATCCTTTCTGCAACATGCTTGAAAAAGTGTGTTGCACCGATCCTACATTAGGGTGAGATAAGAGCAGGTAGAAAGAAAGTGGGGTTTTGGACTAGGTATCCCGCCCACAGTCTACAGTCAATAGTCTAATCCACACAGGCACTCCGCAGTCCGCACGCATAGTTGTGCTTTTGCTTATATTTTCCTCTAAGGCACTTGCAAAACTGCGTTTGCACGAATCCAACGTCATTGACTAGCCCCAATCAGTAGGTACTATTGTATACATACGTCTATGGGCTTTGGGGCATGATATTTTTTTTTTTATAAATTAATATAAGATGTTATATTGATGACTTCAGTCCTTTTAGCGAGTGAAGAACAAATATCAAATTATATTTCAGTTAATAATTCAAGACTAGTCTTGTATAGTTCGCGAACGAACTACTTCGGAAGACCGCTCCCACTGACGAAATGAACGAACTATTTCCCAGATTTATCGCTGTTTAGTTCGTTAGTTCGTTTGGTAAGTTAGATTCTAAGTTATATGATTGTATGTAATAATGAATGTGAGCGAGAGCGCAGCGGCAGCGCTATCCGATTTTTTTTTCTGCCTGGCGTTATCCCGACCTAATTAATGCCTACTTAAACGCGTCCACTTCGCCCGGTCTTGAGCATCCTCCACAGTAAGACCATTGGTTTTCATATTATTCTCCAACACGTCCAACCAGCGCTTTTAACCCGTCTGGATTTACTTAACGTGGTTCTGACAAACCACGTATCGCACCCATATAGAAGTGCTGACCAAATGATGGTCTTGTATATGAGACCTTGAAGTCTCACCGGCATCTTACATTAATGTCCGCATCCTGTCACCACATAGAGGAACGTACATGTTTTTTTTGTTTGTTTGTTTGTTTGTTTGTTGTATGGGCTCCTTTTTCCGCACTAAGCCTCATAAAAAGTGGACCATTGTGCGTAACGCGAATGCCAGCTAGGAATCAAGCCAGCTTAGCTCCGACCAGAAGCGCAGGATCTTCCTCCACAGGCAAAGTGATATTGGATTTTTCCATATCAGCCCGGAGTCTGTAATTTTTGCCCGATATGGCGATAGGCTCGTCCCCCTATTACTATTAAATTCACTGTGTCGCATTCCGTACAACAATAATAACTGTTATCGTACTTCCAATTATTATTGATATAAAAATCATATTCTCCTCACCTTTACGCTCGTTTATCTTAGGCAAAACAAAACCGCAAATTTAACGTTATTCCCAGCGTGTGCGTGTTCGTCTGACGTACGTACACACATACACACAAGAAACCCATTTGGGCTTAAATGAAACCAATTAAGACGTGTAGTATCAAACGAGTCTGTGTTCTGGCGGCATAACATCATACATAATGGCCAACATAACTTTACTGTTGTGCCTCTTAATTGTGAGTTTGTGCGTAATTGCTATAGAATGCCATATTTCCGGAAGAAACCACAGTTCTTTCGGTAAAAGCTGGGGATCGAATAACGGGTCGTCATGGAGTTCTGGAAGTCGTCATTCAAGTTCAAGTTCTAGTAGTTACCCGTCATCATCGTCTGGACTGTCCGGTTTGGGTTCTCACCATTCCTCATCATCGAGCTCCGGATTGGACTCTTACAAATACCCATCGTCATCATCGGGTCTCTCTGGATTTGGATCAAGTTATCCGTCATCTTCAAGATCTTTTGGTCACGGCTCCAGTTCAAGAAAGATTTGGGGCACCTCCCACCATAAACCGTTGCGACGGTTAGGTCACTCATATCCTATATCTGGTACAGGAATGTCCGGATCTAGAACATCAAGACCGCATGTTACAAAACCAGCAAGGTCTAACGCGAATAAGAAGCCATCACATAAGACACATTATCATCCCATTTACACGCAACATACGCATAATCATGGACCTAGTTATGTTCCTACACATTCCAGTTCTCCTCACCACGTGTATGTTCATGAATACAGGCACTCTGACAGCCGCTATGGTGATGTACTGACTGGTTTAGCTTTATATAATTTAGGCCGCTCTCATAGCCACTATCGTAAGCATTATTATCGTGATGATTACTATAGAAGAAGGTATTTACACAACTCTGGCACCACAGGTATATCACAAAACGGACCAGGCGAGGAGGCTACTTGTGTTTTAAAAATTACTGAAAACAGCAAGATGACATCATTAAAAGTACCTTGTGAGATCGTATCGACTTTCAGTGAAGGAAGCCGAAAGACTAATATTGTGAAAACTACTGTGTGTACAACGAATACAACTGTGGTTAAGAATATTGTGCCTCTCAACAGTTCTGTGGTTAGTTCCACTACCGAGCCACCACGAAACTCTACATGGAACCTAATTTCTGATGTTTTGGCAGTTGACAACATTATCAACTTAATTTCGAATGGTATAGACCTTTTGTTAGTAAATTCGTCAATTCCTATTAGTTCCACAAAGTCTCCGGCAGATAATGTATCTTCAAATTATCTTTCATTAACAACAGAAGCAACGAGCATCCCTACGGCTACCGATTCAGTGAGTAACTCAACACAAACGCCGATAGTAATAAGCACATCAGAAAAACCAAATGTGAATTCGACGATAAAATCATTAAACTCAACAGTGTTTTCAACAGTTTCACCGCATCTTGACGTTAATACAACGCAGAGTGCGTCACATAACACAACATTTAATGTCACCACAGTGAATGTAACTACGTGTACTTCTACGTCACAAGTAGTAGACCCTCTTGGAGCAAAAGGGTCTAAACTAAAAACGTCAGATATGCGCGAATGCGTGGTTGAAATACGCACAAAAGATTATTTGCTAACCAACGACGTAGATTGTGAAGTTCTTTTGTCATATGCGAAAATGCCGGAACCAAAAAAGGAAAGTGATAAGATACTACCTTCTAGGGAAAAATTGAAAAAATGGTTGTCTAACCCGCCTTGGTGGATGTCTATGTTTATTGTTATATAAATATAATAATTTTAAGTAAAGTTAGTACAACAACAGTGATGATTGTAGATAACCTACATTTTCAATGTTCATACAAGATTTACGATTGGTTAGTCAAAGGCTCCTCAATGCCAAAAATAATTCAATATCAGTCAGATTTTAATATTTTTGTTAAGTCGAAATCATGTGAATAGGAGTGTCGTCAATCGCGTGTTTTGACATCCATGTTAGTTAGTTTAGTTTGACAACAGAATGGCTTACCAAGCCATACCACAAGATCACCCTTTCGGAAACCGGGGTTTAGAAAATCGCCAACAATAATAGCTGCAGTTGATTGTGCACAAAGTTAAAAGCATTAACTTTAATATTTTACAAACACTGCCATCAATTTATAAAATATAATTTTAGTTATTATATTATTAATAACCGTAAAACATGTGAATTATATTAATAAGAATATTTTGTTTAAAAATTAATCTAAGAGCCTTGAACTGTGTTTTATACATCGATAATAACCCACTAGTATATGTAAAGTGTATGTTATATACAGATCGATCTGGAAATCTTTGGGGGAGTGAAAGTGACAGACTATTATTTAACATTTGCTCAATTAAAATTCTGACGGGCGGCTCGGCCTCCAGAGGCCGAGACACTTATGTAACATATATATGTGCCGCCGCCAATGGGTAAAATTTTTTTATAAGTAAGGCCCGATATGTAATGTGGCTATAAACTTATTTCGCAAGTTAATAATAGTTATATAGGCAGTGGTAGACGTGAATATTTTGTTACTTTTGTAATGGTTGTTAATAATAATAAACCATCATCAACATCATCAGCCATATGACGTCCACTGCTGAACATATGCCTCCCCCAAGATTTCCAGATCGATCTGTTGGAAGCGACCTGCATCTAGTGACTTCGTACTTCGACTTCCAGCTCGTAGAACCGATAGCCAATGGGGCAGAAAAGTTCTCGAGTGGAGACCACGTACCAGCAAGAGTAGCGTTGGACGTCCACCTACAAAGTGGACCGACGACCTGATAAAGGTTGCAGGAAAAATAATAACATGATATGGCATGGGCCTCTTCTACTATTAAGAGGGTAATGGTTGTTAATGAGTTTTTAATTGTTTTTGAATGATAGTAATGCGTACACTAGTTTGAGTCAACACAAAGAAGCATGTAAGTATTTATAATAGTTCGCGGTAAGATAATGTATTAAGTACCTATAAGCTTATTACTTACGGTGTGTATGAAAATTACTCGGTGGCGGTGGACTGCCTCGGTGGCGTGGTGGTATTTCGGTACGACTACGGTTCTGAGGTCTCGGGTTCGATCCCCGGGTCGGGCAAAGTGATATTGGATTTTTCCATATTAGCCCGGAGTCTGGAATTTGTGCCCGATATGGCGATAGGCTCGCCCCCTATCACATCTGGGACGGAACTAAGCTCGGCGAAATGTGGGTGTTCTAGTTCGCTAGTGCGCCTCTGCCTACCCCTTCGGGGATACAGGCGTGAGCTTATGTTATGTATGTTTTTGTTATGAAAATTAATCAGTTAAATAATACTAAATACACCCAGTAGTCGCACACATATGTAGTCCTGACCCCACACTAGGTTTAACCTGAATCGTGGGTTTTAGAAATAACGAGAGGCTATCGGTATCACAACACCCCCGAAACAAATATCTGTGTGGTTACACAAACATTTATCTCGGTGCGGGAATTGAATCTGCTACGCAACGAGGGTTATGTATGTTGACCTGGTTTTTATGATCTGAGTACCTACGCATTATAAGTAGGTATATTTGTGCTAATTTGTAACACATAAACATTATGTCATATTGATACCGTTTATTACATACATCTTTACATAGGATAAAACAAAGTCGCTTCCTGCTGTCTGTCTGTCCCTGTCTGTCTGTCATATGTATGCTTAGATCTTTAAAACTAGTACGCAACAGATTTTTATGTTTTTTTTTAAATAAATATAGTGGTTCGAGAGGAAGGTTTATATTTACAGGACAGCCTCCGTGGCGCAGTGGGCGAGTAGCCGGCTGTGAAGCGAGAAGCCGCGGGTTCGATTCCCGCATTGAGACAAATGTTTGTGTGACCCACAGATATTTGTTTCAAGTCTGGGTATTCTGAGACCGAAAGTCTCTCATAGTTTCTGATACCCACGATACAGTTTATACCTAGTGTGGGGTCAGGACTAGGTGTGTGACTGTTGGGTGCATTTATTTATTATAATACATGCAAAAATTCATGTCCCCTGTTTGTCAAGACTCTCACGCGGGCGTAGCTGCGGGCAAAAACTGGTTTTAATATATATTATAATTTAAAAAAAATTTATATTGAAGCAAATAAAGAAATTGATACTAATTTAAAAATAAAGCTATGTACAAATAATAACTAATGGTTTTATTACGTGTTCCTGTTTATGCAAACATACTGGGCCTTACTTATAAAAACTGTTGAACTGAGCAAATGGTAAAGAATAGACTGCCCCTTTTATTTTCAAACAATGTGACAAGGAAAAAAGTAACAGGCTATTCTTAGCCATTTGCTCAGCTAAACTGTTTTAATAAGTAAGGCCCAATATGTACGTAATTAAATAAATATGTATGGTCAAGGGTCACAAAATAGTAGGGTACTCTACAACAAATTAAAGTAACCGTCAATATACATAATGTCAAACCTATTATGAATGGTTCAAGTATTCGAGATGAATCCCGGGATGAACGTATTCATCATGATTTACGCCTTGTTAATAAATATATATCTAATTATTATTTGTTAGTGTAACACCGTACATTTTAATAGACACTAATGAATTCCAATGTACTTGTGATCTATCAACAGTGGCGGATTGCAATGTTGGCGCCTTCTTACATTATTTTGAACCGATTCCAAAAAAGAAGGGTTTCCTCAAGTTTAAGTTGCACAACCACGCTATAGACAGTAACGTCTACAGCACGAATGGGCCGGTTCGACCGGTGTGATACTACTGTTTCACAGAAAACTGACGTAAAGTGGCAGCTTGCTGTCGCGTTTCGTTCGGTGAGTGGGATTTCCGGTGGCCCATTTCCCCCCTTATTTTCTCAATCCCTTTTACCTCCCCTTCCATTCCCTCCATTCCATTAACTGCCTCGGTGGCGTGGTTGTATTTCGGTACGACTACCGTCCTGAGGTCTCAGATTCGATGCCCGGATCGGGCAAAGTGATCTTGGATTTTTCCATATCAGCCCGGAGTCTAGAATTTGTGCCCGATATGGCGATAAGCTCGCCACCTATCACATCTGGGACGGAACTAAGCTCGGCGAAATGTGGGTATACTAGTTGGCTAGTGCGCCTCTGCCTACCCCTTCGGGGATACAGGCGTGATCTAATGTGGTAAAACCAGAAGCAGAAAGAAGCAAACCAGAGCCAACGTTTGTGGCTCTTGACGTGCCGAGTTTGCTTGTGGTTTATTTTAGTCAGATATGGGATTTAGGAATAAGTACCCCGCCCACACTGCCCACAGTGGACAGTCCTCACTCCTCACAGGCACTCCGCAGTCCGCACGCACAGTTGTGCTTTTGCTTATATTTTCCTCTAAGGCACTTGCAAGTTGCAAAACAGTTTACGTAATTTGATCTTTGCCTACGCCGCGTCACTGGCACTAGTCTGCGTCGTAATTCGTATAGGTACCGTAATAGCTATTTCACTAATTTGTTACATTTAGGTGAATAACTATTAACGAATACAAATGACGTATACAACTCACTGCGGATCGCATGTGTGATCAATGATCATGCATGAGTCATGACAACGCGAGTCACGGCACGGCGTGGTGAATGCGTCGCCACGAACAAGTATTAATTAAGCCCCTATTTTCAGCTAAGTGAGATAAAGTGTAGTGCATTTTGTGCTCTGTATCTAAGCTCTGCCTAATACTAGCCCCAAGATTACTCTAACGTCATTGACTAGCCCCGATCAGTAGGTACCATTGTTTATAGTGAACTGATGAATTAATGACTTTTCAGTCCTTTTGGCTAGTGAGGAACAAATATCGTAATAATATTTCCGTTAATCTTTCAACTACATTTTCTTATTTCCACAAGATTTGCATAAGGGATGACATTCCTTCTGAGACACATCGATTTTTTATTGATACTACTCGAAATTCAATAAATCGATTCCCGAATACGGTAAAAATATCGATCTTTTATCGACATGTTTTGTTTGAGTTTTCGACCAAGCACGTTTTAAGAATGGACTCAGCACGCAACTATTACTCTGAGGAAAAAATCTGTCAGTTTTTGAGGTGGACGGACATCGATATAATAATATACTAGATGCACAGTTGACGCTCAGAAAGTGGGACAGCCAACGAGTGCTTAAAATGTAAGTAAGCACTTGTTTGCTGTCAGTCGGGCGCGGACCGTTCGCCTGTGAAGATGCCTAAATGCTCTGTGAAAGAGTGCAAAAATAACACTCTTACAAAGCGCAAAACACATGGGATTTCATATTTTAAGTAAGTATAATTCCCTTACTTGATTCTTAAAACCTTAATCATGTTAAATTAAGTATTAAACGTGTATAAATAATTAATTTAACGAATTCAGTTAATAAAATATTTTGTCCCTTTTGAAATCATGATTTGGAACAATGAAATATATGGAGTCGTTTTTTTTTTGTAAATATATTATATTTATTTTAAATTTATGATTTTTTTTATTAATTTTATTTATTAATTACAGATTTCCATGAAATGAAATAGTAAGAGATAAATGGCGTAAAATTATTTCCGAAGAAAGGAGAGAAGAAAATTTTAAACCCAATTACTCAAGTGTGGTTTGTTCAGACCATTTTGCCGATTCCGATGGATATTATACAGAAAAAGGGATTAGGAAAATTAAAAAGAATGCTGTACCAAAAATAAAGGTGATAAATTGTCATCAGCTACATTGTCCTTAACTAATGTTTACTATTTAATTTAACAATATGTATGCTGTTGGTGTACCTATAAATAAATAAAATAAATATTGCCACATTTATTGACTTTATTTTAGATTGTCGTAACTACAAGTTTAAATGAGGCAGGGTGCAGTAAAAGTGTAATAGCTGAAAAATATTTGATACAGAATTCATCAATAGCAAGCATATACTAGGTACATACTGCCATGTAAAATTACTATTTAATAATTTGCGGCTAATTCTAATAAATTTAATTCAATCAAAGTGTGCAGATGATAAAAATTTGCCAACATGAACAAAGTTGAACATTCCGCTGTCAAATAATAATTTTAAAGGTTAATTCTCGCGATTTTTCATTTTTTTAATTTTTCATTTTTATCTTGGATTCTCGGATTGAGATCATTTATTGGAACCGGTCGTTATAGTAGGGGAGCCCAAGCGGGGATTTCGGGATTTACTAAAGCGCGACAGATTAATATACAGGGGGATACCTTGTACCCGGTTAAGTACCTCCACAAAACATGAGGCCCATATATAAGGCCGCCCGTGAAGGATACAGGATCAGATTAGTAAAAAAAAATTGACCATCAGAAATTCTCGAGCGCGTCAGATTAAGGTAGGGTGAGTTAATTACATCCTAAAAAGTGTATATTCCACTAATCTGACAATTTGAGAGTGACGTAAAAAAAGGGGAGGGCAACAAAGTTGTAAAAAAAAAACGTCATCTCGACATTCTCGAGCGTAGCTAAATTTTTTTTTATTTTGAAGGAAATAATTCAAGAATAATGAAAAATATATAATCTGACGATTTCCGCAAGCCGAAATAATAAAAATTCGTCGATAAAGTTAAATGCGTGCAGTTGCGTGATGCCTACATTTCTTTCTCCGCGCTTCTATTCCTCTCTCACTCTTTCTCTATCTATTACTCTCTCACTCCGTCCCCACTCTGGTTTCTGCTTCCTGAGCTTTTCAATTAATTAAGTTCAATGATTTAAAAAAAAAAAAAATATTTTGAAAGTGGTTTTTTTGGAATAACTTTTAACCGGCTTTATCGATCAACTTCAAAAACTAATCCGCCTTTGAGCTTGAAAAACCACGTCGATCGCCACCAAGCTGGTCAAAAGCGGTTGATTCGTTCGAGAGATATCGTGAACGAAAGAAACCCGAAAAAGGGTTTTTTCGGGATTACTCCGAAATTTGTGGTTCGATCAATTAAAATTGCAAAATTACTTATGAGGATGATAAAACTGCGTCGAATGCCGCCAACCGTGTGAAAATCGGTTGATCCATTCAAAAGTTATTGTGGTTTGAAAATTCCAAAAATAGTGTTCTATGAAATTTCTATTTCTTTGAACTCAGCGAGCTCAAAATATCACATAAATTATATTTTGAGCTCAAAAATGTCTGGAACAATTTTAAGAGCCCAAGAATGGAATTAGCGGGAAGTTGCAGGGATGGCCTTTAAGGTGAACCGTTTTTCTAATTTTTTTTTTGTCAGATCAGGCCAATCCCTCTAGATAATCGTCAGATTATGAGACAGTACGTTTAGAACATAAAGATTAACCATATATATCTTAATCTGACGCGCTTGAGTATTTCAAAATGGCGAATTTTTTTTGCACATTATGAAAATGGCCGCGAGTTTGCGTCCCATCGAAATCGTCAGATTAGTGAATGAGAGCTTTTTTTTGGTGCACTTAACACTTCGTTAGAAAATCTGACGCGCTCGATAAATTTTTTTTTTTTTTCATTTTCAACCCTTAAATACAACCACTCGCATCATGCAAACGATCAGATTAACATACGTACATTATTAAAAATACGTAGGGCATTGATGCTATCAATATCTGACACGCTCGAGGATGTCCATGCAACAGTTTTTTTTACATATTTAAAAATCTATAGCCGCTTCCCCCACCGATGTAAAGGTACATATCATATAACATTTTTTTCATCATATCATCTAAGCTTTGCATCCCAATAGGTCTCTACGACGCTCGAGTAAATCCCCATTTAGCATCGTGGGCTCCCCTACTATTAGGCATAATTACTACAACAGTAATTGTGGCGACATCATTTATTAGAAACATATTCATTTCCAGGAACCAGCAATTGAACCAATAAATAATGAAGGCTCACCAATACCATCAAAATTTTCATCAATCAAACACACCTAAGACGTTATTTTTGAAAGATAATTTGAAAGAACGCAACCAAAAATTTAAACTTAAATCTAATTTAGAGCGAAACTTAAAAAGGCAGAACAAAATATTAAGAAAACGAAATGATAGTCTAAAAGAAATTATTAAGAATCTAAAGAGCAAAGGACGATCTTAGTGTGGGGCCAGGACTATGTATGTGACTGTTGGGTGTTATTTATTTATTTATGAATCACGCTAAGGCAAAACAGTGCTTATTTCATATTCATAACTCATAAGCTTTGTTATCTTCTAAACATTTATACTCTATCTATCTCTTAATGTAAGTAAAATTATTATATAGATATCGCCATTCTCATCTACATTGTACGCCATGTGGTCAACATTTCTCACAGATAAATACAAGAACTATTCGACTCCATTCAATCTTTGTCCAAGTGACTAGAATGTTTCTTTTAATAATGTCAAATTATTGTCAAATTCGAAAACGACTAGAAATTCAAAAATTTCGAATAAAAGAACGTTTGAACATGCAATTTAAAAAGCTACTTTATGCCGCGTCTATAAGGTCATATTTGTGTTAATTTAATTAAATTTGTGATGTTTATTTGTTTTGTCTGTCGAGGACACTGTTTACAATGATATTTGTATGGAACTGTGCATCTAGGTATATTATTATATCGATGTGGACGGAGGATCGAATACATCAAAAGTGCAACACACTAACTCAAATCATTATGTGTACTTACGAACGCACACATAAATAAACACTGAACTCGTTTAAGTTTTACGCACACTAATATGTCAATTACATCACACGCATACATTGAATACTGTCGTGACACTCGGAATGATAGGGATAGACTAGAGTCGACATTCACAGTCGATAGTTGTATCGATAGTTTGAATATAATATTAAACTTTAATAAAAATAAAGCATTGTTTTCTAAGATATTTAATCTACAAACGAAAGCACAATAGGGAACTTGCACAAAAATTATTACGAGAAACTGTGTTGATAAATCAATAAACAAAACCATGAAATATGCTATCATCTAGTATTAATTATTGATAATTTATAAAATATCTAACTTATAAATTACGTATAATGGAACGTAATTTCAAAACTCAAGTGACGTCATTGCATAAAGGATCATAGAGCAGTGTTTCCAAGTTGGGGTACTTTTCCCAATTCTGCCGAAAATTATGGTTGTGTTAGTTTGAAATCATAAATGTTATTTCCTCAATGTTTTTTTATGAGTGATGTTGTAACTAATAAATAGTCCTGTATAATTAAAAAAAAATCGTCATGTACCCAATCGTGGGGAGATGTGGTCATTCGATTGTTCCGTACACATTTGAATATCGATTAAATGAATTCGATTTTACGTAAATATGTATTACAAAAATGATAATGGAAAATGGAAATTATTTTCTTCTTAATTAGTTACATGTGAAATATAGCTCCATCTTTTTGTATACTTGATGTATTGGATTTTTTTTGTACATGCTAACTGCACCATGACATATGGTGACATGACAATTTTAGCGGGGGACTACATGCCACGAAAACGTACGCAGTGAAAACGATTGTGACAGCAATTTAATTCGAATTAGGAATTAAACTCAGCTCGATATAAGAGTAACCGAGTTAAATGGCGTTTGTAAATTGAATTGACATCTCTAGTTTTGCTTCTGTGCGGTTCAAGTTTCAACTCTATGTAATCTGTGGTGCAGTTCTGTGCGCGAGAGTTTGCGTAGTGGCTGTGTTGTGTTTTGTGATGAATTTTTAAGCAATCACAATGTTTTTACGTTGGCATTTGATATTTTGTGCGGTAATTTTACTTTCTATTCTCGATGTGAAACCAGTTACTGCCAGAAAAGGTTTTGGAAGCAGTCATTCGTATCCGAAATCTGGTGGCCTCTCTGGCGGAGGCAGACACAGTTATCCGAGTTCTGGCGGACTTTCAGGCGGAGGTCATGGCTATCCGTCGTCAGGTAGTCACGGATATCCCAGTTCAGGTGGATTGTCCGGTGGAAGTCACGGATATCCATCATCGGGAGGAAGTCACGCGTATCCTTCTTCGGGAGGTAGTCGTGCGTATCCTTCATCGGGAGGTAGTCATGGCTATCCTTATAATAGTCATGGATCATCGAACAAATATCCTTCAGGTGGTACTCATACTACAAATATTCATAATAATTATCACTACACACCGCCGCAGCAGATCAGATACACTCCAGTGGCTGGTGGCGCCCCAGTTTCATACCCCGTGTACCGCGGCCAGCCACCTACTTACGTGTATCAAATAAAGGATTCCGGAAGCAAATACGGTACATTACTAACCGGTCTCGCTCTGTTAAATCTCGGAACCCTCGCCGGCACAGCGTACGCGATCAGTCATAGCGGCAGCGGCGGTTCCGGCGGTGGTAGCTCCGGTCACTACAAGTCGCAACCAGGCGAGGTGTGCAAGTTTGGCATCAAGAAAGACAACGGCGATTACGAAGAGACCAGAATTGATTGTCAATTGATCTCGAGTTTTATATTGCAAGAAGAGGCAAAACAGAACAATGCAACTAATACTTCAATCACAACAACAACTGTTACAAATGTGACCACAGTGAATGTAACTAACGGTGTGCAGGAAACCACTACAAGCACACAGGCCCCTCCTGTAGGTGATATTATTTATAAGATGTTGCCTGATGGCACACTGGTCCCTCTAAATGGCACTGCTGTTAATAAAACTGCTAATGCAACAGCAACAGAAACTAGCCCCAATAATACTATGACCTCATCTGTGACTGTTACAACTACAACAACCAATACAACTGTAACAAATGCATTGGAAGTGAAAGGAAAGCCTATAGATGTAACACCAGGCATGCAATGTTTTGTGATGAGGACCACTCCTGTATCGAGGATGAAGAAGTCGGTGCCTTGTGGCCTCCTGCAAACATATGCAGAAAAGTCAATAAAGAAAAATGGTGCAGGACGGAATGTACCTGCTTTTACAATACTGGCAGCTGTTATTGCTCTATGTTTGTCATATTGATGTGTAGGATAAACTTGTTTTGGTATAATACAAAGACTTCTATGTATTACTAGACATGACAATTGATACATAGAATTTGCATACTATGTTTCCGTCAATTGACTGCAACTCACTATATAGATCTGCTGTTTTCCTTGGCCATAAATAATAATAATAATAATTCTTATTTCCGACCCAAGATCCATATCACAATGATTAAAGTTACAAGAAAAAATATAAAAATATAGCATAAAACATGAACAATGTCAAACATTCACTGTAATGTGACACAGTTTTACTTCCAAACAGCTTGTCTAATACATAGAAGTCATTGGTATAATATTAAGGTTTTACAACCAGTTCTTTGAAACCTGTGTATGGGTTTGATGTACCTATCTCATTAAAATTTAGTATGTATGTACTTATTGGGGTTAATTTATTTATTTAGAGCAGAAAAGGTTTAATATTTTTATAATCAAAACATTTTACTCGTAAGATATATTTTCGAGCGGCCTATTAAAATTTGGAATGTTATATTTTTTGCTAATGTTAAAGTGAGAAGACTCCAAATATTGTAAGTTATATAAAGTAAACTTGTGTACAATGTCACATAGTCTAGGATATTATATGTGCCGATTTTGATTACCATAAATATTTATATTTACTTATTAATATATTTGGACTATTTTGTATAAAGATGGTTCTTATGATGTGGATTATAAGACCATGTGTTATACTATGATAAATGGAAAAAAGGTCCAGAGTCTTTACTCCTTGTATTCTATATCTGTGATTATTATATTGTGAAGAGCAGTTTGAATATTGTAAAACTTGCAGACTGTATTGTAGTTATACTTTGTTTGTCAATAAAATATTTTATAAGATGTCTCTATTTTTTTTACATGCGAGTTTACCTGAAGTATCTTTGAAATAATTACGATCCACATTTTATTTCATTATTTGCCAAGGTCTCCCAAGTTGAGGGTTTAATTTTGAATTTTGAAATATCTACCTTTCGGGTATTATTCTAGAGTTATAATTAAAATAATTATATTCAGAATTTGAAGCAATAACATGTATGATGTAGGTGTAAAATGTTATCTCAATAAATTAAGCTTATTATAGAAAATGATTATATATTAGAGGATTAGATGATAGATAAAAAACATGAATTCTATACATACTAATGTTTTTAAACATTAATACATACAAACAATTCATACAATAGGAATATAATTTATTAGAAAAAAAGAAAGGAAGAAGAAATGATGTCGGTTATTTGATTTAACTAATTCAATAAACTGTACCCAACGAAACTATATCTAATTGAAAAACGTTGTCTTTTCCTCATAAGCGTGCAAAGCAAAGCACAATATAAAGTACCTACATGACGTGTCAACACATTGTTATTTTGTTTAGAATGACGTTCCTACTAATGTTAAAGGATGTTGCTAATTCCAGTAACTCTTCACGGACGTATAAATAAAGAGGACACCGTCTTGCCTATAGTTAAAACGGACGCCAGAGATCAGCCACGCATACAAATACGTCTCTACAAAAGTGACCTACGCACACACCAACACTCGGTCGGCGACATTTAGTGCCGGATCTAGGGGGGCGAGAGGGTGCACGTGCCCCGGGCGGCAAAATCTGGAGGGCGCCCTAACTTGGGGCAGAGACCGCCTTAAGGCATGTGTGGGCCCTTGAACTGAATTAGCTAAAAAAAGGTCACCAGGCAAGCTAGTTTGAGCGTTGCATATATCGAGGGCGGCCTATGTTATATGTATTTCAGATGAGATATATGTATTTTCAAAATATGAATGTATGAACTGAGTTCGCTAAAAATTAAAAACAAAAATTGATTGTAGTAAAATCTATGTCCTTTTCAGCCTTTCGGGGGCCCTGTGTGCCCGTATGGTAAAGACGGTACTGGTTTAGGGGCGGTAAAATTGGGATAATTGGCAGCTTGCGCCCGCTTCGAAAAAACCTAATTCCGTGCTGTCGCCATTACGCGTCGATACTCGATAGATCCGATCGGCAGAAAACCCTGCTTTGCTTTTAATGTGTCTAGCGCTACGTCTCTTTTATCTACGTCCGTGTAACACATACAATTTGTTAACATGTACCTAGGGGGCAAATTAATTCTCCCCCCATAAAGCGCTATTATAGCTTTGCACTGTAGGAGTTTTGGCGCGTTTCTTTAGGAGGTCCCAAAGCACCTTCATAATGCTGATGGCGACAACCATGGGGTTTTAGCCGGTAAAAATCCGGCATACCCCCTCTTACCGACGGGGATACAAGAGGATTTCCCCACGTAAAAAGGTACATGTATTTGCTAAACTCAATTTAATGGAATATTCACATACGTAATACTTGTTTCCAAGTATCAAACTATTACATACACTAGTCTTGGCAACCTTCGAAAGGTTGTAAACATCTGGAGCAAACTTCTGATAAAAGCTCGGCGACAACCAATTAAAAATCATCCATTGTTTGTCTGTCACGGTCAGTCACGGGTTCTGTAGTAGGAATTAAGGCATACAAATTAGTAATACGGAAGAACAGACGAACATGACGCAAATATAAGTCCTGCAGGTCGATTCTCTAAGAAACGCCACAACGTTGCGATCAACGACAAGCTCCCGTAGCGCACATCGTTGAGATCGACGGAGCGTTCAACGTTGTTGGGTCTTAGAAAATAGAATTTTCCATACATTTATGTCAAACGCTTCGCTCGAGAGAGCTAGTTTGCATAAGCGCCGTCATCACGCATAGCGCTAGTGCGTGCGCTTTGTACCTTGCTGAATAAAAACATCGTTGCCGCAACGTTGTTTCCACAAATGAAACCGAATCGAATCGAGTGTCAGTGAAAAGTAAGGGACCAGTTTTCGTTATTTGGCTACGAACTACGGAACCCTAAAAAACAACATAGGGTTAAGTGAGACCGTTTTAAGGATTACAGTGGATAATTGATAAGGCCATAGTGATAAACTAAATGGGCATTTATTTACTAAGCGGTAACTGGTTCATTGAGAACGATGGCGGATATAAATAGAATTGACCTATAATTAATTAGATATACACTAAAATACAGAAACGCCACTCAACTTTAACGGCAACTTATCTAAATATCTACATTGTAATGAGTTCTAATTACAAAATATGTTTTTTTTCTACCTGCCCTTATCCCATCTCAATGTGGGGCCAGCGCAACAAACTTGCAAGCATGTTGCCGTAAGGATTTGGCTTAAATTTTAAGACCGGCTGCCTGCCTGACGTCAACTTTCCCCTGGGGGATCCAGTCCGAGGTAATTCGTGTTAAAAAAAAAACCCGCCCTACTTGGGAATCGTACCCAGACCTTCCGGTTCACAGTTCATGCGTGTACTATGCACAATTCAATTTTAACAAATGGTAGGCTCAAATGTAATAAGGGGACATTAAATCTTGAGTTGCTTTTCAGTATTATAATATAGATATTGAGCTAGTCATCGAATCATTCATTCATTTCATGGGCGTAGCTATAGCCTTCAAATTAGAATGATCTAAACCGTAATGGTAAAGTTAAAAAATGATTTTTTCATCAATTATTAAGCACGGGGATTTGAAAATTGGAATGCGACCTGTATATTGTTGCAATTAGCATAGGAATGTCTTTGTGTATGCTACAAATAATTAATTACCTCATAGGTGGTTTGCAAATGTACAACAGGTGACTCAATGATCCAGAAAACTTTTCGTCACAAATTCAAATTTCCATTATTCAAAAACTATGAGTCTTGCGAAATTTTATACTTTACCTCTAGATTTCAGGCCATCCCCTTTTTATGTGTAGTTTTTTTATAGCAGAGATTGGTAAACGAGCACATGGGTCACCTGGTGATAAGTGATCTCCACCGCCCATTGACACCCAAGACACAAAAAGAATCATGGATGCTTTGCCAACCTAAAAGTAAGGAATGGAAGGGGAGGGAGGGTTATTACCAAGGGATACCAACTTTATGATACACCATGTATAAATACGTGAATTTTTATCTTAGTTTTCTACCTCTAGATGTAGTGATTGCAGCCATTGATAGATTTGCAAAGGAATCGTTCCGAGGGGGCCTTGTAATACTCTAAAAATATCCATTTGTATTAAAGCACTTACGGTAACACATAGGTATAATTACTTTTCATGCACAATAATCACAGATAGGTATACATGTCTGTGACAATAATCCGTATTTATTTCGGTCCCGCTTTTGATGCTGGACTCCCCATCTATGAGTTTATATCTATGATTTATTCACAATCCATAATTCGCTCAGTGTCTATTCACACAATGCCATTAATTGCTCGGCTTAATGGATTGGGTCTCATTGATTGTGTCAATATAATTTAGACTCTGGTGTAGTTTGTGTTGTGTTTCTGGTATGTGTGTTAATAAGAAAGAAAGAAAGAAAAGAAAGAAAGAAATGTTTATTGTCACTGAACGCATGCAACATCAGTTACTAAATTGAACTTATAGATAATAAACTAATAAGCAAAAACAAATATATTATATAATAAACATAGTGCATGCGTACTTTGTGACAAGGTAATCTTATAAGGTTTTTGTCTTTGAGTCGTCCATTCGTCGTCAGGAACACGGACGTAAAGAAAAGATGGACGCGCTAGAAATATTGAAAATGAAGCAAGGTTTTCGGCCCATTCGATCTATATATCGGCGACTGATCGAATCGGTCGAAAACCCTGCTTCACCTTTAATGTTCTTAATAGTCCGTCCGTCTTTTTTTACGTCCGTGGTCAGGAGTTATATAGTATTACGAGTCGTAATTTACGACCTTTAGCTCAACCATGAGTTTGTTGCACGTATTTACGCGAGCGAGTACGTAAAATATTTGTATGGAAAACGCTAGTTCCCAGTTTCGGGCTAAGTGAATTGTATTTGCCCGGTACTGGATTGCGCAGAGAAGATTGATGTTAGGCAGGCAGTTGGTCGTTGAATTTTAGCCATAAAGCTGCAACATGCTTGAAAAAGTGTGAGGCGCTGACTTCTTACTAAGGTGGGATAAGGGCAGCTAGAAAGAAAATAGTTTATGCCTGAATCCCCGAAGGGGTAGGCAGAGACGAACTAGCGAACTAGAACACCCATTTCACCGAGCTCATTTCCGTCCTAGTGATAGGGGGCGGGCCTATCGCCGTATCGCACAAATTCTAGACTTCGGGTCAATACTGTCAACAATAGTAGTTTATCCCAATATCATATTGACCGGCCCGGGGATCGAACCCGAGACCTTAGAACGATAGTCGTATCGCGCACGCAATAGCACCACGCCACCGAGACAAGTAATAACCGGAAACAATAATATAAACTACACCTACGGGTTCGTATTGATGAGAATGTACTCGATACATGTCACATGAGGTATGGCAGTATTATAGCGGGTGTTTCATAATGTCGGTACCAATACCAATTCCACATATAGGGGGAACGATTTAAAGCTTAATGGTGAAGTTAAAAAATAAAAATTGAACTTAATTATTTTAATAAATTATTAAGTATCATCATCATTATCATCAGCCACAGGTGTCCACTGTTGGACATAGGGCTCCCCCAAAGATTTCCAGATCGATCTGTTGGAAGTGGCCTGCATCTAGCGTCTTCCTGCGACCTTTATTATCAAGTATGGGGATATTAAAATCGGAATGCAATTTGTAAATCGTCGCAATAGGTATAGCGATGGCTTTGTTAATACCAAATTGATACCAAAACTTATTAATTACCCCAAAGGTGCTTTGCAAATGTACTGAAGCTGAGCCAACGAGCCAGAAATTGTTTTTCCGCAAAAATTCAAGTTTTCATTATTCAAAAACTGAGCCTTACGAAATTTTAAACTTTACAGCTAGATTGCTAGCCATCCTCTGTTTAAGTGTAGTAATTTTTGATACCAACTTTATGAAACAGCCTGTATACCTAAGCGGGTCATGTGACATAAAATGTGTTTATAGAAACTAGCAAGCCATTATATTCAGAAATGTGCCTAAAGTCGCGTCTCCTGCACGTGTTTTGCTCAAAACAAAACACAAAAACACTTGCTCAAAACAATTTTTTCCACTGTCTCCTGTTCATGGCACAGTGGACCATAGACAAAAATGTGAAGAGAAATCATGTTTTATGTAGGTGTTTTGTGTAATATTTTAGTGCAGGAGAACTGTCATATCATCAAAGAAATTCGAACTTTCCCAACGCCAGAGTTTCTTGCCCGTTCTTCTCTGGCGAAACGGCCTTCCGAACTGGCGGTAGAGGAACTTTGAAGGAATCTAAATAATGTAGTAACATTTCATGGATTCAATAAATATTTTGATTTGATTTGATTCGATGTGATAGTCTGTCAGCTACCTCATTTCTTGAAGGAACTTTGAATTACCCAAACTAAAAATATTGGATAGTCTGTTATGATTCTGAAGATTCTGTCTCACCAATATTCTAAATTGGGCTAGGAAGCTACGGCCATACAACTCTCGTATAATCGGCGATAGTACTATATAAAATTATCTATAATATTGCTCGGTATAAACCCCGTTTGTAGTTAACCATTTAAACAGGTGGTTTTGTGTTGCACGACTGATGTGACTCACGTTACATTTAACTACTATTTTTATTACATGACTACTTAATCAAATTTCATGGTAATTTCAATAAAACTTAAAAGCCATTTCACAAAATTCGACTGCTCCAGAATAGGTAAAAAAACACTCGAGCCGCGTAGGAATCGAAAATAATGAAGATAAGGGATCATGGCGCGACTAAAACATTTTGATACTTTTGCATCTCACTAAACTCGAGTCATCCGAATTTTAATTTTATTATTTTATCATAATGTACTATATGTATTGTAAACTATTATATATAATATGTAGATGTATACTAAAACAAGCCAGTCTTATTACAACATAGTGTAATATCAAATGAAAAAAATCAAATTAAATTTATATAAATTATCCCGTAAAGGCATCGATATATTATTTACCTAGATGCACAGTTGACGCTCGGAAAATGGGATAGCAAAGGAGTGCTTAAGCACTTCTTTTGCCTACAGTGGGACGCCGATAGAATTCTAAATTTCAAAATTAAATTTAAGAACGCTTGCTCATGTCAATTAAAAAGCTACTTTATAACACACGCATAGTTATATTTGTGTTGATTGAATTTGAACTTGTGATCTTTTTCTTTGTTTTGTTCCTGAGACCATTTTTTAGGAGGATATTTGCAAAGAACTGTGCATCTATGGTATATTATATTGATGCGTAAAGGCATTGACAAAATTAGGTTCAATTTTTATGTTTTAACTTTACTATTACGCTTTTAATTGTTCTTGATACCAACTTTCTTGAACTATATACCGCATTTATATCACCATTATTATTATTACATCTTCATGTTTTCGAAATAGATGAAGCTATTTGCAGGCGTCCCATTGCTTGAACTAAAAATTAATACTATTTGTGAAACAACAAAACTAACTATTCTAATAATACTTCATCATGAGGGCGCTAAAAATAGTTAATATAAGTCGATTAGTTTTTAATTGCAGCTCCACATGCCTAAAATTGTAGGATTGAAGGGAAAAGTTTATGATTTGTCGATCTGATCTATCATTTTAATTTGAATATTCTACATGCGCATGTGGCATAGCGGGCGAGTAGCCGGCTGTGAAACGTGAGGTCTCGGGTTCAATTCCTCCACCGAGACAAATGTCTGTGTGGCCCACAGATATATATTTCGGGTCTGGGTGTTGTGAGACCAAAAGTCTCTCGTAGTTTCTAATACTCACGACACAAGACTCGATCTTAGTGTGGGGTAAGGACTATGTGTGTGACTGTTGGGTGTATTTATTTATTGAGAGAGAATCCCTCTAGTCCTAAAAAATACGCGTGTGGAGCCGCGGGTAAAAGCTAGTATTATATATTTTATTTATACAGATTACTAGCTGCCAAATAATACAACGCAATAATACGACCACTTTTTTAGTTTTGACCCCGTATCCGTCCTTCGGACTTGCTCGGTGGCCCTAATAACGATTTTGAAGTAAATCGGGTCAAAACAAAAAAAAACAAAATGGCGACCACCTTTTTAGTTATGACACCAGATCCGTCGTTGTGTGTGGGAGACAACAAAAAAAAAATATGACAGAATATGTCGCACTAAGGATCAAAGACAAAAAAATCAAAATTTAAAACCTTATTTTATCCCTTTTCGGGGTAAAAAATTTCATACCAACTTTCATCAAAAACAGTTTCATTAGCGGTATCTGAATTCCTATACATACTTTCATCCCATATTTCACGCCTTTAGAGGTTGAAATAAACTATTTGAGTCCCTAGGGTCGAAGGTATCCTTATTTTACCAAAATCTATTAAGCGGGGTTTTATCCCATTAAGGGGTTGATTTAAAAAATAAGGAGACTGTGTTAATCCAGGATGTCAGCAACCCCCATACTAAATATCATCAAAATCTATTTGGTCGTTTTTGCGTGAAAGAGTACCAAACATACATACACACATACACTTACACTAAGTTTCGCATTTATATTACTTTGATGATGATTATAACAAAAACTGAAAAGCGACTTCAAAAACGAACACTTAAAATGTATTCAATTCTTAAATCGCGTTTCAGTTTTTGTTAAACTTTAATTATTATTTATCTATTTTTAGTGTAATATTGAAAGAATTATCCAACAACTCTTAATAGTTAAGCAGTTATATTTTACATCATCAGCTCAGCAACATGAGATGATGAGTACCAGACGCAAATACCAATATAGTTTTAGAAAATATATAAAACACACTATGGGTCCCTATAAAATTTGATGGTTACCCTCGATTTTTCTAGAATCCCATCATCAGATCCTGATTTGGTGCCAATGGGACCACCTGGGAAGTATACCCTTTTCAACAAAAAACTAATTTCACGAATCGACCTAGGCGTCTTCGAATAATCGGGGAACATACATAAAAAGACTCCGACGAATTGTTAACCTCCTCCTTTTTTTGAAGTCGGTTAATAAAATGCAATTACAGTACAATGAGGTACAATATTTAAAATTATATAACGTACTAAAAAAATAAACTCTCATGGATCAAAACTTGTCAGTTGTGGTATATTTTGTAATTACGAATTCTATAGTGTTCGGGAGCAGCACGAAAAAAATCGACACAGGTCCTACTCCGACGAGCGCTGGCGCGCGACTGATTTCCGAACGCAAATTCATTGCAATTTTGTGCGATGTATTTTTTGTAATAAAAAAGTTATTAATAAAAATATTTTCATTTGACCTACAAAATAAGGTTGTTTATAAAACAAAGTTTATTTTGGTACAAATCGTTTCTTGTAATTTGCTTTTTTTCCTTGCAAAAACTCGCGATAAACTTCGGATATAAGTCGTAAAAATCGTCACAGTCTTTATTTTTTTTACAATTAGTGTGATTAATTATCGATATTCTGTTTACCAAACGTCAACAGTTTTATATGCCTGATATCTAGGATTTTTCTCAAGTCCATTTAATGACATTTAATAAGAGAATTAGGAGCCTGAAGATGACCTGTTTCGTTATTTTCAAGAAACAAGGGACGGGTGATTAATCGCTACTATAAAATCAAAGTAGTATTAGTAAATGTTTTGTACAATACGTCAACAAAAAGAATCGATCTATATTTTGAATGTATTCAATGGCATTCAACCCGTTCTTATCATGGTAAATTAGGCGCTCAAAATCTTGGAAATCTCGCATAAAATGTGAAATGCCTCTTAACTTCTTTCTTTCTACCTGCCCTTATCCCACTTTAATGTGGGGTCGGCGCAACACACTTTTTCAAGCATGTTGCAGAAATGATTTGGCTAAGTTTTTACGACCGGCTGCCTGCCTGACGTCAACCCCCTCTGAGGGGTCCAGTCCCGGGCAAATTAAATTAGAAAATTCGCTTTGCCCGACCTGGGAATCGAACCCACGACCTCCCGGTCCACAGCCCATACATGCTGCCACTAGACCAAGGAAGCGACTAGCGAGTGAAATGCCTCTTAACAATGACAATAAATACTATTTCCTTCTACCTGGAGAGAAGTTATCCCGGCTTAATGCCAGGGTTCTTCTTCCTTTTTCGGTCGCAAAATTAATAATATTATTTTAATAAAAAAATATTCTCGGGCAAATTGTGATTAGCACCTTGGCAAAAAGACATTCCCCCATTTATAATTATCCATAAAATTAAATTTTGACTACATACTTTATGAACGTAGTGATTTTGCAGCCGGATCTCGGTCTATAATGAGAACTGACACTCATGGCATCTTTATATTGTGCCAAGATTTCTTTTTAATTGTTGTAGACCATTTAGGTATCTAACTTGGCATTTGCAACTGGCATACCCTACCTGCCTACGCCTGACGCGAAATAAGGGTGGGTATTGCCAGTAAGTTCGTAGTCGTTGTCAGGTTGGCAGACTTCACATACCTTCGAATTTCTTGTAAGGAAATCTCAGGGATTTTCCTCACGATGTTTTCCTTCACAGTAAAGGCAGGCGATAATAGTATACTTGACTGTAGTAACCAATTTAGCTTTCTATCAATGAATTTCTGTAGGCTGCCTCGGTGGCGTGGTGGTATTTCAGTACGACTACGGTTCTGAGGTCTCGGGTTCGATCCCCGGGTCGGGCAAAGTGATATTGGATTTTTCCATATCAGCCCGGAGTCTGGAATTTGTGCCCAATATGGCGATAGGCTCGCCCCCTATCACATCTGGGACGAAACTAAGCTCGGCGAAACGTGGGTGTACTAGTTCGCTAGTGCGCCTCTGCCTACCCCTTCGGGGATACAGGCGTGAGCTTATGTTATGTTATGTTATGTAATTTCTGTAGGAACAGAGATTTATCATCGAAATAACGTGTGCAATAGGGTTTTTTTTAAATACTCCAAGGATAATTTTATTTTAGTAATTTAAATACTTAATTTTTTATCTGTACATCACGTGACTGTAAACACCAATCACGACGCATGATGTCACATTACTCATTTTTCTTATAAATTTGTACCACAATGGCCTAAGACCTAAGATCCAAAGTCACAATTTCAACAAGTCAATATTTTTTTAATGAGCGATAAATGATAATGGCGGCAAATGATACATAATATTTTTTGCTGTTTTAAACTAAATATATGAAAATAAATTATGAAATATTTTTTACCTGTTAAGGATAAACTAATGCATAGCCCTTTTAATACATAGTTGGGCTATGTAATATAAATACTTAAAAAAAAAAAGTATACTTTTATCCGTACGTTGTCCGTACCAACATCTACTCATAGCTGAGTAGATTTAAATTTTTAAAACAATGCATTTGCTTAAGTAGCACAGGTGGCAGGTTACCTAGTTATATTGTAAGCATAAACATCTAAGCGATAACAACTGCGACCCGATAGTTCTGTGTAGCTGTTTACATACTTGTATGTATTTTTCGTCATGGCACGATTTACGAGGCGTTTGCAATAAAACACATTTTTAATTTACGTTACTTAGGTATATGAGCAAAATTTTAAATAACATCGCAATATTTGACAAATTACTCATCCTTATCTCTTATCACTGACATATTTAAGACAAAAACAATATAGGTATGAACGTTTAAAGCCGCGTTTCCCGCACGTTTTTTCGAAAGAAAACATTAAAAACACCTATTCAAAAGGCAAAACAAGGTTTTTCAATGACTCCTGCTCTTACAACAATGGACCATACACAAAAATTGTCGAAATACCATGTTTTGTGTAGGTGTTTTGTATAATGTGTTAGTCCAGGAGACGCGGCTTAAGCATGACAAATCGCGGACGATAGAAATAAATAAAACTAAAGCCTTTGGGGAAAATATGCAAGGATGAGTATCCTGTAAATACATAAATGATGTCAACGCTATTATAAAGCGGACGTGGGCTAGAGATAACAACGTAGTCTTTATTATTTCTCACTTGCAACTCACAACTGACTTATAAACATTATTGTCTGCACACATCATGTCCTTTGTATTTTAGATATAGTGTTCGAAGAAAAGCCAGTTGCTCTGGACACACAAGCAATCGAGAGAGTAAAAAGATCGCATAAGACACGGGTTCCCAAGCTAATTGTTGTCTCACGCCTCGCTTCTATTTAAATGTATAGGACCCTGTATGTATGCAAAGCTCAAACCTAGTAGCTTGCCTGGTCACGGTGACCTTTTTTTCATCTCAGCAGCCCGAGCAGGAAAATTTCTGACAACCGTAAATGTATTCATGCTCGATGCGCGTCTATGAAATTTGTATGAAATATTAATCAAATGTCATCAGTGCGCAGCGAGTTTACATTTACATTAGTTTTTCGTGCTCGGGCTACGGTTCACACATTCGTATTTCTGATCATTATGCAGGTTAACATCCAATGTCTCAGGGTGATAAGCGCAGTGTAGTACTACTCCGTGACGCAGCGGGCGAGTAGCTGGCAGTGAACCGAGAGGTCGCGGATTCGAATCCCGTACCGAGACAAATGTTTGTATGGCCTACAGATATTTGTTTCGGGTCTGGGTGTTGTGAGACCGAAAAGTCTCTCGTAGTTTCTGATACCCACGACACAAGACACGATCTTAGTGTGGGGTCAGGACTATGTTAGACTGTTGGGTGTTACTTACTTACTTACTGAGTACTTTATCATTCAAAGTGCTGGTGGTGTTGCTATTGTTCATTAGTCTTATCGTTAACCATCAGCGGATTGCTCGTCTCGTCATCGGGTTGCAATGAAATAAACCGTTAAATTATAGGTGAATGCTCTGCATATGCCTGTGAGCCAAGCCTCAACACTGTGACGTTGCATAAGCAGTGAAAGTTACGCACACCACTGCAAGAAACCAACACAGTGCGCGCACGTATCGGTGCATAGTTAAATAATAACGAGTTTAAAAACTTAATGGACCGACTTCAAATCCGATCGTGACCAAAGAACATGGCCGAGTCCTGCCCTATATGTATATAGAAAAATCAACTGAAATATACTGTCAATAGTGATATCTTAAAATTAACTACAAAATTAATTAAAATATATGGTCTTAATTATATTTCTCTAGAACCTGCGACAAAAATATGCCGAATAAATATGTATACTAATTGTTTTCCTTTAACTTGATTTCAAAGATCGTTTGTCATATTTGTATTCAGAAACACGCTTAAGAAAAACATCTTTTATGACTGTAATATTATTCGATCGTGATCTTTACCTACCCACAGAATAATTAATAGTGCTACTGAACGAATCATAAAAGTAAACATCAAAATCAACTTAATAATAAACGATAGATATTTTATGCTGTCGTGTCGTATGATGTTAAATTAACTGCATCGATAATAATATTTTATATTATGTTTCTGAATGCGCTAGCTATTTTGATAATGACATTGGAGGCGTTTATTTTGACATTTCTGCCTTTTATGTATTTCTGCATAAGGCAGGCTTCACACACGACGAAATTAAAAAATGGAAATTATAATCTTAAATAAGTAAGTATTCAAGCTTCATATCTTTCTAACAACTACAAATCCATATTTTTTTCCCCGTAATAGTAATAAAATAATTGTTTCTAGTGCGCTACTTATAGTGCTCCTATGTAATAGCAACAAAATTAATTTATAGAGTCTGAATTTCGGAATTTGCGCCTTAGTTCCTAAAAATGTTTGTAACCAACCAACTCCTTTCCCCTGCCAATGTCTCACTCGAATTCGAGGTTGTCCAGAAATTATTTTTTCAAGCCTGTTGCAGAAGTGATCGAGCTTAGTGTTTAGAACTAGCCGCCTGCTTGACGTCAATCTTTGTTGTGATTTTAACTATATTATATTTTATGACGATATATAATGTTACGAGGAGCAGTGTGCGAGTGGCTACTCGCCCTTACAGGCGGCTGGTTATGAAGCAAGAAACCGCGGATTCGATTCCCGCATCGACACAAATGTTTGTATGGCCTACAGATATGTGTTTCGGGACTAGGCGTTGTGACACCGAAAGTGTCTCATAGTTCCTGATTCCTACGACACAATACTAGTATCTTAGTGTGGGTTCATGACTTTGTGTGTGACTATTTATTTATGTACCTATCTGAATTTTTATCGGCAAGTCTTATGTGTAAGGGCGGCCTTATGGAATTATTTGCTATTCTTGCCATTTAGACTTCACAAAGTAACGGACCACGGAACATAAACCGAAAACAAGATTTTGTATATAATATTCTGTTTGACAGTGAGCCATCCAAAACCCAAGATTATCCAGATACCAATAGTACCCATCGTATAGATACTAGATGGTGCTAAAATTCTGCCTTTATTAAAAATAATAATAGCTATTCAAAAAGTTTAGACGCTTTTTGTACACTCTTTTTATTTATCCTCGCAGGTTTTTGGTAAGTAAATCTTATACTATTATAAGCGCGGGCCTGTGAGCTTTCATATGACGTAACATCTGTCCGTGTCCGTGTCCGAAGACTTAGGGCATAGCTCCATACAAATTCCGGCCATGTCCATAGGACTACTCTTGAAATAAGCTAAATCGAATTTAAAAGAATTTTGAAAATCTGTACGCATTTGGCGGAGATATCGCGTAACATACCTACATAAAAAATACAGACGAATTGAGGACTTCTTTTGAAGTCGGTCGATAAATAAATGTATAAGCCAAAGAGATTTAATATTACTCACTATAGAGGGGCTATCAAACAAGTTTCCATAAAAAATAATGATTTCACATGTCAGTAAGGCTATGTACCACTTATAATGCGAGGGCGCTTATTACAATTTACACGCTGTAATGTTCAAGAATGACGTAAGAACATTTTATTGACTATAAAGCATTGTTATACTGCCACGACCTTGCGCGCGTATGTTTCAAGTACGACTGAGTGACTTATGACCACGAGGTCACAACTTTTGTATCACAAGATTCGCGCTATTGTCTTGTTTACGTACTGTTAAATGTTTTTGATATACCTACGCGAATTCAAGGCCGGACGTTGACCACTGAAGATGGACATCAAGGTCATGCTTGTTATATATAGGGTAGGTTCCCATGTTACATGATGTTCATTGCTATCGGTGTAAAATTCCTGGAAAATAATGATTCACGACCACAGATTGTCTGTGTTCATGACGCTGCGCCGCGTAACGGGTTATACCAAATGCGTGGAGGGCGCTCTCTGACTGGGTACGTAGTAGTCACGTGATAGCTGACACGACGCAGACTGCTGACGTAGAATATTTCCTCTGAGTCATCGCTTGTCGCACACCCCTATTCCTTTTACGACAGCACGAAGAGGTCATATTCATTTAAATTGACGAGGAGAATGCCTTTTTTCAAGTTTAAACAAGAGTCTGCGAGTATAGATAACAAGTATACTCGTAGACTGTTGTTTTGTACCTTCTTACAATCTACAAAACATAATTTTATAAATAGATCTACAATCAAACGTTTTTCAAAATTTGGCTTCAGCATAGGTAGTGTATGACAATAGACATGCCCTGTGATGATGATCATAATGATAGGTATTGTCTGATTTTAGTAATTAAACCACATTTAAATTTTAATTCAGCGCTTGGAAGAAACTATGCATTATCCCATTCACTTGTGCAATGAGTGATAGGGAGATACTTATCTATAAACAACAGATACATCAGTAGCCCGAGCACCAAAAAGTAATGTAAATGTAAATGTATTCGAGTTCGCTACGCACTGATGACGTTTGGTTAATATTTCATACAAATTTCATAGACGCGCATCGAGCACGAATACATTTACGGTTGTCAGAAATTTTCCTGCTCGGGCTGCTGTTCACTCGAGGCTTGAGTCAGCTAACGAGAAAATAAGTTTACTAGTATTCAGCATTTTAGATGATTCAATCTAAATACTAAGATCACGGACGTAAAAAAAATGGACGGAGCGTTAGGAACATTGAAAGCGAAGCAGGGTTTTCGGCTCATTCGATCAGTTGCCGCCATTACGTGTTGACATATTGAATGCGTCGAAAACCCTGCTTCACTTTGAATGTTCCTCGCGCTCCGTCCATCTTTTTTTTACGTCCGTGACTAATATATAATTATTGGTTACATTGGACACACAAACCTATCTACGTAATATAGAGGATTAACATACAACATAACATAAGCTCACGCCTGTATCCCCGAAGGGGTAGGCAGAGGCGCACTAGCGAACTAGAACACCCACATTTCGCCGAGCTTAGTTCCGTCCCAGATGTGATAGGGGGCGAGCCTATCACCATATCGGGCACAAATTCCAGACTCCGGGCTGATATGGAAAAATCCAATATCACTTTGCCCGACGCGGGGATCGACCCCGAGACCTCAGAACCGTAGTCGTACCCGAAATACCACCACGCCGCCACCGAGGCAGTCATAAGTCATAGAGGATTAAATGGTAATTGTAATTAAAATTAATAGAAGATTGATTAATAATAACATCAAACATCGACAAATAATAATCAGCGGTAAGTGAATAACGTCTAACTGGAGTATTTAAAACGTAATCGTTAAAATTATGGATAACATCATAAAATGTTCTGTCCAAGTTAGCATGCCGAACAAAACAATTCGTTTTGGTATAATATCAAGGTGGCTTTAAACAAATACTATTGGGCTCACTATTTGTTCTATCAATAAGTGAGTCAGTCATTGTCTGTTATTGGACAATGGCTCAAGATAAAATTAAAACCGCTTTGAACAAGAGTCAAAAGTCAACATAATTTAAGGAACTAGCTTTTGCCCGCGTCTTCGCACGCGTTTTTGTAGGGCCAACGGTAAAAACTTTTGGTTTGTCGATTCGTTTTAGTCTAAATATGCTATAACGGGGCGATTCAGAAATCGATTTTGAAATCAATCGGCCCAAAAGCAAAGAAAAACAAAATGGCGGCCACTTTTGACATCGGTTCCGTCGCTTGGATCCACAGGGCGACCCAGATATCGATTTTGAAGTAAATCGGTTCAAAAACAAAGAAAAACAATATGGCGGCCACTTTTGACAGTTTTGACATCGGTTCCGTCGTTTGGAACCACAGGGCGACCCAGATATCGATTTTGAAGTAAATCAGCCCAGAAACAAAGAAAAACAAAATGGTGGCCACTTTTGACAATTTTGATATCGGTTCCGTCGTTTGGAATCACGAGGCGACCCAGATATCGATTTTGAAGTCAATCGGCCCAAAAACAAAGAAAAACAAAAAGGCGGTCACTTTTTTAGATTTCGACCCCGGATCACTAAATGACTTTAAAATGGTACATAATTCGTAAAATATTCTAGTATATGACTCAGAAAATATAATAACGCTATCTATTGATAAATTTGAAAAGTTTCAGGCTATAAAGAACTCCCAACAATCGCACACATAGTACAAAAATAACCGTATCTTTTGATAGAACTGACCGATTTTAATACAACAAACCTAAATGTTATTCCAAGATGTGGTCTACGATATTATATCCAGTTCCGTAAAATTAATTTAGTGGTTTTCATTTGACACGTGGTCAAACATACAGACAGTCAGACATAAATTCTAAAAATGATAAAAATGTGTTCTATTCCTATTTCTAAACCCCCTAATTCTTTTTTTTTTGCAAATCTAAGCAATGTACAGACGCGCGATATTTACATCCTTGTTATATGTATTGATGATGATGGTAGAACGTGAGATTCTTCTTTTCCCCAGGACGATGTTTTCCTAAAGCCGGGTCTGCACTAGCTTTTTCGAAACAAAACACTAAAAACATACGCAAAACAACGATTTTAGTTTTCATTTGCTTGTAGAACGATGGAACATAGATAAAAAAATGCATCTTTTGTGTAGGTGTTTTGTGTAACGTTTTATTGTAGGAGACCCGGCTTAATACTTCTGCATACCATTATCTACTTATGAAATTTTAACGCAGTTTCAGTTAATCAAATTTGAATCACACAACGGTGTATGTACGTTCGTGTGATAGCAAATATTTGCACGAAGACTAGTCGAGACGGAAAATAAGTTGTTGTGACAGAAGCGACAGAATCCTAACCTGGGATCAAGTTCTATGTAGGCATAATTGACTAGCTGGATGTACACCCAGTAGGTACCTAGTACATTGTAAGTACAGTGGAAGTAGGTGTCTATATAAAAACTCCGACGCGTCGTCTCGGGAAAATGAACTTATCCATCCCTGACTGATCTGCTAAGCAATTGACAAGAAAAGGATATATGCTTTGTTTACAGTTATTGTCTTTTTCGCACACGGATATCTGCGTGGGTCACCGTGGTTCATTATTTACAAACAACCTTATTGAAATAGTTTTGTTCAATTGCGAGATCGATATAATTTTATGAAAGTTTTAAATCAAGTCATCAGCCTAGAAACATTAGGGTTCATTTTTTATAGCAAACGAGCAGATGGGTCACCTGATGGTAAGTGATCTCCGCCGCCCATAGACACCCATGACACACACATTTGATAAAACGAATAAATTTTGTAGCTGCCCCACACGGACTTAAAAAATAGATGGACGGCACCCTAGGAACATTGAAAGTGCAGCAGGGTTTTCTGCTCATTCAATCAGTCGCCGCCATTACGTGTCGATTGAATGGGCCGAAAATCCTGCTTCACTTTCAATGTTCCTAGCGCTCCGTCCATCTTTTTTTACGTCCATGCTTCCCTAGTACCCACTAGGATAGTAAATATCTACCTAGGTACTTTTCAAGTGCAGAGAACCGTTTAGTATTTTAGTGTTCAAAGTTACACACTCGATTTAACAATAATTTAGGCTATATTCAATCTCAAGGAGAAAAATGCTGGCGAACTAGTTTTTTTGCGGTCATTTTTATCACCTGGCTTGTTTTTATGCGCCAAACTTGTTAGAAAACACTGCGCATATTTAATAGGTTCTTAACAATATACATACTTAGATATTATGAAGGTCAGAATAGTGTGAATTGAATTTCGTAGTAGGCATCGGCATGGTCTTAAATGGGCATTTATGGTTTTGACACCAAGAAAACAATACTAGGGTATAATGAAGACCACTATACAATAATTAGATTAATAGAGCTATAAACAATGATTAAGGAGCGTTGAGCGACAAACATACACAATATGAAACAAGAACTAAGAACTGGCTTCGAAAAGTGTCCGATTTTGACAAGACTCCACTATTGCGAGTTAAACTCTTGAGTCGTGATGTATCTACAATCGTTTAGTTACTTATTATATGTTTATGTTTTAATTTTAATTTATTTAAGTTATTTAGTCATAATTTTTGAAGTATATTATATTAATTAGTGTAATTGGTTTATCCGTGCTAATTAAATAAATAAATAAATAAAAAATAAATAAATAAGTATCCCTTGGAACAATATATCGAACGGCAAAAGAATGTTGATAATCGATTATATTATAGCAGAGACTGGCAAACGAGCAGATGGCTCACCTAATGGTAAGTGATCTTAATCGCCCATACACCCAAGACAAGAAAATCAAGCGTTGCCAACCTGGACGGAGGGAAATAAGGAATGGGAAAGGGAGAGGGGGAATTGGGCTACCGGAAATCTCACTCACCAAACGAAAATCACTAACGGCCGGTTTCAATTAACAATCTCAGTTCGAATGTGCAGATAGATAACAAAAATTAGTCAATAAGAACATAGTTTGAACAAGACTGTCAAATGAATTGATTTGATTGGTTCGTAATCGCGATCTATCTGTACTCTAAACTGAGATCGTTTATTGAAACCGGCCGTAAGAGAAATAGAATCGAAGTTAAATTCGAATAGAGAGTCAACTCCCTGTTTAGCGATTTCGTTGCTTTCTACCAAAACTTTCGTGACATGACGTAGCGTCTCGTGTCCGACTTCATTTTATTGCCAGTTACTTATATATTATTAACATTAATACTATTACGAATATTAGGCAATACCAATTTGAAGCATATTCTTCCTGGTTTACATTTAAATTTTAAATGTTTGCATATTTATTACTGAACCTTGCTATAACAACTGTATGGATTTATTCAAAAAACTACGCAGGAACATCATTGTGTAGGTTACAAAACGCTATAAATTATAACGGTATGATTGGAAGAAAATGCCTTCGGAAATTATAACCCCGTCTTTATACGTTGTGGATATTATGTACATTATAAATTACAGTTGCATTATCCATTTATGATTTTCAAGTTGGCCAGTAAAAACTAGTTTTATATAAAATCGGTTTCCCTGTAGTACGATGACCAAGGCGGAGAACTGGTTTGTACTGTGTACGTCACACATACATATGTTATTCAAATACGGCAAGGGGAAATCCACCAATGTCGTTTCTTATAACAACTAAAAACAAATGACCGACGCTATGTTTGTATCCTCATATCAATGGATCTACAACGAATGAGTTTATTTTACTAGCAAAAATTCTTTTAAAAAAAAACAATATACAAATATACCTCTAGATAATACTAAAAATAGATTGAGTTATCTACCTTCTGTAGTTCATCTTGAAGTTATTCGATTTCGATATGTTCCTAATAGGTTTTTAGGTAGGATACTTGTATCCGCCCGGTTATACAAACTACAATTAGTAACCCACACTCCTTATGTGGTTCGAGTTCCAGGATCAACCAGTGTATATCCGGCTATCTCACGGGACTTGCAACATGACTTGACGATTGGTTAGGCCGGGTAATTATGAGGGTACATCCCTGTGTCTCCATCGGTCATTTACCTGTCTTGTCGTAGGCCCTTCGATATGTTTCTTCGCTATATATTTAATTATTTATTATAAGTATAGGTAGGAAAATAGGCAAGCGGATGCTCGTGATCACCGATAAACCCATTGTTTAGGCAACAAATCGGAAGGCGTGATGTTGGTGACAACCTATAAACCCATTGTTTTCTTAATTTCACTGCGATGACTATCAGGTGTAGTGTACTAAATTTACTGTGTTCGGAAGTAAGGATACAAGCAATCTCTTTGTCTAATCATGCAACTGCGAATTATAACATGTCGTCTTCTATATTTCAGTGATCATATCGGTGTGCTGGGTCGCCGGGGCCGGGGTTGGCCTTCTCCCGCTCTTCGGGTGGTACGCCAGCGATGAAATCCGCGGCTGCTACTTCGTCGAAGTAATGGACTACAACTATCTCCTTTTCCTGTATTTTGCTACCATCTTGACCCCGAGCGTGTTATTGGCTGCATTCTACGCTCACATCTACCGCGTCGTTGTGAAGCAGGTAAATTCCAATCTGCTTACTCAATTACCTTCAATTCACGCTGTTTCCTTTTTAATAGTGTAGGTGAAACCTACGGAAATTTCGCTTGATTGTAAAATATAGTCTTGAGTGTAGACTAAGTACAATTTATATGAAATTAATTTTATGTAGTTTACTTTACTTTGCAATTTGCTCATCTTGTGACTACTAGATTGTAATTAAACGCCACCAACATGTTTATATAAGTTAGTAATTTTATCTTTTGTGATGGTTCAGGATATTTACTTAGTATTTCCATGTTTATCACATTTATCACAAACTTCTACTCTATTTTTCAAAGTCAAAGTGAAGAAATGCAATCATGCAAATGTACAGTAACAAAGAAACTAGCTACAACTTTTATTTTCTTAGCCGTTTTGGGAACTTTTCTGTTTAATTATATTATTACCGTTTAGTAAAACAGTTCTGCAACTCGTTTTCCAGTTGGATGCATTTTATAACATGAAGCTAGACGCAATGCTACCAACAAGGCTATTGCATTGTGATAAAGTTACGTGAAGTCAATTGTTTCATTGTTTGTAAATATTTAAGTAGGTGTATATGTAGCTACTGAGTTATTACTTTGCTTAAATATTTACTTTCCTTATCAAAAATAAATAGTGTATAGGCTTTCATTAAATAACATTTTAACTTCTTATCAATATACTCGTACTTATAATGAGGTATTTCCCCTCGGTTACAATCAGTCAGCATTCAGAATTCGTTTGGTAGTAATTATAACACTATCTCCACGATTTGATAAAAATAAATCAAAATGATGAATGTTATACTAAGATTATAAATTGTATACAAAATATTATAGTTTTACTATGAGAATTCACTATTTTCATGTTTATTGCAGTTGAGCGAAGTGATGACAGTTGGAGGCAGTCGGGGACGTTTAACCGGCGGCGGCACCATGCTGCGGGTATTAGGAGCGGCGCAGAAGAGAGAAGTGAAGGCGACACAGAATCTCGCCATCATCGTGTTTTTCTTCATCCTCTGCTGGATGCCACTCTACACAGTCAACGCTGTCAAAGCATTCATACCTACCTTAGACATTCCCAACCCATTGACATACTTTTGCATCATCTTCTCACATTTAAACTCGGCTATCAACCCTTTACTGTATGCTTACCATTTAAAAGACTTTCGAGCAGCTATGAAAGGTTTATTGTGTTCTTTAATTGGAAGAGGTGATCCCGTACCAGTAGCGTATAGGCCACCAGGTCCTGTCAGGCGTCCAGCTTTAGAAAGATGTAACGCTTTAAGGGAGCGTCCGAAAGTGTACGTAAATTCGCCTGTGTGGTTGAGGCAACGTGAAGCGGAAAGTTTGACTGAAGAGAACACGGCAGTAGCGGCAACGACTCCTGTTGCGCCTGATGTAGAACCTTTTCTGAATATAGCGAACGGTTCCAGTGGATGTCACACTCCTAAGGCGAGGGATAGTGAAGCTGGGCCGTACCTCATAGACTCAGGCATGGAGCGATGCCAAAGTCCATATAAGAAGGTGGAAGAACTGATCAGGAGAGTGCGTAGCGTCAGTGGAGATAGCTGACATGAGCCCAGCCGAGGGCTCTCGGCTTACAGTGTGTCCTAAGCTTTAATTAGATAACATTCCTTAGAGGACTATTCGTTGTAAATAATAGATGTAATGTTCGTTCCTGATAGGAATTATATCTTGATCATGACTATTTATGTAATTTGGACTTTATTGTATTTGTAGTTGTTACCAATTTGTATTGAGATTATTATTGTTAATAGCAAGTAGAAAGCGATGTTTTGAGTATTATTTATTATATGAAGTGTTGAATGTTTATTGCTATGTGTGGAGGAATTGGTCAATTTTCGCTTTAAAATAAATGTAAACGTGCGAATATTCGGGACAGTTTTATTTAAAAGCTCTAGAAAAAAATATGAAATAGATTATTTCTGCGACCCGAGTGGGATAATTTCTTACAATCGTAAATGTATTCGTGCTCGATGCGCGTCTACGAGTATTTCAAATGTCATCAGTGCGCAGCGAGCTTGATACGAATTCTATTGTCAAAAATATTCCTGCTACGGCCGCTGTAGTAGATAGATGTATGATATTTCCATTACACGTCATTGTATATTATCATCAAACGGGTGCATCAGGATGTGACAGTGATGTGTTTTTCTTTCTACCTGCCCTTATCCCCACCTTAATGGGGGGTCGGCGCAACACATTTTTTCAACTAAGTTAGAGAGGATTTGGTATATTCTTTACGCCCGGCCACCTGCCTGACGTCAACCACTGTGAGGGATTTAGTCCCGGGCAAATTAAATTAGAAAATTTGCTTTGCCCGACCTGGGAATCGAACCCAGGACCTCTCGGACCACAGTCCATACATGCTGCCACTAGACCAAAGAGGCGACTGTTATGTATTTATTATTATCATCAAATTATATACATATGAGTATATAAAAATATTATGTAACACTAAACTATTAAGGAGAAAAGTCATTAATTTGGTCATTAATTTCAAAAGTCATTGAGTTATATTAGAAATTTAGGTACCTATAAACAAGACTAAACGTGACATGTGGTGATGCTGATGATGTTGATAAATTAGGACCATTATATTATAGTAATCAAAAACATAAACCACGGTTAGGACCTAGGAGCATCTCGCGTTCGTCTAGGGAAACCCGGGGCCGTCCCTAAAGCGCCGAAGAGGGCCACCGCGGGGTTTTTAGTCGGTATTGCCGGTGTAGGGTGTATATAGCGTAAGGGACTCGGTCCAGTGTCGCCCAGATGTTTTCCATCTCTCCTGGGCATTATGACGCTGGGTCGTAAGACCGGCGACCCCGACATAACCGTTACGTCTCCCCCCAGATGTGGCGGTAGTGGTAGAACACTTTTACCCGCGATAACAAAAAAAAGGAGCATCTCGCGTTTAAGTGGTTTATGCTCTTCATTTGATGGCGTATATTTGTCACACTAGATATTGGCAGAATTGTCCCTTAGGACAGAGCCATATCCCTAAAAATAATAATAATAGGTCCTATGAAATGAGGATTAGATATAAGTAGTGCTTAGGTTCATTTTTGAAGAGACAGACTTTTGATAGAGCACACTGGTGGAATTAAGTATACAATATTGATATAATTATGTCGTGAGTTGCTTCCTTGGTCTAGTAGCAGCATATTATATAGGCTGTGGACTGGGAGGTTCTGGGTTCGATTCCCAGGTCAGGCAAAACGATTTTTCTAAATTGAGTCTAGCAGGCAGCCGGTCGTAAAAACCATGCTAAATCATTTCTGCAACATGCTTGAAGAAGTCGGTTGTGCCGACCCTACATTAAGGTGGAAAAGATTGATATAATTATGTGGGCAATGACCCTATTAACCTAATCAGTTCTGCATCCTGATCAGAGTAGCCAGATGTAGTCTAAAAATATCAGTAGAAAGAATTTTGGCCTAAAGGCGACGCGCACCTGCACCTATTTTTATGGAAACAAAATACAAAAACACATAAGCAAAGCAATGTTTTTCGTTGTTTCCTGCTCATAAAACAGTGAACCATAGATAAAAATGTGGTTTATAATTTTTTTTACAGCAGAGACTAGCGAACGAGCAGATGGGTCACCTGATAGTAAGTTATCTTCACCGCCCATAGACACCCAATACTCAAAAAGACTCATGCGTGCGTTGCCAACCTAAAAGGAGGGAATGGAACAGGGGAGGGGAAAGGTGTGGGGGGAAAATTGGGCCACCGGAAATCTTACTAACTGAATGAAACGCGACAGCAAGCTGCCACTTTACGTCGGTTTTCTCCGAGACAGTAGTATCAAACCGGTCGAGCTGGCCCATTCTTGCTGTAGACGTAACTGACTACAGCGTGGCTCTACCACTCAAAAACTCTATTAGATGTACATTTCTCTACCGTCTGGCTTTAAAACCTTGATTTAGTCAGGGGCGCATCCATTGGCCTCGTGTAAATACTATAGAATAGAATGCTATTAACAGGTCAAACAGTGAACCATTGTGAACATAATATTTTGTTTGCAATATTTTATTTTATTTTATTTTATTTTATTAGGAAAACAAACAGTACAATTATACAAACAACATTAGAATAATAAAACTGATACATAGACCAGTAAAGTTTCCACAAATATTAATATTAGAAAAGCCGCAATGTTAAAGAAAGAGCAAAATTAGTACAGAAGATAAAACCAAAATAAAACATTAAGATTAGTAATAACAAAGTTATGTTAAATACATTTCAATATATTATTTTTAAACTTTAAGTGGGAGTCTGTAAATAAATCGACATGAGAAAGCTTTCTATTATACTCATTACAGACTCTGAAGATAAATGTGTTTTGAGCATAATTAGTTCTTACATGGGGCAAATTAAACAAGAACCTGCTAGAATTACGCGTACGTAAATTTGGACATCTGAACCTTAAACAACTTAAAAGATATGACGAGTCAATATTGTTTCTTAATAATTTAAACAAAAACAATTGGTCTCTCAGTGCTCGACGATCAACTAACGGTCTCATAACAGGAGGAGTACCATTTGATATGTGGCTTCTATAATTAAGATGTTTAACAAATTTCCGCTGAATTTTTTCTATAGCATCAACATGTACCTTATATTTGGGGTTCCAAATTACAGATCCATATTCCAACACAGATCGTACAAATGAATTATATAAAAGAATGAGAGTAGAATCACATCTAAAGTCTTTACAGATTCTCAAAATGAACCCAAGCATACGGTAGGCTTTAGCAGTTACATATTTCACGTGATAATTGAATGAGAGTTTACTGTCAAGGTGTATTCCCAGGTCTCTCACCTCGGTTACCCTATTTAGTGAATTACCATGAAGATGATAGTCGTAGGAGATAGCTGTAATCTTACGTGAAAAGGATATGACACTACATTTAGACACATTTAACTTTAATAAATTATCATCACAATAACTACATAGCCGATCTAAATCATCTTGCAAAAGTAAACAGTCAGAAAGACTCGAAACCTGTCTAAAAATTTTCATATCATCAGCGTAAAGTAATATTGACGAATTATGTATAATGTCTCGAATATCATTTATAAATAAATTGAACAATAATGGGCCAAGGTGAGAGCCCTGAGGAACTCCCGAAGAGACCGGGACGAATGAAGAACAATAGCCTTTAATAGTCACTGCTTGGCTTCGGTTACGAAGATAAGAGGAAAGCCAGCGTAGCAGATCCCCATGTATACCAACCCTCACCAGTTTATCGACTAATAACGAGTGTGAAATCTTATCAAAAGCTTTTGAGTAGTCAGTATACACGACATCTACTTGCTGTCCATTATCCATAGACTTAGCGACCTGATCAACAAGTTGGCATACATTAGTTTCTGTTGATTTTTTATTGATGAACCCATGCTGCTCCTCAATTAAAATAGGTCTCAGCAATGGAAAAATCATATCATAAATAATTTTTTCGAACAATTTAGCAATTGTACATAATTTGGAGATGGGCCTATAGTTAAGAACATTATGTTTGTCCCCACATTTAAAGACCGGGACTATGTATGAGCATTTCCAAAAAGAAGCCATTTCTCCAGAGTTAAAAGATTTCTTGAATAACAAATAGATTGGGTAAGAAAGTGTTTTGCAACAGGATTTTAAAAATAATGGAGGTAATTCGTCGGGACCATATCCTTTCCTCACGTCAAGCTGTTTCAGGTATTTAACAAGAATTTTATGCGAGATCTTAACCGACCCAATATTAACAGAATTATGAGAAGTCAAATTAGAATAATCTACACTTCGAGAATTAGATGGTTCAAAAACTGACTTAAAGTAATCATTGAAAGCATTACAAATTGCTTTGCCATCATTAACTGAAATATTATCAAAATTTACTCTATTGGGTATGCTATTAGTAGTTTTTTTTTGATTTGACAAAAGTCCAGAAGAATTTGCTGTTACTTCTAATTTTCATCTCAGCATTAGCAATATATTTTTCATAGCATTCTAGCTGAGCATTATACGAAACTAATTGTTCAACTTCAGTTTGAATAGAATGGTTGGTTGGATGACCTTCGTTTAGTCACTGGCGTTCAAATTGTTTTGTTGAGGTATTATTGTTCTAGAATATTCCTTATTTTTTTTATTAGTAGCGTCATCTGTACTTTTGTTGCGTCAAAGTTTAAAAGCGACATCTGTTGGTACGTTTAAACACTCGTATAGTTCGAAAACAGAAAACAAGATGTCAGTACCATCGAAAACATGACTATCATTTAGAAAACTTTTTTGTAAAAGTGCATAGCGAGCTTTGTTTCTATGTTTCGTAATTGAGAAAACAAAAGCTATCATAATTTTCGAGGAGAGAGACATTTCAAAATCTTCGTACCAAGGGTACTAAATACTCTCCTTGAAATTTAGAAACACGTTGAACCAGTCACCCTGAATTTATGTATAATAGGTAAGTAATATGTTATTATGATAGCTCGTTTATTAGACGATTCGATCGTGCATTAATCGGTTGTAAATTGTAGTATGCAATCAGTACAATGGTAATGACCGCTTGCCTCTATGACGCTCTATCTTATATCTATTGTTAAAGAAAGTCTGTTCGTGAATATTCTGGGCCTTAATTATAAAAACAGTTTAGCTGAGTGTTAGGTTTAAGGAAACACATTATTTAAGTAAATACGTTTAATCAGCTCTGTAGCTAGACCATGACAGGTTTTTACAGTGTACCCACTTAGATTGTACTTTTTCAATAAAAAGCGTCAATAAGTAGGGATGTACCAACATTAATACATAACACTGAGCAAATGGTAAACAATAGTCACTTTTTTCCTTGTGTCACGTTGTTTGAAAGTAAAAGGGACAGACTATTCTTTACCATTTACTCAGCTAAACTGTTTTAAGTAAGGTCCTCTATGTTTGAATAATGAAACGTTACTCAACTTTAATAAATAATAATAAATAAATAAATTAATACTCCCAACAGTCACTTAGTCCTGACCCCACACTAGGTGTAACCTGTATCGTGGGTATCAGAAACTACGAGAGACTTTCGGTCTCATAACACCCAGACCCGACACAAATATCTATGGGCCCCAGACATCTGTCTCGGTGCGGGAAACAACCCCGTGACCGCACGTTTCACAGCCGGCTACTCGTCCGCTGCGCCACGGAGGCTGTCTAATGCCTACTTATATTGATTTATGCTATACAATTTTGACCGATAAGGCGGCCTCAAACGGTGGTAACCTTAAGTGTTTGAGTTGCGTTTGAGGTTTGTATGTACAGTGGCGTAACTTTACCTACTGTTGGGAGGCCTGGCCAAATTAATTTGATGGGGCCCTTTTCGGCCCTCTATGTTCAAGGTATTTTCGAGCTGGGGCTTCCTTTCGGCTGGGAGAGATCTATGGTAAAAACTAAAGACAAGTTCTGCAACATGCTTGAAAATTGGCAAGTGGGATAAGGACAGGTGAAAGGAGTAGGTATATAATTTTATTATTTTTATTTCATTTCCAATGGGCGAAGACAAATACGTAGCATATATGGAGTTAACTACACAATGAGCTAATGGAAGGGTTTGCAGTATGAGCTCGTTAGTTATGTAAATAATTATGTCTTGACACCTTGCGAACTCTTTAATTAATAATGGAGGCAAATTGAGCAGTTGCGCAGCGATCGCTTGATGTATTCATTATGCTTAGACATTTCGAGTAGAAAAGCTGTAAAAAGTATTCATAATGCTTCAAGTTTTGAGCAAGATAAAAAAGTTCATAGAGCGTATAAAAAACAGTTCTTGTGCGAATTTGATATGGATGATCAATTTTCTACCAACCCTTGGGGGGTTTTCTTTACAAAGCAAGAAGTTTAATGGTATAATGTGTTTCAAATCAATTTATTATAGATTATCATAAATTCAAAGAAAAGCAAACACGAATATGAACATTTCTATATTAATAATAATAAATCTTTATTGCAGCCACATAATCCATATTGGTATTGTTAGTACATTTTTAGAGTTTACAAAAATACGTACGTCACATACGAGTATTAATTTAGCTTAATATGTAAATAATATATTTTATCAACAATAGAATGGCCTGGGGGTAACCTCGTCTAGTTACTCCCAGTTTCCTTATATACAGTTAAAGTCGCAATTAAGCAAAAATAAGCTAAGCTTAATTCAATACTTTCACGGATTAGTTCAAAGGTTAGAGGCATAAGTATCGGATAAAGCACCAGCTAAAATAAGGAAGTATGTTTAGGCGTTGATTGTACTTTATAGTTACCTTACTTTGACTTTTTCTTTCGATGCAAAACTGGAAGAAAACTTACTTCCAGTTGTTGCCGCGCTCTGTTTATAATATTCTTAGGAAATGGTGTCATTAAGGCAACATCCACACATATTAGTCAAACGACTTCAAAAAGAGAAACTTGTCCAAAGTTCCAGGGCTGGTCTCATATAAGTTCGGTCAAGATCAGATATATTTTAGGCTCTAGACAGACGGACTGTATTTCATATGCACTCCGACTGCAAATTCGAACGCAGTTCGAGTGCATTTGGTCAAACTGCATTTGAACTGCACTTGGGCTGTGCAGCCCGATTGCAGTCGGTATGCAGTTCCAATAACTACAGCTTTAACGTTGGTTTAAAAATCTTTAAATGTGATTATTATTAACCTTTACATTATGATTTCTTAAGTTTACGCGAATGTTATACATTGAAATAAAACTATTTTTACGGATTCTATCACGATTAGGTGATTTCAAATTTAATTTCATTTCATTTCAATTTTATTTTATTCTAACCTTTAAATTTTGGGTTTCCAATAAAAATATAACGAATTCATTATTTGTCTGTTACAGTAATGTTCTGGATAATTCACACAGTGCTGTTATCCTACGTATATATTTCTGGCACAATCGTATACCAGATGTACTACGCCAAAGACTTTATTGATTTGGTCAATAGCTTCTTTAATATATTAGTGTTTATTTTGATATTTAATACTAGTTGGTGGTTACTGATCAAAAGGTGGGTATGTATTACCAACTAGCTGCTACCCGCGACTTCGTTTGTGTGGAAATTTATTAGGGCTACTTACATATTATCCCAGAAAAACGTACGGTTCGGATACACTGGGATAGATTTGTTAATTTTCCACACAAACGAAGTCGCAGGCCGCAGCTAGTTTATAATAATAATAATCATCATTGTCCCGATAATCGTTACCGCTAATGGGTAGATAGCAAAGAGCCTCGACCAACACCTTAAGAGGGTCTCAATCGGCCGTTGCATTGGGTCAGAAGCCAGATACATATGGCAGTGTTATTGGACAAATGGACACGGCACGCATTGTGAGGCGGTTCCTCACTCTGAGCCCCTAACGGCCGCGCCGGTGGCTTGGGTCTCAAGCCTCCTCATCGGGAGGGTGATAGTTATTTTTTAAATATTTTTAAATATAATTTTTATACTATTTATATTTAAAATGTAAAAAATGTATGTAAATGTATGACTTTACTCCAAGAGTGGTCCCACATAATAGGCCTTACTTATAAAAACAGTTTAGCTGAGCAAATGGCTATGAATAGCCAGTCACTTTTATTTTCAAACGATGTGACACAAGGAAAAAAGTGACAGGCTATTCTTAGACATTTACTCCGCTAAAGTGTTTTTATAAGGCCCTAAATGGGCCTATAGTACGTAGTAAACTCTTTAATATTTAATAAACAATAGCATAATATACGTCGTGGTACTGGTTCTGAAGTAAGTTTTCATTTTGTTAGAATATATGATTATAATAATATAATTGATTTAATTAACATTTATCATTACAGATCAGCCCTTAATAATCTTATAGATCACGTACAGGAAAATGACGATTTTGTAACAGAATCCAGAAGGCTTCCGCGCGAACATTTGCAACAACTAAACACAATTAAAAAAATATTGATTGCCTGTTACGTATTTCACTTTGTTAATGATGTTTGTATCTTCTTACCAACTAAGACTATTAAGATGGACGATTTATCGCTGGCTTCTTGTGTTGGTAAGTGATCGGTGGCTTCTTGTGTTATTACGTGGAATATTATGATAGGATTTTCGAATCCGCCTGGATGTCGACCAATGTCAATGTACACATAGTGTTAAAAACTTTTATAGTGACCCATACTCCTTGTGTTCTAGAATGGCCGATCACGGGCTGAACAGTGAATACCCAGTTCTTTCGAGGGGCTTGCGTCATGATTTGATAGTTATATTTCTGCATCGGTCATTCGTATGTCTTGTCGCAAGTCCCTCGTTATGCTTCTTCCCTCTTCCAAGCATAAGCATGTCATGAGTTTGAGGAACACCCATTGTTTATGGTCGTGGTAGCATCTGCGCTTACTATCAAGTGTAGTTTAATTTTATACTGTTCGGTGTATTTATTTATTAAATATAACATTATAATTGTCTCTAGGTTTCACACCACTGACGTCAAGTTGGGATCGTTTCATCTGCATGGGAATACTAGTGTTCCAAGAATTTACTGCAATAATATGCGTCGGCACCTATGACGTCACTTTACTGTTCCTCTTCTCTCACACTACAGCAATGTTCCAGATCCTATTCGAAGATGTTATGAATTTTTGTGATTTAGCAAAAACCAAACGCGAGACCCCCGAAATGACTTCTGTTATAGAAGCTCGTTTGAAAAATTTAGCCACTCGCCATAAATTAATTCTGCATACGGTACAGAAATTACAAAGCGTGTATAGCGTTGCTATAGGAATTGGCTTTGGATTAGACGCAATCTCGATGTGTCTATTCTTCGTCTTGCCTTTAGAAGTTTGTTTAAGTTTTGCTCCGTTAATATACCACAGTCTTTTTGTCTTCTTTTTGTATTGCTATCAAGGAGAAAGATTGATTACAGCTTCGGAGAAATTTGAAATAGCGGTATATTCTTGTGGTTGGGAGAATTTACGACCAACCGAGCGAAAGACTGTACTTTTAATATTGATGCAAGCTCAAAAGCCGGTGTTAATATTAGCAGCGGGTTTTATACCAATACGAATAAGAACATTTGCTTATACTATGCAGAATATTTACAAATTTGTCACTGTATTTAAGGTATAGAACACATATTGCACACCTATTACCGTAATATTACCATTTAGTTCTATTCATCTGTGATTTTATCAACAATATACTTTTTATTGCAAGAAGCGATAAGCGATACACATGAACATTAGAAACACCACCCGAATAATAAAACACTAATGTTAGGTCTCATAATGCCATATGTCACAAATTTGTAAATTGTGGCCCCCAAGTTCACAAAACGTCAAATGAAGTATAGTAAAACCGCACTTTTATATGTTGATCCACAATAGCTCTTAGTATGCACTAAAAAGCATGTCAATACTTTATACCGAAGTAAGTGAATTAAAATAAATCTACTATGTACTTGTTTCCTGTTTTTCCAAACTTTAGAGTACGGTATTAATTTCTACCGAAAGCTAATTAGTTTTCAATTCGTTTTCTTGAGTACACAGGGTTTTAAACTGTAAAAAAATAAATTGTTATTTTTTAAAATGGCGTTTTATGATTTCGTATTAGCAACATTTCCTTTATGAAGGCGGTGTTAATCTCCATAATTATTAAGTATTTTTTAATGTATGGTGTTGGTGAGGCGTGGCATGATGAAAGGTCGCGAGGTCGATGATTAATGTTTCAGAACATGGATATTATAAACTGAAAAAAAAATCTTATTATGGCAGGCAAAAAGTTGAAGCATCATCATCGTATAAATAAATGATTGTACTTTTTAGTCTAAAACGAATCACGAAATAATTTGTCTTATCAGATATGGTCATATCCCAATTTCTTCAGCTCTTAGCAATTGCATGTGCAAGTTGTTGCCCAAGATTTCAAAGCAAGACAGCATGGCTCGGTAATTTAGCTAAATCTATTCTATATGATCTCTTTGTATCCTTCAATTAAATATTTCTCAATTCTGTCGTTTGATAATTGATAAGATTATTTTTGGTAATAAGCGAGTAGTTGGTTATGAAACAAGAAGCGGTGTTGCGGTTGTATTTGTTTGATCCACAAGAATTAGTTTAGCCCACGAAACTAGTTTGGGATCAAGATAATTGTGTCTATTTATTTATTTCTTACAATTCTTCTTATCTTTTAAAGCAACACTTTTGTAATGAATACGGACAGGACATGAACAATTATTAATGATAATAAGCACTTTCAAGTTTCTTTTAATTCAAGATATTATTAACATGGAAATATTAGTATTTTCTTGATGATGTGGATTTTTAACACTTGAGGTTTTACCATCGTAAGTAGAACACGTCAAGGTAATAACACTATTGTCATGTTGAGCAAACTGAAGGAATCCTTAGACAAAATAAGACAACGGTTTCGGGATGACAGCTTCGATAGTGTTTTGTGGATTGTTAACTTAGCACCGCATTTGGTTGGGTTTTCTGTCGACGGAGAAAAAGTTGGAGGTGTGATTGTTTAAAAATGATTTAAAATATTCGTTATTCTGTTTCTTTTTGTTTGAGGACAAACAATTTTTTTATCAAATTTGTTATAGCTTAGCTCTCAGATGACTTTTCGCTTATAGACTCTCAGATGTTGAGAATATATGCTATGAGAAAATTGTTAATTTAACGTAAAATTATTGACCTCCAGTTCTTTACGTACCGCAAGAGTAATAGATAACTAGAAGGTTTTATTAATATATTCTACCTCACATTACTGATACGTTAGCAAATGTCCGTTCAAAGGTTAGAGGTAGGTAAAAGTAAAGGTAAAAGCAACAATTAAATTGTGAAGGGTCAAATTTAACTGTTCATTTTAATTTATCATCTTACTTTGACTTTTGATTTCAATGATGAAATCTTACACCCAGTACGCGACTTTGTAAATGTCAGTTTAATATCATATTTTCGCTTTCCGTCTAAATGGAACTCCTATTGTTACCATTAAGCTTAAGATGGGGTTGCAGTCAGGCAGGCAGTTCCGTAACATTCTAGAAAAATATTACTCTTCTTCTAAAACAGTAAGGTAAAAAGTGTGTTGTGCTGACGCCACAGTGGAGTAGGATAAAGGCAAGTAGAAGAGTAAGATTGATAGCATTGAACCCACGTCCGTACATACTTATACAAACAGAAGTACCAACAACAATATATTTATAACATAACATAACATAAGCTCACGCCTGTATCCCCGAAGGGGTAGGCAGAGGCGCACTAGCGAACTAGAACACCCACATTTCGCCGAGCTTAGTTCCGTCCCAGATGTGATAGGGGGCGAGCCTATCGCCATATCGTGCACAAATTCCAGACTCCGAGCTGATATGGAAAAATCCAATATCACTTTGCCCGAACCGGGGATCGAACCCGAGACCTCAGAACCGTAGTCATACCGAAATACCACCACGCCACCGAGGCAGTCAATCGATATATAATAGTATAATCCAATCGAGGCAATATATTTATATCTATAATAATAAGCATAGAAACATTATAATTAATTGCAGCGCCATTTTGGTTTGTTCATTTGTTTCTGCTGACCTACGTTTACGGCCTAGGGAGCGTTGTGTATCAATGGAAATTCGCGCAGAGTGTCGGAGACTTCATCAAGAGCTACATCAACGTTTCTCTTATTATCTTCATTGCTAATAACAGTTTGTGGTTTCTAAACAACAGGTATGCACTATTTATTAAAAACTAATCAGTTATGTGGTACTTCTAAGACATTAATTTTTGTGTTACTTCCTTTGAAAAAGAGAAAACAAAACACTGTCTAACCATAACAGACAAATTCAACGTTTTGTATCAAAAACATAGGTAGTTCTGCAGTCCGAGCAAGAATATTTTTGTAAATCGAATTTATATCGAGCTCGCTGCGCACTGCCTATAGTTGGTTAATATTACATATAAATTTCACAAACGCGGGTCGAGCTCGATTCGAAATATTCCTGCTCAGGTCGCTAAGACTAAACAGCAGATTTTAAACCAACCCACGGAGACGTTAAATATAGTTTATTTTTTAAGGCCACAAATAAAAGATGTACTCAAGGAAATAGCGCTAAGTGATAAGTTATCACAGCAAACGGACGCATCCCGCATAATATACAAAAAAATGTTGAGGATTATCAAACTTATAATCATTGCGTTCTACGCTTTCAACTACATCGACGAATGCTTCATTTATATGCCTCATCGTACTGATGTTCTTAATGATTACGGAATGACTCCGTGTGTTGGTAAGGAAATTTTAAACCAGAGAATAGGTTGTAGGCCGTAGCATTAATTCAAGCACAGCAGAGTGATTATCAGGATCTAGTGGCAGCGTATATGGGCTGTGAACCGGGAGATTCTAGGCCCAAATCCCATATGAAAAAAACCATAATTATAGAGGTAGATGTAACCGTAGAGGCCTTCGGGTATTTGTCAAACAAATAGTTTAGGTAGTCGCTAGCAAGAAACATCAAAAATCTCATGGTTGAGTTACAGTCGCAGCAAGACTGATACGATTTAATTATTCTTCCTTGGTCCTTTGATAATAAAATAGGTGCAAAAATACTTAATTATCGTAAACACCAAAAGTAATTATCTAAGATACTTCACGAGTTATATAAGTAGAGAGAAGAGTGTCTTAAACAAATATTATGTAATTGTTTTAATGTACTTCAGACATATACATGAATATTTTTTTTAGGTCTGGAGCCACTGACGTCGTTTCCTAATAAAGAAGTATGTTCGTTTATCTTATGGGTACAAGAATGTACTATTGCAACAGCTGTATTGAATTACCAGGCTCTGTTATTATTGCTAATAGCCCATACATCGATCATGTACCGCATTTTATCAGCAGAAATGATGTCTTTCAATAATTATGAGGATATAAAAGAGCATCAAGCACGCGTGACGAAGATTCTGCCTACATTGGTGGCCCGTCACGCCTTGATTCTCTGTGTGATTGAGAAACTCAAATCCCTGTATAGCGTGTCTCTGGGAGTTAATTTCGCGTCAAATGCTCTATGTCTTTTGCTACTTGTGTATTTGCCAATTGAGGAATGGTTTATGTTCCTACCTGTTTTAGTTTACTGTTTTTCTGTGTTCTTTCTGTATTGTTTCCTGTGTCAGAAACTAGTCAACGCTTCGGAAGATTTCGAGAGAGCTGTGTATTGTTGCGGCTGGGAGAATTTCGGTTTGAAAGAGAAGAGGATGGTTTACTTCATGCTATGCCAGGCTCAGAAGCCAGTCGAGATACTTGCTGCAGATATTATTCCAGTCAATATATATACTTTTGCTACAACGCTACAAGCTATGTATAAATTTGTCACTGTAGTTAAATTATAAGTATTATATTATAAGTCTTATACTAAGTATACACTCAGCCTGTTATTCCCGAAGTGGTAGGCAAAGACGTAACTAGAACAACCACTTTTTGCCAAACCTATTTCCGACCCTTGATTTATGTTGGGGCCCTTTGCCAGATCCGGAGACCTAACTACGCCACCGTGGCAGTCTATATTATTTATATTTTACTGAATAAGTATAAATATTTGCACATTAGTAATACTTTGATACAGAAGAACAATGATTTCTTTACCTATAAGATACAATTAAATACGTGATTGTGTTAACAACGCGCAGTAATTTATAAGATCACGAATAAACGGTTAGACTTATGACATTTTTCATTGTATTTTAATAAAAAAATATTAATTTTCGGTGGCGGAATAGCTGAAAAGTAGGAATAATAAATTCTGTGTTCAACAATGTATGATGATGATATTGATCTAAAATATTGAGAAAATTATTATGTGTTTTAGTGGTTGTGAAATCAACATGTTCCTTTGAAGGCTGTTTAAGTTGAAAATGTTGCGACGTCAAATTAGCATGTTTATTTAGACAAGTGGTTTAGGTTTGTAGTTTCTTTTTCCGCGACTATGGCTTTCATTGACCTTAAAATAGGAAAGTTGAAATGAAATTACTATTTACGTTGTGTCCGTGATACAATTGTGAAGCAATGAATTGCAGCAGTTGTTTGTTGTGTAAATGGAGCCTAGAGATACAACAAACAAAGAATATAACAGACCGATTTCAAAACGTATCTGATCGTGCCCAAATTTATATGGGGCCACCCTTGAAATAAGCTCTATCCAACACAAAAAAAAAATGAAAATCGGTCCACATTTGGCGGACATATCGCGTAACCTTCTCCTTTTTGGAAGTCGGTCGAAAATACTGATTTGTGATTCAAAGCTTTTTGGGCGTTTCTAATAGATTTTTCAATATAGGACTTCAATATAGGATACAACTTAGGGTACAAGTCTTTTTGCTTTATCTACCTGTGTCGTTACTTTTATTTATAATTCATTAAAATCTTCAGTCAAAACTGTTTTATATACTCCTTTTTATTAACGTTTTTATTTTTGCGTAGCTATCTTCTCTATTATTATATAATATTCACTAATTATATATACTGTGCAATAAACAGTATACATAATATAGACGGGACAACAGCACAAAACTCGTGACCCAAAAGTTATGACTTAGTGGTCATAAGTCGCGCCAGGTCGGCCAGCAAAACAATATTGAGAGAATGAACTTATCTTATGTGATTCTTAAATCATCATCATCATCATCAGCCATAGGACGTCCACTGCTGAACATAGGCCTCCCCCAAAGATTTGAAAAAAGAAAAAAGAGAAAAGAAAAGAAAAGAAAAGAAAAGGCAAGGCAGAAAAGTTCTCGAGTGGAGACCACGCACCGGCAAGCGCAGCGTAGGAGCAAGGTGGACCGACGATCTAGGTTGCAGGAAGTCGCTGGATGCGGGCCGCTTCCAACAGGTCGATCTGGATTCTTAAATATTCACAAAATATTCTAGGGTGTAAATTGTAATAGACGGGCGATTATAATAAGTGGTTCGCATTGTAATAAGTGGTTGATGGCGGTACTGAAGTTTGAGATCAATTTCTTTGAATGGAAACTTGCTTAATAGCCCTTCTATAGTTAGTAATATTAAATCTCTTTGACTGTGCATGTTTTTACTGCACTAATTTCAAGTAAAATTCTAGGCACTGTATAGAAAATAGACAGTAGTTTGTTATCGTAATTTATAGCGAGTGAAAGTTACAGTTAGTAGTAAATGGAACCGTAACGAATGCATTTATTAGGTAACAAAAGATACGTGAAAAGTATAATGTTCTTCGTGCAACGATCTCACCTTGTAAGGTTACAAATTTTACTCTCGTTGCTCTTATTCTTTAGGAAATAGAATACGAACAAAGCGTAAAGGTGCTTGCAGATTCGCTACATTTGATATGCGATAGTTAGATTGTAAATCTAGGTACTATTACGAATTATGTGGTTTAAAAAGAAGACATCTAAGAAAAATAATACTTGTTGGTAATGGCTTGTGCTGTGATCGTCGAATTGATTGCTTGTAGGTAATTATGACATGAAGAAAGTCTTATACGAAGGATCCAAGGTTAGGAAAATAATTACTTATGCGATGTGTCAGTACTTAAATCAGCTTAAAGGGTAAACATAACATAAGCTCACGCCTGTATCCCCGAAGGGAACTAGAACGCCCACATTTCGCCGAGCTTAGTTCCTTCCCAGATGTGATAGGGGGCGAGCCTATCGCCATATCGGGCACAAATTCCAGACTCCGGGCTGATATGGAAAAATCCAATATCACTTCGCCCGACCCGGGATCGAACCCGAGACCTCAGAACCGTAGTCGTACCGAAATACCACCACGCCACCGAGGCAGTAAAGGGTAAACGCAATTCATAAACGCGTTTATTTAAGAAAAGGTATACTTTTGGTCATAGTTTAACCACAAATAGCTTTGGCACCGTTCCTGTTAGTGAATTTTTAAAATAGGACGATAATTTCAATGTATACAATTATCCCCTCTATATACTCTGGTAAAGAACTAGATAAGCATAGTTATACAATATCAATTTTCAATAAATATAACAAATAGAGCACCTATTTACCATTTACGCGCGTGTCGTTCGCGCAGTCCGTAGGTACCTTTAGAGGTTGGGCACATGCTTCACAAGTTCGTCGGACTTGCCCCGCCAGTCATAAACTAAACATTCTCTAACACGGTCGTACACCGCCGTGGGTTATACTTAGAAATAGTTTGAAGGTTGTGAATGATAATGAAAGTGTTCGTATGTTGCTTGTTTGTTATTGCTAACATAAGTAATAATGGAAAGGCGTCATTGGACAGTGCTGTTTCATACACCACAAACATTCTTGAGGAACCCATAAAGAATTCAGGTTTGTTTTTGTTGTTTATTAGTATTTTATTATATGGACTTTGTTCGCACCGATCGCTTTAAAGATGTTTTCTGAATGGAAATTCACTAAATTACTTATCACAATGGAAACCCAGGAATAGTGAATTTTGGAACGTTTCCAAAAAAGCAACATAAATACTAACAATCATGAAAAAGGCATAACTATAACTACTCTTCATCTTAAACCAAGCCTAAATAGGAAAATGTTAAAGCACATATTTGGAAAAAAAGACAGACTATACAGTCTGGGACTAAGCTGATATTGATTAGATGTTTAATGTAGTTTCGACGCGTAATATTTTCACTGCAATGCTGACTGCAGCAGTAAAACTGTCTTACGATGAGTTTCTTACAAATACTGCGTTTTATTTTCCTTTGGATTTTCTATATTTGTTGCCTTTTATGGACGATTTCATTATGTTTTTACAACCTTCATCTGCCCAATTCTATTTACCAATCATACGAAGGAAAATCTAAGATCAAATATTTAGATAACCCTAAATATTGTTTTGTAGAGAAATGTTATCGGCCATGCAAATTTCACGTGAAGCCAAAGCGATGTCACCATAAATTCATCATCGCACCTTTTGCTGGAGATGGATCTTCGATTGCTATTAATGGGAGGAGTCCAGGTCCTCCTATACACGCATGTGCTAATGACGTCATAGTAGTTGAAGTGACCAACAAAATCCCTGGCCAGAGTATAGCTATACATTGGCACGGGGTAGAGCAAAAAGGAACTCCCTTCATGGACGGTGTTCCGATGGTGACGCAGTGTCCTATAGAATATGGTACCACGTATAAATATGCATTTGTGGCTTCGTCTCCTGGGACCTTCTTCTATCATGCTGATTCAGGTAAAAATTATCTTTATTTATTTATACTTGATGAGATAAAGGCGGACTTAATGCTTCTTTCTTCCCACGTCAATGTGGGGTTGGCGCGACACCATCAATGTTGCAGAAAGGATTTGGCTTAGTTTTTTACGAACGGCTTCCTGCTTGATGTCAACCCCACTCTGGGTGATTCAGTCAAATTATGTTATTTTCTAACACCTAACCTCCATGGGATTAAACCCTGGACCTCATTCATAGCTCATTTACCACTTGAGCAAAGAGGCGACATATATACGACATTCAGGTAAATATTACCAAAAAAGCAAAAAAATATTGCCGCGGTCTATTGCCACGGTTTCAACATAAAGAGTAAAGTAACAAGTGTTCAGACCTCAGCAATAAATTCTGAAAGTAGGTTAATCAGACAATTTTCAAGTATTCTCAGTATTATATAAAGTTAAGTTTCCTCTTGAGTGTGATTTATTCGCCGTTCTTGTAATAAAGTAGCTCTTCCGTACACATAACGCTAATTTATGTAAATCGTCAAAATATTCATTACGCGAACAAAATTATTCACGAGCGAACAATTACAATCAAATACTTTTATGTACGAGTATAGTACTAAGTACTAGACAAGCTGTTTAGAAGTAAAATTGTGCCACATTACAAGTGTTTGACAGCTAAGGAAATAGATCTCTATAATGAGTTGCGGTCAATTGACGGAAACTTAGTACGCAAATTCTACGTACCGAACAGCCTGCCTAGTAATACATAGAAGTCTTTGATTACAATAGACGTAGTATTTACCTCAAATGGCGAGGTTTTGGCGTCTTACAAAAATATTCTTTATTCCTAAATGTTAACTAAGTTTTGTGTAATTTATAAGCAAGATGCCGTAAAGTCACATGCTATTTTAATCGATTCTCTGTCTTGAACAAAATTGCATTTTAATTAGTACGTACTTCTACCTAAGCCAAGAAGTCGCTGGATGCAGGCCGCTTCCAACAGGTCGATCTGGAAATCTTTGGGGGAGGCCTATGTTCAGCAGTGGACGTCTTATGGCTGATGATGATGATGATGATTATGATGTACTTCTATATATGAAATATCAATGCATTTTCTACTCCATTTTCTATTATCCTACTCCAATATGGGCTCGGAGGAACACATTTCATAAAGCATATTGAAAGCTTAGTTCTTACGACGGGCTGTCTACCTACTACCAATCCCCTCTGGCTTCTGGGGATGCAGTCACTGCTGAATCCTGTTAGAAAAACTATTTTTCTCGACCTGGGATTCGAACCCAGAATATCCTGGAGCACAGCCCTTACACGCTAAGACTAAATAAAAAAGCGAGAAAAACCGATATAATTGATATTAAAAAAAAACAAGTGCAAAATTAAATATAAAATACACCGTGCCGTCTTCCTCGTCGTCTTATATTAAAACGCATCAGTATTTTTACCCGACTTCAAAAAAGGAGGTTATCTATTTGATCCGAATGTATGTATTATTGTTAAAATTGTATGATTTGCGCATATGTTAGTTTATATGGGCATCTGAATAGATGTGCTAAATTTCATAAGTGTATGTATGTTTGTACACGTATATCTCAGAAACTTTTAATCAGATTGCGATGGCTCTTTTTATATTGATTAGGTAACTTTCAACTTAGGGAATATTGCAAGTTTCATCAAAATTGGTTGAGTAATTTTGATGATATGGACTTAAATGTGTGAAAATAATGAAGTTGGTTTTAAGTTTTTGTTATTGTTATTTCAATGCTAAGTACACAACACACATCAATGTTTTATTTTACAGTTGCACACCAAAGCGATGGTGTATACGGATTACTGGTAGTAAACCAACCACAGCCCTTAGAACCGCATACTTCTCTATACGACTTCGACAGAAGTGATGAGAACTCGTTACTGATCGCTGCCAAGTTCCCGGGGCTGATGACTGGCAGCCTTGAAGATACAAGTCGGATGCAACCAAATGCACTAGTCATTAATGACGATGATGAAACTACCAAGTAGGTGTTGTTTCGTATTTTAACATTTCCAGCATTGAGAATCTTTATTTGATTGCGTAAATAATGCTCTCCAAATTGCATGATGTATCATGATCTTTAAATAAACTATATAGGACTTCTATGAATACTGGTCATTATAACATTAGTAAGTATGTGTCTCCCGCTCTTGTTTTTCGCGAAACATTACACTAAAACACCTACACAATTGTGTCTATAATACAATATTCAATGAGACAACGTGTCCTTAAATTGAAACATTACTTTGTGTAGATGTTTTGTGTAGTTTTTCGAGCAAAAAAATGAGCAGGAACTGCGCCTTAACATCGACTTCTTACGTAAACAATAGTAGAGTAGTCCTTTTGCAGGTTTAGTGTAGATTTTTCTATGCTCGGATAAAAAACATTACATTCCCTTGATACAGTCGGGTAAAAAAGTGTTCGTGGATATCAGTGGGCTTAGCCAAGTGGCTTATGCGCTAGTCGAACACCAATAGTAAATGTATGGGAATGAGATAAATGTACGCTATATATAGCGAACTCTTATCATATATATATACACACATACATATGTAAATTTATTCTATTCGACTAGCGTATAAGCCACTTGTTAAGCCCGCAGGATCTATGTTAGACATTCGGGGCACAAAATCCACATCAGTGAATTAGAAATAGCACCTAGGTATATCTATTTCTATATTTGCTATTTCAGGCTATTCGTGCTACCAGGATACGCGTACCGGTTGCGTCTAATCAATGCTGTTGCAATAGAATGTCCTGTTATCGTGAACATTGATAGCCACGACCTGATGATCATTGCAACCGACGCTAAACCAGTCAAACAAGTGTTGACGCGCAATATATTACTTTATCCAGGTAAGGAATAAAGTTGCATTTAGATGGAGCGCATTTATCGCCGAGTACTTTTCAAATAGTTTTATTCGAGTATTGGCCCTGCCCCTTGACTCTTGACACTTGATTTGAATTTGACTTCGATTCGGTTTCATTTATTGACTTAAAATCCCACCGAAATAGAGTTCAAAAGTGCGCTATTCGGTTTATCTTATTTACATTGAACAGATTTAATGATAAACGATACGGTATCATATAACCCATTCGATTCACCGAATTCTTCGTTTTAGTTTGTTATTCACTAACCGACTTCAAAAAAGGAGGTTGTTATTTAAGTGATTATTCTCTTATCAAGCTCTTTTACTTTTATGATTGCCCCATACCAGCTAATAATAATAATAGCACCTACTACTTACCAGAGTTCTAATATTTCAAATTCAACGTCTAGAAGTCTTAGGTCAAATTAAATTTTGTTCAATGAGAACTTTAAATTATTTTTCTTCATACACTGTGATCGAATTTATATTTGTTAAACCTCATCTTATGTGCCTACGTAAATCCTATCAAAATATCTATATTCAGCAGACCGCATATTAAATGATATACCGAGACCGACATACATTCAACAATGATATACCGACATACATTTACAGTCTGAAAATTCGTCTCAATCTTGATGACGTCTGCTACCATCCAGGTCAAGATGCAATTTTATATTTTTTAAAAGTGTTTATTACATATTTGCACAGCATAAGCGCATGAAGCATGTTGACCTCATTGTAAATTGACAAATTATTTTCAAAGATTTTTGTTTATATAAACAGCTTTAGTAGTCACAAATCAAGCCTTTACCACCTATGCCATAAAGGTATCTATGTAAATGGCTACATGTAGAGGTAGAAGTTGCACCGTTACCTACCCCTTCGAGGATACAGGCATCTTTCTACCTGCCCTTCATCATCATCATCATTATCATCAGCCATAGGACGTCCACTGCTGAACATAGGCCTCTCCCAAAGATTAGCATAGCATTATTCGACATAGCCCAGAGGATTAGCAAGTTGAAATGGCAGTGGGCAGGGCACATAGCTCGTAGAACTGATAGCCGATGGGGCAGAAAATTGCTCGAGTGGAGACCACGTACCGGCAAGCGCAGCGTAGGACCTGCCCTTATCGCACCTTAATATAGGGTCGGCGCAACACACATTTTCAAGCTTGTTGCAGAAAGAGTTTGGCTTAGTTTTTGTAACCGGCTGCCTGCCTGACGACACCCCCTCTGAGGGATCCAGTCCCGGCCAAGTTAAATTAGAAAATTCGCTTTGCCCAATCGAACCCAGGACCTCTCGATCCACAGCCCATATATGCTGCCATTAGACCAAAGAGGCGACACGATAGTCATGTGCTTACAAAATTGCACGAAAGTTGGTAAAATTATACACATATGAAATACATATTATGTTACGTATCATGAAAGTAATGGTATGTACAAATAGATAATGCTTTCTATTTTGCTTTATTAAAGTTAGTACGTCTTACCATAGTTACTGCTTGAACTTTTATTTTTACTATTACTGTCGTGGAGTGAGAGGAGAAAGGTATCAGCTCAGCCATTTTACTTTTGCCGTCTCTAAGTTTAAGGTCACTATGAAACCGGTTCCGTTTTATAATTTCACTTTCTGTAGCTCGACTATGAGTTTTTTTTGCATTTCATGTTAGTGCCTACGTAAAGTATGACAAATACCCGAACGCCTCTGGGAGTTACGTGGGGAATTAAGGTTTTTCATAGAAATTATTTTAAGTAGTCGATAGCGTGAAATGTCAAAAAATCTTATGGTTAAGCTACTGCTGTCTGCGTGTTTATTTACTATACTACTATTTTACTACAATTTATCATGGCATGGCATGGGGGCGACCCCATAATAATAACTAAAGATAGCCTATTGAATCCAAAGCGTATTATTGGTATAGGGTGTATAGTGCAAAGGACTCGACCCAGTGTTTCTCATCTCTACCGTGCGACTCAATGCAAAGGCTGAAATCTATAGAGCGAACTTCGACTAAGTCTAAGTCAAAGTAACGAATTCAGTGCGGATTTTACTAAGTCCGAGTCATTTTTACAAGAAAATCTTTGCTTAGTCTGTCTGTTGTTCTTGTAAATAATGGTTCGGACTAAGTCGAAGTTCGATTTAAAAAATCTAAATCTTCACTTAGTTCGTTACTTTAGACTTACTACTTAGACTTAGTCGAAGTTCAGTCTAGAGATCTCAGCCTTAATCGTAAGACCTGAGATCCCAAAATAATCGTCGCACCTCCCCGCTTGGTGGTGCTGGTGCTTTTCCACGCAATACAAAGAGTGGTTATAGTAACGTTTGCAGACGAGCAATTTTAGGTGCCACAACTATCACGTTTTCAAAAGATTTCGTTGATAGTTGCCAGTTGCAACAACAAAAAACGTGGTGAAATAGTTACTCGAGATGCCGGTTGCAGAAACGCGAGGTAGTCCGCAAGACATTTACGGCATGAAATTACCTGACATTACAAAGTCATAAATACGTATTGTAGTTGCAGCTGATTGAAACAGTAAATAGCATTGGACTCAAAAACATATTACCTTATGATATTTTAGATTTTCAATGGATTGAAAGTATTGATCGTCTAGTACAAGAATGGGTTATGTAATGTGATGATAATATTTAAACAAATACTTATTGAGTGTCCATAACTTATGTCTCGACATAAAGTTATGAATGATGAAATTATTATAAGGTAAAATTATTTTAGTTTCATCACCACTTAACTAGAAAGTAGTGAATACTGCATTATGCATATTATGTAGGTAATTAGGTACGCAAACACAAGAAAAATATTGTTAGGTACTGCAGCCCGAGCACGAAAAACTAATGTAAATGTATTCGCTGAGTAATTGATCGAATTATTACGAGTATTATTAATAGAGAGAACTGCCGGAACGATGCCCATAAGACATTAGAGGATGCAATAATAAATTAAAAATTCCTTAGTATTTAAATAATTATTATTTATCACCTATATAATAAATTCGTTCTATGAGATTTATTGCCGATGATTTTACTTCACGCATCGCCTCATACAACTTCGTTGTGGTCTGATGCGTGTAACTTGTCCTTTTTGTTTTGTTAACACTAGTCCTGCGCGGAATCTTTTCGTTCGTTCAGTGTTATTTTACATGGTTTATTACCGTTTATTTACTTTTATCCGAGGAGTGGCTATACTACGACGGATGGTAAGCGTAGTGCTGTTCAAAAAATCAGTGACCACCGTCATACAATGGGGTTGTCGCCAGAATCATTACGGCCTGTAGCCCGAGCACGAAAAACTAATGTAAATGTAAATGTATTCGAGTTCGCTGCGCACTGATGACGTTTGGTTAATATTTCATACAAATTTCATAGACACGCATCGAGTTCGAATACATTTACGGTTGTCAGAAATTTTCCTGCTCAGGCCGCTGTTTACGCATTTTCACTCTCCAAAGTGGGAAGATGTAAACCGAGAAGCTTGCGACAAGACAGGCGAATGACCACTATATCCGTATCTCTTTGATCCGTACCTAATAACCAAACATTAAGTCATGTCGCAAGCCCCTCAAAATAACCGGATATGGTTGTATACTGGCTGCTCCTGGAACGCGGTCCACACAATGTATGTCGGTCATTATGAAAGATTTTAACACCATGTGTATGGTGGTCGCTATGGCAGATACGAATATACTATCACCGGCAAACATTATAAAGCTGGTCTAACAAAAGCACAATACATGGTGATGTAACGCTCAGAGTATTTTTAAGGTGAGCGTATGGACGTGGTGGTGCGGATGTCTCAAACCAGCGGTGGGTACTGGGTGAGAGCGCGCGGAACTGGCTCGTGTACAGGCTTGATTGCAAATGCTATGCTGATATACTCCGGCTTCAACTACACATCTATGTTGTTGGAAAAACAGGTAATATTTGGATTTTTTAACCTTATTCTTAAAGAAAACTTTGAAGTACTAATATATTTAAAAGAAAATATTTCAAGCGCACTGTTATACAGATCAAAAAGTTATACTTTTGTGTTAGCTCGGCACGGACCTTTCTAATAATTAGAGGGGTTAGGCCTTAGTCCACCAGCACCTGATTCGGGACTTCAGATATCTTCGATATTCTTACCAACTGTTCCGGTACGCAGATTTCCTTGAGATATTTTCCTTCGCTGTTAAAGTAAGCGATAGTGATTTATAATTAATATACATAATACACACAGTTATATTCTTATCAGAAGTGCAAATCGTCGTCGTGCTAGTTCAGAATAATATAAAAATAATCTAGAACGCCGTAATATAATTTATGATTCATTTAACTATATGTATTTCGCTTCCAGAATGATCTAAACCAACAAACAGATACCGATGCTGTAATGAATGGTCAAATGTTGGAATCACTGAAGGATACAACTCAAAACCGTGAAGTAAAGACTGTTTATTTGTCTATTGACAAAACTGCTAGTAACGTTAAAGATAACGACTTCAGATACATCAGTGATGCTATTCCAAAGAAACCGTACTATCCTGCTGCGTTGTGTGAGTATATTTTTATGTTTTTATCAGTTTTTAGTTATGCCTTCCTATAACATAAAGAAATGACAGCTTCCTGTTGCATTGTGTGTGGCTTCTTCCAGGAGCCTAAATAGTAAAAACCCTTTTAGCTGTGCCTCTAGCACCACTGATATCCATGGGCGATGGTAAGCACTTACCATCAGTAGCCCGAGTATGAAAAACTAATGTAAATGTAAACTCGCTGCGCACTGATGACATTTGATTAATATTTCATACAAATTTCATAGACGCGCATCGAGCACGAATACATTTACGGTTGTCAGAAATTTTCTAGCTTGGGCTACTGGTGGGCCGTCTGCTTTTTTGCCTTCTTAAACCAATAGAAAAATATAATTACATGGCGATGTAACTTGTGTTTGTATATCTTCAATTTATCTATATTTTATAAACTCCGCTGTCTCCGGTAGTCCCAAGAAGAGACTATCACTGAAAATAAGCTGTGAATAAAAGCTATTATAGAACTATTCATAGATCTATTGTTTAAGAAACGTTTTATAAATTTTACTACCATACAAAAAAAATATTTTCAGCATTACGAGAAGACGGAGTTGTTCAAATCAATGGAAAGAATTTTTTGTATCCAAACGCACCCATACTATTGCAACCAGAGGATGTACGAAGTAACATGATATGTAAGGTTGGAGAAGAGAGTCAACACATAGAGGCTCAATGCATACAAACATTAGATGCTACTCAAGATGAAACAATAGAATTGGTACTTGTTAATGAAGGTAAAGGAATATCATATAACTTTATTGTGAGATGTGTGCCAGTGCGATGATTGAGGTTAGAACATACCCAGTACGAAAATGAACTCGTTAAAATTGTTTCATTTTTGTAGTGTTGGTAGGATTCTCACATGCGAGACTCCGTTCGGGTAGGTACCAACCCAGTGTCTATTTCTACCGCCAAACAGCATTGTAGAAGTATTGTACTCTGGTTTGAAGGACACTGTAGCCCGTGTAGTTATTATGAGAATTAACAACTAATGTCTCAACTCTCAAGGTGGCAAGCGCAGTGCAGTGACACTCAGTACTTTGTTGACCAAAGTACGGCTGTTGTTGCTAATGTTTTGGGGAGATTTATCGCCTACCATCAGGATAGCGACTTGCTCATTTCTCCATTCGATTGCGATGAAAAATAATTCAGTTTATAACATGACTTTCGTTAATGTATACCGTTATGCAAAGGGTTATCATACATAACTTTATGTTTGCATGTAGGTGTTAATTCCGCGGTGATGTAACCTGCACTTTGATTCTTATACTTGAAACAATTTTCTCTTCACACGCTATCGCAAAAAAACATTCTTTAAGATCGTATTGTTACATCCGTTGTTCCGTATTTGTGACGAGTCATGCAATCTTTCGATGATGCGTTAGTTAATTAAATTAAGTTAATAGCGAATGGCGTATTTGCGATAAAAAAGCACGCCATCCGCAGGTATAAACGTAACAACAAAGAATGATTGCTAAATAAATTGTTTATGATACTTACCGCGTTAATAATGTCTCACACTCAGTATTATACTTGTAGTATGATGAATTATTGAAACGAAAGTAAATTCGTGAATTTGTATTTGCTATTAAATTTATATTTAAATATCTTCTTCCGCATGTCTTGATCCTACCACTTTTAAGAATGTCTTAGAATGATTTCAGCATACATTTTATGACGTCAACCCTGTCTGTTTGAACCTCTTCAAACGTGATAATTATAGACTATGCAATTCTAAGTGTGCTTATTGTGTCATCTTGGAAATATTTGTGCATTTTTGTTAATGCTCTACTTTCAGGTTTCGGTAGCAATAACTCGTATACTTTCCATATGCATGGATATGGTATGCAAGTAATATCTACTTGGAGAAATCCTCACAAACATCCTATAACTAAGGACGAGGTTAAGCGTATGGACGCAGAAGGAAAAATAGTGAGGTAAAATTTAAATAGCATTGATTTTAAAACATTCTCGTACGAGCAACTACCACCTCCCCATATCCAATTCCTTTTTTTTCTTTTTCACGGTAGGCAGTGGCATTGCCAATGTCTTTGAGTGTAAATAATTATCATGAGGTTTCTCTGTTTTCTTAAGTTAATAATATTTAAAAAAATACAAGATAAATTAGTCACCCACACGTTATCGTCAGTATTTTGCGAATATTCTAATAATTTAAACCTCAAAGAATTTATTATTGTAGTATATTGAATTTGTAATAAGAAATAAATCATCACTTCTATCGTGTATGTTTCAGAAATCTTCAAAACCCAGTCATCAAGGACACAATAACGGTTCCAAACAAGGGCTTCACAATTGTCAGAATCACACCCAACCGTGGAGGCAGTTGGTTACTAGAATGCAGATCCTGTGGGCTCTCCTCTTTACCAGCAGCGATCATTGTGCAAGTTCCTCTTACCTTACCTAAATCTATCACAGAATCATTACACAAATGTGGCAGTTACAGACCCCCAGATGTATTGCTAAATTAATTTGTATTAAGACTGAAATGTGATTTAAGAGGAAGGTTGTAGATCAGAATAGTTATCATGATAAATCTTAGTTTTAAACTCTTAAAGCGACGAAAAGAAAATTAGGAATCAAGTCATGACGAACTTAGAAGAAATAAACCGCTGGTCAGTATAGTAACTTAAGATCAATCCGAAGGATGAAAATATGAATCTGAATAAAATATTCAAAACATTGTTCTTTTCAAACTGTAGTGGATACGTTTTTTATTACTGAGGCGTAGACGCCATTTAAAATTAAAGAGTTATATTGAATCTCGTTAAAAGTTCATAAAAAATCATTGGTATATTTTAGGGCATTGTGATGAGGCTCAATCGGCTGGCTTAATTGGAACTGGTATCATTGTTGGAAATTAATAAAAGTTTCACTATTACAATTTCAAAACATGACATAGCATAGTTGAGAGCATTGATCATTGTATGAAATATTTGTAAAAATAGTTGTAGATATATTGTCTTAGTTAATTTTAATTATAGTCTAATTTATTTATTTAATAAAACATTACAATAGTTATTGGTAAATTATTTCTAATCATAAAGATATTTGTTAATAAAATTCATGTAACTAGATACATTTGTGTAAATTGTAGGTGCTCCCTTTACTCCACATGGTGATATACCCCAAGAAACAACACCTATAACGACTGGGATCTTATCATTGATTACATTAGTGTTTAAAATGTTGTTAGGTGTGCTGACTTCTTCAGTTGTTTCATTATTCAAATAATCATTTTCTTCATCATTGATTTCATTTATGGAATCTTCTGTGACTTTGTCAGTACTATCATCGGGTATAGAAGAGATGTATTGTATTAGAGGGCCACCGGAGTCACCGGAGCAAGCTGCTATGCCCCCGCTAAGAGGACCGGTGCATAAATGAGCATGTTTATCTAAAGGATTTGCTTCATTGTCCTCCGTCGTAATCTCCTCAAGTGCTTCGTAACATTCTGGAATATAAAGTAGACCATGATATTTGTTAAACAAGAATAAGTTCGGGGTATATTTCTAGGAATTTCACACACAAATTGGCAGTGGCGAACAATTCTCAGAAAGGAAGTCAATGCTATTTTTTCTTCTAAATAATACTTATTTATTGGATTACAATCCGGTAAAGGGACGCCGGTAGGAATCGTGATATAAGGACCCTACGCTACTGTAAATTAGTCATCTCCTTGGCATATTGGCCGCATACACGTACCCTGGATTAAGAGGTCCTGGGTTCAAATCATGCATAGCGGTTCTTCTAATTTAGAACCATTTGAAAAAGGTTTTCGTGAGAAGTTTTCAATATATACGCACCATCATAAGGAAGATAAGTTACTTGAACTTCTTGCAGTCGACTTGGTAAGTCAGGAATAAATGCAGTTGTTTTTAATGATCCCCATCCTGCTACAGTTAAATGCTGATATTGCGATCGCAAGTGATTTGCAGTCGGCAAATTAATTGGTTGTACTTCCTTCGTAAGCCGGAATGGTGTGTCTGTCTTAATCATAGCCAAGTCATAAGGCCCAATGTCTCTATAATTAAAATTATAAATATAATTTACAATGGGTTTTAGAAACTTGTCGAGCTATAGCCTAAGGAATTACTCTTGTAGATATGTTATATTCATTAGAAGGTAGGTTATATCTACATGAGTCTGCGTGAACAGTACTTATCCAATTGAGTGGTATTGCTACTATTTATGAGAAGGCGCTACTTATAATGTTTTTGCCCTTAGAAGCTTGTTATTATTTATCAGTAAGAAATATAGATTTCTTTAGGATATAAATAAATTTCTTATAATATATTTATAAGGATTCTTTTAAAGTTTTTGATTGTTTAAAGTGGCTCGTGGTCTGTGGGATATGAAAAGAGGCCATGTGTTCGAATTCTAGCTCAATGCGGTTTTTCTATCTCGATTCGCCTGGAACTGGATCACCTAAAGGGCTGACAATCGACAAGCATCGTAAAAACTTAAGCCAAATCCCTTCTGTAATACGCTTGAAGGAATATGTTGCGCCAACCCCAAGCCAACGCCAAACGTGATCAGTGCGCAGCGACCTCGAAAACATTTACGATTGTCAGAAATGTCTCTGCTCAGCGGGTTTAGCTAAGTGGCTTATGCGCTAGTCGAATAGAATAGAGTAGAGAGTACGAGTATATAGAGTAGAGGATACGATATAGAGTACGCTATATGCGGCGTACTCTTATGTCATTCCCATACATTTATTATTCTATTCGATTAGCGCATAAGCCACTTGTCTAAGGGCTCAGGTCGCTGATATTATTCTGCACCATTCCGTCGCGTTGTTCGAAGATATTTTAGAGCTGAGTTGTAACTACTACTGATTTAAAAATAAAAGTGTACAAACCCTTCATACAATGGATGTGGTATTTTCTGGGCGATGTAGCCGATTTGAGCTGTCGGGCCCAAATGATCAACATCATCTGTTCCAGCTATCAAATCTACGGGTATCCATCTTATATACCACGGTTGATCTACACAATGACCAGCTGATAGCACCTTAAACAGTTATATGGTTATAATAAGATTAATTATAAAAGCAGCGATATCTCTGTTGGAAATGGTACGGTCTGCCCATACGAGTATCGGAGGTTCCAGACCAACCCCCCAAATAAAAGAGCGTACACCTCTGGCTTTTCTATGTTAAGTGTGTTTTCATTCAGAATTATCGCTTGCTATAACGGTGAAGGAAAATATTGTGAGGAAACCTGCATACCCGAGAATTCTCCATAAGAATTTCGAAGGTATGTGAAGTCTACCAACCCGCATAAGGCCAGCGTGGTGGACCTAACCCCTCTCATAAGTAGAGGAGGCCCGTGCCCAGCAGTGGGACATTAATATTACAGGACTGATAAAAAACCAATAAATAAATAATAATAAGACTATACAAAAATAGATCACGCCTGTATTCCCGAAGAGAAAGGCAGAGGCGCGCTAGCGAACTAGAACACCAACATTTCGCTAAGCTTAGTACTGTCCCAAATTTGGTAGGGATCGAGCCTATCGTTATATCGGGCACAAATTCTAGCCTTCGGGCTGATATTGAAAAAACCCAATATTACTTTGCCCGACCCGGGGATGGAACCCGAGGCCTCAGGACGGTAGTCGTACCGAAATACAACTACGCCACCGAGGCAGTCGATAAAAAAATGTGATTACGGTCTTTGTATGTTCAGTACTTTTCAAAAGAATTTTAAATTTTTAAATATAACCTTTATATTATTATTATTAATATTTTTGGGGATATGGGTTCTGTCATTTGGGACAATTCTGCTAACATCAAGTGTGATAAATATACGCTAAAAACGTTTATAAGTAAGGCTTCAGGGAGGTTACCACAACCTCTTATAGCAGTATTATTATAATTTTACTTGTACGGATTCCCATACAAAACAAACGAAGAACGATTATAATAATACTGCTATAAGAGGTGGTGGTAACCCTGCTGTATTTACCCAGCGTTCATTCAGTAGTGCGCCGCCACAGTAATGTGCTCGCACCCATAATAATCTGTATTGTAACGACACCAAGTATGGATGACTGTGGGGCTTGGCTGCTGATCCACCTATGATTCGCGGTTTCTTATCCGTTGGAGCTAATTGTGCTGTAATACGAAAATGATGGAAAAGGATGGATATATAAAGAATTTACAAACCAGGTATAGAAAACATTTAAAGACGTTATGTTACTCAGTGTTTGGGGTCCCCAAATTGAGGAAATATAATTTTAAAGGTCTTCTAGATATTTTTAAATAGGTCCATGACATGGATCACAATGGTTTATTTTTTTATACATTTAGATTACCTAACCTCATTTCTAATCTCCATTTTTTATATATATTTACGGCTACTTACAGCTCCTTAATAAATCTAGAGTTAAACCTTGTCCTGATTTATCCTACAAATCATTCCTGTCTTGAAATCAAGATTTGGGATAAATAGAGATTAATCGCGGAACTGCAAGTGCGCCCATAAATAGTAAGTTTAGAGTAATTGCATTATGTTAATGATTTACTATTGACTCCTAATCGAACTAGTACACTAATAATCACAAGTTTAAAAACTTAACAGACCGACTTCAAATCCGATCGTGACCAAATTGGTATGATATGGGACCAACCTTGAAATAAGCTCTATCGAACACAAAAATCATTTTGAAAATCGGTCCACATTTGGCAGAGATATCATACATACATAAAAAAATACAGACGAATCGAGGACCTCCTCCTTTTTGGAAGTAGGTCGAAAAATCTTCATCTGGTGAAAATAATTGATACTACTAAGTTTTGTTAAAGTTGGTATAATATTACCTGTCCATATAACACAGCAATACACTAAAACAATAAGTAAATTCTCACAGAAGTTCATGGCAAAATACATGAGTTGCAACATGTAGGGTGGTCTTTATATAAAATTTCCACAAGAGAAGAATTTCACGAATCTGTATTATTGCAGAAATTGTAAACATTTTACGATAATTTATTGGAAAAATATTAAGCTTCGTTTTTTTTTATTGTAATGGAAAGGTGAGGAGAGAAAGCTGATGATTATTACCCAGGAACCGACTACCCAGGAACAGTAGCAATAATTTCGTACTTCAGATAACAAAAGCACAGAGTGGCCCTGCACTGTACTCACCTTGATACATTAGATGTTAAGTCTCAAAATCCGCAGTAATTATACCAGCTACAGTACCTTTAAATCTGGACACAGCATTGCGTACAATTCTGCTTGGCGGTAGACATAGACGTTGCAATGATACCTAGCCTACCCAGACGGATTCTAGTATGCTATTACCTCTAGACCTTTGGCTGTTGGCTTAAAGACTACGTTTTATTACCCTGAGTTAGACAACGTATCAAGTGGATTCTGCACCATTATACGTGGTTACTGCCTCGACTATAGGTTACTAATTACTATGGGTTACTTGACTTACAGGGGTAACTGGTTAAATGCGAGTTCGAAGTTAGGCAGCGTATTGTAATAGTTTTTTCCTTTTTAACTCATTTCGGTGCCAACAATTGGCAACGAATGTCATTTGCTTATCCTCAGAGTTCTGCACTGCGCCTCACAAAGTATACGGGTTATTAAAATATTAGGGCAGGGCCAAATAAATGATTAATGGTAGTAAATGAGTATTTTGTCCTTACTCCCATACTTATTGATAACAATGTTTCATTTTTTTTGGTGCAAAATCTACCTTGACGTTTTATCATATTTTGAGGGCAAACCGAAGTTAATCATTTCACGTATTGTGACTTCTGGTACGCTCGGTTTTTATAAAACTTCGTCATCATCAGCCACAGGGCGCCCACTGCTGAACAAAGGCCTCCTCCAAATATTTCCTGACCGACCTGTTGGCAGCGGCCTGCATGTATAAAACTTATCTCTTATAATATTTAATGTCCACTTAAAATTGAATTTCTAGAAGCGTGATTAAGCCATGTTAAATTCCGAATCTCGAAGTGTTTTCACTGGCGGTCACGACCAATATTCTACTAAATACTCTTTTAGGAAATGACTACGTTAAGAAAATTGTTCCGTAGAAAAATAAAATATGAAAAACGGTTAATATAAAAAACAATTTATTTTTTTAGTAAAAAATGACTACCTCTTCTACACAAGTTAATGTAATTGAAGGATAATATAAATAATTATATAATAGATAATTTATAATAAAAATGAAATGGAATATACTAATCAAGGGCATTCCAATTTGCAAGCCCACCACAGATGTACATTTTAAAACAAAATATTACACTGTGTCAAAATTTTAATTATATTATTAGAACTGCATTTTCACATTTTCACAGCTTTATTTTTGGAATTCCATTCGAAAAACATTAGCCTCTGCATCTAGAAACAAGACAAGCATAATAAATAGTGAAACAAAAGAAAATGCAACTAAATATAAAACAATAAATAAATGCAATGTGTTTTATGTGAAAATTTCAGCTCTAAAAGATCATTTCACCTGCCACAAAAGTGTGAACATGAATTTTGCAGATATCAATACAATACTAATTATTATTAATGATAACACAATAATCTCCATGATTGCAGACGTGGCGGAAGATTAAGGACCGTAACTGACATTACGGTCTTAAGTTTCATACAAGAAACTTGAGTCTTAAAGAATAAAGATATAAAATATAGTTACAATAGCACCATTCCGATACACTGTGAGTAAACGATGTTAATGTATGATTGCGTGATGTACAGGCTACAGTAGAAGTATAACAATGATTAAAGAAAAATAATAAAGACTTGTCATAACCACGAAAAATACGTGTTGTCTTTGAAACCGGTTCCTCCATTTTAGTTTCGCGATCTATTTATGTATATGATAGTTGTCACCGTGTCATAAGAATTAAATAACGTATAAATACTTATTGATTTTATTATAAACACTGTGTTTTATTTACAATAATACTAATTTCGGAATATGCTTAACTGCTATATTAATGGGATCTTGCTTTCGCAAAGTTGCCATTTTGGTTTCATTCCACACATTAGGAATGCTTCATTTTTTCGTAGTTATGCCTCGTCCTTCTAATTATCTTTACTCATTGAGGTATAAGCATGCAGGTCGTCTTTTGTCTCTAGCAAATATAAACGTGGCTCCAAACAAAACACGACTACACTTTTACATCTAGATGATATGCAATTATTCGTATATTTGCACTTAACCCATTATATATCTTTATTTCATTTCATGTTTAATTATAATTACTTCTCTACCAACAGTAGAATTAAATCTAAGTTTTATGTACAAAACTACAAAACGAATAACAAAAAAACATTCATCATCATACAGAAGTCTTAAAAACGATCACTCGATATTTGTTCAATGATATCTGTTGTTCATTGAGTATATCGACAAGGACGTACTCTGTCCATCTTATAAATATTTGGTAATATTGTTTAAAATTACTTTGGTCTTTAACTTGATTGACATGAGACGTTGGATTCAAACGGCATCTTATAGTAACATTATTTACACGACAACCTCAACTATATGTGTTTATTCGTACATTGTAATTTACAACTGAATAAAATATGGCATTACGTGTTGCTAGTTTTCGAGTTTCACTCATTATTCATAGGCTCTCACAAGCAGACATATCGACGTTTCCCAAGTACAGTCATTACGAGTACCGTTCACGAAACATTAACGTGGCGTGCTACGTTAGGCACGCTAAACTAATAGGTATTGATTTCAATAAAATTTATCGGCAATTGAAACTGATTTATTGCGTGTACAACCGGGCTTGAGCAACAAAACTACCGATCAATATTAATAATTATAAGTTTGAGATTTTAAAAACCAACTTCAAAAATATGAACTTGATCAAACTGATATGGGACCACCCTTGGAAGCACGCTCTATCGAACACAAAAATAAATCTTTGCTGAAATAATGATTTCGAATATACATTAAGGGCCACTTGGAAGCATCATACTAATCTAGAGTTACACCTTATGTTGATTTATCCTACAGTTCACTCCTATCTTTAAATAAATAGAGGTTTATCGCAGAGCTGCAAGTGGCCCTAAAGGATTACTTAAAAGGTTTAAAATATTTTAAAGGTTCGCCAGCTGTTTCATGAACGGTAGTAACACTTTCCATCATTTGTAATTTCTTATTAATCAAAACTTATGCATTGAAACTGTACTTATGAACCGTCGAGATGGTTTGAATGCTACTCTACATATCAGTGTATCGGATAGAACGGTGGCGTTATTGATGGTAAGTGGTGACCGCAACGAGGAAAGTCTGGAGGAACTGGGGGCAAGTCTCCCTGCGTTCCTATGTGGAGGATCAGGTTCATCCCGATCACGATGTGGTAGATGAAGTGACAGTGGAACAACCAGTATCCTGAAACATTAAATTGTATTATTTAATACCTTGTAGTTTTAATCGAAAGAAAGACATTGAAATAAAAATATTTTTGACGGATTCTATCACGGTTTGTTTTAATTTTTATGCCCGACGTTTCCAAGGCTTTGCAGTCTTCGTGGTCTTAGTTCAGACTCGTGTAACATTCGCGTAAACTTAAGAAATCAGTATAGAAAGAAAGACGTTAAATAAGTTATTAATGGTGATATGAATATAATCATTGTGTTTTAGACAAATACCAGGAACCTATAGCGAATAATAGGTAAAGACTGAGTTGAAATACCTATACTAGTTTCTGTATTCCAGCCATGTAATATTATGGATGAACATTTGCATTGGAAGTGGCAATAAACCATACATATTTTATGGACGCAAACAACGTAAATTTATGCTAATACAAATGTGAATAACTATAGATTATTTTATTTTATTCCATTTTGTGTGTATTTTTAGAGAATTATGCCATCGACATCCGTAATAATAATGTATCTTATTTTACAACCATCGTAAAATGCATAAGAGCAAACTCTAGAATTTATCCTGCATCGATGATTAGATTTCACTTTTAGAATATTTGTTTGCTTATGCAACTAAGCAGCGATAGCTCAGTTGGGAATGGTACGGACTGCCGAGACAAGTGTCGGAGGTTCGAGACCAACCCCAGAATGGAGCATACACCTCTGACTTTTCTGTGTTAAGTGTATTTTCATTGTGAAATATCGCTTGCTATAACGGTGAAGGAAAACATCGTGAGGAAAACTGCATACCCGAGAATTTCTTCACAGGAATTTCGAAGGTATGTGAAGTCTACCAACCCGCATTAGGCCAGCGTGGTAGACTAAGGCCTAACCCCTCTGATTAGTAGAGGAGGCCCCTGCCCAGCAGTGGGACAGTAATATTACAGGGCTAATATTATTATTATTTTATTATGCAACTAAACTGAACTTGTGTCCAAAGTTAGTTTTTTTAAACGCTATTAAGCCTCACTCAACATTTAGTGTTAAATATTTATAAGGTCGTAAAAACGACAGGAAAGTTACGGCTCCGGCTAATTTCTGGTCGGACAAAGCGTCGTATGAGCAGCATTGTACTAAGTGATGCCATCAAAATCAACGGCTTCGATTCATGAGGCTAGCAGCGCGGATAGGTGTACTTTCATATTATTTTCATCAATATTTCCTTACCTGGATTATCAGCTTTTAGCCTCAAGACGACGTATCCGTTGTTAGGAACAGCGAGAGTGTCCTTGAATGGTGGTAGATTGTACTGCCTTCGTAGCAGACCCTTCCTGTCTAAATCAAGAGCGTGTTTCAGATTGATCTTCTTTATGTTCTTGTCCGGCGACCGGCCCATACCGATGACGTTGTAAGGAGTGCCGTGCAGGTGGAATGGGTGAGAAAGATTCGGTGACTGTACTGTAATGAGAAAGAGTTGAAAATTTAATAAAGTTGTCTGTTATTTTTATGTAGGCTGCTCTCCAGTTAGGTGAAGTGGTTAATTAGGCGAAGTGGCTGATAGCGCCACCGATGATGCTCCAGGGTGTGTCTTTGTCTGACGGCGTTTGTTCTGTTCGTAGTTAGTATCCATAGTCTTTAGTAATATTCCATAAGAGATACCAACAAAATTTACCAGGACTACAAGCCAATTTTAAACGGATATGTCAACACACTTGCGTAGAAGTGGTTTTTGATCACAGACTAAAGTTTAGAATTCGAACTACAATGCCAAACTGGGTTTTAGTACAAAGTCAATATAGAAATATTCGAATACGAGGACATCAGGCTAAGCTTGATAACATCCTTACCTTCATCAACCAGCACGATCTCAACAATAGAATTTAAAGGAACGTCAATCATGTGGGTGCAGCGACAGTCGACCGGACAGTTCGGAGGTCGGTTGTCTCCGTTACAGAAGAGTTCTGGGGATAGCTCGTGCATTTGAGAGAGGGGCGGGGCCGGGGGTGCGCTGTATGATATCTCATCCACCAAACTAAGCACATGATCACCGCCTGGCGCCACTGAAAAATATTTTTTAAATTGTAAATAAGAATATATATTATAATACGTAGTCAACGTATAAATATTTTATATGTTTATGATAGTCAATACAATGACTAATGACTTAGTTATTATTTACGATAGTCATTAGTTTTTTGATCATGATTACTGATTGTGATGTATTCATGATTATGCTTTTAGCCAGGGTCAGGAGAAAGCAACATTAAAAATGAATTATTAAATATGAGACGTGAATATTGTTTAATGTATTAAATTAAGCACAGTGGAATTGAGTATAGACATCAAAACCGTGATGCTAGAACTTATAAAGTCACGAAAAATATAATTAGTATAGATACTGATGTATTTTATAGTTTGAAAATAAGCTTAGTATACAACCTAGTTAAACATGCTACATACCTAAGTAGTTTCTGTACGTGTTTTCTTGGAAGAGGTCCTTTGGTTTGTAGAAGTGGAAACGGAACGGTAGGAATATCTTGACGTCAGGCCTCTCCTGCAGTATCGCTCGGTCCACGGGTTTCGCTGATTTCAAGTTACTCACGCATACGGCGTCATTTCTCTTTATGTGACACATTGCGTCCAAAGGATTCATTACCTACATTTAAAAATGCGTCACTTATTTGTTTCATAGAATCACGAACAATTAAAGCTTGTAACACAATAATCAATTTCAAATATTTACAAGCAATTATAACATTAGTAGGAAAATGTACAACCTTTTTGTGCGTTCAGTTGTTTCTATGTTGCTATTCGTTTCCCTTCAACGAGTCCAACCAAGTTCCTCTAGCTAAAATACTGTTTCAACCATTGTACATTAAAATATATTTACACAAATATGTACATTAAATTGTGCAGTATCTTTGTTATCATTGCAAGGGGTAATAGTAAACACGTATTATTTTTCATAAATTTTATTGAATGGTATAAAATTTTATACTCTTAAAATAATATGATATAATGTTATACTTTGCTTTTTATTATTTCGCAACACATTATTGTTTTGTTGTACGTTTGTATCACTTCGTTGTTATAAATGTTATATTATGGCCAATGTCTTTTTTACAATAGCTAAAATTTTGTTTTTTGGAAAAAATCACACATTGTTCTGTAACAGCAATAGTACTAAATACAATTTTCTTAATTCAACGGTAACTTGTGTGGTAACCAGTAACGTACGTCTACTTTCTACAAAGTTTCTAGTTATATACAGTCTTCATTTGTTTATGGATGTGTGACAGACTTCTCGAGCTACATTTATGTGTAGGTATTTACATTGTGATGCAGTTATTTACATCTTTCGTTAGACATCTGTATCGCATGCATATTGGTTAGAAATTGGACCAATATTCTAAAGCAAGTACATCTAATAAGTAAATTTTAAATATATACAAGTAATAAATATCAATCATGAAAATATAATGGCAAGTTGTTAGTTACAGGGCGAACAAGACAATATTATGTTAAAACATATGATTTACCAGCCTCGAAGAACATATTTTAGGCGATATTATAATTAATTAAGTAAATATCACCGAATATGGCATAAAAATTGAAATCAACACGTAATAACAGCGTATCACCGTTTAAATAAAATCACAAACCATCAAAACTCCCGTAGAATCATTCTAATACAAAATAAACACAAACGGCGGAATCGAGCACTTCGAATCCGCCGGACACATCACACAAAACAAACATAAATTTACACTTAGTTAACATTATTAAATCAACTGCGATGTACTTATCTTTGCACATGGAAATTGGGATGGTGTAGGAACAGATTAGTGGAGCGGAATGGGGGGCAAGTGATCACCGCAGGTGGGAAAGCCGGGCGGGATTGGGGGCAGGTCGGCCTGCGTACCCACCTGGAGTACCAGGTTCATACCGATCACGATGTGGAAGAGGAAGTGACAGTGGAAAAGCCAAAAACCGGGGTTTGTCGCTCTGAAACGTAAGATGACGTAACCGTTGTTCGGAACTGCAATAGTGTCTTTCGCTGGGGGCAGGTCTCCCTGCTTGAGGTGGCGCTCTAACAAACCTCTCCTGTCGAGGTCGAGAGCGTGCTTCAAGTTAATCTTTTTAACGTTCTGGTCGGGCGATCGGCCGATACCGATCACGTTGTAAGCGTATCCGTGCAAGTGGAACGGATGAGATAAGTTCGTTATTTGTACTGGAAAGTGAAAAATGCACGATCAGCGATTTGCATTCTTAATATGAATAATTACATGAACATTGCAAGGAATTAGATGAAACTGAACAATGATTACACAGGAAAAGACTGAGCGATCATTGCCGTAACATTACCTAAGTGTTTTATTGTGTTTTATGATTTTATACGGATAATCGACGACTAATAAATTGCATTTTCACTTGATGCGATAGAAAGTGGTTGTTATTTCCAGAGTAAAAGGTGTTGTAAAAACGTATAATCTTTATAATGTGTGCAATTCTTACCTTCATCTACTAATACTATTTCCACAACAGCATTCAATGGTATATCGACTTTGTGTGTGCACATGCAGTTTTGTCCGCAGTTAGCCGGTCTGTTGTCACCGTTACAGAATTGTTCTGGATTGATATCATCATACTGACTCAGCAGAGGAGCGGGCGGCGACATATACGAGATTTCATCAATCAAACTGATCACGTGGTCACCGCTGGGGGCAACTGTCGAAGTGACATTCAACTTTATTTACAGTCCATATTTGTTAGAAGCTAATAGTCCGGTCAAGATAGACCGAAAACAGGGGTACACTGCGTAGATTCGCAAGAAGCTGAAAATTGACATGAACGTCAGGGACACCGACACTGGTCGTAAAAATTAAGCTAAATTATTTTTGCAACATGCATGAAGAAGTGTATTGCGCCAACGCCACATTAAAGTAGAATAAGCGCAGGTAGAAAGAAGTTTAGCCGTGGTAGTTGATAAATAAACATTATAATGGTGTCCTATGGTTCAGGTAAATTTTCAGCTTCTTGGAAATTCATGCAAGGGTGAATGTCTATTTTGACTGGAGTATATGTGCATATTAGGAAATAAGCTTACCCAAATATCTGTTGTATGTGTTCGGCTGGAACAGCGTCTCTGGTCCGTAGACGAAGAAACGGAATGGCAAGAAGATTTTAATATCAGGTCTTTCTTGTAGGATGGCTGGGTCAATGTGCCTGGCATTTTTCAGTTGGCTGACGCAAATCGCGTCGTTTCTTGATATATTACATCTTGCGTCCAAGGGGTTCATTACCTGAATAGTTAGTGGGAAGAAAGGATCGTGCAGTTACTAAATACGTGCAATATACATCGCTATGATCTACTGTTTCTAATCCACTACAATGTTTCTACTAAATTTCACTTTCCATATTATGTGCGTCACATCCTTGTTCATATTTGTATGTATATGTGTTGTCTGGTATACCTAAATCTAAATATTGGAAAGTATATTACATGTATTTCAATGTGCTGGCAGGCGCTGACATATTTACAAAACCAGTCGCCAACCAGCTATTAGATTAGGCTGTACAGATATGGTCATATTCATCAAGGGCTATAATTTTATTTTTAATTTATTCGCTGCTGTGAAATTTGTTTCACATCGAGCCGATACCAGCATTTAAGTTTGAGCAACCGGCTGCTTAGCTGACAGTTCGGTTAAGTTTAATCGAGGCTGTCGTGTCGGCACTAAGAATCCAGTATGCAATATCCGCTGTTTAATAACTCAGGCGGTCTCGAGACTTGACCGTACATTCTATACAATTTATAACAGAGGACACTGAGCGGAAATCCTAAGCCATTAAGGAAACATCCGCATGTCCTGTACATGTTGCGCAACCGATCTGTGATACATTTTATTGGGAAATATCTTGTAGAGTTATGTTTCTGTTATGACCAGTGTGGTCCACCGCAACACAGCCCTTAGATACACATGGCGGCGAATTTATTGTTTTTAGTACTCTTGACTTGACTCCAACATTTGCTTTTATCACGTATGCAAACTTCTTTTCGTCTTTTCCTTCACCATTAACTGAATTTTGTGATTTAACACCATCAGTACTTTTGATACAAATCACTCTCTACACCAATATTGATACCATTCCTCGGATAAGGAGGTGATACCCTATACAGACTACAGTTTTGACCATAACATATTTACATGATCATTGTTCTACTATTTCAACTACTTGCTTAATATGATACAGTATGGATTGTACAGTTGGCGGAACTCACCACTCCCTGTGGGATGCCGATGTCGTAAGTGGGTGAGGGGGTCGAGGGCTGGTAGGGTCCTCGCGCATACCTGAGGATTCCTAACTGTTGGGCCCTCTTTATACCACACTCTCCGAGACCTCGGACCTGGATCCAGTAAGCTCCAGGGATATTGTTCGCTTCGATGACAAAGTCGTATCGTTCGCCTGTAATATTTTATTTTTGAACTGCTTAACGCAACTCCACCAGTCTATGTCAACATTTGTGAACGTTCATCGGATTTCTGGCAGACTTTCAATAGTAATAATTAAGTAGCTCCTAGTACCTAAGTTTGTAAAGATGATATTACTAATAATAAAATGAATGGATAGGTTAATTTTATAGACAGCCCAAGTTAATTATTTATTACCGCTACTCGATCGATATCCCAAGAACGTAACACGTATTATCAGCAATTTTACATGAACACTGGACGGCCACGATTCTTTCCGCTGGAGGATTATTAACACGATAAGTAGAAAATTAATGAATGTTGTAAAGAAGGAAGTGTTCAGCGATATTATACAATTGTTTTCGCATGAGTGGGTGTTTTAGTTGGCCGAATGCGATATTACAACATAACACATAGGGGTGTCTTGCAAAGAACTCTTATTATCACGATAACAAAAATTGTTTGCATGTTGATATGGAAATTAGAACTTAAATAAGGCCAACAGACGTAATACAATAATTTTATAATCGTGCATCTATACATGTTTGTATTATCGGATAGAAGCATCAAGGTGGAATTATTTTAATTAAAGATGCTAATTTTTCAGAGTATTTGGTTTTTAACATTACTTGCCTAATCCTTTGCATACATCAAAATAAATTATGTACAGAATAATTAATTAATAATACAATATTACAATATTTTCACATACCAATATGAATATTTAGAGAGTTTTGTAACGTGCACATACTTGTGCTCAAAGTTCGTTGGTCGGTCTCGAATCATAATATTATAATTCAGTTATGTACACGTGGAAGTAAATTGGAGCTGTCGTAATAGCTTAAAACTGGCGCAAACTAATATTTTAATTATGCAATAACTAGATGTAATTTGAATATATTTTTAAGACTTCCTGGTTGCCTTACCTGAGAACGAGATGATAGTGTTCACTTGCACCGGTTGCACGGGTTCTCCGTCGGTTGCGATCACAGTTAGGTTATGGCCTTCGAAGGTCACCTGCGCCGGACACACAGACGCGAAAGCGTTGATCATTCTGAACCTGTATCTTCTGCCGGCCGTGATCGTAAACGTTTCGAGCGGGGTGTTTGTCATAAAACCGGTGTTAGGATCTCTGAACTGCCCCTTTCCGTTGATCAACACCGACTCCGGATCTTGACCGGTGTTGACGGCGAGACGGCCCGGGTATCTCTCAGCAGCGTCTTCGTGCAGCCAGTCGCTGATCAACATGACGTGGGTGGTCAGATCGTAGTCGTACAGGTGGCTGTTGGGATCCTTGGATGGCGGTTGACGGACGACGATGCTGCCGTACAAACCGTCGAGTTTTTGAAGGCCGGTGTGGGCGTGCCAGAAATGAGTACCTGCGTTGCCTTGCCATTGGTACCTGAAGTCGAGAAGAGAACGGGTTCCAATAAATTTATTTTTATTAATATCTATAGTCCAGTTCCAATAAGACTTCATTACTGGATAAAGAGTATTTTGCTAATCCAGACCGTACTTGTGTGCCAAACATCCAAATCTATAACGCATGATTGATTAACAAAAACACACAGTCACAACTCCCAAGCATCAAACTTTCACGTTAATAGGAAACTTTTCTAATTACTTCCCTTCATTATCTGCATGCACGTAATATTTACCTGAATGTGTTTCCTTGTTGAATCGGACACTGTGTCACGAACGGCACACCATCGTAGTACTGGGATCCTCTCTGCCAGATTCCGTGCCAATGGATGGTCACTTCCATACCCTCCATGTGGTTCTCAACGTCGATAACTACTTTATCGTTTTCGCAGACTTGGATGGAAGGTCCAGGAAGCATTCTATTGGCTGTGAGGATACCTCTCTCAACTCCATCAGCGAGCACACATTGGCAGTGAGACCACACTACGTTGGTAGCATTTGGAGTACATACTTGGCATGCCCTGTAACAACGTGGTAGTTTATAGCAAACGCTATGACATAATCACTAAAATACTACGTTATTTCCTTATCAATGTCTTTTGATTACACGGTTTCTTCAATCAATGTCTTTGAAATAGCGTTGTTTGCATAAGTTCTGTCGTCACCTATCAATTACGTGCCCGAATGGTATTTGGTTCAATGTGTACTCAGACACGGCATTGAAACTAATGTAGTCCGTGTGAAACACAGCGTAAAATGTGCGAAATGGAAAAGTCGGTCGTCAGGTTGTTTTAGCCACGACTGTGCGTGAGCATCTAAAAATGCCGTTGATTACATCTGAGGATCGTAGCTGCGATGGTGCGGTGATTACGCGGATTTGTGAAGTAAGTCGTTACGAAACAATTTTGATCTATGTTTAAGATACTGTGATAAAAATTATGGGTATTGTTAACGCGAACGGTTAATCTAAGATCAATTACATTGCACCGTATTGAATGGACTTCCGAAAGAGAATTGATATTATTATTAATTTGCGGTTCGCAAACACTATTATTGTGGCGAAATGAAAACACAATAGACCAAAGTCAACTCTAATTTACTAGTTGTTGAAGAGACGTCCGCTGAGGGAAAACTGCGTAATCGCTGGTTATAAAAAGATTGTTTCAAGACCTCGTTAGCAAGGGTTTACCGGGAAACACGCCTGACTGCGATTTTATTTAACTTAATCGCTTTATTATTTTCAAAATTCAAGGTTACTACCAAGGACTTTAATGCTGTTTCCAGCGATTCCCAATATTAAATATTCTAATGATTAGAAGTGTCACTTACGCTCCTAAAACAGTGTACAACTCCAACGTAAAGTGGTAGTAGCAGATTCTTGGTGGCTCGTTCTCCCTGCAAGCTCTGGCGCATTCATCGGGAGCAGACAGAGACGGGTTTCTCCTCAGCTCAGCAGTGGCGCTGCTTGTGAAGTCAAGATGTTTCAAAGATAATTTTCCATTCGCACTTCTTGCGAGGGATGGCAGCGGGTTGTTCCTGACGCCTCCGCTCAGCGGACCGCTGCCGCTGTTGCCGAAGGGATTTGACGAGGGTCCGATTGTACTCCCGATTCCTCCAAACGAGGAGCCGAATGGATCATCTGCGCTAGGATGGGTCTGCACCAGTCCGTGAGTTGAAGCGAATGAATTGGAACTCTCTCGGAACGGCGTCGCTGTACCGGCTGACCACCATGATGCTGATGTTGATTGATCATCGGGCGTGTTGATTGCTTCTGTAAAAGAGAAGACTAACATTCAAAATCTGATACGAATGCCAGGTTTTTTCGCGAAATTATTTGTTAAGTATATATATTACTAGCTGACCCGCGCAACTTCGTCTGCGTATGAGAGAGTGGGTTGAAAGAGTGAGTCGTAGGCACCTATAGCACAATAATTCTAAAAAGGTAATGATATGTTTTGCTAAACTTCGAGAGATAGTACGTGACTTCGGTGCGGTTCCGTCAATCACCCCGTCTGTCACCCCGCCTGTCACCTCGTCTGTCACCCCGTCTGTCAACCCGTCTGTCACCCGTCTGTCACCCGTCTGTCACCCCGCATGTCACCCAGCCTGTCACCCGTCTGTCACCCCGTCTGTAACCCGTCTGTCACCCCGTCAGTCACCCCATCAGTCACCCTGCCTGCCACCACATCTGTCACCCCGTCTGTCACCCTGTCTGTCACCCCGTTTGTCACCCCGTCTGTAACCCGTCTATCACCCCGTCAGTCACCCCATCAGTCACCCTGTCTGTCACCCCGTCTGTCACCCCGTATGTTACCCCGTCTGTGACCCCGTCTGTCACCGCGTCTGTCTTCCCGTCTGTCACCCCGTCTGTAATCCGTCTGTCACATCGGCTGACACCCCATCACTCACCCTGTCTGTCACCCTGCCTGTCACCCTGTCTGTCACCCTGCCTGTCACCCCGCCTGACACCCTTCTGTCACCCCATCAGTCACCCTGTCTGTCACCCTGCCTGCCATCCCGTCTGTCACCCTGTCTGTCACCCCGTCTGTCGCCCCGTCTGTCACCCCGCCTGTCACCCATCTGTCACCCCGTCTGTCACCCCGTCTGTCACCCGTCTGTCACCCCGTCTGTCAACCCGTCTGTTACCAGTCTGTCACCCCGCCTGTCACCCGTCTGTCACCCCGTCGGTCACCCCGCCTGTCACCCAGCCTGTCACCCATCTGTCACCCCGGCTGTCACCCGTCTGTCACCCCGCATGTCACCCGTCTGTCACCCCGTCTGTAACCCGTCTGTCACCCCGTCAGTCACCCCATCAGTCACCCCGTCAGGTATCCCTTAGTCACCCCATCATTCAACCCGTCGGTCAACACTAAAAGAATTTTTCAATTCGAACCAGTAGTTTCTGAGATACCAACTTCCCCGGCTTTAAACATTTTTCATTTCTGCTCCGCTCCTATTGGTCATAGCGTCAAAAAGAATTTTTCAAATCGAACCAGTAGATACTAACGACACTCAATTGTTTTACCTTCCCGGAACCTCTCCACTAATAATTGAACTTTATGGTATGGTATTAAAGTTCAAATTGACTTTTAAGTATTATTACGAATCGATTGTATGGGAGTACAGAAAAGTGTTGTTTTTAGACTTTTTCAGACAATTTTTCATTTTTTTCTCTCCGTAAGAACCATCCTCGTACTTCGAGGAATATTCTAAAAAAAGAATTAGCGAAATCGGTCCAGCCGTTCACGCGTGATGCGATGACAACGGAAAACGGGTTTCATTTTTATATATATAGATAGATTGGTCTTTGACGTCTTTATGCCGACTAATATGAAATGAGATTTGAAGTTTGCTACTATATATACATATATATATCTAGATTGATCCATTTAATGTTTGTATCTCTCAATTACACACCAGGATATTGAAAATCTTAGGCGTATAAAAATCATAATAATTACTATGGCCGTAATGTCTATTGACTTATTGAGTCATGGCGCTATAGTTATCAAAGTTGTACTGGACTAGTGAGTCATGAGGATTAAAAATTTAAATTATATAACTTAATCCTTATCTAAACCTTTAAACAATACTCCATGGACGTGTCGTAATAATATATCCGCTTCTGTTATTAAAGTCTACTTCAATGTTGTGGTATATAAATCGTGATTCTCCAATAAAGATATGTACTACAGATACATTGCCTGTACATAAAAACGCTTTTGCTTCATACTCAATACCACCGTGGGATAATTTGTGATTGTATAGTCACATTGCAGGTGGCTAAGCGGTTGTGGTTACATTAATTTCTAATACTTGGTGACATGAAGCCAATTCTGTACACAGGTTTAAAAGCAGTATTCAATATTCTCGACTGCGATATTAGCATTAGATTTATATCCGCAGACCACGGCTTTTTTATTCTCGAAAAATACTAGTTGGAAATGTAGTTATAACTATTGAATGGGTCGACTCGATGGATTTCATAACATTTACTTTTTCTTTACGTATCATTGTGGCTATGGATGGTAGATATCAAGTCAAGTCAGTAGAGCCAAGTCAATATCAGTCGGCACCAAAAAAAGTGATTCGATTGATGAAAATGAAAATTACATTCTAATGTAAGGAATTTGTGGTCGCTAGAATTTTACCGACCTTAAATATAATAATCGTTAAGTTAAAATAACTGATTACGAAATCCATATTAACTCTCTGTAAATAGAAATGAGAAATTCTTGCTGTGGCACATTATAGACCTGTATAAGAAGCCTATCTTAAATTATCTCTTGAATTGGAATAATATTGTCTAGTAGCTTAACCACCTGTGGAGTGGAAGCTCACTAATTTTCCTCCGGTAGCCGCGTAATATATTCACTTGATTAGTTTATTAGATAAACTCGTATCTCGACAGGTGCGTTGATACAAATTCCTTGTAAGTAAATATTGCATTACTATGAATACAGTTGGGTGCTGTCATGAACATTTAAGGCTCGGTCCTCATATTATCCATTGGTTAATCTGTGGCTCAATGAAGATTAGAGTTTCGCTATAGCTTCTATTATATGAGATTCATTCATCTGATTTTAATAACTAATTGAATTAATTTACTGTCTGTTGATGATTATAAGTAATTATATTATGTCTTTTCTTTCCAGCTGCGATTATATCATTTCAATGTAGGGTTGCCGTAACAAGCTTTTTAAGCATGTTGCTGGAATTTGGTTTTTGGTCCTTGCTGCCTATTTTACTTTTGGAGGATAAAAGCATAACCTTAACCACATATAATTAGTGGTGTTAATTCTGCTTCTATGTGTTAGTTGATTTCACATAAGTATAGAAATTCCAATCCTGGGCTACTTTTGTTGCTTTTTGTAATTTAAATATCAACACTCTTAATTGCTCCACTTTGAGTTTCAAACCCAGAACACTGTTTCTTAGTCAATGTACGCTGTCATTAGATCAATGATTTCACAATGTTTATTTATCTGTATCAGGTTAAGATTGTTTCAAATGCGGCTTGTACACGAATCCTAAATTTTCGCAACACGCTCAACAGGGACTCCGGTTTACGTCCTTAAATTAAAGGACTTTTACTTCCTCGTTCGGAATCTGTTACATTTTAACGTAACTCTAATTGAACATTATGCAGTAAGATACAATCGTAGTTTCAACACTATTATCTGTTTTCTTACCCAACGATTTATTAAACTCTAAAATTGACTGTCATTGGTATATTTTTTTGTGGTGTTAGGCTAGTTTGCGATTGGGCCTTGAACAAAGCGCACTTTTATTTCCTAGTTACTAAATTTTGTTATAGTTCGACACCAGGCAACAGCAATTCGTTACGCTGACGATGTATAATAGATTTAATGGCGTCACGGCTTAATAACAAGGGTTTATCTATTATTATGACTGTTATTGGTAATTCTTTTCATCTCTTGCCAAAACTAGATGTTACGAATCTTGATCTTGCGGTGCTCCAGTGACTTTTGTATTTGGTATACTAATTTATATTTCTGAACATCATTGTTATAATTTTTGATTCTTCCAAAAAATGACGTCACGTAGCTGGCTGGTTTTCTGCAACATGCTTAAAGTGTGTTCTGTGGATTTTAAGTTCGAGTGCTACAAGAGCTTGAGTGGCAAAGGCATGGTGTAAATAATACTGCCATCAGCTGGAGTGTAGATACCATGATCATATAAAAAAAACTGAAGCGGAAAATATTTAATAATGTTCTCGATTAAATCTATCACAAGAAACAGCCATTACCGACGTAATGCTTTCGTCGCTAATACTACTTGTGGTTGGAAGTTGTAAATAATAGCAAAGCTGTATTTAACCACTCGGAAAATGTAAACTACTTCAATTTTATTTAATGCCGTTACTTTATACAAAAGCCAGTCATTAGCTGCATAAATATACTGCCGCTAAACTTTGTTACCGCCCTGGCCCTTAGGGCTATCTGGTTTGTATTTATTGAGATACGACTCTATAAATCGTATCAAATCACACGGTAAGAATTAGGGTTTAGATAGACGGATTGGGTACCGTTTACGATAGTGCAGACTAATGTTACTTGTCAATTATGTAAGGACTGAGTGGTAGAGAAACGCTGTAGACAGTAACGTCTACAGCACAAATGGGCCGGCTCGACCGATTTGATACCACTGTCTCACAGAAAACCGACGTAAAGTTGCAGCTTGCTGTCGCGTTTCGTTCGGTGAGTGAGATTTCGTTGACCTATTTCCCCCCTCCCTTTCCCAATCCCTTTTCTCTCTCTTTCCATTCCCTCCTTTTATGTTGGCGACGCACCCATGATTCTTTTTGTGTCTTGGGTGTCTATGGCTTGTTTGCCAGTCTCTGCTATTAAATGTATGTATGTATGTCGACTCAAAAGGGAGTATTTTTGATGATTGTTATTATTTGAATTACTCATAAGTTATTGGTTTAAACATAGAGAGCAAGATTGTGGTTACTATGACCTACCAGTCTCCCCTGCCCTAATCCCACCTCAATTAGGACCAGCCAAACATCTTTTCATGCATGTTGCAGAAAGTATTTGGATTACATAATCTCTGGCTATCTATCATTAAGTGCCTTTTGTAGGAGCACAATTTAATCGGTACTGGATACGATATTTTACACATAGAGAAAGACAGGCAGGCAGCGTGTCGCAAAAAAAATTTTCTGTAACGTGCTTGAAAAACTGGGTTACGCCGACGAGTGGAAGAAAAAGAAACAAAAGCACTGTACTCAGTGTGTCTCAAACCTTAGTTGGCACGATCGTCACGCGCGTTTTGCTGTGATTATAATAGGCTGTAGATTGTCTTCCTGACGCGTTTACAAACATGTTTTGCTGTAAGTGTTGTTTGTAATTACTTACTGTGATGAGAGTCTCGTGCATGAGTATATCGATGTAATGATATCGTTTATTTCAACTTACATAATATCGTGTGTTGTATGGGATCAATAAATCTTGAATAATACTGGTTTCTTTACTGTAGCCCGAGCACGAAAAACTAATGTAAATGTAAATGTATTCGGGTTCGCTGCGCACTGATGACGTTTGGTTAATATTTTTAATATTTCATACAAATTTCATAGACGCGCATCGAGTTCGAATACATTTACGGTTGTCAGAAATTTTCCTGCTCAGGCCGCTGATCATAGTTTTACTTGAATATATCTTGTAACTTGGATTATAAATCTTCAAAAATTACTTATCAGTGTCTCATAATTATCCTTTTTGAATTATTTGCTTTTTACAGGATTAAACCTTTTTGATAGTTCATAATTTAGTCTTCTTTCTTTCTTTCTGCCTGGCGTTATCCCGGCTTAATGCCAGGGTCCGCTTTTCTACTTAAACGCTTCCACTTCGCCCGTATTAATAATTTCATAATTTATTATGTTATATATATTACAAAATTATCTTTTTTTGGAATACGCCATCATGTTCGATGTAGAGCACTAAATATTTTGTCTATAGCAAGTGATTCGATCAAACTCCTACTAATGTTGGCATTATCGATTTGACATTCAAAACGTGCGCGAGAAATCGTTGTATTCAATTAGGCGATTTTCAATTCGTCGCGATTGTAATTTTATGCCAAGTTTCATTTTGATCTAATCCACGGTTCACGCGTTCATTTTTCACTTTGCAAATTAGAAGAAACTTATATGCGCTAAAGGTGGTAATTTGATTCATAAGAGAGAAGATTGATTCTACATAACGCACGTGAAAACGAAAGTGACTTAATCCAAAATGTTGGATACTTAAGTTAAATACATATCTATAATGTAACAGACTCAAAAACCATGCTTCACTACCAAAACTTCAAAAAACAGAGTTATTCATTCTAAATAATGTCCCAGACAGTCTTTAACTGCGGCCGCTGGTCTAAGACTGACATATTTTGTTTTTTTTTAAAGCACAGAATGGCAAACGAGCATGGGAATAGAAGGGGAGGGAAAAAGGATTGGGTAAGGTAGGAGGGAGAATGTGCCACCAGAAATCTCACTCACTGAACGAAGCGCGACAGCAAATTGCCACTTTACTCCGGTTTTCTGTGAGACAGTGGTATCGAATCGGTCGAGCCGGCCCATTCGTGCTGTAGACGTTACTGTCTACAGCGTGGCTCTACCACTCAAAGCCCACTTGTATAAGTCACTTTCGTTCTCATTGTGCGTAAAGTGTTAGTTGCAAATTACAATTTAATTAATATAGCCAATATACCTACATAAATAACATTTCAATTCTATTTATGGTTACTAACGAGTTACAATTTAAACTTAGCAACGATTTTTCATTGAAACTGTTATCCTAATAATTTTACTTTGACAGTAGCCTACTTATTTTTTCTCAGTAGGCCAAAATCAACATATAAATGGGAGGAAGTAATAGCGGTAATTGTTTTTGTTTGACACTTTAAAACCATTACGCATTACCCGAAGGCCATTAATGAACTATTAATTAGCTAGGACTAAATGTAAATTGAAAGGTTCCGCTTAAAGCCAGTATTACATACTTACACGTACAAATAGATTTGATTCGGCCTTCCGTCTATTGGGACATTTTTTATATCATACCGGACACTGAATAATATTATATAAAAACTGCGTAATTTTGTTCTTTACTGAATGGAGTATCAGTTAAGATCCAGAGCTAGCAACAAAGAATAGAGATCACACAAGAGGAAAACGAAATCTAATAGTGTTTTTAACCGACTCCAAAAAAGACGGAGGTTCTCAAATCATCTGTAGGGATATATTTTAACATAACGTAAGCTCACACCTGTATCCCCGAAAGGGTAGGTGAGAGGGGTAGGGGCAGAGGTGTACTAGCGAACTAGAACACCCCCATTTCGCCAAGCTTCCGTCCCAGATGTGATAGGAGTCGAGCCCATCGCCATGTCGGGCACAAATTCCAGACTCCGGGCTGATATGGAAAAATCCAATATCACTTTGCCCGACCCGGGGATCGAACCCGAGACCTCAGGACGGTAGTCGTACCGAAATACAATCACGCCACCGAGGCAATTTGTATATATTTTATTTTATATATTTTCACCGATAACTGCGTAGATCTAGAGGTATTTGATTAAATTGAATGATTTTTTGTTTGAAAGGGTATTCAGAGTTGTTCTTATGTACATTTGGAAAACTAAACAAAAGTTTAACAACATTTAATAACCAAAAGCCAAAAATAATTTCTCTATGGACTTGTCGGAGCCAATACAGATCAAATGAAAAGGCACCGTCTATAAAGATAAATTATTTTCCACTCTTTGAAGTTGAATTGTAAGATAAACGTTTGACTTAGTAGTAAAATTTAAATGAATTTGAAATACTTTAATTTTAATATCACCTTGGTTTAATTAGGTTTATGATTCAAAGATAGTATCTATTATGAATAGATTAATTATTTAAAAAAAAAATATTTTCGTTTGAAGTTTCAAGTAAGTAATAAATAAATACACCCAACAGTCACATACATAGTCCTGACCCCACTCTAAGATCGAGTCTTGTGTCGTGGGTATAAGGAACTACGAGAGACTTTCGGTCTCACAACACCCAGACCCGAAACAAATATTTGTGGGCCACGCAGACATTTGTCTCGGTGCGAGAATCGAACCCGCGATCTCACGTTTCACAACCGGATACTCGCCCGCTGCGCCACAGAAGCTGGCAAGTCAATGATGGTGAATGTCAATAAAGTTAGTATTGAGTTCAGAATGTGACACAAACTTTTTGTTATATAAAATTCTGCTGACTATGGTTTTTATGAGAATCCGGAACTTAAATTGCATTAAAGTATCCGAATACTTTTTATAGTACCTACTAACGACATTCAAACTAATAATTTTGTTTCTGCGAACTCATCAAGGAAACACAAAATAAAATGTTTTTTGAAATGATTAAATCAACGAAATTTAAATAAAACAAAAAATTGTGCAAACGTGTTTTGTTTTCATGACTTCTAACGTTTATCCGTTTAATTTGTTTGTAATTAGGTGACTTAATCGAGATTTTGTTGTATATTGCGACATTTTCATTGGACTAAATCGATTTTACTTGTCTGAGAGCAGACAATCGGGAGCGCTGAGGCGGAAAACAGTGAAAGTAAGTCTGCGTCCGCTTTAAAATCATAGTGGACACTGGACTCACTCTGCTCCGTAATTACTAGAGATGACACAAAGGCTTTGTAAAAGTGTGAACGATCTTTCCACCGATACCATTGTATCGATAATTTTATAAACCGGTAAAAAATAAGCACAAAAAGTTAAAAAACCGAATTATATCATACCTTTGCTTTTTGTAGTTATAAAAAAGTCTATATATTTCACATTGGCGTGGACGTTTATTTTTATCTTTTCCATTATACTAAACTAGTGCAGTATTATTCTATAGAATTGTATGAGACAAACAACGAATTGAAAGTAAAAATTTAATTGATTCTTTGGAAGCGTTACGTAAAAGCGGCACATAAAATACATGGTACAGTATAATTAGAATTTTGTTTTTTTTTTTTTTTTGAACATGCGCGCTTTCTATTAAACCATTAGCTCTGATGAGAGTACTATGTATACCATTAAGGTTATAAATACCAATTTTGACATGATTAACGTTGCCTAAGTTGTTATCAACATGATTATGTTAGTGCTTGTAAAACCGGTATTATTTATTAACGATTCATTTTGCATTCCGTCAGGCACATCACTAGCAATGACATGTCCGTAATGCGATACATGTGTAGTGTACCATGTCGTTACGGTCATTGGCGACATTAAACGGGTTCCGTATCGATTTCAAACAAATCAACACATTTGGACGGCGTGTGACCATTGTCATGTTATGTAATGGAAACGGGTTGTATGAATTAATACCGATTTGGTTTACTTATGTCTGTTTAATTGGTTATGTTATGTTATGTTATTTATTTATCTTTTTATTCAAAAATTTATTCAATTGGAAGGGTTTAATTAGTCTTCTACGTTGAATTATAAAGAGCATTTTGGAAATGAATTGGTATACTAAAAGTTGCCTCGGTGGCTGAGATTTATTTCGCTCTGAGGTTGTGGGGTTCGGTCGCCACGTTGGGGAACGTGATATTCATTTTTTTTCAATTCGGTATCAATCCGGAGTTTGGAATTTGTGCCCGATATGGCGACAGGCTCGCCCGCTATCACATTTGGGACGAAATTAAGCTCGGCTTCTATGTGGGCGTTCTAGTTGGGTAGTGCATCTCTATAAATCCATAATAACATAAGCTCTAAGTCTAGCTTGATTGGTAGAGCCACGATGTAGACAGTAACGTCTACATCACGAATGGGCCGGCTCGACCGGTTTGATACCACTGTTTCACAGAAAACCGACGTAAAGTAGCAGCTTGCTGCCGCGTTTCGTTTGGTGACTGAAATTTCCAGAGGCCCATTTCCCCTCTCTCTTTCCCAATCTCTGTTCTCCTCCCTTCCATACCCTCCTTTTAGGTTGGCAACGTAGTACTGTAACAGTATTACGGCAGGTTGAGTATTTATTCAACATTTAGCTATTAATACATTAATTAGATCGACTGGCGAAAAGCCTGTCTCAACAGTATTATCACGCAAGCTACTGGGTATAAATAATGCATGTGAATGTTTTAATCTCAAAACGTGTCAAATGGATGTATTTTATGTGCAATTTTTGCATACAAATGTGTGTATCGTTTTCATTCAAGATTTATGAGAATTCAGTGATGAGATGTGATATGATAAGTACATAAACATGTCTTTTACATACTCGTAAGTCTTGATTAAATCTTGATATAATGTTTCTATGACGCTGTATTGCATCACTATTTTTATTTGCAAAACAAATATTTTTTATGTGAACATAATTTGGGTCAGACCGATCTGTCTGTTATTGGCGACTGTACAGTTGTTCGTACACATACAAGAGTTTGGACTTTTTTATTTTGGTTAATTAATTTGTATATTAGAAAATGATTGATGATTATATTAGAAATTGACTGCCTCGGTGGCGTAGTTATACTTCGGTATGACTACCGTCCTGAAGTCTCGGGTTCGATGCCCGGGTTGGGCAAAGTGATATTGGATTTTTCCATATCAGCTCGGAGTCTGGAATTTGTGCCCGATATGGCGATAGGCTCGCCCCCTATCACATCTGGGACGGAACTAAGCTCGGCCTAATGTGGGTGTACTAGTTGGCTAGTACGCCTCTGCCTACCTCTTCGGGGATATAGGCGTGAGCTTATGATTATGCTATATTTAATATTTTAATAAAGCATATTTCGTGCATATATTCTATACACAAGGCTTTGATGTTTCTGATGTTTTAGTATATCTTTATCAAACCTCGACTCGGTGGCTGTATTGCGTACGCGGTACAATTACCAACCTGAGGTCTCAGGTTCGGACCCCAGATCGGGAAAAGTATTATTGGGTTTTTGCCCTCAGTATAATCTCGAAGTATGGGATTTATGCACTATAATAGCCTCGTTGCCCATCACATCGGGATTCAAATGCGTTACACATCTATGTATTTGTTAGTTGTGTTTGACCATTACGGAACTGCGGCCTGGGCAGGAAAATTTCTGACAATCGTAAATGTATTCGAACTCGATGCGCGTCTGTGAAATTTGTATGAAATATTAACCAAACGTCATCAGTGCGCAGCGAAATCGAATACATTTACATTCTACTGATGTATACTTTCGTGCTCGGGCTACTGAGGTAGTTAAAATTGATTCGATATTAATAACTTAGCTATGTGTTAAATAAAATTGGTGTACTAATGTTGTTATTGTTTTAGCATCCAATCTATTTCCTAGTTTTAAATAATATATTTCGATACACGTTCGATCATATCTCTGAATATATGACTTGTGCAACTTCCTAGTACTTTGTAATAATGTTTTAGTGCAGTCGTTCAGTTGTTCTTAATTGACTATGTAGTATTATAGTTATCTTTTATGGAAGCATTCTGGTTAGCACCTATTGATTTCGAAGTGTAGTTATGATTAAACTTGTACTACGTTCAAAATATAAATTTAATTCTGTGTCGAGTAATATTATGAAATCCATACGTAGTTTTCTCTACAACTAAAATATAGTGATAATAATTTACAATTAATTTTCTCACGTAACTCGTAATAAATATTTGTTAATACACGTAACAATAAACACGTTGTTGTCACTTTAACACATTCGTGATGAGACGTAAATTCGAACCATGGGTAGGGCTGTAATCTATACCTACTATCATAAATGCGAAAGTTGGGTGGATACCGATTACTCAACCATGCCAGAATAGCTGAAGGAATATTTTTTATTTTTTCTGACAAACGAGCAGGTCGGTCACCTGATGGTAAGTGATCTCACTGCCCATAAACACCCAAGAAACAAAAGAATCGTAAGTGCGTTGTCGACCTAAAAGGAAGGGAATAGGGATTGAGATTTCCCAAATGGAGGGAGAGAATTGTGGCACCGGACATCTCACTCACCGAACGAAACACAGCAGTGAACTGCCACTTTACGTCGGTTTTCTATGATACAATGGTATGAAACCGGTCGAGCCGGCCCATTCGTGATGTAGACGTAATTGTCTACATTTTGTCTCTACCACTCAATCTGGATGAAAATTTGGTAGATATAGTCAGGAATAGGACATAGGCTTTTTACCCCGGAAAAATGTACTGCGGTATAGATTTCTTAATAAATTTCCACGCGAACCAAGTCGCGGGCAATAGCTAGTATTACATAACAATCTCTAGTTTTACGCACATTACTAGTAATAGAATCTGTGTATAGTCATTGAATGGAGAAAGTTATTTCCAATAACATTTTAAAATGACTTTTGCGTTTAATTATTTGTATGGTCTATTATCAGGTATAATGAGATACATTGTGGGCAACTGCAAAAAGTTTGAGGTTTCAATGATAGATAGATTGGTGCATTTTCTAGCTCGCGTGACCTAATAATGACTTTTATTTTTATGGACTGTAAGAGAGAGTTTCGTTTGTACTTCTTTTCTCTTGAGTGCAGTGATAAACGACGCGAGGTAGTAGACCATGCAATTGAGCCATAAAATTTCAGCGATCTCGGTAATCTGTATTCCGGATTTTACGGACAGACATTTTATCACGCTCATTCGGAGGGCAAAATGCAATGGCCAATGCAGCGGCCCGAGGTCATTTTTCTGACAATAAAATTTGGTTAATATTTCATACAAGTTAGTTGTGCGCCTCTGCCTACCTCTGGATACTGGCGTGAGCTAATGTTTATGTTTTAAATTTGATAGACGCGCATCGAGCTCGAATATTGAGTGGTAGAGCCATGCTGTAGATAGTAACGTCTACAGCACGAATGGGCCGGCTCGACCGGTTTGATGCCACTGTCTCACAGAAAACCGACGTAAAGTGGCAGTTTGATGTCGCGTTTCGTTCGGTGAGTGATATTTCCAGTGGCCCATTTTCCTTTCATTCCCTCCCCTTCCATTTCCTCCTTTTAGGTTGGCAACGCACTCATGATTCTTTTTGTGTCTTGGGTGTCTATAGGCGGTGGAGATCACTTACCATCAGGTGACCCATCTGCTCGTTTCCCAGTCTCTACTATAAAAAAAGAATACATTTACGATTGTCAGAAATTTTCCAGCCCGGACCGCAGTTGTCATGTCAGTTTTCTGTGACAATTGTTAAAAAATTCACTCTTGCGGAGGAACAATGGTTGTTAAGATGGTGGTACACGGCTGCTCCACAACAGCACCAATCTTCTTGTCGGCGACCATAGATCTTGTAATCCCTCTACATTTTTGGTGGTTGGTAGAGTTACGTGTATTGTTATGAAGAAACGTGTTGCCGTCTTGGTAGTAACAGACTAGCGAGTAAGGGATCTGTCTATAAATAACACCCAACAATCACATACATAGTCCTGACCCCACACTAAGATCGAGTCTTGTGTCGTGGGAATCATGAATTACGAGAGATTTTCGGTCTCACAACACCCAGACCCGAAACAAATATCTATGGGCCACACAAATATTTGTCTCGGTGTGGGGATCGAACCTCTCGCTTCACAGCCGGCTGCTTACCTGCTGCGCCACGGAGGCTTGTGCAAATACATGTTCCTTCTACCTGACATTGGATCGACCCTGATAGACAATGGTACTACGACTGAGCCAACCCATTCATGTAGACAATACCGCGTACAGCATGGCTCTATAGAACATCTATACGTCATACCACCTGCGTGTTGTTAACTATTAGCCCCTCATAACATATGCAAAAACCCAGACAATTCTTACTGTTTAATTAAATTACAAAAGCATCGTCAATTTACGAAACCAGAAACTATTATCTACGCTTTATTAATATTCTACTCGGTTTATAGTGAATAAAAGATCTGTAATAGCTGTGCGCACGCGCATCTGATAGATATCAACAAATCACTTTCACCGTACTAGTCGTGTTCTTGTTTTATTTGCGTAAAGGATTGGCTATTGTCTTCTTACTTTAAAAATAAAAGATAAGTATTGATAAAAGTAGAATTGCCTACAAGTATTGTGTTAGGAAAATACGTCTTATCTTTGATTTGGTGTTTCTATTATAGAGTTTATTTCTTGTTGCCTCTCTTTGGTGTAATTATGGCAGTCTAATATATAGTATGTGGACCCGAGGATACACGGTTTGAATACCAGGTCAGGCAAAGCGTAACCCAGTATGGACTCCTCAGGGGTTGACATCAATATTAGCAGCCGGTCATAAAAATAAAGTAGAATTCTTTCTGCAATGTCTACACTTGAAAAAATGTGTTGCGTCGACCTCACGTTGGGGTGGGATCAGGACAGGTGGAAGAAAAATAACAAAAAATAATAATGTAGAATATAATTGTGCCATCTCAAAAAATTACTATTGATCACTGCATACAAGTGTTGTATTATTATAAAAATATTTAGTATCAACGAATCTACAAAATTAAAACCGCAGTGCCTGCGGCGAACTCTGACCTCGCACATGCTTGTCAGATCTTGTCTCAAGTGATACCTATATTATAAAATAGCATTCAATGTTCACGAATAGTCTTTATATAATCTATACTCTATGCGTGATATGGATAGGTATTTTTTGCATCTACTGATTGATTCATCAACGCCCGAAACACTGATGAGAAAGTTGAAATGTTGACAGCCTATAAATATGTCTATTTCTACTGTGAAGCAGCACTGTGCAGGCAATTTTGTGTTCTAGTTTTAAAGACATTGTGAGTTGTGACTAGTGCAACTATTAGACATTATGGGCCTCCCTTATAAAAACATTTTAGCTGAGCAAATGGCTAGAATAGTCCTTTTTATCTTCAAAGAATGTGACACAAGGAAAACAGTGACAGATTCTTAACCATTTGCTCAGCCAAAATGTCTTTATGAGTAAGGTCCTGAGAGACTAACTTAAATTCAGGAAACATGAATTTTATATTTTTTCTTAATTCAACAAAAAGTGGGTAAAAGTTTGTACGTAACATTTTATCATTCTTAGGACTGACCTATTTTCAAATTACTTCTCATGTTAAAAACTATAGGACCTACCTATGTAAGAAATCGTGTTATGATCAACTAAATAGATTTCCTTAGTTTAACAAAATAGTACATTATGTTTACATATGAAGTATCCTTGAATAACTACATATTGTTATAATCACAAGTTTAAAAACTTAACTGACCTACTTTCAATTTACCAATAGTTACCAAATTTATGTGGGACCACCGTTGAAAGAAGCTCTATCGAACACAAAAAGAATTTTGAAGATCGGTCCACATTCGGCGGAGATATCGCGTAACATACATAAAAAAAAATACCGACGAATTGAGGACCTCCTCCTTTTTGGGAAGTCGACCGAAAACTGAACTCACCGACTTCCAATTTACCGATCGTGACCAAATTTATATGGGACTACCCTTGAAATAAGCTCTAATTTTCAAGATGGTCCACATTTGGCGGAGATATACGTTTTACCTAATATTTTATAATTTAATGTATACGTTGTATTCAATTGGCCTTGGCATTGGTCTGGGAATTACACGCACGCATGATTTTTATTTGCTGTTGGATTGGTTAATAAGAACAGTTGTTGGTTGTAAAGAGGCCTCTTTGGTCTATTGGCAGCATAATATGGGTTGTGACACGGAGTTCCTGAGTTCAAGTTTGCTCCAAATTATAGAACATAATTAATACTTTCTGTGGGTCCAAGCTTAGTTTGCATCAAAGATAGAGGGCCTATCAAGCAAGTTTCCATACAAAAAAATGATCTCAAACTTCAGTACCGCCATCAACCACTTATTACAATGCTAGGGCGATGATTACAATTTATACCCTAGAATGTTTTGTGAATGGTTAAGAATCACGTATAATATGTTTATTTATGTATATATGTTTTTTTTATATATGTTTATTCACTCAATATTATTACGCCGGCCGGCCTGGCGCGCATAGATTTCAAATAATCTGAGCGACTTATGTCCACTAGGTCATAACTTTTGGATCACAAGTATTGTGCTGTTGCCCCTACTGTTGAATGTCTTTGGTTTGCACCTATCCTTATGCCACTAAATTTATGATTGGCGCAACCATTTTTTAAGCATGTTACAGAAATCAATTGGCTTCAGATTTTGCGACCTTTCACCTGACGTCATTCCTTTGAGCGAATATTTGGAAGAATTGGGGTCCAAGGACGCAACAAAATGCTTTCTCTAATATTGGCGCTTATGCAACCTACATGCGATTTACACCACTTTTCAAAAAGGAGAAGGTCCTCAATTCGTCTGTATTTTTTTATGTATGTTACGCGATATCTCTGCCAAATGTGGACCGATTTTCAAAATTATTTTTGTATTCGATAGAGCTTATTTCAAGGGTGGTCCCATATATTTGGTCACGATCGGATTTGAAGTAGGTCTGTTAAGTTTTTAAACTTGTGATTATTATGAAACAAAAACCTCGCACCATCGCTCATTAAACCAAGTTTCCACTGACATGGAAAAATAACTTCGCAATTGATTAATTTATCAAGTTATTTGGCGTTACGAACTATAAATGGATATTTCGGTCTATTGAAAATACTAGCTTGCAAACTGGTAATAGAAATTTAACCTGTATTACACGTAATAAGGGTTTCCAAGAATCGTTCGTAATGCAGTAGCGGTATTGCTGTGTTTAACTAAGGCCTCATTCGCACGATCGCTTTTTCAACGCGTGTTAAATAAGCGTTGACATGGAAATTTTGGCAACCTCCGTGGCGCAGCGGGCGAGTAGCCGACTGTGAAACGTGAGGTCGCGGGTTCGATTCCCGCACCGAGACAAATGCCTGTGTGGCCCACAGATATTTGTTTCAGGTCTGGGTGTTGTGAGAAAGAAAGTCTCTCGTAGTTTCTGATACCCACGATGTAGGTAACACCTAGTGTGGGGTCAGGACTATGTGGGTGACTGTTGGGTGTATTTATTTATTATTATTATTATTATATGAGTTCTAATTTAGTAATTCACACGCCGGCGATTTTAAAACGTGGCGTTTTCTTTTTGGGTTGTACGTATAAACCTTATTAGATACAAGCAAGAAAGACATTCAAGTACTCATAATAATATGAACAGACACGTTGCGACGCTTTTTTACCGCGCGTTGATAAAGCTCTCGTGCAAACGAGGGCTAATACGGTAAATGTGTTTCAGTAATTGCTATCATTATCAATTATAAGGCCGTGAAAATGTTTTAGTTTGATACTAATTGTCGACTACGGACGGTTGACGCATAATTCTGTTAGTTTAGTAGCATGAAAACGTTGCTTCTTGCTAAATAAAATTGTGTTATGAATTGGTTAGTATTTTTGATGCAAGTAAGTTATGACGTAATATTAGAATTATAATGCCACATGGTAGAAAAATAATTATGATTTTAGTAGTATAAATATTCGCCTCCTTGGTCTAGTGGCAGAATATATGGGCTGTGGACCGGGAGGTTCTGGGTTCGATTCCCAGATCGGGTAAAGCGATTTTTCAAAATTTGTTTACCCGGGCCTGGATCCATCAATGGGTGGTTGACGTCAGACAGGCAGCCGGTCGTAAAAACTAAGCCAAATCCTAACCCCACATTGAGCCCATTGAGGTTAAGTTTATATAGAATAGATTTAATGTAAGTATGTTACATACTCTAACCATTAAGTGAAATTAAATCGTAAGTGCATGTATATAATATAATATGTCAAATTTCTAGATTTCGTGAGCCATGGCGAATACGAAAGCTGCGTGAAGCAATGTGCATTATATTAATACCCTTACCGTTATACAGGATGTTTTATAAAGTTGGTATCAATAATAACTATGTTTAAAGAGGGGATGGTTAACAATTTAGCGGTAAAATTTAAAATTTCGATCTCCCTGTATATTATTGGTACTAATTTTATGAAACACCCTCTATATTACGTGTAGTTTTATATGTAAAGTTGGATGAAATATATGTATAGGACCTATTATATAATTGTTGCCATCTCATTTTATTGATGTATATTAAATACATTCTAGTTATATGTTTCATGCTTGCCATAAAGCGAGGTTTAATAATTTATTTATTTATTTATAATAATCACAAGTTTAAAAACTTAACAGACCGACTTCAAATCCGATCGTGACCAAATTTATATGGGACCACCCTTGAAATAAGCTCTATCGAACACAAAAAAAATGAAAATCGGTCCACATTTGGCGGAGATATCGCGTAATATACATAAAAAAACAGACAAATTGAGGACCTTCTCCTTTTTGGAAGTCGGTCTAAAACACTCAGTTTTAAATACAACAGCTTTCAAAATTCAAGAAGAGCCTTGTAAGTTCCACCATTAACATTTTGAGCAATTCGAATAATTAGCGCTTGAATAAAATTATGTTTCGGATGTTCTCTCACGATTTCACGGGTTCAATTAGTACTTACATAGGTATTTTTTGTTCATAAATGCTTTGAAAGCGTTCGTACTTTCCTAACTTCAATTTTACCTTAATCGTCAGATAAAAAGACAAATGAAATGGCGGAATAGGCTTTCGTCAATTTATTTGTCATTAAGTGCGTGCTCAGTTAAGTAGCGACTGATTTTTTGTACCATTGGCTGACCGTGGAATTGCATTGCATTTCTTTAAAGAGCAGGACAACTAGGAACACATAATCACAAGTTTAAAAACTTAACTGACCGACTTCCAATTTACCGATCGTGACACATCTGGGACGGAACTAAGCTCGGCGAAATGTGGGTGAACTAGTTGGCTAGTGCGCCTCTGCCTACCCCTTTGGGGATACAGGCGTGAACTTATGTTACGTAATCAATCTACTCTTTTAGATTTATGTCACCATAACGCATTATACCAATGATATGGTAATGTTTTATGGAAACAACAAGATTACGTAAGACGTAAGTGTATGGACTAGATCTTAACAGGATTGCTCTCTCTTCTTCTTGCTTAGTTCCCCCCCAAAGCGCTAAATAAGACGTTTTGTGGGGGATGCTCAAGACTGGGCAAACTCAAGACCGGGCGAAGTGGAAGTGGTTTGACTATGCAGCAATCAAATCTTAGTCAATAACATCCAATAATAATGTAAGTTCAATATAGTAACTGATGTTGCATGCGTTCAGTGACAATAAACATTTTCTTTCTTTCTTTCTATCTATCTATCTATCTATCTTTCTTTCTTTCTTTCTATCCCATGTCTTAGGGGTTTTATCGTCTGCAATGCAAGATGGCCGTCAGAATGCCAATGTGTAAAAATGTTTGCACTACATGATCTCGTTGCTTGCCTTGTAAAATGACAGGTCACATTCCATAGGTCTCAAGACGCTGAGTCATATTCTGGCAATTTTTAATCACAATTAGTTCTGCATACAATATTTTAATTGTACCGCCTAAAGCGCAGTCCACCTGTGCCGACGGCGTTAAGGTCATTCAAAATTAATGGTACCGCGAATTAAATTAGCTAGTAATTATCGTGTTAATAATTAATAAATAACATTTAAGAACACCTTGTTGAAACTAGACCGTCTATTACTGAAATATGCTGTATCGGTGGCGTATTGTATTATGGTAAGACTACCGTCCTGAGTTACGGGTATTATTCCCGAGCAGTGATATTGGGTTTACCTATTCAGTATTTTACATTGCTCTATTTAGTGTAAGCTCGCTCCCTATCAGTGGTGAAGGTTCCATACAACACGATTCCTTTCGGCTTACCTTTCTCATTAATGTCTACTAATATATAGGTAATAATTACAAGGGAAACTAGCATCGGCTTGCCTTTTGGAAATTTTCACCCTTTGCTACTGCCCCCTATCATAGGATGGAAATGAGCTCGACAAATTTGTGGGTTGTCTAGTTTTCTAAGTCTTATAGCCTATCCCTTAGAGGATATATGTTTATATATCTATAGAGGTAAAACGCTTTCCCAGTGAAAACAAAAAAGGCATGATGGTGTTCACCTACATTATTTTGTGTGACAGCCTCCGTGGCACAGTGGGCAAGCAGCTGGCGGTTCGAATCCATTCACGCACCGAGACGAATGTTAGTGTGAACCACAGATATTTGGTTCAGGTCAGTCTCTCGGAGTTTCTGAGTTTTAGTGCAACTAGTGTGGGGTCAGGACTATGTGAGAGACTGCTGGGTGTTATTTATTTATTAAATACAGTACGGTCCATCCACTTTTTTCTTTCTACCTGCCCTTATCCCACCTTAATGTGGGGTCGGCGCAACACATTTTTTCAAGCACGTTACAGAAAGAATTTGGTTTAGTTTTTACGGCTGCCTGCCTGACGTCAACTCCCTCTGAGAGATTAATTCCATTCATCCTGCGCAAATTATATTAGAAAATTCGCTTGGAATTGAACCGAGGACCACGGTGGCGACTAACTTCGGCCATCGTTCTATTTCGGTCCTTCTACTGTTTCAAAATATTGTATTATTAGTATTGTGACATAATTATAGGTTAACAATAGCGAGGTGAATCTTCTAATGATATTTAAGTACAAGTCATTTGCAATAGCTGACCGCAGTACATTAGAAAAATTATGTTGATATTGACTGTTACGAAAGTTGATTTCAATTCAACATAAGCTCACACATGTGTCTCCGAAGAGGTAGGCAGAAGGCTCTTATTGTTAATTGAGATATTTTCCGACCTAAGTTGTGATTTGGCGACCAAAATCTATATCTGAGATAAATAACGGAATTGAGCTCGGCGAAATGTGGGTGTTCTAATTCGCTACTGCGCCTACCCCTTCGGGGATACAGGCGTAAGCTTATGTTGTGTTATGACTGATTTTTTTTGGGTCATAAACTCGACGAGTCTGTTTTCCGTAATCATTTTATAAGTAACGTATAAGACCCTATTTTATGGATTTATAACAAATAAGCAGTTTAAACCATGTTTTGTTTCTTTCCTTCGCATATTACTCTCTCTTATACTATTTTACATAAGAAAAAAATGGATAAAGTAGGTTTCGAAGTTAATCGCCACTTTATAATGGTATAACTTATGTAGCTACGTTACCAGTGACAATCTTTCCTCATTCGACATTTAGGTGGTCATCGTACGATATTACCTGTAAAAGAAATAAAGTATTATGTAATGATTGTTTGTTTGAATGGATCAAGAAAATGATCGTATCAAATTTAACCCATAAATGTTACAGTTAAACTAAAATTTAAGGATTTAATGTATATTTACAAATAATGTTAACAAAGCTCGGCTTTGTTATAAAAATATCATCATCATCATCAGCCATAGGACGTCCACTGCTGAACATAGGCCTCCCCCAAAGATTTCCAGATCGACCTGTTGGAAGCGGCCTGCATCCAGCAAAAAAAAAAATGTAAATGTAAATGTTATAAAAATATAGCAGAACAAAATATTGGATTTCGTTATTTTTATATTAAATAAAAACTACCGATGGTAATAAAAAACTAATTAAGTTTATTTATTTATACAAACGATTTGGTCGGTAAGGTCATTGGCATTGTGAAAGAGACCCCTTGGCTAATTGATTTTGGCATTGAGCCTAACCGCTTTTATAATTTATGTACATTTTTAATACAAAGTACCTTTAATATTATCGCAATGCATACTTGGCAATTGATGTGCAATTATACGTAGGTAGTTCAGTAGCCCGAGCACGAAAAACTAATGTAAATGTATTCGAGTTCGCTGCGCACTGATGACGTTTGGTTAATATTTCATACAAATTTCATAGACGCGCATCGAGTTCGAATACATTTACGGTTGTCAGAAATTTTCCTGCTCAGGCCGCTGATTTCAGAAGGAAAACTTATAAAATGGCATATCTATTTTTCAGTTATCTGTTCGATAGCATCTCCTAAGGAGTGGGTTGTTATTGCTAATGGTGATTATTGTAACCGACCTAAACTAAGCACTTTGTCATATAAACATTTAACGACCTGAGTTCAAAATGTATTGAAATAAAACTATTTTTACGGATTCTATCACGATTTGGTTTTAATCTTTATACCGCGGTCTCACAGAAAACCGGCGTAAAGTGGGCAGCTCGCTGTCGCGTTTCATTTGGTAAGTGAGATTTCCGGTGGCCCAATTCATCCCCTCCCTCGCTTCTTACCTAATCCCTATTTACCTCCCTTTAGGTTGGCAACCCACCCTTTAACCTTTTTTGTGTCTTGGGTATCTATAGGCGTTGGAGATTACTTATCATCAGGTAACTCATTTGCTCGTTTGCCAGTCTCTGCTAAAAAATCTTCTAAATCGATCCACATTTAGAGATTTCGCGTAATATATATAAAAACGTACATACGAATTGTACCTTCTTTTAAAGTTGGTCGAAAACCAAAGATATCTGAGTCTTTGTCTGAAACTGTATATTACTACGACATGTCAGCAAAGACAAGCTCGTCGAAAAATCTGGTATCAGTTTCGGTGCATTTTTTATATCCACTTTCTCTGATGCGGTAATATTAAAAAAAGAAAAAATATTATGGACGGATTTTGCACGGAATTCTTTAAAATGTCTTTAGAACTTGTATTCTTTGTGTGAGCTATGACAAATTGGACATTTAATTCGTAAATTCGTTTTAAAGTTTTAGAAGTATTTTGCATTGTGTAAGCTAGAAATATTTATGACTACGTGTTTCGTATTTAAATATTTTTAAGATTTCTTATTTAAGTTTGAAGACGATTTGTAATTTTTTTGTTAAATAGTCACGGGTGGCTCGGCCTCCGGCGGCCCATACGCTTATGAAACATACATATATGTGCCGCCTCCGACGGGTTAAAATATAGCTTCTCAATTAAGCATTTTCTATATTACGTTTGTTTTAGAGTCGTATAGTTTTACGAGTTTTTATCCTTCTTATTTCGCAGTCACGTTACGAGTGTTTAGTGACTGGGCTACTGTGCTAGGATTGAATACACATTATTTCTTATTATATTTCTTTATGTATATTATGTAACATATAATCTTTCTGTTACGTTATCCTTAATGTTTGGATCCGCCTCATATTTACTTACTTAAGGCTACGTGACCCAATTTTTGTATCCAAAAAACCAAGAGTGTGTAATTATAAGTGAAAAAAATATTATCATGTGTTAATAAACGCTGCGCGCCATATCAGACTATACCGCGAAAAAGCACGAGATTTCCCTTAGGACACCCCCCCGTCTGGCCGGCCGATCAGAGCATCATTCACAGTAAGAGCATCTTAGGAGCGGCATAATAAAAAGCATGCGTGTGAAATACAAATATGGCCAAACAGAACATTGTACGATTTTATAAATAAATGTTACGCCATAGTAACGAAATAATAACAAGTAACTGACTATCATTAGAATAGCACCAACACGGACATTAAACCGAGCAATTTAACCGGTCAGTTTTTTACGCAAATAACATGTCCCAAGGTGCGTGTAAATATCGTGTAAAATTACATTATAATTGTTCAAAGTTGTTTGTAAAGGCCGGTCACTTTTTAATAACAAAAAAAAACTGTTTCGCAACTCGATCGCCATTGTCCCCAACCTTAATTCGGTAGACATTCGTATTTAGCGGTGGCGGAGGGTGAAAATGTTCAAAAGGGAAGCCAGTCACTACTTTATCATGGAATTAATAGACAGCCTCCGTGGCGCAGCGGGCTATGAAGCGAGAGGCTGCGGGTTCGATTTCCGCACCGAGACAAATGTTTGTGTGGCCCACAAATATTTGTTTTAGGTGTTGTGAGACCGAAAGTCTCTCGAAGTTCTTGATACCTACGACACAAGATTAGATCTTAGTGTAGGGTTTAAATTAACTGTTAGGTGCAGTGGCGAAGGATGATTGTAAAAGGGAAGCCGATGCTAGTTTCTTTTTGATAATGTCTATTTATTAGTAGACAATTCGGTAATGATAAGCCTAAAGGAATCGAGTTGTACGAACACTTCGCTGCTGGTTGGATGTTATTTAATTAATACCTATGAAAATAAAAATAACATAAAATTAAAAAGCCTTTAATCTACCATAAATTAGCATTTTTTTTTTAATTATTAAATTATAATCAATATACTAGAATTTCATCATTATGTTAACAGTTTAATAGTTGTTTAATGCCTATGTATTAGCTAACAATTAGGCACAGGGAAGCATGTAAGAATCGGGTTTTATGGACACTTCGCCACTGTATTTAGTGCTGACATCCAATCGGCTCTCAGAAGACAATTGTAAGTTGTAATACAAATGCGTTATGCAAATACGTAGTTGCGCTGATGAATGCATGCAATTTCCATTGCACCGTTTCTTTGTTTATTTTACACATAAAAGTTGATTATGGTAACGCATGAGAGTAACATATGAGTTATTTTTAAATGGGTAAGTTTCGTAATTTGTTACAGAATACGGTTGGGAAATACCTCGCCAGAGGTAGCAAGAAGTCGCCTCCTTTGTCTAGAGGCAGCATATGTGGGCTGTGGACCGGGAGGCCCTGTGTTCGATTCCCAGGACGGACAAAGCGAATTTTTTAATTTAATTTGCCCGGGACTGGATCCTCCAGAGGGGGTTGACGTCAGATAGGCAGCCGGTCGTGGAAACTTAGCCAAATCCTTACATGCTTGAAAAAGTATGTTACGCCGACCCCACATTAAGGTGGGATAAGGGCAGGTAGAAAAAAGAAAGATAAACGCTGATTATGGTAGCGCATGAGAGTAACATATGAGTTACTTTTAAATGGGTATGTTTCGTAATTTATTACAGAATATGGTTGGTAAATATTTGAACGACTGCTCTTTTTTATCAAATACGGTTTAACCATTTTGTCACGTAGTGGATGGGCCTTGACATCGCACTCATTACGCTCGATTTCGCAACTCAGGGCCACCCTTCTGTGTATAGTAATTTGCACCAGTTTCACATAGTAATTAGCAAATTCTTACCATGTTAAACGTCATTACTAGCCGTACGGTTTACACTTACTGGCCTTTATTTTACATACATATAAGCTCACGCCTGTATCCCCGAAGGGGTAGGCAGAGGCGCACTAGCCAACTAGTACACCCACATTTCGCGGAGCTTAGTTCCGTCCCAGATGTGATAGGGCCGAGGTATCGCCATATCGGGCACCAATTCCAGACTCCGGGCTGATATAGAAAAATCCAATATTATTTTGCCCGATTGGTGATCGAGCCCGAGACCTCAGGACGGTAGTCGTACCGAAATACAACCACGCCACCGAGGCAGTCTTCATTTTACTATTCGTTATTGTATTTACATATTGTAATGTTTTTTTCTATCTGCCCTTATCCTACCTTAATGTGGAGTCGGCGCAACACACTTTTCCAAGCATGTTGCAAAATGATTTTGGCTTAGTTTTTACGACCGGCTACCAGCCTGACGTCAACCCCCTCTAAGGGGTTACATATGGTAATATCAATTGTAATATATGCATATGAATGAAAGTTATGTTATTATTAACCCGTCGGAGGCGGCACATAATGTTACATAAGCGTATGGGCCACCGGAGGCCAAGCCGCCTGTGACTATCTACTGGCTGTTGATTTCGTTAATTTATATTATAATTAATTTAAATGTTTATTTGGTCCAGCAGGGTTACCACCCCCTCTTATATCAGTATTATTATAATCGTTCTTCGTTTGTTTTGTATGGGAATCGGTACAAGTAAAATTATAATAATACTGCTATAAGAGGTTGTGGTAACCCCCTGGATAGTTATATGATGGATGTTATAATAATTTAGCAAGTGCAACATAGTGGGGTAGCTACTATTATAATTACCACATTATCTTGTGTAACAGATATTATACAAAAAGAAATGTAAATTAAAATTTGAAATGCATCCGCAATTAATGTTGTATTTATTGCTATGTCTAAAATTTTGCGTAAACATAATTATCACTGTCTTGAGCATGCAGTATGCTGCATGAGAATAGTGACGTCACATCACTTGGTATGCACCTTTACTACCCGACTACCCCGAAAGGAAGGTAATGTTTTGACAGCTACCCACAGGTACCCCCTTTGCTAAAAATAGTGTTAGATTACTTTTTAATACGCAGTATAAAATAGGTATATTTATGGCTTTATGTACATCATTAAGGGTGACTTGCAGTACTATTAGTAATCTACAGTCAGTCCTAAACTCTATTAACATATATGTCAGTCGTATATTTAAATCGAGGTTTAAGTCGCCGTAAAATAAATATATCACATGTTTAAAAACTTAACGCATCGACTTCAAAACTTATCCGATAGTGACTAAGTTTATATGGGATCACCCTTGAAACAAGCTCTATCGAACACAAAATCTTGAAAATCTGTCAACATTTGGTGGAGATATCGCGTAACATACAAAAAGCATAGACGAATTGAGGACCTTTTCCTTTTTGGAAGTCCATCGTTAAATATGTATATAGTGTTCACGTTTTTATATTGTGCACTTAGTTTAACCATTAAGTAGATGTATTTTGTGTACAATTCAGTGTAACAATTGTTTGTGAACCCATTCAAATAAAATAAATAAAATATAGGATCAGCCACCCAATTCTAGCAATTTTCAAACATTGTTTTAAAGATTAAGTTTTCTCTAACTGGAACATTGTAGACACTTCCGTTGTTATCGAGCAGCAGCCTTCAAGCCAATCAAAACCTCAATTAAAATTCTGATATAATATTGATTATGAACGCGTGAATGAATGTTGAGTGATACTACGAGTAAACCATAACAAAGAATTGTACGCGGAAATTGGAAACATATTTGAATTGAGGCCCGTTTGTGCTGTAGCCATGATCGTTGCCCTTTAACAACTTACCAAAAATCACAATCAAATTCCACAATTTATCAACGCCATATAATAATGTTGAGAATTTTAGATCAATCTGTAATATTTATGTACCATTGTTGGATACTAGCCTCCTGTATTATAAGAAGAGAAGAGTTAGGACTAAGTATACCAAGCTAGCCTAATACAGATTGGTAGACATTACATGCCTTTGAATTCATGTGGAGAAAATTTTAGGTATGTAGGTTTTCTTCATCGTCAAAAAAAGGCATAAAACTAGATTAGAAAAGTCAAAATGCGATTCGAACACGCGAATTTCAACTCTAGTTCTTAAGTACCATATTCAATTGTAGCTGTACCATGAGTTTTGGCGTTTCACGCTAGCGACCGCGTAAAATATTTGATGACAAACCCGAACATCTTTAGCTGTTACGTGGGAAATTGACATTTTTGATACAAATTATTTTACGGAGTCGCTAGTTTTAAATGTAAAAATCTCATGGTCAAGCTACAGTACACGACATTGAAGTTTCGAGTTAGAAGTCGGGTTCGAAATCAGTTTTACAGTTAACTAAGTTATTGACTGAGGGATCGTGAAAACTTTGTTCCATTTAGCTACTTAAAATTTCACTGAAATCAAGTTATAAATAACGATACAATATAACAAGTTCTTGAGTCCAAATACAACGTCTTTTACGAAGTTGCTATCATGAGATATCAAACAGTACATGGTCGAGCTTTTGTTTCGTAGTCCGTACTATAACCGAATGTTATTGTGATATGTGACGTCAGATAATTATTGGAGCATGTGTTTATACAAATTATTTATTGAGGTCATTTATTTAAATATTAAGTGTTATTTATTGAGCAATTAAATTAAATACATGATCTTTATGACCAAATCTATTTTTATGGTACATAATTAGATAAATCTACATAGTACGCCTGTATCCTCGGAGGAGTAGGTAGAGGCCATTAGAGAACTACAATACCAACATTTCGCCGAGTTTTTTTTCGTCCCAGACGTGACAAAATGTAGTAAGGCTCATAGTTTTTGAATGATGGTAACTTGAATTTGTGTCGAAAATTGTTTCTGGCCTATAGGTCAGCTACAGTTAATTTGCAAACCTACTATGGAGTAATTTATCATTTTATTATACACAAAGTCTTTTCTATGCTAATTGCGATTTACAGGTGGTATTCAATTTCTTTATTCCATAATTGAATATTGATTTCTTAAGTTTACGCGAATGTTGATTTAAACAAAACTATTTTTACGGATTGTATCACGATTTGTTTTAATTTTTTCTAGTACGACCCGTGGCCACGAAGACTGAAAAGCCTTTGAAACGTCGGGCATAAAAATTAAAACAAATCCTGATAGAATCCGTAAAAATAGTTTTATTTCAATCCATAAATGAAAAAAAAATGTTTTTTTTTTAATTTTACCATTATGCTTTAAGTTGTCCCTGTATGCAAAATTATTATTGGTACCCACTTTCTGTAACACTCGGTATAAGTATAGCGAATGTCTGGCAACTGTCTGTGCTTTTAATGCTGCACAAGTTCATAGTCATTCTGTATACTTCATTAATGTTATATAAGATGATATTAATTTTAAATACCGACATTGACCTCACGGTTATTCAAGTATAGCCCATAAATCACAGTCCTGTCAGTTCTAACGATATTAATGTAGATATGATATTTCATTGATTGATTTATATAACGATTTCACTTATGGGCGCCAAATAGTTTCGTCTAAAGTTCAAGAGCTTGTTTAGTGTTATTTAGAAGCTGAAAGGTATTATTGTATTAGATAAGCTTAACAGCATTAAACATTATAATTAAAAGTTGAAAATCAAACTTTATAACCCGCCTCGCAGTAGTCTGATTGTGCTTGATTCACTTTGCCCACAGTTCGAAACCAGTGTGTAACGCACCTTATTGTGTTAATGAAATATAGACTTAAAAAGTATTGCACAAGATTTCCATTCGAATTTCATTAAATCAACGTGATCCGACAGCGGTGAATAGACAGTTGCTTCAACTTTCTATCATCGTCAGATCTTAGTCAATTCTGCAAGATGACTTCAGTCAATACTATCGAATTCAAAAACAATGATTATAAAGATCGTGTCAAATGAAGATAGTCACAATTTTAAAAACTTAACAGACCCACTTCAAATCCGATCGTGGGCAATTTTATATGAAACCACCCTTGAAATAAGCTCTATCGATTACAAGAATTTTGAAAATCAGTCCACATTTGGCGGAGATATCGCGTAAAATACAGACGTATTGAGGACCTGCTTTTTGGAAGTCGATCGAAAATTTCGACTTTATACACACGAATGAAGAATGACCGTATAACACTAACTCAGGAACATATTTTTTGTCCCTGTCATTACTAGTCATAGTCACGGAAAATCTCGTTTCTCATGTACGTTTATAACGATATAATTACATATTATGGTCCAAAACAAAACCTCATTCAACCGTCATCCTTGTAAAGTATCTGAAGGCGCTATCATTAGAGGTCTATTCATTTACGCCAACACGTTGGGAGTATCTGCTGTTTGATCACAAAACTTGGTACAATCTTTATAATGTCATTATACCTCTATATGCACATACATAGTCTCACGTTTGTATCCCCGAAAGGGTAGACAGAGGCGAAGTCGGGAACCGGATCACTACATTTCGCCGAGCTCATTTCCGTCCTAGATGTGATAAGGGGCGAGCCTATAGCCATGTCGGGCACTGATTCCAGAGTCCGGGCTGATTCTAAATAGAAAAACCCAATACAACTTTGCCTAACCCGGGGATCGAATCTGAGACCTCAAGACGATAGTCGTACCTGCGTCGAGGTAGTCAGCCTATACAAATGTGATTCATATTTCTGTAAATACGACAATTCACGTCAGTTTACAATAATATGTCTTTAAGATAATGGCGTCGATATTTCATGGCTACCCCTGAGAAGAAATTCCGAAACATATTCTATCTGAGGTCTATTGAATATACCAACCCGAAAATCTAAATTGTGTTAGAAAAACTACTTTGTATAATCTGGGAATCGAACTCAATATCTCTCAGTTCATAGCCCATATCACGCTGCTATTAGACTAAAGAGGCGGAAATTAAACTACTTTATTTTATCGATATATATATTTATGAGTACCTAAAAAATTGTGCTATGGGTGGTAGTAGTAACGAATGCATTACAAGGTCGATATCTAAAGTATTCGTGCGAACGTAATGCTTATCGATTATCACAATCGATTATCTTGTTCTAACGTTGTAAGCGACAGCTCCGTCACTCAGACTGAATTCTCAAGCACACCATCGATGTCCTTGCTTCTTACGAAATATTCCATTTCTACCAACACAATAAAGTTCAAGTAATCGTTATCGATATCTGCATCGGGCTGCTGTATAGTGGAGTAACTTATGAAACTTGATTTAATTTAATTTAAATATAAAATTCGAGTCTAGAACTTGTCATTTATCACTTTTTAACGTATACTAGCGCTCTTCATAACCCGATGTCAGTGTTTGAAGTAACGAAATGAAATAGAGTCTCCACGTTTCCTACAGTACAAACCATAGTTCGACCACGAGATTTTTTGGCATTTCACCCTAGCGACTATGTAAAATATTTGTATGACAAACACCCCAACGTCTCTAGCGGTTACGTAGGGAGTTGACGTTTTTTATACAAATTATTTTACGAAGTCGCTAGTGTTAAATGTAATAACTCATGGTCCAGCTACAGTACACGACATGGAAGTTTGGAGTTGGAAGTCGGGTTTGAAATCAGTTTTACAGTTTCAACTGAGTTATTGAGTAAGGGAACGTGAAAACTTTTTTTTTATTTTAGCAGAGATTGGCAAGCGAGCAGATGGGTCACCTGATGGTAAGTGATCTCCACCACCCATAGACACCCAAGACACAAAAAGACTCATGGGTGCGTTGCCAACCTAAAAGGAGGGAATGGAAGGGGAGGGAAGGGGATTGGGAAAGGGAATGGGGAAATGGGCCACCGGAAATCTCACTCACCGAACGAAACGCGACAGCAAGCTACCACTTGACGTCGGTTTTCTGTGAGACAGTGGTATCTAACCGGTCGAGCCGACCCATTCGTGCTATAGACGTTACTGTCTACAGCGTGGCTCTACCACTTTATTCCTATTCACTCTATTCCATTTAGCTACTTAAAATTCCACTGAAATCGAGTTATAAATAACGATTAAATATAACAAGTTCTCGAGTCGAATTCTATTTGAAATGAAATCGAGTGTCCATAGTTACCCCACTGTTTTAATTTAAGCGAGCATTTACTACGCGGACACGCCTCGAGCGAAATGTTTAATTCAGTCGTGATAAGTCGATGGCAAATTAACGTCACAACTCTACTATCGACTATCGATATAAATTGCAGTGCAAGTTCGATAATAAAGTAATGAGGGCCCAGTGCAGATATAACGGCATAATGGCAAAGTTAGCTGGTGTAGGACCTCGGTTCACACGATTACGCCTCGCAGGCCTCCTACAATTGGCGGTTTCGGTCAATAAAGCCTTCGGCACACGATGATTCATAGTTTTATCGTCGTATCGCAGCTGTGGGCAAAATTTAAGACTACAAACAGCGAATTAAGGTTTCCCTTCCGCAATGTTGCCTTTATTAATTTGTTTTGTCTTGTTTACTCTGAAATAAGTAGATGTGTTTGTACATTATTCTCGATTTGTGGCATCTGTGGCCAAAGACAATTGTTTTGTTTATTTTAAATTAAACTTAAGTTTACTTAAACTTCCTTTTTGAAGTACAGTTTTAAGCTGTTAATTACATAAGATGTAAACTACGAAAGTCAAGCTGATCAATTCAATGAAAACCTTTTCAGAATTATTAATATGATATGCGATATTTAAATCACATAACGGATAATTGTATTATACGCTACTGTCATGAATAAGAATTTTAAAATCTGATCGAAAATGGGTAATCATCTTCCTGCTACCTTTATGTAATCAAGTCCTTTTACATTTAATAATCTCCAATCCCCACTCAATTACAAAAATGCTGGTCATCTTCCGACATATCACGGCTGCTACGAACGACAAAGTATTGTGAAAAGATTATTGTACCACCTTCATTTTCCATCCTTGGGTTAATTAATCAACAGGAATTGATTTCTTATTTACATATTTTATTGACTGCCTCGGTGGCGTAGTTGTGTTTCGGCATGACTACCGTCCTGAGGTCTCGGGTTCGATCCTCGGGTCGGGCAAAGTGATATTGGATTTTTCCATATTAGCTCGGAGTCTGGAATTTGTGCCCGATATGGCGATAGGCTCGCCTCCTATCACATCTGGGACCAAACTAAGCTCGGCTAAATGTGGGTGTTCTAGTTCGCTAGTACGCCTCTGCCTACCCCTTCGGAGATACAGGTGTGAGCTTATGTATGTATGTATGTATATTTTATTGACATTTAGTACCACTGCCATAATATCCTGTTAACACATGCTGATTTATTATTGTAAAACAAACAACAAGATGTTTTAAGCCGCAGCTGTCCGATGAGATTACTTTAAATACGTTAATGAATAAATTAATGCGAAATTAGAAATGGTTGCGGTTTTCACTCTGCTAAATAAAAAAAAAAACGTTGTAATCATAAATATTACGTTAATAGTTTTGAGACAACTAATTTCACATGCAAAAGTTAATTCTTCGATTAAAATTATGCGCTTCGGTCGTCTTCATTTATTTTGAGCATACAATTTTATACATAGATATAATAGAGGTATAATAATAACCGTTCAAACGTCATTGATTTTATACTATAGTGTGATATGGACAGATCTATAAAACTGTTATAATAAGCTTGTTTATTTGTCGAGGATTCTTTGTGCTTATATATTTTGTAAAAATAGTATAGTTTTGACAGTTTATCCCTTTGCAAATTTACCCTTCTTATAAAAGTTAATGACTATTGTAAAATCGCCTCTAAATCAAATTTTGTAGTAAAATATGGGGTGGCAAGCTCAGTCTATGATGCCGAGACACAGAACATAAATATTCGGTCGCACGTCATTTTAACCTAGTTCAAAAAATATTCTCGAATCGGTCAGTTTATTGCTTTTTTACTTTCGAATATTTACTCAAAAGTTTGTCTTGATAATTATATTTCGCCCTCATTTCTCGCCTCTGTTTTTAATTAAACGTCGTTGAGACTTCTACATTCCAATAACATAAATCATGAGAGAGTGAGCCATTATTTTGATACGTCACATACGCAATGTCTTAAATCCGGTATGAAACTGTCAGCGACAAAGATTAATCAGCGGGGCTACTTTTTATGCCATTTTAATGTTACGTGTAGTTACGTTATGGTACAGTCACCTCATAACCAGATTAACAACTCTGCTTCATTAAACAAACCTAAAGAGTTATTGGAGTATGTAAACGTGCTTATTATGAATATGCAAATGAGTGTGCAATCAGAATAAAAACCTTCCAAATAAAAAGATATGCTCGCTTGCTTGAAAACACAAGACGGTCGCGTGTCCCGCGCCGTGTATATACTGTACCTAGTAGCAATTTAAAGATACTGCACTGCACTAACTCTTAAGCTACCCTGAGAACTTTTTACATTGTTTTTGTTTTTGTAAATAACACCTAACAGTCTCATACATAGTCCTGACCCCACACTAAGATCGAATCTTAAGTCGTGGGTATCAGGAACTACGAGAGACATTCGGTTTCATAACACCCAGACCTGTAACAAATATCTGTAGGCCATACAAACATTTGTCTCGGTGCGGGGATCGAACCCGCTGCGCCACGGAGGTCATGTCATTATATTTAGATTTAATGAAGCTCTTTAGATTATTGTTATTATTTAGATTATATTTTACGGTTTTAAAATGCCCATTAACATTTTACTTTAGAGAGTACACTATACTCCAAAAAAAACAGTGACCACTGATATAAAAATTTAACACTTCGAAGAGCAAAGAAATAAATCACGTCGTTTTCAGCGCCTTGTACATACGGACAACCGACGCAGAGACACAAAGATGTACCCACAGATAATTCATTACGTTGTAGATGTATTCTTATTGCCGCTCCAATCAATCAAGTTGCAAGCTCTTCAGTAGTATAGGTATTATGCAATAGGTCTGATCACTTAATATGAAAAATATCCCTGCTTAAGGATAACCGGTCGCTTTATCTCACCGAGTGTAGTGCAAGAGCTGGTTAACTCAATCTTATTAACTCTACTTCAGTCAAATGAAGTGTTATCTAGTCGTTATATTTTCCGCCAAAGATTTACTAGTAATAAACACTGATAAGTCCTACAATTATTAAGGCAAGCCTATATCGTGGTGTAATATTTGAATATTTATATTAAGCATAAATTGAATGTGTTAGGCTGTGAAAAACTTCATTCTTATTGCGAAATTAAACATAGTTTCCAAGTTGTGGTTGGAGGAAAAAATATAAGTGATGTTATTTTTACTTGAGCGATAAGACGTGCTGAATGGTAGCAGGTCGAAAAAGGAGCTCCATAGAACTATCATTGAATCTATGTCCTATGTAATTTTAAATTTCTTACCCAACTTAAGAATAATCGACTCCTGGACTAGACTTTATAGCTAAACTATTATATTTACATGTTATTTATATTTCATCGAATAGTAAGTATAATAGGATACATAATACAGTTATGTATGTAGCTTTAAATAGGTTGACAATAATTCATATTATGTTATGTAACAACAATTGGTTATCACATGACTAATGAATATGCTGTGAAAAGCTAGTAAATGGATTATTATTATTATGAAGCCTGGATAAAATAGAAGGGCAAAGGCTCTCATAGTATTACTTAAAATCCGTTTTAGAAAATGCGCGTTGTGTGAAAAATATTATGGAAAGCAAATAGTCATCAACAGTTCAGTCTTCCTATTGAGTTGGCTCACAAACAGTGAGGCCACTAAGAGCTGCTATTTGTGCACGCATCGGTAGCATATCTGGCAAGAGCGGAAACTGTCATAACATTGTCAACAATTTGTGACATTAGAGCGTGACGCGGCATGGCGGCATGGCTGCATGGCGGCACGACCGTGGGCTCTATGCCCGCCAGCGGAAACGCGTATTAGTTAATCTTCTGATTTACCTCGCGATTAAAAACAATAGAAACAAGCAAAGCGTGAAACTATAAATATGACGGCTGTTTAACGTCCCCATTTGGCAATAATTTGTTAAATGACTAGAACAAAGGATTATTAGCGATTCTGACGTGTTACAAGCTTAAGTGGCATTTAATTAACGTGCCAGTTTGGCGTTTTTTCCCTGATTGTTCGCACTTTGTTCGTGTTTAGGTAAACTAGTGAATCATTGTGCAGTGGGCGTGAGATTGTTCCTCGAACTATACATTACATTCACATCGAAAATCTTGCAATTATAGTCAGATAAAACATACGCTCGCCTTTGTCCCTTAAAGAGGTACGCAGAGGCGCAATTAGAGCAATTAACATGTCATAACATAACATGAGATAAGCTCACGGGATCAAACCCGAGACCTCAGGACGGTAGTCGTACCGAAATACAACCACGCCACCGAGGCACTATTTTAGACCGACTTCAAAAAAGAATGAGGTCCCCAATTCGTCTGTTTTTTTATGTATGTTATTCATTCAGTCATTGTCATCAACATGTCATTGTGTTTATATACGTTCCTAAGGGCAAACCTATCGCCGAACCAGAACAATCCTAACTCCTAGTCTATTTGGGATTTTTCCTTATTTCGAAAATCTAAAGAAGAGCTTTTGTCAAACCCAAGTATGGTGTTTTATGATTAAAAAGTTATACCGAATGTTTATAAAAACATGCCTAAGTATTACTTATATTCTGGTTGGGACATAAATCAGCAGTTTCAAAATGTATCTTAAGCAATGTTGCACTAAAGCCTAGCTGTTGAGGAATTAAAATGATATGTCACAGCGATGTCAAGTATTTCGAATTACAGGATATAGAGGTAGATAATTGTATTGATAAATTCTGATTGCTGGATTTATTCGTGGAAATATCTTGATATTTTTATTGCAATAGGATGTCGATACGAACAAGCCACTGAAATGGTAAGCGACTACCCATGAATAGTAGCAATACCACATCATCATCGTCGCCTCCTTGGTCTAGTGGCAGCATGTATGGGCTATGGACCGGGAGGTCCTGGGTTCGATTCCCAGGTCGGGCAAAGTAAATTTCTAATTTAATTTGCCCCGGACTGGATCCCTCATAGGGGGTTGACGTCAGGCAGGCGGCCGGTCGTAAAAACTAAGCCAAATCCTCTTTGCAACATGCTTGAAAAAGTGTGTTGCGCCGACCCCACATTAAGGTGGGATAAGGGCGGGTAGAAAGAAAAATGACCACGTCATCATCATCAACATCAGCCACAAGAAGTCCATTGTTGCAAATGCCTCCCCCAATGATCAAGAAAGCAAAGCAATATTTCTCTTTGAATAACAAAGCCCTGGGTCGGACTGCACTGATCTGTCGCCTTGAGACATTAGGAGAAACTTGCATTTCAACTTAAATCTCGTAAGGCAACGTACCCATACTACGTGGCCCAGTTTGTTTCAATTTTTATACCCCCTCCCCCCTCGGTGACCACCTGTAGTATATAGCAAGACCCACCCTCCCACTCTAGTTGTCACGTAGTAATTTAAAAATATGGCTTTAAATTAGTAAATTAGCTCGGCGAAATGTGGGTTTCTAGATCGTCTCTGCCTACCCCTTCGGAGACGCAGGCGTGGGTTTATGTATGGATCATTTAAAAAAGTTATTAATAAATAAAATAATATTAGCCCTGTAATATTACTGTCCCACTGCTGGGCACGGGCCTCCTCTATTAATGAGAGGGGTTAGGCCTTAGTCTACCACGCTGGCCTAGTGCGGGTTGGTACACTTCACATACCTTCGAAATTCCTGTGAAGAAATTCTCGGGTAAGCAGGTTTCCTCACGATGTTTCCCTTCACCGTTATAGCAAGCGATATTTCACAATGAAAATACACTTAACATAGAAAAGTCAGAGGTGTATGCTCCATTTTGGGGTTGGTCTCGAACCACCGATACTTGTCTCGGCAGTCCGTACCATTCCCAACTGAGCTATCGCTGCTATAAAAAAGTTATTGCCAACAACTTTTTATAATACATACATACATAGACTCAAGGAATTTGACTTCGTTAATGCATTTTACCCGTAAATCAATACCATAAAAAGTCCGCAAACTGTATCAGCTTACGTTAAAAAAGAAATATGACGTATTTACGACATACAGGAACTAATTTATCTCATACTAAATCGCCATTCACTAATTAAATTACGATAAGTATGAAGGAGGCAGTGTGTGTAATTTTGTAATGGGATTCTTTATAAATACCAATCGTTCCGTTTAATTACTGCATACTAGGGGTATCGAGAAATAAGGACACAAGTCCACAATTCCACAAAACAACCTATTTGCGGCATTTGTGGGATATGCTGTTGTAGTATCAAGGATTTTTTAAAGTGCTCAACTCTAATGATAGATTACTCTATTTGCTGTTCTCTTTCGATAAAAATAAGTAGTTCAACATCATAACTTAATAAATACATATATACATACATACATACGCTCACACTTGTATCCTCGAAGTCGTTGACAGAGGCCAATGACGTAACTACACTGATGGGGGCCCATGGCAAATTCATGAATACGGTCTTTTCGGGCAGGGTTCTCATATGATCGAGTCATTTTCGGCTAGAGGCCTCCTTCTGATTGATGGTGCAGGAGTCCCATAAGGTCCCGTAAGGTCGGGGCCCGTGGCATTTTGCCCTGTAGGTACGCCACTGGCAGAGGCGCACTAGCGAACTAGAACACTCGCATTTCGCCAAGCTTAGTTCCCTCAAACAAAGCACTACTGTGGACGCCACACAAGTAGTAAGTTCTTACTGATTTCTTAAGTTTACGCGAATGTTATACGTTAAAATAAAACTATTTTTACGGATTCTATCACGACCCGTGACAACGAAGACTGCAAAGCCTTCGAAACGTCGGGAATAAAAATGAAAACCTAATCGTGATAGAATCCGTACAAATAGTTTTATTTCATAGTAAGTTCTTGTTGAAATAATATACGTAGTACCTAATTTTTTTCTTACTATTAAGACCAAAGAGAAAATGTACCTAAAGATGTTATTAATTCAATGTATGTATAGTTTTCGAAGCCATGTTATTTATTTTCACTAAAAATCTTTAAACATGTACGACGAAAGCCAATTTTATGCGGCGTGACTATAAAGCAGCTTTTAAAATTTTATGGCAATTAAAATTCGTATCCTCATTTCAATGCTGTAAACATTGAATAGGAGATTTATGCATACTTTTATATCTTTAGAAATCAATAGTGTGCTAGTAACCATTAGTAAAACGGTGGACGGTGACTGCTTTTTGATTATAAATTCTATAATTCTGTTGCAATGTTGCTATACGACCTAATAACCAATTAAAATAGTACGGCGCTGCTTGAACATTCTTCTTAACATGTGGATAATAATCCAATTACCAACCAGAAATGTATGAACGTTTATGGTCTAAAATTAGACACAGGCACAGCGCGCACTATACTTTTTGCGTCAGTGATGTGTAATTTTGCGGATTTTTTCGATTTATTGCAGAATTTGAAGACAGGTGGCGCTTTTTGCCAAGTACGAGCTCTTTAAAAAATTGAAAAAAAGTTAGTAAAAGGGAATTCGAGATTTTTGAGTGGTAGAAAACTCCGCCATCTAATTCTCAATATCTATTCCCCTCCTTTTAGTTTGGCAATGCACCCATGATATTTATGAGTGCCAAAATTCACTAGCTGGAGAGGCACTATAAGAAGAAGCCGCTTTCCGAAGTAATTTTTAAACGATAGTTACGTACGTTGTTTGGACGTCTATTGTGGCATGATTGGAACTTCGTATCCAACAACGTGTTGTACCACGCGGATACAAAGCTTACGATAGATGACTAAATCGCCAATCGCATGTAAGTATCGCGTGTTTTGAGGTCCATAAGAACTAATAATGTAATGATACTTTAAACCTTGTATGTAGAGTTATTTGTAACCACAAATTATTTAGGAATTTGTCTAAATGCGTCATATACAAATATAATAAATGAAACTATAGGGGGTTGAGATTTGGCAGGCAGCCGGTCGTAAAAGCTAAGCCAAATCCTTTCTGCAAAATGCTTGAAAGTGTGTTGCGCTGACCCTACATTAAGGTGGGATAAGGGCAGGTTGAAAAAACAGTCAATGTTTGTCTGTAAACTATTCCGTTAATGTTCATAGCGATATGACAGCCCATTATGGCATTGTCCTTAGTTTTTCTAATTATTAAATTAAATTCCAATAGTTACTAAGTCCGTTTCAAATTAAGTTAATAGTCCAATTTTGTTTAAAAACACGCGATCTATAAGTACCGAATTTAATGTAACAAGAAAAATTTTATACGTCATTTTTTGTCATTCCACGTTCATGTTTGAGTTTTGGCAATGACTTTGTAGTCTCATTTATTTGTAAAGGATTAATTAGTACATAAATGTGTTCGAGCGACTTCAAAAAAGGAGAACGTCCTCAATTCGTCTGTATTTGTTTCTGCATGCTACTCGATATCTTCAGCAAATGTGGACCGATTTTCAAGATTTTTTTGTGTTATACCAATGGTGGTCTCATATAAATTTGGTCACGGTCGGATACATTTTGAAGTGGGTCCATTTGTAATTATATCAACAGACTTCAGAGGGTTATTTTATATGTATGCTACTCGGTATCTGCGGCAAATGTCGACCGATAATCAAGTTTGTTTTTGTGTTATAAAGAGCTTACTCCAAGAGTGGTCCCGAATACATTTTGTCAATATCTCATTAGAAGTCCGGAGTAAACTCCTTAAAAAACAGAATGAACGTCGTGATTGTGGTTTTATGCGTTTTTAATTTTTTAAACTGTTTATATTTGGACTATGAATCAAATAAATGGTAATACAATATGTTAATATACTGGTCTACATTAAGATAACGATGATGTATGATGAATACTGATACGGATCTTTATTAATTGTGATAAACAAACTATATTGTCAAACCAAATTGACAGGTTGATGGACGTACAATGAGATTAAGAAATTCGCACGTGATATAAAAATAACAAAGTGACCATTGCTCGAAGAATGAAGGCCTCGAACTGAGGTCTCTCAAGCCAATTTTATTAAAGATGACGAAATAACATGGTAATTGGCCATATATGCTATTGTATTTCTAATTTAGGTATTTTTTGGTTTCCTTTTCTCTGGCGTGGGAAACGCGGTACAATTGCTTCGGCCGCTATTAGCTTACCTTTTGTGGTGGCCTACTTTATAAGTCCTCGGAGACGTTATTACTTCTGTTGAGGAATTGTTAAATCGGAATGTTTGTCACGAAAGTTTCTCATGCAACCTTGTCTTGACGCATCTTAGAAGTTTGAAAGAGTCCTGAAGACATATCTCAATTAAAATTGATACCGCTTATTCTGAATATTTAATTTCAAGTTTGTATTAAATAATCATGTTAGTTTTTACTAAATATCGCTGAGAAGAAATTCCGAAAGAAACATAGTTATTATTTTTTATCGATAGATGTTTGACTTGTAAGTGTTTTTTATGTTTAATTTATGCATTGGCTTTTGTGGGAAAATAATAATGCAGCAACCTTGATTCCTTGCAAAATAATCATCATCGTTAGGACGTCCACTGCTGGACATAGCCCCCCCCCCCAAATATTTCCAAATCAACTTGTTAGAAGCGCCCTGCTTCTTGTGACTTTCTGCGAGCTTCAAACTTATACAAATGTTATCATAATATTATTATCATAAATTATTAATTACTTTCAAAAGTTCTTTAGTCACCTGAATTCGAAATCATCTTGTCATCAGCACGCCTTACGCCTTAATTTATTGTACACCTATATTATTTTAAATTATGGTGAGATGAAAATGATAGTGAGTTTACTGCTGCGCATGTAACTGAAGATATACGGAACGGATTTTGCAATTTCAAAAACGTTTTAATTCATCATTCTGTTAACATACTTGTTTTATTTAATTTCTATTTCTCAATATCACAAAATTTATTAATCGTGATGTGACACTTTGATTTCGTTTACTGAAAGGAGAAACTATAATATATTTTCGGCGATTTTCATGTGGTAAAAGCGTATAAAACTGCGTAACTTCACAAAATCAAGAGTAGAATGTTGATAATTGGAAAGTGTCTTAAAAAGGGTCCCTCAGAAAGGTGTTGATGTCAGGCAGGCAGCCGGTTATAACAACTGAGCCAAACTTTTCGGCAACATGCTTGAAAAAGTATGTTGCGTTGACCCCACGTTGTGTTGGGATGAGGGCAGGAAAGACAGTGTCTTAGAGAAAATTATGCATAATGTGATGTTTAATCCCTTTCTTAATACTATTAGTCATCATCACTACTTAATATAAAACAAAGTCGCTTCCGCTGTCTGTCTGTCTCTTTGTCCCTATGTATGCTTAGATCTTTAAACTACGCAACGGATTTTGATGCGCTTTTTTTATTAACTACAGTGATTCAAGAGGAAGGTTCATATGTGTAATTCAACCCCCATTTCATCCCCTAAAAGGATGTAATGGGGTATGAATGTTTGTCAAGACTCACACCAACAACACCTTTATTTTTTAATCCTTTATGAAACTAACAACCAAATTTCAACCGTCAGGTGTATCAAATTGAAGAATAGCTTGCAAAAGAAATGATGAGACCGTTCATTTGCTTTATTGCTCCATCAAAGACGTAATAATTGGAAATTACTCTATTTTATTTATCGGTTACACATACAATACAACACAAAAGTATCAATTACTTGTTACGTACATGAATAGCTGTTGGAGAGCTCAGTAAGCATGAAACACACTTATAGACAATTAGCCAATTATTCATTGCACCTGTATCATTCTGATTGATTCATGTTAATGTTGACATTACAGAATGCAATACTAGTTGTTTATATTAGCAAGATTATTTGCATTTTGAATAAACCTGAGATTTCAATATTGTATTTGAACGAAATATTGTAAATATCGATGGGATATCTGATATTATGAATAGGTTTTGATGAACCGTCTCATTCCTCATTGGTTAGTATTGAGGCTGAAAGACTTATGACTTTCTTTAAACGAAGAACGTTCCTAATTATTGATTGCGCCTGTATCATTCTGATTGATTCATGTTAATGTTGACATTACAGAATGCAATACTAGTTGTTAATATTAGCAAGATTATAAGCATTGTGCATAATACTGACATTTCAATATTGACTTTAAATGAAATATTGTGTAAGGCGATGGGATATTTGATATTATGCGTAGGTTTGTATAGTTTGCTATAATATTAAATCTCTTTGGTCTACATCTTCAGAGATACAGGCGTGAACATACTATGTCTTACAAACAAACATATTATGTTAATGTTATGTAAACAAGCATATTATTTTTGTTTGTAAGAAACCTGCCCTGATCCTACTTCATGTAGGTGTCGACACAAACTACTATTTAAAGCATGTCGGAGAAACAATTAGGCTTTTATTTTACGACCACTACAAGCACTTCTGGGTACCTATATGTTTGTAAGAAATATTGGTAGAAATTTCGGAAATGGTAAAATCTGTAGTCTTATCCATAGCATTCACACTTGCAAGTGAATGGGCAAGTGTGAATGGTAGAGTTGGAAGGGGAAGACCTCATCGAACATTCTCTGACCAAGTCAGAGATTTACTCGAGAAAGGTCAAGTTAAAAGTACCCTAAACCGACGTGCATGCATGAAGAATGTAATGAGACTGAATGAGGCGAAAGAGGTGTGTAAGGATCGTAGCAAATGGAAATCCGTTGTCTCTGCCTACCCCTATGGGAAAAAGGCGTGAGTCTATGTATGTATGTATCCATAGCATGAAAGTATCGGCTCTACTTGTATTTCTTTCTGAAAATAAACGTGAAATAGCAGAGGCTCAAACATGAGTTTTTAACGTGTCTCGTTAACGACTACGAAAATAATTTGAATGACAATAATTCTAGAGGCATTCGGATTTTTTTCAAATTTACAAATTATTGAAGCCCCTAGCGAGAAATTTAAAAAAACTTCAAGTTTGTTTAGAATTTACTTTTGTTTCACTTTTTGTTTGTTTTCATCTCAGTCGCGTTTAGGACGTTCACTACTTAAAACTGTCAGAGGAAAGCCGATATCGACAGATGTAATCGCCAGCCTTGTACTAAAAATGTAAACAAAACCTACCTACTTTTCATTTATCTCTATTGTATTTGGTGTAATTGTCAGGCCCTAACAAAAGAATTATTTGATAGATATTGGCTCACATTTCTGATACAAGGCTACCGATTATGTTGTGATTGTTAAGATATTTCACTATTTCATGGGTCGTAGAGGTCACTTACTTTCAGGCACCTGTTTTGGCTATTTGCGGGCCTAATGCTAATATAGCCACATACTTATTGTACTTATTGGCTGTGGACCAGAGTCATGGGTTCGATTTCAAGGTCGTGCAAAGCGAATTTTCTATTTTGATTTGCCCGGGACTGGATCGTCCAGAAGGGTGTTGACGTCGCCGTCGCCGAAGGCAGGCAGTCAGTCGTAAAACTAAGCTAAATCTTTTGGCCAGCTGAAAAAGTGTTGCGCCGACCCCACATTAAGGTGGGATAAGGGCAGGTAGAAAGATAGGATTGCAGTTGAGCATTTGTTACTTTTAAGGTGACACTAGCACTCTTTCTGATTTCGGTAGAATCTTAAGTAACTAAATGAAATAGAGTTTTTACGATTTGTGCCTGTTAATAAGGATCATAAGGTCACATGACATCATTGTTCTGATAGCCATCTCTGCCCATGGTTTGATACCAATGAGACTCGACCAACACCTCAAGAGGCTCTCGGTTGGTGCTTTGGTCAACAACCAAATGCAGAATATGCAGAATGCATTGTTACTGAATACGGCACGAATTGTGAGGAGGTTCCTCTCTCTAGGGTCCTAACCGCCGGTGTCTTGGGTCCTGAGCCTCGCCATTGGAGGGGAATATTTTTATAATATTGAATGTATTTTTGTTTTTATATTATCTATATATTTTGTCCTAATGCGCCTAAGAGGGCCACCGTGGGGTTTTTAGTTGGTCGGTGTAGGATGTAAATCGTGTTAGACTCGGCCCAACGGTCGCCTGGATTCTTATCATCTCCCCCGGGAGGCTTAACGTTGGGTCGTAAGACCGGCGAACCCGACATAACCGTCACGTCTCCCCCTAAGCATGACGCTAGGGGTAAAACGCTTTTCCACGGGAAAGTAAAAAAAGGAGCGCCAATACCAGACTGCCTCAGTGGCGTGGTTGTATTTCAGTACGACTACCGTCCTGAGGTCTCGGGTTCGATCCTCGTGTCGGGCAAAGTGATATTGTATTTTTCCATATCAGCCCGGCGTCTGGAATTTGTGCTCGATATGGCGACAAGCTCGACCCCTATCACATCTGGGGCGGAACTAAGCTCGGCGAAATGTGGGTGTTCTAGTTCGGTAGTGCGCCTCTGCCTACCCCTTCGGGGATACAGGCGTGATTTTATACCAGAGATAAACAACAGTGAGTCATCGTTGATATTGAAAGGAAGTTGACTAGTTAATTACTAATGTAGTAGACTAGTAGCCTTAAAGGTCCTTAGGAATTATTAAACTTAAGGTCATGAGTAGTTATTCAATTAGTTTTGATTAAATAAATTCATTTTGTATATTGTGGCTAAAATTTTAAAGCAAAAGGCTGTTAACTGAACACGTGGGTGGATTCGGGTTAAATGGTTTTCGTCAGTTATCGATGCCCAAAATATCAGAATATAAGATTAAAGAACGTAGGTTGGTGACCTTTATGTATTTATATGCTACTGTAACATCTTTTAAGATAAATTTGGAGTCAGTTATTAGATTTGACGCAAATATAGGTAGAATGTGTATGGAAGCTGCCTCTTTGGTGTAGTGACAGTATATTATGAACTGTAGACTGCGAGCTCTTGGGTTCGAATTCCGGGTTCGGCGTTTTTAACATGATTTACCTGGGACTGGATGCCCCTCAATTTCCTAATCCCCATTTCCCTCTTTTTAGGTTGGCAATGCACCCTTGATTTGTTTTGTGTCTTGGGTGTCTATGGGCGGTGGAGATCACCTACCATCAGGTGACCCATCTGATCGTTTGCCAATCTCTGCTATATAAAAAAATGAGTTGACGTCGAATAATTAACCCGAATATTTTCTGCAACCATGCTATTCTTGAAATAGTGTAACTACCACATTCGATTGTGATATGGGCAGGTGGAAGGGATACAATGCGTATAGAGGTATAAGACTGCCTCGGTGGCGTGGTGGTATTTCAGTACGACTACGGTTCTGAGGTCTCGGGTTCGATCCCCGGGTCGGGCAAAGTAATATTGGATTTTTCCATATTAGCCCGGAGTCTGGAATTTGTGCCCGATATGGCGATAGGCTCGCCCCCTATCACATCTGGGACTGAACTAAACTCGGCGAAATGTGGGTGTGCTAGTTCGCTAGTGCGCCTCTGCCTACCCCTTCGGGGACACAGGCGTGAGCTTATGTAATGTTATGAGGTATAAGATATCATAGTCACGGTGTTTTTAACAGAAAGAAAATTAATAAATATTACCAGCCTTAGGAAATCAAAATAACCAAAAAACTATAATTCACAATGACGTTTAAACCGCTATATACTTCATCAATCAAAACAACGGAATTCGGTATTGCATGAAACCGTGTTATTTTTAACATAGCAATTATAATTTTCGCAACAATCTATTGCGTCAGCTTGTTCTAACGAGCGTCAGTCTAATCGCTCGCAACGGGCAACACAATCTTTTCTTTATGAAGCTGGATAGCAGTTAATATTACTTAACTCATAGTAATGAATGCTTCACGGTTGAGTTGCCACACGAAGCTGTCGGATATGGTCTCTGTACCCGATGAACGTTGTAGAATGGGTAATCCCAGTGATTCGGTGAAGCGTAAAAGCACCATTATCCGTAACCGTGAAAGTATAAATTTGGTGTTTTATGACCTTATGTTTTTCTTGTTTTCCAACTACTTTATTGTTTTCGCCGACTTCCAAAAAAGAGAAGTTCCTCATTTCGTCTGTATTTTTTTATGTATGTTACGCGATATCTCCGCCAAATGTGGACCTTTATTTCTGTCTGGCGTTATCCCGGCCTTTTGCCAGGGTCCGCCTTCCTACTTAAATGCTTCCACTTCGCCCGGTCTTGAGCATCTTCCATGGTGAGGCCATTGGCTCTCATATCTTCCTCCAAAACATCAGGGCTTTTTGGGCAGTCCGCCAAATGTGGACCGATTTTCAAAACTCTTTTTGTATTCGACAGAGCTTATTTCTAGAATGGTCCCATATAAATTAGATCACGATCGGATTTGAAGTCAGTCCGTCAAGTTTTTATCTTGTTATCCAACTACTTTATTGTTTTGTTTGATTAATTTTGGAATATCTTTATTCCTAAAATAATATTTGTTTTTGCATTTCCAGAGACTTGGTAATCTTCACTGCTTGGACTGCTTGGTGTCACAAATGTTGAATGGCTTGTAGGAGTTACAGTCGAAGCCGCTGTATAATATGTATAAGTAAAGTGTTGGGAAAAGTGGGAATATTTAAGCAGAACACCGTACGATACGCAACAATGTGTTTGGAAATGTTGATTTTCTGTGGTAATTCTTCCGTAGTAAACACACAAAAAAACACGGTAATCTGGTCGAGCCGGCCCTTTCATTAAGCCTAAGCTTTTTATAGCTCTACCATTCAATGTTTTTATGACGTTGGTTATATCAATTTCAATATCGATGTATTCAAATAATTAACTACTCATTTTGAATGACAACTGTTATTAAAATTTTATAAAGACGTGACATAATTATACTCAACAGTTTTATTGTGACTCTATCTTATATTTCCTTCATTCATCTTTCGATAACTACCCAATTCTTCGCGTTAATATTTATTGAAACCTTGATCTATAGCTCCATTGTTGTGTGATAAATTGTTATATTATTGACGTTTCAAACACTTTAATGGATGCGATGGTGAGCTTGAAATTTAGTTTAGACACGTATGTTCACACGTTGAGGAGCATTACACGACGTGACTCGAACGTAGAGCGGGTAGGGTAAACGTCACCGTAATGGACATAACTTTGATTTGGATAAAGTTTACGTGATGGTTTGAGGAGTTTTACGTTTTCTGTTATTTTTGTACATTATTTCTTCAGTGATAACTTAATGTTAATATTCATATGATATTTCCTAAAGTATTTATTACATTTGGCTGTCTTTAATATTCAAATAGTCATGAGTTTTCCACACAATTTAATCTGCTAATTAAACCCTCATTTAAAATTATTTTCTGATTCATTTTTATTCTTAACCAAACCAACCATTATATGAATTCTAATTGGCATATTTTTAATCTTTTCAATGTATTTTATCGCTACCACGCAGAATATTTGGCGAAGAACAATATAATGTTTCCTTAATAGGGACCTTTACCCTTATTTAATTCCAAGCTTGTTCTACATTGACAGGTGGTTTCACTGTTTGTTAAATACATTATTTTGAGACTGTACTTAGTAACAACTTTCGCTTAATGTGACATTATATTCTTTCTTAGACGTCGTTTGTGTCGTATGAGTAATGGAGTGGCTTATTTGGTCACTTAACAATATACTCGTATCTGTTTTGGTTAATATCTTGACTAACAATTCACCTGTTTATGGATGTTCTTAGTTTGTGGCTATTCGATAGTGGCAGACACATTCATATTCTTCGAGATTCTTGTGGAGAAATTCTCAGAAGATGGTTTCCCCACGATGTTTTCCTACACCGTTAAGGTGTTTATTTTGTGTTCTTTGGGTTGGTTTCGAACCTGCCTTTTTTCTTGGATGTGGGATCTATAGTCAAGATAGTTAATTTTACAACACATCAATACTTCTGTCGCTTACATTACAGTAAGTAGGTCTTAACAGTAGTCATGGGAATCACAAGGCATTTAGGTTTATACAAAGTAACACATAGAGCGTCTCTGCGACCTTCGAACTTAACACTCTATATTCCTTCACAAAGCCTATATTGAACCTAGTTTTAGATGTAATGTAAACAAAACAGTAATAGCTGTGTAGTGAGAGGCTGCGGGTTCGATCTCGTACCAGTGCTTCTCTGACTAACATCACTTTTTTTTATAGCAGAGACTGGCATACGAACAGATGGGTCACCTGATGGTAAGTGATCTGCACCGCCCATAGACACCCAAGATACAAAAAGAATCATGCATGCGTTGCCAACCTAAAAGGAGTGAATGGAAGGGCAGAGAAAAGGGATTGGACCTCCAAAGGGAGGGGGGGAGAATTGGGCCACTGGAAATTTTATTCACCGAACGAAACGCAACAGCAAGGCCTCTTTACGTCGGTTTTCTGAGACGGTGAGAGTGGTATCAAACCGGTCGACCCGGCCCATTCGTGCTGTAGACGTAATTGTCTACAGCGTGGCTCTACCACTCATGATATTTGTTATGGACCGAAGTGGTGTGAGAACGAAAGTCTCTCATAGTTCCTGATATTGTAATGTTGAGTATGAACTATGTGTATATTTTATGGGCTTATAAGCTAAGTGAAATTGCTGTGGTGGATGTGCAACGTTACAAGACTCGATCGAATACGTAACGTGTACATCGGTATCACGGTAGTCTTGGTGTCCGCGACGTGGCGGATAAACTGCAAGAATGTCGCTTGTGAAGTATGGTCACGTTTAGGGAAAACCACAAGAGTACTCTTGTGTTGGAGAGACTAGATCGTACCAGGGGTGCGTCCCCGTGGACGGCGCTGGCTGGACGGAGTATGGAGTTGGAAGTTGATATGAGAGCCGATGGTCTTACTGTGGAGGATGCTCAAGCCCAGGCGAAGTGGAAGCGTTTAAGTAGGAAGGCGGACCCTGGCGCTAGACCGGGATAACGCCAGCCAGAAATAAAAGATTAGCTGCTTAACAAAACATCGATTTGTTTATTTCCACAGATAAGACGATGATTTTTCGAATTTTTCGAAACACAAATACTATGCCAAGCTATACTAAAGCACATAACTTTATCATATTGATACACTGTCAGTGTTATAAATAAGGAGCCTGTAGATTCATTTACAAGGCTTCATTACGCCATAAAAATATGTGTAGCCTCAATGATTGAGATGTTATATCATTTAGGCTCTAAATTTGGAACTTGGAGCCTTTTACGTGAAATTGCCTTTCTGTTTTTGTCAAATATAAGCATTCAGTTTTGCTTCAATATTTAAGGACGCAAACTAATGTAATTTATTACCCCTAATTTTATTTTTTTGTATCTCATGATATGTTAAATGTCTTAATCGAAACTGATGCATTCAAGGTTGAAATATCATGTTAATATTTTGATCATGATAAGGTTATGCATGACTGTACATTAACTATTGTTGTGAAACAGTCATCGATATAATAATATACCTAGATGCACAGTTGACGCTCAGAAAGTGGGACAGCCAACGAGTGCTTAAAATGTAAGTAAGCACTTGTTGGCTGTCAGTCGGGCGCCGACCGTTCGTCTGTGAAGATGCCTAAATGCTCTGTGAAAGAGTGCAAAAATAACACTCTTACAAAGCGCAAAACACATGGGATTTCATATCTTAAGTAAGTATAATTCCCTTACTTGATTCTTAAAACCTTAATCATGTTAAATTACGTATTAAACGTGTATAAATAATTAATTTAACGAATTCAGTTAATAAAATATTTTGTCCCTTTTGAAATCATGATTTGGAACAATGAAATACATGGAGTCGTTTTTTTTGTAAATATATTATATTTATTTTAAATTTATGTTTTTTTTAATAATTTTATTTATTAATTACAGACTTTCATGAAATGAAATAGTAAGAGATAAATGGCGTAAAATTATTTCCGAAGAAAGGAGAGAAGAAAATTTTAAACCCAATTACTCAAGTGTGGTTTGTTCAGACCATTTTGCCGATTCCGATGGATATTATACAGAAAAATGGATTAGGAAAATTAAAAAGAATGCTGTACCAAAAATAAAGGTGATAAATTGTCATCAGCTACATTGTCCTTAACTAATGTTTACTATTTAATTTAACAATATGTATGCTGTTGGTGTACCTATAAATAAATAAATAAATATTGCCACATTTATTTTTTAGATTGTCGTAACTACAAGTTTAAATGAGGCAGGGTGCAGTACAAGTGTAATAGCTGAAAAATATTTGATACAGAATTCATCAATAGCAAGCATATACTAGGTACATACTGCCATGTAAAATGACTATTTAATAATTTGCGGCTAATTCTAATAAATGTTTTCCATCAAAGTGTGCAGATCATAAAAATTTGCCAACATGAACAAAGTTGAATATTCCGCTGTCAAATAATAATTTTAATGGTTCATTCTCGCGATTTTTTATTTTTTAATTTTTCATTTTTATCTTTGATTCTCGGATTGAGATCATTTATTGGAACCGGTCGTTAGGCATAATTACTACAACAGTAATTGTGGCGTCATCATTTATTGGAAACATATTCATTTCCAGGGACCAGCAATTGAACCAATAAATAATGAAGGATCACCAATACCATCAGAATTTTCATCAATCTTTAACACACCTAAGACGTTATTTTTTACAGTTAATTTGAAAGAACGCAACCAAAAATTTAAACTTAAATCTAATTTAGTGCGAAACTTAAAAAGGCAGAACAAAAGATTAAGAAAACGAAATGATAGTCTAAAAGAAATTATTAAGAATCTCGAATCGAGCAAAGGACGATCTTAGTATGGGGCCAGGATTATGTATGTGACTGTTGGATGTTATTTATTTATTTATTAATCACGTTAAGGCAAAACAGTGCTTATTTCATATTCGTAACTAATAAGCTTTGTTATCTTCTAAACATTTACACTCTATCTATCTCTTAATGTAAGTAAAATTATACAGATATCGCCATTCTCATCTACATTGGACGCCATGTGGTCAACATTTCTCACAAATAAATACAAGAACTATTCGACTCCATTCAATCTTTGTCCAAGTGACTAGAATGTTTCTTTTAATAATGTCAAATTCAAAAACTATTGGAAATTCAAAAATTTCGAATATAAGAACGTTTGAACATGCAATTTAAAAAGCTACTTTATGCCGGGTCTATAAGGTCATATTTGTGTTAGTTTAATTAAATTTGTGATGTTTATTTGTTTTGTCTGTCGAGGACACTGTTTACAATGATATTTGTATGGAACTGTGCATCTAGGTATATTATTATATCGATGGAAACAGTATTCAAATTCAAATTTGGAATCGAAATGACTTATTCTGAAAATTGGACTACTTATTTCGCTTTTACATATCAATTATGTTTTTATCCATGGTAATGCGTAGAAAAATGTTGTACTTCAGAGGCATACAATACCAAGCGCAAAAACACAAATTTTACAAGAAGTGAAAATGTGGGCTGCATATCTGAATCCACTATTGGTCAATTTAATTTAAAGTTATAGAAATTATTTATTTATGTATTTAAGATTTTTGTGTTTGATACCATTATAAAGATCTGGTTTTTGCATAGATGCGTGTAACAACAGATTTTGGGAAAGAATGGAGTTACTATTGTATCACCCTGAGGTACAGTAAATATCAAATAATTCTGGACCTGGGAATCTAACACGAGAACTCTACTCCCCTTGAGACAAGTCCTACCGCGCACGCAATACCACCACTCCACCGAGGCAGTCTTATTAATTCTAGCCATTATGCTAATAATTAATCATCGAACACTAAGATATTGCATCTTTCAATACATGCATCTCATTATGTAATAACGCATAATTTGTTTCGCAATAAAACTGGAATGTTTCGCATGATGTTCCTTATTAAAACGGTATTTATAATTTCGTTTCGGGGTCGTATTTTTTAACATAAGCTCGTGCTTATATACCCGAAGGGGTAGGCAGAGGCGCACTAGCGAACTATAACACCCACATTTCGCCGAGCTTTGTTCCGTCCCAGATGTGATAGGGCGCGAGCCTATCGCCATATCGGGCTCAAATTCCAGATTTCGAGCTATATGATATGGAACAATCCAATATCATTGCCCGAACCGGGGATCGAACCCGAGACCTCAGGACAGTCGTACCGAAATAAAACCACGCCACTAAGGCAGCCATACATTAGAATAACATAAAGGCTACTTTTTATCCCGGATAATAAATTCCCACTCGAACGGAGTCGCGGGCAACAGCTGGTCATAATAATTATAATGTCGAATACGCCTCTATAAAGCTATGTCGCTGTGGAAACCAGATAAGCAGTGGAATTAGCTTTTAATCAAACAATTGTCAGATTAAAACTGGCTTATGTAAATGTGTCAATGGCGCCCATAAACTATTGCCACTTTATCATTACTTTGCGTACAAAACAAAGTTTGCGGTTTCTTGTAATCGGTTTCATAATAATTATAACGACATAAAACCAGCAAAAAATGTTATTTCGTTCCTATTTACTTACATATTAAATTACATTTTATGGAATTGTGGTTTACGCTATATTCTATTAGTTGATTGAAATTGCTATTTTTTATTATTTATTTTTTATTATACAAGTTATGCGGAATTAATGCCAAAAGTATTCTCTACCAGCTATGCTAGGGTAATGCTTGAGATTGAAGACAGTAGGTAAATTGCTATAAGACATGTTTTAAAGAGGGTTAAGCCTTCTAAACGCATTTTCATAACGTTTTTTCAACGGCCACAACGTTGTTGAACCAGATCGTACCAGGATGTCTATTCTATAAAACGTTATCGGATGAACGATATCGGACCGATACTCTACCGCACAGACTAATAGAGATGCACGTGGAACAAATAAATGACAAACACCGAAGAGTGGGCTGTCAAACGATTTACAGCATAGCATTCTCCGAAACGAAACTTATAGCACCGGTATCTGTTGGATACAGGAGCCACTTAGAATATCAAAACGTCCAAAACGAAGTCCACAACTAAGGATTTTGTAATTTTATTTAAGGATTTTGCAATCTAGGCCCCCAGAGTTTCGTCCTTGTAGACGCCTAAAAACGCTGGCTAGACATTTTGGAGGAATATACATATTATGAGAACTTCATGGAAACGTTTATGCAGGATGGATGACGCTGGCATTAGGCCGGAATAACACTATGTAGAAATAAAAGCTGAATTAATCTAGTTTCCTTGACAAATTTGACGTAAAATGGCGGGAATTCTGCCGATGCCATCCAATAATTGGAATAGTTAGATTCTGTGGATCTAAAGTTAGTTATAAGCATTATAGCAGCTATTATTATCAAAAGAGCTAGAAAACGAGTGAACTTAATGATGATCGCTTAAGATTGGTCATTATGCATAACTGAATCTTTATTCACTGATTATTTTAAATTATTGTAGTTCACCAAGAACTGGTTACTTGAGATAGCAAAGTTCAATGATCTATTAAAGTGGTGAATAGATATACTAATTGATTATAAAGAAGCGTTAAAGATAATGAACCAAAAATAGCGTCATAATACTATTATGTTTTGTTTAGATAAGCAGAGAAGAGTTGGTACAAAATATTTAATTAATTAAACTACGATGTTTGACATGTAATTACATGGTAGGTATGCTTGTTCGTTCGCACATTCTTTTGTCAAAACTATTGTTCTATAACCATAATGTCATAACATCATGTTGAAGAGTTCTCACACCATTATGTTCTGGTATTGTTTCCGGATGTAATTATGTTTTTGTTGTAATTAATTTCTCTCACATTTATAACTTGTGTATAACAAACTGTGGGGAAATGATTCTTACGGAGTTATAAGTACATATTACGCATCTCTATTATGAGAAAGAAAGCATTCGCCATTCAGCGGCCTGAGCAGGAAAATTTCTGACAACCGTAAATGTATTCGAACTCGATGCGCGTCTATGAAATTTGTATGAAATATTAACCAAATGTCATCAGTGCGCAGCGAACTCGAATACATTCACATTAGTTTTTCGTGCTCGGGCTACAGTACTCCTATACAATTTTGTAAAAAAAATACTAAATAATATTATTTTTATAGTGATTGTAGATGTGTCGCCTCTTTGGTTTAATGGCAGCATAATGTATAAGCTATGGACCGGGCGGTCCTGGGTTCGATTCCCAGGTCGGACAATGTGAATTTTCTTATTAAATTTGCCCGGGACTGGATCCCTCATAAGGGGTTGACGTCAGGCAGGCAGCCAGTCGTAAAAACTTAGCCAAATCATTTCGGTAACATGTTAAAAAAAGTGTGTAGAGCCGACCCCACATTAAGGTGGGATAAGGGCAGGTAGAAAGAAAGATGATAGAAGTTTTGACTTTAAGGTATGCAGCATAACACCATAGTTAGTAAAAGGCTGATAAATTACACCAAAATTAATCTCAATGAAATTTAGTATCGAAAGTAAAGTAAAGTTTAGTATCGAAAATTATATTTACATATGTAGTAAAAGATCTAACGATATCATTAAATATATGTAAACGATAATGAATGCATATGAATACAAATTTTGCAAGTTGCCAAGGATTTTAAGTAATGGAGACATAATTTTAGCATAGTTTGAGTAGTTTTATTCTACACAAATCATTGATATTTACAGTATGGACAGGTTATGTTGCTTACATAGCTGTAAAATTTTAATTAACGATTTATTTTACTAGATTAATACTATATCAAATTTATTAAAAAAACAAATTTCTGCATTCATTATTAAGCAGTGAACGTTCTAAGCCTGATGATGATATGATTATTCATGATGATATAAAAAATGTATATACATTCGCATTTCTCATGTCACATGGCATTTTGCAAAAGTCGAATGGCTAAATGAACTTATAAAAACACATGACTCTCATTTTGATGAAGTCTCTGCATTAGTTTATGATTATGTGAATGGTATCGAATAATTACGTAATAGTAATAGTAATAATTATAAGTAAATAATTTAGTAAATTTGCTTTGGCTCCTGCGATACAGGCCTAGTCTAGTGCAGTAGCCAGTAGCAGTGCGTTTAATAATATTAAGGGTTAAGTAATCATAAACTCTTGTAATACTTAAAAATCTGTAACTCGAATAATTTTTTCGTAAATAAATTATATTATTATTATATTCGGAGGCCACTGAACCCAAATTTCTTTTGGATTTTTAAATAACTCATCGCGAATCACGCACGTAAAGTGGTAGTTGTATTGTTGCGTTTAGTTCGGTGAGTGAGATTTTTGGTGGTCAAAAATTCCAAAGTTTCCTCCCGTTGCCAATCCCTATTCTCTTAATTATGGCAATGCCCCCCTGATTTACCTGGGTGGTGGAGATATCTTTCCACCAGGTGACCCACCTGCAAGCAAGTTTTCCAATTTAATTTGCCCGGGACTGGATTCCTCATAGAGAGTTGACGTCAGGCAGGCGTCGTAAAAACTAAGCCAAATTCTCTCTGCAACATGCTTGAAAAAGTGTGTTTCGCCGACCCCGCATTAAAGTGGGATAAGGGCAGGTAGAAAGAAAGGAGCTGACCTACCTGTTTGCCAGTCCTTGCTTTAAGTTATTTTTATTGGCACATGATTTTGTGGTTATAATTATATTGACTTTGTCATTACAATATCTTTTTTAATTATTTGGATCCATTCGGCTAAAAATCTTGATTTCTTTGTACAAACCGCCATACTTTTAACAACACAACCATAAATGGTGCTCCAATTTGATTGGGAACTACGCGAATTGGCAAAATCAAGTTTTTGCAACGAAATCACACAAACCGTAATACTAGAGCCAAACTTGCTCTCGTGTTAAGGCGTGTACACACCGGCCGAACGAAGGCTTTATCGACGGTCCCTACGTATATAAAGACAAATCAAAATGTCATATTTTTTATTGCATATACGGCTTTAGATTGTCTATACGCTCATTACTATATAGATATATGCTTTAATTTTGTTAATTTTATTTTTTATTCTACTGAAATACTAATCGAACAAGATAACAAGTATAATAATTCTTAAGCTTTATTAAACTTCATTTCGTTCTCCTGAAATCCTCAGTTTTTGACATGTCGCTTTGTACGTAGAGGCTGTCGTTATATCTGTTGCGTTCACACAAACAATCTTTCGCAGCTGTGTGAATGAAACAGGCATAGATTCTTTCGCTTTCATTCGGCCGGTGTGTACCCGCCATTACAAACGCTCCAGTTACACCAGCCATTGTTATTTCACTTTTACTGTTACCAACAAATCATTTCTAACGATAGCTTTTATTCAGGTTGATCGTGTGTTTGATTCGATTCGGCTGTCATTGGTGTTTTTGTAATAAACCTGTCCCGGTGCGGTAAAAGTTGTTCCCATATGGCATATATCAATGCTGACAGGCTGTGCGACAGGGCTCAACGAGTACCAATTGAATAGTTTAAAATGTTTCATTTTGTACATTATTTTTTATCTAGAGCTAAAACAAATAATACGAAAATGACCTTTTTGCAAATCTGCATCATATTACTAGAAAAATAAAGTAGCATTTTAAATTGCGATTTAAGCAAGGGTGAGCGCATAGTGGGGATATCTTTCTATGCCTTTCATTATGGCCGGTGACGTCATAGTTCGTTAATGCGTCACTTTTCTATTATTTAACAGTTATCCACCCGATGTTAAAAGCGTTACCTTTTTATTTTAGATACATTTTAAAATATCCCTCATGTTTCCGACGTGAATTTTAAATAAAGTTGTTAGAAATAAATTAGTTAACTACCAATTGCTAGTAAATGCGTAAAATTTAAATTTCACCTGTGTGTGAAATAGTATGCGTATAAAACTGCAAGGTCGCATTACGCATGATAAAATATGAGGTAAGGCAAGCTCAATTCATATGAATGTCGAATATAATATTCGAGAAACATGAAGTCAAACAGCTTTTAGTTTAAGTAAAAATGTCAAAACGGCATTATGTGGGACCAAAGACTTCTATGTCTACTACTAGACTGGCTGTTCGGTACATAGAATGTGCGCACTAACTCTCTGTTAATCGACCTCAACTCACTATAGAAATCTGCTCTTTTCCTTAGCCGTGAAACGTCAAACACTCGCCGTCATGTGCCACAATTTTACTTCAAACCACTTGTCTAGTAAATACATAGAAGTCTTTGTGTGGGACTGAAATGACGAATAGGATTATGACAGATTGAATTTGTGGTATTTAAGCAACGTAATATAAAAAAAATAAACCCTTGTTATGAAAAAAAAAATATGGTGCAAAAGCGAGCGCGTAGCGAACATCTTATTATCTCCCTCGCACACTTACACCGTTAGGATCATTCGGGTTATGACGTCCCGTTTTTATCTGTGCATCCTTTTCCTCTCATGTGATAGTTTCTATTACGATATGATTCAACTTGAGTATTTTCTACATCGAGTTTTTTAAGTTAATAAATTATTGTTCATATGATTTATATTTTGTTTTAGATTATGAATTAAACAAATAGTCATTGGATAAGGTAACTTTATGAATTCAGTATTAAAAAAAAGAGTCTAAAGTAAATCAATTCCTATTATTTATTTTACACTTTATATACACGATAGTATAAAGGCGGACTTAATGCTAAAAGTATTCTCTGCCAGTCAACCTTAGGGTGATGCAGAAATGCATGGCAGGTGTCAAAATAATGAGGGTTAGAGGGAACACAAAAAAAATATAATCAGACATGAAATATGTTCTTATCAGCCTAGATAAAAAACTGATTATTTAAATACATACATAAAGAAGGATAAAATACAAATAAATACATGAATTAAATATATAGATATTATGGTATATTAGATATATTATGGTAAAGCTTACCTAATGTGACCATTTATAATCGTTAATGACAATCTATAAGCATTGTAATCGATTGAAATAAAACTATTTTTACGGATTCTATCACGATTTGGTTTTAATTTTTGTTCCCAACGTTTCGTTCGTTTGAGGCCACGAAGACTGCAAAGCCTTCGAAACGTCGGGAATCAAAATTAAAACCAAATCGTGATAGAATCCGTAAAAATTGTTTTATTTCAATGAATAGCATTCGCGTAAACTTAAGAAATCAGTATTGTAATTGATGTTCCCTTCACACTATGTTATCGATTCGGTAATATAATTTCTGATTTAAACGCACGGAATGGCACTGCGGGTCGTGGTTCATCATTTATCAACCGACTCTAAAAGAAGGAGGTTATCAATTCATCGTATTTTTATGTATGTTACCCGATAACTCTGGCAAATTTTAATTGGTAGAGCCACGGTGTAGACAGTAACGTCTACAGCACGAATGGGCCGGCGCGATCGGCTTGATACCACAGTCCTTAGAGCATTTATGACTGGAGACGCCACTCATAGCATTTCCCCTCTGCCGAGGTAAAAGATTCAAAAATCTACCACGTTTATAAAAAATGATTGCGGAATCGATTCAGTCATTGTCACAATCATTTTTTTCTTTCGTTTATAGATTAAATTTCTTACACAACAATTCTTCAATTTTATAAAAGTTTGAATTAATTTTGAGACTATCGATACAACTATCGACTGAATATCGACTGTAGTCTGTCCCTATTCGTTATTCCTCCCCCTTCCCCCTCAAAAATTGACAGACTTTTTTCCTCAGAGTATTAGCTCTATGGCGTCTTCGGTCATAAATGCTCTAAGCCACAGTCTCACAGAAAAGAGAGTAGACGTAAAGTGGCAGCTCGCTGTTGCGTTCTGTTCGGTAAGTGAGATTTCCGATGGCCCAATTAACACCTCTCCACCCTTTCCCAATTCCTATTTCCTTACTTTTAAGTTGGCAATGCACCCATGAAAATTAACATGAGTTTGTGTTGTGAGTAGTTTATTTACAAATTCTTATTTTGGTATTAAGGTTGCAAAAATATTCAATGTCCGTTGATTTGCAAGTATTTGTAAGTCAATTGAATTATATAAGGTTGACTTGTTCAATGAAATTCACAGTACAAAGACATTCAACAGTATACAGTATATAGATGGGACAACAGCACACAACTTGTGATCCAAAAGTTATGACCTCGTGGTCATAAGTCGCTCAGTTTATTTGAAATATACGCGCGCCAGGTAGTTATATTGAGAGAAAAAACATGTCTTAAGTAATTCTTAACCATTACATAACATAAACTCACGCCTGTATCCCCGAAGGGGTAGGCAGAGGTGCACTAGAGAACTAAAACACCCACATTTCGCCGAGCCTAGATCCGTCCCAGATGTGATAGGGGGCGAGCCTATCGCCATATCGGGCATAAATTCCAGACTCCGGGCTAATATAGAAAAATCCAATATCACTTTGCCCGACCCGGGGATCGAACCCGAGACCGGACGGTAGTCATACTGAAATACAACTACGCCGCCGAGGCAGTTCTTAACCATTCACAGAACATTCTAGGATGTAAATTGTAATAATCGCCCCCGCATTGTAATAAGTGGTTGATGGCGGTACTGAAGTTTGAGATCAATATTTTTGTATGAAAACTTGATTAATAGCCCCTCTACAGTTAGTAGTATTAAATCTCTTTGTCACAGTACAAGTGTTTCATTGTGCTATTAAAGAGTACAGAAACGGATGATTGTACATTTTTCCTCATAATGTCTATGAATTGAAGTCAATTACCGCGCTTCTGTCGGATGCGGTTCTAACAAGAGAGATTGAATAACTCTTTTCATGTCTTGATAATTGCTGACGTAACTAGTTTTGTAAGTAATGTTTTTATCAGTGTTCAATATAACACTGCGATTTTCCTGGTGTTATAAAAATGTTACCTAACCTTTGTTATAACATAATGCGTCAGGTGTTATTGTTCGTATAACGTTCGATCAAGAAAAACTATTATTAGCGAATTGCGTTAGATTTACACCTAATTTTTAGCAATAAATTGCATAAAATAAATTCGTCTTAATGTCTTGAATTTAGTCTTTAACATTTTAGTTTATTTAATAGGACAATAGTCATAATAAGTTATAAGTTATATTAGGTTTTAAGTCATATCTATACGGATTACAGTGCGACACTCTCGTACGCGCGTTACCCAGACTATACACGTATGTACTTTCTGTATGTCTCCAGTTTAAGTGAATGTAATTCTTATGGAGAAATAAATATTTTAAACCTTAAAAAATGAAAATTTATAGCCTCCCTGAGTTGGCTGTGAAGCGAGAGGTTGTGGGTTCGATTTCCGACGACGAGAAATGTTTTGGGACCCATAATATTTGTTTCGAGTCTGGGTGTTGTGACACCGAAAGAGACTCGTAGTTTCTGACAAGCATGATAAACGACTCGTCTATTATTGTGAGTTTAGGATTTTGTGTGACTGTTGAGTGTTATTATTTTATTCGTTTTCTAGTAGTGGAATATTTTCAACTAGCATTGATATAAATACAGACTTAACAGTTGATTTCATAAGTTTACGCGAATGTTATACATTGTTATAAAACTATTTTTACGGATTCTATCACGACTTGTTTTAATTTTTATGCCGACGTTTCGAAGGCTTTGCAGTCTTCGTGGTCACGGGTGGGACTGGACGTCAAAGTCTGCGAAACTTCGGGCATAAAAATATAAGAAATCGTGATAGAATCCGTAAAAATAGTTTTATTTAAAGTCTTAGCAGTTATTCACACACGTATATAGACATGAATAAGGCACCTGATTTACGAAAGAAATTGCGGAACACGACGAATTATCATAAAATAATCGAGAGCTGTCGAGTATCCAATTAGCGGCTTATGTATGGTGGGTAATAAGAGAATATTACGTGTTATATCTACCGCACCATGTTCAGCCAAAATTATGTTCACTTACATAATGATTTCCTGAATTGCCTAGAAAGCGGTCACAGATCCGAGATGCAGTTTTATTCAACTGTCTAAAGAATATTTTGTGTCCGTTTGATTCGAGCTCACTCAATCATCATTTTATTCACATGTTCAAATGTCACATGCCAACTTTAAGCATTTTGTAACGACTTAAACAATGGTGTTCCACTTTAATTACAAGGTCGACTCAAATTGGTCTTTGGCAAATCTTACGCTCGGTACTCATTGACAGTCGTTTGATTTGGGTATTTACCTTTATTAATCTTTGTAAATCCGGTCTGAGTAAATCGTCAAGTGTGCTATGTAAAACTATGAGCAACAATAGCCAGCATCAGTGACTTAAGTTATACAAGCCTTACGCTCGAATGGTCAAACGCTATTCAACTGTTAACGGTTTCTTACATTGATTTTCGCCATACAATTTTCACGACATATAGCGTCCTTAATAAATAATAATAAATACACCCAACAGTCACACACCTAGTCCTGGCCCCACACTAGGTATAACCTGTATCGTGGGTCTCAGAAACTATGAGAGACTTTAGTTCCCACAACACCAGACTTGAAACAAATATCTGTGGGTCATACAAACATTTGCCTCAATGCGGGAATCGAACCCGCGGCCTCTCGCTTCACAGCCGGCTACTCGCCCACTGCGCCACAGAACATTCGCTAATCGAGTGGCGCAACGGCGGAGCAGCCCAGCTGTGAAGCAGTTTGACCCCGCACTATGACAAATGTTTGTGTGAACCACATTTTGTTTCGGATCTGGGTGCTGCGAGATCCAAAGTCTCTCGTACAGTTTCGGATACAAGATTTTTATCTTAGTTAGAGTCACTTGATGGTAAGTGATCTCCACCGCTTATAGACACCCACGATACCAAAATCATGGGAAATCGACCTTAAAACAGAATAGAGATTTGGTAATTGAGGGAGTATTTGGGCCATCACAATTCCCACTCATCAAACGAAACGGAACAGCGACTTACCACTTTACGTCGGTTATCCGTGAGACAGTGGTATCAAACCGGTCGAGTCGACCTTTTCTACGAAGTTACTATACTCTACCAATGCTATTACTACAAACTAAACACGTATATAATGTTGTCATATAACTATTAAATCTAGTTTGTGCATGATACGGCATGATTTATCACACTCTCATGGTCAATCAAAAATAGAGCAAGAAAAAAAATTACAAGTTGTCGCAACTGCGATAAAATCTTTTATCTTGCACTTCATCTTAAATAGTTTTTAAACATTGTCCTTTGCTATATTATATGATAAACCTTAATTTGACGTATGCAATATAAATAACAAACACATTGTTTTGCGTGCGCGGTACGACCACCGTCCTGAGGTCTCGGGTTCGATCCCCGGGTTGAGCAAAGTGATGTTAGGATTTCTATACAGTGTCAACCCAGAGTCTGGAATTTGTGCCCAATATGGCGATGGGCTCGCCCCCTATCGTACCTGGTATGGAAATGATCTTAGCGAAATATAGGTGTTCTTGTTCACCTATGCCTACCCCTTCGGGAATATAGGCATGAGTTTATGAGTTAGGATACTTGTGGTCACTAGTTTTCGACCGACTTCAAACAAGGAGGAGGTCCTCAATTGGTCTGTATGTAATTTTTTTTATGTTACGCGATATCTCCGCCGAATGTGGACCGATCTTCAAAATTATTTTTGTGTTCGGTAGAGCTTATTTCAAGGGTGATCCCATATAAATTTAGTCACGATCTGAAGTTTGGAAGTCGGTCTGTTAAGTTTTTTTTGTGTAGATTGCACTGTGCTTATATCAGTTCTAGTGTAATCACTTTGCTGTGCTTAAAATAGTAGGGTTGTAATAGAGCTATGATAGACGCATGATAGGGGTTCACCGTCAGACGTCAGGCAGACGGTCGTAAGAATCAGGCCGAATCTTTTTTGCAACACGCTAAAAGTGTGTTGCGCCGACACCACATTGAAGTAGGATAGTGCACTTGCTCTACCACTTGGTAAGAAGGTTAGATACATAACATAACACATAACATAAGCTCACGCCTGAAAAAAATCCAATATCACTTTGCCCGACCCGGGGATCGAACCCGAGACCTCAGGACGATAGTCGTATCGAAATACAACTACACCACCGAGGCAGGTCAGATACAGATGTGATTTAAATACAATAATAACATTATTTACACTAAAGCACTTACGAAATCAATAACCTAGTTAACATAGCTTTAAGACAGGGATAATTTGTCATTCTGTGACAAAAATGCACTAAACAGCCCAGCCCATTCGCTCAGATATCACGCGAGTAACTTGAACAAGATATATAGTCGTGTAAACTTTAGATAACAGTCATTTATGCAAACAAACACCGTGAACATAAACATAAACAATTGATTTCATACATAAACGAATATATTATAAAGATTTTTTTAAATATTCTATTTTTGTTATGGATTAACTATAAAATTACTGCCTTGGTGGCGTGGTGGTATTTCGGTACGACTACGGTTCTGAGGTCTCGGGTTCGATCCCCGGGTCGGGCAGAGTGATATTGGATTTTTCCATATCAGCCCGGAGTCTGGAATTTGTGCCCGATATGGCGATAGGCTCGCCCCCTATCACATCTGGGACGGAACTAAGCTCGGCGAAATGTGGGTGTTCTAGTTCGCTAGTACACCTCTGCCTACCCCTTCGGGGATACAGGCGTGAGCTTATGTATGTATGTATGTATAAAATTACTGGACCGATTTTAAAGAATTCTTTCTACTATAGAAAACCAAAGTATCGATGAGTAAGTATGTTTCTATCTATCTCCAAATTAATTCCTATTTATCTATCTCTAAATTGTAATCAGGGACGTGCAGAGGTATTGTAAAACAAGGATAGACACTTGTAATTGTTGGTGTGAAATATCCGATATAAAGTCAAGTTAGCTTCCAGTCTTATTATATTGACATTAAAATGAGGGTTTAGAGGGCTATATGATACAATATATCACGCAAGCGTAGCTCGACTTACTGCTAGTCTACGATATATTTATGTACTAGCTTGGGTTTTAATTACCGTAATAGTGAAGTTGAAGTTTATTTGCTTAGTGGGCAGTAATCACATTCTACTGAACTCGACAATGTTCCGTTTCCATAATGAATCATTATAATTATCAGCCAGCCTCCGGTTTTCCATTAATTGATTCTTATCCTTGTTCATAAATTGTTTAAAAGCAATTGTTGCTTGAAACGTAATGGGCGTTAAATATTCACTACGAGTAAACACTCGTAAGATACTCGCTCTTTGAGTATGACATGTGTAATGTGTATACGTAATATAAACTTTATCTACATATGGTAAAGAATAATAAATATGTAATAGATCTAAGCTCCGTTATGAAAAAGCTATTTGTGTGCAAAGGTCAATGGTAGTTGTAGTCATGTGAACGTGTAGACCGGACTTACGTTGAGATTAGTTTGCGTGGGAAAATGTATTGTGCGGATCAACAAAACACGCGTGGATTCGGAAAATTAAGAAACATTTTCCATACTTAACAGCGCTAAAATGTCGACTTATTGCAACAATGTAACAGCGATTAATATTAAATGGTGCGTGCTAGATAAAACTGAGTCAGGGTACTGGGTGAACTGAGGCTCGAAGCACGAATATCTTTCGAGTAAATACTCGAATCGAGTTCTCTGTGTACTCTTGGTAATTGTATGAAATTTCTTACAAATATCACGGGAACATGGGTTTCTCGATACGAGTACGTACTCGACTGTTATTCGTGCTAAGGCACCTCTATCAGCAAAGATCGAAATACGCCTATCAATAGCTCTATGACAAGGGCGTTGTCGACATCCGTCTTTCGGTTTGTTTGCGATTTGAAATCGATTTGATCCGCTTTTAAAATTGTCATACAACGAAAGGTTTCAATACCGTGACCGTGCTGCATCGTGTCGTAATAATTTTAACTTTAACACCTGAGACAGAGTTGCTAAATTCGTTCGGACAAAAATAATATGGAATGCAATTGTCGTGAACCGACTCGGCACATTCACGGTGCGCGGCCTTGTCCACAATGAGGTGCACCTTTAATGGTCCGGAAATTATAAACTTTTTGTCATGTTGTAGATTTGATATAATATAATTTGCGTTCTGCGGTTTTCCATTCGCCCCTCACGTCTGCGCCTGCGCCGGAATTGGATAGTTGGTTTCGTAACCGCACAGATAATTACATTAGCGCGGTGTACATGCATTTTGCGTGATTATTAGAATTCCTTGGACTTATCTTTACTCGATTTATACGTAGTTTTACGTTACGTTTTGACAGCAATTCGTTACCTGGAACAAAAAATAACATTGTTACATGATTGGAAATTGGCACGTATACACGAATTACTGCTGAATGGTCATACACTTATGTCGTTTTTGGCCGCCGTATCTGTCAAAATTGTAAGGCAAAAATCAATGTAAGAAGCCGTTAAAGTTGAGTAGTGTTTGACCATTCGGACGTTAGACATTAAAACAGAATACTTAGTTGATTGAAACTTAGAATTAAAAAGACTACGATATTTTTTTCTCTTTGAGAAACAGAGGCGCGAGCAGGAGTGTTTTTGATAATTAAATTCGAATCGAGCTCGATGCGCCTCTATGATATTTGTATGAAATATTAACTAAATATCCATCCCTGGCCGTAGATCCAGAGGCAGGCCAAAGACAAGGTGGAGAGATGTAGTACTAAGAGACATATCTCAGAGAGTGTCAGGTGTCCAAAGAAGACGTTATGGATAGAGCGAAGTGGAAAAGAAAAACAAGGAAAGCTGACCCCACCATCATACCAACACAATAAATAGCTTGGAAAGAGAGAGAGAGAGAAAGATTAACCAAAAGCCCGTGAGAAGCGAGCTCGATAGGATTTCGCTTGTCAAAACTACGAGTATATTTGATCCGGCCACAGGTGGTAGTATGTTAAAATATACAAGAAATTGTATATGTGTAGCGCGTGATTGTATGTACATGTTTCGACAAGTAATTTATATTAAACTCAAGGACTTTTCGGCTATAATAGAAGCCGATTAGAACAGCAATGATCTTTAAAAACTGAACAACACGATCATAAACGTTGCCACAATTTATTCCAGTGACGTGCACAGGCATGCCAATCAGGGTAGACAAAATGTGCAAAATTATTTTTTCAACTCTGACATCACTATAACTAGCATAATTCATTTTGATTAAAATATAAGCCGAGTGCTGCCATTTTAAAAGTGGTTTTGGTCACGATTTTTTGGTCAAAATTTTTGTAAATATCAATTTGTCAGAGCAGACAGTGTCTCTTTATCTATACCAAACGCACGCCACTGATCTATTCGTAGTGCAAAGTGTAATTCCACGTGGTTTACTTTTTGCTATTGATTGTAAATCTAAAAGTCGAGTGCGTAATACCAGTTCCAAGTTATTTCTCAACCTTGTCACCGGTGCTCCAGTGCGCCCGGAACCCGTTGTGACACCAGTCAATGCACTCACTGCACTAGTTTGGCGAAAGTAAAAGTACAACGAGAACGCATGTGTTCTTGAACCAGTCTGCTGGCACGGCGATTTTTATTTTCCTTTACGTTTGAACATGTGTCAGTTGGTAAGATGTTACTCAATGGCAAATGGTCCAGAGAACACGATTTCTTCCATATTACCTCTACAATTTCTCTTCTCAGACAGGGCCGCGTTTGGATCCATTTGTGACGTGACGTATCCATGGTAATTCATGGTCCGTACTAGTCCCTTATAATAATAATAAATGACACTCAATAGAATTACAATTTAAATAGAATGTAAAAAACGAAACTAAAGTATTAAGTATAATATTATGTTATTCTAAAAATATACATAAGTTGATTTATAACTAGTGATGTATAAATAAATAATACCCAACGGTCACACACATAGTCCTGACCCCACACTGAGATTCACGAAGTCTTGTGTCGTGGGTATCCGGCACTACGAGGGACTTTCGGTCTCACAACACCCAGACCCGAAACACATATCTGTGGGCCACACAAGCATTTGTCTCGGTGCGGGAATCGAACCCGCGGTCTCTCGTTTCACAGCCGATTACTCGCCCACTGCGCCACGGAGGCTGTATACTAGTAAAGGCGCGACCAGTGACTAGAAATCATCAGGTTTTGCCTTAGATGGAAAATAAAAAGTCACCTCACTGGTCAATTATCACTTTCGTCTTCTAATTATAATCGGTTCGTTTAGCAAAACGTATGAGGACAAGTTAATTAACTGTGTGTTTGTTAATCAGATAAGTTTAATTAAAAAACGTTTATTTGTTAAAACACAATGAAAAAGATACAGCAAGGCAAAGTTTCATTGTTTCGTATTTTAATTTAACTAGATATGCATCTGTACTCGTTGATTATTATACTTCAATAATGATCAAACTTGGCTAAAATGTTGTTCATCATATCCTTTCTACAAATAATCTGAATAAGTTTCAAAATCCCAATAGCGGCGTCTATGCTATGTGCTATGTATATGTTTATCAAGGAGCTTATTCTGTACTTCTTCATCAAATCTTGATTTTGGAGTAAGCTCTATAGAACACAATTATTATCTTAAAAATTGGTCTACATTTGCATGAAATATTGCGTAATATAAAAGGAAAAACATAAATCGGTTGAAATGTAATAAGTTACTATAATTATATTTATGTAAAGCGTTCTTATTTAATGATTAAAAAACTATTTTCGATCGAGTTCGTTTATCAATGTCGTTAAAACAAAAAAAAATTTTTGTTTATAAAACTCTGGAGTCAAAACCCATTATATATTGTGTAACATGTACTTAATAAGCCTCTTTAAAGTATGTTTAATTGTCCTTTTCACAACCTTGTAAATTTTGCAATTTTAAAAGCACAAAATTGTTTAAAAGCTATAATAAGTGTTTATTGTAACACGCTATTGTAATTTCGTAATTTGTACACGTACAGTGCAATCAGGGCTCTTAGCACACGATTTATCATTACTAATGTGTATTATAAACAAAAGTGTGTTTGTTGGTTTGTCTTTCCACACAATATAGCCTTTGATCCATCGAGTTAAGCTTGCTTGACATATTTTTTGTAGAGTTAGTATATGAGCAGGAGAATGTCATTAGTTACTTGTTTTTATGGTGATAGTATGCGATGAAACGCCGGCGGATCAGCGCGCAAATAATCATCTGCCATGGAACGTCCACTGCTGAACATAGGCCTCCTCCAAAGATTTCCAGATCGACATATTGGAAGCGGCTTGTATCCAGCGACCTTTAACAGTTCTTTATTATTTATTTAGCGAGCAAATCCTAGTGCATAAATACATCCATTATGACTCACATCTAGAGTCCTTAACTCACATTAAGATACGATCTTAGGAGTCTTCTATCATAGGTTGATACCTATGATAGAAGACTCCTAAGATACTGGCTGATGCCAGTAAAGAGTTACAACTAAGACCCCATAGTATCTATGTATTCTAGACTAAAACTATGCAGGAATCGAACCCAGGCTTCTTAATCCGTCGCCCCAGTCAAGGGTATCACTCCCTTATGTATCCCTCCCCAGTATGTTTGCACTGTTGGTGTTATGTTTTTGAACTCAGTACACTTTTTTCCCTCCGTGTTGTTCGCAATATACGGTATAATGGAGTACTCATTTCTTTGTTTCTTTATGTTTATTTAAGTACATTGAAACCAAGAAAAACACTTAAGCAGAAACACTTACGATCTCATACGCCATATTCTACCATTCTTAAGTCATCATGGACATTTCAGTTTAAAAATCGTTGTTGTAAAATAAAAAAACAATGCGGTCTTACAGAAAAGTGCCAGATTTGTAAACAAATTTGGCAAAACGATACCAATTCATTGTTTTATGAAACAATTTTATTGGTTTAGAAATTTCATTTCAGTTTCGTAAGTGGGTACTGTCGGTGCAAAAATCGGTGGCATTACTTTCATTATTTGTACATTCGCATTTGATATATAAAAATATATCGATAGGTCTTTTACTTTCGCTTTCGCACTGCCACTAGAGGCAGCGTAGCTGTGGAACGGAGGTTCTTGGGTTCGATTCTCAAATCGAGCAAGGGGTGTTTTATGACACAATTTGATCAGAGCTGGATTCCTGGAAGGGGTTGATATCAGGTAGGCAGGTAGGTGATACCTAAACACTAAGCCAAATCCTTTCTGCTACATGCTTAAAAAGGTGTGTTGCTCCGACATCACATTGGTGTTGATAATGATAAAAAAGATGCAGGTTTTTTTACTGTTAGGGACACATAATGTTTAGTAATAGAATAAGTAAGATATAGCAATATTTTATTTAAATGTTGTAAAATTTTTACACGTTGAATTTTTCGTTTAATAATAAAATAATACTGCAACACAAACGGAAAATATTTTCAACTAATCTAAACTAAAACAAAACAGTAAAGAAACATGATTGCACAAAAAGAACAAAACAGCTCAACGCAACGTAGAAATTGTTATAACAACGGTAACGCCGGCCGATTTAATTGTCCATTCTTTTAAGCATTGAGGTTATTCGAGCACTTTTTCCACTGCTTGAGGTTATGCTAATGCGTATTATTCAAGAGTCCAAACGCGATGCGCAGTGGTTGTTGCGAGAGCGGCTGACCGTTGTGCGACCGACTGCAAGGTCTTTTTTTACTGCACCGTTCGTAAAATTTGAACTTGAGTATCTTTATACACACAATGCAATACAAACATAAGCTCACGCCTCTATCCCCTAAGGGGTGCGCAGAGACGCATTAACGAACTAGAACACCCGTATTTCGCCGAGTTTTATCTGATATCAGATGTGATAGGGGGCGAACCTATCGCCATATCATCATCATCATCATCATCAGCCATAGGACGTCCACTGCTGAACATAGGCCTCCCCCAAAGATTTCCAGATCGACCCGCTGGAAGCGGCCTGTATCCAGCGACTTCCATATCAATCATAACAAATCCAATATCACTTTGCCCGATCCTGGGATCGAACCCGAGTCCTCAGGACGGTAGTCGTGCCGCAATGCAACTACGCCCGCGAGGCAATTTATACACACCTTTATTATTTTATAGATACATACGCAAGAACATTTTTATCTATACACTGCCCTTTATTTATATACCTCTAAACATATACGCGTTACTAAACTTTTAAACTAGTTTGTCTCTCTTTCATTTTCAATATGGCGAAAAAAAACTTCTTTTAAAGATAAGAAAAGCTTAAATATTTTTATAAGTATGGAACTAACTATTTCGGGATAATAGTCTTTTTCGACCAGGGAATCGGACCCAGGACCTCCCGGTCCACAGCCCATACCTGCTGCCACTATACCAAGGAGGCGACTAAGAAGAACATACTGCCCCAAGTAAACTGTTCTACTGTACTGTTCAAAATAAACAGTCACGCAATATTTAAAACTTACTTTCATTAACTAGAGGAAACTCTCTTACCGTCTTTAATGTTATCTAGTTCCTAAGATTCTAGTTTATGTTACCAAACACTATTGTCTTACCCCCTTATTCGTAAAGAAATTCTGGTCTTATCGAACGCATAACCCTACTTTTGCCTAGTTTAGCTAAAAGAAAACTAAAATATGTTTATCGAATACAATGTTGCTGGTTACAGAAAAAACTTTATTTTTATCTTTGGCAAGCTTTGAAACAAATAGGAAGTCTTGACTGGAAACAATAAATAAAAAATATATATCATTCTTAGATGGGGTATAGGACCCCCCAGGATCGTTTAGGGACTATAACAAAACTAATGTCATTACGAAAGAATATCAAAGTTGAAATAGCTGATCGGAATCGGCCATGTTTTCACTATCGAACTTTGGTATTATGAATACAATTTTTATGAAACGTACTTTTGGAGTTTTTTTAGACATCTAACGATGCTTTTACCGTGTTCCCGTAATATATTGCTAAGCTGTTATACTCAGCTTGCTTTTATTGTTCAATAAATGATAATGATCGTGTGTATTGCTTGTTTCCTAATATCGATCGTACACAAATTACGAGACAGTTACATAAAGACAGTGAAAGTATTAATCTCAACTGAGTAAGACAAGTAAAATTGCCTATAAATTGTCGTAGTGTTTATAAAAGAGACCTCGATTTAATAGTCGTTAGTAGTAATATCAATATTTAGGCTGAGATCTATAGAGCGAACTTCGATGAAGTCTATGTAATCGAACTTGACACTGTCCGAGTCATTTTTTACAAGACAATCTTTGCTTAGTCTGTCTGTCAGTCTGTTTTTCTAGTAAAAATGACTCGGACTAAGTCAAAGTTCGACTTAAAAATTCCAAATCCTCACTGAGTTCGTTTCTTTGACTTAGACTTAGTCGAAGTTCACTCTATAGATAACACGCTTATAACACCTTTCATGCCTGTTACTCGCTTAGCTACAGATGCCTAATTTTGTTAGATCACTATGCCGTCAATATAATATCATTATTTGATTTATACGTATCCAGTTAGTTGTAACTAGCATGAGAACAGTGCATTCTAGCACCAGCTGTTCTCGATATTATAAAGCAACTAGATCGGTCCAATAAATTCCAAATCACATTTCTGAATCGAATTTACAGCCTTTTATGCGTCGACTGAATGCCGATTGCGAAATATGTAGTGTGATACATATACACCATTTTTTAATAAAAAGCGTGGGGCGTGCTGCCCTGATTTGGACTTCTTTGACTGACATAAAAAGTTTTATGAGAAAAACCCGAATTGTAGCGTAGCTGGAATATTAGTGCAGACTAAAGAGGCAACTCATTGATTTGACATATCTATGCCGAAATTGGTCAGTTGACAAGCCTGTGTGCTGAATTTTTCAGTGGCTTGATTACTAATTATAGTAAATCATCGATGTAATGGTAGCAGCCATATAGTACAAAAAAGAAAAAGAATTATAGTAAAGTATAATCACTTATTGGTCTCACTGTGGAGGATGCTCAAGACCGGGCGAAGTGGAAGCGTTTAAGTAGGAAGGCGGACCCTGGCATTAGAAGAAAGAAAGAAAATGTTTATTATTACTGAACGCATGCAACATCAGTTAATAAATTAAACTTATAAATAATAAATTAATAAGCAAAAACAAATATATAATATAATAACATCGTGCATGCGTACTTAGTGACAAAAGGTGACCAACTCAGCATGTTGCTGTGTTGTGATCAGAATCATAACACGGCGCTGGTTTTCAGTGGCCACCTTAAGTGACCCATGGATGCTGAATCAGTTAGCTTAGGGGTTAGGCCGGGATAACGCCAGGCAGAGAGAGAGATAATCACAAGTTTCAAAACTTAACCTACCGACTTCAAAACTTATCCAATTATGACCAAATTTACATGGGATCACCCTTGGAATAAGCTCTATAGAACACAAAATCTGGAAAATCAGTCGACATTTGGCGGAGATATCACGTAACATAACATAACATAACATAAGCTCACGCCTGTATCCCCGAAGGGGTAGGCAGAGGTGCACTAGCGAACTAGAACACCCACATTTCGCCGAGCTTAGTTCCGTCCCAGATGTGATAGGGGGCGAGCCTATTGCCATATCGGGCACAAATTCCAGACTCCGAGCTGATATGGAAAAATCCAATATCACTTTGCCCTTCCCGGGAATCGAACCCGAGACCTCAGGGCGGTAGTCATACCGAAATACAACCACGCCACCGAGGCAGTCACGTAACATACACAAAATATAGACTAATTGAGGACTTTCTCCTGTTTTGAAATCTTGAAGAAACTGACTTCAACACTTATCAGATCTGCCAATACTACCAATATACTGGATTATTTATAAAAGTCGACAGTCCAGTGGTTTAGTCCACGTTTGGAGTTAGTCCTACACGGAATAAATTCGGTTCATAATGGCTGATCTTTCTCGATTTATATTCGACGAAATTAAATCGCGCTCCAGTAATTAAGCTGTCGAATCGAGTTCGATGACAGGCGAGGCAAGAACTATAGCGATTCGATGCCACGGTCAGCCGAGTGGTCTTGACCCGGCCTTGTGGTAGCTGACTGCTGAACCGATGTCGGGTACTGTAGCTAGCCACCATAACGAAGAGAAACCGCGGGATGATTGATCGAAATTGTCGTAGTGCTTTCTAAGATCACTTTTTATTATACTTAACTGTCTTCTGCATACCTCTGGCATTCCGTTTTGGTCTTATTAGGCTGCCATATTTTGTTCAGGGCTGCCCCGTGGAATATTTTCGCCAGGGCTGTCCCCATAGATTTTTTTCCAAATCTCGATAAGTAAGTAGCCAAAGACTTAGCTTGCATTGTTGACTTTTGTCGTTACGACATGTAAACTGGGTGACTGTATAGACATGTTCATAGATCAGATGAGAGTGAAAGAAGTCACGGTAATAAAAATGTAATTTGGGATTCGTGCCCATGAGCAGGCCCGTTCCCCTTTACATCTTTGGATGAAAAAAGCTTGGCTAAAAGTGGATGTACTTACTAGCACTTTCTAGCCTAGTAGGTGTGAGTATATCTATGGAAATAAGTTTACTTAAAAATATTCTAAATCGTATGGCATGGAAATGCCATACGATTTAGAATATTTTCCTATTTATTTATTAGATTCAGAAGGCATCCGGCTTGCCCACATATTTCCCGTAGCTCAAATTTCTTCCACCCCAATCTCTTTTTTTTTAAGGTTGGCGTGACTTTTTTGGTATTAGGGTATTTGTGGGTGGTTACGATCACTTGTCATTCAGGTGACCTACTTGCTCGTTCGCTGCTGCTACAAAAAACAGAAGATGTAATGATTCAGATGCTCTTTTAACAGTAATTATTTTACAATTAGTCTTAAATTATTTTAGTTTTAACGCGTAGTTAATACGAATTCACCGTCTGTATTATACTCTGTTTTATTGTTTAGAGAAATTAGCCTACTTTAGTCATTTTTCTTTCTTTATGTAAGTAGGTTTCGTATATCGCTTTTGCTTTATTTCTTCATAGGCGCTTGTCGATCATTGAATGTTAGTGGTTATTTTCTACAATGTCTATAATTTGGCTTACGGTTTTTGGAGCTGTAATTATTAACTTTCGTTCTATATTTACTTTTGTTCTACATTTATTTACATGTAGTATGGTAGCATATCTGCCAGTAGTGCTACGCGTGTAGTATTGGCAAAACAAAATGAGTGACACCCTTAAATTAAATAATTATTTAATGCATAATGTGTGTTTATTGAAAAAAATGTGTTATGAAGGTTAATAAATGAACAAATTAAATCGTTTTTGTGTATAATTTGTGCCTTTGCGTTAAAACAATGTAAACACAAACTACGAACGCTATAATCGACAACAATTAATTATGATTCATCATCATCATCATCAGCCATAGGACGTCCACTGCTGAACATGGGCCTCCCCCAAAGATTAATGATAATTAATAACATAACAAAACATAACATAAGCTAAAGCCTGTATCCCCGAAGGGGTAGGCAGAGGCGCACTAGCGAACTAATACATCCACATTTCGCCGAGCTTCGTTCCGTCCCAGATGTGATAGGGGGCGAGCCTATCGCCATATCAGGCACAAATTCCAGACTCCGGGCTGATATGGAAAAATCCAATATCACTTTGCCCGACCCGGGGATCGAACCCGAGACCTCGGTAGTCGTGCCGAAACACAACCACGCCACCGAGACAGTCAGGCATGATAATTAATGATTAATAATTATGATTATGGGTTACTATTTAATATACTCGCACACTTTTGACGTTCTTGGAACATACTCCCCACAACGTTGATTATAACAGGATAATTAAAAGCTTGTTATCCCCGACTGCCTCGGTGGCGTGGTGGTATTTCGGAACGACTACGGTTCTAAGGTCTCGGGTTCGATCCCCGGGTCGGGCAAAGTGACATTGGATTTTTCCATATCAGCCCGGAGTCTGGAATTTGTGCCTGATATGGCGATAGGCTCGCCCCCTATCACATCAGGGATGGAACTAAGCTCGGCGAAATATGGGTGTTCTAGTTCACTAGTGCGCCTCTGCCTACCCCTTCGGGGATACAGGCGTGAGCTTATGTATGTATGTATATGTATGTTATCCCCGAAGAGGTAGGCAAACAGTAACTGGCGCATCCACTTTACGTCAAGCTAATTTCCGTCCCATAAAGTGTGAGAGGGAACGAACATATCGCCACCTCGGGCATAAATTCCAATCCGGCTGATAGAGCATAAGATCTACCAATACCACTCTACCGTCGGAGGTATTGTGGTATTGGCTTTTCTATGTTAAGTGTTCGCTTGCTGTGATGGTGGAGGAAAACATCGTGAGAAAACCTGCCCCCTTACTCTTACACTCGATTCGATTTGACTTCGATTCGGTTTCATTTATTGACTTAAAATTCCAATTACTAAATAGTTTATCTAATAGAGTAATAAGTTCAATGAAGCGACAACGTAGGAAAGGGAAACCTGACAGCCGGCGGCCGCCAACCTGGTCTTCTTAGAGAAAGTTTTAAATTACACGCCGTAAGTAAACTGGTAACACTGATGGCGATGAGACGAAAACACGAAATAAACTTAGCGCACAGTAAAGAGCAATACAAGCTAAGTAATAGGCTACGCCATATGTGGCAAAATTATCGAAAATATAGTAAATAAGCTCACGCCTGTATCCCCGGGTAGGCAAAGGCGCACTAGCGAACTAGAACACTCACATTTCGCTGCGCTTAGTTCCGTTCCAGATGTGATAGGAGGCGAGCCTATCGCAATATCGGGCACAAATTCCAGACTCCGGGCTGATATGGAAAAATCCAATATCACTGCCCGACCCGCGGATCGAACACGAGACCTCAGAATCGAAATTACCGATAATCGTCAATGAAATTTATTTTAAATCATGGGTCTTTTTTAAAAATAAAAATGTAAGCGGTGTCTAAATAAAATCTTTAACTCCAAAACTATGTTTGCATAGAAGTTAGGTTCAAACTTATAACGTTATTCACCACTTTGAAATGTTTATAAGGGCGTCATTATTAATTGTTAAGGACTAATAAAATATTATTTTTATGCTCCTGTAACCTAGATCGAATATAATTCCATAGGTAGACTAAAACTCTACCTATAGAATTTGTTGTCGTAACAGCCTGGTAAAACAATGCAGCAACATTTTTATGTACTGACATTATGCTATATTGCTCCATACATAACATTTTGTTATGATTTTTCATACATAATTTAGGACACTCGTCACACCTCATGTGTTCATATAAACATGTCGAATCTAAATACAGTCGCGTTACGTGACGTGTGTGAAGTTTGTCTTAACCCATACTTGACCGCTTTTTGAAGTATTTGGTGCGGTGATCGTTTCGCGTAGACACTAAAAAGTTCGCACATCCAGCGAAAGTGGAAACATAAATGTTGTGCAACTTGGATTTGAGTTCGGCGTGTAGCATCCACGTGGTTATGTCACATCTAAATCAGTAATGTTAATTAGGCGCCAAATGTTTGTACAGTGCATTTTTAGTGGCGGTTGTTGCGTAACAAGAAATTAGGCTAGATAGCGGTTTTTCGCCGTGTGTTAATGCTAATTGAATTTGGGAAAGCGAAGTAGCAATTTCTACACGTAATTAAATACTTTAAGCAAGCGTAAAAGTCGTGAAAATGATACGAAATATTATGAAAGTTCTTCGAATTGCATATTAATATTACTTTCATGTAGAATTTTAGGTTAAATATTTTAACATTTCAAAATATGGTTTGCAAATAAGCACATAAAGACTTGTGTAAATAAATAATTTGGAATGATTATGACATAAACAAAAGTCTTTATCTGCTTATCATCATCATCATCAGCTATAGGACATCCACTGCTGGACATATGCCTCCCCCAAAGATTTCCAGATCGACCTGCTGGAAGCGGCCTGCATCCAGCGACTTCCTACGACCTTTATCAGGTCTGCTGCTTCTGCTTTTATCTGTTTTTATTAAATAATAATTATCCAGCATTGGCCATGTCAATAAACTGTTTAACGAAGCAGACGCTAACGCGGCGCATAACTGATTTCACAGCAACAATGCAGCTTGGTAACTGGTTCCTTGGTCTTATTGAATATGCAACATATAATCCATAATGAAATTATACAGTCAAAAGATCTACGGCTAAATATCTTGGAGTTTCTTCTTAAGCACGATTAGAGCCATTATAATGTAATTTCTTTGGGCTCTAAGACTAAGAGCGTAGTGGCCAATATGCAAAATAGACGTTCAGTTCATCATACTTAATCCATCCGTGTGTTTATTATGTATTATTTATTGCGCCATGTTTTGAAGCATTAACTTTAATGATCACCTTTAAAAATTTAATTTAATTTTCGAATCGATTTCTTTTATAATTTATTTACATAGCGATACATTTGATTTTTGGTGTTAAATGATTAATTGAATACAGATTGAATCTCCCACGCACCGCATTTTAATAATCCATAAAATTAGATAACATTTCGATCCCACATCAATCTAATTCTGTTACAATTGATATGATCAATTAAAGAGAGAGAGAGAAATATTTCTAATAGCGTGCTTACAGTTCTAATGAAATGAGGGTAGCCCATCATTTTAAGTAACCATCTCTATAATTAGCTAATCGCTTCCATAATTAAGTATTATCAGAACCCTCAATTAGAGATGCAACAGTTTGCATACTAGACTATCACGGTCTACATATTTTTTTTATTACTTACTACTTGTTGCGTAAATGAGGCTGGCACACACGGTAGCAATGTGCTCTGTTATACTGAGCCCTACTGTCCGTTCATTGTCTGTACTCAGTAATAATTAGCAGGGTTTTCTAGGAAACATTTGAATACCAGATAGTCTTTTGTTTTCTTTTTCCGCTCACACTAGTGTATTATCTCGAATGAAGACATCGCTGGTTAGATCAGCGGCCTGAGCAGGAAAATTTCTGACAACCGTAAATGTATAAGAACTCGATGCGCGTCTATGAAATTTGTATGAAATATTAACCAAACGTCATCAGTGCGCAGCGAACTCGAATACATTTACATTTACATTAGTTTTTCGTGCTCGGGCTACAGAACTTTGAACTAATATAATGAAGCATAAACATACTGTGCTCCTCACTTCGAAACTTAAGATGTTTAATCTCATCATGCCATGTTATTAGCTATAATGTATTTTAAGCCGGCCGACGGTTCTGTCCCTAGCTATTTGGCAATAAAAATAGATAAAGGTAGCAACTATCTAGACGAACTTTCGTATACGTGACCAACATACATAGTTTAGATTTCGCATAAGATGAACGTTGTCCTGCCCTGATTATTGTCGATTTTCTCAACTTTCCTTTTAATTATGCTGATTGCTTTTCGCGGAAATTTTCCGGTGCCATAATTATCATTACACATATGACTATAGATCCTACAAAAACCCATAGAAAAAGCACCTTTAGTTTTCCGGAAATGTTAATTTTTCTTGCTCAAAGCATTATGTCCAAATAATTTTACAATGAAATATGCCGAATCAGTCCACCCGATCATAATTAATACTACAAACAACAGTTATTCTATAGATAGATTTCCACACTTTTATGTAATAATGACCTGACCATGAAGTCAGTGATATTTTCCTCCTCATCAGTGATCTTGAACTATTTTCCGTGGCCCTTCATTGTTTTCTATACTATAATGATCACGTAATGCCATTGCTTATGGACCGCATCATTTTCAGTTCTTGTTTTGTTACGATATCATCTTACTGAACATCAGCTATAGCTCAGTTAGGAGTGATACGGACTGCCGAGACGAGTGTCGGGGGTTTGAGACCAACACCAAAGAGCATACACGTCTGATTTTTCTGTGTTAAGTGTATTTTCATAATCAGCGCTGCAGCACGGTCTCGACTGGTTTGCAGCATAATAGCTGAATGGAGGATAATTGTTACTGGGCTTCCTATTTTCTTTACTGTATTTTTGTGTATATTTGTTTGTAGTCCAGTAATAATAAATTTCTTTTCTTTCTTTTCTTACTTTCTTCTTTCTTCATTGTTAATTATCACTTGCTATAACGGTGAAGGAAAACATCGTAAGGAAACCTGCATACCGGAGAATTTCTTCACAAGAATTTCAAAGGTATGTGAAGTCCAACCAGCATTAGGCCAGCGTGGTAGACTAAAGTCTAACCCCTCTCATTAGTAGAGGAGGACCGTGCCCAGCATTGGGACCGTTAATATTACAGGGGGGTTACCACCACCTCTTATAGCAGTATTATTATAATTTTAATTGTACCGATTCCCATACAAAACAAACGAAGAACGATTATAATAATACTGCTATAAGAGGTGGTGGTAACCCTGCTGGGCTTATATTATTATTATAAAGGCGCGTCTCCTGCAACTGTTTTTCCGAAACAAAACACATACGCTAAACAAAGATTTAAGTTGTCTCCTGCTCGCAAAACAATGGAATATAGACAAAAAAAATTAAATTACCATGTTTTTTGTAGGTGTTTTGTGTAATGTTTTAGTGCAGGAGACGCGGCTTAAGACTGGCGCTCCGCACTATAACCAAACGCAATTCATACAAATGTCAAAGACGCGCATCGCGCTCGATACGAATTCGATTGTCAAAAATATTTCTGCTCAGACCGCTAATGAACATATCTATTCTTTCAATGTAATTACGTGTACATTGCCTGCAAACTATCGCTAATTAAAATCTATGAACACTGTTTAAACATGCAATTGGTAATACATGCTGCAATGGACAGTTTGTTAGGAATGTATTAGCTTATCAACTTGACGAAATATTTCACGGTTCAACTAACAAAAAATAAAAATATATTTAATAGACCTTGTTAAGTTTAATGCAAATGTGGCTGTCAAGTGTTTCTAATTTTAGCGACTTTTGCAACCTAGATAAAATTTGAATGGTAATGTTGGTGGTATTTCGGTACGACTACGGTTCTGAGGTCTCGGGTTCGATCCCCGGGTCGGGCAAAGTGATATTGGATTTTTCCATATCAGCCCGGAGTCTGGAATTTGTGCCTGATATGGCGATAGACTCGCCCCCTATCACATCTGGGACAGAACTAAGCTCGGCGAAATGTGGGTGTTCTAGTTCGCTAGTGCGCCTCTGCCTACCCCTTCGGGGATACAGGCGTGAGCTTATGTTATGTTGAATCATGAGGTACTATACAAATAAAAATACACCTTTCGTACAAGATATTTTGACAAATTAATTATATCATTATTTAAGACCAAAGAGATTTAATGATACTAACTATAGAGGGGCTCTCAAGCAAGTTTCCATACAAATAAATTGATCTCAAACTTCAGTACCGCCATTAACTACTTATTACAATGCGAGGTCGATTATTACAATTTACACCATAGAATATTGTGAATGGTTAAGAATCACATAGATAAATTTATTCTCTCAATATTATTTTCACGCCATCTCATTTTTCATTTTTTGGCGTGACGATATGGATGCCTACGAGCCTACGTGGACTGAACTAGCCCATGACAGAGAACAGTGGAAAAAGATGGGGGAGTCCTTTGCCCAGCAGTGGGACACAATAGGATAGAATAGAATAGAATAGAATATTATTTTGCTGGCCTAACTGGCGCGCTTATATTTAAAATAAACTGAGCGACTTATGACCACACTAGGTCACAACTTTTGGATCACAAGTTTTGTGCTGTTGTCCCGTCTATATAATGTTGAATGTCTTTGTTTAAGACTAAGCTTAAGAAATAGCTGTTCGCAACTTTGTTCCCATAATAAAAGTGGAAGTATGTAGTTGAAAATAAAAGTGTCAATCTCACTCAGGGATAACGTAGCTCTCTACTATTTAAATTATCATAAAATCGGTTAAATGACAGCCTCCGTGGCGCAGCGGGCGGGCAGCCGGCTGTGAAGCAAGAGGCCGCGGGTTCGATCCCCGCACCGAGACAAACGTTTGTATGGCCTACATATATTTGTTTCGGGTCTGGGTGTTGTGAGACCGAAAGTCTCTCGTAGTTCCTGATACCCACGACACAAGATTCGATCTTAGTGTGGGGTCAGGACTATGTGTGTGACTGTTGGGTGTTATTTATTTAAATTATCTCAAACAAATTATTCAGCTATCTTGATTATAGAAGTTCCTTTGCTCATTTAAAGTGACAATATTAAATGTATACAAGTATGTAGCTACAAAAATTCAGCAGCATACACGTAGCTCCGTTCTGGTGTGCTCAGCTTGCTTCTGTTTTGGCAGTCTTCTATTTAATAAATAACCCCACATTAGGTTTAAACTATGTCGTGGGTATCAGAAACTATGATAGACTTTCGGTCTCACAACACTCAAACACGAAAAAAACGTCTGTGGATTACATAAACATTTGTCTCGGTGCGGGAATCAAACCCGCGGTTTTTCGCTTCACAGGCGGCTACTCGGCCGCTGCGTTACTGGGGGTATCAATTATTATTTTAGTGTGACTTCCGTAATTTAATGGATTTATACAGGATGTTTCATAAATTTGGTATCAATAATAACTACACTTAAAGAGAGGGTGGCTAGCAATCTAGCGCTAAAGTTTAAAATTTCGCAAGGCTTATAGTTTTTGATAAGTGGAAACTAGAATTTGTGACGAAAAAATTTTTTTCCGGCTTATTGGGTCAGTACATTTAATAACCACCTATTGGGTAATTAATTATTTTAAGCATATACAATGTCATTCCTATGTTAAATGCGACGATTTACAGGTACCATTCCGATTTTAAAATCCCCATGCTTTATAATTGATTAAAAAAATTAAGTTATTTTTTTATGTTTTAACTTCTCTATTGGACTTTTAATTTGTCATTGGTACCAACTTTATGAAACACCCGGTATTAGACGAAAACCTTGTTGTGTTTTTTGTTGCTTATGACAAGATAAGTGATATCGTATGTTATTAAAGCTGCAAGAAATACTGTTATTAATGTTATTGCAACGTGTGGTTGCAATAGAAATTTTCGATAATTATACCATGTAAAGGTCTTCGACACGAAGATTAACGATCGAGAATTCGCTTAAGCGCATGTCATTTGGTTTGCTTCAATCTGTTATGCAGATTACTTTTATAATCTATGATCTATCTCCATTAGATGCTGTGATAATCGTAGTAAACTTACGCAGATATACGATAATTAAAAATAGATAAAATAATAACGAAGTAATATACACAATCGATCTAAGGCCGCGGACACGAACTCAGCGGGAGTGGAGTGGAGGTTTCAATGCATAGATTTAGATGGAACTAGCCTTGAAGGCAGCGGCGCGGCGAGCCGCGTACGAACGGTCTAGTAGAATGTTGCCGCACGCCGCTCCCCGCGCCGCTGCCGCTCCGCTCCCGCTGAGTTCGTATCCACACCCTTAAAGACACATCTGCGATCAGATTTTCTTTTACATAGTAGCATGTGCTTGTATTTTTGATGAGGAACATAATTGCATCGACCTTTGCTTATTAATTATTATTGTCATTGTTGTTACATTAGTATTTTTTGCGAATGGTTTAACCGGAGACCTTTTCATTCTGACGCTTTATTCCGGCATGGTGCCAGAGACCGCATTCGTACTCAAAAAGTTCAACTTCGCTGGGTTTTGAGTACCTATTCTGCATACTACCCGAAACCCTATTTAAGTATGCTATCTAGTCTAATAGGCTAGTGAGGTGATTCACTCTTGTTTTCATCTAAAAACAAATTCCATTGAATAAGATGGAACAAGTTATGCGATTACATAATCACTTTCAATCCTTTAAGCACGTGATGTGAGCGCGCGGAACGCATAGCTTATGAGCGAAGCGTGAACTGAACTATCCGTCAGGGTTGCCAGACAACTTATTTTATACCACTATAAATTCCCTTATCCCTAAAATCCCTTAAATATCCCTTAAATTGTCCATAATCGATTTTAACGATAGAAAGTGGCATAAAAGTGAAAAAGGATTAGGCAACCAGGTAAACTTAATTTGGTTTTATTTTGCTTTCGTATCGAATTATACATGATTTCGACATGCTCCAAATCCATTGAATTTGATCCTACATTGAATGGAATAAGGAAAAGTGGAAAGAAATATCTTATAAAATACGATACAGAATCTCATCAGGGGTTCTTAATTTCTAAAAGGATAGAATCGTCAACATAATTATACAGTTTTTGTACCTAAATATACAATCTGGCAGCCCTGCTGTTAAATGACATTGTTGTTTTCCTATAACATATGCGATTACCACCGCCCGGCGCTCAGCTAAGGCCCATAACAAAACGGCTATAGAATTAAAATAAGACAATAGTGTAGGTAATTGTACTGCATTTTAATTGATTAGAGAGTTTAGTCGAAGGCACATTTTCGGTGAAAATAATATGTGATTAGAATTTAGGTAGTGTGGGAACGGTTTCCGATTCTCACCCTATAGAACTATAGGCGATAAGGAAAACGAAAGCGTATACTCTGCTTTATTTTTCTTTGAAAAAGTCGAAAGTTTAATAGATATTGTATCAACCAGTGTTGATATTATTCAAAAAAGTAGCTGATGCACAATTTCGCTCGAATTGATGCCTATTTGTCAAGCCGATAATTTGGCTAAGGAAGCCCGTAATATGTTTTAGAAGAAAATGCAGCATAGGTTTTCGAAAATTTTCACCTTTCGCCACTATAAGCGGCTTCAAATAACATGACACGCTCTCAAGTGTTTGAGTTGCGTTTGAGTATTAGAGGGTAAGTGAATCAGTTTACTGAAGTTGCCTTGATTAAAAGGATATTCCGCAATACGTTACTTCAATGTATACAAAGCTAAAATTAAATAACAGCGATTGTTACGTAATCAGGAAAAACTGATAAATACGAATGATTATGTATGCATTTCATACGCTTCACTGCTCCGAGTTACATAGTTAAACGAAAATATTCTTGTTCAGCGAAACGTAGATGGCTCCTTCTATAAATCACGTCTGCTAATCAGTTAGGGCGAGTTGCACCACAATTACTAACCTCCAGTTAGTTCTAACCTCAAGTTAAATTGAAAATAATCACAACTTCAAAACTAAACGGACTGATTGGAATCAAACTATTTTTACGGATTCTATCACGATTTATTTTAATTTTTATGCCCGACGTTTCAAAGGCTTTGCAGTCTTCGAAATCGAAAACAAATCGTGATAGAATCCGTAAAATAGTTTTATTTCAATGTATAATATTTGCGTAAACTTAAGAAATCAGTATGTATCGGACCGACTTCAAATCCGTTCGTGACCAAATTTATATGGGACCACCACCCTTGAAATAAGGTCTATCGAACACAAACAGAATTTTGAAGATCGGTCCACATTCGGCGGATATATCGCGTAACATACATAAAAAATACAGACGAATTGAGGACCTTCTCCTTTTTTCAAGTCGGTCGAAAAAATAAATGACATTTAATTAATTACATGTAATGAATTACGTGTCATTCATATTTTTTTTCAATTTAACTTGATATTAGGACTAACGGTAGGTTAGTAATAGCAACTCGCACTTAGGCTCAATTGCACCACTATTATTAACCTAGAGTTAGTCCTAACCGCAAGTTAAGTTACATGTCATTCATACATTTTCTGTCAATTTAGCTTGCGGTTAGGACTAACTCTAGGTTAATAATAGTGGTGCAATTGAGCCTTAGTGATATAGGGGTGTAACTAATAAATGTATTCATAGCAGCATCTATTTTAATAATTGAGTGGTAGAGCCACGCTGTAGACAGTAATGCCTACAGCACAAATGGGTGGACTCGATCGGTTTGATACCACTGTCTCAGAGAAAACCGACGTAAAGTGGCAGCTCTCTGTCGCGTTTCGTTCGGTGTGTGAGATTTCCGGTGGCCCAATTCCCCCCTCTTTTTGCCACTCCCCATTCTCATCCCTTTCGGTTAGCAACGCACCCATGATACATGTTGCTTCGGTGTCTGTCGGCGGTGCAGATCACTTACCATCAGGTGACCAGGGGATCAACGAGCAGGGCTCGTTTGCCAATCATTTCTATAAAAAAATCGTCTGAACCGGTGGAATGCCTTTTTTTTACAATATGAATATTCGTTTTAACAAAAGCAGATCGCTTATTAGTTCATTTTTTTTATAGCAGAGATTGGCAAACGAGCAGATGGGTCAACTGATGGTAAGTGATCTCCACCGCCCATAGACACCCAAGACACAAAAAGAATCATGGGTGAGTTGTCAACCTAAAAGGAGGAAATGGAAGGGGAGGGAAGGGGATTGGGAAAGGGAGTGGGGAAAGGGAGTGGGGAAATGGGCCACCGGAAATCTCACTCACCGAACGAAACGCCACAGCAAGCTGCCACTTTACGTCGGTTTTCTGTGAGACAGTGGTATCTAACCGGTCGAGCCGGCCCATTCGTGCTATAGACGTTACTGTCTACAGCGTGGCTCTACCACTTGAAAATATTATAAATAAAATATAATATATATAAATATAATATATTTAATTGTATTGGTTTTTCATTAAAATTTATCATTAATTTATACAGGTGTTGCAGTGGCGTGTCTGTTCTCATATAATAGTGTATATATTCATTGTTCTTTCAAGGTTTCTGTAATTTATGACAATGTACCACTTGAAAATATAATTGGTAGATAAATGAAATTATTCGCCTTTTTGGTCTAGTGGCAGCTTATATGGGCTGTGGACCGGGAGGTCCTGGGTTCGATTCCCAGGTCGGGAAAAGCAAATTTTCTCATTTAATTTGCCCGGGACTGGATCCCTTAGAGGGGGTTGACGTCAGGCAGACAGCCGGTCGTAAAAACTGAGTCAAATATATTCTGCAACATGCTTGAAAAAGTGTGTTGCGCCGACCCCACATTTAGGTGAGATAAGGGCAGATAAAGAGATAAATGAAATTAATATTTCAGTATAATTTTTAATTATTTTTATTTTATGAACGCTGTCGCATATTTAAGACCCCCGAAGACAGAACCGCGTGGAAGAGTATAGTGCACCAAGTGATCAATACAACTTATATAATATACAATACAAACTATACACGACCTTGAACAATGAAGATACCGACTATGAAGAAGAAGATCGCATATTTGTTTAAATTTAATTGTATTATATTCACGTTTAAATGAATTGTTTAAAATGACTAGTATTTATACAGATGATGTGCAGCTGCCGTTTTGTTCCTTTTATTTTTATTGCGTCTTATTTCGCAATATTCTTTAATTTATGAACCATATACAAATACGATAATATAATTTTAATATAATAAATTTTTTCTCGGGGAAGCATTATTTCGCAATATTCTTTAATTTATGGACCATATACAAATACGATAATATAATTTCAATATAATAAAATTTTATTTTATAATTTTATAAAAACACTTGTTTAAATTTAACAATAAAATTTTAATCGAAGTAAACGATAATTCGAATAATAATTGTAGCGCATTTTACACAAAAATTAAATTAATTAGATTCTTCATCGTACTAAAGTTAATGAGACGAAGATATGATTACAAATAAACCACGATCGTCAAATTACAGCAAAAAGTATTTGATTGAAATCGCTTTATAACTTGTTACGTATTTTTACGTAAGAAAAAATGTTTTGAGGTGGGCGTGTTACTGTTACCTATGCATTAATTATAACCGAAACCGGTTATTGTAGAATTGCATAGACCATTTCAATTGTACGTACAATCTGATGATAGCTCTATTAGAGTTAAGTGTTTTGTTGTAACATGTCGCCCTCGTGGTTTAGTGGCAGCATATATTACTGTCGACCGGGACGTCCTGAATTCGAATCCCAGGTAGGGCAATACGATTTACCCAGGGCTCCCAAAGGAAAGTTGAAATTTTAAGTTTAAAGAATATTATGTTTCCACTCATATTTCTAAGAAATTTCGTATTATCTTAGACAAAATTAGATAAAACGATTTCGGTAATCACTGTTTATATAAATAGGTACATTCGTTCGGGCAAAGCCGCGAGGAAAGTCTAGTAGTGATGTTCGTTAACTCTACTCCGACATCTTTCCTCATTTACGAAGCGATCTTTATTTTTTGTGTGTTTTTCCGAAATCTTTAAAAAGTTTCGCGACTGTTATAAGTTTATTCCAAAACCACGACAAATTGAATTAAAATGTTGTGGTTTTTTGTGGTGGTTGTTTAGTAACTATTAGTTTGCTTAAAATTTTGAAACAACGATAAAAAAGAGCTTTGTATACAAAACGAGAGAAGATTAGCAGCTAGAAAAATTTGCAGCTAAGTGATTTGCATGTGGTTAATATATTATTGACTGCCTCCATGGCGTGGTGGTATTTCGGTACGACTACGGTTCTGAGGTCTCGGGTTTGATCCCCGGGTCGGGCAAAGTGATATTGGATTTTTCCATATTAGCCCGGAGTCTGGAATTTGTGCCCGATATGGCGATAGGCTCGCCCCCTATCACATCTGGGACGAAACTAAGCTCGGCGAAATGTGGGTGTCCTAGTTCGCTAGTACGCCTCTGCCTACCCCTTCGGGGATACAGGCGTGAGCTTAAGTTATGTGTGTTATGTGTAATATATTATGTACATGTACTTCCACTTCTTCGGTAGTGAGGTTGTATTGCGGTACGACTACAGTCCTGAGGTCTCGGGTTCGATCCCGGGTCAGACAAGATGATATTGGATTTTCTATTCTGTATCAGCCCGGAGTCTAGAATTGATGCCCGGTGTGGCGATAGGCTCGCCCTCATCAAATCTGGGACGGAAAGAAGCTCGACGAATGTAGGTGTTTTAGTTCTCTGGTTCGTTTCTGCCTACCCGTTGTATTTATGTAATACACATTTTTCGATAAAAAAATAAAAGGGATTATAAAAGTCGGCAGTGATCAGATACTTCGTTCCTATAAGCAATAAGATTAAGAGCAAGAAATGTTTTTGACAATCAAATTCGTACTGAGCTGCGCGTCTATTCTATTTGTATGAATTAAATAAATTAACACCCAACAGCATCGATATATTATTTTACTTAGATACACAGTTGACGCTCGGAAAATGGGACAGCAAAGAAGTGCTTAAGCACTTCTTTTCCTTACAGTTGGACGCCGATAGAATTCTAAATTTGAAAATTCGAATTTAAGAACGCTTAATCATTTCGTTTAAAAATCTACTTTATAACACATGCATAGGGTTATATTTGTGTTTGATTTAATTAGAACTTGTGATCTTTTTCTTTGTTTTATTTCTGAGACCACTTTTTAGGACGATATTTGCAAAGAACTGTGCATCTAGGGTATATTATATTGATGCCCAACAGTCACATATATAGTCCTGACCCCACACTAAGATCGAGTCTTGTGTCGTGGGTATAAGAAACTACGAGAGACTTTCGGTCTCACAACACCCCGACCCGAAACAAATATCTGTGGGCCACACAGACATTTGTGTCGGTGCGGAAATCGATCCCGCGGCCTCTCGCTTCACAGCCGGCTACTCGCCCGCTGCGCCACGGAGGCTGTCAAATAACGCGTTCGATACGAATTAAACACATAACATAACATTAGCTCACGCCTGTATCCCCGAAGGGGTAGGCAGATGCGCACTAGCCAACTAGTACACCCACATTTCGTCGAGCTTAGTTCCGTCCCAGATGTGAAAAGGGGCGAGCCTATCACCGTATCAGGCACACAAATTCCAGAAATTCCAGACTCCGTGCTGATATTGAAAAATCCAGTATCACTTTGCCCGACCCGGGGATCGAACCCGAGACCTCAGGACAGTAGTCGTATTGAAATACAACCACGCCACCGAGGCAGTCGATACGAATTCCATTGTCGAAAATATTCCTGTGGGATTAGCAAAGTGGCTTATGCGCTAGTCGAATAGAATAGTAAATGTATGAGAATGAAATAAGAATACACTACATACAGCTTACTCTTATATCATTTCCATACATTTATTCTATTCAACTATTCTATTCGACTAGCGCATAAGCCACTTGGCTACGCCCGCTGCTCGGACCGCGGTTGTATTATAACGGAATGTTATAAAACGAGTTTTATAATATTCTTAGACATCATTTTACAGCTTAATTGTATCACTGATATACAAATTATATGTTTAGGATGTGGATGGTGGACCGTTATATTAATAAGCGAACATTATGAAGCGGATGTTTCGAGTCCATTGGACTTTTAAAACTTCTTACAAACCAACAAAAAACGAATGAGATGAAATCTCAAGTCGATTCGTATATTTTTTATGCATATCATTGAATACTATGACGGAACTAAGCTCCTCGAAATGTGGGTGTAGTAGTTTGCTAGTACGCCTCTGCCTACCCCTTCGGAGATACAGGCGTGAGCTTATGTTATGTTATGTTAATTTGAATTAATTTTCCCACAGACATTGATCTTTTTTTTTGTCATTTAAAGTGGTCATAACTTTGTCATTCCCAGGTACATGGTTGAGGAGGTCGATGGCTGGATGAGTCATACTCGTGAACGAGTGCTTCTTGTGTGGACTGTCTGTTCGGTTTGCTTGTAAATTGGAATGCTTTGCATTTTTAGGACCTATTCCTATATATTTAGTATGCTCAAGCATATTATAATATAAATTATTTTATTGATCAATATCACTGGAAATATTGTATTTATTTAATGCAAATGTATAATTAAATCTTTTTTTGTTCATAAATATTCGAAAAACCTACGGCTAAGTTCCTGCTGCTTCTTCTCAAACCAGTAGGGGAAGGTAGAAAGAAGATTAAACCATCAATGCGTTGCGTTTTTTTAAATAAATACACATATTAAAAAATTAAACAAAAAATAATAAATAAAGAAGAAGAATCATAGAATATAAAATATTATAATCTATCATTCTCCTTCTTTATTTAAAAAATATAGCCTCCATCAAAGCTTGATGATTTTGTCAACTGCTATAAATGCATTACTAAAAAAAATAGCTTGTCAGACATTTTGAAAAACAAAAAAAATCAAAAAATCTACGATTACATTTATCTATGTTATGTATTTACTTATTTGTCAAGAATTTCCAGTTATTAGAATAATTGAAGGACTTTCAGACCGGATTCTGTACTCGCACATTCTCTATGCAATGCTAACAAGTGACACTAGATATTTAGCAATACTTGAATAAAAATATACGTCCGAAATAAGTTCCCTAAAATCTGAAGAACTTACCTATTTATAGTCACTTACTGTAATGACAAAAGAAATTAATAGATTTGGCATATCTACAAAAACTTGTTTAATTTGAGGCCGGTTCCGCCATTTTTGTTTCTCGATCTATTTACATGTAAATCATCACCGTGCCATAAGGCTTAAATGATGTTTGAACACTGATTAGTTTTAATATAAAATAGTGTTTTATTCAAAATAATACTAAGTTTGGAATGTGAAGCAGATGCCTCACTGCTATATAACTGGGATCTTTCTTTCGCAAAGTTGCCATTTTGATTTCTCTCCACACTGATTTCTTAAGTTTACACGAATGCTATTCATTGAAATAAGACTATTTTTACGGATTTTATCACGATTTGGTTTTAATTTTTATTCCCGACGTTTCGAAGGCTTTGCAGTCTTCGTGGTCACGGGTTGGACTCCGAGTATATAGTAGGAATAAAAATTAAAACCAAATCGTGATAAAATCCGTAAAAATAGTCTTATTTCTCTTCACACATTAGGCATACATGTTTTTTGCGTAGTCATGCAAAGTCCTTATTTTTATTTTGTCATTCCTTAAATGTGACAATACTAGGAGTAGACACTGTATGTTTGTCGTAAATAACGGACGTACAAATTGCGACCGACGAGCGCCTACAAATGCGTCTAATGTCAGTCAATCAAATGAATAATGCATGCAGGTGGATTTAAAGGGGCAATGTTATGTCGTGATGGAAATTTAGAATGAATTGCGCGTGTACAATGAATTCGTTGTATGGAAAATATTCAACATACATACATACATAGACTGACGCCTTTTCCCCATAGGGGTAGGCAGAGATAACGGATTTCCACTTGCTACGATCCTTATATACCTCTTTCGCCTCATTCAGTCTCACTACATTCTTCATGCATGCACCAAGGGTTAGGGTACTTTTAACTTGACCTAAATAAAATAAATATTAGATAGTCAACATTTTATAAATACATGTCTTATCCCTAGTTTTTTATTGATATCAAAAAAGCAAACGTTAAAGGCGATTCAATTGTAATTGTCGCTTTAACGTTACTTTGTCTCTAATCTTTAACACTTTGCCCGACCAGGAATCGAACCCGAGACCTCAGGATGGTAGTCGTACCGAAATACAACACGCGGCAGTCATATTTTATAAGTAAAAAGTTGAAAATATGCATCCTCTTTTCGTACATTACCATTTTTTTTTTGTTGCATTATTTCGAGTAATCACAAGACTTCACACGAGTCTTCTATTTTGCAAGTTTTATTTCAGGGCAAAGGTGAAACGAACTAGGTCGTATACATGAGGGGCAAATTTAAAATACGTTAAGCAGGTATTCGAGCTAATTATGGTCATTGGCGAGTAATGCGTGCAAACGTGCCAAAATAAGATTGATCTAGTTTAGTTGGTTCACATATCTATACTCATAACACAACACACAAACATAAGCTCACGCCCGTATCCTCGAAGGGGTAGGCAGAGGCGTCCATTAACTAGAAAACCCACATTTCGCCGGGCTTAATTCCGTCCTATATGTGATAGGGGCGAGCCTATCGTCATATATTATCGTCTAATCTCTGAAACGACTGGACTGATTTAGACGGGACTTTCACTGGCAGATAGCTGTTCTTATAAGAAGTAACTGAGGCTTAGACATTTTATCCCTGAAAATAAATTTCCACGCGAACGGAGTCGCGGGCAACAGCTAGTGAATACTATAAATATTGGGGGAGGCTTATGTCCAGCAGTGGACGCCCAGTGGCCGATGATGAAGTAATATACCATTTTGATAAACTTGTTTATGATGTTTTTGTGGACATAGTTGTTTCTGATTTGATTACAATTCTCATTGCAGCAAAATGTACACGTATAGTCTTCTTCGTGTATTGTGAATTGCAAATTGTAATAATGTAATTGCTTTATCATAAAAAATTGCAACTGCAAAGGAGAATGCCCATCCTATATGGGAAAAAGTATTCACCTCAGGATTGTTGTGTCAACATCAAATTATGTCTATTCTACTCTAAGATGTCCATAAATACTACTGTAGCAATTTGGGTTCAATTGATATTAGAGTTTAAGAAATATTTGAAAAATAAAGTAAAATACATTTTGACGTTCATCGTACACCTTAAATTAAATTACAAAGCAATACCCTAGATTTTCTATTGCAAAACGTATGCACCAATGATATTTAAGTATCCACTAAGGTATCCACATTTCAATTATTAAGAAACTATGGCCTAAACCTATCTAAATAGGAAAAATATTGGGAATTTCTAACACAATCTTCATTTCCATTGAACGACAGTTAACAATATTATGACATTCATGCTTTTTGATAACATTATTATTGTTCTTTTGGAAAGACTTGAAGTATACAGCTTCGCATTAAAAAGTATTTAACCTAACGTATTCGTAAAGTAGGGATGTAATTACATAATATCGTCAATAATTAATCGATAACTTTTGTTGGCCTTATATAATATAGGTACTATTTATTACATAAGTATATGAGACTACAGCGGCCTGCCCTAATGTACGTGAGATTTAAGTGTGTTTATTATATGGGTGGCTTATTTATAGCGCAAAATAAAAATGAACCATTGCGTTCACCATGCAAAGTCCTTGCATTATCTTCGGATTTGTGGATTTCTTCATTGTGGATGTTTTATCACAATGCAAGTTGTATACAAGTATTGATACAAACAACACATAAATTATTCGTCGATTCGTTTATTTTACATACGTACATAAGCTTACGCTTGTGCCGGAAGGGATAAACACAGGTGAACTAAAACACCCACATCGTGCCGAGCGTATTTTAGTTGCTTTGAGTGACTTGGTGCTCTGAGGGAAGAGCCTGTGGCAACAATTCCCAGACAATTCATATTATGATTTTGCGGATTGAAAAAGTAAAAACACAAGGTATGATGTATATGACGATTTGCAGCTTAAAAGTGCTGCATTTACCTATTATTTAAATCTAGCACTATTTCGGAATGGATTTACCGGAAGAAAATTCTGACCAAGAACTCATAACGTTCCTCTTCTGACGCAGCACATAATTTACATTACATTAATTAATACATAATTACTATCTTAATACTTTCAATCTACGGGTGGACATAGTAATCTTTGAATATATAGGTAGGTACTTCCGAACTAGGCTAAATCTACGCTAAATACATTTTCTGTGAGGATTATGATGTCAGTGTTTTTCTCTGTTTTATTTTTACGCCCCAGTCGTGATGACCATCTTAATGTATGCAGACGCTACCGGGATAATCTTCATCATACAAGCGAAGCTACGAGCAAATGCTAGTTGGTCGATACTTAAGTAACGTTTACCTAAGTAGTGAACCTACTCATCTCTAATTCATAATACGTGATATCTAGACTCTTTAATGTATATTTTATCGATACCTTTACACTATGGTCAGTTGCTAGGGCGACGTTGGTTTGTTATTCTGGTAATCTGTCAAACTTACGAGAAGGGGTTATTTAATATAAGGGTATGTGGGCACGAGTTATATTTTTCGTCACTTTTGTAGTCTTTTCAAATGTATGAAATGTGACTCCATACTTGCACCTCCATACATTTTCAGCCTATAGAGACGAATCAATCACTGTGACAAAAGTCGCCCAATGATGACAAAGGCACATCGCCATGACGTCTCGGGTTGAATCCCCGGGTCCGGCATTGATATTGAATTTTTCAGTATCAATCAGTCCGGAGTTTGGAATTTGTGCCCGAAATGGCGATAGATTCGCTCCAAATCACATATGGGACGTAAGTGAGCTCGGCGAAATGTGGGTGTTCTAATTCTTTAGTTCGCCTCTGCCTACCCCTTCGGGGATACAGGCATGAGTCAATGTATGCGTGAAGTTACGAGGCGATGACGAGATGACTGGGTGACATTATAACATTTTCCTTTGCATTTCTCGAGACTGCACAAGAGTCACAGTAACAAGTCATCTGTGTGCACTAGCTTTTAACGTTTGATATATTCAAGGACCTGTTTATTATTGACAAGTTACCATAGTAACAATGGAAAATGGTGTATTTAATTATTGCAGAAATCTATTAATTATTCTTGTTTCCCATTACAGATTTAGCTAAGACTCGCACCAAACATTATGATTTTATTTTCTCTTTTTCCCAGTGGTATTCCTGTCCAGACACAAACTATTACATATATCTGTCAAAGTATACTCGATATGGGCATTCTCCTTTCTAAATCAACTTTTATGATCGTGACGACGTAATGTGATGTAAGTTTGGTTCTGTAAGTACATTTTCTATGAAATTATATTAAAATATCTGGTTGAGCGATTCTTAAACCTTTAAGGCACTCAAAAATAATCTTACTTGACGAAACACCACATGAAATAATTATGTTAAACAAAAAACACTGCAATTTTAATTAGGAATATGTTAGTATGTATCAAAAATAACATAAATACATAGCATAAATACGAGGAATAAAGAAAAACTTGCAATTCCTAAGTTAAGACTCTGCAAATCAAATAAATCATTTATAGGAAATTGTGTTAGATTTTATAATAAACTTCCTTCCGAAGTAACTAACTTACCAGGTGATAAATTTAAATCCTATGTTAAACGTGCCTTAATGGCTAGGGCTTATTATAGCGTTGCAGACTACTTAGCTGATAGGGAAGTCTGGCGTTAGTTCTGCACACTGCACCAAGAGTCGCCTTCTTCTTTTTTCTTTACTATAATAGTGAGTTTTTTAACTTATACTACAATAGTAATTATTTTAACTTTAATGACATTTTTGTTTAAAGTATATTGACTGGCTTGTCATTGACATTAATATAGTTATCTGATAATAATATAGGACATTAGGTATATTTATTATATTTTTATTGTAAACAGACCGACCGATCGACCAATTTGGAAAGTGTATGCCATAAATTGTATAAAAATTATCATACAATGACTAAGCTTATTGTTTGTGATATATATAGATATAAGGATTTTTGTTAGTATGGGTTTTTGCATCCTACAATGCCATTTCACCTTTTAATCATTCTTTTGGTAATTACACCTCCAGTGGTATTGAGTATGCGTGAATCCATATAAATATAATTATCAATTGTATTGACAATTTGTAAATCAAATTATTAAAAAAGGAAAATAGACAAAAAAAAAAAGAAATGGTGACAATTGATGATGAAAAAAAATAAGCCCGGAGTTTCTTTCTGCCTTTCTTCTTCGGGTCGTCATCCGTAGGTAGCTAGAGAAAGGCTGGTAGGTTAGCTAGTATAGGGCCTCACGCACCAATCCCAACTGCTTCCAGTATTTCCAGTCAATCCCCTGCCACCATTCCTGCCATATGCCTTTCCCATACAATCCATTCCCTTACACTCTATTCCTATCTCCCCTTATCACCCTATCTTAGCCATCCCATCGTTATTATGTCCATACTTGCCTGCCTGTTGTCAAATTCAAATATATAATGTAAATTATATTAATCCTAATTTAAAAATTTACTTGTGTTGACTTGTCATAAGTGCTTTTTTACATGCTTACGTGATCAATAAAGATTTTTATTTTTTTTATTTTTTTTATTTTTAAAATAATATTTGAAACTATGGAATTATTTAACATAAAAAAATTACTAAATGTCATTTTGCGCAGCCCTAGTCCTGGAAGCCCTTACTTTCCTCGGAACCCACTATGAGAAGCAGTCCTAGATTAATAATAATTGTATAATTCTTGTTGATTGTCGTAAGTGGGTTTATCGGCCATGTGTATATAATTCCATTATTATTTGCTCTCATAAGTGTGTACGGTTAATACTTGATAAGATTCCTAAGTGTTCATTAATAGATAATTTATAAGAGCAACGTAAATAATAGTAACTTGGTTGCAAATAGACGATACTAAAAAATTATAGATAGTCTGTATTTCTTCCTTTTATGACTCTTGAGGTTTAAGTGGGTGTTATATTAATTAAAGTGATCTAAAATTAAGTGGAATAATAGAACGCCACTCAAAGATAAAGGGACATAACCACACACATGGAATAATAATAACAACTTGGTAAACAAAGCTGTGGAATCATGATTACAATGTATGACAAGAGTGTTTTTGAAGCGCAAATGGATTTGTGATAAATTATTATCATTTCAACAACCGCCTTAGTAACCATGATGTTTTTGTTTCAATTCCCAGGGGGGTTACTACCACCTCTTATAGCAGTATTCTTATAATTTTACTTGTACCGATTACCATACAAAACAAACGAAGAACGATTATAATAATACTACTATAAGAGGTGGTAGTAATCCTGCAGGTCGCGAAATCGCAATTTGTGTTTCAGTTTAAATCAAATAAGACTTGTCTATGGTTGGAATTTGTACCTGAATCAACGAAAATAAACTTGGCAAGATGTTAACTGGCATTACGTACTTCTTATAGTTCTTCGGGAATGCAGGATTGATCTTAAGTTTTATTGTTCACTAGCTGTTGCCCGCTACTCCGTTCGCGTGGTAATTTTCCGAGAAAAAAGTGTTAAAAAGCCTAGGTATAATCCAGGTTATCAGCTACCTCCATACCAAATTTCATTAAAATTGGTTGAGCTGTTTAAGCGTGAAGACGTAACAAACATACACGCTCACAAAAATTTATAATATTAGTGTGATTTAAAACGCACTATGCCCCTTACTTATAAAAGCACTAGTTTATCGCTTTTTTCTCGCGTCACATTATTTGAAAATGAAAGGGACAAACTAGTTTTAAAGGTACGTAGCGCGTAAATGTAGGGATGGTTCTTAATATTCCGTAGATGTCTTTCTATGTAAACTCGTAAAATCTTTACTGACAGTTACTTATTTCGCCCTACTTCTACGAATGGGATGCATAAACTATTAGATAGTTTAGTGCATAATTAAGTATGTTAGACACGAAAATCTGCGCTGTCATACCACGTAAAACGATGCAAGTGGAATTTATTACTAGTTTTATGCTAGGAAAACGTTTGTAGGCCTACAGATGCCGCTTCCTTTGAATTTCACTTTCATTTGTTTTGCGTAATCGTCTTTTCATTTGTGCACCAGTTTCTGACCGCGATTTAGTTAACGTAATACGTAAATAGATTTTAACATAACATAACATAAGCTCATGTTATATGTGTAACATAAGCTCACGCCTGTATCCCCGAAGAGGTCGGCAGAGGTGCACTAGCGAACTAGTACACCGACATTTCGCCGAGCATAGTTCCGTCCCAGATGTGATAGGGGGCGAGCCTATCGCCATATCGGGCACAAATTCCAGACTCCAAGCTGATATGAAATGATCCAATATCACTTTGCCCGACCCGGGAATCGGACCCGGGAATCGAACCCGAGACCTCAGGACGGTAGTCCTACCGAAATACACACCGTGGCAGTGTATATATTTTAGGCCTTCTTTTTATTTTTTATGTACAGATAATAATAATTGATGGAATTCTGGCCCTTTTACATTAAATTACGATTGTCGAAACTTTCGTTTTATTTCTAAATTCTTTTCAGAATGCTAGATACATTTAAATTAATTTTATCATATTGTATTAATTTCTATTTGTAACGTAAAATATGTGTTAAATTCTTATTAAGGAATACAAATAATAAGCAAATGAGAGACTAATATCTTTATAACCGGTCAATTATTTTAGGGGAAATATTATATATATAGATAGATAGATAGTAACTCTTTATTGTAAACACACACAGAGAAAAAACAGGTAACATTAAACAAATAAAATAAACTGTGCCACAAGTGGCGGCCTTATCGCTAAAAGCGATCTCTTCCAGGCAACCATATAGAGGTATACGGTAAGTACTAAGTTACATATGTTATACCTCTTAGGGGGTTAACGTCAAGTAGGCGGCCGGTCGTAAATACTATGCCAAATCCTGTCTGCAACATACTTGAAAAAGTGTGTTGCGCCAACCCCACATTAAGGTGGGATGAGGGCAGGTAGAAAGACAGAAGTAGATACTAAGTTATGTTGTAAGTTAGAAATATAAATTGATTCAAAACATTGATATCATTTCCAGGGACGAATCCCTTTTTTACTGCCTCGGTGGCGTAGTGGTATTGCATGCGTGGTACGACTATCGTCTTGACGTCTCGGGTTCGATCCCCGGGTCGGGCAAAGTGATATTGGATTTTTCAGTATCAGCCCAGAGTCTAGATTTTGTGCCCAATATTGCGATAGGCTCGCCCCCTATCACAACTGGAATGAAACCAAGCTCGGCGAAATGTTGGTGTTCTAGTTCGCTAGTGAGCCTCTGCCTACCCCTTCCGGGTTACAGGCGTTATCTTATGTTTATTACTATAGCTCGACCATGAGTTTTTTTGATATTTCACGTTAGCGACTACGTAAAATAATTTCTATGAAACACTCCAGTTCCCCGCGTAACCGCTAGAGGCGTTCGGGTGTTTGTCATACAAATATTTTACAGACTCGCAAGCGAGTAATGTCAAAAAACTCATAGTTGGCTTACTGAATATCGATGTAACATCGCAAACGTCGGCACGTACAGTACCTTAAAGGTATTTATATATCTACAATTTTCCAGTCTGAGAAATGTGAAGATGTAATTTGTATGAAAACAGACGCACGTGAGCTCTGTAACCGGTTGTACTCTCGCTTATCGTATAATCTAACTCTTTAGATCGTATAAATATTGCACTGCAGTACTACCGTTTCTCTTATTCCTGTATAGTTATGAATGAAATGAAAGCGTGTTCATGCAAGAATTTATTGTTCTCGAAGGTTGCATTTAATAGATGTAAACTAACCCCATTCGTTTTTATAATCTGTGGTTAGTTACTCATATTCTGTCCTTAGTCAAATTAATAAAATATTGGGTTAAGGGTGCTTTGTGGCATTTTGGTCTAGTGAGATAAAACAGTCTTTCAGCTGGGTCCTGGGTTCGTGCCAGGTTAGGCAACGTTATTTTTCTAACACATATTTTTCTAACACCATGCTTAAAAATTGCACAGACCCCGCATCGGACTGGGATAAAGTCAGTCTGGTCTTGTAATTCGATTGCCAAAAAACTATAGCATCAGTATAACATAAAACGTAGTAAAACTCTAAGTAGAGCTGTTTAATATTTAAAATAATTATATCATAAATTACGCGAGATTCGTGTCAAATATTTGGTAATAAAGTCTTTATCGATGCAGGATGAGAGTTACCACGAAACTTGAGAAATCAGTTAAATTACATTTGCGCATAACCTTGCGGTTCGCTCGGTTATGAATGAAAAAATTTGGGCAACCGAAAATTTCTACTCGTGTTTCAAATATCTATCAATGAACGTAATTTATTACATGTGGCGTAGAATTATTTTCTTGGAAGGATATTTACTCCAAGTAGATCTGAGGATTGCTGTCCTGTGTCCAGGGTGACTCTTGACTCTTGATTCGAATTTAAATTCGATTCGATTTCATTTAGTGACTTAAAACCACTGAAATATGTAGTTACAAAGTGCGATTCCGGGAATCGAATCCGACGATAGTCGTACCGCGCACGCAATACGACTACGCCACCGAGGCAGAATCTCGTTAGTAGATTTAGTAATCAAGCCTAAACAGATAAATAGATTTTTATTAATGATCTTTGGCAAGTCATAGCACACTATGTATTTACTAGACCAGAGTCTAGGGCGTAGCAGACTATGTATTTTTATAGACCAGAATCTAGAGCGTAGCAGACTATGTATTTTTATAGACCAGAGTCTAGAGCGCAGCAGACTATGTATTTTTATAGACCAGATTCTAGAGCGTAGCAGACTAGACATAGCAGACTATGTATTTTCTTGACCAGAGTCTAGGACGTAAAATACTTGAATCTATTATACAACTTTAAAGAGGTATAGTTATCTACACATAAAGTCAAAATGTCTATATTACTGGCAAAAGTTTGTTGCATATAAATATGTATATGAATTTATTACTTTCTTGCGGTAAAATAAAAGAGATAGTGGGTGAAACGCAATGTCAACGATGATTTTAGAGCAAGATACACGCACATATCATGTTTCGTGCTTTCGCGGGCTGCAAATATGGCAATACATAATTATATATTTATTTATTGGGATATTTAAACCATTAATATACTATACTGTACTCTCCTGGGTGTAATGGCAGTGTACATAGTCTGTGGATGAAATTTATACATACTAAGTATATTTCTATTAGGATATAATATATAGGTGCACTTTTGTTCCCCTAAAGCCAAGTCTCCTGCTCTACAATATTACATAAACCACCTACACAAACATGCATTTTTTGTCTGTGGTCCATTGTTCTACGAGCAGGTGATAGCTAAAATCGTTGTTTTGCGTATGTGTTTTTAGGGTGTTTTGTGTAATATTTTAAGTGCAGGAGATCCGGCTTAATATTTACGTTTTCTCGAGACACTTGATATAATCTTTGTTCGGTCGATTAATATTACGCAACAATTAACTAAAATTATACAATAATGAAAATACAAATAAAAAATTATATATTAGATCTGTGGGTCAGTTGCCCTTTTTTTTTCACGGGGAAAAGCATTTTAACGCTGCCACCACGCCTTGGGGGAGACGTGACGGGTATGTCGGGTTCGTCGGTCTTACGACCCAACGTTAAGCCGCCCGGGAGAGACGGAAAACATCCGGGCCACCATTGGGCCGAGTCCCTAACACTATGTACACCCTACACCGACAATACCGACTAAAAACCCCGCGGTGGCCCTCTTCGGCGCATTAGGGACGGCCCCGGTGAGTCAGTTGCCTTATAATTTTTATTTTGTATTAACTTAATATGTAATTATTTCTTAAAATAAAGTATATTTTTCTTCGTAATAAAACCTTAATATTTTGTTTTTCAGCAAAAATATTATTATATGTAGAATATAGACAATCAGGACGACTGTTTCTCGCATTTTTTTCTCTTGTTTATGATATAAAAAGAAGACTAATAATTATTTAGCATATAAATTAATCGACTCATAATAAGTTGTGAAAGGATAAACTAACACACACTTTCGAATATATTATTTATATTAATGATTTTGTCAAAATCAGACCGAATGCTGACAACAGCGCCCAAAATATACTTTTCAATCAGTTTCTTTACGAGGTGTCAAAAAACACAGAACCAGCCTTATTCAAGTGACTCACAGATCGAGTGTAAAAAAGTCTTTGTGCCGAATTTCTAAGGAGTTTCTAGTTTCGAGGCACTATTTCATTGATTCTACGTTCGATTTCTACGTAATTTCTTTACGGTTTAAAACGATTCTGGTACAGTAAAAGTGTTTGTACGGTAAATACAACGGTACTGTGAGTGATTTAAACTGGAGATTCTCTTATTTAAACATAACTTATAAAAGCAAGTAAAGTCATGTAATTAAATCTTGATGCCAAAAATTCGGACGCGTAACGGGTTTTTGTCTTTTGGGGTTCTTAAACTTTTGATTTTTGCCAAAGCTTTCTTTATGAGTTGATTTTTTTTATTATTGCGCCGAAGATCAATAAAGGCCCTCTGAAAAAATGAGAGATAAGGCCTTTTTGGATATTTATATAAGTCATTTATTGGTAATTTGATGTAAGAGATTTTATTACGCAACTTTAAGAATCAACTTTACATAAAAAAGAATATTATGTAAAAAAGCATTCTTATGAAAATGCGATACTAATACGTCTAAATGGATTTTTTACAAAAATATATTACAATAATAACTAAAGTTTTAAGTAATTTTTGTTTTTTTCTAATAGATAAAAAATATAAAAAAAATCAGTAGTTAAATCAACTTTGACATAGCCTTGTGTAAATCAATAAAATTATAGTTTTTGGAATTTTTCTAATCAAGTAGGTGTAGATGTAGATTTAAAAAAAAATACATAAATTCAGTAGTTAAATCAACTTTGACACAGCATGGTGTCAATCAATGACACATTTATTGTAATATTTGTTATGAGTGTAAACAAACACAGCCCATTAGCGCGTTAACTACGTTCCCATACAAATCGCGGCCAGCCTTGTTCTCCACAAACTAGAATATCACTCCACTTAGCTGTCCGAGTTTGAACCTTAAGTACCGCCTCTTGCTATCGGTATTGAGTTTCATAAATATCGTGTGAACATTTTCGGCTTCGATGATTGTTAAATGTTCCGTTAAATTCGCTTAAGGCATTACGACTATCAGGGAAAGTTATGTGACAACACAATTTACTTATTCGTTCACAAAAACTACTATCATGCGTGTTATGAATCATAAATATTGTAATTTGATTCTTATGGTAAAACCATAAGGCGTATCATTGTATACCAAACATGGAATGATGTGGGTAGTCACATACTATAGAGCGATATGTAGAGTCCACAAATGTATCATAACATTGTGTAACACAGACACCGGATTTAGCTTGCGGTCGTAGAACGCGAACCTTATGTGATTTTGTAATAATGTTGGTTTATTTGTGAGGTACGTAATTTTATACGACTTACCTTTCTTCCGCTTCGGCACCACTCTGACACCGAGAGCAAGCTCAGTCACTAGGCACAAGGATAGAGTCAGTAAACAGTATCTTCCACTGCACCCCATGTTATCACACAAAGTTTGTCGCCTCTATGTCGGTTATTATAAAGGCCTCCAGCGGCTGCGCATTTGCCCGATGGCACGAATTTTCTTGTTCAATCTTAACTGACACGAAACACGCGCACTGAAAAATATTAAAGTCGACGACGGTACCGACGAACGCACGCTCGGCGAATGCACGACGAGCGAGTGAACCGCCCGACTACCCTATATTTTGACTTATAGCAATTTGGCAGTGCGAATTCCACTTGTATATAAAACCTTTCGCCGGGCCGGGGCGGGCGGTCATTGGTCGCGCGGCGGCGGCGCGTGGTGCGAAGGTGAAGGGAGCTGGAAGTGGCAGCCCCCTCCACGCAGGCGAGAGGGGGGCGGGTGTGCAGCCAGGGTCGGCAGACACTTTTGCTATCGTCGGCGCACGATGGATATCATGCTCCGCAGGCTGTACCGTTGCGCTCGGATGCTGACGTCACATGCGCACGCTCGCGACTACTGCCGCGCTGCGCGGGCGCAATACTAATCACGTCAGTTATTACATTTGAACCAAATCCCTAAAATTAATTACCGATTCTATTATAATCAAAATAAAATAATACGTAAAAAGCTCGTATGCTAGTATGTAGCATAAAATAATACCAACATACATTTTTCAAGCACGTTGCAGAAAGGATTTGGCCTAGGTTTTACAACCGGCTGGATTTCCTGATATCAACCCTCCTCTGGAGGATCCAGTCCCGGGCAAATCAAATTATAAAAGATGCTTTGCGCGACATGGAAATTGAACCCAGGACCTCCCGGTCCACAGCCGCCCATATACGCTACTAGTAGACGAAGGAAGCGAAATAATACCAATAGCATAAGTACAAAAATAAATTAATTCACCCCTAGATGTCTTCTTGAAATTCCTCATTCATAACTCAGTTCGATATTATCTTAACTGCACTTTGCAGGTAATTATAATTCATCGGATATTGCGTTCTACATCTTTCTCCAATTTAAATTAAAATGAGATCAATAATAAAATTGCCGACCATATCAAAAAGCTGTCACCATAATTAAACTCTTTAGGCGCTTTATAGACGGTGCTTGGGTTTCGGCAACCAGCAACTCTCAAATAACTGTGTTTTGTGTTGTGACGTTGTTCATAAGATTTCTAGAATCTGAGAGGATGTAGCGTCTTTATCACGACTTTTTATAGCAGTATTATTATAATCGTTCTTCGTTTTTTTTGTATGGGAATCGGTACAAGTAAAATATAAAAGAAGTGATGGTAACCCCCCAGTTGTGAGTTCCGACTACAGTTTTCTATTGCTGAAATCAGTCATTGCAAATTCCTAGTTGCTACAATTAGGAAGTTCAGTTACTTCACAACCTCCCGTCCTCTAATTATAACTCATTCTTAGGGTTATCTTTTCTTTGCCTACTTGGTCTAGTGGCAGCAAGTATCGGCTGTGGACCGGGAGGTCCTGGGTTCGATTCCCAGTTCGGGCAAAGCATTTTTTTTAATTTTATTTGCCCGGGACTAGGTCCTTCATAGGGGGTTGACGTCAGGCAGGCCGGTCGTAAAAACTTAGCCAAATCCTCTCTGCAACATGCTGGAAAAAATTGTGTTGCGGCGACTCCACGTTAAGGTGGGATAAGGACAGGTAGAAAGGAAGAAAGGGTTATCATCGTTTCTTGATTTTGAAAGTCTATTTAAAATTGCAGTCACCTTTAACGGGGACTATTGAAAGATTGAAAAGCATATTACTGAAATTCATCAGATCGACCTGTTGGAAGCGGCCTGCATCCAGCGACTTCCTGCGACCTTTATCAGGTCGTCGGTCCACCTTGTCCTACGCTGCGCTTGCCGGTACGTGGTCTCCACTCGATTACTATACCTCTACCTAAAACGAACCGTAAAAAATAATAAGTTGACAGTTGCGGCAACTAAAATTGCTCGTCTGTAAAACTTATACGCACTGTTTATTAACTTTTAGTTTAATTGAACATTAAAGCTTTCGCTGCGGAAATACTACGTATACCTACATAAAGTCATTGCAAAATTTGATGTAATGATTTAAACAGCCGGAAATTTTAGCCTAATGGTAAGAATAAATTCTCATAACGGTGACCAATGAGTCGCCGCCTTGGTATAGTGGCAGCATGTATGAGCTGTGGACCGGGAGGTCCTGGGTACGATTCCCAGGTCAGGAGTGGTGTTTATCTAACACTATTTTCTCGGGAATGGATCCTCCAGATGGGGGTTGACGTCAAGCAGGCAACCGATCGTAAAAATTAAGCCAAATAATTTCTGCAAAATGCTTGAAAAAATATGTTACGCCGACCCCACATTAACCCGTCGGAGGCGGCACATATATATATGTTACATAAGCGTATGGGCCACCGAAGGCGGAGCCACCCGTGACTATCTACCGTGGGATAAGGGCAGGTAGAAAGAAAGAAAACAGAACGGTGATACCAATGAGACGTATTATGCACTCAACTATTATGTGTGTGCCATCAGTTACAGTCCTGACCTCAGACTAGGTGTCTCGTATCGTAGGTATCAGGAACTACGAGAGACTTATTGTCGCACAACACTCAGAATATATGGATCACGTGTGAGAATCGAACGCGGCCTCTTGTTTTATAGTAAGTACATTAATCGCCCGTTGCGCCACGGAGGCTGTCAAATATAACTCAGAAGTATGCTATTTTTTATTTAACGTAACAAGCAAGTTTTCGGCATCTAACTGTGCTTAGTCATTGTGAAATTGGAAGCGGATCGCGTGTTACGCACCTGCGTAATCTATGTGCCGATTAACGTGCTCAAAACATCTTCATTACCAAAAATACTAGTACAGTTTGTGGCATCTTCTGTTACGAGGCAGGGTAATGTTACTATAACCATGTAATACTTGTGTGCATACCGTCTTCAAATTATGATGTCAAGCACCATCTGTCATCGTTATCAAGTAGTGTCATAATAATTTTATTCCTAAGGCTTTAATCCCATTCGACAAACAGTTCCCTGGCTGTTAGCTAGCTATCTCTGAGTTGCAAACTCAAGTTGTGTTACTGCTGACTGGACCAAATTATTTTATTGAGCAAATTATTGTATAATACAATATGTATTTTGTTGCAAAATTTCTGAATCGCCCAGCGAAACAACGAACAGCATGCATGGCGTGAATGCTCTACCAAAAATATGACTTTCTTTTTGTCTTTCTACTTGCCCTTATCCTAACTTAATGTGGGGTCGGCATAGCTGAAACAGCTTATCGAAATCTGACATGTTTTCGTTATCGAACGTTTATAAGCTCCACTAAGTTATTATGAATAAAACCGAGAATTTTTTGAAAATAGTGAGTGCTGTCTGAATACATATCCATGGTGCGCATGAATTAAGATTGTGATAAAAGTGTCGATCTTATCGTTAAAAACTATTGCTATCAGAGAACCTTTGGTAACTAATTTGAATATTACATTATTCGGACGTCCTAATTTTAAGCACAGGCCGCCGTACAAACTTTGATATCAATAAGTGTTTCGAAAGAAATTGAAATTGAATTTTGAAATTGTAACAGGACTAGTTTTATTAAATACTGTTATTAAATTAGCATTTCGGAAAGCCTACACATTTTTTCGGGTTCCGTATCAAAATGGTAAAAACTCGTCGTTATATTGACGTCGTTTTGTTATAACATAACATAAGCTCACGTCTGTATCCCCGAAGGGGTAGGCAGAGACGCCCTAGCGAACTTATATATATTTTGTTATTTGTGTATATTTTAGCAGAAAATAGCACTATCTTGGTGGATCGGTGTACTCCATAAATCACTGTATATGTAGCAATATAATGAAAAAATGCCGGTAATTAATATGTCAATAAGTTATGAAAATAATAAAATACATTGAAGGGCATGGAACATCTATGGAGAATTCTTCAAATAATTTTGTAGGTATATATTTTTTTTATGAAGTTAACAAAGTTGATGAGCTTATAATATTATGTACTGTGTAAGTTCAGTAGCCCGAGCACGAAAAACTAATGTAAATGTAAATCTATTCGAGTTCGCTGCGCACTGATGACGTTTGGTTAATATTTCATACCAATTTCATAGACGCGCATCGAGTTCGAATATATTTACGGTTGTCAGAAATTTTCCTGCTCAGGCCGCTGATGTCGTAAAATCCATACGGGCTGTATTCTTGCTCTTTTATTTACTACTAGCTTTTGCCCGCGGCTCCGCACGCGTATTTTGTAGGGCCAATGGAAAAATCTTTTGATTTGTCGATCCGCCCTGTCGTTTTAGTCTAAATATGGGCGACCCAAACATCGATTTTGAAGTCAATTGGACTAAAAACAAAGAAAAACAAATGGCGGCCACTTATGAGAAATTTGACAGCGGTTCTGTCATTCGAAACCACGGGGCGACTCAGATATCGATTTTGAAGTCAATCGGCCCAGAAACAAAGAAAAACATTATGGCAGTCACTTTTGACAGGTTTGACAGCGGTTCTGTCGTTTGGAACCGCGGGACGACTCAGATATCGATTTTGAAGTCAATCGGCCCAGAAACAAAGAAAAATAAAATGGCGGCCACTTTTGACAGGTTCGACAGCGGTTCTGTCAGTCGGCACCACGGGGCGACTCAGATATCGATTTTGAAGTCAATCGGCCCAGAAACAAAGAAAAACAAAATGGCGGCCACTTTTGACAGTTCTGACAGCGATTCTGTCATTCGGAACCACGGGGCGCCTAAGATATCGATTTTGAAGTCAATCGGCCCAGAAACAAAGAAAAACAAAATGGCGGCCGCTTTTGACAGTTCTGACAGCGGTTCTGTCGTTTGGAACCACGGGGCGACTCAGATATCGATTTTGAAGTCAATCGGCCCAAAAACAAAGAAAAACAAAATGGCGGCCACTTTTGACAGGTTTGACAGCGGTTCTGTCGTTCTGAACCACGACGTGACTCAGATTTCGATTTTGAAGTCAATCGGCCCAAAAACAAAGAAAAACAAAATGGCGGCCACTTTTGACAGGTTTGACAGCGGTTCTGTCGTTCTGAACCACGGCGTGACTCAGATATCGGTTTTGAAGTCAATCGGCCCAAAAACAAAGAAAAACAAAATGGCGGCCACTTTTGACAGGTTTGACAGCGGTTCTGTCGTTCTGAACCACGACGTGACTCAGATTTCGATTTTGAAGTCAATCGCCCCAAAAACAAAGAAAAACAAAATGGCGGCCACTTTTGACAGCTTTGACAGCGGTTCTGTCATTCGGAACCACGGGGTGACTCAGATATCGATTTTGAAGTCAATTGGCCCAAAAACAAAGAAAAACAAAATGGCGGCTACTTTTGACAGTTCTGACAGCGGTTCTGTCGTTTGGAAGGCGGCCACTTTTGAAAGCTTTGACAGCGGTTCTGTCATTCGGAACCACGGGGTGACTCAGATATCGATTTTGAAGTCAATCGCCCCAAAAACAAAGAAAAACAAAATGGCGGCTACTTTTGACAGTTCTGACAGCGGTTCTGTCGTTTGGAACCACGAGGCGACAAAGATATCGATTTTGAAATCCATCGGCCCAAAAACAAAGAAAAACAAAATGGCGGCCACTTTTGACAGGTCTAACAGCGGTTCTGTCATTCGGAACCACGGGGCGACTCAGATATCGATTTTGAAGTCAATCGGCCCAAAAACAAAGAAAAACAAAATGGCGGCCACTTTTGACAGGTTTGACAGCGGTTCTGTCGTTCTGAACCACGACGTGACTCAGATTTCGATTTTGAAGTCAATCGGCCGTAAAACAAAGAAAATCAAAATGGCGGCCACTTTTGACAGGTCTGACAGCGGTTCTGTCATTCGGAACCGCGGGGTGACTCAGATATCGATTTTGAAGTCAATCGGTCCAGAAACAAAGAAACAAATTTTCAACCCCTATTTCATCCCTTTGTAGGATAAAAATATATCGCACCCCATTTCTGTCCTTAGGGCTAAAACTATCCTCATACCAACTTTCTTAAAAATCCGTTCAGCGGTTTCTGGATTCCCATAAAAACTTTCATCCCCTATTTCATCTCATTAGGGGTTGATTTAAAAAAGTCGCCCATTTGTGTCTTTAAACTCAAAGATATGGAATATCCCATACCAAATTTCATAAAAATCCATTAAGTGGGCCTAAAATTCCTATACAAACGTTCATCCCCTATTTCATCCCATTAGGGGTTGATTTAAAAAAGTGGCCCATTTGTATCCTTAAACTCAAAGGTATCCACTGTCCCATACCAAATTTTATAAAAATCCATTGGACCTAAAATCCCCATACAAACTTTTAACCCTTATTTCATCCCTATAGGGGTTGATGAAAAAAAATGAAGTACCCAATTTTTATCCCTAGGGTCAAATGTATCCTCATACCAAATTTCATCAAAATCCATTAAGCGGTTCCAAAATTCCCATACAAACTTTCATCCCCTATTTCATCCCTTTAGGGGTTGATTTAAAAAAAATAAAGTACCCTATGTCCGTCCTTGGGGTTAAAAGTACCCATATACCAAATTTCATCAAAATCGGTTCAGCGGTTTAGACGTGAAAACGCCACAGACAGACAGACAGACAGACAGACAGACAGAGTTACTTTCGCTTTTATTATTTAGTAAGGACTAGCTTTTGCCCGCGGCTCCGCACGCGTATTTTGTAGGGCCAATGGAAAAATCTTTTGATTTGTCGATCCGCCCTGTCGTTTTAGTCTAAATATGGGCGACCCAGACATCGATTTTGAAGTCAATTGGCCCAAAAACAAAGAAAAGCAAATGGCGGCCACTTTTGAGAGATTTGACAGCGGTTCTGTCATTCGGAACCACGGGGCGACTCAGATATCGATTTTGAAGTCAATCGGCCCAGAAACAAAGAAAAACAAAATGGCGGTCACTTTTAACAGGTTTGAGAGCGGTTCTGTCGTTCGGAACCACTGGGCAACTCAGATATCTATTTTGAAGTCAATCGGCCCGGAAACAAAGAAAAACAAAATGGCGGCCACTTTTGACAGGTTTGACAGCGGTTCTGTCGTTTGGAACCGCGGGGCGACTCAGATATCGATTTTGAAGTCTATCGGCCCAAAAACAAAGAAAAACAAAATGGCGGCCACTTTTGACAGTTCTGACAGCGGTTTTGTCGTTCGGAACCACGGGGTGACTCAGATATCGATTTTGAAGTCAATCGGCCCAAAAACAAAGAAAACCAAAATGGCGGCCACTTTTAACAGTTCTAACAGCGGTTCTGTCGTTTAGAACCACGGGGCGACTCAGATATCGATTTTGAAGTTAATCGGCCCAAAAACAAAGAAAAACAAAATAGCGGCCACTTTTGACAGTTCTGACAGCGGTTTTGTCGTTCGGAACCAGGGGGTGACTCAGATATCGATTTTGTTGTCAATCGGCCCAAAAACAAAGAAAAACAAATGGCGGCCACTTTTAACAGTTCTGACAGCGGTTCTGTTGTTCGGAACCACGGGGTGACTCAGATATCGATTTTGAAGTCAATCGGCCCAAAAACAAAGAAAAACAAAATGGCGGCCAATTTCGATAGTTCTGATATAGGTTCTGTCGTTCGGAACCACGGGGCGACCCAGATATCGATTTTGAAGTCAATCGGCCCAGAAACAAAGAAAAACAAAATGGCTGCCACTTTTGACAGTTCTGACAGCGGTTCTGTCGTTTGGAACCACGGGGCGACTCAGATATCGATTTTGAAGTCAATCGGCCCAAAAACAAAGAAACAAATTTTCAACCCCTATTTCATCCCTTTTTAGGACAAAAATATATCACACCACATTTCTGTCCTTAGCGCTACTATCTATCTAACTATCCTCATACCAACTTTCTTAAAAATCCGTTCAGCGGTTTCTGGATTCCCATAAAAACTTTCATCCCCTATTTCATCCCATTAGGGGTTGATTTTAAAAAAGTAGCCCATTTGTGTCTTTGAACTCAAAGTTGTCCACTATCCCATGCCAAATTTCATAAAAATCCTTTAATTAGATCTAAAATCCCCATATAAAACTTTCAACCCTTATTTCATCCCTTTAGGGGTTGATAAAAAAAATGAAGTACCCCATTTGTGTCCTTAGGGTCAAAAGTATCCTCATACCAAATTTCATCAAAATCCATTAAGCGGTTCCAAAATTCCCATACAAACTTCCATCCCCTATTTCATCCCTTTAGGGGTTGAATTAAATAAAATAAAGTACCCTATGTCCGTCCTTGGGGTTCAAGGTACCCACATACCAAATTTCATCAAAATCGGTTCAGCGGTTTAGACGTGAAAACGCCACAGACAGACAGACAGACAGACAGACAGACAGACAGACAGACAGAGTTACTTTCGCTTTTATTATTTAGTAAGGATAGAATTGAAAAAAACAATAAGTTACAATAACTTCATTGGAAATAAAATCTAAAGTGCCTTGAAGTATATCATTAGCTAAATATATAATTTTGGACTGCACTGCGCTTACCATTAAGCGTAGTGTAGTAGGCACTTTGTCATTCTCGGACAAAACAAATTATATATAGATAAAATTGTTTTTAATAACTTTGGATGTTGACTAAAAACTACGGAACCCTTTACTGCGCGTGGTACAACACGTACGAGGTGGTTTTTATAACTTCAACATCTACCGTTACGCATTTAAGAGTGGTCTACATTTCAAAACCTGTTCAATCGGTTATTAAATCATGTGATATCATATTTTTTATGGTGCGTAATATATTTTTTATCACAGCATACTTTTAGCCGCATAAGACTATGGAAGTCATTAACATTAAAAAATCTAGGATTGGTAATATTTTCTTATGTACTTTATAGAGAGGCTATAAAATGTTTCAAATGGGAATTGGATGGAAGAGTAAACACAATGGTAATTCTAGCGTACTCAATATAGTCAGCGTTGCAGAAAGGATTTGACTTGTGTGACTGCCTGCTACAACCTGCCGACGTCAGTCCTCTACACCATTATGGTGTAATATTTGGAAGGATTACTACATATCGGCATTATCGGCATTTTTGTGTTTTAGGCAATGATTATGACAAAACTGAATGGTATGCTAATTTACATTAGAAGCGCTTGCGGCAGGTCAGTTTTAATTAGAATATTTTAATGTAATTCAACACACTCCTCACCTCGTTGGTCTAGTGGAAGCATATATGGGCTGTTAACCGGGAATCCTGGGTTCGATTTTCAGGCAAAGCAACTTTTCTAATTTAATTTGCCCGGGACTGGATTTCTTTGGATTAACGTCAGGCAGGCAGCCGTTCGTAAAAACCAAGCTAAATCCTTTCTGCAACATGATTGAAAAAGTGTGTTGCGCCGACCCCACATTAAGGTATGATAAGGGCACAGTAGAAAGAAAGATTACAAAACATACTTACTAAACAGTATTTTGGGGTCTTTATATAATGTATAAAGACCCCAAAATACTGTTTTTTCAATCATGTTTTTCATCATGTTGCAGATGATTGGCACTGCTACATGAAGGCTCTGCGCTCGTCAACCGTCGATGTTGAGGGGTAGAGCCATGCTGCACAGTTACGTCTTCATTACGAATGGGCTGGCTCGACCGGTTTCATACCAATGTCTCATAGAAAACCGACGTAAAGTCGCAGCTTGCTGCTGCGTTTCGTTGGATGAATGAGATTTCCGATGGCCCAATTCACGTCCCTCTTTCTCAATCCCTGTTCCCCTCCTTTTAGGCTGGCCACACATCCATAGTTATTTTTGTGCTTTGGATGACTAGGGGCGGTGGATCACTTACCATCAGGTGACACACCTGCTCGTTTGCCAGACTCTGCTATAAAAAAAAGACTTTTTGACCGACTTCAAAAAAGGAGGAGGTCCTCAATTCGTCTGCATTAATTTATTATTAAATGTTTTTAATATAAGTATTTATTATAAAATGTTTAATAAGTCTCATAATACCAAGTAATTACGTAAATACTAATTATATAACGTGGATGGCTATGCTATATATACATCCATCCCCGGAAAAATATCAAGAGGGAGACCAAAAACAACATGGACAAGTGTGCTGCAACGTGACCTGAAGGAATGTAATGTTTCCGACGACGATGTCATGGATAGAGCGAAGTGGAGGAAGAGCGTGAGGAAGGCTGACCCCACCACCATGTGGGATAAATAGCCGAAAGGACAGAGAGAGGATGGCTATGCTATAACCAATGGTATAACGACACCTATTTGAAATACAAATACTAAAAAAAGATGCTCTCTTTAATACTATATTGTTTAACATACTTCGCTATCTATTTTCATTATGGAAATCTTATTTCCGATATTTTCCATATCCTTGGTTTTTCCCGAGTTTACATCGAATTGTTATTGTCAGTTCCATTTAATACTTTCATAAATATTTAACAAAGATCTTTAGCTTGTCTTGTGTAAATCTTATGATGTGCATTGTATTAAGTATGTAAATATTGTAACTCGGTAATATTGTGTTATTATGCTATTGTTCTAGTTCTTTGATTCTAGTATGCTTATTGTCTAGAAATTACTTTGTATTTAGTATATTTGTCGGTGAAAATAAGTAACAAAATAAAGCAAATAAATAACTACCAGGAATTATTTTTACAATCGAATTCGTATCGAGCTTAGTCGTATGTCGTAGGTGTTAGGACTTAGGAACATGGGAGACTTTTGGTCTTACAATACCACTGATTTGGCCTTAAAAATAAATAAAATAAACAATAATAAATACGCCCAACAGTCACATACATAGTTTTGATCCCACACTAGATATAACTTGTATCGTGAGTATCAGAAACTACGAGAGACTTTCGGTCTCAAAACAACCAGACCCGAAACAAATATCTGTAGGTCATATAAAAAATTTCTCGGTGCGGTAATCGAACCCGCGGACTGTCGCTTCACAGTCGGCTACTCGCCCGCTGCGCCACGGAGGCTGTTAGGAATAAGTAGGAAATTTTCCTTTTATTTCTCCGAATTGTTTAATTCAGTGCGAACAGGCAAGTCTAATTGGGTTTACCATTTTAATGACCCATAAATTTTGCCTCACTTTAATTTTGCTGACAAACGCGGAATTCCCTCAGTGAATTTTATATTTTCCTGTAGTTTGGGGATCCATAAGGGGGACTGGTTTGTTCGAATATAATTTATGATCCATGTTGTCTTCTGTCTTGTGATTTTTTTTTAGTAAATATCAGTATATAAGCAAATATCTGTAGGTCATATAAACATTTGTCTCGGTGCGGGAATCGAACCCGCGGACTGTCGCATCACAGTCGGCTACTCGCCCGCTGCGCCACGGAGGCTGTTAGGAATAAGTAGGAAATTTTCCTTTTATTTCTCCGAATTGTTTAATTCAGTGCGAACAGGCAAGTCTAATTGGGTTTACCATTTTAATGACCCATAAATTTTGCCTCTTTTTTAATTTTGCTGACAAATGCGGAATTCCCTCAGTGAATTTCGTATTTTCCTGTGGTTTGGGGATCCATAAGGGGGACTGGTTTGTTCGAATATAATTTATGATCCATGTTGTCTTCTGTCTTGTGATTTTTTTTTTAGTAAATATCAGTATATAAGCAAATCTTTAGAGGGTGTTGACGTTAAATATGTAGCCAATCGTAAAAAAAGCCTATTTTTTTCTGCTTGCATGCCTGTAAAAGTAACATGGAGAGAGAAAGAGAGTTGCACCGACCCCACATGCAGTAGAATAAGGACAGGCGGACGAGGAGTAAGCGAGCGTATGGAACCTGTCAGGCCCATAGCAGGAAAAATATTGACAATCAAATTCGTATCGTGCTCACTAAAGGCGAAGCGAACATGGATTAGATCTGGGCACTATGGCCGAGATCTATAGAGCGAACTTCGACTAAGCCTGAGTCAAAGAAACGAACTCAGTGAGGATTTGGAATTGTTAAATCGAACTTCGACTTAGTCCGAGCCATTTTTTAAAAGAAACAGACTGACAGACAGACTAAGCAAAGATTTTCTTGTAAAAAATTACTCGGACAATTCAAAGTTCTATTTAGCAATTCCAAATCCTCGCTGAGATTGTTTCTTTGACTTAGACTTAGTCGAAGTTCGCTCTATAGATCTCAGCCTATTACATATTTCTATGTATGTTTTGAGTTCTGGATTTAGGCTATAACTCTTCAGTCATTTCAAGTACTAAGGGCGACTTGCAGGGATTTCACTATAATCGCCATTTTATTAGTCCCCGACTTTGTCCTAAACTTGATTAAAATCAAATGTCATATTAGTTGTCCCGAATTCACTCGCAGCTCCGCAGTAAACCACGATGAATCTTGTAATAAACCCCATTTTGGAATCATTTCAGTTAAACGTCTTGCACGTCGTCGATTTACCCCTTATCTGGATTAAAATAAACGACAAAGTTAAATCATCGGGGCCGCCGGTTTAAATGGCTAATCACGATTATTGAATGTCAAACAACATAACATTTTCATATTATTTCTTGTTGTTTTATGTAAATAATAATAATAATAACACTCAACAGTCACAAACATAGTCCTGACCCCACACTTGTGTCGTGGGTATCAGGAACTACGAGATACTTTCGGTCTCACAACACCCAGACTCGAAACAAATATCTGTAGGTCATACAAACATTTGTCTCGGTGCGGGGATCGAATCCGCGGCCTCTCGCTTATCGGATAGCCTTATCGGCTGTGTGGTCGTCTATCACATCTGGAACGGAACTAAGCTCGGCGAAATGTGGGTGTTCTAGTTCGCTAGTGCGCCTCTGCTTACCCCTTCGGGGATACAGGCGTGAGCTTATATTATGTTTTCTACCATGTCCTATGCCTACCATGTCATGTGCCTACTCCGCGATGTTCTCCTATTTTTAGGAGATAGGGGGTTACCACCACCTCTTATAGCAGTCTTATTATAATCTTACTTGTACCGATTCCCATACAAAACAAACGAAGAACGATTATAATAATACTGCTATAAGAGGTGGTGTTAACCCTGCAGTTGTTTACGAGATGATAAATTCCGCTTGAGCTAACAAAGTGCAAAGTTACTCCTAGTTACTCCTTAATAAAAATAAATAACTAGCCTCATAGTATGTGTGTTCGTATTACATGTGAACATTTGACGACTATTCACTTAAGAGAATCTATTGAAAAATCATATAAAACAAACTAGAATTCGTTTTATGCAAAATTTTTATGATAGATGTTTTGATACGGAACTTTAGATATGAATCTAATGGAACGTAAAGAATGAGTAGAAGTAATGAAATCGCGGATTAATAATCTACACTCGGATTTCTTAAATCGAACCAGAAATGTGTATGTGCAAGACAACTAATGGGACATTTGATTTAAATGACGTTTAGGACTGAATCGTGTATTAATAAAACGGCGAATAGAGTAAGATGCAGTGTTGCAAAAGTGTAAAATTAAAACTCGTTAGATTTGGCATCTGAAAATCGGGAGATTTTTATACGGAATGAAACACAAGTAGTTTATGTTAATAATGCGTTAATTTATTTAATTATAATCAGTAAGTTACATATAATCATTTATAGTTTGATATATTGTACATTGATTAATCATTTTCGTCTTCTTACCACCTCTTACTACCTATTTTCGTGAACATTTTCTCATATTTATTAAAATTGTAACAACATTGATTGTTGTTTTCTATACATCATTTTGTGTGCAGAAGACCTACCATTGACTTAGTGGAAAGTTTAATCCGTTATTTTTGTGCGAGCTCTTCGTAACTAAGTTTTAACCTTGGATACTGCCGCCGTGCAACGTAGTGAGACAATAATGTCTCACTTGGAAAGCCTTCACGCCGCGGCCGTGTACTGTCGTTCTATGTGTTATATTTCTATGACATGTGCATGCAATTCTATGAATGGACTATAATGAACGACTAAAGCAAGTATAAGTTATCCAATTTGGGAAACAACCCGAACGAAGTTATCTTCAGAGACATTTGACAGCCTCCGTAGCGCAGAGGGCGAGCAGCCGGCTATGAAGCGAGAGGCCGCGGGTTCGATCCCCGCACCGAGACAATTATTTGTATGACTCACAGATATTTGTTCCGGGTCTGGGTGTTGTGAGACCGAAAGTATCTCGTAGTTCCTGATACCCACGACACCAAACTCGATCTTAGTGTGGGGTTAGGACTATGTATGTGACAGTTGGGTGTTATTTATTTATTTTCCCTTGTATACTCACCAGACAATAATAAACTCTATTATAAGGTATTTTAGTACAATTTGCTTTAATATACCGCGAAGTTGAATGGCCGTATTTTATTGTATGTAGTATTGTCGTATAGGCCGTATTGTATTGTATTACAGGTTTCTTTTAGTTTTGCCGTATTAATAATATTATGTTCCATTTTTTATAAGAATATTATTTTACATTAGTTGAAAATCCAAAAATTCGGCAGATAGGACTGCTACATCGGGACATCGTGAGCAATGACCAAAATCAGTAAATATCCCGATAAATCGGGAAATTTTGCAACGCGGGCAAGATGCCTACACTCTTCACTACTCCAAATTCATAAGTTCCGTTTCACAAAAAATATATAACCACAATCACAATTTCGCATAAAAAAATATTTTTTGCAAATTAAAATAAAATAAATCCCAACAATCACTCATTATTTACGTTCCGTAAATTTCATATTATTATCTATAGTGCCGTCTCGCAACATCTATCATCACAATTTCGCGTATAAAGAATTGTATTTTATTTTATATGATATTTCAATAGATTCTCTTGTGTCAATAGTTGGCAAATATTTAGTTTTAATTCAGTTTGAATACATGTAATATAAACACACATACGACGAGGCTGTATATGGTTGCTTCCTTGGCCTAATTGATGAAAGGCATAATTGAAAAAAAATAATTAGTGTCAGTTGTCTGGATTACGACTTGTCAACTAGACATACGTATAATATTTCGCGATAAGGAATGGTCACTTTAGTTCGCGGCTCCTCAACGAACTAGTTCGTTCTTTTAGTTCACGTCTCGAACCAAAGAAAGGCTAAAAAAATATTATTTGCACGAATTTTAACCGACTTTAAAAAAGGAGGAGGTTATTAATTAATCGACTTCAAAAAAGGAGGAGGTGAATTAACCGACTTAAAAAAGAGGAGGTTAACAATTCGTTGGAATCTTTTTTTATGTATGTTCCCGGATTAATTATTTTTTATTCTTTCATAATATGCTGCTGTTTTTTTTTTACTTGTACATACTTGGGGAATAGTGACGGCGTCTAAGGGACAACCCTTACCAAACGAACCCAACGATGACGGTGGCCTACTTACACAGTAGGCCACCAACACCTTTAGGTTTAAGCCAATCTTATCTGCATGTGGTACACTTTTCTGAGTAACGGACTAGGTGCTGGCGAAACCTGGGTTCTTGCCTTGCAGGGTATGGGGGACAGACCAGGGACCAAATGTTTGCTATTAGATCGTTTTGCGAGGCATGCATGTTGAAAAAAAAAGCTTCTGCATATCGCTTTCCTGGATCTGCAGAAGGCTTTTAACTTTGTGTCCCGACGGGTAATCTGGTGGGTCCTAAGGTTCAAAGGGGTGCCAGAAGCTTATGTTGACGTTATCGAAGACATGTTCTTCCGATCAAAGTCTTTGATTCGGACTGCTTTTGGCGTCACCAAACCCTTCCCGTTCACTATGGAGGTTCAGCAACCACCGTGGGTGTTCATGTACGCTGATGTCTAAGACAAACAGCGTCTAGGGGCCGCTTGAAAATGGCCGACTGAAAGGAAATGTGCTAAAGATCAAGTACATGAGTTGCGTAAACGTAGTATTTTATAAATGTTTTCAAATATTTTTTATCGAAGAAAGTAAAAGAAAATATTATGATGGGTTCCCATCTGTGAGACTAAAAAGTGCTGCGCACCGTATTTGAATATAGCTTAAAAAAGTACGATATTTCCCTAGTGGTTATTGACTACGTTACGAAAACAAGACCATCATTTGGCCAGTACTTCTGTGTATATGTACGATACGTGGTCTGTCAGCGTTATTTTAAGGAAATCCAGACGACCTCAAAAGCGCTGGCTGGACTTTTTAGAGAATGATATGAGAACCAATGGTCTTACTTTGGACGATACTCAAGACTTAGATTCTATCTAACTTATCAAACGAACTAAAGAACGAGAGATCTGGGAACTAGTTCGTTCATTTCTTCTGTGGGAGCTGTCCTCCGCACTGGTTCGTTCGCGAACTATATAAGTCTATTGTCAACAATGGTAATTTCTATAATAGAGGTATAATAAAATTTTATCAAGAAATAACTTTGAAATTCGTTAACTTAAGTGAAATTTGTCATCTCGAAAACAACGCTCTCCTAGAAAATAGAATAACTAATGTACTTTGTAAAAGAAGAACATTGCGGAGTGCGAGTGTGCACAAGAAAACAAGGTACTCGTTGATGGTGATGAACTAAGTGTGGAGTTGCGCCAGTTACAAGGCGTTTGTGATGCGTGTGCCGAAACCTATCCTGCACCGAGGTGCGACGAGACATCGAGGAAAACTTGCCGACTGCCGTGCCGGGTCGGGCGTGGGTGGTATACCACCGCTTCCAAGGACTAGTTCCACACGTGCGCACACAAATATCGTGCATAATAGTGAAGTGTTGTAATTATGTGGTTTTTCAAGAGATTATGTACATACAATGTTAGTTTGTAAGGTGTATGTAATGGTTATTGATAATTATATACTCTTCGTAAAAAAACTTGAGTTTTTATATATTTTACGAATTCATCATCCTTGTTCGATACCAAATCATGTTCAGTGTAAAAAACAAAGCCATTTTTATCATAGATTTTCATTAAACAACAAGAAATAATGTGAAAAGGCTATGTTTTTTGTGTTTAAATTCTTTGGTTGTTTGTCAATAAAATCAAGATTAGCGACTTTAAACCGGCGGCCATGCCCATTTAAGTTAAACGTTTATTTAAATCGAGATGAAGGGTAAAACCACGACGTGCAAGACGTTGAACTGAAATGATGCCAAAATGGAGTTTATTTTACGATTAAACGTCGTTTATCGCCTAGCTGCAAGTCACCCTTAATAAATAAATCTTGTATTTAAGTATATTGTTAGCGGAGTGTAATATTTATAAGACGCTATGAAAACTATATAGTTAAAAAAATCGATGTATGAAACTGCGCACATGTAAGTTGATTTTAATGGGCAATCAAATAGAAAATAAATTAAAAATAGTTTAAAATATGTAAGAGATTAAAATTTCAATAATATGTTATGTTCGAAACATGACATGCGTCCGACAGAGTTGATAAACTTAAATATAAATAATTGCAACGGGTTTTGTAACATTTCGCTAACATTAATTAGTCAAAGATTGTATTAGGTATTTTTTTTTACATTTTTAAATATACATAATAAAAAAAATACATTTAAAATAACATAAAAAAACACAAACCCTCCCGATGGCGAGGCTTAGGAATAGGTATTATTATTTAGGTATTTTTCCCATTTATTTAAAGTTATCTTTTCTTTTACATTTTCAAATATAATTAATTAAAAAAATACATTTAGAAATATAAAAAATAAATATCACCCTCCCGATGATGAAGCTTGAGACCCAAGCCACCGGTGGTTAGGGGCTCAGAGTTATTTCAGAGTTAGGTATTTTTATTATTGTCTTTCATGTTTCTGTTGGAAACAACGCGAGTTCAAAATTGGTGACAAAATAATAATATAATAGAGGTACAATTTCTACACTAATATAATTTAATTAATTTTGTTTTTCCATTGTGGTTGATGTTAGTTGCCTCCTCGTTCTAGTGACAGCATGTATGGGCTGTGGACCGGGTGGTCCTGGGTTCGATTCCCAAGTCGGGATGTGTTTTTTCTTACACTATTTTCCCGTGACTGTATCCCCAAGATGGGGGTCTCGTAGAAATTACGCTGAATAAACTGTAACTTTCTTGAAAAAGTTTGTTGCGCCGACCCCACCCACATTAGGGCATGTAGAAAGAAAGAATAAAGAAATGAGTGCATTAATATTTATTATTTGATCAACGGCCGTTGATAGCATTTGGTTAATATTTCATACAAATTTCATAGACGCGCATCGAGCTCGAATACCTTTATCGACTGACTTCCAAAAAGGAGATGGTCCTCAATTCGTCTTTATCTTTTTTAAATATATGTTACGCGATATCTCCGCCAAATGTGGACCGATTTTCAGGTTTCTTTTTGAGTCGATAGAGGGTATTTCAAGGGTGGTCCTATATAAATTTGGTTACGATGTATAAATTAGAAGTCGGTCAGTGAAGTTTTTAAAATTGTGATTATTATTGTCAGAAATTGTCCTGCTCGGGCCGCTATTGTCATACAAGATTTTTATGCGGTGATAAGCGTGAAGAAAGAATAAGAACTTTGTATAATAGACTTGAAGAGCTCCATGTTGAAGACCACGAGGCCACTTCCAGTGACAATCAGCGGCTTCTGGGCGCGAGCGATCATGAATACCAATAGTTTTGTTACCGCAGAGTCAGCCCACTTCTCCCATGGCACTTCGTATAGATCAGATCCAATTTCCTCGCCAACCTGCGATGAAGTATTGTTTTTAATAGGATTGATATAAAAATATTCATTTTTTAAATATTATTTTATCATGAGATACCGGTTGCCCAAAATGGCGATAGGTTGCCACCTACCGGCCAAAAGGATTGAAGTAAGCGTGGGGAAACTTGGAGACATTATGTCTTTGGGTTACCTTATCGGAATGGGGTCTTTAATTAAATAATTCTTCACCTTAGATCATTTCACTGCCATGCTGTGAAAAAGCGTCCCCTTAATCTCTTTACTGATCACGGTCAGTAGTAAACTCTTATCTCTCCCTTCTTCGCGAAAGACATAAGCTTATTTACATCGTTATTATTAGCTTGTATTTGCCCATAGCTGGGTATAAGCCTCTTCTCCCTCAAGCTACTGATATTTAATCTCCGCTAATCTTATTCAAGACATACCTAAATCGCGTCTAAATGTGTATGGGAAATAATACTTAAATCTATACGTACTTTCCAAATTATAAATTCAAGGAGTCTAATTTAAATACATAAATAAATGGCTACCGATAAGCCGTCGATATGTATCTTTTAAGATAGATCCGGTTCTTAAGTATAATTCATAGTGATATTCTTATTGTTTATCTCAATGATGCATTAACACCTATCAGTAACGATGCTATTACCCTTGTCAACACACAATAGACAGGACGTAACACTAGGATTAATGTAACCACCTGCCACGCTTGAACTGTCGCCGACGGCTAGTGGGATGATAAATCGAAATAAAGAAATAAATCACGTTACCTTAGTCAAGGTGCTTGCGTAGTGACAAGGTAAATAGATGTGGAGCACGCCAACTAGTCCAAATAGCGTGTATTTCGGATCTACACGTTTCAATAGATATATCATGTACAAGTTGAAGGATATCATAAATGATGTAAGCATGAACACAGCAAACAGCCACGGGCCGTACACTTTTTGCAATTCTACGTAAAATTGCAGAGCATCCTGATGGTCTTTGATAGCTTCGTTCACCATTCTACGAAGTTCTTTAGTATTGTTTGCATCAGTAAATGCTCTGTGCACTTTGTGAGTCATCAATTTCAGTTTCATACGCAAATGTGTTGTAGCAATGCAAAAGGATCCATCGAATCCGCAATAGTTTGGAACCAGAACAATGCATTGACAACAGTTGTACGCAAACATGCATTCGAAGAAAGGCGTTTCACTCTGAATATCCTCGACAAATATTAGTTCCATATCGTGAACCATCAATCGGGTGTAAGCGTCTGTTCTTATGCTTTCTATGGTCATACAAATTCCAGCGTATATCGGAAACTGTGCACTCAGCACTGTCGGTATAAGTAACCAGGATATTTGACATACTTTGCCTTGCCTTATATGTTCTTCATATATCGCTTGATAGTCCTCGTCCAACTCGTTAGCTGCCAATAAATCACGTGACATTTTGTGTAAAACCGGAGCGAAGTCTTTTGTCACATAGATAACGTAGTATGTCTTGACAAAAAATAAAATAACAACCACAGCCAGAGTCATGTTTCTTGCAAAATTGAGGATATCGAGCGTGTATAGACATTTAAATGTGTAAGTTATGAACCAGAATAATTGTCCGCCGTTGAGTAATACAATTATTGTAATGATCACGGCTCTCTTGGCTGCATTAGTTCTGTTCGGGTACAGAAAAGCGAAAGCCAGTGCGAAAGCGCATAGTGAAAATGTTTCGTTAAATGTCTTGAATTTTTTCTCCGGCTGCTTATCAGTTTTGATCACCATTTTGTGTTACGTGGTCGCTTCCTTAACCGTGAATGACATTGTTATGCGAGTACCTGTTTCACCACATTTTATTCTTCATTGAGTATAAAACGTAACTCAGTGGAATATTATTGTAAATTGCTAGGTACATGCTTATAAGTGCTAGATTAGCACCCACATTTTTTGCGGTAATCATATCGCGGTTTTCTTTTATTTTCAGCTGTCTTTTTCCATCCATCCTATTATTATTTTTCAATTACGCTACCTAGGAACTACCATCTTTATCCTTAATTGATATTATATCCTTTTTCGACATGATTTTTTTTTTGTTAACCAACTTTAGTGGAACCGAGTATAGATTTAATTTTGCAAGTGGTAGAGCATGTAGTAGGCAATTTCGCCTACAGAATATACAGAACTGTTCGACCGGATAATTAATCGTAATTAATCGTAATCATAAAAAATCGACATAAAATACTCTATTTTTTATAGCAGAGGCTGGCAAACGAATAGATGGGCCTGATGGTAAGTGATCTCCACCGACTATAGATTCCCAAAACACAAAAAGGATCATGGGTGCCTTGCTGATTTAAAATTAGGGGTGTAGGGATTAGGAAATTGAGGGAAATGGAAGAAATCTCACTCACCAAACGAAACGCAGCAGCGAACTGCCACTTTACGTCGGTTTTCTATGAGACAGTGGTATCAAACCGGTCGTGCCGACCTATTCGTGCTATAAAAACCTTTGCAAACTGCAAAGATCTTAGCAGTTTCAACATTCTCTTATTGTGTAGATGTATACTTATGTATCTAAATAGGTATTTGTTTCTTACATACGATCAATTGAGACGTAATTTCCGCTTTTCCTTTCGCATCAGTTTTATTAATCGTTTCCAATTTGTAATTGCCACTTGTCTATTCGGTGCACTGATAGGCACTTAACAACAGACATCAATCTAGTTAAACGAATGCACTTCCTCATTAATTACACTGAGTATAGTAAAAATAGTATAGTTAGTAGAAGCAGCGATAGCTCAGTTGGGAATGGTATGGATTGCCGAGACCAGTGTCGAAGGTTCGAGACCAACCCCAAAATGGAGCATACACCTCTGAATTTTCTGTGTTAAGTGTATTTTCATTGTGAAATATCGCTTGCTATAACGGTGAAGGAAAGCATCGTGAGGAAACCTGCATACTCGAGAATTTCTTTACAGGAATTTCGAAGGTTTGTGAAATCTACCAACCCGCATTAGGCCAGCGTGGCAGACTAAGGCCTAACCCCTCTCATTAGTAGAGGAGGCTCATGCCCAGCAGTGGGACAGTAATATTACAGGGCTAATATTATAATTATTATAGTAGGTAACTACACAATAATTAGTACTCTGCCTATACACTGCCTCGGGGGCGTAGTTGTATTTATTGCATACGCAGTACGACTACCATCCGAGGTATAAGCTTCGATCCCCCGGTAGTGATATAGAGTTTTTCCATTAAGTATCAGCCACGAGTCTGGAATTCATCTGTCTTTTTCATTCATTCATCATTCTGGCGACAGTCTCGCCACATCCCATTTGGGACGGAAATAAGCTCAGCGACAGCGAGTGATCTAGTTCGCTAGTTCGATTCTGCCTACCCCTTCGAGATACAGGCCTAAGCCTGTGTATGTGTATGTAAACAAGCAACGCTTAAAACAACAATCACTAATCTAGTGTTAAACAAATGCACTTCCTCATTGTATTGACTGAGTTTGTGTTACAACCTTAGACAAAAGAATAATAAGGACGAGGCATAACTACGAAAAAATGAAGTATGACTAATGTATGGAGATAAACCAAAATGGCGACTTTGCGAAAGAAAGATCCCATTAATAATGGAGTTAGGCAATTCTGAAATTAGTATTATTGTCAACGAAACACTGTATTTCTAATAAAATCAATAATTATTTATACGTTATTTAATTCCTACGACACGGGGACATCTTACATGTAAATCGATCGCGAAACTAAAATGGCGGAAACGGCTTCAAAGTAGACACGTATTTTTTCGTAGTAATGCCAGGTCCTCTTATTTTTTATTTGGTCATTGGTTACAACATACAATACTACAATAATTAGTGTCGTTCCCCACACACCCGTACCTAAGTGAATGTTGTTAAGCCTGGTTTTACGACATGCGATCGTTACACCGACTTTCGACGAGAGTGCTCGAGATTTTACAAACTCGACTGTTCGCACCCATTCGATTGCGAAATACCATATAATAACTAGGTGACACCGAGTTTTAAGAGCAAGGGCTTTCGAACGGTCGATTACTTAATTTTTTTAATCAATATACTTATAAAATGTAAATTTCAGTGCTACTATCGTAAAGAATGTTTATCGGGCATAATTACTATTTCTTAACTTTTAGCGTTCCGGCCTAAATATTTTGTATTGATATTTTTTCCATTAGGCGGCTATAAACTAAAAAAAATATTAATTCATACTTCTAAGAAGGCGATATGGAAATTGATAATTGAAATTTTGAAACAAAAATTAATTAACATGCATTACTTAACTTAAAACCTTCAAAATATGAAAATTATGACATATTATTTTGTTATGTGTGATATAAGTATGGCATAGCGAAAATATCTGTAACCAGCTCGTTTTCAGTATCTGCTATAAAAAAGCAGCTGCTTGGCTGCAATGACGTGCATTGACTTTTCGACCAAACTTATCGAATCGTGACTAATGGGACTGATGATGACTGGATGACTTATGGTACCACCCTTGGAATAAGCTCTAGCAAACATAAAAATAATCTTATAAATCGCTTCATATTTGGCAGATATATCGCGTAACATACATAAAACATACAGATGAATTGAGGACCTCCTCTTTTTTTTGAAGTTGGTCGAAAAGTACATTCAAAAGCAACAATCGAAAGTAATTCAAGATCTGTTCGATACAAAAAGAAGATATCTTATGCTGATTTCTTAAGTTTACGCGAATGTCATACATTGAAATAAAACTATTTTTGCGGATTCTATCACGATTTGGTTTTTAATTTTTATTCCCGACCATCAGTATTCAGTCCGACCCGTGACCACGAAGACTGCAAAGCCTTCGAAACGTCGGGAATAAAAATTACAAACCAAATCGTGATAGAATCCGTAAAAATAGTTTTATTTCAAAGATATCTCATATTCTCTATAGAAATTAAGCTTAAGGCACGCAACATCGCGTGTGGTTTGTTCCGACGTGGCGCGGAGCCTCAGTTGTAGAGTCGAGTGGAGGAAACTGTATTCCGTGACCTCAACGCCAACGCCTCACGCCCGCAACAACGTCTGTACTCCTAGAGGTTCCGTTACACTTTCGCCATCCGTACTTAGCCCTTCGTCAGTGGCTAAGGGTAAAAGTTATCAAAAAGGAAGCCGATGCTGTATATTTTTGACTTGATCCATATTTGTTAAGACAACAATTGAGCGAAGGTAAGCGGTGTTCACGGCTGGTCTCAAGTATTGGTTAAATAAAGATTTTTTCTTTCTTTCTAGTAGGAAAGGTTTTTATAAGCTAATGCACCACAAAAACGAATGCACCGTAGAAATATTAGGGATGGGAAAAGACAAAAATCACAATAATGACAATAAAAACTTAACGGACCGACTTCAAAACTTATCTGATTGTGACCAAATTTATATGGGACCACCCTTGGAATAAGCTCTATCGAACACAAAATAGAATGAAAAGAATATTGAAAATGGGTCCACATTTGACAGAGATATCGGGGAACACACATAAAAAAAATACAGACCAATTGAGGACCTCCTCCTTTTTGGAAGTCGGTCGAAAAATGGGATGTAAGTATTGTTTAAACCGACTTCAAAAGAAAGAGGAACTTGATACTTTGTTGGTATTTTACAGACATTTAAAAAATAATTTAGATCCTTTTTTGACTTAGACTGCCTCGGTGGCGTGGTTGGATTTCGGTACGACTGCCATCCTGAGGTCTCGGGTTCGATCCCCGGGTCGGGCAAAGTGATATTGGATTTTTCCATATCAGCTCGGAGTCTGGAATTTGTGCCCGATATGGCGATAGGCTCGCCCCTTATCACATCTGGGACAGAAATAAGCTCGGCAAAATGTGGCTGTACTAGCTCACTAGTACGCCTCTGCCTACCTCTTCGGGGATACAGGCGTGAACTTATGTACTAGTTCGGAATCCATCGCGATTTATTTTTAGAATCCCTAAAAACGAATTTTATTTCAATTTGTAACATTCGCGTTTAATTATGAAATCAATATCCTTTTAAAGGCGATTGAAAATCAAAGAGTTTTGTATACGGTTGTACATTTTCTCGAGTTACCTATTCAAGGGCATGTTACGTACGAACCTAATTGAAAGATTTATGAGGGCGTGCCGTCCCTCATCAGTGCATACAAGGAAAATAATTAATATTTCCTCCTGGTTATTATAAGCAACACTATTGGAAGGAAGCGGCCGTTTACTCGACTCGAAGCGGAATGTATTAAGAATCCGCTAAGGCATGGCTTACTTATAGCGATTTTTTTTGTTTTTTATAGCAGAGACTGGCAAACGAACAGGTGGGTCACCTGATGGTAAGTGATCTCCACCGCCCATAGACACCCAAGACACAATAAGAATCATGGGTGTGTTTCCGACCTAAAAAGAGGAAAAAGGAAGGAAGGAAGGAAAAGGGATTGGGAAAGACGGGGGGAATGGGCCACCGGAAATCGCACTCGCCGAACGAAACGCGTCAGTAAGCTGCCACTTTACGTCGGTTTTCTGTGAGACAGTGGTATCCAACCGGTCGAGCCGACCCATTCGTGCTGTAGACGTTACTGTCGTTGTATACAATTATTACACTTTGCCGCCTAGACTTCAGTATTTTCGATCGACTTCCAAAAAGGAGAACGTCCTCAATTCATCTGTATTTTATTATGTTACGCGATATCTCCGCCAAATGTGAACTGATTTTAAAAATTATTTTTGTATTCGATAGGGCTTATTTCAAGGGTTGTCCCATAAAAATGGTCACGATCGGATCAAGATGGAAGTCAGTCAGTTAAGTTTTTAAAATTGTGATTTTTACAGATTATGCACAGTTCTTTGCAAATATCCTCCTAAAAAGTGGTCTCAGGAATAAAACAAAGAAAAAGATCATAAGTTCTAATTAAATCAACACAAATATAACCCTATACACGTGTAATAAAGTAGCTTTTAAAACGAAACGATCAAGCATTCTTAAATTTGAATATTGAAATTTAGAATTCCATCGGCGTCGGACTGTATGCAAAACGAGTGCTTAAGCATTCTTTTGCTGTCCCATTTTCCGAGCGTCAACTGTGTATCTAGGTTATTAATATATCGATGGCACACTAGTATAAAATTCAGAGTTTTGATAAGTAAGATTGAAAAAATGTACTCTGTATTTGTAAACTCCCCTCTTTTTACGTGATAGGAATAATCACAAGATTTAAAACTTAACGGACTGACTATAAATACATCCGATCGTGATCAAATGTATATGGGAATAAGCATCCTTGGAATAAGATCTTACAAATTGATCCATATTTGGCTGAGTTATCGAGTAACATCTATAAAAAAATCAGAGGAATTGAGGACCTTCTCCTTTTTTCAAGTCGGTAGAAAAGTCCTTTTCGCGTAGGTTATCCATAATTAACCGACTTCATAAATAAGAAGGAAGTTTTCAATTCGTCGGAATAATATAGGCTTCATTCAGAAATGAAACACATTTAATGTGTAACCACCTTTAAACTTAATTGTAGTAACGTAATCGCATTATTATACATTTGAATCACTTACACAAGACTGAAAAAATCGGCGTGTATTAAATTATGGTTAGCCTAATTTTGATGTCCGCAAAAAGTAGGTCAGATTATTGTTTTTTATTCGAATGATAAACGTACAGCTATCCGCACGCAACCCGTACGCGTCGGCAGTTTAACTTTAGTCGCTCTATGCGTAGGCGGATTTTCCCTTAGGCCGATTAGGCCCGGGCCTAGGCCAGCTATATATTAGGGGGGGCCAAATACGAAACGACATAGGTTGTCGTTCGTCCTAAACATGTTTTGGCAGACCCTAATGATTCCATCACAGTTGCTGTCGAATCAGCCTTTCTCTACCAGACCCTGACATCGGACCCGCTCGAGAGTCCGAAGATCTCCCACAGCAGACCCTCGGCATACTAGTATGTAGAGACGATCTCTAATTTAATTCTAGTCCCCATCGATAGTTCAGTATGAGATCTGAGCCTTCGAAAAGGCACCTCTGTGTTAAATCGCAGTCAAATGAATATATTTCTGGCTAGTGTGCCATAAGCGCCAGCTATAAATACAGGGTGTTACCACCATCTCTTATATCAGTTTTATTATAATCTTACTTGTACCGATTCCCATACAACACAAACAAAGAACGATTAAAATAATACTGCTATAAGAGGTGGTGGTAACCCTGCAGGTATAGCTGTAAAAGCAATTTTGCTAAAAGCACAAGTTAATTCGAAAAAAAAACAAAAACAAAAACGAAACGACGAAATCGAACCCATATGTGGCGCCACTACGCCAAGGTGTGATCGGTGGATTTTTTTTTTTTTTTTTTTTTGGCCCTACAGCTGCTTGCCTAACCGAGTCGGCAAATTCAGCCACACCGGTCTGTTGGGAGGAACGCAGGTGCGCCCAACCCATAAAGTTAGGTGACCACGCTGAGGGCAACCCACTAACGGGTTACGAACCTCGGCTCAGGGCGGTCACTGAGAGGGTGATGTTGAAGACATCAACGATTAGGGGAGTGTGGACGTGTTTTCCTAACTATCCATTTCTGTCATCGGCACGCGGGCCGGAATTGTTAACAGGGTCGGGGGGGCTGCTACTGGGAGCGCGGCGTGGTCCTCGTCGGCGGGGAAGGAACATCGGTCGTGTGGAGTGTGGGAGCGATTTAAGATGCTCGATCTTACGTTGAATGGCCAGAGTGATGGCGTCATCAGGGTCTGACAAAACGGATCTAGGACGTCTCCATTTCGCACGGTCAAATGGAGTGTATATTGACGCTTGACGGACAAGCGTGTTTGGGTGGTGTGCCGCCCGATCGAAGTAGCGTCTGCTAGCCATCTGCATAAAATGCCTGATGGTCGGCAAGTTGGTGTCCACGTGGAGGTCGTGGTTACGTATGTACCACGGAGCGTTAAGCGCTCGTCTTAAAAAGACGTTTTGCAGGACTTGCATACGCTTAAGTCGAGCGGGCGGTATGTGAGCGAACACGGGCGACGCGTAAGTCATTATCGGCCTAATACACGTTGTGTAGATCCTAATCTTGTTGCGGGCTGACAACTTGCTCTTACGGTTTAAGAGAAAATGTAATCGTGCTAACGCGATTGCGGCTCGCGCGCGTACCGCATTTACATGAGTGATGAAGTTCAGTCTCCGATCAAGGTTGACTCCTAGATATTTGGCGTTGTTGGTCCAAGGGATAGCCTTATTGGCCATGGTGACTGAAGCGTTAGGCTTTTGGGTGAAAATTCTCTTGGTAAAGAGAATTGCCTGACTTTTGGCGGGGTTGACAGTGATTCGCCATTTGCGGAACCACTCACCGAGTTCATCGGCTGCGGTTTGCAAAATGCGAATCACTTTGTCCGGGTCTCTACGTGAAGCGTAGATTGCCGTGTCGTCAGCGAAGAGCGCCAGATGGGCGTCTTTCGGTTTAGGGATATCGCTTGTGTATAGCGAGAAAAGAAAAGGGGACAAAGCGGAGCCTTGCGGGACTCCGGCAGTGATGGTGTGTCGGGAGGAAAGAGTTCCCTCCACGCGATATTTGAAACCGCGATTCGACAAAAATTCTCGTATGATGTGCACGAGCTGTGTGGGCACATTGAAGGTATACAACTTGTAGAGCAAGCCGTTGTGCCACACTTTGTCCAATGCTTTTTCAATATCAAAGAAAAGAGCACCGGTAGGGTTTCCGCGCCTAAAGTTGTCGTGGACATGCTCCGTGATGCGGAGGATCTGATTCACGCAACTGTGCCTACTACGAAAACCAAACTGCTCTGGAGGGAGCAGATGGTGAAGGTGGGCGACTATCTTGATGCGATCGAGGACGATTCGCTCGTAGAGTTTACCCAGAGCGCTGAGTAAACTGATGGGACGGTAAGAGGAGGGTTCGAAAGCGGGTTTCCCCGGCTTGTGAATACCTATCACAACCGCCTCTTTCCAGACGTCTGGAAAGAGGCTGTTTTGGAACGCTGCATTGAAGATGTCAGCGAGAATTTTAACTAGATGCTCCGGGAGCATTTTCATGACTCTATTGGATATACCGTCACCCCCGGGGGCTTTTCGTCTTTTGAGCGCCTTGATCAGAGAACTGACTTCTTCGATTGTCACCGGCGCGAGTGGGTCGGGCGGTTGGTCGACATCCGGGTCGACGTTTGTCGGGCGCGGACGCGGAACCGGTATCGGTGGCGGCGGGATTGCGTTCCTACTTTCGACAAAAGTGTCAACCGCAACGAGATGCTCTGGGTCAATGGGAACTGAGGTGAGTGAACATTGAGCCTCCAGGCTGTCGGCAAGCAATTCCGCTTTCGCGTCGTCGTCAAACGCCGGGCGTTGATTCGGACGATTGAGCGGGGGCATGGTGACTGTATCATTTCTCCTGAAGGAACGGCACAACTGCCAGAAAGCCTGGTGAGTTGGATCTAGCTCTGATAGGTGAGTTTCCCACCTCGAATCGACGGCCTCTTGGATGCGACGTTTGGCCTCGCGTTGGAGGAAACGCGTTAGATGCCGTTGATCCGGGGAGGGATTCGTCTTACAGGCTCTCAGCGCGGCGTTTCGCCTCCTCACCACACATTTCACGTCTTCGGGAAGGTGCCAATGGCTAAGCATAGCCTCCGGCACCCTCTCGGAGCTGTCGCTCACGACGTTTTGGATATGTGCGGTGAAGGAGCGAATCGCACCGGACGTCTCTTCAGGAGTAACTATGTTGGTCGGGATCGCGGAGAGATCAGGGGATGAGGTGTCCTCGAGCTTGGTGCCTAGGAGACGCCAGTTCGTTTTCACCTTCATCGGTACGTTAGGACCTGTGTCTGTGGGACCGTTTATAGGGACTAGATCTAGGATCACAGGTCTGTGGTCAGAGTCCAACTCTTGTAGCACCTGCATGGAACGCACGCGTAGGCATACGTTCCTTGCAAGCGCTATGTCGAGTATGTCAGGTCGGTGATTGTCGTTAATTGTACTATAATGGGTGGGTTCTGATGGAACTAGAATTTCCATATCAATAGTGTCTAAACACCGCTCTAGTGCTGCACCTCTGCTGTTGGTAGAGTTGCAGTTCCAGAGCGTGTTCTTGGCGTCGAGGTCGCCCGCCAGAAGGACAGACTCCCCCATGCTAAGTAGGGTCGAAATTTCATTGGAGTGAAGCTCCTTTTTGGGTGAGAGGTAAGCCGAGATGATAGTGATCGGCGGATGTCCTGTCATTGCTAGCCTGCAGACTGAAGCCTCAATGTTCGTCAGGTTTTCGGGGGGGTCTAGAGGTATGCAGTGCAGGGACCTTTTAAAGTATATTAGGGTGCCACCAAAAGGGCCAGTAGTGCGGTCGTTCCGCACCATTTTGAAATTGGGGATATTAGGGTTTCGGTGAGCAGGTTTGAGGAACGTTTCCTGGATGAGGAAAACGTCCAGATTGTTATCGCGGACAAAGTGTGCGATTTCGGCACATTGGCCGCGAATACCATTGGTATTGAAAAAGCCCACTCTGAGGGAGCGAGGCTTGGTCCGCGACGGGGGGGAAAAAATATTATTGTTGTTAGCCATCGGAAGGCGGTAAAATTAAGTCAGCGATGTAGGATCGCTGTTCCCTATACAGAAGTTCTAAGTCAGACACCAGTCTTGCGTCCGGGTGGCCCTTGGCTGCTATTTCCCTTATTTTATCAGAGATAAGGGTGTAGTAGTCGATCGGGGGGTTTATGATGGCGTCGTAGATGGCATCTACTTCAGCCTTAGAGAGTGTGCGACCCGCCGCGGTAGGGGGTGCAGGGTTTTTGGGGCGCGGCTGGGCTGCCCTGGGAGGGTTAGCCCGGGAGGCCGCAGGAGTGGGAGCTGGAGCAGGAGTGGTAGGAACCGCGGTGGGTTGACTGGGAGTGGCGGGAGGTGTGGCCGGGGTGGCGGGAGTGACTCCGCCGGGGGCCTGGGTGGTGGCTGCTACCTCTTCGGCTTGCTTGCTTGGCAACTGCCAATGGTTGCGCGCCGGGATGGGTGCAGGGATGAATTTAGCCTGAGGGGCCTTGGGGGGTAGAGCTTTAGGAGCTCGGGTCGGTTTTTTGGGGGCATGCGTGCACCCACGATAACTAGCCGGATGGCCTACTTGGCGGCAATTGGTGCACGAAGGCGGCTCCGTGCACTGGGTCCTATCTTTGGGACGTGGGCACTGTGCAGTTCCATGATTTCCGAGGCACTTGACGCACCTGGCGGGCATGCGACAACGCAGCGATGAATGGCCATACAGTTGGCAGTTGTGGCACTGCCCGATTAGCCGTTTGCGGTGGGGGGTCTCCACGGTGAAGCCGCGGAATCCAAGAATGTCGCTGATGGCAAACAGATGTTTGGCATCAGCGGGGGTCTCTAATTCTACGAGGACCATCTCGTAGGGCTGCTGAGTGGCGTCTGCGCGGGCGGGACGGTGCATACGGGTAACCCGGACGCAAGAGATGCCTTTCTCTTGAAGGCCTAATGTAACTTCCTCGGTTGACATTTCTAAGGGGATTCCGCGTATAACAAAGCGGTAGGTGCGCTCTTCGGGGAGGGCGTAAGTGTAGTAATTAATTTCTGTGGAAGCCATCCACTTGGTAAGAGAGCGGTGGTCGGCCACCGTATCCGGCATGACGGTGACTGTCTTGTGGAGGCTATTCCACCTATTGTTTCTCAGGGTGATGCCCTGAGACTGTATTTTCGCGAGAAGGGTGGGTAGGGAGCTACCATCCGGGACGCGGATGTTGATTGGGGGAGGTTTTTTGCCCTTTGGCTCAGAGGGAGCGGAGGGCTTCGAGGGTGCGGCTGGTGAGGACGGGGGTGAGGGGGAAGCCGGCGAGTCGGTGTCGAAGGCCGGTGCAGAGGGCGCCGGAGTTGACACCGACACGGCGGTGGCCGATCGCGGCTTCTTTCGCCTCCCGCGCTTCACGGTCGTGAAACCTTCGTCATCCTGCTCGGATGACGACGATTCCGACCGAGAATCGCCGGAGGTTGAAGAAGCCGCGGGCCTCTTGGTGGATGCGGGTGAGTCGGTTTCCATCGCCGTAGCGATGGGCCCCGAGGGAGCGGTGGGCGAGGCGGAGGGTCCGTCGTCCGTTGACGGGCTCTCCGTCTCGTCGGTAAACAGGTCCGGCATAATCTCTCTAAAGAGAGATTCAATACGAGCCCACGCGAGTGGGTTTTCCGCCGCCTTCGCGAGGGCCACGACAAGCTTCTGTTTTGGCGGGGCCATCGCGAGTGCTTGGGAAATTGATTTTAATTTTAAGGCGCGAGTGTGTTCCGACGCGGGTGCGTTCCGCCCGGGAAAGAACACACAAGAAACCGGGCGGCGCTCGCACTGACGTACGGTCGCGGATCGCGGGTCGCGGGTCGCGGTGGGACGCGTGAATTTACGTCCCCGGGTGGGTGTGCCCGGGGCTGAGTATGTGAATGACCCTCCTCGCCGGGTATAGGCGAGGGGGGGTGTACTTAAAATTAGGTGTGCCCTAAGCTGGTATCCCTTTGCCAATCTTAATGTGCGAAAGGGTTCCTAACAGTCCGTGCACCGTAAGTGGTATTGGTCCGGGGACCGCACACTCAACCGGATACACGGGATGGAAATCGGGATGGGTAGGGTTGGGAAGGAGATATGCGGGGGAAAGAGTGGTGTGCCTCCACTAATTCCTTGTCCGCACCCGTCCGGCTTGCTTCAGCCCTGAGGGGGCGTGGCGCGGGCCGGGTCACCGCTAGCTATCGGCTTGTTGACACCGTGAGGTTTACCACCGAGCTAATTCCCTGAAGGGGACAATAAAACAATACCGAAAATTCGGGCTAATCCCTGTCCTGAAAAGGACGCGGATGGGCCCTTTGTCTGGTAACCGACAAAACAAAGCGGAGCTTTGTTTTATGGTCGGATTACCGAGACGGCAGCGCGGGGCTGCAATCCGACCTGACAAACAGGCCGGTAATCGGTTGTAAAATCACTGCAGGTGCAGTGACAATACGTCCGAGAGCGACCGCTGCCAAGAGCGGAATGATGGTGGTGGAGTGTGTGTGATCGGTGGATGAACATACATAAAAATATATATGAGGAACTATTTTTTTTGGAGTCGGTTAATAATAAGGTCCGAAGGGGAGGCAGCTAGTCCTGGGCTGCCAACATTATAAATTCGCCACTGGCTGTATGTCATTTTAGATATGTCTATTTGTCAGCACAACACGAGCCCTATCCGTAGTTATTGTGTCGAATTCGATAACTTCGGTGAGTGGTTCTCATGGCGGATTTGAGTTCAGAATTGAGGAGCTTCTCCTCTTTTGATGTTGGTCGAAAATAAATTTTAAAAGTCAGGGAAAAATCTCCAATCGCGACACCTATGCTATTGTTTGTTAAAGAGTTTACCTTGCATTTTATATTCAAATATTAACGTTTATTTGGGATCACCTTTAGAGTAAAGTCTATTTAACATAATGATCACAAGTTTAAAAACTTAACTGACCGATTTCCAACTAGATCCAAATTGAAAATATATACCCTTGAAATAAGCTCTATCGAACATAAAAAAAAAATTTAATCGGTCCACATTTGGCGAGGATATCGCGTAACATACATAAAAAAACAGTCGAATTGAGGACATCCTCCTTTTTGGAAGTCGGACGAAAATTGTATGGCGTAAATGAATTGTAGGAAGCTATTAGATTTGAGTAGCGTTTGACCATTCGGGTGTAAGGCTGTTTAAATAAACATATCAGATACGTAGTTATTAGTATTAGCCATGCATCACAATCGATTATTAACAAAGCCGTTATTACTCCAATTTGTTCACATAGGTCACACTACCCCGACTCCGAAACTAGTAATTAAATGTTCACAGGTTACTCATAGCTTTCAAAGGTACCATTTCAATTTATTGTTATTCGAAGGCTATATCGGACACGCAGTCAGAAATAGTTTGTGATATTTGATAATTTTATCACTGGTATTTGCGACTGTTATTTTGTCTTTCTAATCAGTACTGTATAATTTTATTACACGAATTGATTACATTTGAATAAACAATTGTCGAAACGGTCTTACAAATAAATAAATACATACATCAAAGAGTAACACACATAGTCCTGACACCACAGAAGGTTTCACTTGTGGCGTGTGTATCAGAAACTACGAGAGACCTTCGGTCTCACAACACATAGACCCGAAACAAATACCTATGGGAGTAAACAGCACTAATTTGAGTGGTAGCGCGATGCTGTAGACAGTTATGCCAATAGCACAAATGGGCCGGCTCGGCTCGGCTACCACTGTTTCACAAAAAACCGACGTAAAATAGCAGGCTGTTGTTGCGTTCGTCATGCGTAGTTACAAGACAACTAGTGAACTAGGTGACCCATCTGCAAATTTGCTAGACTGGTTTTAAAAAAAACTTCGTGACTCTGTGCTATGTCACCTACGCGCCGTCAAGTACATAGATAGCATAACTCATTAATACCTCACATTCAAATATAACGAACATTAGTTGTCAATAATAATCACCCACCCAAAAAAATACATTTCATATAATGACACTAATTACTATTTCGGCTCGTTTTAATGCATATGTTCATTCGGACATTAACAATGAGAAATCTTAATTGCAGTAAGTACATTAATTAGTTCGATACGTGTATTACTGCACGTAACTGAAATTTTATCATAATTTATAAAGGAGGAGTTTTTTCCCGGTTAATGTATTCGTATGTACAATGGATTGTATTAAATTTTGTGTTATTTTCATTAACCTTAAATTACTGGCGATGTAATCTCCATTGCTTTGTCTTCAATACGAGTAGATGATGAAAATATTTTTTTAAAATCAAGGAACTGAATAATCTCGCCACGTATTGTCCTTTTTACATAGCGAAAATAGGAGCTGGGTATTGTGATTTTTTACCGGCTAAAATCCCCATCATGCCCGATGGCGTGCATACGGAGAGGCATATCTCCATTATCCAGCAGGGGACGAGTGTATGCCGAGGAGAAACCTTATGATAGTGAATTTGCCCCAAAATTATAACATGAAATTGTGTTGATAAATCCATAAACAAAACCTTGAAATGTGCTTTGGTGATATTAGTAGTATAAAATAATTGATATTTTACTAAATATCTTAATTATAAATTACGTATAAAGGAACGTATTTGCAAAACCCAAGTGACGTCATTGCACAGAGCAGTGTTTCCAGGTTCGGTTATTTGTCCCAATTTTGGGGAAAATTGTTGTTATGTCTAGTATGGTGACTGGTGAACGACTTTTCGGAGGACCTCCTCTTCCTAAATTCATTTCTTCTGGTAACCTGCCCAACTCTTCGCTCAGTACTCAAAAGTGCCACTTATTTTTACTTCTTTATTTAAATAAATAGTTTTAAAATTTTTGGGGATTTTTTTGTTTGGTATGGGGATATTTTATACGATAGACAATATCACTAGCCATCAATGTCAACAAAAAGCAATTTTCATCCGACGCCGATGTCAAGTGACTTTTGAGCGCGGGCTTTTGTTAGTCATATTTTGACTTGCGATAATTAAGCGATTTGTGCATATTTTTTGTGCTTATTTGAGACCTAGTTCTTCACTATAAACTAAAAACAGCCTCCGAGGCGCAGTGGGCGAGTAACCGGCTGTGCAGCGAGAGGCCGCGGGTTCGATCCCCGCACCGAGACAAATGTTTGTGTGGCCCACAGATATTTGTCTCGGATCTGGGTATTGTGAGACCCAAAGTCTCTCGTAGTTCCTGATACCCACGACACAAGACTAGAGGTAGTATCTTAGTGTGGGGTCAGGACTATGTGTGTGACTGTTGGGTGTTATTTATTTATTATTATTACATGCAAGTTCCATATTGTCTTCATCAGCATTATGGAAATATTTTGCACCTACTAGAGCTCCTTTACTAGTGGAAGAAGCTTTGGTGTACCATTCTGGCCTAACACGTGTTGGTACTTGGTACACTTCATGTAACCAACATCAGATGTTTTTTATATTCTTATTATTATTTGAATATTCAATTCCTGAGCTTTCTACAGTTTACTTTAATTAACAAACTCATTTAAAGCAAAAGGCCATTTAAACTGGTGCATTCGTTATGAAATCATGCGTTACAATTACACTTAAAGTACTTCCCGAGTTACGTATTAACTAAATGTTTAATCAAAAATGGCTTCCTTATGTTTTTGAGTAAGTTTGCGTATCGATGTGCAAACTTGTATTATTCTTTTATTATTTTAGGTCAAAAAATAAACGAAATTATTTCCGAAACATTTTGTTTCATGAATATAAAAAAAAACAGTATCTATCTATAGTAATATAATAACTGACTGCCTTGGTGGCGTGGTGGTATTTCGGTACGACTACGGTTCCGAGGTCTCGGGTTCGATCCCCGGGTCGGGCAAAGTGATATTGGATTTTCCCATATCAGCCCGGAGTCTGGAATTTGTGCCCGATATGGCGATAGGCTCGCCCCCTATCACATCTGGGACGGAACTAAGCTCGGCGAAATGTGGGTGTTCTAGTTCGCTAGTACGCCTCTGCCTACCCCTTCGGGAAACAGGCGTGAGCTTATGTTATGTTATGTTATATAATATAATAATAATAGGATTGCTAATTAAACGGAGTAAACTGAAATTTCGAATGTTGCCATTTTTTCATGAAATTTAAATAGGGCTGCGGTAAAACGATACAATTTGTTTAAACATTTCAATTCAGTGAACCATTTCATTCTTTCATTTTCTAAAGTCCTACTCAAAGTCGTAATTCCTGCCTAATTTATGATTAATACGATATGTCTACTGAATTATAGTCATAGTAAATTGCTGCATGCTAAGTTATGGCATGTCTACAGGAATTATAGAGGTGGTTCATTAAAAAAAAATTACAAAAACTATGAATGTGCCGAACTTAATTTTTCTCAAATATTAAAATTAATATTTGTAATTTTCACTGTTATCATTTCGCGAATCTGTTATGATTATTTACGCCAAATTATTTACACAGACATTTAGTCGAAGGATTATGCTGAAATTTCTAAAAATACGCAGTAAAATTCTAATTTTGCAAGCTAGTGCTAAGTTATTGTTTCTTTGAATGATAAAAATTGAACTAGCTCAATCACTATGTTTTCAAAGTAAGCAACATTATTTTGGAAAGTGACATTTCGATCTGTCAGTTTACTCCGTTTAATTAGCAATCGTACTATATACATATGTATATATCAATACAAGTACATATATGAAATTAGATTGTCTGTTTTTTGAAATTAATAGTTTTTCTCTTATTGCATATTATGAATGCTGGGCCGATTTTGACAGGACTTCCAACGGTGGATAGCCGATATTATAAGAAGTAACATATGCTATTTTTTATCCCGGGAAATAAATTTCCACGTGAACGGAGTCGCGGGAAACAGCTAGTACAGAATAAGTTTGACTCATCCATTTTACAGTACCATAAATCAACAAATAATTTAGTTAAGTGACAACACTGTCATCCTCTAGTTTAGTGGCAGCGTATATAGTGGGCTGTGGACCGGGAAGTCCTAGGTATGAATCCCGGTTCAGGCAGGTATCGTGGATTTTCTGACATGCCAGGCTGGATCCCCAGAAGAGGTTTGCGTCAGGTAAGCAGCCTGACATAAAAACATATCAGAAGCTGAATCTTCTGCGCAACATGCATGGAAAAGTTTGTTGCTTCGATAACACATTGGGTACGCAGAACGAAGGTAATGTGATAATGTTAAGATGGTGGTAATTAGGTATGTAGCCCATAATGCCGACCTTTGCGAGTCATTACATCTCTCAATGATCGGCAAAATTATGCCGACCACGACGTCTTATAGTAGTATTATTATCTCATTTGTTCCCATTCCATGACAGCCTCCGTGGCGCAGCGGGCGAGTAGCCGGCTGTAAAACGTGAGGTCGCGGGTTCGATTCCCGCACCGAGACAAATGTCTGTGGCCCATAGATATTTGTTTCGGGTCTGGGTGTTGTGAGACCAAAGTCTCTCGTAGTTTCTGATACCCACGATACAGGTTATACCTAGTGTGGGGTCAGGACTATGTATGTGACTGTTGGGTGTATTTATTTATTTATTTATTCCCGTACAAAAAAACAACAAAGTAAGATTATAATAATACTGCTGGTTGGTAACCCTCCTAAAGTTGCTACCTGTACATAACAGCTTGCCACGGTAAGCGCTTCGCATGAATGGGCGACTACGGCGAGTTTGTTTTTTATGGCATAGACTGGTAAACGACCATGTAGGCCACCTAATGCACACTTAAAGGACGGGTCCGTTGCCAACCTAAAAGGAGGGGTTTAGAGAATGGGAAAGGTAGAGGGGAATTATGCCACCGGAAATCTCACTCACCGAACGAAACGCGACTGCGAGCTGCCACTTTACGTCGGTTTTCTGTGAGACAGTGGTATGAAACCATTCGTGCTGTAGACGTTGCGGTCTACAGCGTGGCTCTACTACAGAAACATTTTAAATAGATTCGGCTAAAAACAACGTTTTTGCCCATTCAATGGACGTAAAGTTACAATTCACAGTACAATGTCGTGCAGTTAATTTAATTTCGGTAAGGTTGCTGGTTCAATACTAAGATTTGACGGCACTCTGTTGCGTGATACCAAACCGAGAACAAAGGCTAGCGACGGCCACCTCTTTAGGTACATGACACTTTTAGACGCTTTAGCGATTTTTTCTTGCCCGGATGCCTTAGCACGAATGACCATTGACATATACGAATCGAACTTTAAACGCGTTCAAGGTATGTGACTGATAATTGGACCGTGTTACGCAGAAATGATCCAACCCACAAGAATACAAAACAATAAATTGTTGACGCCAATATGGTCTACTAATGGTTTAGAACATGTTGGCATCAATAACATTTTATTTTTATTTTATGTGGGTTGGATAAACAAACGTAACACGGTCCAATTTATATAAATATTATGAGCATATAGAAAACCTGAGCTAAGCTTCATAGTTTAAAATTATTCGTGCTCGTTGTGATTATAATAGAGCAGCAGTTAGTCTTTTAGGTTAAAAATAGAGCGTGAAGAATGTAGCATTAATCATAGTGCTTGAAATCATTGCCTAGTAATTATTTATTTTAAACGACCTTGAGCTTGAGAAATAAATCTTTTTTTGTCACAGTTTTGTTATCGTATTAAAGTGAAATATATTAAAAGTAGGCCCTAAAAAAAATCTGATCTGTTGGAAGCGGCCTGCATCCAGCGAATTTTTGGGGAGGACTATTTTCAAAAGTGGACGCCCTTGGCTGATGATGATAATGATATTAAAATTTGTGGATGTGAATAAAATAAAAAAAAAAAATTAACAAGTACTTAATACATAGCTTGTAGTTTTAAAATGCAATCAACTTATTTTTTTTAGATCGCTTCCGCGTATTCGTTGTGAACATGGTATTATCTGAACAATTTAAGTTAACGATTGATTAGCTGTTGTAGTGATTTAATCGTGACCTCATCATGACAGAATCTGTGCGTGTAAATGCGGCCGAGGAAATTATGGCTTGCCTCTGTCAGTCAGTTCCTTATGACCGTTGGTTAGTTCAAGGTTGATCTTTAAATTGATCTACAAATCTCTTTGTACAAATGTGTAAAGGTGAGAGTGGTTTCAATAGCAAGATTTCTTACCTCAGGTCTATCTGGCCATACTTTGACATATAAGCCTCTAACACTGATCTTTTTTTTCGACCGACTTCATAAAAGAAGGTCCTCAATTCGTCTGTATTTTTTATGTATATGCCCCGATATCTCCGTCAAATGTGGATCGATTTTCAAAATTCTTTTTGTGTTCGATAGAGCTCATTCCAAGAGTGGTCGTATAAATTTGGTTACGATCGGATACATTTTGAAGTTGGTCGGTAAATATTGAAAGAAAAATGTGTACAGCGGCCTGAGCAGGAAAATTTCTGACAACCGTAAGTGTATTCAAACGCGATGCGCGTCTATGAAATTTGTATGAAATAATAACCAAACGTCATTAGTGCGCAGCGAACTCGAATACATTTACATTTACATTAGTTTTTCGTGCTCGGGCTACAGAGTATCATGGTCGTCACTTTGTAACTTAATGGTTAGGATCTTGTAGCTTCATCGAAAAGCAATTTTCAAAGCATCTTTTGGAAACGTTGAAATAATTAAGTTGGGGTGCTTTCGTCGGTGCTTATTCTATATTCATTATATCGTATAATAAGTGTTGTTATGGAGTTTATTTTCGACATTTGGATTGTGTAAGTGGTTACATTATTAATGGTTGTAGAACTTTCAATTTTTTTCTTTTCGAATAAGGTATCACTTAAAGTAGGTAATATGCAAATTGCATGTCTAGCTTAAGTATATTGATGTTATTAATAATGCTCTTGTTAATATGAAATCAATACGTAATATTATCATTATATTTTTTGAGTGGTATAGCCACGCTGTAGATAATTACGTCTACAGCACGGATGGGTCGGCTCGACCGGTTTGATACCATTGTCTCATAGAAAACCGACGTAAAGTGGCAGCTTGCTGTCGCGTTTCGTTCCGTGAGTGAGATTTCCGGTGGCCTAATCCAATCCCCCCTCCCTTTCCCAATCCCTTTCCCCTCCCCTTCCATTCACTCCTTTTAGGTTGGCAACGCACTCATGATTATTTTTGTGTTTTGGGGGTATGTTGCAGATAGGATTCAACTTATATTTTTACGATCGGCTGCCGGACCCCCGCTAGTTGATCTAGTGCCGGACAAATTAGGTTAGAAAAACACCTGCTTGACCTGGAACCATCGAACCTAGGACCTCCTGGTTCATAGTCCACGTATGCTGTCATTACACCAAAGAAACGTTAATAAAACAAACAACTCCTAGACGTAGTGAATGAAAATACTACGAGTACATTGCTTTGAGCAGTCATGAATCAGACTTGTTTAAAACAAGTTAAAGACATGTATGCGAGTTGTAGTTCAGGTCAAGTTAATTTGCATCCAGCGCTGAGAGTCGGCGCTGTGATCCGGCGTTGTGATCCGGTGCTGTGATCCGGCGCATTTGTGAAATAACGGATGGGGATGTGTGGAGAATTCGATGTCTTTAAGAGATCTTGCGTAATGAATTTTCCACGAAGCGTTAATAGTATACAGGAGTTGCAAAACGTTGGTAATAATATACTTAAAGGGAAGATAGCTACCATTTAACGGTCATGTTTAACAATTCGTGAGGCTCATAGTTTTTGAAAATGGAAACTTGAATTTATGACGAAAAACTTGTTTCTAACCCAATGGATCAGCTTCAGTACATTTGCAAACCACCTGAAGGGGGATTCATTATTTTTAACATACACAAAGCCATTGCTTAATTGCGACGATTTCCAGGCCATTCCGGGCCGGGCCGTTTTAAAATCGTCATGCTTAATAATTGATTAAAAAATTTAAGTAAAATTTTTGTTTTAAGCTGCCTCGGTGGCGTTGATGTATTTCGAAACGACTACTGCCATGAAATCTCGGGTTGGATCCCCGTGTCGGGCAAAGTGTAATTGTATTTCAGATCAGCCCGGAGTCTGGAATTTGTGCCCGATATGGCGATATTGGCCCTATCACATCTGGGATGAAACTGAGCTCGGCGAAGTGTGGGTGTTCTAGTTCACTAGTGCGCCTCTGCCTACCCCTTCGGGGATACAGGCCCAATACCTCACAACGGTAGTCGTACCAAAATACAACCACTTACCAGGCCACCGAGGCAGTCATCACATATTTCATATTGTTATTTACACAAGCTCAATTTTATACTTCCACAGAAAGGAACCCATTATCGCGTAATTTACTAAAAGCTATTGTACCCGCGATCTAAATTATCTACAATCATACAGTAGACAGTCGTAAAGGCGGCAAATGAGTTTCCATAATGATTTTCCGGCCCCCTAGCGTTCTACTCCGTAATATAATTCAGAGGTCAACTAGGGGTCAAACATTGACATTTAATATCGTGTTCACTTGTACCTTATCGGACCGTAATGGTATTGTTACCAGTGTCAGTTATAGAGCAGGACTGTATCTAAGTTATGACTGGGGTCAATCGGTCTTACAAAAGACCCATTCAACCACGGTTCTGTTTAGAGTTATAATTTATAAAAATAAATTATAAATAACAATTTATCTGGACTGCCTCGGTGGCGTGGTGGTATTTCGGTACGACTGCGGTTCTGAGGTCTCGGGTTCGATCCCCGGGTCGGGCAAAGTAATATTGGATTTTTCCATATTAGCCCGGAGTCTGGAATTTGTGCCAGATATGGCGATAGGCTCGCCCCCTACCACATCTGGGACTGAACTAAGCTCGGCGAAATGTGGGTGTTCTAGTTCGCTAGTGCGCCTCTGCCTACCCCTTCGGGGATACAGGCGTGAGCTTATGTTATGTTATGTTAACAATTTATCTGATTGGTATGGAATCCGAAGAGAACTCGATTCAATTGGGTCAAAGAGATTTTATATTACTAACTATAAAGAGGCTATCATGCAAGTTTCTATACAAAAAAATATCTCAAACGTCAGTAACGCCACCAGTTATTAAAATGCTTGGGCTTTTATTACAATTTACACTACAATGTTCTTGAATCATGTAAAACTATTATATTGTGTAAATATGTTATGTTTTAAATACGACTAATCGACTTATGAACACGATGTCACAACTTTTGGATCACATGTGTCGTGCCATCTATGTAATGTTGAATGTCTTTGAATTGGGTAAATAACTGACTGAATTTGTGCAATATTTAATCTACGCTGTATAAAATAAAAGAGAAAATGAACGTTATTGTGCATATGAAGTCAATATTAGTTTATAAATTATCCCGCATATATTTTTTTCTATGAGACACTACATCGCTTTACTATACATTAAGGTATTATTTTTTCGTCAATAAAACATGATTATTACTCTCACTAATGCTGCCCTGGTTTTCTGTAGAACACTTTTGTAGTTCGTAGCACTATGACCGCTGTACCCTTAGAAAAAAGAAGATAGAGGACAGGCCAATGAAAAATGAAGCATTCCTAATGTATGGAACGAAACCAAAATGGCGACTTTGCGAAAGAAAGAACGCATTAAAATAACAGTTCGGCATCTTCTTAATATTCCGGAATTAATATTAATGTAAATAAAACACCGTATTTATAATAAAATCAATAAATATTTATACGTTATATAATTCTTATGACATGGTGACAACTTACATGTAAATAGATCGCGAAATTAAAATGGCGGAACCGGCTTCATAGTACACATGTATTTGCGTAGTTATGCCGGGTCCTCTTATTTTTGCTTTAGTCATTGGCTGTACCACAATCGTGATCAGTCGAGATTTGACCAAAACAAATGCGGTCTGCCATTGTCTATAGTCCAATACCAAATTCCGTCATGAAACAATAATGACTTAATGACGCCAAAGTGGCGCGAAGGCGTTTTAGGAATTTTCGGTCACGGCGACGAGATAATAGCATAATTCATACACGTTACTTATGAACAAGGACCGTAATTTTTGGCACACATAATGTAAGTTATGTGGCTAGAACTTATAAGCATATCATCATCATCATCCTACACTCGTCCACTGCTGGACATGAGAAATAACAAATAACATAACATAAGCTCACGCCTGTATCCCCGAAGGGGTAGGCAGAGGCGCACTAGCCAACTAGTACACCCACATCACCGAGCTTAGTTCCGTCCCAGATGTGATAGGGGGCGAGTCTATCGCCATATCGGGCACAAATTCCAGACTCCGGGCTGATATGGAAAAATCCAATATCACTTTGCCCGACCCCGGGGATCGAACCCGAGACCTCAGGACAGTAGTCGTACCGAAATACAACCACGCCACCGCGACAAATAAATAAATAATTATACCGACTCTGCCTCCACATACACTTCAGCTGTTTTGTTGGTACTAGAAACTTTCGGTCTCACAAAACCAGACTCTATTTAATATCTGTGTATAAATAATGTATTTTTTTTTTGTCTCGGGGCGTGTATTGAACCCGCAGCTTCTGTTCAAAATCAGCAGCCCGAGCAGGAAAATTTCTGACAACCGTAAATGTATTTGTGCTCGATGCGCGTCTATGAAATTTGTATGAAATATTAATAAATGTCATCAGTGCGCAGCAAGTTTACATTTACATTAGTTTTTCGTGCTCGGGCTACAGTTAGTGCCCGCATGTTTTGTTTAATGAAGATGATATTCACTTTTTAAGGATATAAGCCAAATGTTTTGATGCGAAGCGAGCTTATCAAGGCCTATTGTACTGCGGCTGGAGCAGGAAATTTTCTAACAATCGTAAATGTATTTGAGCTCGCTGCGACCTGATGACATTTGGTTACTATTTCATACAAATTTTATAGATGCGCATCGAAATTGAATACATTTACGATTGTCAGAAATTTTCCTGCTCGGGCTGAACACTTTATTTTTCCGTGGGATTTTGTTATTTAAAATTTAAATAAATTGTCATGAATTGACCTGGGTGTAGTAATTACCTCATGGATCTCAACTTAAGAAGACTACCAGAAAATTAAATAATAATTAATAATTTATACGTCAGGCAGGCAGCATGTCGTAAAACCTAAGCCAAATCATTGCTGCAACATACTTAAAAAAGTGTATGTGCCGACCCCACAGTAAGGTGTGATAAGGGCATGTAGAAAGAAAAGTGTAGTGAACAGTGTAGGAAGTACAAAACAATTGAACTATCTGTTCCCTTCCACGAACAAAGGTACAGAATGCTTAATTCCGGATAAATTATGTATAAATGCCACAATTAAATCTAAAAATATTTAGTCCCTGTATGTACTGACCATTCGCTTTTAAAAATAACTTCCTGACCTCAAGTACGTACGTGATTTGTAACAATTAACCTACAGGTAGATAAATACTTGGTGGTAATAAACATGCGGCAGATAATTACGATTAGGAGTAATTGAAATAAAATAATATACATAAGGTATTTAATTTTAGTTGTGAACATAGATATTTACTTGAGTATTGTTTCTACGAATAAAATTCGTGTCGAATATATAATAAAAGTCTGAAAAATAAAATAGTATAAAATAATTTATATCGCAAGAATCTTAGTGCTCATCTTATTACACAAATACCATTGCGGAAATCTAAGTTTACCGGGATGTTTGAAAATTAAACGTTATACGAAATTTACCCGTAGAGTAAAGATACTATAATGCGCCACAAGCAATACAATAAAGACACACCTAGGGGGACGACATCAGAGACGGAACTAAGTTCAGCGAAATAGGGGTGTTCTAGTTCGCTTATCCATCTCTATCTACCATATCCCCAAAGAGGTATCCCCAAACGCCTGTATAGGCGTGAGCTTATGTTATGTATCTATGTAAGTATGTAAAATAATAATAATAATACTAGCCCTGTAATATTACTGTCCCACTGCTGGACACTGGCCTCCTCTACTAATAAGAGGGGTTAGGCCTTTGTCTACCACCCTGGCCTAATGCGGGTTGGTAGACTTCACATACCCTCGAATTTTATGTGGGGAAATTCTCTTGTATGTAGGTTTCCTCAAAATGTTTTCCTTCAACATTATAGCAAGCGATATTTCACATTGAAAACACACTTAACATAGAAAAGTCAGAGGTGTATGCTCCTTTTTTTTGGGTGGGCCTCGAACCTTCGACACTCATCTCGGCAGCCCGTACAACACTCAACTGAGGTATCGCTGTTATAAATAGTCAAGTTATAATGATATAAATACTCCTATCAAATGAAAAATATCTTTAGAAAATTGTCTCGCGTTGGATATTCATACATTCATAACTGGCCTATGAAATAAATTGCACTTGTTTTCTCCGTTCCATATGGAACAAGTTCAAGAGTAAAGTTACAAACACCCGGTCACTCTCATGGTCAGACACATCGTAACTCATGCCTTACTTTGGGGTCAAATCTTATATAATAAAGCCTTTGTGTCTGAACAAAAGACGTCCATGCCTCCAGCATTGAGTTGTGGCTCTGTTATTAATCTTGGATGTTTATATCAAATCGAAATTGCGTTTGCGACTTCAAAAGAGGTAATCAATTCGCTGTATTTGTTACGCGATATCTCCGCCAAATGTGGACCGATTTTCAAGATGCTTTTGTGTTCGCTAGAGCTTATTTAAAGGGTGGTCTCATATAAATTTGGGCACGATCGGATAAATTTTGAAGTCGGACCGTTAAGTTTTTAAACTTGGGGTTAATCAAGATTATTTTTATGTTCGATAGAGATGGTCTATCATGTCTATGGTATCCATGATAAATCCAATCTGCGGCACGAGCAGGAATCTTGACAATCGAATTTATATCGAGCTCGCTGCGCACTACTGACATTTGGTTAATATTCCACACAAATTTCAAAGCGTATCGAAGGCGTTGGATGCAGGCCACTTCCAACAGGTCGATCTGGAAATCTTTGGGGGAGGCCTATGTTCAGCAGTGGACGTCCTATGGCTGATGATGATGATGATGATGATGTATCGATCTCGCTTCGAATTCAATTGTCATAAATATTCATGCTCGGGCCGCTAAACAACAATCTTTTAACGTTTACTATATCATTTAAATCCAACAGATTTCATAATAACCGCACTGCGTTGTATATCATACTGCATTTAAGGTGTATTTAGGTCTGTAACAAGGAAGAATTATTGAACAGAACCGGTCATGAGGCACCAAGTGACCACATGGAGGGCAGATTAAGAATCAATTTAGTCCTATCAATTAATAACCTAGGTCCCGCTGAGAGATCCAATATTGATTTGCAGGTAACCGCAATATAAAGCTAAGAGTTAAGACCGCTTTCTCGAGGTATTGGTAACTCCGGCTCTTTTTATGGTGATTGTTATTTAAAACCAAAGGATTAAAGTATTAAAATAATCCAGTCGCTTATAGTCAAGCCCACAAGATACAAGTCATTTGTCGCGGGTATCAGGACCTACGAGAGATTCTCCTCCTCACAGCCAGAGTCCAGACTCGAAACAAATATGAGGATTACATAAATACTTGCTAAGTTCTCATGTTTTGCCTTTCATTTATAGTATGAAGAATCTGTCGAACAAATAAAAATGTTATAATACCATTTACCAGAACATGAAAATTATTGTTCGGATAAAGTCTCCTGCACGTGTTTTTTTAAACAAAACACAAAAGCACCTATGCACACCAATGTTTGTCTAGGTGCTTTTGTGTCTCCTATTCATGGGTCAATAGACCATAGGCAAAAATGTGTAGCGAAACCAAGTTTTGTATGGGTGTTTTATGTAATGTTTTAATGCAAGAGACACGACTTAACAAAGCCCTCAGTTCCTTAAGTGCGTGCAGCCATTGAGAGGGCATTACGATTCTATGGCGCGATAAGGTTTATAACGTACTATCATGGTTATCCGGTTTTTTCTAATAAGCGAGTTCCCTAATGAGCTTTAATTCACACAAAATTGATGATTACTATCAGCATTGTAAATGATTACCTATCGAATAAGTATAAACGTTTTGACGCATCCGTTGCTTTTAGTAGGTAATAAGGTATCTATTGTGTTGATTAACATCTCATTAAGCAGTTTATTTCTAAGATGACAGAAGGTAAAATAGTTAAGTAAAGTGACTTAGGGCAACTTGCAGCGCTATTACTAATCTAGAGTTACAACTTTTCTCGATTTATTCTTCGAGTCACCCCTATCTTTAAATCAAGATTCGGGATAAATAGGGATTTATCGCGGATCTGCAACTGGCCCTAAGCGTTAAAAATTTATTGCATAACTTAGGAGAGTTTATTATAGAAAGGTAGAAAAAGAAACATCTGCTTTACTTGTTTCTTTTCTAGTACTACTTGTCGGATGTTGAAAGGGAGTTGAGGCCACGATGGTTGTCGTTCGTAAAAACTAAGGCTACGGACACGAACTCAGCGGGCGCCCCTCCGCGCCCGCTGAGTTCGTGTTTACGGGCATAGCCGTAGTCTTTATTTCGTTCCTACATTTGATTGTACATTGTATATATCCTATTTTAGTATTAGAAAAAAAAACAATACAAAGTGCTTTCAGGAATGGGATTCGAACCCAGTACGCCCTGGTCCACAGGACGCTGCCACTAGACCAAGAAGGTTACGAAAATTAACGCATGTAATAATGTTTTTAATATTAGAGAGGCAGTTGTTATACAAAAAACAAATAAATTTGTATGTGTCAAAATTGCTGTTGGAATTAAAATAGCTTGATCATGCGATAAATGCATGTACTTCTTGTTGATCATTAAAATTAGCAGCTTTACATTTTTAAATCGCAATGCATTTTGTAATTGTAAGTAGTGTAAAACAAACACTACAAGGCAAGCCAATTTTATCATAACATACTTTGTGCCACAGACGTCAAGAAAAAGAAGGACACCATCTCGCCTATAGTGTTTAACTCTAGGCGAGATGGTGTCGACGCCACAAAGAAGAGCCACGCACACAAACTCGTCTGTACAAAAGTGTCCTACGCACACACACGCCATTACTTTGCGATAGATCGAATGGGCCGAAAACCCTGCTTCATTTTCAATGTTCCTAATGCTCCGTCCATCTTTTTGAAGTCCGTGCTTTGTGCATACTCGTTATTATTTATGTGCAATAATATTTTTTGCACAATTGTCTCGTTAAGTTGCCCAACATTTAGGAAACCTCTTACAACAGAGATTAGTGGAATATTAAGGATAATCGATGTGTTCCAGATTTAAGTTTTTGCTGAAATCCAAAATTTTGTTAGACAATTTATCATGGAGATTGTAACAATGAGACAGGCTAGTAATAATACCTAGCCTATTGGCAGCTTAAAGTGGTAAATATAAATAGGTACGATACGATATTAAAAATACTGCGCCATAATTTCCTGGTGATTAAATCTCGCAAAGGTTAAGGTTTTTCTAATACTTGGTATGAGCTATATAATTACCACCTTCCTTTTCCACGCAAATGCGTTTTAGTAAATTGTTCTATATCCGTTGGTTTAAAACTTTATCAAACTCGCAAATTTATTGTTTATTTACCATAACTGCCGTTTTAACGTGTCAGAAAATATCCGAAAATTGGTTATTCTCATCTATACAGGATGTCTCATAAAGTTGGTATCAATAATAACTACACTTAAAGAGAGAGTAGCTAGCAATCTAGCGGTAAACTTAAAAACTTCGTAAGGCACATAGTTTGTGAATAATGGAATCTTGACCTTGCGACGAAACATTTTTTGTGACTAATGCAGACTGTAGTACATTTGTAAACTACCTATGGGGGTAATTAAATTTAGCATACACAAAGCCGTTTCTATGCTAATTGTGACAATTTACAAGTCGCACTCCGATTTTAATATCCCCATGCCAAATAATTGACAAATAAAATTAAGTTCAATTTCTATTTTTAACTTTACCATTGCGCTTTAAATTGATCTGCCTGTATGTAGAATTGTTATTGGTACTAACTTTATGAAACACCCGGTATAACTTACATTACCTGGGTAGGTATTATATTTGTGATTTCAAATGAAAAGGTGCTGGTAAGAGTCTCACGTAAAAATTGCTTATTAGAGCATTTCACTTGTAAAACAATTTCATTTTCAACATTATCTGACGATCTTAATATATAACCACCTAATTGTGAACTTTTTTCGAACAAAGCAACATTGTGTTCGGTGGGATTGCTCTCACACCATAACAGCATTTAAGGGAAGTGAACTGTAGGCCAACCATGATTTTTTCGACAGTACTCGCTAGCGACTCCGTAAAATATTTGTATGACAAACACCTGAACGCCTCTAGCGGATACGCGGGGAACTGACGTTTTCTATACAAATATTTTACGTCTTCGCTCGCGTAAATACGTGCAACAAACTCATGGTTGAGCTACTGAACTGAAACTGAATACGTAGCGTTAATACTGTGCAGAGTACGTAGTGCGTACCGTACCGAATACATAATGAATATTGTTACGACTATTTATACTCAATACTCATACATTATGAACGACAACCGGTTTGGTCTATTAGCAGCATACAATGGCTGTTGACCGGGAGGTCGTGGGTTCGATTCCCAGGTCGGGCAAAGCGAATTTTCTAATTTAATTTGCCCGGGACTGGATCCTTCAGAGAGGGTTGACATCAGGCAGGCAGCCGGTCGTAAAAACGAAGTCAAATCTTTCTGTAACATGCTGGACAAAGTGTGTTTTGCCGACCCCACATTAAAGTGGGATACGGGCAGATAAAGTGTCCCTATTCACGATTATAAACCAATGGTTTGTCCATCGTTTTTTTTATAAATTTTTCGCTAGATACTACGTAAAATATTTATATGACAAAGACTCGAATGCCTCCAGCGGTAACGTGGAGAACTGACGAGTTTCATACAAATCATTTTCGTAGTTGCTAGTGTGAAATGACAATAAAACCCATGGTCGAGCTACTGAAATGCGAACAAGTACATCGCTTATCAATTATGCCTATTGTGCTTGATGATTTTTATAGCAGAGACAAAGTAGAAGTACTAAAATTTGGTAATAATTTTATGTATCTTTATTACAAGGCACGCTGTGACTTATGAAATATTTTCTCGATGCTGCCATTATATGTATATTTTGGAACAAAAAAATCAACTTTCCCTAAATGTTTTATACATTTTTGAAAAATATATGGCATAGCACAGGTTTTTAGTGAAGTAATTATAAAAAAAATAAGTTTTGCCATTTTTCTATTTTAAGACTACTAAGTTAATCAATTTTTAATTACCGATATTTTGCTACACATTTTGTAGAAATTACGTTTTTATATAATTAGAGTTACAATTTTCATTCTTTAAGATCATTGAAATAAGTCTATTTTATACGGATTCTATCACGATTTGTTTTAATTTTAATGCCCGACGTTTCGAAGGCTTTTTTCTTCGTGGTCACGGGTCGGACTCACTCCGACAATAGTTTTATTTCAATGTATAACATTCGCGTAAACTTAAGCTTTCAGATCATGACCGCAGCTTATCGATTATAATTATTTATTATATTACAATATATATATTTAATACAATACAATATATAATACAATAATATATTTATATTACAATTGATTATTATTATATCGATTATGCAAAACTTTAAAAACGTCTCGTGACAACATATTTCACGTCGGTATTGTTAACTTGATTGAGATCAATGATTAGACAATTTTAATTGTCCTTTGTTTTTAAATACAATTCGTTTGTAGGCCAAGTTTGTTGCAATATTTAATCGATAAAAACAATTAATAAGTGTAAGCATATCCTGAATTAGATCTATTGGCGCTAGCAATAAAAAATATTTATCAGCGAAAATTTTTGACAATCTTAAATGTATTCGAGTTCGCTGCGCACTGATGACATTTGCTTTAATATTTCATAGAAATTTTATAGACGGGGATCAAGCTCGAATACATTTACGGTTATCAGAAAATTTCTTGCTCGGGCCGCTGTTTTAACAGTTAACATCGTCAAATTACAAGATAACCCATTAGGATATGGATTGTGAGATTTTTGTGTGAAAAATGTATGACTACATTATGTTTTCACATCGATATTGTTTCATTGATTAATAATTAGTTTATTTAAATTGTCCTCTATTTTTAATTAAAGTTTGATTGTACAACTACAATATTATAATTGATAAAAACTAATAATAAGTATAAGCAGGTATATCCTGGATTAGATTGGCGCTAGCGAGCAAAAAATAAATTTGATTTATAAATTTTAACTATGCCAAGTTATAAAATAATTCATTAGGATGTGGATTGTGGGATTTTTTGCTGGAAAATAAGTCGTTATGTTAAGGCCATGATTGTTCATTTGCAAATGTTCGTAAACTGCGAGTATATGGGCGCATCTGCATTACACCCTCAATTAAGAAACAAAAATATAACATTGTTCCTATCTGAAAAACTAAGATCATTGTAATTTTGGAGTGAATTACGTTCTATTAATCATTTAATATTATTTGCTGTTTTATCTGAATGTTTAACTTGTTTTAAAGCTATGTTATAAAATGACTTTCAGTAACCGGATATATGTTTGTGTAATAATTATTGAACTTATTATGTTTTATCACTCTAAAGTGATTTTAATATTTATCTGATTTTAAGGTTTGGATTACAATTAACCAATATCATACTTAAAATTAATAATGCTTGGCGGATATCCGCCGACTGTAATTTTATGTTACATTGTTATAGCGTTGTTTTAATTACACTGTGAATTAATAATAATTCATTATTTAAAGGCCTAGAGAACTCTTAATTTTTATAATAATTATTTGTCTTGTTTAAATTCGTTTCAAAGAAAATCATTAATGTTATCGATTATTAACAAAAACTCGGACGGTATTTCTATTATAAGTTTCCTATTTAAATCCATCGCTGTTCAGCAGCAGTGACAGTAATTTCGTGTAAATGATGTTTGATACATGCAGTGCTACTTTGTGTAAATGTGTAATAATAAGTTTAGTTGTCAAAAAGTGCTATAAGTGGTGTTGTGAACTTCTGTGACTCGTTTTACTGACTTTTGGAAAACATAAAAGACATGTGTTTTTGTATTACGCCATGGATCTGGGTGGTTACTCCGATATGGCGCCGACAAGTACCTACTTGGTGTTTACCAATGTTAGTTTATTTAAGTTATTTATTAATTTTCTTTTCCCATTAATCATACTCAGTTCATTTGGGTTTTGCCTTAATTTGGATTTAACTCGTAAAGAAATTTTAATTGAAATTTCATATGCGTTCACAACTACTTACTTAAAAATAATATTAGCCCTGTAATATTACTGTCCCACTGCTGGGCACGGGCCTCCTCTACTAATGAGAGGGGTTAGGCCTTAGAATGTTTACCTATTTCATCTTTATTAACCAAAACTTTCAAGGAAGAGTTCCCATTGCTCGTAGATTTAGATGTAGTGTATAAATACTATTGCAGTCGCCTCCTTGGTCTAGTGGCAGCATTTATGGGCTGTGGGCCGGGAGGTCCTGGGTTCGATTCCCAGGTCGGGCAAAGCAAATTGTCTAATTTAATTTGCCCGGGACTGGATCCCTCACAGGGGGTTGACGTCAGGCAGGCGGCCGGTCGTAAAAACTAAGCCAAATCCTATCTGCAACATGCTTAAAAAAAAGAAGTATGTTGCGCCGACCCCACATAAGGTGGGATAAGTGCAGGAAGAAGAAGAGGAGTATAAATACTATTGTAACTTTAATTGAAATTCTCTATTTTCTATAGCGTAGATGGAGAAAAACACAAATATGGAGCGAACGCGCGCTTGCCCAACTAAAGCTTTCTGGTCAGGCTTGGCCTTAAAATGAGCCTGATAACGACTAGTACAATATCCGTCGGCATTACATAATGGTAACATAATGCGTAGGTATGTATAGTAAGGTCATTCTTTATGGTAATAAAGGTACCTGTTACAATTGCGGGGTTCAGATAAATCTTTGGTCGCACGAAAGAGATTGGAATTGTTACAGCCGGTCACGTGACACCGCGTTTTGTAACTAATATATTATAATATGAATGAATGGGTATTTTTAATATATTAACCGATATTCTATAGTGAGAATAAGTTATGTGAAAAGATGGAAATCAGGGATAAGTAGGATTTAATCTAGGTACTTTAAAAAGGTATTATTATTAATTGCATTGTTTTATATCTGACAGCCTCCGTGGCGCAACGGGCGAATAGCCGTCTGTGAAGCAAGAGGCCGCGGGTTCGATCCCGGCACCAAGACAAATGTTTTTATAGCCTACAGATATTTGTTTCGGGTCTGGGTGTTGTGAGACCGAAAGTCTCTCGTAGTTCCATCAGGAACGATCAATTCAATCTTAGTCTGGGGTCAGGACTATGTATGTGACTGTTGGGTGTTATTTATTTATTTATTCCCCTCCGATGGGGAGGCTTTTTATTATCTGAAATAGTTCATTGATGTTTTTTATTCGAGCACTATTTTATAGAAATATGTATAAGGTCTTATATTAGTCACAAGTTATTTAGGCTCCAGACACTCAAACCACTCTGTTTAGTATTGAGCACTGTAGAATCTAGTTATGGTATTTCGGTATCCAATCTATGTGATTGTAGAATGTAATGCTATTTTAATGCCAGCTCTATTTGGACGCTTACGCTTCTTTGAGTACACAACTGACGACCTTTACATCATCTTTGCGACACCGAAGCATTATTTACATCGTTATCTGTCTAATACAGACTGAAAATTTTTATTTTCCTTGTTTTATTTATCCCAAAACTTGATTAAAAGGATAAATAAAAAAAAGTAGGATAACTCGAGATAAGGTGTAATCAAAGACATTTAACAGTATATAGACGGCACAAAATCAAAACAATTTATTGAATCCATGAAATGTTTAAACATTATTTAGATTCCGTTAAATTTGAACTCTATCGCCTGTTCGGAAGGCTGTTTCGCCGGAGAAGAACGGGCAAGAAACTCTGATACGGGCAAGAAACTCTGAGTAACAGCACAAAACTTGTGATTCAAAAATTATGACCTAGTGGTTATAAGCCGCTCATTTATTCGAAATATACGCCCGCTAGGCCAGGCAGCGTAATAATATTGAGAGAATAAACTCAAACGTGATTCTTAGCCATTAACAAAATATTCTAGGGTGTAAATTGTAATTTGTGATAATCGCCTCGCATTGTAATAAGCAGTTGGTGGCGGTACTGAAGTTTGAGATCAATTTCTTTGTATAGAAACTTGCTTGCCTCTCTACTTTGGGTGTAACTCTAGATTAGTAACAGCGCTGCATGTCACCCTAAGAAAAGGATAATTCACAAGATAATTCATAACAAATACACACTACTTTCAGGAAACGAAACATACAAATCGGTCCACGCATGTTAGAGTTGTTTGTAAAAAAACATAAACTGTTCTGCTGCTTAAATAAATAAATATCGGTCATTCTAGAAACGTGTCCGGATATTTGTGATTGCGGTTGATAAGACACAATGTTAATAACCAAATGCGATGCTAATTTGTTAGTTTTTATGTTAAAATAGCACTAAAACTCACATAAAACTACAAATACAAGTTTTTTCGCTGCATTCGCATTAGATTGCGCAGAATTGTATAAAATGCAGAAAAACTATGTAATCGCCAGCCTGTTAATTTAGCAATCTCGATATTTTATAATGCCTAGGTGTGTTGATATTTGCGGTTATTTGTAAATTGGTTTAATCGAAATTTTATGCAAAAAATGTCGATATACCGCAGCTACGTTTACTTTACGTGAAATGCGAAAAAATAAATATTACAGTGTTTCAAATTACAATAAACGATATGCAATAATAATTTGTGCACAAATAAAGCAATTGGTGCACAAATGCTATAATATTATTGTCATAAACACATTAGTTTTTTTTATCTGGGCACGGCAAAGTGACTAGACTGCAGCTGATGGTAAGCGTAGTGCAGTCCAAAATAACTAGCGACTACTGACAAACAAACAATATTAGAAGTAATCTTCCGCATCAAACACTTTCGGGTTTAATGAAGATAAAATTATAAGTTTCACGACATTAAAATTGGATTGAATTTAGGGCGATTGACTTCAAGCAGGCAGCTGGTTGTAAAAAGCTGAATCCTTTGTGCAACATGCTTGAAAACTGTACATTGACACCATCATTATACAGTTTTTTATCTTTATTTATTTATCTTTATCTTTTAATCCATAAGAACATGTCAACCACATTGTACCTTATTACAAAATTACGAAGAGATTATGCTACAACTGTAGTGAGATAATTATCTTTAGTAAGATAATTATATCAACAATTTGAAATCCTCTCTGTAATGTTATTGCTTCTCTATTAAAATTACTGATATATTACTTCGATCTTTTAAATGATACATAACGTTGCATCCGATTATAATGATTGCGGTAGTATTACTATGTATAATTTCCTTAGTATTGGAGCTAGATTACCATGTATAAGCATAGAATCCAATAGTTGTATAGTTAGTATACCTAAACGTAACCTAATGAAGCAATATTAATTCAGATGATTGTGTAAAATGACGTGTAAAGGTAAATTTGAAAATGGCTTTACGTTATGTTGTATAAAATAAAACAATTTTCCTTATGTAAAAATTATTCAGCTTAATAGTAATTTTATATAAATTAAATAACTTTTTTTAAAAAACATTAAATAAAATAAATAAATAAATAACACCCAACAGTCACACACATAGTCCTGACCCTACACTAAGATACTAGTCTTGTGCATGGGTGTCAGGAACTACGAGAGACTTTCGGTCTCACAAACCCAGACCCGAAACAAATATCTGTGGGCCACACAAATATTTGTCTTGGTGCGGGGATCGAACCCGCGGCCTTTCGCCTTTTACAGCCGGCTACTCGTCCGCTGCGCCACGGAGGCTGTCATTTGGAGTACATTATTGGAGTTCTAGGATCATTCACCGCATACCCAGTTCTTCTAAGGGTTTGCGACATGATTTGATGGTCGGTTGTAGCGTGTATAGGGGCGCATCTGTCTCATCACAGGATCTCGGACAGTGTCGCGGTTTGAACCGGTGCTAATTTCAAAACTCGCATCGGTTATTACGAAATACCTATGGTCCATTTTAACCCCTTTTTATCGGATAACCGGATCTAAAACAAGCCTGCCGAGTCTGATTCGCTGGATGAGGTTATGGCTGGGTCGCGCCGCGCTGAACCTAGTGGTAATTTTGCCCGCTGAGTTTGTTTTGCCGCGTATTCTCAGGCACAGCCGCGTTTGCATCCGGCGGTAGTTTTAAAAAAAACCTGACGTATTAGAAACTTTCATGGTCCGTACTAGCCCCTTAAACTTCAATATAATAACTAATATACAATAGAACTATAATTTAAATATAATGTTCTAAATATATGAAAAAAATGCTGTAACTAAAGTATTGACTAATTATTAATTTATCCTAAAAACATACATAAGTTAATTTACATAATTATTTTGTGTTATGTTTTATTGTATTAAGTTGTCATAAGAGCTATTTATTAGCCTACGTGATTAATAAATCATTTCATTTCACAGGTCCGCATCGGTCATTCATCAGTCCTGTTTGAAACTAATATCAAAACTACTAAGGTAATAAATCATTTACTTAAATTTAAGATTGCTTTGAACAAAATGTATTCATTACCTCTTACTACAGAACTGACAATTACACATATCATTACGAAATCTCATATCTATAACGGATTATCATAACCACCCTTATTAACAACTTAAATAGAAAACACTTCAATTAAAACGTTTCGCAATCATTTGCAACAGTTACAGCTCAACACAGAACTAAAACAAACTGAATTAATGAGCGAGTTAATTAAAATATCGTTTCCTCTACGTAACTACGTAAAGTTGTGAACATTATGCGTTTTTAATAGTCAGATGTCCGGTGTATTGTTGCGTACATTTCACTTGGGCGGATAATAGTGAGGGCGAGGGGCGATGCGGATATATCCGATATTACCCGCATTAAACGTTTATCTCACGGTTTACATGGACTTCGGAACTGTTTACGTAATACAATACAAATGGCCGCTTCTTTTAGAACTTGTAAAAACTTGGTGTTTGCAGGTTGCAATATTTTTCCAATATCCTTGTTACACTTGAGTTAACTTATATCGAATGCATTTTATAACGTGCAAGAACGCAATAAGATTCTTGTATTTATTATTAAATAACCATTCTTATTATTTTACCTCTTCCAACCATTCCTTCTTATGCTCATTCGCACTCCAATTTTGGGTCAGTGCAATACATTATTTAAGTATTTGTCATTTGTGTCTAATACCAACCGAATTCAAATTAGACGATTTCAACCCCTCATAGGGAATAGTATTATTAAAGTGACGGAGTGTCAGGAAACACCCATTGTCTTGCCTTAGATTCGAATCCAGGCTATTCCTGACTAACTCTATAGCTCATATAGGTCGCCACTAGACCAAGGAAGCGACACTTAAAGCATAGCACCCAAAAATATATTTATCCGATACATTAATTCCCAACCCTATCATGGTTTATCCACTTCCCAAACACACACGTAACTTTCTCGCTCCAGCTTACGTAACGATTGCTACAGTTTTTTGGTCGATTCCACTTTTATTATACTGGCCTTGATACGGTTTGCGTTGGCGACTGGAAAGCATGCGACAGTGGAGCGCGAAATTATATTTGTCGAAACTTAGTGATATAGTGCGCCGGCGCATTTACTCCCTTTTAGTCATGCCGTTATGAAACTTCGCAGCTCTAGGACGGAATTGGATTTAAATGGGTGACAATTCATATTTAGATATGATTTATTAATGTTTAACGTAGACATAATTACTCGTAATAAATTATTATTCGTTTTATTAATCTAAATAAATTCTCTGGTTTATAGATTTTTTATAGTTAACTTCACATTAAAAAGTCGGCTAAGTTACTCATTATTTTATTCATAAACGACTGTTAATAACCTGTTAAGAATTTTACAGGTCATAAATTAAACTTATTAAGCAACAAAACTACAAATGCACCATTATTTTTTAGCACGGCAATTTGAATGCAGTGTACCTAGGGCTTATAAAGCACAGATATTTTCATGCCCATGCTGACAGTGGAGTATAAAATTAAATATCGATTGTTCATCGATGGCGTTCTGCGACTCGATATTCTTTTACTTAACTACTATATCAATCTAGTTGCCCCTTGGTCTATTAGCAATGTAAATGGGCTGTGTACTGGAAGGTCCTAGGTTTATCTCACAGGTCGGGAAAAGGGAATATTATTATTTCTTACACGATTTGCACGGAAATGGATTAGACGTACGCAGACAGCGTAAAAACTAATCAGAATGATTTCTCTAACATACTTGACATAATTGTTACGCCGACCCAACAATGATGTGGGATAAGGGCAGATGGAAAGAAAATTTTGATATTACTGTACAGGGGACTCGACCCCTTAGTTTAACCTTAATGCCTCCCTGCCTTAATCGGTTTTCAGGTGAAGGCGCTCCCCGTCTTTATTTTTTGTTCCGTAGCATTGCTGTTGAACTTGAAGTTGGTTTAAGTCATCTGTGCAATCATTTCGGTGACAACACCCATTAAATACAGTTCTCATTTTTTCGAGGAGGCCGTAGTGTTATTGTGAGGGATTTCTTTTATTAGTTTTCTTTCTTAAGGTCGTTACAATGAACTATCGTTTGTTCATTGCTCTGCTTGCTCGAACATTTTGTTTAAGATTTTGTATAAGATGTAATAATTATATCTTTAGGGATAAAAGTATCGTTTTGATTGCAAGTAGGAAAGGTATAATTGATTTATTAATTATAATTTCGATCTTGTGAAATGATATCAATATTGCTTTGAACTTAAAAGCTACAGTAAAGATACTTTAAAATGTATCAGTAAGATAGCAAGTCTCTTGGTAATGGCTATTTGACTTATGTATTTAAATTATCTTCAAGCGCATTAAAAGGCGACTAAAGTGCTCAAAATGATCTTCCACTTATTTTAGTAGAATCATGTAGTGTATGTAGCTGATAGCTCTACTACGTTTTCGACCGACTTAAAAAAAGTAGGTCCTCAATTCGTTTGTATTTTTTTATGCATGTTACGGGATATCTCCGCCAAATGTGGACCCATTCTGAAGATTCTTTTTGTGTTTGATAGAGCTTATTCAAAGGGTGGCCCCATATAAATTTGGTCATGATCGGATAATTGTTGAAGTCGTTCCGTTAAGTTTTAAAATTTGTGATTATTGGGTACTTTGATCGTAGCCATTTGTCAAATGTATAAACTTATAACTTTTATGATAAAAAATATTATGACCGCAATACTTGAGTTAAGTAATAATTAAACTCGACAAGATCTTTATTATACTTTAATGTGAAAATGAATTTCAAATGTTATTTATCTTACATACATTAAAACGTTAATAGATGTGTCGCGTGTTTCGACCTAAAGTTCAAAAGTCAAGTACTTATTGAATATGCGAGCTAATGATAACTTGGCAAATGATTGAATTTGATCAAATTGTTCAATTATTGTCAGACTGGCGCGGCGTGGTATTGTTATTTATCAGTGTGGGAGTTTAATCTACCAGCAGAAAATGATTCAGCACATAATAATAAAAGAACTCCGCGTGGGTTGTTTCCTTCGTCACTTGTTGTAGTTGTAGTTAAACTTTGCAACAAGCTGCAATGGTTTTCTGAAATAACTAGTTACTTAGTTTGAGTGTGAGTATTGAAAGTTCAAGACCAATCCCAAAAAGAGCAACATCTGATTTTTCTGTGTTGCATTGTAGAGTATCTCTCTCTCTCTCTCTCTCTTGTAGTGCCTATCCACTACTAAATGGCTTGGCTGTCAAATCAGCATATTTTTTTTTATTTCTTGCCCTGCTGTATAGTTTTCCATCCTGTAAATTTCTGGCCATTCTTTTAAATTCTTGAGCAATGATTATTTTGCTCCTAATGTCTCTTTCCTTCTATTTTACCCAATGCAAGCCTGGCCGAAGAAACAGATTTTCCGCTAAGTGCGTATTCATTCAGCGGTAATAAAAATGGTCGCAGTAATCATGAACGCAGTGCAATGAAATGAAATAAAATAATTTGAAAAGCTCTTATGATAAGTCAGTACAATGATATAAAATGAAATGAATTCATAAAATGTTCAAACGTTATTTAGATTCCATCAAATTTTAACTCTACCGCCTGTTCGGAAGGCTGTTTCGCCGGAGAAGAACGGACAAGAAATCTGACGTTGCTCTTTTTAACACCAATTTACAGACAGCTACTATTTGTATATTACAGCATCAGATACAGAAACACCTTAAATTAGAGCACTAATAATATACAACAATATACAATCACTCCAATATCAATACAACAACAAATGTAATGTTAGTTAATAGACTGCATTTTCACTTGCCCATAATTTACACAAACATTGCCATAAGTGTTAACGCGCCCATAAAATATTGTAAAAAGTAAACTATTTTCCAAGCACGTGGTAAAAAGGTAAAGACTGAACGTCGCACACGCGCAAAACGCGTTCCACTTAGACAAAACGGTTTTACTTTTCAACACGTACATAGAAGTTTCCCAATGCGGTGTCGCATGGAAGGTAATTCTATGTGATTTAAATGACTGTTGCGCTTTGATAAACTTCGTTAATTCGTATTCGAATGAATATGCTAAATTACCCGTAAAGTGCAGATTAAAAGATTGCATTACGTAGATGCATTAAAAGTTATGCTGAGAATGTTACGTTTTGGATGGTGAGTTCCTGTTTAACAAGTTAATGTTTATCAAAGTTGATAACTGATTTTCGACTGACTTCCAAAAAGGAGAAGGTCCTCAATTCGTCTGTATTTTTTTATGTAGATATGTTACGGGATATCTCCAAATGTGGACCGATTTGCAAAATTCTTTTTGTGTTCGATGGATCTTATTTCAACGATGGTTCCATATTAATTTGGTTACGATCGGATTTGAAGTCAGTCCGTCAAGTATTTAAACATGTGCTTATTAAATATTCCATAAATGATTTAAAACCCCTTATTTTATATACACTACGTTATTTTCTTATACGGATAATTATTTTTTGGTAAATATAAATTTCACTGAAAATTAATAAAAAAGACATTGCATCTTTCTTTCGAGGCAAATTGTGTTGAGAATTGCTTTAAATACTAAACTAAAAAAGTAGCTCAATTTTTTTGGAAACTTTTATAAAATCTATGCTCCTTTCTTTTGCTCTCTTTACGTTCCACGTTGATTAATGAGAAAATAATTACATTGAAATAAAACTATTTTTACGGATTCTATCACGATTAGGTTTTAATTTTTATTCATTGAAATAAAAGCAATATACTGATTTCTTAAGTTTACGCGAATATTATACATTGAAATAAAACTATTCTTACGGATTCTATCACGATTATGTTTTAATTATTATTGGGAATAATAATCCGTAAGAATTGCCCGTTCCAAACATTGTAATTAGAAAAATTTGTTCTCATACTATTCATCAATATACAAGAAACGAGGAAGATTTGAATTTTGATAGACTGTAATTATATTGCTTTTATTGAAATAAAACTATTCTTACGGATTCTATCACGATTATGTTTTAATTATTATTGGGAATAATAATTAATAAGCAATATAATTACAGTCTATCAAAATTCAAATCTTCCTCGTTTCTTGTATATTGATGAATAGTATGAGAACAAATTTTTCTAATTACAATGTTTGGAACGGGCAACAATGCCGGCAGTGTTTGTCGGTCGACTGGTAGAAAGTGTTCGGTGTCCAAGGCTTCTTGGAGGTCAGCCGGATGTTAATTTTTTATGACCGTATTTTTATTATATAAAACATATTGCATTTAATAATAATTGAATCTCATATTGCAGAAAGGATAATAATCCAGATATCCAGTATACCTTATACATAACATAACATAAGCTCACGCCTGTATCCCCGAAGGGGTAGGCAGAGGCGCACTAGCCAACTAGTACACCCACATTTCGCCGAGCTTAGTTCCGTTCCAGATGTGATAGGGGGCAAGCCTATCGCTATATCGGGCACAGATTCCAAGTATACCTTACTAAACCCTATAACGACGTATAGTGACAGTTCGCTGCTACATTTCGTTCGGTGTGTGAGATTTCCAGGTGACCCAATTCCCCTCGCTTTTCCAATCACTATTAAAAGGAGGAATCCTTTTAAGTTGGTAACGCACTCATGATTCTTTTTGTATCTTGAGTGTCTGTCTCTGGGCGGTGGAGATCACTTACTACCAGGACCCAAGTGCCCATTTGCCAGTCTCAGCTAGAGAGGTATATTTTAGTCGCCTCGTTGGTCTAGTGGCAGCATTTATGGCTGGGGACTGGGAGGTCCTGTGTTCGATTCTCAAGTCGAGCAAAACGAATTTTCTAATTTAATTTGCCCGGGACTGGATCCCTCAGGAAGTCGCTGGATGCAGGCCGCTTCCAATAGGTCGATCTGGAAATATTTGGGGAGGTCTACTTTCAGCAGTGCACGTCCTCTGGCTGATGATGATGACGATGATGGATCCCTCAGAGGAGGTTGACGTCAGGCAGGTAGCCGGTCGTAAAAACTTATCTAAATCCGTTCTGCAACATGCTTGAAAATGTTTGTTGCGCCGACCACACATTAAATAAATTTATTTATTTTATTTACACCATATGTAAATGTATTTACATGCCATGTCATGAATAAACATTTCTTTCTTTCTTTCTTTCTTTCTTTCTTAATGTGGGATAAGGAAAGGTAAAAGAAGAGAAAGGTATAAGAAAGAAATACCTACTTCATTTATAGCAGGTAATGCACAATCTTTGTTTCTTTCTACCTGACCTGACCGACTGTGTAGTAAGATATTTAAAAAGTTTTTATCCCTCTCTGAGGGAGATCACTTTCCATAAAGTGAGTCTCTTGTGAGGATATCGGCGTATGCCATAAAAAACATTAACAGCCAAAATAATGCGGATGTAACTTGAAAATGTTGTGACATATCCTAAAACTTAATGGTAATGGTGGGATATTACACGATTACAGTAATTTTTTGGGGATTTTGGGTCAATGTCCATGGTATAGGCCGCGCGGAAGTTGTGTATCCTGTATGTTACAATATACAAATGTTTAGCTACGAGATAAACGATAGCGATACGTGACGTTTAATTAATGTAACAAGAGGTAATTAGCATACGATTCGACGACATGTGGTCGGCATGATCTACGACCTATAGTACCAAAATCGTGTCCTGTTCCGCCGCACAAATTGCTTCACGTGACTCACTCTTACAAAAACTTCTATGGGAATTCGTTTTATGCTTAACTTGCGGTGTTGATTTAATTTTAACGGACTAATTGGCTGAATGTGCAATAGCTTGAATGATTTATTATTCGCTAAATTTAACGAACACCTTGACAGCCTCCGAGAGGCTACGGATTCGATTCCAGCACCTGGACTAATGCCTGTGGAAAGCCGCATATCCTGTACTAGTTTTTCACGAAACATTACACCAAAACACATACGCAAAACAACGATTTTAGCTGTCTCCTGCTCGTAGAACAATGTAACTTCTTCTTTCTCCGTGCTTCTTCCTACATCATTTGGGGTCGGCCCTCTGAATATGTTTTCGCCATTCGGCTCTGTCATTTACGTCAGCTGGAATTAAACGTGTCATTTTTTCGAGGTTTCTCCACCAGGTAGCTTTGGGGCGTCCTCGAGGTTGTTTGCCTGTGTCAATATTTAGTGCGATTTTAAGAGGGTGGTCAGCTTCTCGTCGCATTACGTGTCCATATCATCGGAGCTAGGTTTCCTGGAGCTTATCAGGAATGGGTGCCACCTTAAAACTACCTCTAGTAGAACAATGTAACATAGACAAAAAATACATGTTTTGTGTAATGTTTAATGTTTTAGTACAGGAGACGCGTGTTAACCGACACAGATATTTGTTTCGGGTCTGGGTGTTGTGAGACCGAAAGTCTCTCGTAGTTTCTGATACCCACAAGACTCGATCTTAGTGTGGGGTCAGGATTATATGGGCCTTACTTATAAAATCAGTTTAGCTGAGCAAATGGCTAAGAATAGTCTATCACTTTTATCCTTGTGTCATATTGTTTGAACATAAAAGGGACAGACTATTATTTACCATTTCCTCAGTCAAACTGTTTTTATAAGTAAGGCCCTATGTGCGACCGTTGAGTGTATTTATTTATAATTCGCCGACTGTTAGATACCTTTTTATATTTTTCTATATTTTTTATAGCAGAGACTGACAAACGAGTAGAAGGGTCATCAGTAGCCCGAGCACGAAAAACTAATGTAAATGTAAATGTATTCGAGTTCGCTGTGCACTGATGACGTTTGGTTAATATTTCATACAAATTTCATAGACGCGCATCGAGTTCGGATACATTTACGGTTGTCAGTAATTTTCCTGCTCTGGCCGCTGATGGTAAGTGATCTCCATCGCTCATAGACACCCAAGACAAAAAAATCATGGGTGCGTTGTCAACCTAAAAGGAGCGAATTAGGGATTGGGAAAGGGAGAGGGGTAATTGGGCCACCGGAAATCTCACTCACCGAACGAAACGCGACAGCGAGCTGCCACTTTACGCCGGTTTTCTGTGAGTGCTTGAATGATTCATAACAAACTTAACAAACAGCTATTGTTATTAAAATAATCAGCATTTTATAAAGCTAGTTACGCATTTGAATATTCATAAAGCACAAAAAAATTACACGTGTCGTTAGTGGGGGCTACTGTACTTACCTTTTGGATTGATTGTCATTGCAGGAAGCACTTTTTATGTTGTCAATATAAAACTCAGAGTTATTAACTAATTGTAGAGTCTAGGGCTTGTATTACAGAACGATATCTAAGATACCGTCGTCTTCTTGGTAGGAATGTGATGGCAAAGTCCTAGGTTTGAATCCTAGGTGGTGCAATGCTTGTTTTTCTTACAAGTTTGGCCCAGGTCTGGAACCCTTAAAGGTGGTTGACGTCAGGAATTCATTTTAATTACAAAATAAACCCTTTCGTTAAATAAGATTAGATTGCATCAATTGAGCAAAGTAAGCAGAAAGGATTTGGCGTAGTTTTTACGACGAGTTGTCTGCCTGACGTCAACCCCCATCTGGGGGATCCAGTCCTGGGAAATAGTGCTAGGAAAACTCAGTGTCACGTATTCTATCACATGAATATAATAAAGGTGAAAGTTTGTATGTTTGCTACTTCTTCACGCTCAAACGGCTGAACTGTTGTTAGTGTAGACATGCTGTAGACAGTTACGTCTACAGCACGAAGAGGCCGGCTCGACCGATTTGATGCCACTGTCCACAGAAAACCGACGTAAAGTGGCGGCTTGCTCTCGTGTTTGGTTCGGTGTGAGATTTCCGGTGGCCCATTTCTCACCTTCTCTTTCCCAATCCTTTTTCCTTCCCCTTCTATTCCCTCCTTTTAGGTTGACAACGCACCCATGATTCTTTTTGTATCTTGGGTGACATCACTTACCAGGTGACCCATCTGTTCGTTTCCCAGTCTATGCTATCAAAAAAACTAATTTTGATGAAATTTGATATGGAGGTAGCCGAAATCCTGGATTAACGCAAAAGCTCCTTTTATCCCGGAAAATAAACGTCCATGCGAACGGAGTCGCGGGTACAGCTAGAACTCAATAAAACGCGCATGTCACCTGATAGTATATCGATGACATATTTAGCAGGCAGGCAAGTGAGGAGTACCCCCAACCGGCGGAAATGTATGAAAAGATGCATGAGTGTGGAAGAGGCAAAAGAGGTGTGTCAAGATCGTAGCTTGTAGCGCTCAAAGGTCTCTGCTTACCCCCATGGGATACAGGCGTGAGGGTGTATATTGTTAAGGTGTCCGTTACTTGCAGGGTTTGCCATTTGACGCGATGATCGAAAGCCTACCTTAAATAAACACGAATTATTTTACTTTGTATAATAATAATAATAAAAATATTAGCCCTGTAATATTACTGTTCCACTGCTGGGCACGAGCCTCTACTAATGAGACAGGTTAGGTCATAGTCTACCACGCTGGCTTAATGCGGGTTGGTAGAATTCACATACCTTTGAAATTCTTGTGAAGAAAGTCTCGAGTATGCAGGTTTCGTAACGATGTTTTCCTTCACCGTTATAGCAAGCGATGATTCATAAAGAAAATAAATACACTTTACATATAAAAGTCAGAGGTGTATGGTACATTTTGCGGTTGGTCCCGAACCTTCAACACTTCTCTTTCGCTGCTTTATCTGTGTATGTTTTCAAATATCTTTAAAATCTCTGATGCTTGATGTCAGTAAGAGAAATTATACATTAAGTTTCCGTCAAAGCCGTGCCAATTGTTAAGTAAGAGACATAAGGAAATATTTGTGCATCAGTAAAGAAACGCATAAATTAACTCGTTACGTTTATTATACACTTAATTATATTGTATGCGTAACGTAGTTTTATAACTCTACGGACACAAACTTGATTATATATTGAAGTTATAAAAATAATTTATATACCTAATAAAATAACTATACATAATAGTTACATATCCTGATTTATATATTGACTGATTTTTCAACGCTCACACGACGGATCGGTCTATGAAATCTCTAGGGACCATTTTCCACGTTTTTAAAACATTCCATTACATACGTAAGCTCACGCCTGTATCCCGGAAAGGGTAGGCAGAGGCGTCCTAGCCAACTAGTACACCCACATTTCCCCGAGCTTAGTTCCGTCCCAGATGTGATAGGGGGCGAGCATATCGCCATATCGGGCGATGATATAATCCCAGACAATGTTTTAATGGTGGCGACACCGCGAGATCAAGCTAGCATAAAATACAGATCAAAATGCGTACATTTGAATCCTAAATAGTTGGTGGATTAAGTGCTTTTCTATGTAGTGGCGGATGTGAAACGGAAAATTATTGCTACGACGTGAACATAAATTGTTCATATTTTTACAATAGCAGAATAATAATTATTCAAATTAATTTGCAAACACGGGCTTATATTTTAAACAGAATTTGACAATAGCAGATCAAATACCCACGCCTGTTACCTCCGAAGGGGTAGACAATGACGCAACTAGTCACCCACGTTTCGCCAATTTTATTTACGTCCCTTGATGGGGGCAGCCCCCTTACTCTCGACACTCGATTCGATTGTGATTTCGATTTAATTTTTAACGTGACATTAATGCACTTTTTAACTCGATTTCGATGGAATTTTAAGTCAATAAATGAAACCGAATCGAATTCAAGTTCGAATCGAGCGTCAGGAGTCACCCCCCAGGTCTATCGGCGTTTCGAGTACAATTTTCGGACTTCAAGCTGAGAGCAGATAAACTTATCTCTTTGCCCGACCCGGGGATCGAACCCGAAACCTCAGGATAGTAGTTGTATGGCATGGAGGCAGATCAAATTTAATCTTAAAATAATTATCACTGGTGTTATTATGTCACTGTTAATTTCGATAAAATAAACCTCAGCTGTGAAATATAAACAGAGTTATTCCATTTGTTTATTGCCACGATAAATCGTAGCTGAAGAAAATTAACTAGTTACAATTAAGAACAATCCACTTTACCGATAAATGTTCCATTTCGTTACCAACTTAATATAAGTGTTGACACACCGATTAAGATGCCTGGATAGGATAAATTCGAACGATATTAACATGCAATTTGGGTTCAGTGTAATGAAATTAAGATAGCTTGTAAATTGAATGTTATGAACAGGCAATAGTGTTGCCAGATGTCCCGATTTGCGCGGGACGTCCCGATTTTCAGGGGTCTGGTGACCCGTCCCGATTTACCCTTGATCGGGACGCCGAATGTCCCGATTTCTGAGTATCCTTCTTAGCATGTACTTTAAAAAAAATTTAACAGTCGCTCATACTCGTTTACCGACAAAAGTAGTAAATATTACGGTTGTATGTTAAACTATATTTCAATTCAGCTGTCCGTTTGCATAAGGTAAGTGCAAATTATTTTTTGTTACAATAAATAAATAAAATAAAATATTTATTGGTCACAACAATCAAGGTCTCAATCTCAATTTAAAATAATAATTTATGTTATAACGCTATCAATTTAGAAACAAGCAGGCAGGTAAATGGGATGGGGCTTAGATTAGCAAGAAAGGGAACGGTATATGGCAGCTTATTTTTTTCCGTTGATTGCAATGCGGGAAAAAATAAGACGAGTTTTAGAGTCAAATGTCCCGCTCTTCTTTTGACAGCTTTCTTCTGGCGTGAGGCGTCTCATCGCGGGTTAAGGCAGGCTTCAAGGAGATAAAGGCTCGACAATACTGCGGAGAGAGGTCCTCTCTCTCAGAATTTCGTCGTGTGCCATCATTGTAACAACTGCCTCGAGGAAAACAAAAGCACACTCTCAAAATGTGTCCAGCCTGGGATGAAGAACGCAGCGCTCTCAGAACTGTAGCCGGTAACGGCCTCTCTCTGCCGGCAGTAGTAGCTAGTAGCTACAATGGTCGGTAGTCGGAGGTCGTGGCGCGGTATGACCTCATCTGTGAACGTGTTATGTTGAAAAATGAGAGACGGGATCGGGAATGCTTAGATTCCAGTCGCCAAACAAAAAGCGAGACGCCTGGTCGTTGACTGGCGCCTCCAGTCCTGCGGATTGGAGTGAGGGCCGTACAGCGGGGGATGTGTGGCATTTGTATATTACATTGATGCAACCTCTGAGATGTACAACTCGGCTGCACAAAAACATCTTCTTGACTTGTTTACCAAAGGCGGCATAAATAAGTTGGGCTCCTGCCCCTAAGAGACGGGCCGAAAGTCAACGTTCAGAGTGTGTTACAGCAATAATCCAGAGGTTACTCCGCATCCTCCAGAACCATCTCACTTGTGTTAAATAAGGCAACCACGGTTTCTTAGTCGGTAGTGTCGGTATAGGTATTTTGGTTAGGGAACCGTCCTAATCCACAGTCACTGTGGATTAGAGCGGAAGACGACGAGTCGGGCATAACCATCCCACTGACCCCAGGTTGGGATATATCCGTAAAGAGTTGATTTTTCTCCGTGGATAAAAAAGTGTCCCGCTCTGCCATCTAAATGGTTTTTTTTATAGCAGAGATTGGCAAACGAGCAGATGGGTCACCTGATGGTAAGTGATCTCCACCGCCCATAGACACCCAAGACAAAAAAATCATGGGTGCGTTGCCAACCTAAAAGGAGGGAATGGAAGGGGAGGGAAGGGGATTGGGAAAGGGAGTAGGGAAATGGGCCACCGGAAATCTCACTCACCGAACGAAACGCGACAGCAAGCTGCCACTTTACGTCGGTTTTCTGTGAGACAGTGGTATCTAACCGGTTGAGTCGGCCCATTCGTGCTATAGACGTTACTGTCTACAGCATGGCTCTACCACTCTTAAACGTTAGGTTGTTTTGTGTAAACCTTTCCACTTCGCCTGGTCTTGATAATCCATCACAATAAAATCTTCTTCTTCTACCTGCCCTTATCTCACCTTAATAAGGGGTCGGCGCAACATATTTTTCTAGTATGTTATAGAAAGGATTTGGCTTAGTTTTTACGACAGGCTGCCTGCCTGACATGAACCCTCTCTGAGGAATCCAGTTCTGGGCAAATTAAATAAGAAAATTCGCTTTGCCCGACCTGGGAATCGAACCCAGGACCTCCAGGTCCACAGCCCATATATTTTGCCTCTAGACCAAGGAGGTAACAATGAAACCACTGGCTTTTATATCTTTTACCAAAACGACAAGCCGCCACTTTTTTAGGCCATCCACGAGAACGCACCCCTGACATAATTGGTCCAGAAACTTGCGACCGACTGCTCCCGTGGTTTGCTCAAAACATGACAATACCTTTCAAGCGACATTCCTGCAGTTTATCTGACACCAATTTTCGTATTTGGTCTAATCGTGTAACGTTGCACAACCACCGCCGCATCTTCATCTCCGCAACGTAGTTTTCGCTAAGATGATGCTTACGGGCAGTCACGTCAAAGTTTTTCTGTTTATTTACTTATATACTTTCACGAAGCTAACTAGCGGTAAAATATTGGAAATCAAGTTTCCGCGGGGAAAAATATGGTCCAGGGCCATAATGCCCAGGACAGATGGAAAATATCCATGCGACACTGGGCCGAATCCCTTACACATACTACACTAGTTATACCGACTAAAAGCCTGGCAGCGAATAGGAACAACTGCGGATTTCCCTAGGCGAGAAGCACCCATGTTTTGGCTGGAATCGCTTCTACGCGGTGCCGCCTTTGGGCCGTCTCCAATCGCGGAAGAGGCACTTATAAACCCCAGCCGCCGATGGACCTCCTTGGCGTCAATGACAGAACAAGGCGGTCCACCTGCACTGCTGTCCATCTTGGGGGCGCTATAACAGCCACCTGCTACGACCTCCGTTAGCCCCTAGAGGTCAAAGCTTACGACGGGCAGGCGATACCGAGATTAAACTTTTCAAACGCCCCCAGCCACAAAGTGGGAAGCGAGGGACAGTCACGCCTCCTATGCCCCCTCTGGCGGCTGAAGGGATCAGATAAAAATATCTGAGAATCAAGGATTAGATTGTTCCCGATCTCTCTCGGCACTCTCCTTCTGTGAGATGCATCTTCTCGTAAAAGTTGGCTTCTGCACGCTAGGCTTCCAGGATCTCGACCATGGTTTACGTCACACCTGGCACCGAGAGGTTTTTTGCGACGACAACTGCTCTGAGAACGGTGCACTCTTTGTACTAGGCTGGGCATATTTCTAGTGTGGGTAGAATTGAAGTATGAACTCAATCCCGGGATTGAATCCTCTAAATGTGGGGTATATAACTTTTTTTGTTATCATGGGGAAAGTGTTTTAACACTACCGCCACGCCTGGGGAAGGCATGACGGTTATGTCGGTGTCGCCGGTCTAACGACTCAGCGCCATAATTCCCGGGAGAGATGGGAAACATCCGGGCGACACTGGGTCGAGTCCGTAACTCTATGTACACCCTACACCGGCAATACCGACTAAAAACACCGCGGTGACCCTTTTCGGCGCTTTAGGGACGGTTCCGGGTTTCCCTAGGTGAGAAGCGCCCAGGCTTCAGTCGGAACCGTCACTGCGCGGTGCCGCCTTGCGGCCCATCTCCAATTGTGGGGGAGCTCATAAACCCCCGCCGATGGGGTATATAACTGCAATTCAAAAAGGCATTAAAACTTCGCCAACGTTGGTATTCGACCATAAATTTAGTTATATTTAAAAAAAATATTAAAGTTTGATTTCTTTGTTATGCTAACCGGCCGGTAACGTCCCGATTTGAAAACCTATGTCCCGATCATTTTAACCTTGTGTTCCGATATTTCACACAATAGATCTGGCAACACTAACAGGCAAGTATTCCGGGCAACGCAATTACACTCAATAAAATGTAATAACATGTCAGTAAGCGCGTATCAAAGGACAGTTGATAAGCAGATAGCAAATAACTAGGTGATTATTTATTTAATAATACGTTTATAGTTGGTAGTGGGATTTTGAAAGCGTAATTAAATAAGGCAGACTGACTCGACTTGACTGCCTCGGTGGCGTGGCGGTATTGCGTGTGCTGTACGGCTCCGGCTACGGCTCAGTTCTGAGGTCTCGGGTTCGATCCCCGGCTCGGGCAAAGTGATATTGGATTTTTCCATATCAGCCCGGAGTCTGGAATTTGTGCCCGATATGGCGATAGGCTCGCTCTCTATCACAACTGGGACGGAATTAAGCTCGGCGAAATCATCATCACCATCATTATCAGCCATAGGACGTCCATGACATAACATGCGAAATGTGGATGTATTATTCGCTAGTGCGTCTCTGCCTACCTTTTCGGGGATATAGGCGAAGCTGCTTTTGTAGTACATACATAGGTTTTCTATGAGAGAATATTAATCGGACCGAATCGGCCAAATCATGTAGCAACTGGCTACAAAGCAGCTCTAACGCCCCTAGTTCTCTGGCCTGACCAGTTACAATGATTACACACATAGTCCCAAGAGAACATTCTGTCTACGCTTTTTGTCGTTTATAAACGGTTTTCTCTATTTGTCTACGGACACTAACATATGGCGTCCTTGTTTATTTTTACCACAAACCACGCTACTGAGCCAGTTCCTCCCCATTTGTCTCCGGAAAACTGTTACCATTTACCAGGAGAGTTGCCAGATTGTCTGCCTTTTTTTTAAAGTATGAATTATTTTATTATTAACTAACTTTTATTATTCTGTAATAATATTGCACAAGTAATGTAGTTAAAAACGGCGTCAGTCTCTATAAGTCAAGCCTTCGTAGGCGAACTAAATTATGTATGTACATTGAGCGTGCGCGTGCGCGTGCGCTTAAATATTTTTCATTGACTAAAAATATCAAAGAATGATGACTAAATAAATAATGTTGATAACCTTAGTTATAATGTTAAAAATGTTGTTATACATGTTTATAAAATGCATTCATTTCCTTAAAATTCGGATGCTATGAGTCACGTTAAACAGCCCTTAAAAGTCTCGCAGCAGAATGTTTTCCGTAGTATTACCATTACAATTTACGGAGCGGCTAAGTATTATTTAATTAATTACAAGTATATTAATAGTTCATTTCTCTTATCTTAATTATACACACTTTTATTCCACTGCTGTTCATTTTGAACTTAATCGGTCAATATATTTTGTTGCTTCTAAGTTTTTATAAGTAAAAGTTAAAACAAAAACATAATTAATCCATCTAGGTGAATATAAAAATACAATTCATGCATGAAGCTTCTGAATATAGAAAACTGTCGCCTGTACACCTTAATTGATCCATTTTATCAGTTTGCTAACTGCAGGATTTAGGAAAACATACAATACAAAATATTTAGAAATTTTACGTGTATGGAATAATCGAATATTGTAAATTCAAAACAATATAATAGACAACTCCGTAAAAGTCAAATAACTTTAATGAACATTCAATCTAGAAAAATATATTTTTTATGCTTAACCTCCCGCGGCGGACGTAAATTGTCACATTGCAACACGGATTTTGGTGAATTCGTGAGCATAACATTACCGTAACATTGTAATATGCTTAGTCGAAATGCAGGTCGCTTACTCATGCGGTTCCCACGATATGACAAAATGTATTATGCTCTCTTTATTAGTGCGTTAAGCTGCCGACCTGTGACTGTTTACGCGGTTATTGCAAAACATAATAATTTTTGGTCTAGTGGAAGTGTACACGCGCTTGGTCGCATCCTTGGTTTAGTGGCATTATATATGGGCTGTGAACCGGTCGGCAGGTCGTGGGTTCGATTCCCAAGTCGGGCAAAGCGAATTTTCTAATTTAATGTGCCCGGGGCTGGATCCCTCAGAGGGGGTCGACGTCAGGCAGGCAGCCGGTCGTAAAAACTTAGCCAAATATTTTCTGCTACATTCTTTGTTTGTTGCGCCGACCCCACATTAAGGTGGGATAATCGCAGGTAGAAAGAAAGGTAGTGTACATGTGCTGTGGACCGGGGGTACTGGGTTCGACTTCCATTCAAATTCAAAAACTTATTCTGCAAATAGGATAATTTATATCACTTATCTATACTAATATTATAAAGCTGAAGAGTTTGTTTGTTTGTTTGTTTGTTTGTTTGATTGAACGCGCTAATCTCACGAACTACTGGTTCGATTTGAAAAATTCTTTTTGTGTTGGATAGCCCAATTATCGACGGTGGCTATAGGCTATATATCATCACGCTATGACCAATAGGAGCGGAGCAGAAATGAAAAATGTTTAAAACCGGGGAAGGCGATATCTCAGAAACTACTGGTTCGAATTGAAAAATTCTTTTTGTGTTGGATCGCCCAATTATCGAGGGTGGCTATAGGCTATATAACATCACGCTATGACCAATAGGAGCGGAGCAGAAATGAAAAATGTTGAAAAGACTATATTTCAGAAACTACTGGTTCGAATTGAAATTTTTTTTTTGAGTTGGATAGCCTATTTATCGAGGATGGCTATAGGCTATATAACATCACGCTTTGACCAATAGGAGCGGAGCAGAAATGAAAAATGTTACCAAATCGGGAAAATTTATATCTCAGAGAGAAACTACTGGTTCGAATTGAAAAATTCTTTTTGTGTTGGATAGCCCAATTATCGACGGTGGCTATAGGCTATATAACATCACGCTATGACCAATAGAAGCGGAGCAGAAATGAAAAATGCTGCTAGCGGGGAATTTTATATCTCAGAAACTACTGGTTCGATTTGAAAAAATATTTTAGTGTTGACCAAGGGGATAAATGGTAGGATGACTAAGGGGTGACTAAGGGGTGACTGACGGGGTGATTGATGGGGTGACTAATGGGATGACTGACGGGGTGACCGAAGTGCGGAATGACGGGGTGACTGACAGGCTGACTGATGGGGTGGCGGACGGAGTGACTGACGAGGTGAATGACGGGGTGACAGACGGGGTGACAGATGGGCTGACCGACTGGGTGACAGCCGGGGTAACAGATGGGGTGACCGACTGGGTGACAGACGGGGTGACAGACGGGTGACAGAAGGGTGACAGACGGGGTGACAGACGGGGTGACAGACGGGGTGACCGACTGGGTGACCGACTGGGTGACAGACGAGGTGACAGACGGAGTGACCGGTGGGGTGACAGACGGGGTGACAGGTGGGGTGACAGACGGGGTGACAGGCGGGGTGACAGGCGGGGTGACAGACGGGGTGATAGACTGGGTGACAGAAGGGGTGACCGACTGGGTGACCGACTGGGTGACAGACGGGTGACAGACGAGGTGACAGACGGGGTGACAGACGGGTGACAGAAGGTGTGACAGACGGGGTGACGGACGTGGTGACAGACGGGGTGATAGACTGGGTGACAGACGGGGTGACCGACTGGGTGACAGACGAGGTGACAGACTGGGTGACCGACTGGGTGACAGACGAGGTGACAGACGGGGTGACAGACGGGGTGACAGACGGGGTGACCGACTGGGTGACCGACTGGGTGACAGACGAGGTGACAGACGGAGTGACCGGTGGGGTGACAGACGGAGTGACAGGTGGGGTGACAGACGGGATGACAGGCGGGGTGACAGGCGGGGTGACAGACGGGGTGATAGACTGGGTGACAGAAGGGGTGACCGACTGGGTGACCGACTGGGTGACAGACGGGTGACAGACTAGGTGACAGACGGGGTGACAGACGGGTGACAGAAGGTGTGACAGACGGGGTGACGGACGTGGTGACAGACGGGGTGATAGACTGGGTGACAGACGGGGTGACCGACTGGGTGACAGACGAGGTGACAGACTGGGTGACCGACTGGGTGACAGACGAGGTGACAGACGGGGTGACAGATGGGGTGACGGACGTGGTGACAGACGGGGTGACAGACTGGTGACAGACGGGGTGACCGACTGGGTGACAGACGAGGTGACAGACGGGGTGACCGATGGGGTGACAGACGAGGTGACAGGCGGGGTGACAGACGGGGTGACAGGCGGGGTAACAGACGGGGTGACAGGCGGGGTTACAGACGGGGTGACAGGCGGGGTGACAGACGGGGTGTCAGACGGGGTGATAGACTGGGTGACAGAAGGGGTGACCGACTGGGTGACCAACTGGGTGACAGACGAGGTGACAGACGGGGTGACAGACGGGTGACAGAAGGGGTGACGGACGTGGTGACAGACGGGGTGATAGACTGGGTGACAGACGGGTGACCGACTGGGTGACAGACTGGGTGACCGACTGGGTGACAGACAAGGTGTCAGACGGGGTGACAGAGGGTGTGACTGACGGGGGATAAGAGACGGGGTGACAGAGGGTTTGACAGACGGTGTGACTGACGGTGTGAGAGACGGGGTGACTGACGTCCGAAGTAGATCATCCCATTACCTCTTTTAGAATTATTGTGCTATAGGTGCCTACGACTCACTCTTTCAACCCTCTCTCTCATACGCAGACGAAGTTGCGCGGGTCAGCTAGTACAATATATATGTCAATTATATACCTAGCTTAAAATGATGGCGTTGGCATTTCACAACTATCTCTGAGAAGAAATGCATCATTTTGGACAAAATGGTTTTTACAACCTCTTTGTCTGGCTTTCGTTCCCGTAGAAGGGTAGACGTCAGGCAGGCGACTGGTCATAAAAAGTAAAATATAAAATAAAAAAAACTATATACAACATGCAAAATGGTATGTAGGAAGTGGTACAAGAGAAGATGGTAGAAGAAGAAGAAGCCATGTATAATAGAGGAGTATGTCGGCTAGAAGTGGTCGTTGCGCAACGCAACTAGTTGACGCAACGGCTAACGGCTGAATCACTTGTAGCTAGTTGTTGGAATTCAACGCAACGAGCTAACAGCTAATAACGACCGCGCGGCTATAATAGCCGTCAACCGTCAACGCGGCAACGATCGCGATCACGACAACGCCGGCAACGGTAGTGATCACGGCAACGCGGCAACGACCCTGAATCACGACAACGGCGGCAACGATCATGAGTACTCGGCAACGCGGCAACGATCATGAGTACTCGGCAACGATCGTGATTCGTGAGTACTGAGCAACCAATAGTTGCGGCGCGGCGTTGCGTGGCGTTGTCGAAAGCCATGCCTGTTGGTTCATGCGCACACACATTGCGTTTAACCTTTAGCTTGACCCTGAACCGATTTTGATGAAATTTGGTATGTGGGTACCTTTAACCCCAAGGACCGACATAGGGTACTTTATTTTTTTAAATCAACCCCTAAAAGGAATGAAATAGGGGATGAAAATTTGTATGGGAGTTCTGGATCTGCTTAATGGATTTTGATCAAATTTGGTATGAGGATACTTTTAGACCTAAGGACAGAAATAAAATGGGGTGCGATATATTTTTAACGCCATTTTGTTTTTCTTTGTTTATGGGCCGATTGACTTCAAAATCAATATCTGAGTTGCGCTTTAGTTACGAACAACAAATTTGGTGTCAAACTATGAAAAGTGGCCGCCATTTTGTTTTTCTTTGTTTATGGGCCGATTTACTTCAAAATCGATATCTGGGTTGCGCCTTAGTTACGAACAACAAATTTGGTGTCAAATCTGTCAAAAGTGGCCGCCATTTTGTTTTTCTTTGTTTATGAGCCGATTGACTTCAAAATCGATATCTGGGTAGCGCCTTAGTTACGAACAACAAATTTGGTGTCAAATCTGTCAAAAGTGGGCGCCATTTTGTTTTTCTTTGTTTATGGGCCGATTGACTTCAAAATCGATATCTGGGTTGCGCCTTAGTTACGAACAACAAATTTGGTGTCAGATCTGTCAAAAGTGGCCGCCATTTTGTTTTTCTTTGTTTATGGGCCGATTGACTTCAAAATCGATATCTGGGTTGCGCCTTAGTTACGAACAACAAATTTGGTGTCAAATCTGTCAAAAGTGGCCGCCATTTTGTTTTTCTTTGTTTATGGGCCGATTGACTTCAAAATCGATATCTGGGTTGCGCCTTAGTTACGAACAACAAATTTGGTGTCAGACCTGTCAAAAGTGGCCGCCTTTTTGTTTTTCTTTGTTTATGGGCCGATTGACTTCAAAATCGATGTCTGGGTTGCGCCTTAGTTACGAACAACAAATTTGGTGTCAAATCTGTCAAAAGAGGCCGCCATTTTGTTTTTCTTTGTTTATGGGCCGATTGACCTTAAAATCGATATCTGGGTTGCGCCTTAGTTACGAACAACAAATTTGGTGTCAGACCTGTCAAAAGTGGCCGCCATTTTGTTTTTCTTTGTTTATGGGCCGAATGACTTCAAAATCAATATCTGGGTTGCGGCTTAGTTACGAACAACAAATTTGGTGTAAAATCTGTGAAAAGTGGCCGCCATTTTGTTTTTCTTTGTTTATGGGCCGATTGACTTCAAAATCGATATCTGGGTTACGCCTTAGTTACGAACAACAAATTTGGTGTCAGACCTGTCAAAAGTGGCCGCCATTTTGTTTTTCTTTGTTTATGGGCCGATTGACTTCAAAATCGATATCTGGGTTGCGCCTTAGTTACGAACAACAAATTTGGTGTTAAATCTGTCAAAAGTGGGCGCCATTTTGTTTTTCTTTGTTTATGGGCCGATTGACTTCAAAATCGATTCCTGGGTTGCGAACAACAAATGTGGTGTTTTTTTTTTTTTTTTTTTTTTTTTTGACAGCAGCTACTATAGTAGCACGTTGCTACAACCGCTATTGGAGCCCAATAGCTAGTTTCGTTTCGCTAATCAAAAATCCCGCTATTACCCACCTCTAATGTCGGCTTCAAGCACACAAATCGCACCAGAAGTGCGTCCTCGTGGGTGGCCCCAAAAGCCTCGGCTAGACGTTTTCTTCATCTTGCTTCGTCCTTCAATTAATGTGCGCATCGAAAATCTAGATTTAAAAATATGATGTCATATTCCTTAACTACTTTGTGGAAACATGGATTATGTATCTTGAGTTATTATGTTTTTGATTGGCTTTAGATTTCATATAATAATATTTTAAACTAGCTTTTGCTAGCGGCTTCGTCCATGTTGGAGTCTTTCCCGTCGTTTTTCTACACAGCAGAACGTTTCTTTATATATTTTAAGATTAATTAGTCAAGATTGGTGAAGTGTATAATTTAAAAATCTGAAATATACATGTACTGAAAGTGTGATTTGCGAATAAATCTATGATCTAGAGTATAGAAACAATGTAGGTTGACTGTGAACCTTGAGGTCATAGATTCTTGTGCTGATAAAACGAGCTTGCCCTCTGTCACTGTGTGGGGTTGGCGAGCTGACGAAATATTGCGTGCGGTTAGTTTAATATATTTTCTCATAAATTTTGCTAAACTAAACTTTGAGATACACAAGACACGCTCGCCCCGGAGGTCATTCAGTTTCAAATTTAATTTAATCAAACATCGTTTGAAGTCAAAATTGTGTCATAAGAAGGGGGTCAACGATTTTTCAGAAATTCGAATTGTTTTGACAGCGTTGTCGAAATCAAACTTTTAATTTGATCACCCTTTAAGGAATCGGGCATGGATATGACATATTACGTCTAGCAAGATACGCGATAGCGCCACATCTGCGTTATATAAAATTAATTACATTATTATGGAAAGCCTCCGATCAGTATCTTTCTGCTATACAGGGTGTTTCATAAAGTTGGTATATAACTACAATAACTACAATTAGGGTGACTTGCACCACTATTATTAACCTACATTATAATTCCTTTTTAGTAGGGCAAAGTGACTACACTACACCTGACGGTAAAAGCAGTGCAGTCCAAAAAAAACAGCGATCACCGATAAACAGTAGTTTATTAGTGGTCGCTAGAATCATGCCGGCCTACATAAATGCTTCTTCACGCTTCCCTAAAGACCCAGTGTCGTAGGAGAGAGGGAACAAGTGAGCCGGCAAACTATTCCACAGCTTTATGGTTTTCTTGAAGGTGTATTAATAAAATAGGTAGTCATGCTCACTTAGGGTCTATGCTTGTGGCGGCGTCATGTGCCGGGTCGATTACTTCCCTGAAACATGGTTGAGGAGGTCGATGGCTGGCACATGTGTCATACTCGTGAATGGGTGCTGCTTCTGGAGACTGGTCTGCTTGGACTGTTCAATTTGTTTTAACTCGACTCATCGTGGCTGCGAGGGTCGCTTAGCGAGTCACCTTATATGTTACATTATCTTATATTAGTATCTATTGTTCTTATAGTTTAGCTGCTCTAATTAAAGGTCTTTTCTGTATTTGGTATTAGTAACTGATTGATCGATCTGCAAAATCTTTGGGGGAGGTCTATGTTCAGCAGTGGACGTCCTATGGCTGAGGATGATGATGATGATGATGGACTGATTGTAAACTGGTGTTAAAAAAGAGCAACGCCAGAGTTTTCTTCCCTGGCGAAACGGCCGTCCGAACTGGCGTTAGAGTAAAAAGACGGAATCTAAATGATTTGATTTAAATATTGCATTGTTTTGCATTTCCAAGTTGTGTTGAAATATGCACATGCTATCGAAGTGGTTATTGCATGTTTTCCAATAAACAGCCATTTCGAGTGTAGTAACATACAGGCTTTATACAGCACATGGCATTGTTTGTAAATAGATATGCGTCCGATGTTATCTGTGGTTCAAAACAAGTAAATTTCGTTGTTGCTCCGTTCATGCATTGTATTCAAATGTGTGTACAAACGTGTGTACACATTCAATTTTCTTTTGTTTTAACGAAATATTTTGACAATAACAATGTTTTGGGAGATACTTGTTGAAATGGCTATTCGATTATTTACGGTTTGGCGCAACACACCTTTTCAAGCATATCGCAGCAAGAATTTGGCTTAACTTTTACGACCATCTGTTTGAAATCAACCTCTTCTGGGAAATTCAGTCCCAGAAAATTCGTTTTAGAAAATCTGTTTTGTCCGATGCGATTCCAACCCAGAACCTTCTGATCCACAGCCCATACGCTGTCACTAGACTAAGGAGACAAAGTTGTGACATATTAATATGTCTTAATATGTTCTGAGATATTAAACATTAAAACCAATTGGTTTTCAAGACCCTAGTGAAAGTAAAAATTAAGTGCAGGTTTAATATTTCGACTGACAATTAATTTGTTAATAAATATTCATTATATTATGATTACGTATGGTGCAATTGGGTGCAATATAGTTTTGTACATAATCATTATGTATTCTAGTTGCTCTACATAACGGTTAAGTATTTATAACGTAAAACTGTCAAAGTTTATTTTAAAGAAATTAAATGATTATACTTATTAATGTCGCCTCCTTGGTCTAGTGGCAGCATGTATAGGCTGTGGACCGGGAGTACTGGGTTCGATTCCCAGGTCGGGCAAAGCGAATTTTCAGACAGGCGGCCGGTCGTAAAAACTAAGCCAAATCCTCTGTGCAACATGTTTGAAAAAGTGTGTTGCGCCGGCCCCACATTAACGTGGGATAAGGGCAGGTAGAAAAAAAATATACTTATTAATAGCTTTAGCCCGTGATTCCGTTTGTGTAGAAATATATTTTCCGTATTTTTTTCCGGGATAAAAAGTAGCCTGTGCTATCTATGTCCTATTCTGTAATCTAGAAGTATAGAACTGTAAAGTTTCGTTAAAATCCATCCAGTAGTTGTTGCTTGAAAGAGTAAAAAATATAGACATACATACTCACAACTTCCACGTTTATATTAGTAGAATATAACATAACATTACATAACATAAGCTCACGCCTGTATCCCCGAAGGGGTAGGCAGAGGCGCACTAGCGAACTAGAACACCCAAATTTCGCCGAGCTTAGTTCCGTCCCAGATGTGATAGGGGGCGAGCCTATCGCCATATCGGGCACAAATTCCAGACTCCGAGCTGATATGGAAAAATTCAATATCACTTTGCCCGACCCGGGGATCGAACCCGAGACCTCAGAACCGTAGTCGTACCGAAATACCAGCACGCCACCGAGGCAGTATTAGTAGAATATCTAGGGATATATTATGTTAAGTATCTCGGTATAAGCAGATCTACGTAATAACAAATGTATATCCGACAAGAATATGCTACTGAGATAAAAACAGTGAAGTGCACAGGCAAACTGAGGTAGACAAATAAGTTAAAAATGAGCTTTTCCATTTTTACATCACCACTATTATCATCCATAGACGTATTGCATTTAAATATAAACCGGGCGCAGATATTTTGTAAATCTGCTTTGATAGTGATTTTTTCTTCAATAAGCGAAATGTCTGTGTAGACAGTGTCTTTTTGTTTGTATAGACTGCACGCCACTGGATAAATAGTAGGTATCTTACATACTAATGTCTACTTATGTGTCACATTTATTCATAACCGTTGTTAGTTTTTAATTTTTGCTTAAAAAATCAACAAATCGACACTCACAGACATCCAAACTTTTTTATTAATATTTGTAGTATTGTAAGTGATTGGGTTTGTAGTAATAGAGGTATAACTATCGGTATTAAGTAGTGCACTTGATATTTTTTTGGTTCTTTCTAGAATGCCTTTATTACACTATCTTTGACTATAATCAGTTTTGCAGTCTATATGGGAATAATAATTAAAACCTAATCGTGATAGAATCCGTAAAAATAGTTTTATTTCAATATAATCAGATTGTAATAACTGTAACATGTTATGTGTCTTAGAATATTTTATTAGCATTACAATAAAAAAGGTTGGTCGTAAAAACTAAGCCAAATCCTTTCTGAAATATGCTTAAAAAAGTGGGTCCTGCCGACCTCATAAGGTGTGATAGTCTCCTTCATAAATAAGCTCTGTCATCACACGATGACTTTTGTTCTACTTTGCCGGTATAAGTATAATATAGTAAGCCATCGGCACCCAGCTAGCTCAAAACAGTCACAAAAACTAATTGCCCATAGGCTATTCCCATGTTACGAAGTTACTTAACTTTAATTACGTAGTGTGTGTGCCTTAATTGAGATTTCTCCATTAATTTACTATTTATGAGCGTCTAACATGACTTTATCTTGTTCAATTACTGATATTCGTTTTAATATATCATTATGTATGGTATACATTACATTTTAGTGTCATTTGGTAATTTTATGCTTATCACCGATAATTTAAACATGCTACATACATGCTCCAGTTTCATTCGCATAACAACATTAAGCGTGGTCATGGTTAATCTTGAACGCTGGTCAATGGCGCGGAATGCGGCTTTCATAAATTTTGAATAAGTGAATGTATTGCCAAATTGATACCATAAATATTAGCGACATTTTATGCTGGCGGCACTCAACAGTCACATACATAGTCCTGACCCCACATTAAGACACGAGCCTTGTATCGTGGGTATCAAACTACGAGAGACTTTTGATCTCACAACACCCAGACACGAAACAAATATTTGTGGGCCGCACAAACATTTGTCTCGGTGCAGGATCGAACCTACTCGCCTACTTTGCTTCGGAGGCTTTCGAAAAAAAAGATGATTTTCATTTGACTGTATGTTATAATTTTATTGACTTTACGTAAACTATTATTGGAGATCTTTATTCGCAATATTATACACACATTCATAGATTCATCCCAGTATCCCCGAAGGAGTAGGCAAAGGTGAACTGGAGAAGTACTATACCTTCCTTTAATCAAGCTAATTTCTGTCCCACATAATGCCAAGCTGGAAAGAAATAAAATATTTGAGGCTTCGGTTAATCTCACTCACCATACAGCTTCTATGGCATCAAGACCACGGCACCAAGACAAATGTATGTGTGATCCACATGAATCAGTACCCCTAGTACGAGTTTATTTTGCCAGTTCTCGATTCTCGAAATCGACGATAGTTTGCGTTTGGTCCATACATTTGACTCGCAGCGCCACTTTGCGGAAACTACAACGAACTAAAAAATGTATCGTCGATTTCGAGAATCGAGAAAAACTTATACTAATGAATAATAAATAAATAAATAACACCCAACAGTCACATACATAGTCCTTACCCCACACTAAGATCGAGTCTTGTGTCGTGGGTATCAGGAACTACGAGAGACTTTCGGTCTCACAACACCCAGATCCGAAACAAATATCTGTAGGCCATACAAACATTTGTCTCGGTGCGGGGATCGAACCCGCGGCCTCTCGCTTCACAGCCGGCTACTCGCCCGCCGCGCCACGGAGGCTGTCTAGACTAATGGTACAAGACTATGTGTCTGAATGTTGGATGCTATTTATTTACGATGAATAGTACTAAAACGTAACTCTCACTTCCTAGCTCATTTCTGAGAATAGCCACATTATTAAAAAGTAATACTGAAGGTTAACTTACTAAAGAACCTAGGCTAAAAGCTAGATTTTGTACCCGTCCCAACCAACCATCGAGTCATGTCAACTTTGATAACAATGATTTTAAGATTTTGACGGGAAGTCTGACAGGGTTGGCGTCGCTTGTTAAAATTATTTAATATTATTTGTCTGGAGTGGTGTTTGTTGTTTAATGTGATTTGGTTTTATGCATTAAAATTCAGCGAAAATGAACAGTATTGTGGAAACTTTTTAATCAGTGATCTTTGATGAGTTTTGCTGGTTTTGTCCAGTTGATTCGCTAAGTGTAAGGTCATCTGAGGGGCACCGCGTTGGAAGGAATTGTCGCCATAATCCCAGCAGGGCCTTGAGATCATCCACATCTGGGTCTCATGGTCTTTGTGAAAACTTGATAATTGCTATACTTAACCTTGATATTGGCTAAATCATCGCAAAAGCGTGGAAGCCATTATTTTTAAAAGAAGAACAATGATTTTACGTATAAATGACACAGATTTTTTTTTTATTGCAGAGATTGGCAAACGAGCAGATGGGTCACCTGATGGTAAGTGATCTCCACCGCCCATAGACACCCAAGACACAAAAAGAATCATGGTTGCGTTGCCAACCTAAAAGGAGAGAATAGAAAGGGAGGGAAAAGGGATTGGGAAAGGAAGGGGGGAAATGGGCCACCGGAAATCACACTGACCAAACGAAACGCGGCAGCAAGCTGCCACTTTACGTCGGTTTTCTGTGAGACATTGGTATTTAACCGGTCGAGCGGGCCCATTCGTGCCATAGACGTTAGTGTCTACAGCGTGGATTAAAATAAAATGTATACAAGAACTAATTAATAATTTAAAAATAGAAAATAACTGAATAAATATCTACAAAAATATATATTTATTGTTATTAATTGGATGCATTCACTATCATGACTATTTAGAAATGGTCAGCTTGTAATACACGTTAATAAATCAACTATAAACGCCAGCTGACAGCTGAATAAATGCACTATTACGTATTAAGATAAACTAAATATTATTTTATCGAGTATTTTGTAGTGCTTGATATGACACAAAATAATCGTATCTTATTGTGAAAACAGCAGCGATAGCTCAGTTGGGTGTGGTATGGGACTGGCGAAACGAGTGTCGGAGGTTGGAGACCAACCCCAAAATGGAGCATACACCTCTGACTTTTCTATGTTAAGTGTGTTTTCATTATGAAATCGCTCGCTATAACGGTGAAGGAAAACATCGTTAGAAAACCTGCACACCCGAAAATATCTCCACAAGAAATTCGAAGGTATGTGAAGTCTACCAACTCGCATTAGGCCAGCTTGGTAGACTAAGCTGGAGGGGGCCCGTGGCCAACAAAGGGACAATAATATTACAAGGCTAATATTATTTATATTTATTGTGGGTTCTAAGCTGTGGCAGAAAATGTACCCACATACTGCATATTATGTCCGTCACCGCGAAGGACTAGATAGACGCGCAATTTGTCAGCCTGTATTTCATCAAGCCTTTTTTCCGATGTAAAGTGACACCTCGCTGTTGCGTTTCGTTCGGTGGGTGGGATCCGGCGGCCTAATTCCCCCCTGCCTCTCCCAATCCCTATTGTCATCCTTTTAGAATGGCGACACATCCATGATTATTTTTGTATCTTGGGTGTCTTTGGGTGGTGGAGATCACTTACCATAGGTGACATACCTGCTCGCTTGCCAGTTTCTGATATATTTCTGTACGACGACGCAAAAATATCGCTATATAAGGCATACATTTCCGACTCGGGCTAGTGCCTTAGGCCTTAGGGCCACTTGCAGCTCTGCGATAAATCTCTATTCCAAAACCCAATTTAAAGATAGGCGAGAGCTGTAGGAAAAATAGACTCTAGATTAGTGTAATTGTAGCGCGGGTCATAATACATAATCAATCGACATAATCCTGAATCCTGATCCCACTCTGAGATACTAGTCTTGTGTAGTAGGTTTTAGAACTTCCCGAGATTCGAGACTTCGGTCTTACCACACTCAGACCGGAAAAAATATTCGCTGAATTTAGATAGGTAGTTATTTAGTGCTCCACGGTGCTTAAATCACATGAGATCACTCCCTGACGTGTCTCATGGCTTCCTCATTTGAGGATATAATAATTATGATTGCAAAATTGCTACTGTTATTCAAATTTTGACTCATGGTTAGGTTCTCAGAAATGAAATTATCTCAGTCGTGTATTTTCCTTTTATCTTTATCCTTTTGATGATTTTTACTTATTTTTAAATGGTTTCAATATGATTCATTAGTCTTGTTAGTCGATTCCATCGTCCATATTCTTTTTTTACTCAAATGATCTTGTGAATGAATCATTATATATATTATATACCGTTCCTACCCTACGTTAAAAAGCGTGAATATATGTGCGAATGACTTAAAAAGATTTCGGTATGGATAGTTATTGTAGATGTTATTTATAAAGTATTTCTAATGGAAGTAGAAGCAATAAGTTATGCAACTCCAGATTTCTGATAAATACAATTGTATGACTTTAGTAAAAGTCTATTTCCTTTTTTGGCTATTGACAGATTACATTTTCATCAGTTTTTATCTTTTATAAAACTCTAATAAAGCCAGTTATATAAGCTTTTGTGGTTACCTAAGTCACTTCATCTTTCACAACATTAATTCTTCAAGCTCTGGTCTCATATCTAATTTATTATTTTTTAAATTCTAAAATAACTAATTTGTGCATTCCTATTATTAAGTATGTTAATTTTTTATAGCCTGACTTGTGTTAGGTGTTAATATGATTCTAATAAGTTCCATAGAGCGAATTATTATTAAAATTAATGGCCAATCTATTGCGAAAATATTTAAAACGAGGTGCTGCTCGCGACTTTGTTTGCATCGCAATTCATTAACAAACCTATGCCTCAGGAAAAATTGGTGTAAATTATTCGCTGATAATGTAGTTTTCCATAGGTAAAAGAAACGTCGAAACGTCGGGCATAAAAATTAATATTTAAAACGAAATCGTGATAGAATCTGTAAAAATAGTTTAATTTCAAGGTAAAAGAATTTTAAAAATAAGTTCAGTAGTTTCGAGCCTATTATTAGCATTTAGTCTTTCATTTATATAAACAAAAATAGAAATAAAACAAATCTTTCCTCTTTATGATCTTAGTATAGACACCTCTGTTCTTGTAGTTTTTTCATAGTAGAGGCTAATACACGAACAATGGATCACCTGATACTAAGTGATTATCACGGCCCACAGCTACCCACAATACCAAAAGATTTATGGCTGCGTTAACTACCTGAACCGTAGGGAATAGGGACAAGGAAAAGAAAGGGGGGACTTGGTCTGGATTCTGGAATCTTAATCATCAAACAAAAAACAGTTGCGAGCTGCCGCTTTACGTCGAATTTTCTGTGAGGCAGTGGTATCAAACCGGTCGAGGCGGTCCATTGGTGCTGTCGACAACTGTCAACGGCATAACTCTACCAATCAATATAAGTGTCCAAAAACTTTGATTGCTGTTAAAAATATGTCTAAGAGCAATTTGCAGGACTATTTATAATCTTCAGTTACACCTTATTTCGATGTATCCTACAGCTCACGCCTATCTTTAAATCAAGAATTGAGTTAAATCGAGATTTATCGCGGAGATGCAAGTGGCCCTATGCCCCTTTTCACTTATTCAACTATAACTCGACCATGAGCTTTTTTGACATTTCACGCTAGCGACTACGTAAAATAATTTCTATGAAAAACGTCAGTTCTCCGCGTAATCGCTAGAGGCGTTCGAGTGTTTGTCATACAAATATTTTACGGAGTCGCTAGCGAGTAATGTAAAAAAACTCATGGTTGGCTTCTATTCTGTGTCTCAATCTTACTTTAACTTTGTATCTCTATACTGATTTCTTAAGTTTACGCGAATGTTATGCATTGAAATAAAACTATTTTTACGGATTCTATCACGATTTGGTTGTATCTCTAATCAAATATTAGCTTAAAATAATTTTCGTGTCAAAACAATTACGTTTTTTATCCCACATTAATCATGCCTAATATATCACGGATATTGAACAAATGTTTGACCTTGGTGTTTTCCTCGTTAGACCTAAACAGATTATTATCGAGATGTAGGAAGCATGTCAAACTGTATTACACACATTAAATACATTCGGTAATTTGCTTTTCGTCAGGGGCTTGTGTACCTAATGTTATTAATCGAAATAATTAAGTAGTTCATATGGATATCTACTAGTAGTAGGAATATGGATACTAACTCCTTCAGCTTGAGACTTTTTAATGTTATTTCTTCTTTTTTTTATGGAATATCAAAGCGGGCCACCTGATCAAATTAGCCTTAATGGATCTCAATAATTAGCCTAGTGTATAATATGGTCTTTAATAAAAATCTAATTTTCTAGCTCCAAGACCTATATACAAGTTTTACAGTATTACCGACTGCCTCGCTGGCGTGGTTGTATTTCGGTACGACTACTATCCTGAGGTCTCAGGTTCGATCCCCGGGTCGGGCAGTTATATTGGATTTTTCCATAACAGCCCCGGGTCTGGAATTTGTGCCCGATATGGCGATAGGCTCGCCCCCTATCACATCTGGAACGAAACTAAGCTCGGCGAAATGTGGGTGTTCTAGTTCACTAGGGCGCCTCTGCCTACCCCTTCGGGAATACAGGCGTGAGCTTATGTTATGTAGTAATTAAGATAATATTTATGGTTAGTTTACTATTTTAAGAATGAATTCTTCGATTTACGGTATCTCAAATGGTTTTTAATACGCTGTATAAGATTATAACCAAACCTTATAATTTAAAAAGCATAATACATAAAATAGTAATTTATAATCTGTTCCATATGAAACGGTCAATTGTGTGTATATAGTGTTATATTATTAATTTTTACATATAAATAATTAAGTCGATTCATAACCTAACAATAAATGAATGATTAAGACGATATAACGACATACTATACAGTATTTTGCTAATCATCATCATCATCATCATCAGCCATAGGACGTCCACTGCTGAACATAGGCCGCTCCCAAAGATTTCCAGATCGACCTGTAATATTTTGCTAATATTTCGGTACGACTACGCTTCTGAGGTCTCGGGTTCGATCTCCGAATCAAAGTGATATTGGATTTTTCCATATCAGCCTGGAGTCTGGAATTTGTGCCCGATATGGCGATATCGCCCCCTATCACATCTGGGACGGAACTAAGCTCAGCGAAATGTGGGTGTACTAGTTGGCTAGTACGCATCTGCCTACCCCTTCAGGGATACAGGCGTGAGCTTATGTCCTTATGTACATTAGTAGTTTAATTTATTTCCATAATGGTATTATAACTTTTAGTTTTAATATTAATGACAGCCGCCAAATAAGTTTCGTAACACGATTTGCCTGAGACTGGATCTCTCCAAGCCGGTTATAAAAACTAAGCTGAATCCTTTCCGCAACATGATTAAAAAAAGTATGATGACCTGGGGGGTTACCACCACCTTTTATAGCAGTATTATTATGATCTTACTTGTACCGATTCTCAAACAAAACAAACGAAGAATGATTATAATAATACTGCTATAAGAGGTGGTAGTAACCCTGCTGACCCCACATTGGGTCGGATAAGAGCAGATGGCAATTTACAGAAAAGGCGTAATCACATAAGTTATTTGACTTACAAGTTTCAACTTAAGCTATTTTTGTCATACGTACAAAAAAGAATTACGATAAGTCGCATTCATTAATCTCAGGTATACAAATAGAACCAGAATAAAGAATAGTTCATACATAAGTTATGCAATCGGCACTTCTACACGACCTCGCGGCAAAAAACGTAAACAACTAGACGCGTCGACGAAGCGTGCTGTGAGTGTGACCTAAGTTCCGACGTAGCTACAAAACTATGCAAGTTCTATGAATGAACCTGCTGGTTCTATGGACGCTGTGACGTGTCGAGACAAAGATATTACATATTACCAACTATAGAGGGGCTGCAGAAGGTTTCTATACAAAATAATTACAAGTTTAAAAACTTAACTGACCGACTTCCAATTTACCGGTCGTGACCAAATATATGGGACCACCCTTGAAATAAGCTCTATCGAATACAAAAAGAATTTTAAAAATCGGTCCACATTTGGAGGAGATATCGAGTAATATATGTACATAAAAATACAGATGAATTGAGGACCTCCTCCTTTTGTGGAAGTCGTTTCTATGTCGGTAACGCCATCTACCCAGACTTCTATGTATACTACTAGACCGTTTGTTCGGTAAAAAAAAATGTACGCACTGAGTTTCCGTCAATTGAACAACTCACTATAGAAATCTTATTTTCCTTAGTCGTGAAGCTTAAAACACTCATGTGCTACAATTTTACTTCTAAACAGCTTGTCTAGTAATACATCTATCATTTATTGCAAAGCGAGGGCGCTTATTGCAATTTATACCCTAGAATGTTCTATGAATGTTCAAGAATCATGTAAGACGAGGTCACAACTTTTGGACCCCAAGTTTCGTGCTGTGGTCGTGTCTATGTGTTGAATGTCTTTGACCGCACATACGATTTGTATTTACGCAAGCCAGAAAATTTGAAAGTATAGGAAGCCGATTGCGTTTAAGGTCGCCATTGAGTCCAACCAGTCCTATGTAGATCATGCTGTGTCAACGAAATAATTTGAATATATTTACTCGCTATACTTTATTTCGGACGTAGAAAGTGTTTTACTATGACCCTGAGTTGAATGTAAAAATATTACGAAACCTAAAGAAAGTTTTTACCTAAAATCCTGGCGTAATTAACGATGCGATTTGTTGTTATTCAAAGCTTGTGCCTCCATGTTTTGTTTTGTATTAGAATGGATTGTTATCTGATTAAACTGGACAGCATTGGTTTAAAGAGTTTATTTTTAAACAGATTCCTTTGGAAGTTACTTCCGCGCGTGCATGTAACTCTAATTAGTATGTTTATAACATCTTTAGGAAAGCAAAACGTCTGGATTGTTGTCTGAACTTTAAAATGTCTAATATCCTTATTGTTCAACAGTATAGTACAAACATTTTATTTAGTGCCTGCCTTGGTGGGCTGGTTGTATTTCGGTACGAATACCGTCCTGAGGTCTCGGGTTCGATCCCCGGGTCGAGCAAAGTGATATTGGATTTTTCCAAATCAGCTCGGAGTCTGGAAATTGTGCCCGATATGGCGATAGGCTCGCCCCCTATCACATCTGGGACGGAACTAAGCTCGGCGAAATGTGGGTGTACTAGTTCACTAGTGCGCCTCTGCCTACCCCTTCGGGGATACAGGCGTGAGCTTAGTTTATGTTATTTTATTTAGTTTGACAAACTGACGTAAATGCATAACGTTCGACTGCTAGGCATGGGGTTGCCCTTTTTTTCAATTTGTGCGTTCCGATGCCATTGTAATACAATTATTCTTTTCACATACTAACTTTTGTAAAGGCACGTATATAAATATACCCAACAGTTACACTCATCGTCCTGACTGCACAATAGGTTGAACCTGTATCCTGGGTATCAGAAGATACAAGGGACTTACGGTCCCACATCATTCTCATGACGGTATCCAAAACCGTCTAGTGTTCGCCTTGTTTTTTTTGACAGTTCTCGACTCTCGAAATCGACCATAGTTTGCGTTTTGTCCATACATTTGACCAGCAGCTCTACTTTGCGAAAACTACAATGAACTGGATTTTTCCATATTAGCCCGGAGTCTGGAATTTGTGCCCGATATGGCGATAGGCAAGTAAGTCGCTGGATGCAGGCCGCTTCCAACAGGTCGATCTGGAAATCTTTGGGGGAGGCCTATGTTCAGCAGTGATCGTCCTATGGCTGATGATGATGATGATGATGATGGCGATAGGCTCGCCCCTTATCACAACTGGGACGGAACAAAGCTCGGCGAAATGTGGGTGTTCTAGTTCGCTAGTGCACCTCTGCCTGCCCCTTCGGGGATACAGGCGTGACCTTATGTTATGTTACAACGAACTAAAAAATGTATGGAGAGACTGTAAACTATCGTCGATTTCCAGAATCGAGATAAACTCGTATTTAGGTTACAAATACGAATATGCTAGCAACAACAAAAAATATTTTAAAATAACCCGGTTTAAATATAATCTCTATTTATTGCATGTCATCGATTTATCTTAAATAACACACATGACATGACATAAGCTCACGCCTGTATTCCCGAAGGGGTAGGCAGAGGCGCCCTAGTGAAATAGAACATCCACATTTCGCCGAGCTTAGTTCCGTTCCAGATGTGATAGGGGGCGAGCCTATCGCCATATCGGGCACAAATTCCAGACTCCGGGCTGTTATGGAAAAATCTAATATAACTGCCCGACCCGGGGATCGAACCAGAGACCTCGGATGGTAGTTGTACCGAAATACAACCACGCCACCGCAGTCAGTCTTAACTACCTAGTATGTCGTTTTATTTGTCGAAAATACCGTGCAAACGATTCCATAAAAGTTTTATTGACTAATTAACTATCAATAATTGAATACAACAAATAATTGAAATGTCTATCCATAATTTAAATACATAACTCGGTTCGTAATAACTACCCAATGTTTTAGATCAATGTTAACTGGCAGTTTCATTATAGAGGTAGGTTTACTTTTTTAATTGGGCCTTGAATCTACTATATTAAAGAGATTGTCAGGATATGATATGCTTTCATTTAAATAAAAAACAATCTATTGACCAATAAAATTATAATAGTAACACCACAGGTACTGGTAGATCGTACAAAATTAATAAAGCTAAGCTTTATACCAGGGATGGTTATTCGATCCAAGGTCTACTGTTTTTTGACGAAACCTATTTAACGAAAAGTATTTTAGTCCAGTATGCAATTGGGCTATTGTATACCGTACGATGAGTGACATGACATGGCAGTTATTGCTTCAAGGAAAAAAAATCGGGAAAATGAGTTTATATCAGTGAAAGCATTTTCACAATCCAATCAGTAGTTAGTTATTATTACTTAAACTTTCTACACATTAAGTTACACAAATAAATGTCTTGCTAATGGTGTAAATTAATGCACGCGTTAAATAAATCGAATAAATTCATAAATCAAATAAATTCAATTTCAATAATTTATAGCATGATAAGTATCTAATTTAAACGATACCGTCTAATTCCGAGAATTCCTAACACATACCTAATTCAACATATTGTATATGTATAAAAGTGGTTGTACTTATTAAATGTTCATCATTTATATAAAAGCAGGTTGTATTATGAAACAGATTGCAGATCCATGCCATAAGCCCATAATGCAATTAAGGCTTTCTAGTATGTAGAGACAAGAACATTTTACATTACGCAAAGTGTCGCAACTTGATAAAAATTAAATCATTGATAGGCGGTTTTGCATGCGCAACACTAAACTGTCATCACTCGCGGCGTAGTGTGTGGCTAGTGGCTATCTTATCGGTAATCCACGCAACACGCTAAAAGTGCTGTGTCCCACTAGTACAAAACCTTTGCTATGCGATAAATATCATCATTTCAAAATATAAAGTTATTTTTAAAAAATAAAGCTGTAATTGAAAAATATTCAAGGCTCGTCGCAAGTCGTTTTTACTTATACGTAAATAACAGTAATGAAAATGTGTGAATTTTTCTCAGATTATATAAAATGAAGGGCTAATTTTTTTAAATGAATTATATGAAATATTTTAGTATTTATAGGCGTGTATAGGTATTCAAAATAATGTTATAATATCAGCCCACTTTATGATGTTCTGAGACTGGTAAAGCATATCTTTCAAATGACAACTATTGCAACTAAATGAGACATCAAAATATATAAATATGACTAAAAGAAGAACACGTGAAGTGAACATATACTCGAAAATGTATAAGTAAATACTATTTTGGGTTTAAGGCTTTATACGAACTAACCTTTTAATAAAACAAAAACTAAATACGTACGTATAATATAACAAGCTAATATAAAGTGTGTAAAAAAGTGTCGTTTATACGGAAGAATGTATCTTTTCACACCTAAAGCTATGTTATGCTATGTTCGCTACTCGCACGTGAGACGTGAGCCTCCAACATTGCATACCAATGACATCAGCATAGACGAAGTGGTAATTTCTAATCAATGGGGCAATGATCGTGTTCGCAATCCAGATGCGGTAAACGAAAGTAACGGATCTAGATATAATACGCGCTCGTTGTACAAATTGGAATCAATGAATGCAAATGTTAGGCGAAATTATGTGCCGTGGCAAGCGCGAGATCTATGGAGCGTGGGCGACTTGACAATGTTACATTGATTTTAACCGCTCATTGTATCCTGTTTACATAAAAATGTTTGGGATTGTAGATTGTACTTCATAGTAATTATCTTAGTCAACATCATACGAATAATACATAAATAAGCTCACGCTTGTATCCCTGAGGGGGTAGGCAGAGGCGAACTAGCAAACCAAAACATCCACATTTCGCCAAGCTCACTTCCGTCCCAGATGTGATCAAATTAGACCTCATATCAAAAAATACTTTTTGTACACGTTCATATCCTAGATCAGCTAGAAGTATAAATGAGATTAAACGAAAATCAGAACCTCACTTTTTTTCATTGCCGCTTCAATGCCCCAGAATTAAATATATATATACTTATCAGTAGATTATACTAAAAAATAGTATAGTTACAAAACTGAATTATTTGACCTCATTTCTAAGTCAAGTTCAAGTTTTAAGGAACTTCTGGGATTTTATTGAAATATTATTCTGAAGATTTATATTCTAAGATTTATATATTTCTTTTTATACGTATAATGGAGGATTCTAAAGCTAAACAGTCCCTAAAATCAAGAGTGTCGTTGTATAAAAATCAGTAGATTATTGCAAAATGTAAATCTTTGCGGATTTGTAATCATAACGTTTAGCAACTTCGCGTTAAACACCTTCTTTATTTATGACCTATTCAATAATTATTCGTTGTTTGGTTACAAGATAATCAGAACAATAAAATTGGCGCAAAAAATGTGTCAATCTTTTTTACAATATTAAACAAACTGTTGATTATGATGAAGTTTACTCTTTTGTGACTTTTTGTAAACACTAATTAATTATTTCAGCTCTGATCTAAATACATAGCTATTGTGAAATGAAGGTTAAAGCATTATGCAGAAATAAAAGAAACACAATTTTGTCGGTCTTTGCTATTAAGAGTTGCTCGGTTAAATTTTTACACGAGTATAACAATGGGCCTTACTTAAAACAGCATTTTTAGCTGAGCAAATGGTTAAAAATGACCTGTCACTTTTTTCCGTGTGTTACTTTGTTTAAAAATGAAAGGGATAACCTATGGTATAAAGATAAGCAGCGCTCAAATATTTTTATAAGTAAGGCGCGTAATGTTTATAAAAAATAATGGGGCTTACTTATAAAAACAGTTTAACTGAGCAAATGGTAAAGAATAGCCTGTCCCTTTTATTTTCAAATGATGTGACATAAGGAAAAAAGTGGCAGCCTATTCTTAGCCATTTGTTCAGATAAACTGTTTTTATAAGTAAGGCCCTATATTCTGTACTAAAACGTTCTAAATTTAAAATAAGTAAGAAGAACTCGTCGTGCTTTCTTATTTATTTTTAAATTTAGAACATTGGAATCTGGGGAATCTGCAAATGAAACCAGCCAGATACCTGCATCGCATGAAAAAAATGAGTAATGATAAGGCCGTATAGTCTTATTACTTTTGCCTGTCTACAAGGGTAAATATAATGACAGCATTAATGACCAGTATTAATCATGGTATGCACAGCAAGTAAATAAGAATGATCATATTATTTAAAAGCATAATTATCTTTCGTAATAACTCTTTCATATTTTATCTAATCGGTTTACAAGTTTCTTAACTGCCCAACGAGTTTGTTCTTTGAAGGCTGTAGAGTGTAACACATGCAAATGAATCTTCTCCCGTTCGCTTTTAACCCACTCCATTCTTCTATGTAGGATCGGCGGACTATACTCCGAGCCTGTTGACCCCACACTACTATTGTTATATTTTAGGTTTAGAAATTATTATTATTAACTTATTTTGTCAGGAATTTCGAGGAACTTATGGTTCTATAACACCAGGTCCAATCTGTGAATCTAATAAAAATATCGAACTCTAACTATCGAACCTATCTACCCAAACGAATTATTTGAATCCAACTTTCGAATTGAATGTTCTTTTACAAATATTGTGGTACATATATACATACATACATATATAAGCTCACGCCTGTATCCCCGAAGGGGTACGCAGATGCGCACTAGCCAACTAGTACACCCACATTTCGCCGAGCTTAGTTCCATCCGAGATGTGATAGGAGGCGAGCCTATCGCCATATTGGGCACAAATTTCAGACTCCGGGCTGAAATGGAAAAATCCAATATCACTTTGCCCTACCCAGGGCTTGAACCCGAGACCTCAGGACGGTAGTCGTACCGAAATACGACCACGCCACCGAGGCAGTTGTGGTACAATAAGTACCTAATTAATTTATCATTCATTTAGATGTTTAACTTTTTACATTCAATAAGAATTAAGTGTAAGTGTAAGTACTAAAATCAAACGGTAAGGTCGACTTGCAGCACTTAGATAAATCTTGATTTATCCCCAACCTACACTTAAATATAGGAATGTGCTGTTGATTAAATCTATTTTTTGACAAACTATAAATTAGTGATAATCCTGTAAGTCGCCCTAAGAAGCAAGTTTTAAGTTTTCACAGGCTAGTAAGAACTAGGTAAACAACGACAAATAATTTCATCATCATCATCATCATCAGCAATAGGACGTCTACTGCTGAACATAGGCCTCCCCCAAAGATTTCCAGATCGACCTGTTTGAAGCGGCCGGCATCCAGCGACTTCCTGCGACCTTTATTATATTATTACCTTTATCATTTCATATTTGCCTTTAAATAATTTGACTAAACAAAGACAACCATACCATCGTGACTCCGATTGTGTAAAACCAACCGTTTATTGATAAAATTCAATGCGGACGTCAATATCACGACGGTGTGTTGTGAAATGGAAAATTACTATAATCTGCAGAAAAGTATTTGCAGAGAGAAAATAATGCAGTTCCGATTGCAAACATTACGTGTCATTTGGTTTTAATACGGGTAGCCATGTTATGTATTGTCGCTATAAATTAAATACTAGACTTATTATGTTATCTGAAAGCCGAAAAACATTTTTGAATTTTAATTAGATTTTTGATTATTTTAATTTTCGACCGACTTCAAAAAAGTGATGGTCCTCAATTCGTCTGTATTATTTTTTTATGTATGTTACGCGATATCTCCGCCAAATGGGTCCGATTCCTACATTGAGACAAATGTTTGTGTGATCCATAGATTTGTTTCAGGTCTGGGTATTATGAGACCGAAAGTCTCTCATAGTTTCTGATACCCACGATACAGGTTATACCTAGTGTGGGGTCAGGACTATGTGTGTGGCTGTTGGGTGTATTTATTTATATTTATAATGTGATATTTATATTTATAAGGGAAACGGCCCAAGGGAAGAGCATCCTCTAGATGGTCAGATGCTATAAAAAAGGCTAATGGAGGTAGCATCTATCGAGCAGTACAGCGGCCTGAGCAGGAAAATTTCTGACAACCGTAAATGTATTCGTGCTCGATGCGCGTCTATGAAATTTGTATTAAATATCAACCAAACGTCATCAGTGCGCAGCGAACTCGAATACATTTACATTTACATTAGTTTTTCGTGCTCGGGCTACAGATGTCCAATGACCGCTCAGCTTGGCGATAGATAGTATGTGGTCGCGATCCTCATTATTTAAGGACCGACGAAGAAGAAGAATAATGTGGATGGATTTTTGTGTTCGATATAATGTGGTTTCAAGGTTGGTCCCATATAAATTTGATCACGATTGGATACATTTTGAAGCCGGTCCGTTAAGTTTTAAACCTGTGATTATTGACTTACTGATTACCGAAGTGTAGCCCGAGCACGAAAAACTAATGTAAATGTAAATGTATTCGAGTTCGCTGCGCACTGATGACGTTTGGTTAATATTTCATACAAATTTCATAGACGCGCATCGAGCTGAAATACATTTACGGTTGTCAGAAATTTTCCTGCTCAGGCCGCTGATAAGATATACGAGTTTCTGCGAAAAGTAAATATGCATATGTTAGTAAAGCCTAATTCAAAAGATTTCTAAGTAGAATGTTAGGCCTCTAGGTACCTATAACTTAGCATTAGCGACTATTGAAAGTTTTGTTCAAGTAGGCGTGACATTTTGTTATCAATGCAATCGGAATTGTTAGCTAGCATTAATCATAATATATAATTAATTTATTATTAACGCACACTAAAGTGGATAGGGTAAAGTATATAATATTTACAATAAAGGTTTTTTTATACCAGACTGGCAAACGAGCAGATGTGTCACCTGATGGCAAGTTATCTCCACCGCCCATAGACACCCAAGACACAAAAAGAATCATGGGTGCGTTGCCAACCTAAAAGGGGGGAATGGAAAGGAAAGGAAATGAGCCAGCGAGAATCTCACTTAATGCTGCAGCAAGTTGCCACGTTACGTCGGTTTTCTGTGAGACAGTAATATCATACTGCTCGAGTCGGCCCATCCGTGCTGTAGACGTTATTGTCTACAGCATGGCTCTACCACTCAATTTTATAGGTAATTTAAATATATCAGTAAAGGCAGTCGCATGATTATTATCTTTAAATACAAAAAAGCCAGATTGCTGAACATAACCTTCTTGTAGGATCGGCCCAACACACTTTTTAAAGCATGTTGCAGAAAGGATTTGGCATAGTTTGTTGAACATGATGCCTCATATTCATATTTATGCGATTTTTACGTTAAAAGTAGTTTGTCCCTTTCATTTTAAAATAATGTGACATAAGGAAAAAGTGACCAACCAAGTTGTTTCAGAGATAGGAAGCGCGTAAACTTTTTAGGAATATTTTTTCCATCTTTATCAATTCGTCACATGTCAATACGTGGTAACATGATATGAACACCAATTTATTTATGTGATACTGGTTTATTTTGATTTATTATTGACACCTTTTTAAAATTAAGATGTAATGCATTCGAAATTATTTATTCATATAGTACATAAAAATGCGTCTCAGGTCATAATAAACCGTTATTTTTTGTGGTATCTCCAATCAAACGTTATAATTTATGATATTTTCCTTAACCCTTAAATTGGCAGTACCTTATCCCGATGATTTGATGACAGCCTCCGTGGCACAGCCGGCGAGTAGCCGGCTGCGAAGCGAGAGGCCGCGGGTTCGATTCCCGCATTGAGACAAATGTTTGTGTGGCCCACAGATATTTGTTTCAAGTCTGGGTGTTGTGAGACCGAAAGTCTCTCATAGTCTCTGACACCTACGATACAGGTTATACCTAGTGTGGGATCAGGACTAGGTGTGTAACTGTTGGGTGTATTTATTTATTTATTTATTTTTTAAATTAGACTTTTTTTATTGAGATAGAGAGATTGAGACTTTTTTTAAATTATGTATGTTGTTATGGATAAATAAAGATAACATGTATGAATTTTTTTTTAATGTCACTTATAAGTGACATTGCCAATTAGTCTACACAGTGTTGTAACTGAGTACTGAGCTTGGTGTCAGTGGAGATCTTATGGAAGTTGAAGCTGTTGATGTTATAGGCTGTGTTTCATTTACGTGATGCTCTGATATAAAACCCCCTAAATCTGCCTCTGGTTCTTTGAAGTCACTGAGATCCTGAATTAGGTCTTAAATAGCAGGCTAAGTGTGAGAGCCAGTGTAGTTATTTCTAAAGTAATGATGCGCTAGTATTTTTCTCTAATCATCATCTTCAGATTCAATTTCCGAATCGTCAGAATTGAAAGGAGGTAATAGTGCAAGAATTTGCTTAGACCTCCAAACTTTCCTCTTTACCGAAATGAATATCGTCATTTCTAAAACTTATACTATAAAAATATGATGAAATGTAAATATATAACTTAAATTCTAATAGTAACGAACTAGCAATGCCCGTTACAAATCACGTAAATCTGGGTTTGAGACAGTATGAATAAAAGTTAAATAAAACATTATTGTTTTATTTAACTTTTATTCATACTGTCTCAAACCCATTAAAATAACGCCTTCGTAGAGGCCTTTTCACATTGCGTGCTTATGCACGCGATGTGAAAACAGTGCTACATACCTACATAATCAATATACAGTCAGCAATCTTGATAATTAAAACAAGTAAATCAAAAGAAACCGCTATTCATTAAAATATATTTCACACCATACATAGCTGTCTGATTTGAATGTGACAATCAAAAACGCCACAAAAAATGTTTATATAAACTAATTAATTCATATAAATATGAATATTTAAATACACATGTCCATGTTTAGTCCATTTACCTTATCAAAAGTCCTTGAACTAAATGAAACGGAAAACGGAATGAAAGCTCAGCGTTATCTATTCACTATTATTGCAGAATGTCAATAAATAAAGTAAGTATCGTTTGTCGGTATTGTTCCTTATCGGGGCTATTTGTAACATTAGTGTACTGACATTTATTCCGGGCCCTTTCGAAATTACGCTTGGACATTGTTGCATATACTAATCTAGGTTTTGTATTATATATTTGCTCTATAGATACATCATAATGGGTACATAATGAAGCTTAATTACACGCTTTTTTATATTAGAGGACGAATTTACGTAACTTATTTGCTATGTACACACTTTATTTTTTATAGCAAAGACTGGCAAACGAGCAGATGGGTCACCTGGTGGTAAATGATCTTCGCCGCCCTTTGACACCTAAGATACAAAAAAGAATCATGGTTGCGTTGCCTACATAAAAGGAGGGAAATAGGCACTGGGAAACGAAGAGGGGGAATTGAGCCACCGAAAATCTCACTCACAGAATGAAACGCAGCGAGCTACCACTTTACGTCGGTTTTCTGTGAGACAGTGGTATCGTACTGGTCGAGCCGGTCCATTCGTGCTGTAGAGGTAGCTGTCTACAAAGTGGCTCTTCTAGTAATACCGCTTACACATTTTTCATCAATAAAGAAAAAAACTTCAAAATGGCGTATCAAACATTGATTTTAACATAGACAGTATACACATACTGTCTATGTAATGCTTATTGCAATATTCATAAAAAAAAACATATTTGAGCAATCGTACAATAAAATAGGTATTTTGCATAATTAGTATGCTTTCTTGATTCAGTGTAGTGTATACTTTGCCATGCCATGTGTGATGCGACAGAAGAAAAACATGTGCCTAAAAATAAAGTTTTAATAATAGAATTTAAAACATATCCTTCATTGATATTACATAACATAACATAAGCTCACGCCTGTATCCCCGAAGGGGTAGGCAACGGCTCCCTAGCGAACTAGAACACCCACATTTCGCCGAGCTTAGTTCCGTCCCAGATGTGATAGGGAGCAAGCCTATCGCCATATCGGGCACACTTTCGAAACAGACAGGCTGATAATTATGGACAAATCCAATATCACTTTGCCCGACCCGGAGATCGAACGCGAGACCTCAGGACGGTAGTCGTACCGAAATACAACTACGCCACTGAGGCAGTCATTGATATTAATCTGTGTAATTATATTATTTAAACGCCGTAATGGCTTAATTAAAGCTACTTTTATACAAATTGCATATAAATACATTATTTTAAGTTACAAGCGTAATAGATTTCCTGCTCTACGAAGGCGTTATTTTAATAGGCTTATTTACCTACTTTTAAAAATAACATTGTAAGGACAAGGTCGATCAAAATTAAAACTTACGAGTACGTTTCATAGTTGAAATTAATTTGCGTATGAAATAGTTGTATAAATGTTGGGTAATGTGTCACCTGTCCGATTGTCTCGATAATTCTTACAAGTAGAGCGTTCTATACATTGCGCAAATGCTTTTGTCAAAGACATTCAATCGTACAGAGACGGGACAACAGCGCGAACCTTGTCATCCTGTGTTGTGACCTCGTGGTCATAAGTTGCTCAGTCGTTTTTGAAACATATGCGCACAAGATCGTGCCAGCGTAATGTTTAGACAGTAAAATTGTCTTACATTATTCTTGAACATTCACAGAACATTCTTAGAGATGTGGCATTTCGATGCCTGTGCAAAAATAAAATAATTCAGCAAATTTTGTCTACCCTGATTCGATCACTTTCTTCGACACTTTCGTAATTAATCATCATCCTCGTGTCGATTTAAGTGGTACGTGGCGTAACTGACGTTTGAGATCATTTTTTTTGTATGACTTGCTTGGTGGCCCCTCTATAGTTAGTAATATTAAATCTCTTTGGCTTTTGCCAATATTCAATGGCTTGGTACTGTCGCAGAATGTATGTGGTGATGTTTTGTCAAGCGTAAACGGCGTGAGAAATATTATCTACACGTATGAATTGGCAATTAACGTCGTAATTGCACATTGAATAATCAACTATTTGTACATACATACATAAGCTGACGCTTGTATCCCCGAAGGGGTAGGCAGAGGTGTACTAGCGAACTCCAACACTCACATTTCGCCGAGTTAAGTTCCGTCTCAGATGTGATAGGAAGCGAGCCTATCGCCATATCGGGCACAAATTCCAGACTCCGGGTTGATATGGAAAAATCCAATGTTACTTTGCCTGACCCGAAGATCGAACCTGAGACGTCAGGACGGTAGTCGTACTGTAATACAACCACGCCACCGAGGCAGTCAACCATTTGTAGCTTAATATTAGTACCTGCTTCCCTTTCTTTAGATTAATCTGCGATAACTTGGTTGGAACTGTTTCTGTATCCAATATTCAGTGACGTGCGCAGAAATTCAGTTTGGAATAGACAAAAACTTACGAAAAATCATTTATCAATTCTAACACCATTTAATTATTATCGCCGTGACGATTTAAAAGAATAACCAATGGAAATCTGTTTGTAATTATGAATTTGTTTCCTATTTTGATTAGCTTTCCAGGGTAGACAGTGTCTTTTTATCTGTACGGTGGGCACGCCACTGAGTGTCCAAGCACGTTTAATCGACAATTGCACAATACACCTCCGTTCAAAAACAAATCCGTGTTAGGGCACGATAGATAGGAAGCAAGCTTTAATTGTATCTATTGTTTTTGAATGAGAACGTAACGAAACGCGGGTAGGCCCCTTATACGCTTTGCAATACATTGTTTAAATGGCATTGTTAAAGAAAATTGCGCATAATATTCGAGTCAACAAAGGGAGTAAGGATACGTGATTACATTAAAATTGATTTATGATATTATGCAATACACAAGGACATAAAAATTACACACACACAGACTCGCGCCTGCATCCCCGATATAGGATAGAGGCGAACTAGAACACCCACGTTTCGTCGAGCTTTGCTCTCAGATATAAGTACTATAATGGGCACCAATTAAAGGCTCCAGGCTGAAGTGATATACTTTGTCGAACCCGAGATTCGAAACCGAGTCTTCGGTAGTCGTACCGCAATTCCAATACGCCACCAAGGCACGAAATATAAAAACATAATAATATTAGATCTCTCATAACCAAATAAACAATTTAATCTCTTTGATTATAACCGAGTACTAAGCAAATACTAGCCATGTGTTTGTATTGTGTTTAGTGAGTTTTATTGTAATTACACAATAGTTGGCACTATTGGCGAAGACACATTAACACATTTTCCACTCATGTTTACTTACTTTACCATAAACTGCAAAGTGCAACAATGTTTCTACACCTTTATAAATGGTATCATGAAGTAAATTTTAATATAAATGCAACATTTTAAATAACATATAAATAAAGCGTGGAAAAAGCAACGATAGCTCAGATGGAAATGGTACGGATAACCGAGACGAGTGTCGGAGGAGACCAACCCCAAAATGGAGCATACACCTGAAATGAAATGAAATGATTTGTATTTCTGTTGTTGTTGTATTTGTATATTTGTAATTCTGTTTTACATTATTTATCATATTGAAGCACAAGAGGCTAGTTCGGACTATGGATGATTCGAATACGTCACCTTTTTTAAACCTACCACCGGATCCAAACGCGGTGCTGCCTGTGAAGACCCGGCGAAAACCTCTGACTTTTCTATGTTAAGTATGTTTTCTTTGTGAGTTATCCCTCGCTATGACGATGAAGGAAAACATCGTGAGGAAACCTGCATACCTGAGAATTTTTCCACAAGAATTTCGTACGTATGTGAAGTTTACCAACCCGCATTAGGCCAGCGTAGTAGAATAAGGCCTAACCCCTTTCATTAGTAGAGGAGGCCCGTGCCCAGCAGTGCGACAGTAATATTTCAGGGCTGATATTATATTATTATTTATATTAATACCTATTACAAATGCGGACGTATCACTGTCTATCTGTCCTAATAGTTTTTTGCTGGTGGTAGGAAATTCGTATCCACCTGGATAGCATACACAATGGTGCTAAAACCTGCCATAGTGATCAATCTGATTCTCTCGAGGGGCTTGCGATATGACTTGATGGTTGGTTAGTGGGTATGGAGAGTATAACCCTGTGACTGCCTGGACGCCTGCCTTATAAACATAGTAAATATAGTCTTTGAGGTAAGCTTTTCCTTGTGTTAAGTTCTTGTGCAATTTCAAATATAATAACTTTAAAGCTGAGGTCTATAGAACGAACTTCAACTAAGTCTTCGTTTCTTTGACTTAGACTTAGTCGGAGTTTGTTCTAAGAGATCTCATCCTTAGATAATAGGCTAATTTCACTCATGGCTCATGTTCTTTCACCCACATTGAACATATCAAAATATCTTCAAAATGAATTCATCCATGGTGTTTAAAACCGGGTAAAGATATTTGTATATTAACGAGGCTTACAAGAAAATGTTGATAAATTCACAGTTTAAAAACTTAACTGACCGACTTCCAACTTGATCCGATCGTGACCATTTATATGGGACAACCCTTGAAACAAGCTCCATCGAACACAAAAAGAATTTTGAAAATCGGTCCACATTTGGCGAAGATATCGCGTAACATACATAAAAAAAAACATGTGGCACTCGGGGACTGCCGCGGTAAAGCTATTGCATAGCATCCAAAATCAATACACCTATATACTTTCTCACAAACAGATGATTACGTATTCGTCCGATTTCGGAGCAGCTTATCTCGATTCGTGCGAGCTTCGTAGAGTCGTACCATGAAGTAAATACAAAGAGTCACCAGATTGCGGGGCGAAGAGGGGGATTACGCATGCGCAGTAACGCCGATACAACCAATGCCACCTAGAGGCGAGTTGCTAAACTAAAGAGACAAGCGTGATATTTCAAAAAAGTCATTAAAAGTTCTGCTATTCATCGATAGATGGCAAAACTAAAAAGTATCACCGCTGTGCCGGTCGGAGTGGGGGTGTTAGGTTATTTTCGTTACGGAATTTCTGGATTCGGTCTCCACGCTCAGGCCCGCGATAGAAGCTATGCAATAGCTTAAAAATATAGACGTATTGAGGACCTCCTCCTTTTTGGAACTCGGTGGAAAAACAGTAATTGAACAAAAACCGAGTAACGACATACAAATTCCTACTAGGTATACAATTAATCGGTTCGGACAAACTGCTATTATTTATTTCACTGAATTAATATTTCGTAACAGCGTAATGATATGTGCGGCCTGCCGAAAAATAGAGGTTGTTTACACGACCTTCGGTTACGTTTAACTGGTATGTAAATGTGGTTTCTGTATATGATTGGTTGAGTTTAAGTCTCGTAAGATTTTCATAACAAGTGTAGGAAGTATGAAGTATTTACATCGAGTTAGGCCTCATTCGCACAAGAGATTTTTCAACGCGCGTTATAAAAGCGTCTCAACATGTCTGTTCATATGAGTGCTTGAATGTCATTCTTGCCTTGTATAATAAGGTTTATTTTACACACCACCCAAAAATAAAACGCGGCGTTTTTTGGGTGTTAGGGAATCTACTTTATTAGAAACAACGCAAATTGATTTTAAAGTAATCATATGAACAGACATGTTGAGACGGTGTTTTTTCCGCGCATTGAAAAAGCTCTCGTGGGAATGAGGGCTTATGTAATATTTGATAGCCTCTGTGGCACAGCGGGCGAGGAGTCGGCTGTGATGCGGGGGGCTGCGGGTTCGATTCCCGCACCGAGACAAATATATGTGTGACCCACAGATACTTATTTCGGATCTGGGTGTTTAGTTTCTGATACAGGTCACACCTAGTGTGGGGTCATAATTATGTGTGTGACTGTTGGGTGTATTTATTTATTATCACATTAATGAGCAGTAAAATCAAGTCACAGTGAACAACTATGTAATAAGCGCTAAAAATGTTCGGAATATGCGTGTTTTTTTTTTAAATATGAAATTACAAAACGGCCTGTCCGGCCTCGTTTTTATAGTTGATCGATGATCGTAGAAGAGACTTGTGGTCAAGATAAGTAATTAAGAATTATATTTGAAGAAAGAAATAGTCATAAATTTATATTTATTTAATTCAATATAATTAATAAACCGGAAAAGTCAGTTTACATACATTTAAGATTAGGTAACCAATTCAATGCGAAATATTTTTGTTTTACTTAAAGCGAAACCAAACCACCAGGGGTGCGCTCCCGTGGACGGCCTAAGAAGCGCTGGTTAGACGTTCTGGAGGAAGATATGATAGCCAATGGCCTCACTGTGGAGGATGCTCAAGACCGGGCGAAGTGGAAGCGTTTAAGTAGGAAGGCGGACCCTGGCAGAAGGCCGGGATAACGCCAGGCAGTAAGAAAAAGACTTAAAGCGGAACCAAAATTAATAGTTTGAAAAAATACCAATATTGGCCCTTACTTATAAAAACATGTTCGCTTAACTTTTCGCTAAGAATAGCCTATCACTTTTTTCGTTGCGTTGAATTGTTTAAAAATGCAGGGGACATACCTACTGATTTCTTAAGTTTACGCGAATGTTATACATTGAAATAAAATTATTTTTACGGATTCTATCACGATTTGTTTTAATTTTTATGCCCGACGATTCGAAGGCTTTGCAGTCTTCGTGGTCATGGGTCGGACTGAGGTGTCATTTGTCCAAAAAAGTTAGTGTTACAATGGTTGTAAAAACGTCCTACATAAAAATTAAAACAAATCATGATAGAATCCGTAAAAATAGTTTTATTTCAATGAAAGGGACAACCTATGGTTAAAGATAAGCAGCGCTTAAATATTTTTATAAGTAAGGGGCGTAACTTATACGCTATCTGTCTTTTCTAGGACTTAGGCATTAAATACTAGTCTAAATATGATAGTTATCAAATTGAGGCAGGTCATTACAAACATAGTAAAGCCTACTTGCTGCTTGTCTTGTATTCAATTGAGCACTTGGTCGATTACATAATGTAGAACGATATTTTATTCTTCAAATATTATTCATAGGCAACCATAATCGGTTAGTTTTATTTTATTTTCAATACAAATAGTGCAGGTGCCTGATTCTTGAATGTGGCGTGTCTATGAGTTACATAACCCAAGTATGCGGTTATTATATTGCGAATACTTTTGAGTTGAATTCAAAATTGCTGTCAAATTTCAACAGTGCCAGTTTTGATATTCAAACAAGACATAAGAGCTCGTTTTTAACCGCTTGTTTGTTAATATTAGTCAATAATTTTATAAATTTGATGCAATTGTTCAATTAATCATCATCATCAGCCGAGGACGTCCACTGCTGAAAATAGGCCAATTAAATTACATAAGCTCACGCCTGTATCCCCAAAGGGGTAGGTGGAGGCGAATTAGAACACCCCCATTTCACCTAACTTAATTCCGTCCCAGATGCGACAGGGAGTGAAGCTTATCGCCATATCGGGCACAAATTCCAGACTTCCGGCTGATACTGAAGAATTCAATTTCACTTTGCCCGACCCGGGGATTTTGATGATGTGTCCGATTCTCGTTACAAATATATATAAACTATATGACCTTATTTTTCCTGTCCTTAGCCAGGTTTGAAGTATGTAGGGAAAACGGAATTTACCTAAAGGTTATTCCTACGTAATGACCGATAAGATAGATCAAACAAGTACCTGGCAAAAGGGTATCGACACATTAGACTTTTTAGGAAGAAGAAAAAGTTTACTCTGCCATTTATAATTTTTTTATTGCGTATATTTTTCTGAGTTACATGCAAGCATGAACTGCCGTGTTTAAATATGTCCCTCGACTAAAAACACACGCTGTATATATATCTAGATTTTGTTTCTTTTTTGAATTAGTACAAAATTTTAGACTAAATTTTTCGATGGCCTTATAACATATTAAACATCTGACAAAACAATAAAATCATCGCTTAGGTAAAAATATCTATTATAAAAGCACTAAATGCAAATTTAAAATAAGAAAAATAACTCACATACATTGAAATAAAACTATTTTTTCGGATTCTATCACGATTTGGTTTTTATTTTTATTCCCGACGTTTCAAAGGCTTTGCAGTCTTCGTGGTCACGGTTCGGACTGAGATGTCATAGTCGAGAATAAAAATTAAAACCAAATCGTGATAGAATCCGTAAAAATAGTTTTATTTCAATGCCTAACATTCGCGTAAACTTAAGAAATCAGTAACTCACATACATTTTATTGCTACTCATTAAATCGCTAATAACGCCCGAATGGCCAAACGCTACTCAACTTTAACGGCTTCTTTCGTCTGCCTTAAACGACATAAGGCAACCTTAAGTGTACGAACATTCGTCTATAAGTCACATGTTTAAACATACATAAAAGTAGTACCTAGCGTATAAACCGCGATTAAAGACCACCTTCAATTATTTTACGCTACCGACCCTACACATAATGCGTGGGAATTCTAATTCAAGTATTCCACGTTACATGGTCGGTTAACTGGTCATTATTACCACATACCGGACTAAATGCTCCATTGACACTGCCACAGATAACCAAGGTCTGTGACAACGCCCCTATTCGGACACACATCCGATCACTTTCGGTTAATGAGCAAGAAATCATGTTTATTTTATTAGTTCGGACAGATTGAGACATACGGAGAGCGCGGTTTCACTTAACTAATATTTATGATGATTACCATAAATTGGATGAATATTAATTTCATTATAATGTGAGTTGATTTACTTTTATATTACTTGTGTACAAAGAGATTTAATATTATATTAATGACTGAGGGACTTATGACCACGACGCCCTTTTCGACCAACTTCCAAAAAGGAGAAGGTCCTCAATTCGACTGTATTTTTTATGTATGTTACGCGATATCTCCGCCAAATGTGGACCGATTTTCAAAATTCTTTTTGTGTTCGACAGATATTATTTCAATGGTATAAATTTGGTCACGATTGGATTTGAAGTAAGTCTGTTAAGTTTTTAAACTTGTGATTATGGATTATAAGTTTCGTGCTGTTGTCCCGTTTATGTACTGTTGAACGTCTTTGCCTAGGACAATTGATATAAGACAGTCTTCATGGTGCAGCGGGTGACTCTTCGGCTGTGAAATGAGAGAGAGATAGATAATATTGAGAGAGAAGACCAATGTATTAAATGAATAAATTTATAGGTATCTCCATAAACTACATTGATTAAATATTCTAAGGTGTATCTGTAAACGCACCAATGTTGTGTTTAGAATCCGCTAGAGTGCATTGTATTTCCTCTCGGGTTCTGTTTTTGAATTATGTAGTTTATTGTATTGTTTTATTCTGTTGTTTTACGTTCTATTAAATATGTCGTGACCAAACAGAAATCTTATTCAATTTTGCACAATATAGTATAACTTTAATACAATGTTTATGTGATCCACACAATATATTTGTTTTGGGTCTGGGTGATGGAAGTCCTTTGTACTCCTGATTTCCTGATTGGTACTCAGGATACAGATTGAACCTAGTGATGGGTCTAGACTATGTATGTGACTGTTGGGTGTATAATGTATTTATTATATTATGTATGTCTGTTATTATACCGGGTGATCCATAAAGTTGGTACCAATAACAATTCCACATACAGGAAGAACGACTTAAAGCGCAATGGTTAAGTTAAAAACATAAACATAACATAAGGTCATGACTGAATCCCCGAAGCGGTAGGCAGAGGCGCACTAGCGAACTAGAACACCCACATAGGGGTCGCCCCCTATCACATCTGGGACGGAACTAAGCTAGGCTCGCGCCTATCGTCCTATCAGGTACAAATTCCAAAGTTAAAAAATATTTTTTTTTTTTAAATTACTAAACATGGGGACTTTAAACTCGGAATGCGACCTGTAAATCGTTGCAATTAGCATAGCATTGCCTTGTGTATGCTAAAAATATTTAATTACCTCATATGTGGTTTGAAAATGCATGTGACCCAGGGAGCTAGGAAGAATTTTTTCGTCGAAATTGAAGGTTCCTTTTATCAAAAACTACGAGCTATATTGCTAGCCATCCTCTCTTTAAGAGTTATTATTGATACCAACTTTATGACACATCCTGTATTTATTTGATGAACAGCAAGGAAAAAGCGTCCGCTATGTATTACCATAGGAAAGTAACATTCATTAAATAGGTAAAACTTTGTAATATTACTCGGTTGAGTACACGTTAGGCAAACATTATTATATGAAATATCTACTGATAACAAATAATTTTTACGACACAGCCAACCACCAGCGCTTATAATGTGTAATTATTTCAGGTAAATTAATTCGCTTAAATAATATTTAAGCAATTAAAAATAATATCACGGAGATTTATAGGTGTTGTACACAAATTACAGCAATTTAAGTGTACCAAGGACCGCTTTCATAACTCGTTAATTTAATAACAAAGCAATATATACATATAGCAGAATATAGCTGTTACCCGTGACTTTATTCGCGTTGAAGTTTATTAACAAATGTCACTGGGATAGTAATGGGCAATACACACTAAAGCCGCCGACCCGCCGGCTTAAGTCGGCAACTTTTGTCGGCGGGGTTGTTAGCAGCTTCAGTCCTTGCAAGTCGGCAAATTTATAGGCCGCCGCGTCGGGTTATTTCGGCGCGCTATGTCGGCTTTGGTGTATGTTACTCTTTATTACAGGGCTAATATTAAAATATTTATCCTGGTTCACAGTAACCTCTGTGCTACTCCAGACTATAATCTATATATGTGCCAAATTTCATCCAAATCCGTTTAGCCATTCTATTCTCCGAGTTAGTAAAGTGACTTATAAACGTAAAGTGACTTATAAAGGGAGTGACAAAGAACGTGATAAAAATATAAGAAATTAAACACTTAAAATTCGATTCCGAAATTTATCTGATTTTAACCAAAATAAGGAACAAGGAACAAGCTCTATGGGTTCTCTTGAGGGGCTTGCGGCATGACTTGATGGGTGGTTGGGACGAATATGGGATTATCTCTATGTCTACATCGGTCATCCGCTTGTCTTGTCGCAAGATCCTCGATTTGCTTCTTCCCTCTTCAGACTCGGGGTGTGAAGAAGCATAAATAGGCCGGCATGAATCTGGCGACCACTGATAAACTCATTGTTTGTTAGTGGTCGCTAGTTTTTTTTGGACTGCACTACGCTTACCATCAGGTGCAGTGTAGTCACTGTGCCGTGCGCGGATAAAAAAAAGAATAACGCAAAAATCTGTCTACTTATATAAACATGTAGGAATAATTATTATAACGCTGACGAATTGAGAACCTTCTGTTTTTAAAGTCAGTTGATAGAGATGCTATAAAATAAAGGTTTATTCCACGTTAATACAGACAAACGAACAGGATAATTCGTACATATTATTGCATTATATGTAGTCGATAAAATATACATGGACATAAAAATGAGCATGTGACCATTTCGTTAAATCATAATACATTCAATAAACACTCATTACATAACTTATTTTCTAAAATCAAGTACAACTACATTTAAGGTAGTTATTATAAATACTAAGTAGTTGTCAGAGCACGTAGTCTGATTTATCAGAGACATTGATTATTTTCGTATACTAATATGAGCATAATGTCAGAATTCCCTTTTTGGTTTGACTATTGATTGTAAAGTACGGTCATGATAGTTCAAGAAAATTAAGTAAATATCTCTTAATTTTAATTCACAAACAACTTCAAATAGTTAATTACTGCCTCGGTGGGTGAGGACTCTTGTTCGACTCCCGGTTCGGACATTTTTTTTTCAGCATCAGCCCGGAGTCTGGAATTTGTACTCGATATGGCGATAGGCTCCCTCCTATTTTTAGTTTTAGTTTCTAAGCGAGGACGCTTCTTACTATTGACACCTTAGAATGATCTGTGAATGTTCAAGAATCACGTAAGACAATTTTATGTTTCAATATTATTACGCTGGCACGTTAGCGTTACATTGCGCACGTATGTTTCAAATACGATTGAGTGATTTATAACCAAGAGGTCACAACTTTTGGATCACAAGTTTTGCGCTGTTGTCCCGTTTGTGTACAGTTAAATGTCTGCTCGCCCCCCACCATAATATCTGGGACGGAAAGGAGTTCGGCGAAATGTTGGCTATTTCACCTGTGCTTACCCCTTCGGGGATACAGGGATGTGTCAATGTATCTATGTATGGAATAATTAATGTTTTGTTTACAAAGTAGGATTAAGCCACGTATAACAACTTCGATTAGGCAATCCTAATATATTGAAACAAGTGGAGCATATAAAACTCATTAAGCTGTTGATTGATAGATAGTTGATATAAACTACAATACACAACGAAGCCCTAATACTGTTACATTACGACATGCGTCGCTTATAAAGAATAATATCTCATTTATACGACCCACATTCACATCTTAATGAAGTTCGTATTGTAGTGAAACGCTAATTTATCTGTCAGATTATATTCACAAACAATTTAACGGTGCCTGAGTAAAGTCGACGATGAATCGTGATAATTTATTATTAAACAGCCTGCCTAGCATGCGCGCCACGTGATATCTCGATAATCGACTGTCGACATGTTGTTTACATATTGGCTACAATATTGTACGAAAATAAATGAGGACGCATCTTAGTGTCCCGTAGACAAATAGAGAAAACCGGTTATAACAGGACAAAAAGCGTAGACAAAATGTTCACGAGACACACATGCTAGGCGGGCTGGTGTTAAGCGTTTTTTTAGCGTTACACATGGACTGGTTTTCAAGTTTTGTATAGTTATTAATATTTATAATTTAGATGTATAAATCTCAGATTTGAGACAATAAAGAACACATTAGAAATATCGTCATATCGAGGCCGCGTCATACGATTTAAATTTTCAAATTGCATAACGCGGCCTCGTAATGACAGTTTTTATTTCCAATTCCCGCTTCGAACGAACGATAAAATCTAAATTTGTCCTAATAACTTCCGATTTGTATTAGTAGCCATAAAACATTTGCATTGCGTGGCGGAGCTGCATCAATTTATTACATGTTTCTAACAATGAAATTGGTTAAAGTTAATCCATAGTTAAGTTAAAACCATGTTATTTCCGTTCGTTATTGACATTTAAGAGTCATTATTGTCTTTGATGTAATTTCGTCTGTAGTGGAGGTCTTATCAAGGTATTTGCATTGCATAACATTTCATAATTTGTCAGGAGTATGGAGGCATTTACAAACATTGTACACAAAAATATGCAAAATATAGAAAAATACCTTAATTAATTATAGGTTTTTATATTTTGGTTTTCTGTAGCTATTTAAATTCAGTGTTTTCTTTAATTAAAAATATTTCCTCCTTAGTCTAGTGGCAGCATATATGGTCTGTGGACGGGGAGGTTCTGGATTCGATTCTCGGATAGGGCGATGTGTTTTTCTAACACGATTTGGGCGGGACTGTATCTCTCAGAAGGAGGTTGACATCAGACAGGCAACCTATCGTGAAGTTTAAGCCAGATCCTTTCTGCATCATGCTTGAAAAAATATGTTGCCCCACAATGTGATGGGATAAGGGCAGAAAGAAATATGATAGTTATAAAAAGTACACAAAGAACCAGTAAAGAAAGAATTTTGACGGGAAGGTTGACAGGGTGGGCGTCGCTCGTTAAAATTATTTCATAGTATTCTTTGGAGCTGTGTTTGTTGTTTTTAAGTGATATGCTTTATCAAGTATCAAACTTCAGTGAAGATGGGCAGTATAATGTAGAAACTTTTTACCCGGTGATCTTTGATGAGGTTTGCTTGGTGCGTGGGCTGGATTTGTTCGGACGATTCGACCAGTAAAGGTCATCTGAGGGGCATCGTCTGGAAGGAATTACCGCCATAATCCCAGCAGGACCTTGAGATCATCCATATCTGGGTCTCATGGTCATTGTGAAAACATAATTGCTCTATTTACCTTGACATTGGCTAAATCATCGTATAAGCGTGGAAACTATTATTTTTAAAATTAGAAGATCAGTAAAGACTACAGAGGAACCTCGAACGGTTTAATAGTTAGAGGTATATAGATCATTAGACTAATGTGTTGACTAAGGCCCCATATTTGCTATACATTAGTTTTTGAATCTTTCATAATATGTTAAGATGTTTCAAAACCCATCTTGCAACTGATAAATCCGTAATTAATTTGACATAATTTAATTTATTTAAGACGCCACACACATGGATACGTTGGTCAAGCTATAGAACAGCGATTGTGACATGAAAATAAAGTGAGGTTGTTTGCAAGAATTGATATAAAAGTAAACTATTAGTGCTAATGCGGTGCATATCTAGATGCACGCCCTGCAATCGTTCTAAAATAAACAATGGCGGTCAACCACGCCACCAATTGACAAGGGCTTGTAAATGCAACGATTTTCAATAGTTTATTAGTTAACATTTATTTATTGTTTCTAAACGGAACTGATTATTAATAGCACGATTTGCGTACACCAAATCCGGCCTATGACGTGATAGCGATAAGCCTTCTGGGTTTGGAACATTAATATCGTGTGTACTCTGTGGAGTACTCGTACAATTAACTCGGTGGCGTTGTGCGTGTACAGTATGACTACCGTAACGAGATCTCGGGTTCGATCCCCGGTTCAAAGTAATATTAGGATTTTATATCCAGTATCAGCAGAGTAAGAAATTCGTGCATAATATTATAGCGTTAGGCCCACTCCCTATCACATCTGGGACAGATATAGGCGAAGATCGGCGAAATATTTTATACAGCCTCCGTGGCGAGGCGGGCGAGTAGCCACCTGTGAAACGTGAGGTCGCGAGTTCGATTCCCGCACCGAAACACCGAGTCTGGGTGTTGTGAGACCGAAAGTTTCTCGTAGTTTCTGATACCTACGATACGGATTACACCTAGTATGGGGTCAAGACTATGTGTGTGACTATTGGGTGTATTTAATATCGGTGGTTATTATGTTTGCCTCTGTCTACCCCTTTTGGCATATAAGCGTGAGTCTACGTATGTACGTACAATCTACTCCGAACCTTTTCGACCGACTTCAAAGAAGGAGAAGGTCCTCAATTCGTCTATATTATTTTATGTTTGTTCCCCGATATCTCCGCCAAATGTGAACCGATATTTAAGAATATTGTGTTCGATAGAGCTTATTCCAAGAGTAGTTCCACATAAATTTGGTCACGATCGGATACATTTTGAAGTCGGCCCGTTAAGTTTTTAAACTTGTGATTATTCTCGTACTAGATACGCTGTCGCAATCTCTCAGATTCCCGTAAAAGTGATAAATAATTGAATTGCTTTTTCTTCTAAAATGTATGAGTTCATGCAATTGCAAGTAGTGGTGGAAGTTGTCAATTAACTAGAGATATAACGAAGGATATTGGCTAATGTGTCGCTATTAAACTCCGATTTCTTACTCGTACAATTGCAATTCCCTATTAGATGTGCAAGCTACTCTAATAAGACTTTGGTCCAGAATTTTTGTTTAGACTGCCTCAGTGGCGTGGTTGTATTTCGGTACGACTACCGTCTTGAAGTCTCGGTTTCGATCGCCGGATCGGGCAAAGTGATACTGGATTGTTTCAATATCAGCCTGGAGTTTGGAATTTGCCTCCTGTAACATCTAGGACGGAACTAAGCTCGGCGAAATGTGGGTATCTAGTTCACTAGCGCGCCTTTGCGTAGCCTATCGGGGATGCAGATGTGAGCTTATGTAATTTTTAGTTTGACGCTGAACATTAAAAGTAGAAAAAAAATATATTATTTTACATATCTCTTCTATGTGATACTTTAACAGGACAAATTTATGGTGATTAATAGAACTGGCATCCTTCGATCCATCATCATTATTGTCACACATCATTCGACTGCTGGATATCGCCCTATTGGTTACCATGCCATTAATCCTTATATGCTAAGCTCATTCTTCAATCGTCGTAAATGACCTTAAAAGTGACCTTAAGACCTTAAGACCTTAAAACCTTCTATTCCATAGTCGTATTGAAAGCCGACATGAATTGGTTACATATCGCACTAACTAATGTGTTTTTAAACGGCGAGTAAATTAGTAGAGAACCAGAAAAATTGCTTTTTTGCTCTTTAAAATGCAAATTGCTTTTTTGCTCCTTTTCTTTCTTTTGATAACAACATATCTCACTGCTCCTCTCACGCTGATATTATGGATATTTTAGCATAATGCATCACCATTAGAACACAATAATAATAATAATCCCTTAAATGGAAGTATAAACAAAAACATAATAATAACATAAACTGCTTGCTGTTTTACCGGCTTTAATATGCTAGTTTACTCCACCTTTGTGTACATGAAAATCATTTGTATTTCACTAGAAATACACCTTTCGTTTCGTTTTTTGCCTACTTTGCCTAAAGCGTCACGACTGTTTCGGTATTATTAGGAGAAAAACGTCCCGGATGTGATTGTACCAAAAGCAGGAAGTGATCATTTCGGGGCCGTTGACGTGTTCTAGGGCGTGTCATGCGCCTACGGGTATATTAGTAGTAATTGTTGATAAAACGGCTCAAGAAATCGTTTTATTGAATGCGCGAACAATAACATTGACAGCGTCAATTTACACTACGCTAACTCGAAATAGTACGGGCATTGTAAATTATTGTTACATAATTGTTTTAAGTTATACTTGAGTTAAAGCATTTTTCCTTTAATTGCCTGAGATTGTGTAATATTTCTTGTTAAATTGGTGTTAGTTACTGGTGTCGAAATAATAATTAAAGTTTAATAAAAACTGAAAATCGACATCAACACTGAACACTTAAAAGAAAAAAATAACAATTTCTTACTCTCTTTGGAATCGGAACTGAAGCCGAAAGAGATTAAATGAAAAGGCTCCAAAGAGAGTAAGAAATAATGTAATTTAAATTTAAGTGTTAAGTTTTGAAGTCGGTTTTCAGTTTTTATTAAACTCTAATTATTATTTATATTTTTTTGTGTAAGGAACATAAATAGCTTTATGAACATATAATATATAAAGAATTATCCACCCACTCCTAATCATCATCATCATCATCATCAGCCATAGGACGTCCACTGCTGAACATAGGCCTCCCCCAAAGATTTCCAGATCGACCTGTTGGAAGCGGCCTGCATCCAGCGACTTCCTGCGACCTTTATCAGGTCGTCGGTCCACCTAATAGTTAAGTAGTTATATTTCCATCATCAGCTCAGAAACATGAGATGATGAGTGCCAGACGCAAATATATGAATAGTTTTAGAAAATGTATAAAACACATTATGCGTCGCTATAAAAGTTGAGGGGTGCCCTCCATTTTTCTGGGATCCCATCATCAGATCCTGACTTGGTGCCATGGACACCAATGATATGGACCACACCTGTTTCTGTATAAAAATGTATTCTATTTTAAACATAAACTCACGCTTGTATCGCCGATGATACTGAATTCCAGACTCCGGGCTTAGTAGAAATAATCACAAGTTTAAAAACTTAACAGACCGACTTCAAATCCGATCGTGACCAAATTGATATGGGACCACCCTTGAAATAAGCTCTATCGAACACAAAGTTATTTTGAACATCGGTCCACATTTGGCGGAGATATCGAGTAATATACATAAAAAAAAATATCGTCTAATTGAGGACATCCTCCATTTTGTAAGTCGGTCGAAAAAAACAAAATGAATTCCCGTCCCGGGGATCGAACCTGCGACCTCAGCCCGCCTAGCATGCGCGCCACGATACCATTTTGTCTACGCTTTTTGTCCTGCTATAACCGGTATTCTCTCTTTGTCTACAGACACATGCGTCTTCGTTTATTTGCATACAATATTGTAGACAACATGTAGGCAACATCTCGACAGTCGATTATCGAGATATCTCGTGGCGCGCATACTAGGCGGGCAGGACGTAAGTCGTACCGCGCACGAGGCAGTCGAGTTATAATATAAGTACGAAGGGAAATATTTCAACGCTTTAGTTGATATAATAATTTCAATAATAATTTGCTATAATCACCTTTTTAATAGTGTAGATCGTGACTACGTCAACAAAGCTGCTATATAATCGCACTTCATATTTAAACTATAATGACGGACGAATTGACTGTAATATGCGTCTAATGACGATGTCTTATTTACTATTATCTAGGAACTTACTATCAATCGAAAGTATGTTAGTATGTTTGTTTGTCAGTTTAGCAACTCATTTCATGTTGGAGAAAGAGAAGTATGTCATGAAAAGTATTTTTGGAAATTGGAAAAGTTGGCGTCTCCTAGCAAATTTTCTAATTTCATTTGTCCGGCACTGGATCTCCAGAGGAAGTTGTTGTCAGGCAGGTTGGTCGTAAAGACTCAGTCGAATCCTTTCTGCAACATGCTTGGAAAAGTGTGTTGCCTACCTCACGTTGTGTCTGGATGAGGGCAGGTGGAAAGCAAGAATATATTTGTATTTCTATTTCAATTCAAATGGGTACCGTGTACACTTTTATTCATAGGCAGCTAAATCGTTGAGTGTTCAATGAAGATCTAAGGTCTAAATTAAATAATATTCGCAGCGTTTTCAACTGACTTCAAAAGTAGAGAAGGTTCACAATTCGTCTGTATTTTTTTAATGTATTTTCCTTACTTATAAAAATATTTAAACGCTGCTTATCTTTAACCATAGGTTGTCCCTTTCATTTTTAAACAATGAAACGCAAGGAAAAAAGTGACAAGCTATTCTTAGCGAAAATGTTTTTACAAGTAAGGCCCTATGTGTTATTTTTGTGTTCTTATTGCAAGGGTGGTCCCAGGTAAATGTAGTCATGATCAGCAGATACATTTTGAAGTCGTTCAGTTAAGTTTTAAAACCTGTGATTATTGTTTGTTTGTTTGTTGTGTGGGCTCTATTTTCTGCAATCAGTCCATTCCGATAATGGACCATTGTGCGTGACTTGATGCCAGCTAAAAGTTTAACCAGCCTAGCTCCGACCAGAAGCGCAGGATCTTCCTGGGGTCTCCGCAAGCTTCTCGGAGCGACCTCGGTGTGTTGAGTATTAGCCCGTTGTGCAGCAACGCCTTCGCATTCCAGGATGACGTGGGCAGCTGTTTCATCGGCCGACAGGCATCCCCTACACAGGGGGCTGTCGGTCAAACCTACCTGTGATTAAATCAAATGACGTTAATTCCAGCTGTTAGAAATCGAATGCGTAATTTCCACAATATCCTAAACGAAGACAAATAAACGTGGTAGTCAATTTTAATTACATAATGTGCTAAGTGCGAGCTTATTGAATTTACCGTCAGTTCAAACTAGACGGTTTGCATACCGATAGAAGTCGTGCGTAACGCGCGTGCGTTGATTTTGAGAAAATTGCAGCCCTAGCGCCGCACTGGTCAGTAAATTATTAGCTTTAACCCGCATACTCTATTGAATTTGGAAGCTGAGATTCTAGACTAAGATGTGAGTCTTGTATCTTAGATCTCAGGTAGGTACTAAGGGCGACTTGCAGTTTTATTACTAATCGAGTTATATTTATCGAGATTTGGGATAAACCGAGATTTATCTAAGTGCAGCAAGTCGCCCTTAGTTCAGACATACCATAAGCTCACGCCTGTATCCCCAAAAAGGTAGGCAGAGGTGAACGAGCGAACTAAAACACCCACATTTTGCCAAGCTTACTTCCGTCCCAAATGCGATAGGGGACGAGCCTATCACCATATCGGGCACAAATTCCAGATCCCGGGCTGAAATTAAAAAATCCAATATCATCTTCAATATCTGCCCGACCCGGGGATCGAACCCGAGACCTCAGGATGATAACCGTACCGCGCACGCAATACCACTACGCCATCGAGGCAGTCCTAAGCTCACGTACGTTGTTTACCCTAACATAACATAACATAACATAAGCTCACGCCTGTATCCCCGAAGGGGTAGGCAGAGGCGCACTAGCGAACTAGAACACCCACATTTCGCCGAGCTAAGTTCCGTCCCAGATGTGATAGGGGGCGAGCCTATCGCCATATCGGGCACAAATTCCAGACTCCGGGCTGATATGGAAAAATCCAATATCACTTTGCCCGACCCGGGGATCGGACCCGAGACCTCAGAACCGTAGTCGTACCGAAATACCACCACGCCACCGAGGCAGTACACTAAGCCTAAGTACGAGGCCTAACACTTAATATAGTTTATCCTTCGATCAAAAATATCATTTATTCAACAGATTTATTGCAGAAGGGTTTTGCACCAAACCTCACTGAGTTGGATCTACATACTATAGATGTGATTGAACAGAAGTACTAGTATCACCATAGACATGGAAGTTGTTATAAAGCATTTTGCAAACCAGCGGCCTGAGCAGGAAAACTTCTGACAAACGTAAATTTATTCGAACTCGATGCGCGTCTATGAAATTTGTATGAAATATTAACCAAAAGTCATCAGTGCGGAGCGAACTCGAATACATTTACATTTACATTCGTTTTTCGTGCTAGGGCTAACTAATTAACTTAACTTGAGTTGCTAATGCACTTTTAAAAAAAAAACAATTTTTGACAATTGCATCATCAAAAACCATCTTGTTGAGTGTTGCCGGTTACAGAAACTCTAACGCCGTCTGCAAAGCGCATACAGTTATTGCACTCTATTATTGATAATGCGAGAGATAATTTCAGCCATTTGCTTAACTTTAAAAGCAGATTCACGCAAATCCAGATATTTATTTCAAGCAGGGTTTATTTTTTAGCTTGATTACTCTTAGAACGTTACTTACTTTGTTTATGTGTCAATTTTTTACTTCATATTTCACTCCCCGGCATATAATTTATCGTTAACTATAAAATTATGCCGACTCGTTATTTCGTATTAAAATATTAAAAGTGATGACAGCGTAAAGGCAATTTAAGTGCCTTATCTGAATAAAATTATTAATGATATTTTCTATTGCTTAACTAAAGTTACGAAGCGTTAAATAAATACCGCATTAATTAATTTAAATTATTAAAATATACTTTATTAAGAAGTCAAACCTAATGGAAAGGAGCTATTAATTCATATAAAAAGGTGTGAGGTTAATTTTCGGCATGTAGTAATTAATTTAAATATTAGTCAGGTATACTCGCTTTAGAAACTTAACATAACATAAGCTCACGCCTGTACCCCCGAAGGGGTAGGCAGTGGCGCACTAGCCAGCTAGTACACCCACATTTCGCCGGGCTTAGTTCCGTCCCAGATGTGATAGGGGGCGAGCCTATCGCCATATCGGGCACAAATTCCAGACTCCGGGCTGATATGGAGAAATCCAATATCACTTTGCCCGACCCGAGGATCGAACCCTAACCTCAGGACGGTAGTCGTACCGAAATACAACCACGCCACCGAGGCACTCTTTTAGAAACTCGTATCCGTATAATTATATACCCAAGTTTAATCATAATGGCAATATTGTACCTCTACGATATATAATATATTACTAGCTGACCCGCGCAACTTCGTCTGCGTAGCGAGAGAGAGGGTTGGAAGAATGAGTTGTAGGCACCTATAATCCAATAATTCAAAAGGAGGTAATGAGATGATCTACTTTGGTCCGTTTTCGTCAGTCACCCCGTCAGTCACCCAGTCAGTACCCTCGTCAGTTACCCCGTCCATCACCCCATCAGTTACCCCGTCAGTCACCCCGTCCATCACCTCGTCGGTCACCCCGACAGTCACCCTGTCGGTCAACCCGTCGGTCACCCCATCTATCTGCTCGATTGTCACCCCGTCTGTCACCCGTCTGTCACCCAGTCTGTCACCCCGTCTGTCACCCGTCTGTCACCCTGTATGTCACCCGTCTGTCACCCATCTGTCACCCATCTGTCACCCGTCTGTCACCCGTCTGTCACCCAGTCGGTCACCCCATCTGTCTGCTCGATTGCCACCCCGTCTGTGAAATCTCTAATATCTGGAAAATCTTTTTACACGCACCGGCGCCATCTACTTAAAATATTGGTCTGTAGTACATGCTATGTATCAGAGATGGCGCTGTATGTGAAAAAAGATTTTCCCGCTTTTCTGTTGAAATTTTTCCTGAATTTTCTTTGCTATAAACCTCACGGAGCCCGAGACCTTTCCAACGAATGCAAAACCGTGGAAATCGGTTCGTGCGTTCTGGAGTTATAGCGTCAGGAAGGAAAACCCGACTTATTTTTATATAGTAGATAACATAATAATAACATACAAAACTTTATTATCGACACGGTAATTGATTTTGGTCTACAAGTGAATACAAAATGAGTCGATAATAATAATTAGAATATAAAATTACTGTGTGCAAAATATTTCAACTATTGAAGTTACTTTTAATTACATTATTGAATGAACGTCCCAAATTGTTAATGACCTTCAGGGAGAGAAACCAGGGCGTTTCCTAATACGGATTATACACTTATGTATTCAGTACTCTTTATTTTTAAAGGTTTTTTCTACATTTTTAAATATATGCTATTAAAATAAATACATTTAAAAATATTCCCCTCCGATGGCGAGGCTCGGGACTCAAGCCACCGGCGGTTAGGACCCCAGAGTGAGGAACCTCCTCACAATTCGTGCCGTATCCAGTAATACTGCCTTCTGCATTTGGCTCTTGACCCAAACACCAACCGAGAGCCTCTTGAGGTGTTGGTAGAGGCTCAGTGGTATTAAACAATGGGCAGAAATTACTATCGGAACAATGATTGTTGAATCCACATCCCACATGCGAGTAACCTCATGTGCCAGGTCTAAATATTTCGACATTTTGTCTTTTTCGGCTTTCACAAGGTTCTCATCATGCGGAATCGTAACATCAACAAGCATAGCCCGGCGCGTCAATCGATCTACTACCAAAATATCAGGATTATTGGCCACATTAGTCCTGTCTGGTACACTTATTATTATTAACATAACATAAGCTCACGCCTGTATCCCCGAAGGGGTAGGCAGAGGTGCACTAGCCAACTAGTACACCCACATTTCGCCGAGCTTAGTTCCGTCCCAGATGTGATAGGGGGCGAGCCTATCGCCATATCGGGCACAAATTCCAGACTCCGGGCTGATATGGAAAAATCCAATATCACTTTTCCCGACCCGGGGATCGAACCCGAGACCTCAGGGCAGTAGTCGTACCGAAATACAACCATGCCACCGAGGCACTTATTATTATTATGCCTGTTTATATCATATCTTTATGATACATTATACAAATTATATTAGTTATTGATTTTTTTTCTTAGATACTAGCTGTTAGTATTGTTAAATTATAAGTTTTTCTATTGTTGATAGATATGGACCCCTGCTGGGTAAAGGCCTCCTCTATTTTTTCCACAGTTGTCTGTCGTTGCCAATATTCATCCAGTATTTACCTGCTTTTTCTATATCATCAGCCCACCGTTTGTGTGGTCTACCTGTTTTTCTTTTTCCTGATGGTCCAGCCTATTGTGTTGTTTGTATAGTCCACCTATAGTCACTAAGACGGGAAATATGTCCAGCCCATTGCCATTTTAATTTTAAGGCTTTTATTAACGCATCTGTTAGCTTAGTTCTTTGTCTAATTAGTTCGCTTTTTTGGTATTGGTCCCCTTAACAACCCTTTAAATCTCAGGTTTCCTCGTGATGTTTCCAAGTTTACTGTACTTCATATCTACGTGCATAATGTCCAGAAGTGCAGCAAAGCACGGCGGCTGTTGATAAATGTAAGCGAATCAAGTTTATTGCTTCCCATTTCATTTTACAAGCGCCTGACAAGACGTGATTAAATGTAGGAATGTATTTAATAGTTATTAGCAAACAGCTTCCATTTAAATTAATCATTGCATTATGCTAAATAACACCGTTGGCGATATGAAATCAGATATTATTTTGTCACGTGCCGTGTTAATGTAAGATCGACGATGAATTTTATGATTTTGATATGTTAATCGTGATTTATTAATTCATGATTTTACGGCTAATGACTTACGCCTCATTTTGACGAAGAAAGTCTTTTCGTATGGGTAAATAATATTTACTAAATATGTAAATATAAATGTTGGTTATAAGAATTACAGAAAACTGTTATTTACGAATCCGCCTATGAAGATTTTTCTCTTATATAAGTCAATTTTAGACCATACAGAAAAAACAACTAATTAACACTTTTTTTACTTGCGCTTATCCCATACAATTTGGGGTCGGCGCTACACCTTTTTTAAGCAGAAAGGATTCAGCTTAGTTTTTTAGACCACTCATCTGCCGTCAACCCTCTACGTAGTAGAATCATTTCTGGGCTAATCGTGTTCAACAAAGCGCAGTGCTCGACCTGGAATCCGAACTCGAGACTTCTCGATTCATAACCAATCTACACTGCCACTAAACCATGGAGGCGACACAGCAGTAATTATCATAATTTATGATAATAAAAACTTGCACAACTTATTTGTTCATTCACCTTTTGAAATAATATTCAAATATGTAATTCTGCCGATCAAATCGAAACCCACACAAATATTAGTATTTATGTTTGCTTATTAACTGTCAACGGGTATTTGAAACGAAAATATGATTTTTAAATCCAACTTACGTAAGTGGTCCACAAAAAATACTTCCGGGGTATAGTTATTTTAATGCTCCGTTAGCTACACTCTTATAATGCGCTCATCAAATTATATAACTACTAGAATATTTAAAACCACCTGTACAACATAATTACAATGATTAATGAATGCCTCGGTGGCGTGGTTGTATTTCGGTACGATTACCGTCCTGAGGTCTCGGTTTCGATCCCCGGGTCGGGCCAAGTTATATTGGATTTTTCCATATCAGCCCGGAGTCTGGAATTTGTGCCCGATATGGCGATAGGCTCGCCGCCTATCACATCTGGGATGGAACTAAGTTTGGCGAAATGTGGGTGTTCTAGTTCGCTAGTGCGCCTCTGCCTACCCCTTCGGGGATACAGGCGTGAGCTTATGTTTATGATGTAACGGTATAAACAAGGCTAGAAAGAAAGAATATGGTAAATGCTTGTATCGTAAGCTACAACATGCTTTAAAAGTGCGTTGCGCGAACTTGACATTATTTAGGATAGCTTTCACCCGCGGGTACGCCCGCGTGAGAGTCTTGACAAACCTTCATCCCCCGTTGCGTAGTTTTAAAGGTCTATGCATAGGGACATAGGGACAGACAGACAGCGAGAGCGACTTTGTTTTATATATGTAGTGATAAAAGCAGATTCAATGCGATCAACTCATCCATCCCTTTTCCCTTCAGCGTGAAAGGAGTTGTCACGTGATCTGTAAAGTGTGTATTTTTTTTATCCGGGCACGACAAAGTGGCTTCACTGAACCTGATGGTAAGCGTAGTGCAGTCCTGAAAACACCGTGTTTATCAGTGGTCGTCAGAATCATGCCGGCCATCATATGCTTCTTCACACTCCGGATCCGAAGAAGAAAGAAGCAAATCAAGGGGCTTGCGACAAGACAGACGGATGACCGATGTAGATACAGAGATACCCCCATACCCGTCTCAGCCAACCATTAAGTCATGCCGCAAGTCCCTCAAGAGAACCAATTTTTCCATGTGCAAAGAAATTATGTTGACAAACATCACGAGGGACATAGCTTAATAATATTTAAAGTAGATAAGTACCTAATACACTCAGCATACATAAATATCTAAATATATTATTTTAAACTTCATTAGTTGAAAGTATTATGCATAGAGCACAGTCATTACCTACTCGATTCGCACAAAACACGGAAATACTCTAATACACATTCTAGTTTTATAAACCTCGGATATTAGTAGCCAGTTGGAGGAAGGAACGAGCTGTTGGCTACACAACAGTGCTTTTTGCATTACAAATACGGAATAACTTTATTTTATTTTACATGCAGGCGCGTTTTAGTTCGGGCGACAACTATGGAGCGATTAATATGATGTAGGGAAATTAACGAACTGGACATTTTGTTAAATATCTGGGAGTGTTATTGGAATATTTTTTTAATAGGGGTTGACGTCAGACAGGCAGCCGGCCGTAAAAACTAAGCCAAATCCTTTGTGCAACATGTTTGAAAAAGTGTGTTGTACCGGCCCCACATTAAGGTGGTATAAGGGCAGGTAGATAAAAAAAGAAAAGTTGAAGACAGCCTCTAGCTTAATAGTGGTAGGGACTGTCGGAAGACGCAGATTCGTATGTAGCTCTAAGAATATCAACCTGTAACTTTTATTTTAAATGTAAATAAAAGCAAACGTAATGTTCTATGCAAATATTTTGCTTCCAAATTAAACAAAATGTTAATAATATATAATGTTAGAGCGTTTACTCTTGTAGTAGTGATTATATTTTCTATACAGCTTTAAGTGTCTTTTCTAAGGCGCAACCAAACAACCAAGTAAGTAATGTGACGTAAAGTGAAGTGCACCGCCTATGAAACACGAAAAGGAATAAATTAAGCAATTCTTTTGGACTCTTGGGAGTGCAGTGCTTATGTCAATATTTTGTTGTCCAGTTGAATTGCTAAATTTGGAAAAAAAAACTCCGTGTAACGATATCATATACATTCTGATGAATGTTTGGAGGTTGGAGTGTTATATAACACGGTTTATCTACAGGCAGTAAGAAAGGAAGATCAAAATTACATCAAAATCGTGTGCCGAAACCTTCATAATAGTACTGTACCGATTTTTTAAAATCATTCTATTTGGTGCTGTGACAACCATACGATGATGTAAACAAATAAATGGCTACAATGTTGTGTAAAATAAGTTCTCGTTGCGCTAGCTCTTAAAACTTTACTCAAACGCTTATAATCACGACATTCTGCAAATACACGTATAAGGGAAATGTAATAGGGAATGTTTTGACACATTGTCACTAAGCTGACGATTTAAGAGGGCTTTCGCGCTTTTCAGTGAATTCGACGTTTTTGCTTGACTTTTGAAAGTGTCTCGCTGAAAATTTTTGTACCAAACAAATCCTAAAAACATATGCATTTTGAAGGTCATTTCATTCCGGACGTGGTGTACATATTAATTTTTTCATTAAATAAGACAAAACCTTATGATTCCGCGTACTAGAAGAGGTGTTTTCGAAAATGTTACTTTTTAGTGACTTTTGATAACTTTTTGAGAAACGATACATTAATATTATGACATACAATTGATGCACTCACAACAAGAATATCTTCTTATCCGTGGTGGCTATTGTATTTTTTTCACGTTTTATACAAAAACATCAAGAAAATAGCTTTTAAAACAAACACAAATTTGAAAACTGCGTCTAAAATCATAATTTATTTTGCGCAATATATACTACACATGAAAATAAAAAATATCGCATAATAAAGTTTAATATCTTGGCTTTTATAAAAAAAAATATGAGGGCCAAATTATTTCATATAATATACAAAATATTTTTTTGAAACCATAGCAAAAATCGATATAACCAGCGAATAAATATCCAGCCATTTGAACAGTCAAGTCACACCGCGCTGAGCGGTCTCAGAGTGTGGACGTATCGCATTTTTTCGTCATTTTCAGTTGTTCGAATTACGAAATTTTCAATTATTTGTAGTAATTATAGCGCGACCATACTCGACTTGATATTAGACGATTTTTGTTTGTATTCATGTTTTGAGATTTTCTCTAACTACATTTTTATTTATTTATTTTTTTATTGAATTACATAATTGGATTTTGTTCTGATTTAAATTATTCATCTCATGATTATGATTGATTGTAATGAATTAAGCTATAGCAACTGAATAGAATTTAGAATGTGATATCTTTCTTTCTGCCTGTCCTTATCTCACGGCAGCGACCACGTGGGCTCAACATAACACACTTTTTCAAGCATGTTGCAGAAAGGATTTGGCTTTGTTTTTACAACAAATTGCTTGACATTAATCCCCCTCTGGAGTATAAAATGTAACAGTATATGTTTACTCTTTTTAGGTAATATAATATTCCCAACTGTTCCAACTAGGGGTCTTAAAATGATCGATCACGATGATCATGTCGAATTTTCATGTTGTGCACACTCCAAAATTAGTATAGGAAACTCTGAAACGAGTTCTTTGACTATGAGGAGGCCATTTTTGTATCATGTGTGCGATTGTTGGGAGTTCCATAAAGCCTGAAAGTGATTTTTAAGTTTATCAATAGATGGCGTTACCATATTTTCTGAGTCATATTGAATATTTTACGAATTCTGAACCATTTTAAAGTCGTTAAGTGATCCGCGGTCAAAATCTAAAAAGTGACCGCCATTTTGTTTTTCTTTGTTTTTGGGACAATTGACTTCAAAATCGATATCTGGGCCACCCCGTGGTTCCAAACGACGCCACCAATGTCAAAACTGACCGCCATGTTGTTTTTCTTTGTTTCTGGGCTGATTGACTTCAAAATCGATATCTGGGTCACTCCGTGGTTCGAAACGACGCAACCAATGTCAAAACTGTCAAAAGTGACCGCCATGTTGTTTTTCTTCGTTTCTGGGCTGATTGACTTCAAAATCGATATCTGTGTCACCCCGTGGTTCCAAACGACGGAACCGATGTAAAAAGTGTCAAAATTGGCCGCCATTTTGTTTTTCTTTGTTTTTAGGCCGATTGTTTTCAAAATCGATATCTGGGTCACCCTGTGGTTCCAAACGACGAAACCGATGTAAAAACGTACAAAATTGGCCGCCATTTTGTTTTTCTTTGTTTCTGGGCCGATTGACTTCAAAATCGATATCTGGGTCACCCCGTGGTTCCAAACGACGGAACCGATGTAAAAACTGTCAAAATTGGCCGCCATTTTGTTTTTCTTTGTTTTTAGGCCGATTGCTTTCAAAATCGATATCTGGGTCACCCCGTGGTTCCAAACGACGAAACCGATGTAAAAACTGACAAAATTGGCCGCCATTTTGTTTTTCTTTGTTTCTGGGCCGATTGACTTTAAATTCGATATCTGGGTCACCCCGTGGTTCCAAACGACGAAACCGATGTAAAAACTGACAAAATTGGCCGCAATTTTGTGTTTCTTTGTTTCTGGGCCGATTGACTTCAAAATCGATATCTGGGTCACCCCGTGGTTCCAAACGACGGAACCGATGTAAAAACTGTCAAAATTGGCCGCCATTTTGTTTTTTTTTTTGTTTTGGGCCGATTAATTTCAAAATCGATATCTGAGGCGCCCCGTAGTTCCAAACATCGGAACCGGTGTCAGAATTGTCAAAAGTGACCGCCATTTTGTTTTTCTTTTGTTTCTGGGCCGATTGACTTCAAAATTGATATCTGAGTCGCCCCTTGGTTCCAAACGACGGAACCGATGTTAAAACTGTCAAAATGGGCCGTCATTTGTTTTTTTTGTTTTTGGGCCGATAGACTTCAAAATCGATATTTGGTCGCCACATAGTTCCTAACGACGGAACAGGTGTCAAAACTTACAAAAAAGACCGTCATTTTGTTTTTCTTTGTTTTTGGGCCAATTGACTTCAAAATCGATATCTGGGTCGCCCCGTTGTAGAATATTTAGACTAAAACGACATGGCTGATCGATAAATCAAAACCTTTACCGTTGGCCCAACAAAATACGCGTACGAAGCCGCGGGCAAAAGCTAGTAATAAAATATAACACAAATCAATTATATAAATCAACCTTATATATATTTTTAGGTTAATATAAAAATAGTCAATACTTTAGTAACAGCAATTTTTTAATAATATATTTTGGAACTTGTGGAACACTTCCTGTATTCCAAAATACTGCCTGTTGTCCTCTGTGCCCAGACGAAATATGAAAAACGATTACACGAAAAGAAACATAGGTTCATTGCTAAGCTAAAAGGAGGGGAATAGGGATTGGGAAAGGGACGAGGGAATTGCGCTACCAGAGATCTTACTCAACGAACTAAACGCAATAGCAAACTGCTACTTTACGTCGGTTTTCTGTGAGTCAGGTATCAAATTTAACAAAAACAACAACTTCTACAATACTGGATGACGCTTGCGTAGAATTGAATATTGATTACCCGGTGTGAGTCTTAATTTAATTAAAACTTGACCCAACAAGAAGTTCGAACCAATTGTTTCCATACCGAATATTAAAGAAGGCGGCCACGTTCAACAAGGAGCAAATAGAACATTTGGGAGGTTAACATTTTCGTAAGAAACATAAGCGTTCGGTGGCTCCGGCAATACCAACTACAAGATATTCCATTGTCTCTGAGGAGCCCGGCCCGTACCTTGCGAGTTTTTCGTGTGGGGATACCTGAAAAGTTGTGTATATCTAAGAAACCGACGACAATATCCCGATTAAAATAAAACATCCACGAAAAAATCACCGGCAGCATGTGTTAGAGAGTTTTCAAAGACTTGCAAAGATGTTTGCTAGATTCCCGACGACGAGACATCATAAAAAAAACATAGATGTTTGTTACGTCGAAGGAATCATTTGTATCATTTCTAGTTTTAATTATATTCATGTTTTAAATTTGCAAACGATTTTGGTCCACCGTTTAGTTTGTCTGGCTCGGAAAAAACATTCTTATCTTATCTCTATTCTTGTTGCGGATCTAATTCCCGGTAAATCTTGCTAGAACAATACACGTCTGACTTGAAAATCTATACCAGGACCTCCTGGTTCACAGCCTATTTACGCTATCACTAGATCAAAGAGGTTACAGACGTTTTATTATTATTTCCGAAGGGCAAGGCAAATAAATTATGCAATTTATTTATTTATTGTGCCTATAGGCATCGCTAACATAGACATTTAAACGAGCATGACTACCCAGACTGAGTACAACAATCAGTTAGAAAGCACCTTTCAGCAACATGCTTGAAATAAAGCGTGTATAAATATGATGCGTCGATCCGACATTGAAGTTTATTTTTCTAAGTACTAACTACTAAGGATCAAAATTTTTCAATCCAAGTATACATTGAGTTTACGTGCCGGATTGCAACTCGGGCATGTGTGCGACGCACACAGGTGCAGCGCTGTCATAAAATACCTAAACTTGAGCGGAAAGATTTTGCTAAAGCGCTCTTAATGGAGCACTCGGCATAGTTGCAACACAAATTTCCATTTTTTGCCGTGTTTACAAGCTGGCAATATAAATAAACCTAACAACCACATTCATACGATAAAAGTTAAGTAAATATTGCATTAATTACGGACTATAACAATTATTAACGTTACTGCAGTAACCCATTTCTGTTTTCTTGCCACATTTAGTACGATAGTTTATTATAATGTTTAACTTTATTTAACAACATCAATTGCTGGATTTTTAGTTAAGCGAATTATAAAAATAAATTATACAAGTATTCTAGTTTTAGTTTTATTTAATAATATATCTTTAATTTTTATTAGTCACTGCTTAAGCACTGCGTATTTAGCTACCGTGACGGCGATAATGAAGGTTTAATGACATCGTATGATAAATTGTATAATTTATGTTATGTTTTAATTAGATTTAAAGACACATTTTATTTTATCTGGATTAGCTAAAAAGCCATGTGATTATGAATTCATGGAATGTGAACACAGGTGAACATAATTTTTCTGATATCGTAATGTCATAAGTTGTTCACGATTCGGTCGGATTTTCGCTTTCTTTTTTGTTCAACAACTTTAGGATGGCAATACACACAAATCTAATAGTCAAACTGACTTTGACTGATTGGTCCTAATTCAAATTGAGACATGTAGGCTTTGCATATAGGTGCAATTGTTTGTAAATAGTTACTTCTATGAATCAATTATACTCGTCATGTGATTAAAATACCATGATCCTACCAATATAACACAATAGATGGCATCTAGTTTGCGAACCCATTTAGTAATTGCCACACTCCAAAGTGAGTGGTAGAACGCTGTAGACAGTTACGTCTACAGCACGAATGGGTCGGCTCGAACCACTGTCTCACAGAAAACCGACGTAAAGTGGCAGCTTGCTGTCGCGTTTCGTTCGGTGAGTGAGATTTCCAGTGGCCATTTCCTTCCCTCCCTTTTCCAAACCCTTTTCCCTCCCTTTACATTTCCTCCTTTTAGGTTGGCAACGTACCCATGATTCTTATTGTGTCTTGGCTGTCTATTGGCGGTGGAGATCACTTACCATCAGGTGACCCATCTGTGTGTTTGCCAGTCTCTGCTATAAAAAAAAAGGTTTAATATTACTTACTATATAGGGGCTATCAAGTAAGTTCCCATACATTTTTTTTATCACAAACGCCAGTAACGCTATTTACCACTTATTACAATGCCAGGGCGCAATTACAATTTACACCCTAGAAAGTTTCGTAAATGTTCAAGAATCACGTGAGAAATTTTTATTATTATATCTAAACATCACGCTGGGACGACCTTACACGCGTATGTTTCCAATACCACTGAGAGACATATGACCACGGGGTCACAACTCTTGGATCACAAGTTTCGCGCTGATGTTCTGTTTATGTACTGTTGAATGTCTTTGCCACACTCACTAGGATTAAATCCTACTGGTATTACAAAATGATTGAAGATAATTGTTTCGCCAAATGATAGTTTCAGAGCAAACACAATTTACTAAGCGAAGTTCATACCAACTGTCACTTATGGAACCGTTGAATTGTTGGTAATAGTTCCGTATTAGACAGTATTGCTTTGATTCAGATTGATATCACACTTAGGGCGACTTGTACCACTATTACTAACCTACAGCCTACAGCTAGCTGTTAGCTAGGACTAGTCGTAACCTCAGGTTAAATTGAAAACAAAAAATGTATTTATAACATTACATGTAGTTAAATGATTCTACAGTCAAACTAGCAGTTTGTAGGACTCTGTTAATTTTAAGTTTAATTTCATATATTTAATAAAATAAATAAACAAAAAAAATTCATTACATGAAATGTATTACATGTCATTATTTTTTTTCAATTTAACTTGAGGTTAGGAATTTATAGTAATAGTGGTGCAAGTCGTCCTTAGTATTTAAATATGTCTAAATTTAGACTCTAAATATAGTTATAAGTCAGACAGTCTACACAATTAAATACGCTTTTAGTCTCGTTCCAGTTTTGCTATATTTAGCATTAAACACGCTCTTTACTTAGTCTAGTTTACGCTTTTTCACACTTTTTAACTTTGTTTCATTGTTTGTCTTTTACTCACTAAATAAGCAATTAAATTTTAAATAATATGAGTCTAGATTAAAATCTTAATTGCTTGCATGCTGTCATAAAAAGCTGTAATTAAATTTGGTCTTTCCTCCGAATTAGTTTGTATTAGATTGTTGAATAAAGTTTTATTTATATTATTATGTTGCTAAGTACTTAAATAAGTATTTAATATGTATTTATTCGGTTATTGATATACTAGCTTTTGCCCGCGGCCACACCCGCGTGGGAGTCTGTCCCGTCATATTTGCATTTTCACCCCCTTAGGGGATGAATTTCCAAAAATCCTTTCTTACTACTCGCTTATATCATAAAAGGAAGCCGTGTGTAAAATTTTACGTTCCATTACTTTTGGCTGTATACTGATACGTCAGACAGTCAGTTTCTTCTTTATGTATACAGATTTCATACAAGTTAATTTCATTTTTTAAGTGTCACCATTACAGAGCATTACTTACAATATTCAATCATTAATTTTACTAATACTAGTTGTTGCCCGCAACTTCGTTTGCGTGGGAATTTATTAACAAACCTATACAATAGGAACCGTTAATTTTTTAGACTGTTTAAAACATTTTGAACTATACAAATACTTTCTTTTTATTTATTTTTTATCCGAGCACGGCAAAGTGACCACACAACACCTGATGGTAAACGATGTGCGGTCCAAAAATACCAGCCACCACCTATAGACCTTGTGTCCATCGGTGGCCACCAGTATCATGCCGGCCTGCAATACTTCGTCACACTCCGCACATCTCCGCACTCCAAATACCGCTGAACAAAGGCCTATTATTAGCAGTGGACGTCCTATACCTGATGATGATGATGATGATGATAATGATGATGATGATGATGATGATAATGATGATGGTGGTGGTGGTGGTGGTGGTGGTGGTGGTGGTGGTGGCGATGATGATTATGATATAAATACTAAAGTCGAATAGATCTACGATGTGAATAAGCCTTTACATTAGCACCTAAGTTACGCATTACGCGTACAGTGTTTTTTATTTAACTTTCTAACCGTACTAATTGCGTGTTAATTAGAGAACTATTTCTTAACAATAAAATTATTGTAGCGCGGTTTATATTTGACTGAATTAAGATTGGTTGTGCGATATTAATGAAGTAAATATTAATTATTATTATACAATGAGCTTGGCGAACCGTGATCGTAAGTATAAGACTTGAGGCATAATTACACGCGTTAGTTTTCACGCGTTAGCATTTCTGCCTCGGTAGCGTGTTTGTATTTCAGTAGGACTACTGTCCCGACGTCTCGGGTTCGATCCCCGGGATGGGCAAAGTGATATTGGATTTTTCCGTATCAGCCCGGAGTGTGGAATTTGTGACTGATATGGCGATAGCCTCCCCCCTATCACACCTGGGACGGAACTAAGTTCGGCGAAATGTTAATGTTCTAGTTCGCTATGGTGCCTCCGCCTACCCCTTCGGGGATACAGGCGTGAGCTTATGTTATGTGTTAGTTTATTTCTGTACTAGCTTGTTACATGCTACTTAGTTACTTACTTACAAGTCTTGTTTCAGGTATATATCACTTTGGATAGCCTAGCTTTATAACAGATTTTTTTACATCGATTCAGTAGTTTCTTAGAATCCACCTACAAACTTACTTTTTATAATATTAATTAAAATTCAATAGAAGTTGATTATGTGTACCAAGGATCTTGGAGAGGCCTTTGCCCACCATTGGGTCATACGAATATCTTTACATATTGCATCATCTGCATCATGCATTATCTTTACATAAAACAATGTCGCTTCCCGCTGTCTGTATGTCACTGTCTGTGCCTATGTCACTATGTATGCGTAGATCTTTAAAACTCCGCAAGGATTGAAGAATTGATTCAAGAGGAAGGTTTATATGTAATAAATGCATAAATTAATTCCCCAAAGGGATGTAATGGGGGATGAGTGTTTAGGAGACTATCCCGCCCACATCCCCGCCACTGTAACTCCTGTAAGCCAGGATCAACAATGGCAAGCATTTTACGACACCAAGCAATGAAGCTCGACGAGTCTCAGGTAATGAAAAATTGTCTTTATCCCGCAAGGAAATTAATCAAACAGAAAGATATAGAGGAGTAGGAATTATAAGGTTCCACGTCCCTCCGTAAAAATAAAACTGACTGCTCCTAAAAACTCCTTTTTTTATAAAACCGAGACTGGCAAAAGAGCAGATGGGTCACCTGCTGGTAAGTGATCTACACCGCCCATAGGCACCCAAGACACAAAAAGTATTATGGGTGCGTTGCCAACCTATAGGGAGGGCAATAGGGATTGGGAAAGGGAAGGGGGGAATTGGGGTACCGGAAATCTCACTCAGCGATCGAAACGCGACAGCAAACTCTTTACGTCGGTTTTCTGTGAGACAATGGTATCAAACCGGTCGAGCCGGCCCATTCGTGCTGTAGAAGTAATTGTCTACAGTAGTGGTCGGCAACCTTTTGGCAGGCAGCGGCCGCAAAGTGGCAAAATAAAGCAATGGCGGGCTGCACTTATTAACTTATCGAACCCAATATACGTGGAATTGGTCATATCGTCGGGCGGGTTGCCGACCGCTGGTCTACAGCGTGGCTCTACCACTCAAAACTCATACACATAAGCTACATACTCGAACCCTCATATTGTCATTAAGCAATATTCTAATGAAAGGGCTGGTTAGTGCAAACTGCAAAGTCATGCTTCCTACACCAGATATTGTATGTAAATATAACAGTAGGAACAGACACCTAAACAAATCTTATAAGACAGATTTATTATCACGCAGTTCGTGTTTGATATCGCACTGCAGTGATCTATCACTGCATAGCGTGGCCCACTCAATGTCCGCTACGTTTACTGATAATATTACTATTATTATCTTATGTTTTATGTATACCTTGGAATTAGGTTAACATTTAACGGAAATCAAGCTAAATAAAAATTTATGGACAAATTTTACACTATTAAACATTTAAAAATTATTATAGAATATTATTTTCAGCCTCCGTGGCGCAGCGGGCGAGTAGCCGGCTGTGTAACATGAGGTCGCGGGTTCGATTCCCGCACCGAGACAAATGTCTGTGTGGCCCACATATATTTGTTTCGGGTTTGGGTGTTGTGTGACCGAAAGTCTCTCGTAGTTCCTGATACCCACGACACAAGACTCGATCTTAGTGTGGGGTCAGGACTTTGTGTGTGACTGGTGGGTGTATTTATTTATTGATTATGTATTTTATTTATTAGGCACACGTGACAATAAATTTATCATTAATAGTATATTTGAATAATAACACTAACCATATAAGAACTTTCCTAATTATTTAAAGTTTTTATTTATTTTATAGTATTCAGAAAATTTATTTAATTATTTAAATTTTAGATAGACCATATAAAATAATTCACAGCAAGAAATCTGAATCCGAAGTCAACCTCCTCTGGGGGAATCTAGTCCCGGGCAAATCAAATTAGTAAGTTCGCTATGCCCGACCTGGGAATCGAACCCATGATCTCCCGGTCCACAGCCCGTATATATTCACTAGACCAAGGAGGAGTCTATGCACGTCTGTGTCGGAAAAATCGCTTAGCTAAGCTGACCGCACTTTCAATAGGTAAATAATATTTCATAAGATGTCAGAATATGCAAAAACTAATTATCTAGGTTTCTTTTCTTTAATTCGCATGAAAATTTAAAAGTAACTGTAAAATAGGATTAGATTTACAACTGTTCAAATATTTTTATGCAAATTAATAAAAAATAACCTAGATTCGTTTTTCATCCTTGCTAAAATATTAGGAAATATTCGTTCTAATTGTATCATTGGTATATGTCGGCGCCATATCGGGCAACCACCCATATTCATGGCGTAATACAAAAACACATGTCCTTTTAAACACTTTCATATTTTCTACAAAAGTTCACAACACGATTTACAGCACTTTTTGACAACTAAACTTATTATTACACATTTACACAAATTAGCACTGCATGTATTAAACATCATTTACACAAAATTACTGTCACTGCTGCTGGACAGCGATGGCTTTAAATAGGAAACTTATAATAGAAATACCGTCCGAGTTTTTGTTAATAATCGATAACATTAATGATTTTCTTTGAAACGAATTTAAAACAAGACAAATATTTATTATAAAAACTAAGAGTTCTCTAGGCCTTTAAATAATGAATTGTTATTAATTCACAGCGTAATTAAAACAACGCTATAACAATGTAACATAAAATTACAGTCGGCGGATATCCGCCAAGCATTATTAATTTAAAGTATGATATTGGTTAATTGTAATCCAAACCTTAAAATCAGATAAATATTAAAATCACTTTAGAGTGATAAAACATAAATTTACGACATGCTTTATAAGTTCAATAATTATTACACAAACATATATCCGGTTACTGAAAGTTACTTTATAACATAGCTTTAAAACAATTTAAACATTCAGATAAAACAGCAAATAATATTAAATGATTAATAGAACGTAATTCACTCCAAAATTACAATGATCTTAGTTTTTCAGATAGTAACAACTTTATATTTTTGTTTCTTAATTGAGGGTGTAATGCAGATGCGCCCATACGGCCATACTGACCGAAGCGCGCTCTCTGCGCTTCTTTAATACTACTCTAATAACTTAAGAGTTACATAACACGTAGAGATAAATATAAAATAATCCACATAAAAATACATTAAAAACAAACAGAAAAGCGCGCATAAAGAAAAACCAAATTCATGGCATCACCCATCTCGGGGTTCAGCCATCCAGCAGGCATCATCCATTACGGAGTCTAGCCAAACAAAAGGCATCACCCATCACGGGATCTAGCCAAATAAAAGGCATCACCCATCACGGGATCTAGCCATCCAAAAGGCATCACCCATGCGGGCTCTAGCCACTCAGACCGGGAAAAGGATACGCGTGGTGGCTAACCAGCGTTTGAGGAAGGATGTTTTGGATAGGTTTAAAAATAAGTAAACAAAAATAAACTGTAATCCACTCAAAAATATTTTCATCAAAAAGGCATCACCCATCCGGGGTCTAGCCACTCAGACCGGGTTACTAGGATACGCATGGTGGGAATCCAGCGTTTAAGGAGGGATGTTTTGGATAGGTTTAAAAATAAGTAAACAAAAATAAACTTGAATTCAGACAAACAAACCAAAGAAAAGTCAATTCGCTACATTCTGGAGTAGCATTTTCCAGGCCCATGTTCTATTACTTGCCCATACGGTCATTTTTCATTTAAAACTGAAGGGGTAGGTTTTAAGAAACAGTTACTACAAACCAAATCAGTCCATCTGCGGAGATCGATATTGAAAAGAGGAAAACATAACACTTCTATGTAGCGCTGTAAACACAGTAAGAGTTTCGGAAAGGTGCTTGTTACAAATAGCACCACGCCACGCTATAAAAAAAGCCTGGTGTCTTATGGGCATACCTTCACTATACGCTGCAAAGAAGATAATTAGATAATTAGATAAATAGTTAAAAAGAAAATAGAGTTAAAGACTCTAGCGTGCTATCATAAAGCTTTACCCGTGGGAAAACTTTCTTTTTTTCCAAAATCGCTCGTCCATCCTATCCAAACACGAATTATAAAACAAGATTGCTTAGGAAACAAAATTCATAGACATAATTCACACAATAAAATTGTCTCAATTATTAAGTATAAAAATAAACTATTATCAGAAACTAGGATGGGGGTTTTGAAATAATAGGCAAACCTACACAAATAACTTTTCCGATATGAATGCTTTAGGAACGACCATTTGTCAGGATTTCTCTATTTATGATCACTTATTTACTTTATATCAAAGACATTCATAAGTGATGTGCTGAATAATAAAAAGAATAGTTTTATTATACGGTAGAGCATGGAGCAACAACTCCCTTAATCAAAACCATTCCTTCTTCCTCCCACCTTAAGGCGTTGTCAGCGCAACACACTTAAGCCACACTTAAACTCTTAAATCAATCAAGACCATCAATAATATAATGAATAATTCAACGAAAAGCAATACAATAAAAACAATTTTAGTGGGTAGTTTCGCAAATCTGTAATTTTGCAAATCAACAATATGTTGCCTTTTAAAACCATTTCGATCACTATTTTTAAACTTGTCCAATTTTACGTATCCAAAAAGTTTTTCAAAAATAAATTATGAAACTGCGCGCATAACGCATAACTCAATAATAAAAAAATCTGGGTAAATACCTGTACAAGGTAATAAACAGCCTCGACCAGCTCCCGTGGTCGATGATTCCGGCCTCACACATTGTCCGTGCTGTAGCCATATACTCTGCAGCCTGCACAGTGGCACAACTGCCTGCTTCGTAGATTCCAGAGGTCGTGGCACCGGATCGCCCAGTGTGCGATCCCACCGCTGCTGTCGGCGCCATATCGGGCAACCACCCATATTCATGGCGTAATACAAAAACACATGTCCTTTTAAACACTTTCATATTTTCTACAAAAGTTCACAACACGATTTACAGCACTTTTTGACAACTAAACTTATTATTACACATTTACACAAATTAGCACTGCATGTATTAAACATCATTTACACAAAATTACTGTCACTGCTGCTGGACAGCGATGGCTTTAAATAGGAAACTTATAATAGAAATACCGTCCGAGTTTTTGTTAATAATCGATAACATTAATGATTTTCTTTGAAACGAATTTAAAACAAGACAAATATTTATTATAAAAACTAAGAGTTCTCTAGGCCTTTAAATAATGAATTGTTATTAATTCACAGCGTAATTAAAACAACGCTATAACAATGTAACATAAAATTACAGTCGGCGGATATCCGCCAAGCATTATTAATTTAAAGTATGATATTGGTTAATTGTAATCCAAACCTTAAAATCAGATAAATATTAAAATCACTTTAGAGTGATAAAACATAAATTTACGACATGCTTTATAAGTTCAATAATTATTACACAAACATATATCCGGTTACTGAAAGTTACTTTATAACATAGCTTTAAAACAATTTAAACATTCAGATAAAACAGCAAATAATATTAAATGATTAATAGAACGTAATTCACTCCAAAATTACAATGATCTTAGTTTTTCAGATAGTAACAACTTTATATTTTTGTTTCTTAATTGAGGGTGTAATGCAGATGCGCCCATATATACTTTGACATTAATATGTTGCTAGGCTTAGCAGCTTTGTTGAGATATCTCAAAAAATTAAACAAACAAATTACCAGTACAACTTTTGTTATGCATCTATTGATAAAACCCATATGAAAAGACTGCCTCGGTGGCGTGGTGGTATTTCGGTACGACTACGGTTCTGAGGTCTCGGGTTCGATTCCCGGGTCGGGCAAAGTGATATTGGATTTTTCCATATCAGCCCGGAGTCTGGAATTTGTGCCCGATATGGCGATAGGCCCGCACCCTATCACATCTGGGACGGAACTAAGCTCGGCGAAATGTGGGTGTTCTAGTTCGCTAGTGCGCCTCTGCCTACCCCTTCGGGGATACAGGCGTGAGGTTATGAAAATTCCTTAACTTTGTTCTACCTAACAGAAATAATCACAAGCTTAAAAACATAACGGAATGTCTCCAAAATTTATATGATCGTGATAACATTTATATGGGCCTACCCTGGGAATAAACTCTATCGAACACAACAAGAATCTTGAAATTCGGTCCACATTTGGCGGTGATATCGCGTAACATACAGGCAAATTGAGGACCTTCTCCTTTTTTTAAGTCGGTTGAAAATAATGCAGCAAAAGGCGACCAAATGGTCGCCTTCTTGGCCTAGTGACAGTATATATGCTGTGGACTGCGAGGTCCTGTGTTCGATAGCCCGATGTTTTCTAAAGCCGCGTCCCCTGCGCTAAAACATTACACAAAACATGTATTTTTTATCTATGGTCCATTGTTCTACGAGAAGATGACAGCTAAAATCGTTGTAATAAAACAATTGGTACGGATTCTATTACGATTTGGTTTTTAATTTTTATTCCTGACGTTTCGAAGGCTTTGCAGTCTTCGTGGTCACGGGTCCGACTGTCAGTCTGTCAGTAAAAATAGTTTTATTTAAATGTATAACATTCGCGTAAACTTAAGAAATCAGTATAAAATCGTTGTTATGCGGGTGTGATTTTATGTAATGTTTTGTTAAAAAACTAGTACAGACGCGCCTTAACACGATTTGCCCGAAACCTTCAAAGGAGGGTTGCCTTCAGACCGACATTTACCGCCGAATGTTCATACACTTAAGGTCGCCTTATGTCGTTTAAGGCCGCCTTATCTATCAAAATTGTATGGCGAAAATCAATATAAGAAGCCGTTAAAGTTGAGCAGCGTTTGACCATTCGGGCGTTAGTCATTAAAAAAGCCAAAAAGCCCTTCTATGACATGCATGAAAAGTGTGGTGCGCTGACTCCATATTCAGGCGAGATAGGTAGAAAGAAAGTTATGGCAACGTGATGAACGATGATAGAACGTGTCAGTGTTCAATGTTTGTCTTTGTTAAATATAATAATAATAATATTGTTAGCCCTGTATTACTGTCACACTGCAAGGCACGGGCCTCCTCTACTAATGAGTGGGGTTAGGCCTAAGTCTACCACGCTGGCCTAATACGGGTTGGTTGACTTCACATACCTTCGAAATTCGTGTAGAGAAATTCTCGGGTATGCAGGTTTCCTCACGATATTTTCCTTCACCGTTATAGCAAGCGATATTTCACAATGGAAATACACATAGAAAAGTCAGAAGTGTATGCTCCATTTTGGGGTTGGTCTCGAACCTCCGACACTTGTCTCGGCAGTCCGTACCATTCCCAACTGAGCTATCGCTGCTTTTGCTTTTGTTAAATGACTGCAAAAACCTAAATTACGATTAACATTAGCTAACTCAATATAATAAAATAATTCTAAGGATCACAAAAACGGCTTAGCTTTAATTCGAGTTAAATGGTATTGGTAAATACGTTTTTTATATTCAGAATTGGAGGTTAGCTAACAAGTGAACTTCGAAATAGGTAGTAATAGTTATATTTTATTTAAATAAGCCCAAGGCTGCAGTGACAATGCTGTCGAGAGCAAGTAAACACACCAACACACATCGCGTAAATATCTATTAAACTGTAGCCCGAGCACGAAAAACTAATGTAAATTTAAGTGTATTCGAGTTCGCTGCGCACTGATGACGTTTGGTTAATATTTCATACAAATTTCATAGACGCGCATAGAGTTCGAATACATTTACGGTTGTCAGAAATTTTCCTGCTCAGGCCGCTGACCACGATTTTACCATATAGTTAGTAATTTATAGAATAACGCACAATTATTAACATACATACATAAGCTCACAATTCATCAATTATGACTGCCTCGGTGGCGTGGTGGTATTTCGGTACGACTACGGTTCTAAGGTCTCGGGTTCGATCCCCGGGTCGGGCAAAGTGATATTGGATTTTTCCATATCAGCCCGGAGTCTGGAATTTGTGCCCGATATGGCGATAGGCCACGCCTTCACGCCCCCTATCACATCTGGGACGAAAACTAAACGAAATGTGGGTGTTCTAGTTCGCTAGTGCGCCTCTGCCTACCCCTTCGGGGATACAGGCGTGGGCTTATGTTATGTTATGTTATTCTGGTGGCCCATTTGTCCCCTCCCTTTCCCAATCCCTTTTCCCTCCCCTTTCTTTCCCTCCTTTTAGGTTGCAACGCACCCATGTTTATTTTTGTGTCTTGGGTCTGTGTGCGGTAAAGATCATTTACCATCAGGTGACCCATCTGTTCGTTTGCCAGTCTCTGCTATAAAAAAATTTTGAAATCCTTATGATAAAATTCTCAGGTATGCAGGTTTCACCATACCGCCATATCCTTACTAAATAATAAAAGCGAAAGTAACTCTGTCTGTCTGTCTGTCTGTCTGTCTGTCTGTCTGTCTGTCTGTGGCGTTTTCACGTCTAAACCGCTGAACCGATTTTGATGAAATTTGGTATGTGGGTACCTTTAACCCCAAGGACGGACATAGGGTACTTTATTTTTTTTAAATCAACCCCTAAAGGGATGAAATAGGGGATGAAAGTTTGTATGGGAATTTTGGAACCACTTAATGGATTTTGATGAAATTTGGTATGAGGATACTTTTGACCCTAAGGACACAAATGGGGTACTTCATTTTTTTGTTATCAACCCCTAAAGGGATGAAATAAGGGTTGAAAGTTTTATATGGGGATTTTAGGTCCACTTAATGGATTTTCATGAAATTTGGTATGGGATAGTGGATACCTTTGAGTTTAAAGACACAAATGGCCAATTTTTTTAAAATCAACCCCTAATCGGCTGAAATAGGGGATGAAAATTGTATGGGGATTTTAGGTCCACTTAATGGATTTTTAATAAATTTGGCATGGGATAGTGGACACCTTTGAGTTCAAAAACAAAAATGGGCTACTTTTTTAAAATCAACCCCTAATAGGATGAAATAGGGGATGAAAGTTTTTATGGGAATCCAGAAACCGCTGAACGGATTTTTAAGAAAGTTGGTATGAAGATAGTTAGATATATAGTAGCGCTAAGGACAGAAGTGTGATATATTTTTATACTACAAAGGGAAGAAATAGGGGTTGATAATTTGTTTCTTTGTTTTTGGGCCGATTGACTTCAAAATCGATATCTGAGTCACGCCGTGGTTCAGAACGACAGGACTGCTGTCAAACCTGTCAAAAGTGGCCGCCATTTTGTTTTTCTTTGTTTTTGGGCCGATTGACCTCAAAATCGATATCTGAGTCGCCCCGTGGTTCCGAACGACAGAACCGCTGTCAAACCTGTAAAATGCGGCCGCCATTTTGTTTTCTTTGTTTTTGGGCCGATTGACTTCAAAATCGATATCTGAGTCACGCCGTGGTTCAGAACGACAGAACCGCTGTCAAACCTGTCAAAAGTGGCCGCCATTTTGTTTTTCTTTGTTTTTGGGCCGATTGACTTCAAAATCGATATCTGAGTCGCCCCGTGGTTCGAAACGACAGAACCGCTGTCAAACCTGTCAAATGCAGCCGCCATTTTGTTTTTCTTTGTTTTTGGGCCAATTGACTTCAAAATCGATATCTGAGTCACGCCGTGGTTCAGAACGACAGAACCGCTGTCAAACCTGTCAAAAGTGGCCGCCATTTTGTTTTTCTTTGTTTTTGGGCCGATTGACTTCAAAACCGATATCTGAGTCGCTCCGTGGTTTCGAACAACAGAACCGCTGTCAAACCTGCCAAATGCGGCCGCCATTTTGTTTTTCTTTGTTTTTGGGCCGATTGACTTCAAAATCGATATCTGAGTCGCCCCGTGGTTCCGAACGACAGAACCGCTGTCAAACCTGTCAAAAGTGGCCGCCATTTTGTTTTTCTTTGTTTTTGGGCCGATTGACTTCAAAATCGATATCTGAGTCACGCCGTGGTTCAGAACGACAGGACTGCTGTCAAACCTGTCAATAGTGGCCGCCATTTTGTTTTTCTTTGTTTTTGGGCCGATTGACTTCAAAATCGATATCTGAGTCGCCCCGTGGTTCCGAACGACAGAACCGCTATCAAACCTGTAAAATGCGGCCGCCATTTTGTTTTTCTTTGTTTTTGGGCCGATTGACTTCAAAATCGATATCTGAGTCACGCCGTGGTTCCGAACGGCAGAACCGCTGTCAAACCTGTAAAATGCGGCCGCCATTTTGTTTTCTTTGTTTTTGGGCCGATTGACTTCAAAATCGATATCTGAGTCACGCCGTGGTTCAGAACGACAGGACTGCTGTCAAACCTGTCAAAAGTGGCCGCCATTTTGTTTTTCTTTGTTTTTGGGCCGATTGACTTCAAAATCGATATCTGAGTCGCCCCGTGGTTCGAAACGACAGAACCGCTGTCAAACCTGTCAAATGCAGCCGCCTTTTTGTTTTTCTTTGTTTTTGGGCCAATTGACTTCAAAATCGATATCTGAGTCACGCCGTGGTTCAGAACGACAGAACCGCTGTCAAACCTGTCAAAAGTGGCCGCCATTTTGTTTTTCTTTGTTTTTGGGCCGATTGACTTCAAAATCGATATCTGAGTCACGCCGTAGTTCAGAACAACAGAACCGCTGTCAAACCTGTCAATAGTGGCCGCCATTTTGTTTTTCTTTGTTTTTGGGCCGATTGACTTCAAAATCGATATCTGGGTCGCCCATATTTGGACTAAAACGACAGAGCGGATCGACAAATCAAAAGTTTTTTTCCGTTGGCCCTACAAAATACGCGCGCGGAGCCGCGGGCAAAAGCTAGTCGAATATAAATTCCAATGTTCAGCTTGATACTCAATACAAAAACCCAATATCTCTGCCCAACCTGGGGATCGAACCCTAGACATCATGGTGGTCGTGATATAATAACGCCTCCGAGCATTCCGACATAAAAGGATTCGACAAATACAATTGACCATGAACGTAATAAATGGATAGGCATACAACATTAGGGTTTAGTATATATTGATTGGCTTATTAGGTGTTCAAATTGCCAGCTTAACGAGCCCAATCTCTTTCAGCTTGTGCCAAATCGAAGCACACAACGTGTTCTTTAATTTTTGTCACGGCCATCTGGTTACTTACGTATAATATAAAAGAAATCATTAAAAACACCGGCTATTGCTACATAAGCATTCATTTATGGTTCAGTTTTTTAAACAGTTGTATTATGTAGATATTGCAAAACCAATTTCAGTGTCGCGTTTGTACACATAAAGAAAGTGTTACGCAATTTTAACTCGCAATTTTTTTAACGGCCTTTTACTGTTAAATACAATAAATATGCCATGAAGTCGAACCAATAAAGGCGTTTACTGCTGAATGTGAATTACAATACTTAATGGAATGTAATGTAATTCACAAGTATAACGTTTTATATTTATAATTATTTGTATGTAGAGCCACGTTGTAAATAATGTTGGCATAGCATAATGGTCTCACAGACAACCAACATGAATTAGGTGTCTGGTGTTACAGTTCGTTAGTTGAGTGTAATAATAAATAATAATATTAGCCCTGTAATATTACTGCCCCACTGCACGGGCCTCCTCTACTAATCCCCCTCATTAGTAGAGGAGGCCCGTGCAGTGGGGCCTGCAGTGGTTAGGCCTTAGACTACTACGATCTCCTAGTGCGAGTTGGTAGACTTCACATACCTTCGAAATTCTTGTGGAGAAATTCTCGGGTACGTTTTCCTTCACCGTTATAGCAAGCGATAATTCACAAATAAAACACACTTAACATAGAAATAACAGAGGTGTATGCTCCATTTTGGGGTTGCTCTCGGACCTCCGACTCTCGTCTCGGCAGTCCGTACCATTCTCAACTGAGCTATCGCTGCTTTTGCTATAAACTGTAAATAAATTGATATCGACCTGCGAGTCGGATGCAGGGGGTTACCACCACCTCTTATAGCAGTATTATTATCATCTTACTTGTACCGATTCCCATACAAAACAAACGAAAAACGATTATAATAATACTGCTATTAGAGGTTTTTTACTGTCCCGCCCACACACCCGCCACTGTAACTCCTGTAAGCCAGGATCAACAGTGGCACGCATTTTACGACACTGAGCAATGAAGCTCGGTGAGTCTCAGAGAATGCAAAATTGTCTTCATCCTGCAACGAAATTAATCAAACAGAAAGATAGGGAGGAGTTGGAATTATAGGGTTTCCACTTCCCTCCGTAAAAATGCAGGAGACAATGTAATGAACTAAGGAGGCATCAGCCTCATACATAGGGATATTTACAACTGGAGAGGCCAGATGTAAAGCACCACGGAAATAATTTTAATTTTAGTGGGTCCTATCATGCGAGCTGTTAAACTTGATTCCAATAATAAGTATGGCAAAAACGCCGGAATGCACGGAAATTCGTCCTAGTTTCCACAAGGTCCATATAGTATACAACTCCAGATGTTATTTGCATACTGTCTAGCATGATGGTGCGCTCATTTTGCCAGAGATCACACTCCCAAAGAATGTGATGTGCGGTCTGGTCATATTCACAGCCGAGTACAGAACACGGGCACGCAGGTGACTCAACCAACTTAAATGAAAACAATTTACACTTAAAGTTACCGTGGCCTGTAAGAAATTGTGAGACACAATGATCTATTTCTAACCAAGTTTTAGATAGACGATCGCGGATTGAAGGAAAGTACTGATATAAGTGCCGCCCCTTTATAGAGTTGTCCCATCGAGTTTGCCATTCATTTAGAAGCTCGTTACAAATTTCGGATTCCGGTTTAAAAAGTCTATTGATTCTCGATAGCTCGCGGGACGTAAGAAAGGATTTATCCATGTTCTCTCTAGTTGAGTAATACATCGCGGCGCGACGCTGCACCTCCAGATCGACTGGAAGTACACCGGCAAGAACAGGCAAAGCTTCGGTGCTAACGGTTCTATAAGCTTTCCTCTGCTATTAGAGGTTGTGGTAACCCTGCAGGATCTCCCGTATATAGTCCTCATAGTCCATATACACTGTCACTAGACCAAGGATATAGAAATAGATAATGACCGTGCACTATACGAACTTAAATGTTGATCTATAAAACTCTGTAACCTATGAAGTAACAAACTTTTCGATCTAATATCGTAAAACTATAAATTTGTTGTCTTAACAGTGCGTTCAATCAAAAACAATCTAGTTAAACCGTGCTTATTCGAAGGTCGGCATTGACATTAAATAAGACATTGCTTTTACTGACGTCGCCCATGGGTGCCTTGCCTGCTTTGTAGCAGTTAAATTGAAATATTTATTTTAAAATATTCAATGAAATGTTAGGTTAGGTACGCCCAAATCTTCTGTTTCCAATACTTGTTCTTTTTCTTTATTATTAGCAACGATAAAGACTGCCTCAATGGCGTGATTGTATTTCGGCATCGTAGCTCCTAAACGGATGAACCGATTTTCGTTTAGTATTTTTATAGACATGTGTAAAATCATGTGTTACGAGTCTAGTTGTAAATTATATCGTCGATAGCACTCAAAGTCTCTTTTTAAATAGTTATAACGTAGCAAAGAAGGGACATGACAAAACTTTAACGCCTGTGTAATAAACATCGTAGCAAAAGCGTGAGCATGGCGAATCTAGACAAATGTATTGTTCAACACTCTTTGATATCATTTATCTGTTGTAATTTCATACATTACAAAATAATATCCCTTTGCGACACTTTCAATTAATTACAGATATAAATAGAAAGGTTAATATTCATAGAGCGCACTTACTACTTTGCTCTTTTACATGTATTATAATAATAATATTAGCCCTGTAATATTACTGTCCCACTGCTGGGTAAAAGCCTCCGCTACTAATGAGAGGGGTTAGGCCTTAAACTACCACGCTGGCCTAATGCGGGTTGGTAGACTTCAAATTCCTTTGAACGAAAAGAAAACGAAATTTCGTAAGAAAACCTGCATACCCGAGAATTTTCAGGGTATGCAGGTTTTCTCACGATGTTTTCCTTCACCGTTATATCAAGCGATAATTCACAAAGAAAACTCACTTAACACAGAAAAGTCAGAGGTGTATGCTCCATTTTGGGATTGGTCTCGAACCTTCGACACTCCGTACCACTCACAACTGAGCTATCACTGCTCTACAAGTATTATATTGCATGCATATTCGTTTAGATTTTTGATTGGATAATAACAATTATCAACATAACCAATAATAAAGATTTTATAAATTAATATCTAAAAAAATATTCGTCTAAAGTCTAACACTCGAACACTGAAACGCAAATCAAACTTTTGAGGACGTTTTATGTCTTTTGAGGCCTTATTAATTAAAATTGTGGGCGCAAAACAATGTAAGTAGCCGTTAAAGTTGAGAAGCGTTTCAGTATTCGGTGGTAAGTACGATCGAAACTGCGCGGACACTGATATAAGTTTTGATATTTAAATTAATATTTATTTTAATTTATTATATTTTCAAAAGTTATAAAAACTAAACGGTTATGAATAAATATTCGATGAATGTCTAAACACTAGAAAGGTATATTGATATTGTCAAGGATTAAAAATATTACATAATACCTGCTACATAAAAGTGTTGCATAATATTGTGAAAATCATCACATCACGAAATGTGAGTGTATCAGTTCGCTAGTGCGTCTCTGCCTACCCCTTTGAAGATTTTGGCGTGAATTATGTTATGTTATGATACATAGCTTCAAAATTCATATGGATGGAATTACCTGCGTAACTGATAAATTGAGAATTTAGGAATGCAGGTATTTCCACAATGATTTCTCTATCGTTAAAGCAATGAATTACTTACAATTAAAACATACTTAAATAAATGATGTCAGGAAAGGGCAAGTGAGGAGTATCCTCAACCCGTGGAAATAAGTAATAAAAATATAAATCCTTTACTTCCATGCCTCTATGGTACAATAATCACATCTATAAATATTAAATAGTACAAAAAATATTCTAAGTATATAGAGTTTAAGTTTACTCAGTCTTAGGCTGAGATTTATAGAGCGAACTTCGACTATGTCTAAGTCAAAGTAACGAACTCAGTGAGGATTTGGGATTGTTAAATCAAACTTTAATTTAGTTCGAGTCATTTTTTACAAGAAATATAGACTGACAGACGGACTAAGCAAAGATTTTCTTGTAAAAAATGACTCGAACTAAGTTAAAATCCTCACTGAGTTCGTTACTTTGAATTGGACTTAATCGAAGTTCGCTCTATAGATCTCGGCCTTAGTCGAAGATCGCTCTATAGATCTCAGCCTTAGACATGGCCCCACTTCAGGTGTAGACCTCGTCTAATTTTTTCCTTTTTTCTTTATCCTTAGCTGCATCCAGTCTCTACCAGGTTTTTTTTTAATGTGGTTCCAGCGAACTTTCTGTCTACCTCCAGTTCGTTTTCCGCTTGGCCCTGTCCATTGTGTGGTGATTTTTGTCCATCTTCCATTCAAATGCAGGGATTCACGGAAATAAATACATAAATAAATACAGTCAACAGTCACATACATAGTTCTGACCAGTTTGCCAGTCTCTGCTATAAAGAAAAAAAAGAATGTGATCGACGATCCATATTATATCAACAAAATATCTACACATTTTTTAGTTTGAAATCATCAATGTTATACCTGAATCATCATCATCATCTTCAGCCATAGGACGTCCACTGCTGAACATAGGCCTCCCCCAAAGATGTCCAGATCGACCTGTTGGAAGCGGCCTTCTTCCAGCGACTTCCTGGGTGTTATTTATATACCTGAATACTTTCTCTAAAAATAGTCAATATTTTATCATCATCATCAGCCATAAGACATCCACTGCTGAACATAGACCTCCCCAAAGATTTCCAGATCGACCTGTATTTTATATAGAAGCCCATTTCATCTGATATATTTTCTTGAAGATAATGTTATGTTATAATATTACGTCCTATGCTTGATGATGATGATGATGATGATGATGATGATGATGATGATGATGATGGTGATGATGATGACGATGATAAATGTTGTGTTATAATAAAAGCCAAGGAAAACACATGAATTAATCGCAAGTCCTCAACCATTAGGTCAAGGCGGCAAATCAATTTTGAAGTACGCATTTCATAACTCATCGACGCAGAAGCATATCCGGTTAATCTCAATTATCTGAATAGCGGTGTTGCCGAAAATCAATAAATAATACCAACGCATTAATCAGTTCAAGGGCAATGCAGCGCACGCACGCCCACATAGCGACAAACGCTGTGGTTTATTAGGGTTGCCAACTTAACTTATGTTCAGTACTCTTTATATTTTTGTTTTTTTTTACATTTATAAATATACATAATAAAATAATAATAAAAATAAAAAGCCTTATATTTCTCTAAACTTACAATTTTATAGATTAGAGTTAGAGTGATTAATTTAATTTGAGAACCCCTGAGAGGTGAAGGCCTCCTCCAGAGAATGCCAGCTCTCTCTGTTCTTTGCTACTTCCATCCAACGTGATCCCGCTACTCGTGCTATCTCGTCTTCCCAGCGTGTATGTGGTCGTCCCCGTTTTCGTTTGCCAGTCGGTCCCTTCCAAGATGTTATTTTTTTGGCCCATCTATTTTCTTGCAGCCGTGCAACATGGCCTGCCCATTTCCATTTGAGGGTTTATGCGTGTGTGAGGGCATCAATCGCTTTTGTTGTTAATCTGATGTTTGTGTGACGGATACGGTACTGTTTTTTTATGTTTAACATGCTGCGCTCTATTCCCCTTTGGCAAGTAATAATTTTGTTCTTAACAGTATAGTTAAATTTCCATGTTTGGCATGCATATGTTAGGCATGGGAGAAGGTTTGAGTCCATTACCTTCTTCTTTAATTCGACTAAATATACATATGCTATAAAAATACAAATACATTTAAAAATATTCCCCTCCGATGGCGAGGCTCGGGACCCAAGCCACCGGCGGTTAGGACCCCAGTGAGGAACCTCCTCACAATTTGTGCCATATCAAGTAACACTGCCTTCTGCATTTGGTTTTTCACCCAAACACCAACCAAGAGCCTCTTAAGATTTTGGTCGAGGCTCATTGGTATCAAACCGTGGGCAGAAATGACTATCGGAACAATGATTTTTGAATCCACATCCCACGTGCGAGTAACCTCATGTAACTTATTATTATTATGAAATTTGAATGTTTAGGCTTATCTTTTTTTGTTTTCGCGGGAAAGCGTTTTATAGCAGTCACTGTGCTTGAGGGGGGCGCGGGTTAGGCCACCATTCTTAAGAACCAACGTTGAACCGAGGTTTAATAATTGTATTTTATAATACCTATTCAACAGTAAAATACAACAGTTGGTATAATGTAACATCGTACAGACAGCCTCCGTGGCGCAGCGGGTAAGTAGCCGGCTGTGAAGCGAGAAGAACACTGAGACAAATGTTTGTGTGGCCCATAGATATTTGTTTCGCGTCTGGGTGTTGTGAGACCGAAAGTCTCTGGTAGTTCCTAATACCACGACAAAAGACTCATATCTTACTGTAGGGTTAGAACTATGTGTGTGCCTAATGGGTGTTATTTATATATTTATACAAAAAGAAAAATGCTAATTTCGAAAAAAGAAAATATTTATTGGTTTAAATACCAAAAGAAGTAAGCAACCATATTTTAGTACAATAACGAGATGATCATTATAACAATGTATTTTGAAGAGTTTAAGAAATTGTTCATAGGTTTTGCTATAATAAACCTATGTATGACTAAGTTATTTAATACCAATGCTTCGTAACGCTTATTCTCATTTATCAAATAAACACAGTCAGCACCATAATAAAAATCTCAAACAATGTTTATTAAAAAAATAAATTAATATGCTCTGGGCACCCAAACTACAGATTTAACAACCGACTATCATAAAATAATAATATGATGCAATGTTTGTCTTGATACAACTGATGAAAATAAATCAACGTTAAGCAATCATGAGTTTGCGATCGATCGTAACATAATCATAAAATTAATTAGTATAATGATATGCTATTCTAATAACATAAAGAAGATTCAACACGATTAAATAGTCATATTAACGTATGTATAATATTTATCTTTTTCCTTCGCTCGCTTTCTCTCCTTTTTATTGAGTAAGGGGTTAGAAGGGGTTAGCTTTACTTAGCAACTCCTATATTCCCTTGTAATATAGAATTTAATAGAGCTATTCTCATTGCCGCCCACTCTTGTGATATGCTGCGACCATATGATATGCTGAATAATTTAATTGTGCTGGTGGTAGGTTATTCGGTCCGGATGGTGACCAGCGTATACATATTAAAACCTGTCATAGTGACCTACACTCCTTGTGGTTCGCATTCCAAAAGCCAGTGTTCATCCGGTTCTCTCGAGGGGCTTGTGACATGAAATGATGATTAGTTGAGTCGGCTATGAGTCTACAACCCTGTGTCGGCATCAGTCATCCTGTTTTCTCGAAAGTCCTACGATTTGCTTCTTCCATCTTTGGAGTGTGTAGAAACATAAAGAGGCCCACATGATTCTAGAGACCATTTTCACGCTAGCGACTACATGAAATAATTTTTATGAAAAACGTCAATTCCCACGTAATCGCTAGAGGCGTTAGGGTGTTTGTCATAAAAATATTTTATGTATTCGCTAGCGTGAAATGCCAAAAAACTTGTGATCAAGCTACTGGCGTAATAAATATTTGCCGTGATAAACATTTTTTTTGCTAACAGTACCTCAGATAAAAATCCGTCAATGAATATTGTAACGTAGGCAATTGGATAATTGACGGTTAGAAATAATAAGGGCGGGGTTTTTACCAAACACAAAACATTCATTGGCCATAAACAAGCTTGACCGGTGCAGGTGGACCGAAACTATTATTGGCGAGTCCGATTTGTCCCCTATCAGTAGTGACCGATTATCCGGACCGACTCGTTGAACTTGACCCGAGTATGGGTACATATATATGCATGCAAATCGTACATTCACATTCCATATATTTTATTGAGTGTGGGGAATGAGGTATACCGCAACCTTTAATTGTGTTATTTGTGAGGTTTCATTGCGATTTTACGCATTCTTTAGAGCAATACAGTCTGATAGACAATAAGACAATGTAAACATAGTTAGTATTGTAATCGTAATTATGTGATTGTAATCTGTTATGTTGTCCTAATAAATAAATAAATAGGTGTTACATTTAATTTATCAGAGTTAAAATAAATCACATTAGTTTATCAGTTTATTTAAAAAGGGTAATTATTATTTACACTACTAAACAAATGATTTTTTTTTCGCATTTTGACGGGAAGTCTGGCAGGGTGGGCGTCGCTTGTTTAAATTATTTCATATTATTGTCTGGAGTTGTGTTTCTTGTTTAATGTGATTTGGTTTTATGCACCAAAATTTAGCGAAGATGGACAGTATAATGTGGAAACTTTCTAATCGGTGATCTGTGATGAGTTGTCTTTGGTGCGTTGGCTGGGTTTGTCCGGTCGATTCTCTGAGTGAAGGTCATCTGAGGGACACCGTGCTGGAAGGAATTGCCGCCATAATCCCAGCAAGGCCTTCAGATCATCCACGTCTGGGTCTCATGGTCATTGTGAAAACTCGATAATTACTATACTTAACTTGACATCGGCTAAATCGTCGCAAATGCTTGAAAGCCATTACTTTCAAAAGGCTACTCTTAACTTTTTTATTATTTTTTGTTTTAGTAAACTCTGGCGTTTGCCTGCTTGTTTGAGCAGGTGGGTTACCTGATGGTAAGTAGCCTCCTTAAACGCTCCAGACACCAAAATAATCTTAAGGGATCTAGTCTCGGGCAAATTAAATTAGAAAATTTGTATGCCCGACCTGGGAATCGAAACCAGGACCGGACCGGTCCACAACCCAATATGCTGCACTAGACCAAGGCGGCGACTACATGCTTTATTTGCCTATTTTATGGATTAGATGATGATGATGATGATGATGATGATGCAATTATAGATTTTTATTTAACGAAATAACTTTTTCATGTTGCTAACTCAGGTATAAGGTAATGCATTGCAGTGCAATGCAAGTCAATGCATAATTTAATGCATTTTTGAGAGATCCATCGATATTAACTTATTCTATGAACTTTCTGCTTTTAATGGGTATTATTTACAAACATGACTTAGTTACATTTATGTATCAGTATATCAAGGGCAAATGTTATGTGAATACTATTGTTACATACATACATACATAAACTCACGCCTGTTTCCCGTTGGGGTAGGCAGAGACTAAGGAGCGCCAATTGCCTCGGTTCAAACACACCTCTTTCGCTTCTTCCACAGTCATCAGTCTTTTCATGCACGCTCGTCGGTTACGAGAACTCCTTATTTGGCCCTTTTCTAAAATATCGCCAATTTGGTCCATAAAGGTACGTCTAGGACGTCCTCGGCCGATGCTACCATTCACTTTCGCTACATGAATTTCTTTCGTCACTCTACTTTCATCCATCCTTTCAACGTGGCCAAACCACCGAAGCATTCCTTTCTCAATCCTCGTCACTACATCTTCCTTCAATCCAACTTTCTCTCTTATGCTGCTATTCTTCACTCTATCATTCAACTTCAGCCAAGAAGTATGTGTGGGCTGAAGGAGATCGTTAAGAAGTATGTGTGGGCTGAAGTACTATTGTTCTATGATGAATTTAACATAATATAGAATTCCGTGGGTAATTAATAATAATAATAATAATAATAATAAACATTTATTAGCAAAAAAGGCAATATCTTATGTTTAGACAGTTCTGCGAGTCTTAAACTAAGCGTAGCTTGTATCTTAAGACTCCGGTACAGTTGAGAGTGATTTTGTAGGTCGCCTTGTGCTGCGGCTTATGACATTTTGCTTTTATTATAAATATAATTTATATTCAAAAATTAAGATTGAAAGTGTGAATGTGCGCGCGCGCGTGTGTGAGTGTGCGTGTGTATGTGTGTGTGCGTGTGTGTGTGTGTGTGTGTGTGTGTGTGTGTGTGTGTGTGTGTGTGTGTGTGTGTGTGTGTGTGTGTGTGTGTGTGTGTGTGTACGTGTGTGTGTGTGTGTGTACGTGTGTGTATGTGTGTGTGAATGTGGTGTGTGTGTTCATATAAGATTTTCGGTTTCTCAATCCTCGTCACTACATCTTCCTTCAATCCAACTTTCTCTCTTATGCTGCTATTCTTCACTCTATCATTCAACTTCAGCCAAGAAGTATGTGTGGGCTGAAGGAGATCGTTAAGAAGTATGTGTGGGCTGAAGTACTATTGTTCTATGATGAATTTAACATAATATAGAATTCCGTGGGTAATTAATAATAATAATAATAATAATAATAATAATATACTTGGATCTGGCACACGAGATTTCAGACATGTGGGATGTAGAATCAACAATCATTGTCCCGATAGTCGTTACCGCTAATGGGTTGATAGCAAAGAGCCTCGACCAACACCTTAAGAGGCTCTCAATCGGGCGTTGGGTCAAAAGCCAGATACAGAAGGCAGTGTTATTGGACACGGCCCGCATTGTGAGGCGGTTCCTCACTCTGAGCCCCTAACCACCGGTGGCTTGGGTCTCAAGCCTCGTCATCGGGAGGGTGATATTTATTTATTTTTATATTTTTAAATGTATTTATTTTTATATAATTTATATTTAAAAATGTAAAAAAAAGTTAATTGAAATAAATGAGGAATAATAATAATAAACATTTATTAGCAAAAAAGGCAATATCTTATGTTTAGACAGTTCTGCGAGTCTTAAACTAAGCGTAGCTTGTATCTTAAGACTCCGGTACAGTTGAGAGTGATTTTGTAGGTCGCCTTGTGCTGCGGCTTATGACATTTTGCTTTTATTATAAATATAATTTATATTCAAAAATTAAGATTGAAAGTGTGAATGTGCGCGCGCGCGTGTGTGAGTGTGCGTGTGTATGTGTGTGTGCGTGTGTGTGTGTGTGTGTGTGTGTGTGTGTGTGTGTGTGTGTGTGTGTGTGTGTGTGTGTGTGTGTGTGTGTGTACGTGTGTGTGTGTGTGTGTGTGTGTGTGTATGTGTGTGTGAATGTGGTGTGTGTGTTCATATAAGATTTTCGGTTTCTTCATACGATAAGTGTAAAAGCTCCTTTTTTAGTAGTTTTGTACATTGATATGTGGTCTGGTGTTTAATGTTAAACTTTTTAGCAACATTGTTGTATGTACGGGGATGAGAAAAGGACGGAGAGCGTCGAGCAAGCAGAGAGGTGAATGTTGGTAGTGGGATATTATATACACGTTTTTTAATGATTTCATTGTAATCTGGGCGCTTTTTTAGACTCTTGTGTGTAGTAATTGTGGCATTAACAACGAATAATTGTCGTATGCGTAGAACTCCAAATTCTTCATATAAAGCATCGGTAGAATATCGGAAAGGTTTATTTAAAGCTACTTTTATTATTGCTCTTTGCGATCTCTCTAGCGATATGAGGATGGACTTTCCAGCACTGCCCCAGACTCCTACACAGTATTGCAACAACGACTGACACAAACCGAGGTAAACAGTGCGGATTACGTCTGGTGGAGCACAATCACGCAATTTCTTCATGACATGGATCAACTTACGGGATCTACAAGACATGGTACTTATGTGTTCTTTATAGGTTAAATTTTCATCTATGACGATGCCTAGGTATTTAAACGATTTAGTGCGTTCGATTGATTCATTAGAGATTACGGGAATTTGTTTTTTATCATAAGAAACCGTGGTTGTATTGAGACGCATAGAAGGATCCGGTCTTGAAGAGATGTTTTTGGAGAAAGCCATATATTTGGTTTTCTTGGTGTTCAAAGTTAATAGGTTGGCGTCTAAGGCTCTGGCTATTTGTGAGAGGCCTTGCTCTGCTGTATGATATACCCGGTCCCATGTCTTGTCGTGAAAGATCAATACTGTGTCGTCGGCATATGCTATGGTGTCTGCGTTGGTTAAAGAGAGGTTGAGGATGTCGTTCAAATAAATGGTGAAAAGAGTTGGACCAAGGATACTCCCTTGTGGGACCCCGTAATTGATGGGCTGTAGATCACTTTGAAGGTTTTCAATTTTTACATATTGTTTACGACATGTTAAGTAGCTTTGAAACCATGTGAGGGGAACACCTCTAATGCCTACTGAATCAAGTTTCTTTAATAAGAGTCCGACGGACACTGTGTCGAAGGCCCGTGCTAGGTCTAGAAAAACAGCTAGACAGCGATCCCTGTTTTCAATGTGTGTCGATACCCGATTGGCCAGGAGTGTTGCAGCCTGTTCTGCAGACTTGCCCGTACGAAAGCCGAATTGTTTATCAGAGATGATGTTGTGTTTTTCGAGGAAGATGTTTAGCCGATTGTTTACAAGTTTTTCCAGGATTTTTGAAACTATGCTTAGTAAGGCAATGGGTCTATAATTTTCCGGTGACTCATGAGGTCCACTTTTATAGATTGGGCTGATTGCTGCCACTTTCCATAGTTCAGGAAAATGACCCGTTTCTAAACTGAGGTTAAATATATGACAGAGAGGTTGAAGGACACTTGAGAGGTTATTTTGGAGAAATTTTGCGGTAATAAGATCGGGTCCAGGAGAGCTGTCTGATTTTAGGTTTCGGATTATTTTTGAGACTTCCTCTTTATCAGTTGGGTGAAAATAGAGCGAATGTGTGTTAATATATGGGGCTGAGTATTGTGAGATTAGAGAGTCTTGGGTTGTGGAGAGCTTAGTAAGGATTTTTTCTGCGTATGTTTCTCCAAGCTTAGTAAAATGATTATTGCAGGAGTTAAGTGACAATTTTGGATGTTCTTTAGATGTTATCAGTTTAGATGCATGATTTTCAGTCCGAGTAGTTCCGCATATATTTTTTACTGTGTTCCAGAGTTTTTTGGGATTGTTTTTTTCGTCGTCAATCTTTTTTCTGTTGTAATTAGCCTTAGTTCTGCGAAGTAATGTATTAAAGAAGTTTCTGTATCTAGTGTAAATCAGAAGTTTAGTTTTATTTTTAGGTTCCGCCTTAACTGCGAGATGAAGTTTGTCACGGTGATGCATGCATCTTACTAATCCAGTAGTGATCCAGGGTTTTATACATATCATTTTTCTACTAATACTTATTAGTCTTATATTTTTGTTTATAATGACAGTTATGGTACCATAGAAGATGTTTAGAGCCGATGTTAAACATGTGATGCTAAGTACTTCAGTCCAGTCAATATTTTTTATTTCGTCTGCGACTTTAGCCCAGTTAATTTTTAGTCTAGAATGCTTGTTCTGAGTATTGCTTACATGTTTTTGTTTGATTGGTAGTAGACCTAAAGCTAGATTGTGGTCCGTGAGAGGCAAATCGCAGATTAGTCCTGAAGGGCGATATTGAGATTTAATAAAAATATGGTCAAGGCAAGCGTCCCCCCTAGTTGGTTGATTTATTGCTGCATGTAGTCCGTGAAAAGCCAGTAATGAGAGGTAGTTTTCCGTCTGATTATTTTCAGTTTTCAAGATATTTATGTTGATGTCTCCTGCTATAACTGTGGTTTGTGTTTGTTGTATTTTGGACAGAGTCGAGTCTAGTGAGTTTATGAATCTGTCAACGTTCGTGTACGATGGGGATCGGTAAATTCCTAATAAGGTAATATCATTGTTTATATTTAACACTAGACTGTCAACATCAAGTAGAGTTTCAGTTTGTATTGTGATGTTGTCACTCCATGTGTTATTTTTTACATATACGACAACACCTCCGTTTTTGTTTGTTTGATTTTGGGATCGGAATACGGTATATCCATTAATTGGCATTAATATTGTCCCGTCACATAACCAACACTCTGTTAGTACGATTATGTCAATCTCAAAGTCGAGTCTGGAGAGGGCAATCTCGAATTCATCAAAATTGCGTTGGTAGCTTCTTATATTGAGTGTAAGTATTTTAATGTTGTTATTGGAGTTGCGTATTATTCTCTTGCATGTATCTAGACAAGTTATTGTGCGACAATTAGTTGAAAAAATTTCGTCTAAATCTTCAGCTACATTAAGCATAGCCAATTAGTGACGAGTGATCAATCTTTCGCACAGCGCCGCGCGCTGCCACAATGGATGAAGTCTTATGAGCCCATAGAGATAATACACTAGAGAATACCTGCTCTAAATGGGAGTGATGCTTGGATAAGAGATATTAAAAAAAAAACAGTCATTAATTCATTGTACCCATGTACCACTGTGGCCAGCCACATAGGTGGTTAGTGGTTATATGATTGGAAATTAATATTTATACCAAGTACTCTATGATAAGCCTCATATTAACATACGAATTTAAGTTAACAATCTTACTTTCTTTCTACCTGCCCTTATCCTACCTTAATGTGGGGTCAGCGCAACACACTTTTCAAGCATGTTTCAAAAAGGATTTGACTTCGTTTTTACGACCGGTTTCCTGCCTGACGTCAACATAAGAGAGATTATTTTTAACAAGCAAACAAAATAGGATGTTAAATATAAAAAATACAAAATAGATGCAATAGAACCGTAAAAGATCTTTACATAACATAAAATAAGCTCACGTCTGTATGTCCGAAGGGGTAGGCACAGACGCGCTAGCGAACTAGAACACCCAAGTTTCGCCGAGCTTAGTTCCGTCCCAGATGTGATAGAGGGTGAGCCTATCGCCATATCGGGCAGAAATTCCGGACTCCGGACTGATATAGAAAAATCGAAAGTCGAACGAAAGAGATCGAACCCGAGACCCCAGGACAGTAGTTGTAGCGAAATACAACCACGCCACCGAGGTAGTCACAAAAGATTCTACTGAGATATAGCATTTCCTTCAATACAGCTCGTATACTCTACGTGTGTTATCTCTACATGTGTGTATGAGAGTGCTCGCGCCGAACAGTGTCAATGTCAGTGACCCGTTCACTAACTAGATTCGCGTTACGCACTATTATGTATTATTCTGTAAGAATGTGCATAATTAAATAAAGGCGTAGTCACGACTTATTGTTTTACATTCAACGTTTATATTTCACGCGTATGTGGTACGTAGGTGGGATTGGCCATTGAAATTATTTTTTTGAGTGGTAGAGCCACGCTATAGACAATTACGTCTACAGCACGAATGGGTCGGCTCGACCGGTTTGATACCACTGTCTCGCAGAAAACCGACGTAAACTGGCAGCTTGCTGTCGCGTTTCGTTCGGTGAGTGAGATTTCCAGTGGCCCATTTCCCCCCCCCTGCCTTTCCTAATCAATTTTCCCTCCCCCTTCTTCCTTCTGTCTATGGGCGGGGGAGATCACTTACCATCAGGTGACCCCTCTGTTCGTTTGCCACTTTCTGCTATAAAAAATAATAATAATACTAAAGATCCTCATTTACTCAAATGCGTGATCAGTGTCCCCTCCTATTCTTGTAACAATAATCACCTTCGATTTAGAAAATAGTATGTAAGCACATAACATCTGATAACTTCCGTCGTCTTCATTTTTCTTCGTCAGGCGTCGTCAGTCTTTTTAACTGCCTACCTCGGAACGGTCATGTTTTCTAATGGCGCGTACAGACCCAGCTGAACGAAGGCGAACGTATCATGCCTGTTTCATTCCCACAACAGCGAAAGTTTGTTTGTGTGAACGCAACAGGTATAGATTCTTTCGCCTTCGTTCGGCCGGTATGTACCCGCCATCAGGGGGGTTTCCCACAACCTTTTATAGCAGTATTATTATAATTTTACTTGTACCGATTCCCATACAAAACAAACGAAGAACGATTATAATAATACTGCTATAAGAGGTGGTGGTAACCTGCAGAGATTCCTCCTTTTCGACCGAAAATTTCGACCGAAAAAAGGTCCTCAATTCGTCTGTATTTTTTTATGTATGTTACGCGATAACTCCGCCAAATGTGGACCGATTATCAAAATTATTTTTGTGTTCGATAGAGCTTCTTTCAAGGGTGATCCCATATAAATTTGGTCACGATCGGATTTGAAGTAGGTCTGTCAAGTTTTTAAACGTGTGGTTATAAAATAATTGTAATAATGTTATAAGTTTTCCAGTAATGTTTAGGTATCACTTGTGGTTCAACAATTAATTTGTTGGTGTTTTTTGAGTCGCTGTTTTATTCGGTGGGCACTGGCGCGTGCCGGTGTCACTGACTCCGGAAAGGGTTTTTGTGTTATATTATAATTGTACAGGAAAATGGATAGTTAACAATTATATTTTTTGGTATACACCTTGGTCTTCCTTGGTCTAGTGGCTGTGAACGGGAGGGCCTGGGTTCGATTCCCAGTTCGGGCGGGTTGATTTTCTATCACACTCTTCCCGGGACTGAATCCCCAGTCAGGGGTTCACGTTAAGCGGGCGACCGATCGTAACAACTAAGCGAAATTCTTTCTACAACATGCTTGAAAAAGTGTGTTGCGCCGGACCCACATTAAGGTGGGATAAGAGCAGGTAGAAAAAAACTACCTTACTAAATAAATAAATAAATAAATTATCAATTAATTTAGTTTATATTTGGGAGATTAGTTGTAGTAACATAATTTATGATAACACGCAATATGGTATTAAATAAAGTTTCGTTCAAAATTCTTAGTACTAAACTTGGCAACATCGTAGTCTTGTAAAATAGTATATTAAATTATTCTTAGACGTACAATGAATTTCTGATATTTAAATTATAGGACATTAAGGGTGACTCCATTTTAATAAAGTTGTAACACATAAATTGCCAATTTGAGCTGTAAAATCATTTTGTGTTATTTGCTTATAATGTCAAAATTTATGAATAGGAATACAAAATTAAACTTGAAATATCAATTCGATTATATCGCCGCAGGCTTTATTGTATAAACTTATAAAATATGATTCATTCTAGAAAGAACGTGCAGATGGGTCACCTGATGGTAAGTTAGCTCCAACTCTCATAGATACCCAAGACACAAAAAAATCATGGGTGTTTGCTAACCTAAAAGGAGGAAAATAGGAATACGGAAATGGAAGGGAGGAAATTAGGCCACCAGAAATTTCATTCGCCGAACGAAACGCGACAGCGAACTGTTACTTTACGTGGGTTTTCTGCGAGACAGTGGAATCAAACCGGTCGAGCCGGCCCATTCGTACTGTAGACGTTACTGTACGTATACTACACTCAAAAATTTCCGGTGACCCAATTCCCCCTTCCTTTTACCAATCCCTATTTCCCTCCTTTTAGGCCGGCAACGCAACCATGATACTTTTGTGTCTTTGATATCTATGGGCGATGATCTATTAGACACTTGATTAGATGATGTAGACACTTACCATCATGTAACCCACCTACTCATTGGCCAGCTCCTGCTATAAAAAAAAATATTTTATAATATAATATTATGATTTTCTTTGTATTGACTAAGAACTATTTTGTATTCTCTTAATACATTTTATTTACAGTAAAATTGCTACTAATAGATATCCCACGAGCTCAATTACATTCTAATAATAAGCAATTTAAGCTTACAAATAATGAACACATTAATTCACCTGACAATTTCCACTGTATAAATTTTAACTAGTTTTAATAAAGTGTGTAATAAGACTGTTTTGCGTTCCGCTTCAATATTTGAACTATAAATCAATCTGTAATGAACAGTGCGCAACGGCATTATGTATACTGGAATCTACTTGTTAGTTGTTATTCAATGACAATATTACATTCCCTCACATAATAGACATAGTGTGTAACTACCCTTAGAAATTAGTCGTGTAAACCATAAGTCTATGACAAAGCGTGAATAAGTCTCAAACAGATTTTGTCTCAAAGCCACTTAAGGTTTACATATATGTATACTGGTCTTGTCGTATTTAAAAAAAAAATATTTAGTACATTTTGTGTTGTAAAATTAATCAACGTGTTAATTAAGTAATTATATTGTTACTAGCTTTTGCCCGCGGCTCCGCACGCGTATTTTGTAGGGCCAACGGAAAAAGCTTTTGATTTGTCGATCCGCCCTGTCGTTTTAGTCTAAATATGGGCGACCCAGATATCGATTTTGAAGTCAATTGGCCCAAAATGGCGGCCACTTTTGACAGGTTTGACAGCGGTTCTGTCGTTTAGAACCACGGGGCAACCCAGATATCGATTTTGAAGTCAATCGGTCCAGAAACAAAGAAAAACAAAATGGCGGCCACTTTTGACAGGTCTGACAGCGGTTTTGTGGATTGGAACCATGGGGCGACCCAGATATCGATTTTGAAGTCAATCGGCCCAGAAATAAAGAAAAACAAAATGGCGGCCACTTTAGCCAGGTCTGACAGCGGTTCTGTCGTTCGGAACCACGGAGCGACCCAGATATCGATTTTGAAGTCAATCGGCCCAAAAACAAAGAAAAACAAAATGGCGGCCACTTTTGACAGGTTGACAGCGGTTCTGTAGTTTGGAACCACGGGGCGACCCAGATATCGATTTTGAAGTCAATCAGCCCAGAAATAAAGAAAAACAAAATGGCGGCCACTTTACCCAGGTCTGACAGCGGTTCTGTCGTTCGGAATCACGGGGCGACTCAGATATCGATTTTGAAGTCAATCGGTCCAGAAACAAAGAAAAACAAAATGGCGGCCACTTTTGACAGGTTGACAGCGGTTCTGTAGTTTGGAACCACGGGGCGACCCAGATATCGATTTTGAAGTCAATCAGCCCAAAAACAAAGAAAAACAAAATGGCGGCCACTTTTTATAGTTTGACAGAGGTTCTGTAGTTCGGAACCACGGGGCGACCCAGATATCGATTTTGAAGTCAATCATCCCAAAAACAAAGAAAATCAAAATGGCGGCCACTTTTGACAGGTCTGACAGCGGTTCTGTCATTGGGAACCACGGGGCGACTCAGATATCGATTTTGAAGTCAATCGGCCCAAAAACAAAGAAAAACAAAATGGCGACCACTTTTGAGAGGTCTGACAGCAGTTCTGTCGTTCGGAACCACGGGGCGACCCAGATATCGATTTTGAAGTCAACCGGCCCAAAAACAAAGAAAAACAAAATGGCGGCCACTTTTGACAGGTCTGACAGCGGTTCTGTCGTTCGGAACCACGGGGCGACTCAGATATCGATTTTGAAGTCAATCGGCCCAAAAACAAAGAAAATCAAAATGGCGGCCACTTTTGACAGGTCTGACAGCGGTTCTGTCATTGGGAACCACGGGGCGACTCAGATATCGATTTTGAAGTCAATCGGCCCAAAAACAAAGAAAAACAAAATGGCGACCACTTTTGAGAGGTCTGACAGCGGTTCTGTGGATTGGAACCACGGGGCGACCCAGATATCGATTTTGAAGTCAACCGGCCCAAAAACAAAGAAAAACAAAATGGCGGCCACTTTTGACAGGTCTGACAGCGGTTCTGTCGTTCGGAACCACGGGGCGACTCAGATATCGATTTTGAAGTCAATCGGCCCAAAAACAAAGAAAATCAAAATGGCGGCCACTTTTGACAGGTCTGACAGCGGTTCTGTCATTGGGAACCACGGGGCGACTCAGATATCGATTTTGAAGTCAATCGGCCCAAAAACAAAGAAAAACAAAATGGCGACCACTTTTGAGAGGTCTGACAGCGGTTCTGTGGATTGGAACCATGGGGCGACCCAGATATCGATTTTGAAGTCAACCGGCCCAAAAACAAAGAAAAACAAAATGGAGGCCACTTTTGACTGGTCTGACAGCGGTTCTGTCATTAGGAACCACGGGGCGACTCAGATATCGATTTTGAAGTCAATCGGCCCAAAAACAAAGAAAAACAATATGGCGGCCACTTTTGACAGTTCTGACAGCGGTTCTGTCGTTCGGAACCACGGGGTGACTCAGATATCGATTTTGAAGTCAATCGGCCCAAAAAGAAAGAAAAACAAAATGGCGGCCACTTTTGATAGATCTGACAGCGGTTCTGTCGTTCGGAACCACGGGGTGACTCAGATATCGATTTTGAAGGCAATCGGCCCAAAAACAAAGAAAAACAAAATGGCGGCCACTTTTGACAGTTCTGACAGCGATTCTGTCATTCGGAACCACGGGGTGCCTAAGATATCGATTTTGAAGTCAATCGGCCCAGAAACAAAGAAAAACAAAATGGCGGCCACTTTTGACAGTTCTGACAGCGGTTCTGTCGTTTGGAACCACGGGGCGACTCAGATATCGATTTTGAAGTCAATCGGCCCAAAAACAAAGAAAAACAAAATGGCGGCCACTTTTGACAGTTCTGACACCGGTTCTGTCGTTCGGAATCACGGGGCGACTCAGATATCGATTTTGAAGTCAATCGGCCAAAAACAAAGAAAAACAAAATGGCGGCCACTTTTGACAGTTCTGACAGCGGTTCTGTCGTTCGGAATCACGGGGCGACTCAGATATCGATTTTGAAGTCAATCGGTCCAGAAACAAAGAAACAAATTTTCAACCCCTATTTCATCCCTTTGTAGGATAAAAATATATCGCACCCCATTTCTGTCCTTAGGGCTAAAACTATCCTCATACTAACTTTCTTAAAAATCCGTTCAGCGGTTTCTAGATTCCCATAAAAACTTTCATCCCCTATTTCATCTCATTAGGGGTTGATTTCGAAAAGTAGCCTATTTGTGTCTTTAAACTCAAAGATATGCACTATCCCATACCAAATTTCATAAAAATCCATTAATTGGACCTAAAATCCACATACAAACTTTTAACCCTTATTTCATCCCTATAGGGATTGATGAAAAAAAATGAAGTACCCCATTTTAATCCCTAGGGTCAAATGTATCATACATACATAAACTCACGCCTGTTTCCCGTTGGGGTAGGCAGAGACTAAGGAGCGCCAATTGCCTCGGTTCAAACACACCTCTTTCGCTTCTTCCACAGTCATCAGTCTTTTCATGCACGCTCGTCGGTTACGAGAACTCCTTATTTGGCCCTTTTCTAAAATATCGCCAATTTGGTCCATAAAGGTACGTCTAGGACGTCCTCGGCCGACACTACCATTCACTTCCGCTACATAAATTTCTTTCGTCACTCTACTTTCATGCATCCTTTCAACGTGGCCAAACCACCGGAGCATTCCTTTCTCAATCCTCGTCACTACATCTTCCTTCAATCCAATTTTCTCTCTTATGCTGCTATTCCTCACTCTATCATTCAACTTCAACCCACACATACTTCTTAACGATCTCATCTCCACCGCATTTATCTTACTTGCATGCTTCCTCTGCCACACCCAAGATTCACTTCCATACATTAGTGTTGGCGCCAGAACTCCTCGATGAATGGCTAACCGTGCGTGACTTGATATATTTTCGTTAGCCATTATTGAGTATAAGGCGCCATTAACACTGTTACCCATCCTTACTCGTCTTTCAATATCTTTTTCACACTTTCCGTCCCGAGTGTATCCTCATACCAAATTTCATCAAAATCCATTAAGCGGTTCCAAAATTCCCATACAAACTTTCATCCCCTATTTCATCCCTTTAGGGGTTGATTTAAAAAAAATAAAGTACCCTATGTCCGTCCTTGGGGTTAAAAGTACCCACATACCAAATTTCATCAAAATCGGTTCAGGGGTTTAGACGTGAAAACGCCACAGACAGACAGACAGACAGACAGAGTTACTTTCGCTTTTATTATTTAGTAAGGATTTAGACTGCCTCGGTGGCTCGGTGGTATTTCGGTACGACTACGGTTCTGAGGTCTCGGGTTCGATCCCCGGGTCGGGCAAAGTGATATTGGATTTTCCATATCAGCCCGGAGTCTGGAATTTGTGCCCGATATGGCGATAGGCTCGCCCCCTATCACATCTAGGACGGAACTAAGCTCGGCGAAATGTGGGTGTTCTAGTTCGCTAGTGCGCCTCTGCCTACCCCTTCGGGGATACAGGCGTGAGCTTATGTGTTATGTTATTATTATTTACTTTATTTTCTTCTTTTATAATCGAGAAAAAGTAATACAAGTGACTGTTGACAAACTAATACTAAGGACCAGTTGCAGCTCCGCGATAAATCCCTATTTATGCCAAATCTTGATTTAAACATAGGAGTGAGTTGTAAGATAAATTGAGATCAATTGTATCTCTAAATTAGTAATAGCGCTGCATGTCGCCCTTAGTCTAAAGGCGCGTCTCCTGCACAAGATTTTTCAAAAACCAAACACTAAAAACACCTACACAAAACAAGGTTTTTCATTGTCTCTTGCTCAACAATAGACCATAGACAATAAATTTTAGAAATACTATGTTTTGTGTAGGTGTTTTGTGAAATGTTTTAGTGCAGGAGGCGGCTTAAGATACACAATAAAACTAAACCTGCGACTAAAAAGTTGGTTCTGCATATGACCTTATTTTGTTTTCGCGGGGAAAACAATTTATCGCTACCAATACACTCCGGGGGGAAGTAAACTGGTTATGTTGAACTCGCCGGTCTTACGACCCAGCATTTAGCCGCCCGGAAAAGATAGTAAACATCCAGACGGCCGTCGGGCCGAGTCCCTGTAGGTGTGTATGTTATTATGCAAGTATGTCCACGAAACTAATCAATCAATACTGATTATTGTTTCATTACAAACATAATAATAAGTTAAATAAGAGGCTCTCAATTGGGCGTTGGGTCAAGAGCCAGATACAGAAGGCAGTGTTATTGGACACGGCCCGCATTGTGAGGCGGTTCCTCACTCTGAGCCCCTAACAACCGGTGGCTTGGGTCTCAAGTCTCGTCATCGGGAGGGTGATATTTATTTATTTTTATATTTTTTAATGTATTTATTTTTATATAATTTATATTTAAAAATGTAAAAAAAATAATTGAAATAAATGTGTTAAATAATTTTTACAAGCTAATTAGATTACTGAGAAAATATTTCATACAGTCAATTACATCTCCGAAAGTTAATTTGGTCAGGCAACAAAAGCCGAATCTTATTCCTCCCCACGATTCTAATCAAGGCTGTAATTTGTTTCGTACTGATGTATCTAATGAACGCTACTTTCTATGATGTTGAATGGCGCGAAAATTTCACGCGCATAAATTTTAACACTGAATTTCTCCTGTCGTAAAGAGAGCAAAGAAAGTGATCACCGTGCATTTAATTGATTTTGTTTTCACGTGAACATGACATGCGTAGAAAATGCACAATCATCCTAATAAAATAAGATGTATGGTAATTTATCTAAGAACTGCGGTTACTTCATAGCTGTGGTCGTAATTTAACAGTTAGGCGTAATTTTATTTTACTGTCACCTCACTACACGTTTTTCGTTTCAGGCAATTTGGCAGTCTTTTATAGCCAAAAAAGCTATGCTATACGAAAATTATAACTAATTATTATTAGCCAATACAGTGACATGTAGACTGAAATGTAGCAATATATGTATATACTTTGCGTATATACCAAACTTCACTCTGATGGTAAAGTAGTGCAATATTTCGAAATAGTTAACGAAATGCGCATAAACTACCGCTTTTCAATAAGGAAGTTTTACAGCTTCGATATAAATTCAATATCGCATAAAACGCTGTGAACGTTAGCGATCAAAATAAATTACCACTAATTAAATGTCTTTCACAACTGTCACAGGGCTCTTACAAAACGATCACTGGCAATGCATAATACCTTATAACTTAATTCTATGTCATACACTCTGGGTCTTACTTATAAAAACATTTTAGCTGAGTAAATGGCTAAGAATAGGCTGTCACTTTTTTCCTTGTGTCAAATCGTTTAAAAATAAAAGGGACAGGCTATTCTTAGCCATTTGCTCAGCTAAACTGTTTTTATAAGTAAGGGCGTCTATGTCATAACTCTTAAAATTATAATTAACTGATCAATCGCATGCAAACGTTGTCACCTTCTTAGACTAGTGGCAGCAAACCTAGATGAAAACTAAGACAACTCAAAAAGAGATTTTTTTCAGGAGACAAGAAAAACATCGATTTACTCAATACATATACTACAAACAACTTACTATGTATACAATTTAAATAGTACATCTAGATGAATATAAATTTTTAATTTGATAAATGTTTTTTTTTGTTTTCTGAAAAATTTCTTTTTTTGAGTTGTCTTAATTTTTATCTAGGTGTGTGATATATAGGTTGTGGACTGAGAGGTCTTAGGTACGATTCGCTTTAATTCAATGCGGTTTACTAACCTGATTTGGCCGTTACTGGAACCCAATTATAAAAATGTGTGTTGCGGCGACCCCAAAATAAAGTAAGAGGACTGTCTTCCTGTTACTGGAAAGCTACGTCCAAGAGAGGACGGCGTGAGGCTGATCTGGCATACGTGGCGACAGTGAAAATATCCACTGTGTAGAAAATACCTAATAATAAATAAGTCATAAAGGGTTGAAATGCATTAAATGATTCATGAAATGAGATCGCTTTTAGCGATAAGGCCGCCACTTGTGGCACAGTTTATTTTATTTGTTTAATGTTACCTGTTTTTTTCTCTGTGTGTGTTTACAATAAAGAGTTACTATCTATCTATCTAAATCAATTATGAAACCCGTGTTATTATTGCTGTGTCATTGAAATTTGCATCAGACTATAAGTGACCAAACCTTTTCCCATTCATTTTTCCACCATAGGCAGCAGCAAGGCTATGCTCCGGGCATTGTTCAGGTCGTGACAAGGCCGTCTACCTATCTACCTTCTTAAGCTAAAAAATAATTATTAAGTAGCAGTGAAAGCTCAGTTGGGATAGGAGTCACCCTTTTTAGGAGTCACCCTTGATCGGAGACTGAACTTCACCACGCACGTAAACGCGGTACGCGCGCGAGCCGCATTCGCGTTAGGACGACTAAATTGTCTATTAAACGGAAATAGCAAAATGTCAATCCGCAACAAAATTAGGATCTACATAGCGTGCATTAGACCGATAATGACTTACGCGTCACCCGTGTTCGCTCATGTTCCGCCCGCTCGACTTAAGCGCATGCAAGTCCTGCAAAACGTCTTTTTAAGACGAGCGCTCAACGCTCCGTGGTACGTCCGCAATCACGACCTCCATGTGGATACCAACATGCCGACCATCAGGCACTTTATGCACATGGCTAGCAGGCGCTACTTCGATCGGGCGGCACACCACCCAAACCCGCTCGTCCGCAAAGCGTCAATATACACTCCTTTCGACCGTGCGAAATGGAGACGTCCTAGATCCGTTTTGTCAGACCCTGATGACGACATCACTCTGGCCATCAAGCGCAAGTTCGAGCTACTTAAACAGCTCTCACACTCCACACGACCGACGTTCCGTCCTCGCCGACGAGGACCACGCCGCGCTCCCAGTAGTCGCCCCCCCGACCCTGTTAACAATTCCGGCCCGCGTGCCGATGACAGCAATGGATAGTTAGGGAAAACACACGTCCAAATTCCCCCTAATCGATGATGTCTCTAATACATCTCTCAGTGACCGTCCTGAGCCGAGGTTCGTAACCCGCTAGTGGGTTGCCCTCAGCATGGTCACCTAACTTTCTTGGGTTCGTAACGCAGCTGCGTTCACCCAATAGATCGGTGTAACTGAGTAAGCCGACTCGGTCGGGCTGCCAGCTGTAGGACAACACAAAAAAAAAAAAAATCAGTTGGGAATTTACGGACTGCCGAGACAATTGTCGAAGGTTCGAGACAAATCCCAAAAACGAGCACACCTCTGACTTTTCTATGTTAAGTATGTTTTCACTGTGAATTATCGGTTGCTATAATGGTGAAGGAACATATCGTGAGGAAACCTGCATACCCGAGAATTTCTTCACAAGAATTTCGAAGGTATGTGAAGTCTACCAACCCGCATTAGGCCAGCGTGATAGACTAAGGCCTAACCCCTCTCATTAGTATAGGAGGCCCGAGCCCAGCAGTCGGACAGTAATATTATAGAGCTAATATTGTTATTTATTGTAATTATACGACGATGGCAAAGGTCTTTTCATACGATTCAAAGCAACGTGGTGATCTTTTCCCGTCGCACGCCACCGTCTTCTATGTCGTTCTGTTATCGTTAACGATTTTTGTGGTAGTTTTTTCTAGGGGTTATGTTTTCTATCTGGAATTAAACGTTCATTTGCGGTTAAAATTTACGTTAATGGTGTTGAAGTAAGCAAAAACCTAATTTTGTTCCACTCTCTTTGCCTACGCTGTTATGAAATTATAAGAGGGTCAAGATCAATTTTTTGCGATCTCATGTACATTATGCTTAAGAACGAATAACTATAATACTCCTGGAATTTTCCTGAGTGTTGTGGTCTCTCGTTTTTCCTGATACCCACGATACAAGACATATCTTAGTGTGGGATCGACTATGTGTGTGACTGTTGGGTGTTATTTATCTTATTATTTATTGGTGCCTGACTTGTGTGTGGCGTGGTTGTATTTCGGTACAAGTATCGTCCTAAGGTCTCGGGTTCGGTCCCCGGGTCGGACAAAGTGATTGGATTTTTCCTTATCAGCCCGAAGTCTGAAATTTGTGCCCAATATGGCAATAGGCTTGCCCCTATCACATCTGGGACGGAGCTAAGCTCGGCGAAATGTGGGTGTTCTAGTTCACTAGTGCGCCTCTGCCTACCCTTTCGGGGGTATAAGCGTGAGCTGATGTATGTATGGATGTATTTATCCCATAATATAGAATAAGTTCATATCTCTGTGCTAGAAGTTGTAGGCAGATGTGCAAATAGTGCACCTATCCGAGTTTATAGTTATAAAATCAAAGTCCGTCTTCAAACAAATAGCTATGTTTTAAGAATAGAATAGTTGACACAAACTACTTCTAAATCTTTATAATAAATAAGAATTCACCAGTTACTATTACGGCTAAATTAATGAAGCAATATGACTTTTCAATGTCCCCATTTTAACGAACTAAAACAAATTCATGTACGCAACATATTGAACGTATTAAAAACAATAATTTAGCAATAATATAATTTAAATTAATATAATAATTGGACATTGATTGTAATGACTTGCTATTACACCCGACGGCGACATCAACTTGCAGTCTCTAGGTAAAACTCTATCGCAACATTGCGGAAGCAAAGGTAAATAACCGTTCCACTATACATTTTGATCGCGCAATGATTTTTCACATGGAAATAAGGTGCAAAACAATTTTATTCTCATGGTTTACTTATGTGCCTCGACAGTGTTAATTTTCAGTTCCTTGTTTTCCAAGTTTTTGATGTTGAGTGAGACCTTCAAGCCAATTATTAAATTTTTTAACATATCTTGCCAGTGATTACGTAAAATATTTATATGAAAAACACCCGAACGCCTCTAGCGGTTACTTGGGAAATTGATGTTTTTAGCGAGCGAGACATGTGAAAAAATCTCAAGTAGCTCAACCATGAGTTTGTTGCACGTATTTACGCAAGCGAGGACGTAAAATATTTGTATGGAAAACGTCAGTTCCCCGCGTGAGCGCTAGAGGCGTTCGGGTGTTTGCCATACAATGGCCTAATGGTCGAGTTACTTAGAAGGAATAATTTTAGACAGTACGGTATTTTTGTCTCGGTTCGTGACGTTCGTTTGTTTCATACAAGCTTGAAGTGCGAAGCGACTTCGAAAACGTACACGAAAATTGATCTTTCTAAAGCGAATATCTTGTTTGACGACACCATAAATGGTATTCATTAATTCATTTATTATTGTTGACATTGAAAAACAACAATTTTATAATTCTCAGATATTATTTCCCTATAGTAGATATTTCGTTAATTATTAATTAAAAATACCATAGTAATTTGAAATGATTGTTAATTAAATATTTGTTTATTTGGTCATGCAATAAAGAATCAAGTTCTAAACTCCAAATTTCAATTCAGTACATTTCCTGTTAGTTCGTTTTGCAAACGTAAGATAATATACGCAATATTGTAATAAGCTAAGAAAAACAAGAACGTTGGAATGATTTTGTGTAGGCGTTTTGTGTCATTACGATCATGTGGCAACCAATAACCACGTACCGATTACAAAATGTACTAGCTGTGTAAGTTACAGCTTCTCCTGGCCCGTTTATTGTAATATCGCGTCATGTCAAGACTGAATGACATTAAATTATTGCCGTGTCAACTCGAAATTCGATAAACGCATCTATATTCCTACTTTCTACCTTCTTTTATCCCACCTTAATGTGGGTTCGGAGCAACACACGCTTTAAAGTGGTAGAGCCACGCTGTAGAAAATTACGCCTACAGCACGAATGGGTCGGCTCGACTGGTTTGATACTACTGTCTCACAGAAAACCGACGTAAAGTTGCAGCTCGCTGTCGCGTTTCGTTCGGTGATTTCCGGTGGTCCATTTCCCACCCTCCCTTTGCCAATCCCTTTTCCCTCCCCTTACATTCCATCCTTTTAGGTTGGCAACGCACCCATGATTCTTTTTAAGTCTCGAGTATCTATGGGCAGTGGAGATCCCTTACCATCAGGTGACCCATCTGCTCGTTTGCCAGTCTCTGCTATAAAATAATCACAAGTTTAAAAACTTAACGGAACGACTTCAAATCTGATCATAACCAAATTTATATGAGACCACCCTTGAAAAAAGCTCTATCGAACACAAAAAGAATTTTGAAAATCGGTCCACATTCGGCGGAGATATCGCAATACATAAAAAAATACAAACGAATTAAGGACCTCCTCCTTTTGTGGAAGTCCATCGAAAAAAAACACACTTTTTCAAGCATGATCTAGGAAGAATTCAGCTGAAATTATACAGTTCGATAACTCATTTGTCTTGGTGCGGGGATCGAACCTGGTGCTTCTCGCTTCACAGTCGGCTGGTCGCCCGCTGCGCCACGGAGGCTGTCAAAAACAATGTCCAGTTTTCAATTTGTAAACTAATCCATACAATTATTCGTGCAATATACATACTCCTACATTCAACAACATATCTTTGAAGTAATTTAGTTTGCCATTTATATCAATCGAATGATTTAATTAAACGATTGTGTTTGAAAGTAATAAATACATTCACTTATTATGTATCAATGCTTATGATCGCTGATAAGAAAAATAGCGGCGTTTAATAATAAACACTATGGCTGCCTCGGTGGCGTGGAGATATTTCGGTACGACTACGGCTCTGAGGTCTCGGGTTCGATCCCCGGGTCGGGCAAAGTGATATTGGATTTTCCATATCAGCCCGGAGTCTGGAATTTGTGCCCGATATGGCATTAGGCTCGCCCCCTATCGCATCTGGGACGGAACTAAGCTCGGCGAAATGTGGGTGTTCTAGTTCGCTAGTGCGCCTCTGCCTACCCCTTCGGGGATACAGGCGTGAGCTTATGTATGTATGTATGTAATAAACACTATATGTTATATACGTTTCTTATAGATATTATAAAATATGTTACCTATTTAAAACCACTACAGGCTAAACAGTCCGTAAACTTTAATGTTCTATTGCCATTAAATTCCAGTTTACTGGAACAAAACTAGATCCAATAACTGCCACCGCTGTTTAAATTATCTTCGTACTAAAACAAATTTATGGCGTCTCCGTGATTTTGTACAAAATGTGCTTTGGGACAGCAGAAAATCCGTATCAAAATTCCATTGAAACTTCGGACGTATTCGATCATGCTACAGTAAAAACTAAATGAAAGGCTTACGCAGTTTTGACTAATAAATAAATTTTTCCGAGTTATTATCAATTAAATTATTATTTATTTATTTATTATATAAGTCTATTCTTACTCCAATACGGGTTAGTAAAACACATATTTTTTAGCATAATGCAGAAAGCGTTTGGCTTTAGTTATTACGACCGGTCACCTTCCTGACGTTAATACCCTCTAGGGATTAGTCATAAATCTTAATCTATTTGCATTAATATACACAAAAATCAATATGTGGCACCTTGAAAACTCATTTATCAAAATATAATCCTACTTTATTATTTAATATGACAGATATTACGTGTTCATTACCATAAAATTATAGCATTGAAAGGCCATAACGATATTTTAAACATATTTCTTCCATCACTCAAAATTCACTTCAATCAAAACTTAAGTATGTCATGAACGTTGTTCTTCCTGCATTTATATTATAAATGTAAATTATTTTTAAATGTGCCTTAATTACATAACACATAAAAGTAATTGAATAAGTTGATATATAAATCATTGTTAAACACATATGTTATTTGTGATACCAGTATTCAATTTAAATTTAATGTTTACCAATTATTATAATAACTTATTATTTATAGTCAACGTTACAGATCACGAATGATAAGAGTTGATGAACTTTTTTAAACCAGTTACCATAACTTACTTTAGCCCATCACATAATGAAAAATAAACTGAATATTATCCTACTAAAAATCTTAAGGTTATATATGCTACTTAGATTCCTCGTAAAATAAACAATCGTAACACTAATTTTGAAATCAATTTTTTTTTAGCTTATATTAAAATCATTCTAGTTCATCCAAATATTGCATATAGAGGTATGTAAACTAAATGCAAAATAATAAAAAAGTGCATCAGCATATTGTCCATAAGATAGAATTTGTTCCGCAATGTCGGCTCTTTAAACTTTGACTGCAACATAGTATCGAACAAAACTGGTTTCTAGGCGCCCTAATGGGCAAAGCTACGGTTTGCTATTCAAGATCTTCCAATTAGAAGGATTTGATTCATTAACAGATTTCAAAGTCAAGATTACAACAAACTAAATTAAATATTAGTAGATGACGGCTTAAGCAGCCTATTTACTTTTATGTTTGTAGTAAATATTGTCGTATTATATCCTATGTCGAGCAGTGGACGCCCTGTAGCTGATGATGATGATATCCTAATGCCATTTTCACAGTCATGGTTAATACAGTTGATATAAAGTCACTAACAATAATACAGTACAGCCTTCGTGGCACAGCGGGCAAGTAGCCGGCTGTGAAGCGAGAGGCCACGGGTTCGTTCCCCGCACCGCGACAAATGTTTGTGTGGCCTACAGATATTTGTTTCGGGTCTGGGAGTTGTGAGACCGAAAGTCTCTCGTAGTTTCTGATATCCACCACACATGACTCGCTCTAGTGTGGGGTTAGAACTATGTGTATGACTGTTGGGTGTTATTTATTTATTAGTATTTTTGGACTGAGATCAATAGAGCGAACTTCAACTAAGTCACAGTCAAAAACGAATCCAGTGAGCATTTGGAATTTTTAAATAGATTTTCGATTTATTCCGAGGCATTTTTTACAAGAAAAATAGACTGACAGACTAAGCAAGGTTTTGAGGCGTAGCCGCAATTAAAAGCTAGTAATGCTATAAAGCTACAGACAATACCATACTTCGCCTGCTGCAATCTTCAATTTTACCCTGAGTATCCATTATATAATATTGACATAAATCTATATCGATGATTAGTAATTGGTTACCAAATCGGACTAAATCGTGGTTTTCTTTTTTGACGGACGTCTGTTTGATACAAAAAATCAGTTTCTTTAGTAAAGCCATTCAACCGTGTATTGTTACGTCTTATAAAAGATCATTTCCATTATCGACTGATTTAAGGATTTAATTGCAAGTAAGTTATTTCCTTGTTTGGATATAGATTCTTTCTACTTGCCCTTAACCCACCCTAATGTGGTGTTGGCGCAACACACTTTTTCAAGCATGTTGCAGAAAGAATTTGGCTTAGTTTTTACGACCGGCTGCCTGCCTGACGCAAACTCCCCTTGAGAGATCCAGTCCCAGGCAAATCGTATTAGAAAAAACGCTTTGCCCGACCAAGGAATCGAACCCAAGACCGCCCGATCCACAGTCAATATATGCTGCCACTAGACCAAGGAGACGAATGAATTGTTTGAATAGATTCTGATATAATAATGTCGTACGTCGTCCGAAATCTCGTAAACGCATTACTCACTGATTTAAGATGAAGAATAATGTGTTAGGATCTAAGGTTAGGATCTTGTGCATTATGGTTTATTTTTATTATTTTATACCTATTTACTTGCACATGACATGACCTATTATATCGGATAAGACATTTCATTTAATAAAATGTAGGATACTTTTTGACAGAGTGTAATAATTTTTCCAAACACTCACAAAAACAGGTGTATATTTATTTTCAACTTCACTATATATACTGCGATGTTTATGAGCCGTATACGGACGCTAGTTAAACAGCCATTACACTTATTTATGTTGGTTTCTTTGATGCAGGTAATCCTTCATTCAATTTGACAGAACAAGTCGTTATGATTTAGGCGGTTCTCAGTCGAACAATCATTGAATCAATAAATCAATTGTACGAATAAGATTCACATCAATGTATTCATTAATGATGAATAATATCCAATTTGATCAGTAATAGAGCTATTCACATAAATATATTTGACAATCTTTCGAAATGTGGTGTAAGGCGACGAGTTTCGTGTTTGCTCCATACTTGTGCTAAAAATATTACACCCAACAGTCACATACATAGTCCTGACCCCACACTAGGTGTAACCTGTATCGCGGGTATCAGAAACTACGAGAGACTTTCGGTCTCACAACACCCGGACCCGAAACAAATATCTATGGGCCACACAGACATTTGTCTCAGTGCGGGAATCGAACCCGCGACCTCACGTTTCACAGCCGGCTACTCGCACGCTGCGCCACGGAGGCCAAAGACTAAAACATGCACAAAATAAAATGATCTTAACGTATGATGATGTATTTCTCATACAATATTTCACGTTGTGTATAGCAAGAAATGTCAAAAAACTCATGCTGATTTCTTAAGTTAAAGCGAATGTTATACATTGAAATAAAACTTTTTTACGGATTCTATCACGATTTGGTTTTAATTTTTATTACGACGTTTCGAAGGCTTTGCAGTCTTCGTGGTCACGGGTTGGACTGAGATGTCATTTATCAACTACGTGGACAAAACTCTTGGTTGAGCTACAAATGTCTGAACGTTTGTAAATATAATGACAAATTTAAAAATGTATCAGACCGACTTCAAAACTTATCCGATAGTGACCAAATGTATATGGGATAACCCTTAAAATAAGCTCTATCGATCACAAATCTTGAAAATCCATCCACATTTGGCGGAGATATCAACATACCTACATAAAAAAATACAGACGAATTGAGGACCTTCTCTTTTTTGGAGGTCGATAGAAAAGAATATAGAGATAATTACGAAATGTAATATGATGAGAAAAAATATTTCATCATCATCATCATTATCAGCCATAAGACGTCCACTGCTGGATATAGGCCTCCCCCAAAGATTTCCAGATATTTAAAAAGATTTACGCCCCTATAACTGCTGCCATGTGTATGAAGTGTAAATAAATATTATGTTTAAAAACACACAAATATTTTAACCGAAAGTGTACGTTTTACAATCATAACATAACATAACATAAGCTCACGCCTGTATCCCCGAAGGGGTAGGCAGAGGCGCACTAGCGAACTAGTATACCCACATTTCGCCGAGCTCAGTTCCGTCCCAGATGTGATAGGGGGCGAGCCTATCGCCATATCGGGCACAAATTCCAGACTCCGGGCTGATATGGAAAAATCCATTATCACTTATGGTATGGTTTTACAATCAAAACGTACATAACCTAGAACCTAAACCCCTTTTGAATAGACTGGAATAACTAACTAAAAAAACCTTTTAAACGACACAATAATTCTATTAATTAACGCCATTTTATGTCTATTTCTATCGTTATTCTTGAATACAATCTTCGACATCCGTAAAAGCTGATTTCTTCACAAATTGTTTAGGATTTTCCTCTCGTAATAATTATAGTAAAGTTTTGAAAGAAGGCGTAATTGATCAAATGGTTTCAATTACATAATGAATATGAATATAAATAATGATACAATACTTGACTTCTAAAATACCTTTGAAACTACTTTCAACTTTATTTTTGTTAATAAAAAAGTATATTATTGCAAAATCTAAGCATATCTAAATAATAAAATACAGCAGCACCTTAAAGAATGTTTAAACAATGATAGCGTAACGGAGAGTGGAACGAATTATTGAGACGGAGGTCGTGGGTTCAACCCCAACCTTGAATGCACGCACCTCTGGCTTTTACATCGAAACCGGAACACAATTGTGCTTGGTGCCACAAATCAAGAATGCTGTGGTACCCATTTATAACCTACTACTACAATCTCGATATGCCGATAGATTTCCTATCACTTCTGGGACGGAACTAAGCTCTGCGAAATGTGGGTGTTTTAGTTCGCTAGTGCGCCTCTGCCTACTCCTTCGGGGATACAGGAATGAACTTATGATGTAAAACAAGCTCTCGAAAATGATGGACATAGTAAAGTGACGTGTTTGTCAGTGTTCAAATTGTAAGGAATCCCGAAATACTCTCATGACATTTTCGGAATAACGAAAAATATATCTGAACTAAAAAGTTCCTATAATATTATAGATCTAGAAGTTTAGACATGTTTTCTAAGTTTATCAGTTGATGAATTTCAATGTTTTTTTTTTATCCGGGCACCGCAAAGTGACTACACTGCACTTGATGGTAAGCGTAGTGCAGTCCAAAAAAACTAGCCAGCACTAACAAACAATGGGTTTATCAGTGGTCGCCAGAATCATGCCGGCCAATTTGTGCTTCTTCACACTCCGAATCCGAAGAGGGAAGAAGCAAATCGAGGGGCTTGCGACAAGACAGGCGGATGACCGATGCAGATACAGGAATACCCTCATACCCATCTCAAACAACCATCAAGTCATGCACGATGTTCATTCTTTCATACATTAATGGCTGAACCGATTTGAATGAAATATTATATTCCACAGAGGTGTTCTGGTGAATACCACGACCTTAATCAGGATATGGGAGTTATTTTTCCTGCAGTAAGTTCACGTGATAAATGGCTTCACGTAGGCGGAGCTACGAACTTTTAAGACAATAAATTATTCAATGCCAATTTAGTCGCCGCTTAAAAGGCGGAGTCAAATACTAAAATATGTAAACACAATAAAGTGAAATCTTTAATGGCGACTCATAAATCATTCGGTTTTGTCGCGTGGCTCGCTAATTGGGCTTGTTTGGGCGCGTCCGGCACGCAGCCGTGTTTCCATCATGCGCACATTTACATAAACAAATTGATTAACAGCAAAATCTATATAGCTATTGAAACAATAGACCTCACCAGTAGCCCGAGCATGAAAAACTAATGTAAATGTAAACTTGCAGCGCACTGATGACATTTGATTAATATTTCATACAAATTTCATAGACGCGCGTCGAGCACGAATACATTTACGGTTGTTAGAAATTTTCCTGCTCGTGCTGCAGATAGTGTTTTGTGTTACTCGAAGTTAATAAGCCAGTAACGTTACAAAAGAATAATAAGTAAATACACCACAGTCACACATATAGTTACACTAAGGCTAAGATCTATGGAGCGAACTTCGATTAAGTCTGAGTCAAAGAAACGAACTCAAAGAGGATTTGGAATTTTTCATTCGAACTTTGGCTTAGTCTGATATTTACAAGAAAAACAGACTGACAGACAGACTAAGCAAAGATTTTCTTCTAAAGAATGATCCGGTGTAAGTCAAAGTTCAATTTAAAAATTCCAAATCCTCACTGAGTTCGTTTCTTTGACTCAGACTTAGTCGAAGTTCGCTCTATAGATCTCAGCCACATAGTCCCAAGTTCAGTAGCCCGAGCACGAAAAACTAATGTAAATGTTAATGTATTCGAGTTCGCTGCGCACTGATGACGTTTGGTTAATATTTCATACAAATTTCATAGACGCGCATCGAGTTCGAATACATTTACGGTTGTCAGAAATTTTCCTGCTCAGGCCGCTGATCCCACATTAGGTTTAACCTGTATCGTGGGTATCAGAAACTACGAGAGACTTTCGGTCTCACTACACCCAGACCAGAAACAAATACTTGTAGATCACAGCAACATTCGTCTCGGTGCGGGAATCGAAACCGCAGCCCTATGTTTCACAGCCGGCTACTCGCCCCCTACGCAACGGAGGCTGCATACAGCGAAGTGGCAAAATATTCTTGTGATCACATCTTCAGCTTTACTTTTCCAGAAATTGTTACTATAGTCTCTTACTGTACATGCTAACCGAAATGTTTAATGGATTGCGATAATATTGTGACAATAATTAATCACATTTATTTCGCAGTTGATTTGTGTAGTGATGTTTGTCTTTTCTCTCAATCTTTTCGGTTTACTGGCCTTTTTCCACCTTAGTGTGGGATCGGCGCAACACATTCTTTCAAGCAGAAAGGATTTGACTTAGTTTTTACGACCGGCTGCCTGACTGACGTCAACCCCTTCTGAGGGATCCGGTCCCGGGCAAATTAAATAAGAAAATTCGCTTTGCTCGACCTGGGAATCGAACCTAGGAACTCCCGATCCACAGCCCACATATGTTGCCACTAGACCAAGCGTCAAGTGATTTTTCTTTTCTCTCAATATAAGACGTAATTTTAACGATTTACTGATAAAACTCACAAACTATTTCTCACTTAATTACGACACAATTTAGTTCGATACCTCGAGACAAATACGCACCTTATTCGGAAATTACTTACAACTATCTACGTAACTAGCATACCTTGAGTTATTGGAGTAATCGGGCTTATGTAACTTTTGTACTTTGCGAGATTGTGTTGAATCAGTTGTTAGAGCGTATTGACTGTTTATAGATTCGATTTGACTGAAGATTAGCATGGGCATGATATTTGTAAAAGCCTGGATAGTGATCTGCAGCCCGAGCAGGAAAATATCTGACAACCGTAAATATATTCGAACTCGATGCGCGTCTATGAAATTTGTATGAAATATTAACCAAACGTCATCAGTGCGCAGCGAACTCGAATATATTTACATTTACATTAGTTTTTCGTGCTCGGGCTACAGAATAATACAGTTTGGAATAACAATACTTAATAAAAGTGATTCGAAAAGATATTAAAACCTTTTCTTTCTGCCTAGCGTTATTCTGCCAGGGTCCGCCTTCCTACTTAAACGCTTCCAGTTCGCCCAGTCTTGAGCATCCTCCATAGTAAGACCATTGGCTCTCATATCTTCCTCCAGAACGTCTAGCCAGCGCACAGACTGGTATTTAAGGCAAAAAGCTGGCCAAAAATATTGTTATTGCTTTTAATGTATCTAGTTTTTTTTTATTCAATATAATGCTACTACTAACACTATTATCGTAATATTTATATGTATACACATACTGATTTGATTTCGCAATTGCTAATATTTTTTCGTCCAAATCTTTGAGTTTTGCATCAAATAGCCTTTCTTTGCTTCCTCATATTAAATCGTGTAGCTGTTTTCGAGTCATAGACACGACTGCAGCTTCAGAAACTGAAAATAATAAAAAAATATTATAAGCAAAAAATAAATATAACGACTATACTTACGGCTTTATTTGATTTTTGTGACAATCGGGGAAAACTTCTGTTTTGTTTTATCAAAATAGAGACTCTAACATATCCTATGATGTAATTTTCATATAGTAAAAGTGAGTACAAGGTTATTAAAAACACTTACACATTTTAAAAATCATGGCTAAAGTGCATTAAATTATAGTAGAGTCTATGGAGCGGCAAAACATACAAAATAACCATAAAAAGTAAGAAAAAATAGCTTAAGTATAGAGTACATACCTTGGTCGGACACATCCATATTAACTTTTTTCACTAAAATCACTTTTAACATTAAAAAAATGCAACGAAACTTTGGTAGAGTACGGTAACACCGGGAACAAAGACTGATCGTATCAAGTGAGTGCTGCGAAATAACTGACATTAAATCTGTTTCTTAAAGCCGTCTTGAGTGGGAATGCTATCCCATGACGTCATATTTATCTATCTGTTTTGAGACCCAACGGTAACACCAAGCATTGATATTTACAATTTTGATTTATGGCCAGCTTTTTGGGTTAAATACCAGTCTGTGCAGCGCTTTTAGGCCGTCCACGGGAACGTACTCCTGGTATGATCTGAGTCAGACACCTGCGGCCAACGTACTCCTGTGGTTTCCTCAAAACGTGGCCATACCATCTCAAGCGACGTTCCTGCAGTTTATCTGCCACGTCGCGGACACCAAGACTACCGCGGATGTGCACGTTATGCATACGATCCAGTCGTGTAACATTGCATATCCACCGCAACATTATACATACACCGAAAAGATATTAAAAAATGAAAAATTTAATATCAGTTCCTAATTTCCCAATTTTAGTTTGTGATTTTGCAATGTAATCTCAATTATGGTGTAGGTATACTAAAAACAATATTCAATCGGTTTAAATTTATTAACATGACAGTTAAATATTATGAGCCTTACTTATAAAAACAGTTTAATTGAGGAAATGGTAAATAATAGTCTGTCCCTTTGATTTTCAAACAATGTGACACAAGGATAATCACAAGTTTAAAAACTTAACTGGCCGACTTCCAATTTACTGATTGTGACCAAATTTATATGGGACCACCCTTGAAATAAGCTCTATCGAATACAAAAAGAATTTTGAAAAACGGTCCACATTTGGCGGATACATCGAGTAACATATATAAAAAAAAACGATGAATTGAGGACCTCCTCCTTTTTGGGAAGTCGGCCGAAAAAAGTGACAGACTAGGTATTCTAAGCCGTTTGCTCAGCTAAACTATTTTAATAAGTAAGGCACCATACGTTTATAATTGTTGCATCTCAAATTAAAAAATATTTAATTATGCGATCAATTTAACACTTCGCTTGGCAAGAAATACATGATAAATAAGCTTTAGACTTGTAGGGCCACGAAGTTTGCGTACGGCTCACACGCGTTTATGACATCACATGCATCTTGCATTGAACCATATATTATAAAATATTTGGAAGAGTCAAAAGAGCTGATGGGATAAGGGCGGGTAGAAATAAGTAAAGTTTAAAAAAACATAAACACTACGGACATTAAAAAATTCCACGAAAGTCCAAAATAACACACGTAACAATAAGGACCTTTTATACATAAAAACAATTGCAATAGATCAGAAACTTCGAGAAACTTGACTATAAATAAGACTTTCCAAAAATAATTTAAAAATATAATAAATGTTAATAAAGTTACTGCTTTATTAAAGGGAGCGCAGACTGACAATTTCAAGTTGGGCAACTAAATTGCAGAGTACTCTAACAGACGCAGTGACTTATGATAGCTCGCACATCTTATCCAATTTTCAATGAAATCGTTCAACAAAATAATTTGATATATCATATCAGAATACTGATTCCCTTCTGATTACGCACAATTAAAACCTTGGCCAACTATCGGTCAACTGCCTAATATTGCGGAGACGATATTCTAGCTCACAGACTCCCTTAGTTCGTTAGTCGTATACAAGTATAATAAAGTTGGCTGATTAAATTTGAAAATACCCGATTTAGTTGTTCGATGCCTTCCGCGACGACTGGTGGGAGTATGCTGCTGATCGTGATGAGTGGAGAGATAAAGGGGAGGCCTTTGCCCAGCATTGCGATGATATGGGCTAATAAGATAAAGAGTTGTTCGATAGTCGGCCAACTTGAAATTGCCAGTCTGCGCTCGCTCTTAAAGTAAGACTGATTCCTTCTGCACTGACCCGTGACTTTTCAATGAAGCGTGGTAATCGTTTAATTGATATCAATAATATAATTTTATCTGTATTTCATCTTAACATTTTCAAATCCTGTTACTAATTTGTTAGAACATAAATAAACTGGGACGTCTTTTTTACCAGTATTGTTATTCTTCGCAAAAATAGACTCGATGAGGGATGAAAAAATGAGATCGTGCAACCATGTCAAGAACTTTATATATTATTATACTAGCATTATAAAACAACGTAAATAAGAACTAATTTGCGTTTTCTAATACTTATTTTTATAATACAGAAAAAAATTGTTGCAAATAAGATTCAGCACTTAAATATCACTGCCAATAAATAGATGACGTTCATTAATAGACGACGTTCATAATTACCGCTTTTGCCATAATACTTCTCATTGCACCCTAAACCCTTCTCATTACACCCTCTTTGTAACCCTAAAACTAGTTTGTTTTCTTCTTCTTTTTTTAAAAGACTGCCACAACTAGTTTGTCCCTTTCATTTTCAAACAATGTGACGCAAGAAAACAAGTTACAAACTATTTTTAAAGACAAGAAACGCGCAAATGTTTTTATAAGTAGGCGATATTCTGTTCGGAGGCGGCACATATATATGTTCCATAAGGGCATGTATGGGCCACCGGAGGCCGAGCCGCCAGAACTATCTACGAAATTAGTTGTTTTTTGATGGCTTATTAAGGAATGCAATGGTCTATCGTGAAGGATGTCATAGGATCGGACATAGCATCCGGCACATGCACATTACTGTTTTACTCTACTGCTTCGAAAGGAGTGCAATGTTTCTCGAAGTTAAACGTATTTTTTGTTAAGCAGAACATAAGCTAGCGCCTGCGGCGCACTGGCGAACTAGATCACCAACATTTCGCCGAGCTTTGTTCCGTCCCAGATGTGATAGAGGCGAGCCTATCGCTATAACGGGCACAAATTCCAGACACCGGACTGATACTAAAATATCCAATATCACTTTACCCGATCCGGGGTCCAAACCTGAGACCTCACGATTATAGTCGTATCTTGCACGCAATACCACCAAGCCACCGAGGCAGTCATTCACAAGGAAAATATTTAAGAAAATTCAAAACAATAAATGCGTTTTTATAATACACGTCGTATCGTCGTATTTTTATAATATGTTTCCTCTTATTGTTAGTTGTAGTAAAAAATGGCATATTTTTAAGCAACTAGACGAAAACTACGCGATCCAATCCTTATTCATAGTTAAATCGTGATTCGTGACTGGTTTTTCAAACTGCTTATAACATTTTGCATTTGACAAGTTCATTATAAAATATCAAACAAACAAATTGCCTCACAAATCCGATGAAAGAGCAAATCATTAAGAAATTATTTTGCTATACAGTCTTTGTGGCCACGAAAAATGAGTTGTAAGTGGGCCACTAGCTTCCAGGCATTCGTGGTCGGTCACGAATCGGTCCGCTCTTGCGACACAGTGGACTCGGAGCTTGGTCCTTAGAACCTTATGTCATCGCTTCGATAAAACTGGATCAGTTGATATTACACGCCCGATTTTCACTTTCACAAAATTAGTCACAATCGCGACTTGTGAGGAGAAGTGAAGTACTGTAATATAAAATCGACAGGCACGGGTGATTGACCTAAATGATTATGAAGCTGCGCCTCAAAAAAATACCTGTTCACCTTACATATATGTCTGTGTATTCATCCAATTTTAAAGGACCAAATATTTTTTTATATATTTTTTTATAGCACAGACTGGCAAACGAGCCGATCAGTCACCTGACGGCAAGTGATCTCAACTTAAATCTAAGTCTATATAAAACTTATTGCGGACAATTGATCTAAGTTATACAACAAAGTCGATCCCCGAAATATACCTATTCAATCAATTTTAAATAATTTTTTTTTTAAGATTCCAAAGAAATCCAATTGAATCCTTAGAATTAATAGATTGTTTAGAATCTTATATCATCGCTTTTGATATTATATTCTATTACCTAATTGTGTAACGCGGATTTTCTCTTTTACAATAATAGAGGTTTGCAATTTTTAATCTCGTTTTGTGTTAGATGTGACAGTAAGCGGTTTCAAAAGAATAAGTATTGTATTCATTTGGAAAATAAAAGAGAATTTATCGTTCTTCGTTTAAAACATGCTAGCTGTTATTATGGAATTATTGTCAAATTTTATTAACAACTAGGTTTTGCCCGCGACTACGCTCCCTGAGAGTCTTGACAAACATTCATCCACCATTAGGGAACGTACCCATACTACGTGATCCATTTTTTACAATTTCCATACCCCTCCCCCCTCGGTTAACGGTTAACCTTCCCCTAGTTTTTACGTAGTGATTTATAAATATTTTAAATCATTTTTTGTCGAAGAAGAGTAAAAAAAACATATTATTATTTGAAATAAAACTATTTTTACGGATTCTATCACGATTTGGTTTTAATTTTTATTCTCGACGTTTCGAAGGCTTTGCAGTCTTCGTGGTCACGGATTGGACTGACAGTCCATAGACTCAAACAATGAATAGCATTCGCGTAAACTTAAGAAATCAGTATATTATTATTTGTTGCCACCTGTGAGTTTAAAAAGTTCTAAACGCTGCGCTCCATATTTTAATACTGATAGCTAAAAAAGCACGAGATTTCTCTACAAGATATTGACTACATGACGAAAACCTAAGACCACCCCCATCGACCCTGTGACCAAGCGTGGTAATTTGAAGAAAGAACAGGTCATGTAGTATGGGTATGTTCCCTTACATCCTTTAGGGGATGAATTTATGCATGTATTATACATAAAACCTTCATCTTAAATCACTCTATCTATTAAAAAAACGCATCAAAAACCGTTGCGTAGTTCTAAAGATCTAAGCATACAGACAGAAAGACAGCGGGAAGTGACTTTGTTTTACACTATGTAGTAACAATAATAACAGTCTTCGTTCCGTAGGGAATGAACGCCGGCGTTAAAAGGAGAGGCTCCGTGTACGATTCTTGCACTGAGAAAAAAGTTCAACACTATTCAATCGTTTTATTATTTGACACTAGTAAAATTGAGCCATGTTATAAAGTACCGACTTCAAATCCGATCGTAACCAAATTATATGGGACCACCCTTGAAATAAGCTCTATCGAACACAAAAAGAATTTAGAAAATCGGTTCACATTTGGCGGAGATATCCCGTAACATACATAAAAAAATACAGACGAATTGAGAACCTTCTCCTTTTTGGAAGTCGGTCAAAAACAGGAACGTAATGTTGGGTCTTCGTGGGGAACGAAATTATAAAATTAACTAACTTCGTCCAAAGATTTATTACTAATACATAAATGTACGTATAATCCTAGATACTATTAAATGCATGTTATACTTTCATACATTATTACATGTTGAGTAAGCATCAAATGCAATACACTTCAAAAAGAATAGACAAATATTTGTGTGAAAGATATGCTATGTGATAGATAATGAAAGAATGCTTTATTTCTATTCCCATAAAGATCATTTTATTGAATGAGCATAAAATAAGCTCACTCTAATAAATCAAATATTTATATCGCTCGTATATTAATCATGTATGTGACTGTTAGGTATTAATTATTTATCAATTTCAATGTATAACAAACGGGATTATCTTCGCATTTTAGGCTACTTAAGTGACATAACAGATTATGGCGTTAGTCACAGATGTCACTGTCAGCGGCGCCATTGTTCATACCCAACAAAATAATAAGACGTATCTGTACCATGTGCAGTGATCTTTACGCTTATTTCCTGAACTTTCTCTCTAATAATCGCATTATGTAGCCTTATTATCCGACGAAAATATAAGAGATTCTCTTTTCGATGTGCATATATTGATACAACCTGTTTCTAAATAGTGTCTTTGTGTGCGTAATGGTATGGAAATCTTAATTAAAGCCGATTTCGACAATTATTCTTTATAGAGGTATATGCTTCAGTTTACTCCAATAGTGGTATCCGGAAGTACATTTGGTGGAAATTCGATGGTGTTGTATTGAGGTTAAAGAAAAAATGAACTTAAGTAGTCCGAATTGAAAGACAGTTGTTCTACTATTTTCGACCAATTACAAAAAAGGAGAAGGTCCTCATTTCGTCTGTATTTTTTGTTTTATGTATGTTTTCCGATTTTTAAATTTTTTGTGTTCGACAGAGCTTATTTCAAGGGTGTTCCCATATAGATTAGGTCATGATCGAATAAATTTTGAAGACGGTCCGTAACGTTTTAAACTTGTGATTACAAGATATACATATTACGTAGTATAATCACGTATATATAGTTATATATACGATAATCTCGCAAAATATCTTAAATAGTGGTTCAATTTATGAGAAGTTAAAGCACATAAAGTGTACTTATCGTTCTGTAACTCACTTGCGTATGCAGTATGCCAATCAAACGGAATAAATCATTACGATGATGAATGAGGCGATAACTTCAGCACGCTACTAATTACAAGACGTAATGCACTGCCGAGCCGAATATTATGCGAGCTATTCACATTTTCGCCGAAATGTAAAATGTAGGAACGAATTTTAATTACTGCACGTTTTTAGTTAAGGAATTTATGTGCTTTTCACGTGAGAAATAGTTTCGCAAAATAGAAAATCTTAAATTATTTCAACGAAGTTTAGTGTTACTGTGTAAACTATAGTGCCGATTTGGATGTATATATATGTACATAACATAACATAACAAAAGCTCACGCCTGTGTCCCCGAAGGGGTAGGCAGAGGCGCACTAGCGAACTAGAACACCAACATTTCGCCGAGCTGAGTTCCGTCCCAGATGTGATAGGGGGCGAGCCTATCGCCACAAATTCCAGACTCCGGGCTGATGGAAAAATTCAATATCACTTTGCCCGACCCGGGGATCGAACCCGAGACCTCAGAACCCTAGTCGTACCGAAATACCACCACGCCACCGAGGCAGGCATGTATGTACATGCATATATAAACTCACGTCTGTATCTTCAAAGGGGTATAAAGAGGTGCATCTCTACACTAGTAGGTACATCTATTCTTTGCAGAGATGTCTATCCCTTCATATTGTAAGGGTTACCTCTGATCAGCACAAATTCTACTCTGGGAAATTCTTGCGTGATTTTTGGAATCGAGGAACACACAAATTGTGATTTGCTTATGTTAATGCATTGCCAGACCTATTAAGCTAATTTTGGCCTGAATCCATTAGAGGTATAGGTAATGTTTGTATGACGGCTTCACTTAACAAGTTATACAGTCTTAGCAGGGACCGTCGTATTATTGTCAAACTATGAAATGCCCACACTTCAATAATGCACATCGTCTTCCGCGTGTATTTACTATATTTTTTTTGGGTTTACCTACTACTTTCGAGTGAAGGTCTATCGTCTTTAAATGATTGAAATAGAACTATTTTTACGAATTCTATCACGATTAGGTTTTAATTTTTATTCCCGACGTTTTGAAGGCTTTGCAGTCTTCGTTGTCACGGGTCAGACTGACTTTTATTTCAATGTATAATATTCGCGTAAACTTAAGAAATCAGTCTTTAAATGATTCCAATTTAGGTAGTAACTCTTAGGGAGAGGTATGTTTGTCTAAGTTCTTGTCGATGGCTCCTTATAAAGTAGTGCACAGCAAAAACATAACATAAGCTCACGCCTTTATCCCCGAAGGGGCAGGCCGAGGCGCACTAGCCGACCGATTTTCAAAATTCTTTTTGTTTTCGATAGAGCTTATTTCAAGGGAGGTCCCATATAAATTTGGTCACGATCGGATTTGAAGTCGGTCCGTTAAGTCTTTAAACTTGTGATTATCTTTGACAAACACGACATACGAACTCAAAAGGTCTAAGCAAAGGTTAAGTTGAACAAAAGTTTAAAGTATGCAAGTCATGTTATTTATGTATAGTTACATAACATAAAATAACATAAGCTCACGCCTGTATCCCCGAAGGGGTAGGCAGAGGCGCACTAGCGAACTAGAACACCCACATTTCGCCGAGCTTAGTTCCGTCCCAGATGTGATAGGGGGCGAGCCTATCGCCATATCGGGCACAAATTCCAGACTCCGGGCTGATATGGAAAAATCCAATATCACTTCGCCCGACCCGGGGATCGAACCCGAGACCTCAGTACCGTAGTCGTACCGAAATACCACCACGCCACCGAGGCAGTAGTTATTACTCGCATTTTAAGGCGTGTTTCGAATATTGTTATTTGCACGCCTCCTACAAAGACCACCCACATTCCGTCGCATAGTTTGTGTTCCGTGACTTAATTTATAGCATATGATAATCTGCAATGCATAATATCCACGGACATAAAAAAGATGGACGGATCACTAGGAACATTAAAAGTGAAGCAAGGTTTTCGGCCAATTAGATTTATCGACACGTAATGTCGTGTGTGTGCGTTGGGCACTTTTGTACAGGCGCGTTTGTGTGCGTGACTTCTTTGTGACGCTAACTATATGCGAGATGGTGTCCTTTTTCTTTACGTCCGTAATAATATCATACAGTGATTAACCAAAAGTTTATATACGTAATATAAGGTATTAGCTTTCGCTAGAGGATTCGTCCTTGTGAAAGCCTGTCCCATCGTATTTCCATTGATTCTCCATATAAAATTCGAACCCCTATGTTGTCTTAAACAAATTTATAAAAATCCTTTCTAAACTCACGTCATAAAGTAAGAAATGTTTTTATAAGTAAGAGTCATTTTGTTTGAGTGGTAGAGCCACGCTGTAGACAATTACGTATACAGCATGAATTGTCCGGCTCGACCGGTTGGATACCACTGTCTCACAGAAAACCGTCGTAAAGTTGCAGCTCGCTGTCGTGTTTCGTTCGGTAAGTGAGATTTCCGGTAACCCAATTCCCCTTCCTTTCCCAATCCCTTTTCCCTCCCCTTCCATTCCATCCTTTTAGGTTGGCAACGCACCCATGATTTTTGTCTCTTGGGTTTCTATGGGCGGTGGAGATCACATACCATCAGATGCCCCTTTTTGTCGTATGCCATTCTGTGCTATAAAAAATGACCCAACAAGACAAGTTTTGGTAGTTTTGGCTGTACAGCCTCCGTAGCGCAGCGGGCGAATAGTCGGCTGTGAAGCAAGAGGCCGCGAGTTCGATCCCCGCACCGAGACAAATGTTTTTATGGCCTACAGATATTTGTTTCGGGTCTGGGTGTTGTGACTTGTGAGACTGAAAGTCTCTCGTAGATCCTGATACCCACGACACAAGATTCGATCTTACTGTGGGGTTAGGACTATGTGTGTGACTGTTGGGTGTTACTTATTTATTTATAAGCGATTTTATAAGTACATATAAATAACAACCTTTATAAAAAGTACATAAATTCAATTTAATCAGTCAATCATCACATAGAATAATTACACATAATAGATAGGCAAGTTGATAGATTGACAGACTTCCTGACATTTTATTTTAGGACTACAATATTCGACAGTATGTTAAAAGTGACTCATAAGTCAGTCGGCACTCGGCAACAATAAGTTTCAATTGACTTTTTCCTTTCAGAATGACCTTCGATTGTCCCGGTCAGTGTCAAGGTTGCAGTCGTATTGTCTCGATATTTCGTTACAGATAGTAAATGTAACTGAAACTTAGCTCTTATCTTTAATTTATTGTGTAGCATAAATTACCTTTAAATAACCTTTCATAATCATCATCATCATCAGCCATAGGACGTCCACTGCTGAACATAGGCCTCCCCCAAATCCAGCGAAAAAACCTTATAAATAAATATATAATAATATAATATTAGCCCTGTAATATTACTGACCCATTGCTGGGCACGGGCCTCCTCTACTAGTGAGAGGGGTAAGGCCTTAGTCTACCACGCTGGCCTAATGCGGGTTGGCACATACCTTCGAAATTCCTGTGAAGAAATTCTCAGGTATGCAGGTTTCCTCGCGATGTTTTCCTTCACCGTTATAGCAGCGATATTTCACATTGAAAATATATAATAAAAAAATAAATACCTTTTAAATAACCTTTATAATTACTAAATAATTAGAAATCAAAACCCGTAACCAATGGTAGTTAGTTATTAAGATAATTTGGTACAAAAAGCGGCACTTACACGTTGTATACATGTTCCGTGAACCGTAATTCCATTGGGAGAAACAAAAGGCTTAGATATAAAATATTTTGCTAGTACTACTTCTCACTAGTATTCTTTACAAGGATTTCAAGGATTTGTGAAGTTTATAAGGCCTAACCGGGTTAGCTCTCAGCTAGTTAGGAGGGTTAGCTCTCAGTAGAGGAGGACCGTGCCCAGTGGGACAGTAATATTACAGGGCTAATACTAGTATATTCTTATTTATCTGTGAGAAAATGGTATCAAACCGGCCGAGCCGATCCATTCGTGTATATTACTGTCTACAGCGTGACTGTACCACTCAAAATACTGTGTGTGTAGTAAAGTGTATAGTATATTTTATAATTATATCAGCATCAGACTGCCTCGGTGGCGTGGTGGTATTTCGGTACGACTACGGTTCTGAGGTATCGGGTTCGATCTCCGGGTCGGGCAAAGTGATGTTGGATTTTTCCATATCAGCCCGGAGTCTGGAATTTGTGCCCGATATGGCGATAGGCTCGCCCCCTATCACATCTGGGATAGAACTAAGCTCGGCGAAATGTGGGTGTTCTAGTTCGCTAGTGTGCCTTTGCCTACCCCTTCGGGGTTAAAGGCGTGAGCTTATGCTATGTGTGTTATGTTTATCAGCATCATCATCATCAGCCATAGGACGTCCACTGCTGGACATAGGCCTCCCCCAAAGATTTCTAGATTGACCTGTTGGAAGCGGCCTGCATCCAGCGACAATTATATAGGTGCAATTAATTAAAAGAATCCTCGCATTATAAAGACTATTCAACAATAGTGTTACAATAAATATTATATTATCTTTCTTTCTTTCTAACTGGGAATCGAACACAGAACCTCCCGGACCACAGCCCATATATAACGCCACTAAACCAAGGCGGCCAATAATAATAAATATTCAATATGCCCCTTACTTATAAAAATATTTAAGCGCTGCTTATCTTTATACCATAGGTTGTCCCTTTCATTTTTAAACAATGTAACGCAAGGAAAAAAGTAACAGGTTATTCTTAACCATCTGCTCAGCTAAAAATGCTGTTTTAAGTAAGGCCCAATATCAATAAATATTCTATTACAGACATGAATATACACACCAATAGATAATAAACAGTGGCCAAACTCGTAACAAAAATTAATTTAACTTCTGCATGCAATGTTCCGCTAGCTATGCAGGTACACAAATCTTATCTCAGCGACAGGGCCTGTTTGCAAATCCTTACTTGCTCAACACTGATTTATATTCCAATTTTGTGATGTAAGTTGGAAAATTAAGCAAATTATGCATTTCCTATCATAACGTTATTATGGTTTGAAAGGCGATAGATACGTGAAAGCGTGAGTTGCTGTCAATCGTCCGATCTATCTGTGTGCACTGCTATCAGCAGGTCGATTCTCTAAGGTTTCATTTGTGAAAACAACGTTGCGGCTTTTTTGCGGCAACCATGTGTTCATTTTTGTATTCAGCAAGGTACAAAGCGCACGCATTAGCGCTATGCGTGATGACGGCGCTTATGTGAACTAGCTCGCTCGAGCAAGGCGTTTGACATAAATGTATGGAAAATGGTATTCTCTAAGACCCAACAACGTTGAACGCTCCGTCGCGTCGATCGCAACGATGTGAGCTGCAGGAGCTCGTCGTCGAACGCAACGTTGTGGCGTTTCTTAGAGAATCGACCTGCTGCTATCAGGTGTTACAAGAAAGTATTTTTTTTGAGATTTCTTCAACCGATTGCAAGCAAGTTGTGGCAATTAACGTAATTAATTAATTAACGTCTATTAACAACCAAGGTATTTACTGGATACTGTTTAGTTACCATTCATTATTAGTTAGGACTTTAGAGGGTTACTACCATTTCTTTTAGTTTGTGGTAGTTTCTGTAAATGGCGCTGCTAATTAAATGTAATAGTAAATAAATATAACTGGCCTACTGCTGGGCACCGGCCTCTTCTACTAATTTGAAAATCTGTTTTTGATCATGATTTTTATTCTTTGCTTGAGTTACATCAATTTGTCAGGGTAGACAGTGTATATTTAACTGTATGAACTGCACGTCACTGCCAGTCAGGTATAAAATGTATCATCAGCCATCAGGTGCCCTCTCAGTGGTGTTACGTATTTACGCAGCTCTATGATTTATACCGTCTTATCACATTAAAATTCATATTTAATTTAGTAGGACGTTTACCCGTTATAATTTATAGTTCACGTAGCTTTATTGCGTGTTACATTGCGCTGACGTATTTGCGTTTTTTATCTGGGCATATTATATAATTTATAGATCATAACTTTCGATCGAGTGTCGAGAGCTGTTTAGCGTGGACTCAAAAACGTCTGAACAATTTTAGAGGTATGAATTGCATTGTACATTCCATAATTCATATTTATTGCTATAAAAGACTTCTTAATTCATGGGTGCTTTAGTTTTCCTGTTTGATGTTTGATAATAATCATTTTATGTTTGTGAAGAAATTAATAAATGCTAGCAAGTTGTGATATTTGTCAGTCTCTTATTTCCGCAACCGTACTTGAATAAAGAGTTCTTAGAGGCTCACTCCTTTATCCCCGAAATCATAGACGAACTAGAACACCCACATTTCGTCGAATGACTAGGATAAAAAAATCTAGACAAATAAATATATCAAGCCAAGGGCTTCTATGTATACTACTAGACAAGCTGTTTTTTTTTAAATTGTGGCACATGGCGGCAAGGGTTTGACGGCTAAGGAAAAGAACATTACATTGAAATCTGTTCTTCAGCTGACCTAGTCGTGCCATAACGTCTAACGATTTAACGATTCGCTTCTTTCTTTCACTGTCGGTGCATCATTCTTTTTCAAGCATGTTACAGAGATGGTTAGGTGTCTGCCTGTCTGACGTCAACAATCTCAGGGAATTCATTCTCAGGTAATTCCAGTTAAATAAAGCCTACCAACCTGGAATTAAAACCCAGGATCCTCCACAGGCTCGTTTCGCGGCCAAATACCTTAAAAGAAGAGAGAAAGAGAGAAGAGAAAAAAGAAGAAAGAGTTTAACAGACCCTGATGGATACATTATCTTCTATATAATAATAATATTAGCACTATAATATTACTGTCCCACTGCAATACACGGGCCTCCTACACTAATGAATTGGGTTAGGCCTTAGTCTACCACGCTGGCCTAATGCGGGTTGGTAGACTTCACATATCTTCGAAATCCTGGTGGAGAAATTCTCGGATATGCAGGTTTACTCGCGATGTTTTCCTTCACCGTTATAGCAAGCGATAATTCATAATGAAAACACACCCAACATAGAAAAGTCAGAGGTGTATGCTTGGGTTTTCTTGTTTGTATTGTCTTATATGTTTTATTATTATTAATTTTTGTAAAAAAATACAAAGATATGGATGGCAAAGGGATATTTCAAAGTATTGGAGGGTACAATTGATGGATAATGTTTTGGATATCGCTCGACTTACCTTGTTTAGTTATGATTTTAGTTACGCATTAATTTTTAAATTTTGACTTTCTAAACGGCATAAGTTACGGAATTATTACAAAATAAAAAATCCTTATATAACTTGGTCAGAATTCAACAACGCGAGTATAATTATTCAATTTAGAATGATAATTTAATCAGAATGAAGAGTAATTTAACATTACTTCCAATGTGACTGCTCCAGGCAATTTAAGAAATGATTTATAACACAAACCACATTTTTCAAAAGTGAAGTCAAAATAAGGATGCATTTTACCACCCGCTGCTGTCTACCGTAAAGAGTTATGGATCCTATTAAATAGAATAATCATAATATTGTAGGTATAAGATCATACTTGTATCGACGAAGTGGTAGACAGAAGTATTTATTGCAAATTATAATGCCGGGTGACCCGTTGGTCATTAATTTTATGGTACTGCTATTTTCGACCGAGTTCCAAAAAGGAGGAGGTCCTCAATTCGTCTATATATATATTTTTTATGTATGTTACTCGATATCTCCGCCAAATGTCGACCAATTTACAAAATTCTTTTTGTGTTCGATAGAGCTTATTTCAAGGGTGGTCCCGTATAAATTTGATCATCATCATCATCAGCCATAGGACGTCCACTGCTGAACATAGGCCTCCCCCAAAGATTTCCAGGTCGACATGTTGGAAGCGGCCTGCATCCAGCGACTAAAAAAAAAATTGATAAATTTGGTCACGATCGGTAAATTGGAAGTCGGTCAGTTAAGTTTTTATTTCAAATTCTCGAGTGGATATCTGCATCGACACGGCGCGGCGTAGTTATTAATTATTGCATACCCCACTTAGACAAAAGATCATAGAGGACTACAACAAAATGAAGCATTCCTAATGTATGGCACGAAACCAAAATGGCGGCTTTTCGAAAGAAAGATCCCATTAAATATAACAGTTAGGCATCTCCTTCATACTCCGAAATGAGTATTATTGTAAATAAAACACCGTATTTACAATAAAATCAATAAGTATTTATACGTTATTTAATTCTTATGACACGGTGACAACTTACATGTAAATATGTAGATCGCGAAACTAAAATGGCGGAACCGGTTCACAATAAACATCTATTTTCGTAGTTATGCCGGGACCTCTTATTTTTTCTTTAGTCATTGATACCGCACGCGACTACCGTCTTCTGGTCTCGGGTTCGATACCTGAGTCGAACAAAATGATATTGGATTCTTTTACTCAGTATAATCTCGGAGTCTGGAAATTGCGACCGATATGGCGATAGGCTCGATACCTACTACATGGATCGAAAATAACCAGCGGCCTGAGCAGGAAAATTTCTGACAACCGTAAATGTATTCGAACTCGATGCGCGTCTGTGAAATTTGTATGAAATATTAACCAAACGTCATCAGTGTGCAGCGAACTCGAATACATTTACATTTACATTAGTTTTTCGTGCTCGGGCTACTGGGCGAAATGTGAGTGTTTCAGTTCGATAGTTCACCCCTAGCCTTTGGGTATACAGCCGATAGTTTATGAATAAATAAAATAAATGGATTTTACTAAAAACTTTTTGTACAACTTGTTCGGAAGTAAAAACTGCAACTCTCCTAATTAAAGTGATTTTGTGGTCTATCACTGACCCGTGAAGCGAGCAATTGTCACAGGGTCTTCGACAATTTCAGACCTTTAACAAAAAGTATGACAAAATCTCCACTACCATAGAGTACTATTTAATGTTTTCGAATCTCTGTTTCGTAATAGTTCACCTTGTCGACTACAATGGCCAGAGTTCAACTTAACGCTCTGTATACAATGCATTGTTATTAAAATTTAACATTTTTTATGCCCCTCTATGTAAAGTTGTCGATTGCTGGTACTTTGTGATTAGCTATTAGTTATTGGGGCCTTGACGATTGCCTACTTTTCCTACCTGATTCAAGCCTGTATTTTTTCTCCATTGGCCACTGCAGTTGACTGTAGTGAATATAGTGGTCATTGGTCTAGCTAAAGTATTTCTAAGTAGCTAATCGTAGTTTCCGCAAGTGGTGCTAAAATGTGCTCAAACGTGTGGAAATAATCACAAGTTTGAAAACTTAACTGACCGACTTCCAATTGATCCGATCGTTACTAATTTATATGGGACCACCCTTGAAATAAGCTCTATCGAACACAAAAAGAAGTTTGAAAATCGGTCCCCATTTGGCGGAGATATCGTGTAACATACATAAAAAATACAGACGAATTGAGGACCTTCTCCTGTTTGGAAGTTGGTCGAAAATGAACAAAAAAGGTTTTGCTAACTTGTAAAATTCGTTCTTGGCTTTTTTACGCTCTTATCTATCTCATTCGTTTAACATAGTCAAACCAACGGAGTGTATGAGATTCTATCTCTATTATATTAAGGCCATCAAGTGTTACTATTTCGTAACTTTCCGGACCGCAATTTCCATCAAAATTTTACACATGGCAAGAAATCATCAGAGTAATTTTCTCTCGCGAATCCGTAGCGGATTTTAATTCATATATATTTACTCTCATCGTTTCTTATATAGTTTTAATTCCATGGGGCCGAGCAGGAATAATTTTGAGAATCGAATTCGAATCGAATTTAATGTATTTTTGTTGTTTTTGTATGTGCGTGTAGAAAATAAATGGTTTTCTAAATATTGTTATCGAGTCATTAGTGTCACAGATATGTTAACAAGTACAAGATATCAACGTCACTCCCTTTGTTACAACTGTTACAAACAGCGGCCATGCAAGTTTAGTCAGCGCTAAACTGTCTGTTGAGGAGATAGCATCTACATCGTGTCCGCAACCTAGTCTTGAATTCTTGATATGCATTGGACATACATTAGGTTTGTCATGACTTTACTTGCTCAATTTCTTTTACTTTCCGTTTCATCTTATAATTACCCCACTTTGTTACTTGGTAAGATTGCTCCTTAAATTGCCAAATTAGACCAGCTTAGCGAACTGGCTCCCTCGAGGCGAATGATCCCCATTACCCCACTTTACTATGGTAGGGTAGGCACAACACATTTTTATAAGTCTTGTGTATGCCGCAGAAATCTTTTGTGATATTACTACAATTAGGCCAGCGTGTTAGATTAACGCCTAACAATAGTAGAGGAGGCCTGTGCCCAGCAGCGGGACAGTAATATTACAGGGCTAATATTATTCTATTTATGTCATAATATGCTTAACTGAGCATATTGGTTTTGACACTTTCTTAAGTATAATGTGGTTTTATTTTACATGTAACGCGACCATGAGTTTTTTGACATTTCACGCTAGCGACTACTCAAAATAGTTTGTATGGAAAACGTCAATTCCCCACATAACCGCCAAACGTTCATTTGTTTGTCATACAAATATTTTACGTACTCGCTAGCGTGAAATGCAAACAAACTCGTGGTCGAGCTACTAAAGTATCGATAGTATGAAAGTTAACTAGTGTAAATAATAAATTATTGTTCGTTTATTTCAAATATAAATTACACTGTTGATTGCACACCTACAATGCGTAACTGATACCATTGATATTAATTTTAAAATTCCATTGTACACAATATCTCAATGCACAATTGCCTACTACAAACCAAATATCAAGGCAAACAATACTGAGATCAACTTTGAAATAACTTAAATAAGTAATTAAACAGATAACCGACTGACATACAACCCACTCGAATTAAAATAATTATTAGCTTCTACATCATGAATGGATACCGTGGATAAATTCGTATAAAGTAGGTCAAAGGTGAAACGTGCCGTAACATTGACTCGAACTTTGTTGACTTACCGAGTTACCGTAATAGATTTAACTCGACGGTTAAGGCTGCGAATACGAACTTAGCGGGAGCGGAACGGCGGCGTGGTAGCGGTGCGAAAAAGTGCCGCCAGACCGGTCGTACGCCGCTCTCCGCAATGCGGTCTTCGAGGCCAGTTCCCTGTTCCACTTAAATCTATGCACTAAAACGCGCCGCTCCCCGTGCCACCGCCGCCGCCGTTCCGTTCCCGCGGAGTTCGTGTCCGCGGCCTTATGCACGCTATTCATCGTAGGTAGTACACGCTCGGGCAGTTTGTTTGTGTACCGTAAAAGTTGAAATTAGGGCCCTTAATAAGACTATAAGGACCATAACACAGTCGCGACACGTTACTCATAAAATTCGTATAGAAAAATGTTCTTTGTATTATTCTAGTAAAATTTTATCTTCAGTCGTTAGAATATTGGCCATAGAAAATCAAGCTTATCAGGCAGGGAAATCGGCTTCAGTCGGTCCGTGAGAATTAAAATTTAATGCTTAAGGGCCAATTGCAGCTCCACGATAATTCTTTATTTATCCCAAATCTTGTTTTTAGGAGACTTGCAGTGCTATTACTAATGTAGAGTTACACCTTATCTCGATTTATCCTACAGCTCGCTCCTATCTTTAAATCAAGATTTAGGATAAACAGATAGTTTATTGCGTTACTGCAAGTAGCACTTAAAATTTGATTAAAGTAATTTCATCCTATTTACATAAACCTGTTTAGATCAAGCAAATTCCTTAGATTATCTCGTATCTTAAGTACAACTTCCGATTTACTATGTTTTTTTCTTTATAAAATTAATATACAGTTATGAGTAGGTAGTAATTTTTCTTATCTTATATCCTGCTTTGTCAATTTAAAAAAAGTTGTTGAAATCAAATTAAGTTTAAATATTCCTTATGAAGTTTTGATTTTGTGAATATGGGTTTTTAAAAATGTCGATATTAACGTACAGGAAGGATGTGGAGCTTTTTGAATGAGTAATGTTTAAGCCGGAATTTGTTAAGTATAGTGCGAATATGTTTACCTTTTCATCTTATTTATCTCCAAAGTTTCCTTGATGCGGATCATCTCATATTACTCATATAACTACAAATTCGGTGTATTGTGCGATATGCCTATATATTTTTTGTTATCATAAAGCTTTCATATGAAAACACATTCGAACTACTGAATATTTTCAACACACTTTTTCAAGCATGTTACGGAAATGATTTGGCTTAATTTTCTCGACCAGCTGTCTGCTCAGGCAGACGTTAGCGTCAACGCCCATCTGAGGGATTCAGTCCCAGGGAAAAGAGTCGTTTAAAAGTCACTTTACATTGGTTTTCTGTTAGACAGTGGTAGCAAACCGGTCGAACCGCCCATTCGTGCTGTAGACGTTACTGTCTATAACGTGGCGCACTCAAGGTTCCATTAAAATCTATAGAAATCGATTATTGATAATAATTGTATTTTTGGCGATAGGCTCGCCCCCTATCACATCTGGGACGGAACTAAGCTCGGCAAAATGTGGGTGTACTTGTTGGCTAGTGCGCCTCTCCCTACCCCTTAGGGGATACAGGCGTGACCTTATGTTATGTATGTTAATTTTAATCAAACTTGTCCTGACGATATTATTTTATTTATCTGTGCTATAATAATAATTACCTGAGTTTGTTAGGCAATGAATTGCACAATACAAACCCTTAAACCTACTTATACTTATTAAAAGTATATTAGTTCATTATTTGTGTATATCATTATAATACAATTCATAAATTACTGATCTTGCGTTTATGATTAAATACCGGCTACCGGCCTGTAATAAACTTGTCAGATATGATAGCCGTAGGGGAAATTTGACAGCCCAAGAATACGCTTTAAATACAACCTTAATTCAATGTAAATAAGGTTGAAATTTGCTAGTTATGAGATGGATAAACCCAACGTAACCTTGTGGGTTTGGTGTGGTCTTGTCAAAGAGTTTGTGTAATAACCTTCGACATGTCGTAGCCTTAAATAGACCATTGTTGGAGTTACAGTTGTTTTTGGAATTGAATAATTTCATACTACTTTCACCAGGATATAATAGCCCCTTACTTAAGAATATTTAAGCGCTGCTTTTTTTTCTTTATATATATCAGAGACTGGCAAATGAGCAGATGGGTCACCTGGTGGTAAGTGATCTCCACTTTTTACATCTTGGGAGTCTATGGGCGGTGGAGATCACTTACAATCATGTGACCCATCTGCTCGTTTGCCAGTCTCTGCTATAAAAAATCCCACCTCAATGTGCAACACACTTTCTAAGAATGTTGCAGAAAGAATTTGACTTAGTTTTTACAACCGGCTGCTGACTTGAGGTCAGTCGGTGAAGTCCTGGGAATCGAAGCTAAGACCTCCCCCATTCCACAGCCATAGGTACATGCTGTTACTAGATCTATACGACATTGCCCATGGGCATAGTTAACGCTTGCTGTAAAACCCAGCCTAAGGGCCACTTGCAGCGCGATAAATCTCTATTTACCCCAAATCGTGGCTTAAAGATTGGGTGAGCTGTAGGATAAATCGAGATAAGGTGTAACTCTATATTAGTGATAGAGCTGTAAGTCGCCCTTATAGATTTTATTCTAATAATTACATTTTAAATCAGGTAAAATGGAAAATCCGGCGTTTAAAGGAAGGTCATGAGAAATTTCCAGATAACCTTTCCTCTGCGTTATTAACCAATTGACGCACGTGGTTAAGTTGTTGGCTTTTGTAAAGTATGGTAAGGCCGAGTAATTAAATTCATTTATCGCTTTTATTTTATCTCCAATTCATTTTTTCCTTACATATTATTATACCTAATGCGTAACGGATGTTGTGATTTCCCCGTAATATCATAACTAAGCCTCTTTAGGTCCTTAAAGATTTGCATCTTTGTTCTTTCTTAACCTTAATGTGGGGTTGGTGCAACATACTATTCAAGCATATTGCAGAAAGGATTTGGCTTTTTTTTACGACCGGATGCCTGCCTGACTTCAACATTCTCTGAGGGATCCAGTCCCGGGCAAATCATATTAGAAAATTCGCTCTGCCGGGCCTGGGAATTGAAACCAGGACCTCCCGGTCTACAGCCCATATGCTGCCACTAGACCAAGGAGGCGACAATCTTTGTTACATTATCTTTGTTAAATAAATAAATAAATACACCCAACAGTCACATACATAGTCCTGCCCCACAATAGGCATAACCTGTATCGTGGGTATCAGAAACTACGAGAGACTTTCGGTCTCACGACACCCAGACCCGAAACAAATATCTACGGTCCACAGACATTTGTCTCGGTGCGGGAATCGAACCCGCGACCTCACGTTTCACAGCCGGCTACTCGCCCGCTGCGCCACGGAGGCTGTCGAATGGCTTAAAATTGTAGTGTAATTTGTGAATCTGAAGTATAGACGGGATGATCACTTCACATTTGTAAAGTCATTTCATTATTAATCACAGTAATAAATAAATAAAAACTGTATGACCGATATGACCGTCTCCTTTCGTAAAAAAAAACTCGCCGTTCCCTTTCGTGGAATAACTGTTCCGAGTATAAAAGCAGCGTTTCATAAATTCAGGAACACAGAGAGAAAAGCGTTCCCTCAAAGAAAGTCCATTTCCAAATGTCCAAATTTCCAAAAAGTCCATTTCGATCACTGCGTGTACTCAATTAAATACTTCATAACTCACAAACATCCAAACTTTTAAAATAAACTTATTTAGTAAAAGCTGCTGATCATTGTTACTAACCAAACTGACCGCAATTTATATCTTGTAATTTATAATGCACATTTAAATGCAACTTTGTGTTATGCTAATGAATGCAGCTTAACTCTCAGTAATCCGAGTGATATTAATCATTTTGTAACCACTTTGAGCCACTATCGCTGGAGTCACAGGCTGAGATCTATGAGCGAACTTCGACTTAGTCTAAGTCAAAATAACAAACTCGGTGAGGATTTTGACTTAGAGTCATTTTTTACAAGAAAATATTTGCTTTGTTCATTATAAAAAATGACTTGGACTAAGTCAAAGTTCGATTTAACAATTTCAAATTTTACTTTAGTTACTTTGACTTAGACTTAGTCGAAGTTTGCTCGATCGAAGGTCGCAGGAAGTCGCTGGATGCAGGCCGCTTCCAACAGGTCGATCTGGAAATCTTTGGGGGAGGCCTATGTTCAGCAGTGGATGTCCTATGGCTGATGATGATGATGATCTCAGCAAGGGATCTCAGTTTTGACGTTACTCGCTAGCGACTACGTAAAATATTTGAATGACGAACACTCGAACGCCTCTAGCGGTTACATGAGGTATTAATGTTTGTCATACAAATTATTTTCGACCATATTTTTTAAAATTAAAGTCTTTGGGTGATTCTAAACAAGTTTTATAGATACTTTAATATTCCTATCCGTTTCCGTGAAAAAAATTTATACATTTTCTTGTACGGAGAAATATGGTATAGTATGGTATAATATGTATAGTATAGTTTTCTAGCTAGATTGTTCATTAGCAAGACACGTCGAAACACTCATGGTTGTGCTACGGTAGCGATTACTGTATCGCAAATACTATGACGTCTATCATAACGTATTAGTGAGTTTCTGAACATAATTATCATATCAACTCAGAATAAATTTTATTTAATTGCGGATAAATTGTGCAAAACGTGATTTTAAACATAGATTAGCAATTCTATGAGATTATTTAAGTTTACGCCGATTTTTTACATACAAATAAATGTACAATAATATGTATGCGTGTATCCTGCAAAAGGAATCGCCGAGCTTATTTCCGTCCTAGATGTGATAGAGGGCGTACCTTTCGCCATATCGGGCACACAGTTTATCGAGACGAAATTCGCAAGTATAAAGTTTTTTAGGTTACTTAGGTATTTATTACTTGTCTTTATTATGGAGGAAAAGATTGTCAAGAAATTCGTGTATATAAATATTCTACATAACAATTTTGAATATCCGTAAAGTCGAGTGACTAAAACCCACATGGGGGTTACCACCACCTCTTATAGCAGTTTTATTATAATCTTACTTGTACCGATTCGCATACAAAACAAACGAAGAACGATTATAATAATACTGCTATAAGAGGTGGTGGTAACTCTGCTGGGATATAACATTGGGCTGGTATAAAATCTGACTGCCTCGATAGCGTAGTTGTATTTCGGTACGACATCCGTCTTAAGGTCTTGGGTTCGATCCCCGAGAAAAGTGATATTGGATTTTTCAATATCAGTCCGGAGTCTGGAAATTGTGCCCGATATGGCGATAGGCCCCTATCACATCTGGGAAATGTAGATGTTCTAGTTCGCTAGTGTGCCTCTGCCTACTCGTTCGAGGATACAGGCGTGAGCTTATGTAATTGTTATTTGAAATGTAACGCTTTATAATAATATAAACACCTACTCCTTTTATATCAAGTAATAAATCTTTAGGTATGTTGAACTGAGAAAAATAAGTCAATCAATATTAGATAATATCTATTATCGTGGTGGTTATGCGGACAGTATCATGGTCACTAAACCTACGTAATTAACCGTGTTAGATAAACTACTAGCTTTTCTATTCATTCAGTTTTAGCCAAATTACTTTGATAATAAAGTCATAAGTACGAATTTCGGGCGTCCGTACTGCAGGTCGATTCTCTAAGGTTTAATTTATGAAAACAACGTTGCGGCATCGTAGCGGCAACGATGTTTTCATTTTTGTATTCAGCAAGGTAGTTCAGTTCAAAGCGCATGCACTAGCTCTATGCGTGATGATGGCGCTTATGCGAACTAGCTCTCTCGACGAGGCGTTTGACATAAATGTATGGAAATTGGAATTCCCTAAGACCCAACAACTTTGAACGCTCCGTCGATGTCAACGATGTGCGCTGCAAGAGCTCATCGTCGATCGCAACGTTGTGGCGTTTCTTAGAGAATCGACCTGCCGAGACTAGGTGCACGTTGTTACGAATGTCATTCATAATTTGATGTTATTAGTGACGGTGGGCGATTATGAATTATAATTATGAGATTATTCTATTATAATTTGATAATCGATTATTACAATCGGTGTCTAATCAGCAAAACAATTATAACAATTGGCTAATCTTGGGGCTGATTGCCTGAACTGCCTCGGTTTTCTGGTATTTCGGTACGACTACCGTCCCGAGGTTTTGGGTGGGATCCCCGGGTCGGACGAAGTGATATTGGATTTTTCTATATCAGCCCGGAGTCTGGAATTTGTGCCCGATATGGCGATAGGCTCGGCCCCTATCACATCTGGGACGGAACTAAGCTCGGCGAAATGTGGCTGTTCTAGTTCGCTAGTGCGCCTCTGCCTACCCTTTCGGTGATACAGGCGTGAGCTTATGTTATGTTGGAGCTGATTTTCAACCAACTTCAAACGGATTATGATCTCAATTCATCAGTGTTTTTATGCATGTTATTCGATGTCTATGGAAAATATGGATCGATTTTCATGAATCGATGTTGGATAGAAGTTGTTCCAAGGGTAGATAAGGAATATAAATTCGGTGAAGATCGTATTAAAAAAACCACTTAGATTACAATCAATGTAACTATGAAAAGTTAAAAAAATGTTCCATGATTTCTATGGCCATATTCACCATAATCTTTGACTTTCAAAAAAGAAACGGCTTTGAACATTCTCCTCCTTTTGGTCTGTTTTTAAATTTTTAAACATGTAATTATCTACCTTCAGCTGTATGCCAGGTCATTGTCCCCAAAATACATGCAAAGGCGTTGCATGTACTCTTATCTTTTTTATACTTACAACAACCCTTCGTTACTTAACATACAGTTATGTTAATGGATGCTTTCGAGATAATTTCGTTCCAGATAAAAATGCAAAATAAGGGTCAACTTCGATAAATAACCGAAATCTGGAGTCCATTAGGCCCCCAAAAACACTCGAAAGCACTTCAAAACAGGTCCCAGATCTTATCAAATGAATTAAGTAATGTTAAAAATCGGAGTCCTGGAAAACGTCGCTTAAAAATTCTGGCACAAGATTATGGCCACGTACACACATACATTTTGGAGATAATGGTCCAAACCCTTGTTTAATTTAAGGATATACATTTTTTTTTATCTTTTTCATAACCATGGATACAATGTCCTTCAGCCGTATATTTTTTTTTTTTGTTACTTTATTTCCTACATCTAAGTTTTCGCAAGTGCAATGAAGGTGGATGTGTTCGATTTCAAGGCCCTGCAGGAGTTTCGGCGTCAATTCCTTCCAGTTTGATGCTTTTTAGACGATTTTCTCGCAGCAGAGGAATCGAACATGGTCGACCCATCCACCCGACAAAAAGCATCCAAAATCACTTATTTCAAAGCTTCCACATACTGTCCATTTTCGTTAATGTTTATTGCTTAGATACATTAGATATATACACATCATATTTAAACCACAAACACAACTTTAGACTAGAATATGAAATCATTAAAACGAGCGACCACCCGCACCGTCAGAATTCCCGCGAAAACTCTCAAGGATATACATATCTTGTCTGGTCTTGCCATATACAAGGTTGCCATCCATGTCAAAAAATGACAAAATAAACTACGTCATAATTTATTATAGCTGAGTTAATTACTTTGCTTAGTCTCGAATATTTTTCCCAAGAATTTGTTGCGGGAATTTTGTGTTGAAAATTTAGCAGTAGAATTGTTCCCTTAAATTCCTTTAATATATTATTTAGCAAGCATTAGGTATAAAATGCTATATTGTAATAATGCTATAAGTCGCCTGCTTGGTCTAGTGGCAGCATATATGGGCTGTGAACCGAGAGGTCGCGTTCGATTCCCATGTCGGGAAAAGCGAATTTTCTAATTTAATTTGCCCGGGACTGAATCCCTCAGAGGGGGTTGACGTCAGGCAGGCCGGTCGTAAAAACTAAGCCAAATTCTTTCTGCAACATGCTTGAAAAAGTGTGTTGCGAATGTTGGGACATTAAGGTGGAATAAGGACAGTTAGAAAGAAATAATGCTATATCTTAATCGTTCCAAGGCATAAGAAGATGATCTTTTATTGCCCAATAAGTCCCTTGGCTTCGAAGATCCTTCAAATCGAATAACATCTATACTTCAGATTGCTTTATATATTTACTGTTAGTTACATGTTGCCATAATAAATATTGTTAAAAAGATTACAAGCACTTTTTGCGCAATGATGAAAATAATAATTCTTTATATAGCTATTTCATACTTCAGAAAGTGGCCATGCTTACGTGAGACTGGGCAGGACTTGTCAGCCGAATGTCGAAGAGACAATAGGCCAGAAATACATCGAATTGGGTTCCAAAAAGCTAAAACACGACGTTGTGGCAGACCCAGAGGAAGATGGCGGAACGATCTAGGATGTCCTTAGCATAGAAAACGAGTAGAGGCCTTTGCGCCTCAGTGGATCGTATCAGACGAATATAATAATAATTCTTTTGTTATAGGGGTCTGCAAGTATCGTACCATGTAGAAATCCATTGTATCTGCCAACCCTTATGTTAAAAGGCGTGAATTTATATATGCTTGTGTTATATAGTTTTCTCATTAATATAACGCTTGAGAGTAATAAATATCAGCATGTTTTAGTAAGCGCCTTTTCGAACACGTTTATTTATAATCGTGTATCATTAGAGCTTGCAATTTCCTGTTGGAAACGCAGTCAATCTCATGCCTCCGGCATTTTCAATGCAGGAAGTAATCAGCTAAGATTAGGTTTTAATAGTATGTCGACGACCACAAAATCGTCTTCACACTCTTAGGTCTTAACTCTTAACTGAATTACCGCGATTCAATTGCCGCGGTTTTCCTAGAAAACCAGACTCCATCGCCAATCACCACTTCTCGCACCTTTATTATTTACATTCATCATTATTATCTACCATTATGGTGTAATGGTATTCCGTGCACGGTACTACTATCGTACTGAGATCTCGGGTTCGATCCCCAGGTTGGGCAAAATTATATTGTATTTTTCAGTAACAGCCCGGAGTCTGGAATTTGTGCCCGATATGGCGATAGGCTCGCACCCTGTCACACCTGGGACGGAAATGACCTCTGCGAAATTTGGGTGTTCTAGTTCGCTAGTTTGCCTCAGTCTACACCTTCGAGGGATAGAGACGCTAAGTAGAAAACCGACCCGAGCATCGAACTCAAAACCCCAGGACAGTAGTCGTACAAGTACGCTATACAACCCCGCTATTGAGGCAGTCCATATCCGTCCCAATAAATAATTAATCATGAAGTAAAATATCATTGTTATTACGGACGTAAAGAAAAAGAAGGACACCGTCACGCCTATAGTTAAACGGACGCTACAGAGAAACCACGCACACAAACGCGTCTGTACAAAAGTGACCTACGCACACACATGCCATTGCGTGTCGATAGATCGAATGCGCCGAAAACCCTGCTTCACTTTCAATGCTCCGTCCATCTTTTGTTCTACGTTCGTGCTTGTAATTTCATTATATGTACATTGTACTTACCGGCTTTAAATACGGCACCACGCGTCAAAAGACTCATTAGCGACTTATCGACAAGCGAGCAAAGCTTAGAACGCCAGCACTCATTTGCATATTATTTTATTGGCAAACATTTCGCTGACCATTCACAGAAGTTGCAACATTCAATTCCTGCTCTAAATTCCAATAACAGAACAGCTGTAGCTTTTACTGTAGGACTTATTCTATTATCGACGCCGATAGCGTTCGGACAAAACAAGAACTTGTAATTGGAACTGACGCTGAGAAATCCGTTTGCCGAAATGTAGAGCCTTTTATTACAATTAAAGCTACATAAATTATACAATAATATATCGGTAATTGGACGGCTATAAATTATTTATAGACGTATTTAATATATTTTATTCATAATAGATGCTGGCAACAAGTGGGTATGTATCTAGATCTCTAGATATATATGTATATACACATGATAAGTTTGTTTTCCCATCAAATAAATAGTTAATAAACTGGATATTTAAATGGTAAGGAAATTTTAATCATTAGTTCAAATATCATAAATACAAAATAGTAAAATTTATTATAATAGACATTTTTCGTAATAATTAAGTGTTTGTTGGTTTAATGATTTACCACATTTGCATCTAATATTTGATCAGGCACTGTCACGGCCACTGCTGACAGGCCATAGGTCTCCCCAATGATTTCCAGACCGACCTGTTGCAGGCTGCTTGCAGCTCAATATAATAATTCAGCTAATGTTGTTCATACCAAAGGCACCTTTGTCATCCAGACTAAGAACTGATTATTCAAACTCAAAGCAGCCAGTGTACTTTCGGTTCTCTCGAGGGGCTTGCGGCATGACTTGATGGTTGGTTGAGACGGGTATTCCTGTATCTGCATCTGTCATCCGACTGTCTTGTCGCAAGCCCCTCGATTTGCTTCTTCCCTCTTGGGATTCGGAGTGTGACGATGTATAGGCCGGCATGATTCTAACGACTACTGATACACAGTGTTTGTCAGTGGTCGCTATTTTTTTTTGGACTGCACTACGCTTACCATCAGGTGCAGTGTAGTCATTTTGCCGTGCCTGGATAAAAAAAAAATCCTTTAAATTCTAACACTTAATCTCCTAAAGTAGTTACAGTTTAGATTAATAATTGTTGTCTAATCCACGGGACTTACGACACCTGTAGCCCGAGCACGAAAAACTAATGTAAATGTAAATGTATTCGAGTTCGCTGATGACGTTTGGTTAATATTTCATACAAATTTCATAGACGCGCATCGAGTTCGAATACATTTACGGTTGTCAGAAATTTTCCTGCTCAGGCCGCTGTTCTGTGTGACTTCCTGTATTGATTGAGTTTCTTTGTATATTGATAATGTTGCTAATATTTCAGTCCTCGGTTCCGTTTGTGTAATGAAAGTTATCATAATCATTACCATAATTTGACCACACAGCCATTAATAACCGCATACTACGCTCTCTTTAAAATAAAACTGTACCAACACAACATAGATACGTGATCGGAACTATAGGATATCTCTTTTGGCCAATTCTGTTTTTTCCAAGAAAATTACGCATAACACTGGTCACGTACACCCATTTTCCAATTTTAGAAACGTATTTCTTTGTTAATGTATATAGTAGATACAATTGCATTCGTTATGTTTTACGGTCTATACTAAAGAAATTAGTCAAAAGGCGGTTACTTATTTAACATTTATTATATTTAACGTTACAATTGATAATGATCATTATTAGATATCAATATTGCAAAAATTTCTTTGATCGTTAAGTGTCATGAAATTGTTAACAATTTATGCAATTGTTACTAAATTTTAAACAAAATTAAATTTCGATATATCTGATAACGTATTCCGAAGCCAATTCAGAATTAATCAATAAAAATGTTTTATTTAGTAGTAAAGATGAGACTGGATAGTTTTAGGACTTTTAAAGCAATCCCACAATAACCAATTGTCCACAAATAAATTCACGTTCTTTCTTTCTACCTGCCCTTAGGCCTTATTCCACCTTAATGTTTCAAGCATGTTGCAGAAAGGATTTAGCTTAGTTTTTGCGACCAGCTGCCTGACTGACGTCAACCCCCTCTGAGGGATCCAATCCCAAGTGAAATTAAATAAAAAAAATAGCTTTTCCCGACCGAACCCAGGACCTCTCGGTTCACAGCCCATAAATGCTGCCATTAGACTAAGGCTCAATTGCACCACTATTATTAACCTAGAGTTAGTCCTAACCGCAAGCTAAATTGACAGAAAATGTATGAATGACATGTAACTTAACTTGCGGTTATGACTAACTCTAGGTTAATAATATGCACCACTATTATTAACCTAGAGTTAGTCATAACCGCAAGTTAAGTTACATGTCATTCATACATTTTCTGTCAATTTAGCTTGCGGTTAGGACTAATTCTAGGTTAATAATAGTGGTTAATAATTGAGCCTTAGAAGACAAATTGTCCGCAAATAAATTCACATTCATTTATAAAACATGACATAACACAAGCTCACGCCTTTATCCCGGAGGGTAAGCAGAAGCGTACTAGCGAACTAGAACACCCACATTTAGCCGACCTTAGTTCCGTCCCAGATGTACTAGGGGGCAAGCCTCTCATAATATCGGGCACAAATTCCAGACTCCAGGTTGATGCTGAAAAATCCAATACCACTTTGCCCAACCCGGGAATCGAACCCGATACCTCAGGACAATAGTCGTACCACTACCGTAATTTATAAAAATATCTCGAAAATGTCACAAGGTTAGAAATGACATTTTGGTGTAAAATTGCACGTTTCATTGTACCTCCTTTTTATATTAGTTGCATCTATATTCTTCTATTACTGAATCTCAATTACAGTAAAAATATTTCTTAATTTAAATTGGGTTTATATTATATCCTCGTTTAGGTCTAATTTTAACAGTCTAATAATGTTAAATAGAAAAGCGATAGCAGGTACAATAGCTTCGATAAACGATAATAGGAAATCATTATCCGCAAGACGAGTTAATGCAGACACCTTCCCATTATGACAGAAGTTGTTTACAGCGAGTGTTGTAAAAGTACACAACAGAAGTAAAAGCATTGCAGCAGAGTTATACAATTAGTGAGGAAATTTGCGCGGTTACGTACAAATACATTGTAATAACCATTTATTAATTAAGAGCGAATCGATAACTGCAAAGTAGAGCGATTCTGAAAATGTTGTAATGGACGAATCTTAATTAAAATCTCTATAATTAGATTAGATATTTTAGCTAGTGTCTATGGTTCGTACAATCGTGCTGGTTTGGAAGGCTTGGTACAAAGAGATGGTAAAAAAATAAATAAACACACCCAACAGTCACACCATAGTCCTGACCCCACACTAGGTTTAATCTGTATCGTGGGTATCTGAAACTACGAGGGACTTACGGTCCCATAATACCCAGATCCGAAACAAATTATGCCGGCCCAAAGATGTGTGATTCTTTAACTAACGTCTCATCGACTCTACATCTAGTGATCTTTATTATTTGACATGCAGCCATGTTGCAACTAAAGAAATTGAAAAAAAAAACGGAATGTGTACTTTATTTACACCATTATTGTTGTTGAAATTAATTTGTTTTAGCCAAGAAAAAATTAAAAAAAAAGTAAAGTAGGGAATGAAATGGTATGAAAGAATCAGGATGGTGCTGCCCTCTGCAAGTACACCTGCGCTTTACGATAACAGTCACTTTAATAAATAGTCTTTAGGGTTTCCAACAGATGTCAGTACAATAAAGAAAAATATGTTTTAAATTAAAATACTTTTATTTGGGATACATTCTACTACGCGCAGTAATTTGTACTCTCTTTTTTCTTATAAATTACTTAACATTATCTTAAAGAAGTTTTAAAAAGGACAAAAGTTCTACATTGCCACATTTTGAAGTCTTTTGAGTCTTGATTCTTTTCTTAGCACTATATTTACACAAGTTGTTGATGATTGTCGGTTATTTTATTCACCAGTCATGACCTCCAAGAATTCTGAAAATATAATCATTTTAAAATATAAAATGTATTGTGTGATGCACAACTGAGAGTTTATATTTGAGATTAAATCGATTCATGAAACAAGGCAGTGCTAATTTACTATTGGAAATCTATTCATACACACCATCAAAGTCCACTGTTCCTGAGCCGTCAGTATCAATTTCCTCAATCATTGTGTCCAAATCCTCAGCCGAGAGCGTGTTGTCCAACTCTTTAAAAATTTCTTTTAAAACTTCTGTGGTAATGTAGCCATTGCCTGAAAAAATAAATTGAATGTTGATATCTCCGCTGCCGTTCTTTGTTTGAAAATACCTAAATGAGAGAAGTCAGTAAGCGAACCAGCTGGGAGCAGTCTTTTGTTAAATCTAAAAGTACAAGGATTTTTTCGTATAAGACTACTTGAATTGTTACAATTTAGGTACATAGAAAATGTATCTGTAGAGTCTAATTTGCATAGGTACATAAATACTCGTATTCTAGCTAGAAAGTGGATAACCACTTTAGTATGCAGTATGTTACTATATGCGCTTTAGTTTTTAAGGAATTCTCCCAAGAGTACAAACTCTACATACTTAGAATAATTTGAAGGGACAAAAAATGAGATGTTTGGATTATGCAACTTAAAAAATAGATTCTTATTTATATACCTTCCCTATCGTATAACCTGAACGCCTCTTTAAGTTCCTGTAACATGGTCTCATCGTCCTCATCTTCTGTTAAGAACTTAGCGGCTAATGTGCAGAACTCTTTGAACTCCAGTTCCCCAGTATCTGGAAATTTAATTCAAGTGTTAAAATATGTGATGATTAAAGAAATTGCATAACTACAGGATAACCTTTGGGCAAAATGCTACGGGTCCGCTGGCCAGCCCGCCTAGCATGCTAGCCACGATAACATTTTGTCTACGCTTTTTGTCCTGTTATAACCGGTTTTCTCTATTTGTCTACGGACACTAACATGCGTCCTCGTTTACTTTCATACAATATTGTAGACAACACGTAGACAACATCTCGATAGTCGATAATCGGGATCGGACCCCTATCCAAAAAATCCGTGACGATGTATCTACCATCGGAACTCAACTGTAGTCTCTAACGCCACTTTAACAAAGTATTTAATTTTAAGCGATAGATTAGTTTGAAGACATTTTTCTAAAGCATGAATGGGACAACTGAACCGGGCTATTACCAGTCTAAAAAACGGTATATTCATAGTTACATCTTACTGCTGCGTGATGCGTTTCGGTATGTTGGTGAATTTTTGAGAGGCATATTTATAAGTTTAACAAAATGGTTTTGAATACGAATCGCAATTTCAACATCCTTCAATAAGCCTCAATAGCCGTGATCGTCTAGTGGTTAGGACCCTACGTTGTGGCCGTAGTAACCCAGGTTCGAATCCTGGTCACGGCAATGTGCAAGCATTGTCACGGTGGGGCATTCTTTTTAGTATAAATTCTTTAAAATCCTATTGTTATTTTTTTTTTATATTTTATGCAATCATGTTTACTAATATTCTAGAACTGAAAATTTCATAAAATAAATCATTGTTGTCAGTAAATATTTATTAGGAAATTCATAAGGAAATTAAAAAAAAAAACAAAATATATTAGTGCAAAATCCCTAGATAATAGGGTTAATTTAAGAAATAAAACTTTTGCAATAAGTGTAAAATATAACAGCGCCCTCTATTATTTATATTCAGTACCATCAAAACAAGTAACTCTGAATCTGTTATTCATTACAACGCCATCTAGTGATTTTATGCTTAACTAGAACATTTTAGGGTTCTAACATATTTTAGTTTTGCCATGTCCATCCGTCTAACTAACCGCGGTTTATATGAAATATTATTTTTTTCTTTTTTTTATTGAAATTAAACAAATTACATTTACTAAAAGCTAATATCTTACCCCACAAAACTGCTTCCGCAGTTTGACTGTGAGTACACCAGTCTCAACTACAATAAGTGCAACAAACAATTACACCATAACAAATAAATATAAAGTTTTACTATGTGACATATTTACACATTATCAAGCAAATGCTGTTTTAATTTTTTAACAAACCTACAATATTTTATTTCATTTCTGATGCAGGTAAACTATTAAGAAGGTATGGCAAACTTGTTAATTTTATCCTAAAAAGCTGTAATTTGGTATAAGTATTATCAATTACGCCAACATAGTGTTAAAAAAACATTTTTAGAGTGCCTTCCCCAAATGTATATAGACTGTAGTGGTGACAAAATTCTCGAATAGCCCATGGTGTCATTGGATACGTTATTAAAAATAATAAAGTAATATAAGTATAAGGGCACTGGACCATATACTTAACATTCTATAAAACTGCCTCGGTGGCGTAGTGGTATTGCGTGTGCGGTACGACCATCGTCCTAAGGTTTCGAGTTTGATCCCCGGGTCGGGCAAATTGATATTGGACTTTTCAGTATTAGCCCGGAGTCTGGCATTTGTACCCGATATGACGATAGGCCCGCCCTCTATCTCATCTGGGACGGAATCAAGCTCGGCGAAATTTGGGTGTCCTAATTCGCTAGTTCGCCTCTGCCTACCCCTTCGGGGATACAGGTGCATGCTTATGTTATGTCATCCCTACATCGGAATGCTTCACTGTGCGTACTCTGACATTCTGCACATACTTGGCCGGTTTTAAATTTATTTAACAAGTGAAATGCTTACGGTTAATATCAACTTCATCGATAATTTCCTTCAACGTGTCTTCATCGAGTTCATGACCCAACATCTCAAGGATGGTTCCGATCATGTCCGTGCTGATTATGCCTTTCTTCTCGCGATCGAACACGTCGAACGCGTTTTTCAAAACTGTAAGATATAATTATAATCACAAGTTTAAAAACTTAACTGACAGATTTTCAATTTACCGATCGTGACCACATTTATATGGGACCACCCTTGAAATAAGCTTTATTGAACATAAAAGAATTTTGAAAATAGGTCCACATTTGGCTGAGATATCGCGTAACATACATAAAAAAAATACAGAGGAATTGAGGACCTCCTCCTTTTTGGAAGTTGGTCGTAAATGCCATCTCGTCCTCCTTTATCGTTTCCTCATGAAGGATGAGGATCGTGATTCCGTGCAAGGAGTTCGTCAACGGCCTTCTTCCATTTAAGACGGTTTTTAGCCTGGTGGATAGCGACTCGGGCTAGCGTTTCCAGTTGTTCAGACACCTGTGGGCTTAGCTAAGTGGCTTATGTGCTAGTCGAATAGAATAAATGTATGGGAATGACATAAGAGTTCGCTATGTATAGCGTACTTTTATCGACCCACTTCCAAAAAGGAGAAGGTCTTCAATTCATCTGTTTTTTTATGTATGTTACGCGGTATCTCCGCCAAATGTGGACCGATTTGCAAAATTATTTTTGTGTTCGATAGAGCTTATTTCAAGGGTGGTCCCATATAAATTTGGTCACGATTTTGTTAAGTAATAAAACTTATTGATTTGAAATTAGGTACAGTAAATAGATACTTACGTTGCAGTTGAGCTTTGTCAAGTTCTTCCTGCGCGGCACACATGCAAACAAACAAAACAAGTATTAATTTAATAAACAACATAATTTTAAAATAGTTAAACTAAGTACATCACTTAATCACAATTTCTCACGCACCATTTTTAATTGTTGTCCTAATGACAAATCCCGTAGAAATACGACCACAGAGTCAGTGTTTTGAGACTGGTCCAGATTTTCTGGACGTAGTCCGTTTATATATCATTAGTTCGACGTGGTTCCGCGTGTATCGAATTGTTCAGGGGTAGTTAACTTTTGACACACTTTATTTAAATAGATGATTAAAAAATTTTTTTATGAAACTAGTTTGAAATTATTTCTTACTCTAATTTACAATTAAAATACTACTCAACTTAAAAAGTTATTTCTTTTAAACAAATCATATAAAATGGAGAAGAAAAGCAATCGTTCTTTAAAAAGTTCGTACTAGTAATAATTTATTTTAGGTGAATTTATCATGAGTTTGGTTTAATTATTTCATACGTGCATTTCAATTACATATATGAAATTACGTCCTAAGTAACAATTATAAAAATGCAATTCATTTTTTTTATACTTTGGAAAAATGGATTCATCGTTGATGATGACTACAGTAGCATAAATATTTGTATAATGCTACGAAATCACAATGTTGTTATAGCAAGTAAATAGCAGCGATAATTCAATTGGAAGTGGTAACAAATTGCCGACATGAATATCGGAGGGTGGAGATTAACACCAAAAAGAGCATGTACCTCTGACTTTTCTTTGTTAACTGTATATTCATTATGCATTACTGCGTGCTATAACAATGAAGGAAAACATTTGAGGAAATCAACATATCTAAGAATTTCTCCACACGAATTTCGAAGGTTTGTGAAATCTAATAATCCGCATAGCCCAGTGTGGTAGTCTAAAGCCTAACCCCTCTCATTAGTAGGAAAAACCCAGCAGTGGGACAGTAACATTACATGACTGATATTATTAAGAACAATCAATGCTCTCGATAAATGATCTTAATCACGACCCATTTCAGATGCGAGGTAATATATTAAAATTCCAAATAAAGCAAACAATGCGCATCTTTAATCTTAGCGTTGATTTATGTTACCTAATTAATTAAACGGTTGACGTCCCCTGGCCGTCTTTTCGTCGGTAGAGTCGGCATCTCAGGATTGTGACGTCCAATGATATTGACATGGCCGAATTTACCGCGCTATTAATATAAGCATACTTGTAAACATCGACTACATACATATATTTATTGATTGATTTATTTGCGTAAATATATTGAGGTAGGTTTGTATTTATTGTCGATTTCGGAAGCACAACGACTACATTTGAAATTCTCAAACTCAACATAACATAAGCTCACGCCTGTATCCCCGAAGGGGTAGGCAGAGGTACACTAGCTAACTGGGACACCCACATTTCGCCGAGCTTAGTTCCGTCCCAGATATGATAGGGAGGCGAGCCTATCGCCATATCGGGCACAAATTCCAGACTCTGACCTGATATGGAAAAAAACCATATCACTGCCCGATTCGGGAATCGAACTCGAGACCTTAGGACGGTAGTCGTACCGTAATACAACACGCCACCGAGGCATTCTCAAACTCGTTATAATTAAAAGCTTTTTTTTTTCACCTACCCTTATCACAACACAATGTGGGGTTGGCGCAAATCGCAAAACACCTTTTCAAGCATGTTGCATTAAGAATTTGGCTTAGTTTTTACTACCAGCAGCCTTCCTGACGTCAACCCCTATGTTTTTGTTATAAAAGCTAAGTCGCAAAACGCTTTCTTACTACAATTAAATAATGCTTTATATAATACCAACATAATAAATATTAAATCAAAAGGAAATGTGATTAAAGAAAAGGAAACGAAGTTAATAAATTTAATCTAGCGGAAAAGTGCGTCTAGTTACAAAGAGCTTCGGGCATTGAAGACATGGTTATGGCTTTTATAAAATTAGTGTGTACATAGGCAAAACTTTATACACAACAATCATATCGCAAACCGGTTTCAACAGTTATTATGATTTTTTTTAGTCTATTTTAAAATGATTTTAATCGGAAATTAATTGAATCGAAAATTTTATACTTTATTGATATTTGTTTATCCAGTAATGCCCATAATTTTACAGCTGAGTCATTATAATATAATTTAACATTATAATGTTATGATTTCGCTGTAATGTAATAATGTGGAATATTATTACACAATAATCAAGCCGTGTTAAATTTAATGGATCGCTTAATAGAATTTATTTTTGTTACTCAAGTAATTATTTTATTCGGAAACACTTTTATTAAAACGATTACAAACGCATACACACCGTTTCCACAAGCGATTAACGTCAAAATTATTCAATGTCCATGATGTTATGCTAAGTACACACTGCCTAATACCGGTAACCGAGAAATCAATTGACGACGCTCTCCCGGACTCCGGTAGGGATGTAATTTCCGCCAGTGGTGCGAGTCTCAATAGGAGCTAAGGAAATACTGAAAATCGATCAATCAGCTCATTGTAAGCCGTGACAGCTGGGCAATTTTGTTGAATCTCTGTCTACAGGGTTCAAGTACTCCAATACTGTAAAGAATACACTGATTGAATACGTTTTTCGAAGAAAGGGGATTGCTATTTTTTATGTTTTAAATATTGACTGCCTCGGTGGCGTGGTGGTATTTCGGTACGACTACGGTTCAGAGATCTCGGGTCCGATCCCCGGGTCGGATAGTGATATTGGATTTTTCCGTATCAGCTCGGAGTCTGGAATTTGTGCCCGATATGGCGATAGGCTCGTCCCCTATCACATCTGGGACGGAACTAAGCTCGGCGAAATGTGGGTGTTCTAGTTCGCTAGTGCGCCTCTGACTACCCCTTCGGGGATACAGGCGTGAGCTTATGTTATGTTTATGTTATGTTTTAAATATATTCGTAATGTTATTTAGTGTCGTTCCTTTTTCAATTTTGCGTTTTTTTTTCAACATTTTTTAAATATTATTTGTCTCAAATTTGAATATCTATATTAAAAGATGTTTCACAGTTTCAAATTTATCCTTCAGATAAAAGTTTCCGGACTATTGAAAAATCATCCCTAAATGGACTAACTTTCCAGATTATAATATCTCTATATATTATAATAAATAAATGCACCCAACAGTCACACACCTAGTCCTGACCCGACAATAGGTATAACCTGTATCGTGGATGTCGGAGACTATGCGAGACTTTCGGTCTCACAACACCCAGACTTGAAACAAATATCTGTGGGCCACACAAAAATTTGTCTCAAAGCCGGAATCGAACCCGCGGCCTCTCGCTTCACAGCCGGCTACTCGTCCGCTGCACCACGGAGGCTGTCGTAATATCTCTATATCCTCTATATCCTACACCTTAACCAAAATTAGATGAAAGACGTAGCTCTAATCTGGTTACGTGGGGAACTTTAATAATTTATAAGGCGAAATTCCTATGATCAAAGTCAGACGGTTTATTACATTTGATAGCTCGGCGTTTCTACACATAATAAACGTAATAGCGAGTAGGTCAATTGTATTACCAAGTATGATGCTTCGTACTTCTTTCCAAGGAAAATATATCAAAGTTACATTAGGTCTGTATCGATTTAGTGCTAGAAGCGCTGCTTGTGATTCGTGTCTCGGTTCCGTAACACGATTAAGTATGGATATCAGCTGCAACAGCAAGAATGTATTTATGAATGGAAGCGCCACGCTATAGACAGTTTTGTTTGCAGATTCGATTGCGTCTGCCTTCCGGTAGCCGAATTCCCCCTCCCTTTTCCAATCCGTTTCCCTTCCATTCAATCCTTTTAGGTTGGCAACGCACCCATGATTATTTTTGAGTCTCGGGTGTCTATAGGCAGGAGATCACTTACCATCAGGTGACCCATCTACTCGTTTACCAATCTTTGCTATAAAAAAAAAGAATGAATAGGCCGCATTGTCATAGTGTCTTGAAAACTGATGTGGATTTGTGGAAGGTCGCTATTGCATTGGTACAATGAGTGAGATTAAGTGGTAGAGTCACGTTGAGTGGTAGAACTTACTCTTTCTACCTGTCCTTATCCCACCTTTGTGGGGTCTGCGCAACACACTTTTTCAAGCATATTGCAGAAAGGATTTGGCTTAGTTCTTACGACCGGCTTCCTGCCTGTCGTCAACCCCCTCTGGGGCATCTAGTCCCGGGCAAATTTAATTAGAAAATTCGCTTTGCTCGACCTGGGAATCGACCAAGGAGGCGACTAGTGGTAGAGCTTACTAGATTCTTAACATAATATAAACATGCCTGTATCCCCGAAGGGGCAAGCAGAGGCGCACTAACGAACTAGTACACCCACATTTTGCCGCCCTTACTTCCGTCCCAGATGTGATAGAGGGCGAGCCTATCGCCATATCGGACACATATTCTAGACTCCGGTCTGATAATATGGAAAAATATAATATCACTTTGGCCGACCCGGGAATCGAACCCGAGACCTCAGGACGGTAGTCGTACCGAAATACAACCACGCCACTGAGGCAGTCTAGATTATTTATATAATCTATAATTAAGTACTCAGTCTATGTCGATACTTCCGTCGCTATCTTCCGGCGTCGTCGTTTAATATGTCACTTACAATATAAATAACATACATGCATACATAGACTCACGCCTGTACCCCTGAAGGGTACGGTAGAGGTGATTGGAAGAGATTTGGTGAGCAGTGAACATTTTTCGAGATAAATCTTCGTAAAGTAGCCTATGTGATATTCCAGACTATCTATCTCTTTGCCTAATCAACCGACTTCCAAAAAGGAGGAGGTCCTCAATTCGTCTGTTTTTTTTTATGTTATGCGATATCTCCGCCAAATGTGGACCGAATTCCAAAATTCTTTTAGTGTTCGATAGAGCTTATTTCAAGGGTGGTCCTATATAAATTTGGTCACGATCGGATTTGAAGTCGGTCTGTTCAGTTTTTAAACTTGTGATTATCCAAATCCGTTCAGCCGTTCTGGCGTGATTGGGTAACGAACAGCCATCCAAACTTTCGAATTTCTACAACAGCTAGTAAAGAAATTATCCTTTAGATTACATAATTCCCTCCTCGATATATTCTTAAAATTTTAAATGTAAGAAATATTTACTTTACCCTTCGGAAATAAAACACAAAAACGGTGAAATACTTTATGCTCAAAATATTCTTTTAAAACTTAATAATACTTTGACACAATAAGAATCAACCTAAAAAGATGAAATGGAAGGGGAGGGAAAAGGGATTGGGAAAGAGAGGGGGGAAATGGGCCACCGGCAATCTCACTCACCGAACGAAACGCGACAGCAAGCTGCCACTTTACATCGGTTTTATGTGAGACAGTGGTATCCAACCGAGCTCACCCATTCGTGCTGTAGACGTTACTGTCTACAGCGTGGCTCTACCACTTCGTTACGTAGGTAATACCGTATAACTATTTATTACATTTAGGGCCTCGTTCACCACCTTCGAGTAAAGTGTCAAGTAGGCTAATCGTCAGTTAAAGTCACCCGTAACTGAACGTGTGAATTTCACGACGTTCGAGTAGCATGCATCTTGTGATTAAACTGATCAGTAAGCTACTTGCCATGTCGTCTGCCAAGTAGCGCGTTTACTTGACGGTTAAAGTTTAAAGTAGGCAGTTAATTGTACATTTTATCGTAGTTTTTTTTTTATTATTTATTTTAGGAACAATAAATAGTTGTACAATATATCTTATTACTAGTATAATGTTACGTATAAATAACTGTGCAACCCACCCCATTGTCCCCAGATTAATTATTAAACTGAACAAAGATTAAAGAATTTTAGGTTAAGGTACTAAGAATTTTCACATACAAATTGATAGCTAGTTTTTGATTGCTAATATTATAATACTTTTCTCAATTAAGAGACAAATTAATGTATATAATAATGTAGTTAAATAAACTATAAAATCAAATTATAGTAGTCATACCTTAATAACGATGTTTAACGTTTTAAATGAACGTGTTAACTGTAAAATAGCCTTTCATTTAAAAAATCAAGCAGTTTCAACAAAAATAAAATGCAATGCGGGTCACGCAAAACTCGTCCTTATTGACACACGGTATTTAGTACCTGTGTAACTATTTATATAGCAAAAAGGGTCCGGTAGGTTTTTGTGTCATGTGGTGCGGCCCCGCGACGAGTCACGACTGTTTTTTTTGCCAAAATAAGATACTTGTGACGTAATATTGAACGAATGGGACGCAGGATTTGTGATATCATTCACTTAACCAGTAAGTTGCTACTCAGAGCTCTAATTTTGCTTGTGAAATTAACAGAAGTTACTCGCAACTCTTACTTGTCAATTAACGCTAGTCAGAAAGTAACTAATCAATACTTTACTTGTAGTTGGTGAACGAGGCCCTGAGTGTATGAGTGAGGAGTGTACTATTAATTACTGAGTAGTGAATACGATACACGAAGCTCAATATTTTACGTTCACTTGGGAACTGTTCGTATTATTGTTAATTAATATGGGATTTCTGTATCCACATCACAATCATTATCTAAATGATTATAAAGATTAGTGCAAAATTCATAATTAATTAATTTCGTTGCGGGATTTAGACATTTTCGCATTCTCGGAAAATCGTCCAACTTCAGTGTCGTAAAATAAGTGCCGTAACTGGGGGCTAACCACCACGTCATATAGCAGTATTATTACAATCTTACTTGTACGGATTCCAAAACATAAAAAACAATGTAAGAATATAATATAATAATAATACTATAAGACGTGGTAGTAACGCCCCAGGATCCAGGAGTACAGGAGTTATAGTGACGGATGTGTGATTGTCCAAAAATAATTCAACAAAAAGAAACAAATAAACAAATAACTACCACATAACTTCGACTTTATTAACTTAGAAATAACTTATTATACTTAGGAGGTAATTTAGTTGATATCGATTCATTATTTATTTCGGTGGCCCTAGCGGGATTATTTTCGAGAATCGAGATCGTATCAAGCTCGCTGCGCACTGATGACAATTGGGTACTTGACTATGTTTCATTTCATACAAATTTTTATGCAAATAAAACAAAAAAGAAACCCTTCTCTAAAAACCGCATCGAAATTGGTTGAAAAATGAGGCAGTAATTCATATTTTAAATTCTGCAATGAGCAAGAGTAGGGGCGTAGTGGGGATATCTTGCTATCCCTATCCAACGCACGCGCCGTTATGGTCGTGACCTGATTTTACTGATATTTCTCTTTCCCGCTATTTGAAGGTTACACCAAACTGCAAAGGCTTATAACTTTTTATTTTTGGGACTTTCTCAATATTTCTTTCTGTGTTACGTTTTAGATGACGTAAATTTCGTATAAAAACAATTTAAAAAAATTAATCAAGTACCCAATTAGTTAATATTCCATACAAATTTCATACACGCACATCGAGCTCGAATACATTTACGATTGTCAGATATTTTCCTGCTCGGGCCGCAGATTATGTGTTCTTTAGATAAAAATACGGATGGTAAATATTTCTTGAAGTTGCTTAGTCGTCACCGCCAGTCATGACTTCCATGAACTCTGTAATTAAATAAAACAAAATAGAATTACTTTTACATACATAACATCTCGCTTGAAAGGTAGCATCCAGCTCAAAACGCGCTTTTTTATATCGAACGAAAAGCTAAAAGTTGCCACTTCTTGTCGGTTTTCCGTGAGTCAGTGATATCAATCTGGTTGAGCCGGTCACCCGTGCCGGAGACGATAACTACTGTCTACAGCGTTAATACTACTAAAGGAGAAAGAAGAAGAAGAAGAAAGAAAGTTTATTTATCCAACCAAAAAAGGACAGACAACCACTTACTTATATAAAATAAACGTAATTAAAACATAACTTATACCTCTACATTAAAATGTTGCATGCCTTCGACGACAAATGTGGATATTAGACATATTATCGTTTATCAATACGCAGCTAGCTTCATTAGAAGTTTTCGATGAAATAATTTGAAAAATCGGTCCAGTCACTTAGAGGTTATCAGTTACAACATTTTAGGGTTCCAAAGGCAAATGGCAAAAATGGAACCCTTATAGTTTCATGGCCGTCTGTTTGTCTGTCCGTGATTTAACTCAGAGACTATCAGTACTATAAAACTGTAACATAGTATGTGTATACATATCAATCACGCTAACAAAATGGTAAGATAAATTTTTTTCACGACTATTATTACATGGTGTGAGGTGTCGTTGGATAGGTCGTGCAAAAACATTGCAGGTTTGCTAAACCCCTATTTTTCGATCCAAGAATTCGTTTACGAAATATTAAGCTTTAAAATGCTAATTTTTATTAGTCAAGTGTCCGCCTACTACCCAAACGGTTGGTTCTGGAAATGTGAAAAAATGCATGGTAGTTGTACATATAACGAATTTAAAAGGAAAACTATCACGGCTAACCAGCCCGCCTAGCATGCGCGCCACGAGAACATTTTGTCGACGATTTTTGTCCTGTTATAACCGGTTTTCTCTATTTGTCTACAGACTCTAACATGCGTCCTCGTTGATTTTCATACAATATTGTAGACAACGTGTAGACAACATCTCGACAGTCGATTATTGTGATATCTCGTGGCGTGCATGATAGGCGGGCAGGATCTACTTTACGAGTAATAGTCGACCAAAGTAAAAAACAATTTCGTTCAAATTCTACTGAATACTACAAATATGAACTTGTTAATTATGTAAAATAGGTAGTAAATATAAGTTTATACGAATTATTATACGAATAAGTATGACCAATAAAATCATAATATTTTAATAACACTTGGCCGGTTTTTTCTTTCTTTCTGCCTGCCCTTATCCCGCCATAATGTGGGGTCAGCGCAACACACTTTTTCGAGCATGTTGCAGAAAGGAATTGACTTAGATTTTACGACCGCTTGCCTGCCTGATATCAACTCCCCCACCAAAAAGAAATACCACAGAATATAAAAGTACAGTATGTTCTGTGGTAGACACTAACCATCGAAATCAACTGTACCGGAGCCGTCAGAGTCAATTTCTTCAATCATCATGTCCAACTCTTCAGCGCTGATTTTGTCATCGAGTTCTCTAAGAATTTCTCTAAGCACAGTTGTCGTGATATAACCGTTACCTGTAATGTGAAAATAACATTTTTTAATACATTAAGTACATACATATTTCTTCAATATTTTAGCAATATTTTTTATCGCCTATATTTTATAAGTCCGACCCTCAGCCAACCTCAACGTGAGGTCGGTGTAACACACCTTTCAAGCTTGTTGCAGAAAAGATCCGGCTCAGTTTTTTGCGATACACTGGAATGCACTAAGACTCAATCCCGATCAAATCTTCTAAGAAAAACACCTACACGACCAGTGTTTGAACCCTGGACCTTATTAAATCTTAACTAGTAGTATCTGGTATCTTCGTAAAGTCTTTCTTTTTATCTGCCCTTATCCCACCCCTAGGTAAGGTTGGTGCAACACACTTTCTCAAGCATGTCGCCGAAAGGATTCGGCTTAGTTTTTATGACAGGCTGTCTGCCTGACATCAACCCCTACTCTCCAGATCCAGTCCCGGTCAAACTTAAATTAGAAAAATCGCTTTGCTCGACCTGGTAATCATATCTAGAACTTCCATTCCACAACCCATATATGCTGCCACTAGACCAAAGAGGCGAATATACTAAAGCCTCTTAAGAGTACACTGAAATTTAGTAGCATTTTTTTTATTTCTCAATGGACGAAAATTGCCGCGCATTACTTTATTGTAACATTGAACAAACAAATATTTATATTCAACTGTATTCAACGTATTATTTTATTGGACTCATTTCTAGCATGTCAGTTGTGTCAGTAACAATACTGCGTTCGCCACCTGTCATGTCTAGTGTTTACGAGTATTGTCAAAATCAGTTGGCCAAAAATAAATAGAAAATAGACACTGATAAAACTTATGTTATGTTATGTGACCCATCCGTTCGTTTGACAGTGACTGCTAAAAACATTGATGGTTGATATTTAACGACACCCATGGCTTTATCATTACCAGCGACTTCACTTTCACCCGAGGATCGAACCCAAGACAGTACAGTAGTTGTATCCCGTTGTACTAAGAATTGTCCCTATAAATATTGTTTGTACGTACGGTGCACGTGTCCTAACATAACTGTTGCTAATTAATCTGTCTGCGAGGAGATTAATAATATGAAGATACAAATCTACACATGCAATGCCAAAATATTATTGTATGTATAAAATTGGATAGCCTTTCATTGGCTCAAGGTGCATAAATGTTAATTATCACATCTCATTAGTTAACGTCGATGAATGCTTAGAGATTGGCAGTGTAAAACAATGCATAATGACATTTAAAACCCTCTGTAGATGAGAATTTATTTATCACTCTACAAGAGAGGTGTGCTCTAGAATATTTTGCCTATAGATGCCCGAGAGGTTCATTAATATAATAGGCCGAGATCCAGCTGCAAGATCACTACGTTCATCATGTATGTAGTCAAAATCTAATTTGTATGGATAATTTTAATTGGGGAATCTATTAATTAATAATTTTGATTGGCACCTTGATAAAAATATTTGTTGTAAAAAAATAAAAAAATCTCGATATAATTATTTAAAATGGTTTGTGCTAACAACTAACCCCCTTATTCATAATGAAATCTTGGTCTTATCGAAAGCATAACCCTACTTTTGCCTAGTTTAGCAAAAACAGAACTAATATATGCTTATCGAATACAATGTTGCTGGTTACAGAAAAAATATTATTTTTATCTCTGGCAAGCTTCGAAACAGATACGAAGTCTTGGCTATATATTTTTTATTAATTGTTTCCAAACAATTAATAAAATATATATATCAATCTTAGATGGAGTCGTAGACTATAAAAAATTAATATCATTAAGAAAGAACATCAAACTTGAAACAGCTGATCGGAATCGGCCATGTTTTCACTATTGAACGTTGGCATTATGAATACAATTTTTATGAAACGTACTTTTGCGGTCTCTTTACGCTCTACTAAGTTATTATGAATAAGGGGGTAAAAGTACAGAACAGATACCCCCATCTATAATTATACATAAAAATTAGATTTTGAATACATACATTATGAATATAGTGATCTTGCAGCCGGATCTCGGCCTATAAAGTGTATTTTTGTTTTCCGATCCTCACTTTCTTTTATACAGTAGCGAGCGACTTAGCTTGACCTCCCCTGGCATTGTGGATGATGGCGATGGTAAATATGAGGCGGCGACATGCACATAAAAAAAGGAAGATTTGAGAATATACTCCTTTCTTTTGAAGTCGATTCAGGGGGGTTACCACCACCTCTTATAGCAGTATTATAATAATGTTACTTGTACTGATTCCCATACAAAATAAACGAAGAACGATAATAATAATACTGTTATAAGAGGTGGTGGTAACCCTGCTGAATAAGAATAACAGAAGATGACATGCAGAGACTGAGAGAAGAGCGTGGTGTAAATAGTGGTGAGCTTATTTGCATATTGACCACAAATTCTAATCCTGAGACGTCCCCGTGATTTTTTTTACTCGAAAGCCACAAACTGTAATTGGTATTTACATCTAAGAGCACCTCGGTTTATTTGTGTGTCAGGTACTTGATAAATGAAACTATTTTCTAAACGTTTGTTTCTTGAGATGATTGATGATTTTATAAATCATTCATTAATCACCTGCGTTTTCTATCAGACTTTTTTTATAGCAGAGACTGGGAAACGGGCAGATGGGTCACCTGATGGTAAGTGATGTCCACTGCCCATAGACACCCAAAGCACAAAAAGAGTCATGGGTGCGTTGCCAAGCTAAAAGGAGGAAAGAAGGGGACGGAAAAGGGATTGGGAAAGGCAGGCAGAACTGTAGACGTTACTGTCTACGGCGTGGCTCTACCACTCAAATTGATTTTTAATGTACTACACTAGTTTAAGAAAACTCTGTAAAATCTTTACCTTCTTTGTCGTATAACCGGAACGCCTCTTTGAGTTCTGCTTGCATAGCCTCCGCGTCTTCCTCAACCATGAATCTGGACGCCAGCGTTACGAATTCTTCGAATTCCAACTCTCCGGACCCTACACACAAGAGAGAAAGTATGAACTTAACGGACCGACTCCAAATTTTTTCCGATCGTAAACAAATTTTATGGGACCACCGTTGGAATAAGTTCTATCGAACACAAGAAGAATCTTGAAAATCGGTCCATATTTGGCGGAGATATCGCATAATATTAAAAAAATAGAGCCGAATTGAGGACCGTCTCCTTTTTTAGACATGTCTTAAATATTGATAAAAGAATAAGCATCTTTTTTAAAAATAATTACTTCAATATCGCCTTCTAGTTCTATGAAACATTTTAATATGTAAGTTGTTGAAAAGTTACTATTACTTTACTATTACATTAATTAAAATAGTTTAAAAAGTGATTACAGTTTCTTTGTTTTCATATTTTCTCAAACTAATTTAAAAAATCATTTGTTCATTAATTTATGGAAAATTGAATTAACGAAATTTTCATTACAAACATATTTCAAAATAATTAACCGCTCTCAAAACAACTTTGTCTTCTTATTAATTTTCGCCTTAATTATTTGTTTTCTAAGATCTTTACAAACTATAAGCTCAGTGAGCATTGTTATTAATTCCAAGTTTAATAAATTAAAGTACAATTAAAAATACACCGCCGACATAATTAAAAAAATTATACACTTTTTTTATTAAAAAGTTCGCTTATGAAAGACAAAAAGATTATTCATGCACAAGAAATATAGTTGGAAATAGCATACTAATAAAAACTGTTCATTAAACTGGAAACTTAGCGGACCGACTTCAAAATTTATCCGATCGTAACCAAATTTATATGGGACCACCCTTTGAATAAGCTCTATCGAACACAAGAAGAATCTTAAAAATCGGTCCACATTTGGCGGAGATATCGCGTAATATAAAAATATACAGACGAATTGTGGACCTTCTCCTTTTTTGTAGTCAGTTGAAGAATAATAGAAAAATAATCTCATTTTTAAATAAGCTTTTATTATTAAAGAAATTCAAAGTAGTCATGTTTTAATTTGCGTCGGTGGTATATAATTAAAATAAACTTTAATATTCAGAGCTTACGCGCTGCACTTTTAACAAATCTTGGAAACATTGGATAAACTGAATAGCGTTTTAGTTTTTAATATAACTTTGTACAGTTTTAATAAAATCCTGTTTTAATTTAACAAACTTGAGGTCTTTTGTAGAATTTCTCTTTAAACTTACTTAAATCGAATTAGTTCGTACTGCATACGTAAGTTCATACCTGTATTCCCAAAGGGGAAGATGGAGGTGAACCAGAAAACTAAAGCGTCATCACGCTGAACGTATTTCCGTCCCAACATGTGATAGATACATAACATAAGCTCACACCTGTATCCCCGAAGAGGTAGGCAGAGGCGCACTAGCGTACTAGAACACCCACATGTCGCCGAGCTTAGTTCCGTCCCAGATGTGATAGGGGCGATCCTATCATCATATCCAGCACAAATTCCAGCTTCCGATGCTGATACTGAAAAATCCAATATCACTTTACCCGACCCGGGGATCGAACCCGAGACCTCAGGACGATAGTCGTACCGCGCACGCAATACCACTACGCCAGCGAGACAGTCACCTTTTTTGAAGTTGGTTAAAAACCGTATGGTGTGCGAAACTTACCATCAACGTCTACTTCCTGGATGATTTCTTTAAGCATGTCATCACTGACATTGTGTCCTAGCATGCCGAGGATTGTACCGACCATTACTGTGCCGATGCATCCCTTCTTCTCTTGATCGAAAGCTTCAAACGCCTTCTTCAGAACTGGAATTAGGATAGTCTTTAGATCTCTTTATCATGTTTATATTTCTATGTTTCTTTACTAAATTAAATTACATAAAGTTACTCATCTATCATCGAAGGGGTAGGCCGAGGTGAACTACTGAACTAGAATTGCAATATTTCGCCGAGCTTATTTCGTCCCTTTATGTAATAAATTCCGAGACTCAACACAAAGCAGCAAAGTAACATGAAGACTTTCAAAATGAAGAATTCAAACACAAATTGTATTTGTCCGAGCAGCCCCTGACTTTGACACTCGATTCGATTTTGACTACGATTCGGTTTCATTTATTGACTCAAAATTCCACCGATATCAAGTTAAAAAGTGCGCTAATGTCGCATTAGATTCGAGAACTTGTCATTTGGTAATTTTTAATACGGCATTAGTGCACTTCGAATCGAATCGAGTGTCAAAGTTACCCTACTGGGTTTAACACCAGGGCCTCTCGATTCTTAGCCTAAGTAGCTGCTATTAGACCAAAAAGGTGGAATTAAGCTCAATGTAGTTACGAGTTTACGCCAATAATGCGATAGTAAAGAGATGTAGATGAAATGTTCTTCATGAAATTGCAACTTACTCTATCTTCATTAACAAAAAAATAATTATTGTATCCCTACTTCAAAGATGATATTTGATAATACTCACTGTTGATTTGTTCCTTATCAAGTTCCTCCTGAAACACATCACAAAACAAATAAGTACAAAGACGTTAAGAGCACTTCACTCACAGTTAAAGATAATTAATGGATACGCAAATACCCCTCACCATTTCTCACAACACGCTGCGGTTACGTTAAATACAAAACAATTGAATAAGCTAATAGAAACCAAATAGGAACACAAGTCCTTTTAGCTGAATATAATGAGCGACTAGTCGCAGCGAGCGCTGATGTCACCCAGGTTGGCTCTGATGTTTGTAGACTCAGGTTTCTTTTGAACCACGTCACCGTCCCTTGGCTCAGGAACGCTTTTAACTACTGTTGTTAAGGTTATAATACATTATGTGCTATGCCGGATCTCCTCGGGCGGTGTTCGTCAGGCTGGCTAGCCAACTGCGTAAATCTTCACAATAATAGTTTTAATCTGAAATTAATTACTAACTAATTGATATATCATGTCATGGTTGGAGATGTGCCATGATGTTTATTAAACTTTGCCATTGTGTAGACAATTCGTTGCGAATTCGTTTTTATATTTACAAAGAAAGACGGAAGGCATTTAAATAACATATTGTTAGTTTTGATAGTAACGTGAAGGAATAAATGAAGTGGATAATGCATAGTTTAAATAAACAACGGAGTAATCTATATATTTTAAAAACATTTTGGTTCATATCGATTTTAATACTGTCCGCGAGGAAGTCAGATATTTAAACACAAGTATAAACGTATTATATATAATACATAATGTGCGCTAATGTCAATTTATTAAAACGCGTTATCTACCTAAGAATAGGTATTTCGAAATATAATTCGGGTATCAGAAAGAGCAGAGATAGCTCAGTTGAATGTGGTATGGACTGCCGAGACAAGTGTCGGAGGTTTGAGACTTACCCCAAAAAAGAGCACCCACCTCTGACTTTTCTATGTTAAGTGTGTTTTCTTTGTGAATTAGCGCTTGATGTAGCGGTGAAGGAAAACATCGTAAAGAAACCGGCATACCCTAGAATTTCTTCACAAGATTTTCGAAGGTATGTGAAGTCTAACTCGCATTAGGCCAGCGTGGTAGACTAAGGCTTAGCAGTGGGACAGTAATATTACAGGGCTAATATTATTTTTTTATTATTATACCAGAAAAAAACTTTACTCAGTATTGAAAGAACATTGAAGTATGGTATGTGCTCGTAGTTATATTTTATGAGAATTGTAGACATCTTAATTCTGTATGAAAATGTTATGAAATAATAAATTGGTCTAGTGCACGTCTTACTTGAGACCTTGTTAACATTGAAAAGCGTACAAGAATTGGGTGGATACTGTGTTTGTTTTTATACATATATTTATATGTAGTAGCAAATAAAACAAAGAAACCCTTCTGTAAAAACTGCATCTAAATTGGTTGAAAAATGAGGTAGTAATTCATATTTTAAATTCTGGAGTATATTGGAGATATCTTGCTATCCCTTTCCAACGCACGTACCGTTATGGCGTGATGTGATAATACTGATACTTCTCTTTCCCACAATTTGACGGTTACACCAAACTTCAAAGTCTTATAACTTTTTTGTTTTTGAGAGTATTTCAATATTTCCTTCTCTTTTATATTTAAGACGACGTAAGTTTCATATAAAATTGATTAAAAAAACTAGTCAAATACCCAATTATTAAAATTATCATCCCAAATTACTGCAATAATATCGCAAGTAGAACGTACATATTTAAATGTAAATACACAATAGCCATGAGGTTGGGGAGGAGAGGGGCGACACAACGGGCAGGTGTCTCTGATCGGAGACAGTGACATATTTTGTTGTGGCTATTCCTTTCCGTTGTTGCCAACTGCCGGTAGTGCAAGGAAAAGTTCATCCAATTACGTCATAGATATAAGCTGCTAATTGTCGCCTTGCTCTTGGAAAAGTATAAGCTCAATTTAATTGTAGATTCTCGCACGATATGGGCTCGTAGAAAACGAATTAGGAGGCCGCATCACATATTTTTTTAAGTCCGTAGCCAAATGGCAAAAACGTCTTATTTTCTACCTGAACTTATCCCACCTTAATGTGCGGTCGGCGCCAAACACTATTTCAAGCATGTTGCAGAAAGGATTTGGCTTAGTTTTTACGACCAGCTGCCTGCCTGATGTCAAACCCCCTGGGGGATACAGTCCCGGGAAAATTAAATTAGAAAATTCTCCTTTCCCGACCTGGAAATGGAACCCAGGACCTACGGGTCCACAGCCCATACATGCTGCTACCAGACCAGACCACAGAGGCGACTAAATGGCAAAAACGTGACCCCTATCAATTCTTCAAGTCCCTATATGTGTTAGGATTATTTATCTAAAGCCTTAGGTCAAAGCTCACAGCCATTTTACTCTGAAACCATTGGCACTTTATAGTTTTATTTTCTTCGTGACGCGGATTCATAAATGACAGTTTTCTGTTTACCTTTCATTTCGATCTTGTGATAAACTGTCCATCTCATAGATACGATATTATATTGCTCTCCTTTATTGAACTTAATAATATTAGCCCTGTAATATTACTGTCCCACTGCTGGGCACGGGCCTCCTCTACTAATGAAAAAAGTTAGGCCTCTACCACGGTGGCCTAATGCGGGTTGGTAGACTTCACATACCTTCGAAATTCCTGTGAAGAAATTCTCTGGTATGCAGGTTTCCTCACAATGTTATTGAAATTTACTAAAATAGCTTTTGTTTGTTTTTGTTGCTATATCGCTACGAACGTGATTGTCTCTAGTTTGTAATTGCTACAATATAATGTACAACAAAATAGCGATCTAAAAATAATTAAAACTGAGCAAGCAGTTGCAAATAATGAAGCTGCCAGAAAAGTCTCGAGTTCCTCAATTTTCCTTATGAAATATGAGAAATTCATTACAAAGAGACGGGTCGTGACGAGCTACTTTCATTTTTTTTGTTTTAAAATATCTCTAGCTGACCGTCATTTAATTTTATTAACAAACATTTTTTTTAAATGATCGCATTTCGTTACTTTCCTTGATTATTAATTAATGAAGTAAATTCCTGCCTCGGTGGCCTATTTCCATGTGTGTTTCGGTACGACTCCTATCCTGAAGTCTCGGGTATGATTTTTTTTATAGCTCAGACTGGCAAACGAGTAGTTGGGTCACGTGATGGTAAGTGATCTCCACCACCCATAGACACTCAAGACACAAAAATTATCATGGGTGCGTTGCCAACCTAAAAGGAGGAAATGGAAGCAGAGGGAAAAAGAGATGGATTGGGAAAGGAAGGGGGGAAATAGGCCACCGAAAATCTCACTCACCGAACGAAACGCGACAGCAAGCTGCCACTTTACGTCGGTTTTCTGTGAGATAGTGGTTTCGAACCGATCGTGCGGGCCATTCGTGATGTAGACGTTACTGTCTACAGGGTGGCTCTACCACTCATGTATGAGAATGAAGTACCTAGAATAATATCCTCTAAATAACAAAAAAGCAAACATTTAAATAAATTAGCCATGTATTTCCTTTATTACTCAGTAGTCCTTATTCATTACACGATGTTACTGCCGCTCGTCCCCTATCATGTTTGCAATAGTCGTAAAACGTACCTACTACCTACCGTTCGAGTCACAAATCAGTTTAAACTACCACCTAGGGTGTTTTCTATGTCATGCAGATATCATCATGTACCAACATTGTTTAGCGTTGGAATCGTAACTTTCATATAGCTATTTTGTACTCGTATAGACGGCCTCGGTGGCGTGGTTGTATTGCGTGCGCGGTACGACTATCGTCCTATGGTCTCGGGTTCGATCTCCGGGTCGGGCCTTTGCCCGACATAACATAACCTAAGCTCACGCTTGTATCCCCGAACGGGTAGGCAAAGGCGTACTAGCGAACTAGTACACCCATATTTGGCCGAGCTTAGTTCCGTCCGAGATGTGATAGGGAGCGAGCCTATCGCCATATCAGGCGCAAATTCCAGACTCCGGGCTGATATGGAAAAATCCAATATAACTTTGCCCGACCTTGGGATCGAACCCGAGACCTCAGGACGGTAGTCGTACCGAAATAAAACCACGCCACCGAGACAGTATTTATTTTGAAGCGCGTCTAAATCATATTTTACATGTAGGTATAATATAAATAATGTTATTAGCCCTCTAATATTATTGTCCCACTGCTGGGCACGGGCCTCCTCTACTACTGAGAGGGATTAGGCCTTAGTCTACCACGCTGGCCTAATGCGGGTTGGTAGACTTCACATACCTTCGAAATTTTCGTGAAGAATTTTCTCAGGTATGCAGGTTTCCTCACGATGTTTTCCTTCACCGTTAAAGCAAGTAATACTTCACAATAATACACTTAACATAGATAATGTCAGAGGTGTATGCTCTTTTTGGGGTCATACACCTCTGACACATAAAACTTGTTTATGTTTTATCTGTCAGAGGTGTATGCTCTTTTTGGGGTTAGTCTCGAACCTCCGACACTCGTCTTAGCAGTCCGTACCATTCCCAACTGAGCTATCGCTGCTTACGTGTATATTATATCATAATTAGAACAAACTACAAACATGTCCCATTTTCCGTGACATGTGCAAGTTGGCATAGCTAACGGCGCGGGCGCACGCAAACCGTATCCAATTAATGTTTGTTCCGATTATCTATAATCACTTTTACAGGTGTTTGGCAATTAATAGCTATGTATGAAGTGTTTATCGCTTTAGTTGTCATGACAATAAACATGCTTGTTTGTGGTATAATTTGTTTTACCGACTTGAGCTATGTTTTAGTGTTTATCCATTTAATGTTTCATATACTTCTAATTATAAACCCAGGAATAGCAATGAGCAAATGATTGTGCATTATCTGAATAGCATATTTTTAAAACAGCGGGCTTAGCTAAGTGACTTAAGCGCTAGTCGAATAGAATAAATAGAATAAATGAGTACGCCACATGTAGCGTAATCTTATGTCATTCCCATAAATAAATTCTATTCGCCTAGCGCATAAACCACTTGGCTAAGCCCGCAGCAAGTTAGTTTATTTCATTCCTTTCTATAAAGTAAACAGATATCTGTATCTCCATTGTACTGTTTCCTGAGAAGCTCCTCCAAAACCATTCCGTCATTAAGCTCCTATAATTCCATAAAAATTCATCCATATTCTATAGAAATACTTGGTTTGTATTTTAGTTTGAACTATATATGTAATAAAATATTGCTCTTGAATATTTTACTCTCTTGTTAAGTTTATTTTAGTATCAATTGTCATCAAGATAATAAATGAAATCGTGCCTTATCATTAAAAAAGATGTTTATTGATATTTCTTTTTCTTTAGTTTCGTTGATTTTGAGAATGTCATATAGTAATGTTAAATGTTTCTACATAAATGATATTATGGCAAAGTACTGTACTGTATTCTTGTAAAGAGACAAAATGTCAATGGCTCGGCAACAACAGTCTATCATAATAATTAACTGCGTCGATCGTCCTTCGTCGCTATCCAAATATTTTTCTGATCGATTTATGGAAATAAAGTAATTTGGGCAATGGAAAATTTGCCTTGTATTTTGGTAGACATCAATTTAAACTTTTTTACCTGAAAGGCCTTATCTACCCAGTATAAACCCAATTTTCAGAATGCCTCCCATTTTATCTTCAATCTAGTGTCAAATATGAAATAATTTACACACGCTCACGAATGGGCTGTATTATATCACATCAGGGGGGTTACCACCATTTTAAAGCAGTGTTATTATTATAAACTTTGTTTTTTTTGGACGAGAAACGTATTAATAAGATTACAATATTACTGCAATAAGACGTCGTGGTAGAGCCACGCCGTAGACAGTTACGTCTACAGCACGAATGGGCCGGTTTGATACCACTGTGTCAAACCGACATCTTTATGTCGGTTTGACACAGTGATCGGTAAGGTGATCGGTGAGTGAGAGTTCTGGGGGCTCATTTCCCTCCCTTGTTTTCCCAATCCCTTTTCCCTCCCCTTAAATCCCGCTTTAGGTTGGCAACGCACCCATGATTCTTTTTGTGTCTTGGGTGTCTATGGGCGGTGAAGATCACTTACCATCAGTAGCCCGAGCACGAAAAACTAATGTAAATGTAAATGTATTCGAGTTCGCTGCGCACTGATGACGTTTGGTTAATATTTCATACAAATTTCATAGACGCGCATCGAGTTCGAATACATTTACGGTTGTCAGAAATTTTCAGAAAAAAGACAGTATTCCCGAATTGGTACGCAGAAGCAAACTAGTATACCCACATATCGCCGAGCTCATATCCATCCTAGATGTGATAAAAAGCGCGCCTGTTGCCATATCGACCACAAATTCCAGACTTCGGGTTGATACCGAGTTGAAAAGCCTAATATCACTTTGCCTGACCCGGGGGCTGAACCCGAGACCTCAGGATGGTAGTCGTAGTGCGCACGCAATAGCAGGGCGCCACTGAGACTTTATTAAGTAAATTGATTATATGGGTATAATACAGACTGTCTCGGTAGCGTGGTTGTATTTCGTTACGACTACCGTTCTGAGGTCTCGGGTCGATAGGCTTGCCCCTATCACATCTGGGACGGAACTAAACTCGGCGAATTATGGTGTTCTAGTTCGCTAATGCATCTCTGCCTACCCCTTCGGAATACTGGCGTGAGCTTATGTTATGTATATTTCAGCAAATCTCCAAGTTTATAGACGAATATTAAAGCTTATTACTGCAATAGAGTTACAAAGCTTGATTGAATATTAGTAATTCATAACGTTGCGTCATCACATATTCGGGCCGATTAAACTAATTTGAAATGTATTAGTATTTAGAACCGAATATTGAATGTATTATTATGTATTGCTCAATTTATTTATAACTTAGGGGTAGGTAGAAGAACATCTTATACAACTAGCCTGTTAAAGATTTTAGGTGGGGAATTATGAGCATCCTATCGCAATGAGGGCCTAGAGAGCCTATAAGAAAAACATAACGGACTGACTACAAAGTACAAACCTTAACCGATCGTGACCGAATGTATATAGGACCACCCTTAGAACAAGCTCTATCGAACACAATAAAAATTTTGAAAATCGGCCCTCATTTGGCGAAGATATCGCGTAACGTACATAAAAATGCAGACAAATTAAGGAGCTCTTCCTTTGTTTTTAATATGTCGAAAAGATGTTAGTTCATAGAATTTACTATAAAAATCATATGTTTAAAACTATACTACACTATACTACTACTATATTCGAAAATCTTGTGAAGAATTTTCTTATCTAATTTCGAATTATATTGAATTATTTACACTCAACTGACTTTACACTCAACGACTGCCTCGGTGACGTGGTTGTATTTCGGTACGACTGCCGTCCTGAGGTCTCGCGTTCGATCCCCGGGTCGGGCAAAGTGATATTGAATTTTTCCATATCAGCCCGGAGTCTGGTATTTGTGCCCGATATGGCGATAGGCTCGCCCCCTATCACATCTGGGACGGAACTAAGCTCGGTGAAATGTGGGTGTACTAGTTGGCTAATGCGCCTCTGCCTACCCCTTCGGGGATACAGGCGTGAGCTTATGTATGTATGTATGTATTTACACTCAAATGAGTGTTTTGTAGTCGATCACCTTGGATATCATAGACAGGTGAATATGGTCCCATGACCTTGTAAGTCTATTGAAAATTTTAAAGTCAGTGTGTAAGTAAACATTGAATTATTCATGGCGTATGAGACAGTCACTTGTGGAGTGTAGTCGATACAATTGTCGAATAAGTAACGTTTATTAAGGAAATATTACGGCCTATGTTCAGCAGTGGACGTCCTATGGATGATGATGATGATGATGATGATGATGATGATGATGATGATGATTAAGGAAATAAGTTCGTTAGTTAGTAATTGATGATGCGATAACAAACCCGGAGTTTCTTTCTGCTTTTTCTTCTTCGGGTCATCTTCCGTAGGTAGCTAGCAAAAACTGGTAGGTTAGCTAGGATAGGGCCTTTTAGTATTCGCCGACGAGGACCACGGCGTTTTTTCCTTACTCGCTCTTTCCATGCAGCAACCCCATTTGCACTATTTCCAGTCACCATTCCTGCCATATCCCATTCTTTTTTCCACAATCCACAATCCTTACACTTTATTCCTATCTCGTCATATCACCTTATCTTAGCTCCATCATTATTATTTTTGTTATTTTTGACAGCCTCCGTGGCGCAGTGGGCGATTCGCCGACTGTGAAGCGAGAGGCCGCGGGTTCGATTCCCGCATTTAGACAAAAGTTTGTGTGGCCCAGGTATTTGTTTCAAGTCGGGGTGTTGTGAGACCGAAAGTCTCTCATAGGCTCTGACACTCACGATACAGGTTATACCTAGTGTGGGGTCAGGGACTAGTTGTATTACTGATAAGTGTACTTATTTATTATATCCATACTTGCCTGCCTGTCTTTCAATGTACAGCGTCATAATGTAAATAATATTGACCTGTCATAAGTCAGTACTTAGTATGTAAAACAGTTTTTACATGCCTACGTGAGATTTTTTTAAATTTATTTTAGTTTATTATTAACCGAATAACTACCGATGTGTATTGAATGGAAGCCTTTGTTCTTCACTTAGGTTGGGTTATAAGAAATGTTATCCAAAATCGTTTCCGTGGTTTAAGCATGAAAGCCGTAGGAAACGAACAGAGTTACGTTCACATTTATGATATAAGTATAGATTACATAATTTATGACTTCCTACATTACTGTGTATCTCAGTCGATTATTTTCCTTGTTATTTTCCAAGAACCCTTATATTATATTTTATTTCCGTACCCTCTTGAATTTTCACACCATCGCAGATTAATTAGCTGAGGATGCTTCCAGCGATAGCTCAGTTGGGAATGGTATGGACTGCCGAGACAAGTGTCGGAGGTTCGAGACCAACCCCAAAATGGAGCATACACCTCTGACTTTTCTATGTTAAGTGTATTTTCATTGTGAAATATCGCTTGCTATAACGGTGAAGGAAAACATCGTGAGGAAACCTGCATACCCGAGAATTTCTTCACAGGAATTTCGAAGGTATGTGAAGTCTGCCAACCCGCATTAGGCCAGCGTGGTAGACTAAGGCCTAACCCCTCTCATTAGTAGAGGAGGCCCGTGCCCAGCAGTGGGACAGTAATATTACAGGGCTAATATTATTTATTATTATTTGCTTCCAGCTTATTCCGTCGATACAATTTTCATTACAATAATTCCAAAGAAAATTATTATTAAATTAATTTCTCATTTACTTAATATAGAATTCAAATCCACAAACACTGCATTTAAGATTTAACTATTAATAAACAGTGATAACGAAGCTAAAGTACAACAAAACAGAGTTCAGAGCTCGTCTAATTACACTGCAGTATAATTAATTAAGAACATAAGTGGCTTACAAATACAACGTGACTTTATTAAGCTTATGTTGCTAGTTGTACAGAACGAGGTGCGACGCACAACCCGTAACAAGTGAATATATGGAAGTTATATGGAAGTTATAGTTATATGGAAGTTATATAACAAGTGAATGTATGTAGACAGACTATATGTCTGTCTACATACACACACACGCCTGTATCCCATGGGGGTAGGGAGAGACTATTGAGCGCCACAAGCTACGATCCTGACATACCTCTTTTGCCTCTTCCACACTCATGCATCTTTTCATACATTTCCGCCGGTTGAGGGTACTCCTCACTTGCCCTTTTCGGAGATCACTTATTTGATACATGTATGTCCTCCTCGGGCGCCCTCTTCCGACCCTTCCATTCATTTTCACGCGATAAATACCTTTCGTAAGTCGCCTTTCATCCATCCTCTCCACGTGCCCAAACCATGTACAAAACCATACCAACCAAAGTGATGTTGAGATGGTTTGGGCATAGTCTGTTTGTATATCATATATCTTAATAAATAATTAACACCCAACAGTCACACTTAGTATAATCCTCTCCACACACTAAGACACGCGTCTTCTGTTAATATTATCATGACCTACGAGAAACCTTTGATCTCATAACACCCCGCCCAAACAAACATCTGTGCGCCACACAAACATTTATCTCGGTGTGGGAATCGAACCCGCGGCCTCGTTTCATAGCCGGTTACTCACTCGTTGCGCCACAGAGGCTGTCATCCTGCCAAATTATACTATATTATGTACAGCAAGCTGAAATAGAATAGTAGTGCTTTACAATCCTCAACATGCAAGGATTAGAAAGAGAGCCACGCTGTAGACAGTAACAGCACGAGTGGGCCGGCTCGACCGGTTTGATACCACTGTCTCACAGAATATCGAAGTAAAGTGGCAGCTTGCTGTCGTGTTTTGTTCGGTGAGTGAGATTTCCGGTAGCCCATTGCCCCCCCTTCGGCAATCCCTTTTCCCTCCCATCCATTCCCTCTTTTTAGGTTGGCAACGCACCCATGATTCTTTTTGTGAAAAAAGAAGTGTCCAAATTAGTAAGAGATTGAGAAATGTGGACCGGTTTTTATGTTGTACAAAAGATTGTCTTCATGTTTGTTTTACTTTTCATGTGCTATAAAGCCGCGTCTCTTGTACATGTTTTTCGAACCAAAACACTAAAATACCTACATAATCACAAATTTAAAAACTTAACAGAACGACTTCAAATTCGATCGTGACCAAATTTGTATGGGACCACTCTTGAAATAAGCTCTATCGAATACAAAAAAGAATTTCGAAAATAGATCCATATTTGGCGGAGATATCGCGTAACATACATAAAAAAATACAGACGAATTGAGGACTTCCTTCTTTTTGGAAGTCGGTCGACAAAACAAGGTTTTTGATTGTCTCCTGCTCATATACATGGACCATAGACAAAAAATTTTTGTGTAATGTTTTAAAGCAGGAGACGTGGCTTAATAATTAAAAGTTTAGAAACTTAGAAACCGACTTCAAACTGTATCCAATTAAGACTAACTTTTAATGGGACCAACCTTGGAACAAGCTCTATTAAACACAAAAACTTGAAAATCAGTGCACATTTCTCGGATATATCGAGTACCATACATTTAAAATCCAGAAGAATTGAGAACATCCTCCTTTTGAATCCTTTTCAAGTCGGTTCAAAAACGAGATTTTTTATAGCAGAGGCTAGCAAGTGGGTCACGTGATGGTAAATGATCTCCAACCTCCATAGAGACCCAAGACACAAAACGAATCATGGGTGCGTTGCCAAGTTAGAAGGAGAGGGATAGGGATTGTGAAAGGGAGGGGGTAATTGGGTTACGGGAAGTCTCGCACCAAACGAAACGCAATAGCAAACTGCCACTTTACGTCGGTTTTCTATGACACAGTATCTGCCCGGTCGAGCCGGCCCATTCGTGCTGTAGACGTAGTTGTCCACAGTGTGGCTCTACCACTCACAGATTCTTTTAAACGGCTACTATTTCACAACGCACGAAAACATTTCTAATATGAACGAAAGAAATGGTCGGAGATTCTAGTGTCCCATTAAATATACTTTATCGTCTCATCTACGAGTAGTTTTACGAGTCGTACCTACTAAAACAAATTTAAAGTCACAGATTCAGGTGTTACAACTTTGTAACTAATGTTTCAGTATCTACTTATTACATTGTGTTTTTGGCTATTTGCCAAAAAAGGAACGAGTCCACAGCGGCCCGATTAGAAAAAAAATTGACAATCAAATTCGAATCGCACTCGATGCGAGTTTGTGATATTAATAACATACATACATACATATACACATAAGCTCACGCCTGCATCCCCGAAGGGGTAGGCAGAGGCGCACTAGCGAACTAGAACACCCACATTTCGCTGAGCTTAGTTCCGTCCCAGATGTGATAGGGGGCGAGCCTATCGTCATATCGGGTACAAATTCCAGACTCCGGGCTGTTATGGAAAAATCCAATAACACTTTGCCCGACCCGGGGATCGAACCCGAGACCTCAGAACCGTAGACATACCGAAATACCACGACGCCACCGAGGCAGACATTAAATTCCGTTAATGTCTTTAAATTTTACTTTCGATCGTTTACTTTCATCTGATGACGCATAGATAGCAGCTACGATACTTGCCATACTACGTACTGTTGTAGTGTGTAGTAGATTTGAGCACAGCCTTATAGATCAAAACCCCGTAGTTGTGTACTTTTAAAACGCCGCGAGGTACACATACAGCGCATGTACATCGGCCATTGAGGACAAGGCCTGGAGCTAAGTTTGAAAACAAATCACTGTTATTTATCATAGTTCCCATTTTATTGGCAGACAATATGCAGTTGCTTTAGATTCATCGTCCATTATTACGCCTCAGCAACAGAGATCACGAAATTGGGTTGACAGCACACTGCCCTCTTGCTGCCTATTTTTATTTACAAATCTAAAATGTATTGTGTCAAACTATTACAATATCTGTTTTTCATTCGTGTCTGGTGAGGCAACTGGAGATGAGAAATTATAATGTAACGTCAAGCATAAGGCACAGAATGTTTAATAGTACAGTGTACAGAATGGGGACTCTAATCGCCCCACCGTGCTTTCTTTCACCTCGCAATACTTCACAACTTGACATCAAACTGACGGAAAAATCAATAAAGATCTCTAATCGCCAATCGAAAGCAATACTTAGACTTTTCTATTTAAAAGTGTAATATTTCTAGATATTTTTTATAAACCTGAAACATCTGTCAAAGCTTCAAAATTAACCGATAAAATTGCCATTGCAGCTTCGATCCCAGTTACCTTGAACTTCACCTGGACTCAAGGTCGCCAAACCAATTCCTTATCAGTTACAGATGATGACCGAGCCAGGCTGCCAACATTAACAATGTCACTGCCAAGTGCATTGTTCTACTGTCCATCCGTCCCGTCACCGGAACAACAAAGGCTGCCAATACTATTGTAGCCCGTTTCTGAATATTACCGCTGTCGATTCTATTATTTATAAATCTATTTATAGTACAATTTATAATGATTTCAACACTAGTATTATAAAATGTATTTATTAAAGTTTTATCAGTGACAAACATGCGTCGTCAATGTTTATATAACATTGATTATAAAATTACATATTTGATTAAAAATTATTGTACTCTAAACTAAAAATATTTAAAATAATAGTATTATTGCACCCAACTTGGCCGTTTAAGCTATACAGCATGATTCAACAAAAGGGTATCTAATGTCTGTTCAAAGAAAATTGACATCCATTTTTCTATAGTCACATAAAAATTGCTGAAAGCTCGTACACCTTCGTCTCACGTCCCATACCCTTTTCTTTTTTCTCTTTCTAAAACACAGCATGGTGACCATCATTGCTCTCTACCATATTATAGCTAATCTGCCACTTCCGCCGTTAATTTGTAAAGTACTCCGTGATAACTATTACTAAACATTTCAATAAATATTCGTAGTTAGTCACGGGCGGCTCGGACTCCGGTGGCCAATACGCATATGTAACATATATGTATATGTGCCGCCTCCGACGGGTCAACTGCATTTTATTACACTCTGAATAAAGTTAAACGAATTTAAAAGTAACGTAAACTTCACCAATTTAGACGCGCATGAATTTTCTTCTACCAATTATTTAGAATAAAACAAAATGACAAATACTGTGATTACATTTATTTGTTTATCCACAACGTCTACCAACTCCAATTAACACGGTGTTAAATAAAACAATTTTATTCTTGTACTTATTTACTTTGTTTATTCTGAAACTAATTTATGTGACATCTTTTCTTACTTTTCTTTATTTAATTAATATAGTATGTCAGCAATTCTAATAATGCAACCTTGATTGACGATTGATCAGTAGAATGACTCGATTATAGTGAAGAATCTTCTCAGAATACGATTTAATCTTTACCAAGCTCAAATTAAACTGGGTGAGTTTATTAATTGATTTTCTCTAGGCCTACAGTCGATTTTAATGTGTACCAAAATAGAACAAACGCCCAATAGCAAGACAATAGGTGTCGCATCGTCTCCCGCTCAAAAACAGCTGTATGAGACTGATTCATGACGGGAGCTGTGACAAATTTGGACGAGCTTCGGAATCTGTTACTCGACTCGTGTCACGCAACGCTATAATAAATTATATCGATATGTGAATGGCGATTAACATAAGAAATGTACAAGGCTTTTGAATGCTGTGTAAATATTTTGATACATGAAAACATCAAGACGACGATAATGTGGTAAACGTAAAAATTACAAAGCTTTGTGTAGTTTTCAAACATACATAAAACTCACATTATATGACTACTTATCTATTTTAAATATTATCATAATTTCCTTTGGTAGATATCATAATTAAATAATGTTATCATACGAGTATATTAAAAATAATTATAGTTGGATATTAATTATGGGCCTTACTTATAAAAACATTTTCGCTTATCTTTTTGCTAAGCTTTTGCTTAAGCAGCGATAGCTCAGTTGGGAATGGTACGGACTGCCGAGACAAGTGTCGGAGGTTCGAGACCAACCCCAAAATGGAGCATACACCTCTGACTTTTCTATGTTAAGTGTATTTTCATTGTGAAATATCGCTTGCTATAACGGTGAAGGAAAACATCGTGAGGAAACCTGCATACCCGAGAATTTCTTTACAGGAATTTCGAAGGTATGTGAAGTCTACCAACCCGCATTAGGCCAGCGTGGTAGACTAAGGCCTAACCCCTCTCATTAGTAGAGGAGGCCCGTGCCCAGCAGTGGGACAGTAATATTACAGGGCTAATATTATTATTATATTATTTTTGCTAGAATAGTCTGTCACTTTTTTACGTCCGTTACATTGTTTAAAAATGAAAGGGACAACCTATTCTTAGATATAATATTCTTAGATATTATATTATTATTCTTAGATAAGATAAGCAGCACTTTAATATTTTTATAAGAAAGAGGCTATAAGTGCAAAAATAAGAATATACAGATTAATAAAGGCTGATTTGCAGCTATTTTAAGCTTTCATAAGTTTGATCTGAATCTGGTTCGAGAGAGTAATATACAGACTCTCCTCTATAAAGCCATGAAAAATGGGATATATCCGAAGCTGACGTCAGAGTTAAATCGTTGTTGAAATGACGACGAATGCGCCATTCCGCAAGTTGAGCCTCTGTAGGCTGCAAAGCCGATATGTAACTTGGCGAATTACTGTTGTTACTTTTTACTGATTTCAGCGTGCTAAACTTGTTTGCTTGCAATTTATCTTTTGACACAATAAATATTTTCTTGTTATTCTCGTTCGGAGGACTTAGACCTACCAATGCATTCCTTAATGGGATTTTTGGTGGCAGAACTAACGCATCAACGTTTTTATGTTTGACGAAAAGAATTCTTTTGCTTCCCTTAAGAAGCGAGGGATTTTTGCGAACAAGTGCATAAACGCAGAGCGCTCCAAAAAGCAGACATACAAGTCCAGTGGACACGTACAAAATAACTGGCAGGGTGTTACTCTGAAAATGTATCTCAAATCTGGAAGTGTCGTAGTAAATGCAATTTTGTACTTCGACAACACTAGTAGTTATTTCTATGGGGCAGAATGTGTATCGGGCGTTTAAATCAATGTTGTAAACTATTAAGAAATTGGGTAATATGTTAATACAGTATATTTCTTCGGGACACGTAGACTGGTACCACATAACACCATAGCCACGAGTTCCAGAAGTATCCATTTGAACCACTGAATATGTATCTGCTTTTAAGAAAAATTTCAATTTGAGCCATTTATTTGTCGTCACGAGATCTTTTTTTTTAAATTCGGTAATAAATTTTTCCACGTTAATATTATTAATACTGTTTGTTGGGCACTTGTGTATTAATACAGGTGACAGCATTCTGAAAGACGTATTGTATGATGGAATACCATCGCCGTGACATGTTCCGTTAATATATACATTGTCTTTTACCAGCACAGAAGTTTTGTTACAAAGTGCTCGGTCTATTGTTAGTCTATTAACTTCAATGGATTCACAATAATTTTCGAAGTCTGTAAATGTTTTGCCTCGAACATTTTCTGGATTATAGCACAATGGTTCGACGTATAATAAGTTGTTTCTAGCTAAAATTCGCAAATCCTCTGATGAACAATCACAATGCCATAAATTATCTTGCAAATTAATCCGAGGCTTAGGAATTATCGACATAATATTGTTAAACAAACCAGGTGGTACCGTCACAAGGAGATTATCGTTTAGATAAATGATATCTATGCTGTGCAAATGATCGAAGGTACCCGGACCGAGTGCAGTTATTCTGCACGAATTCAAGTATAAAATTTTACAACGTCCAAGTCCTGTGAAACTCCCGCGGTCTAGAATGTCACTGAAATAGTTCCAAGAAAAGTCAACAATAGTGAGTTGGGAAAAGTCCGTTGTTCCTGTTAAATTGGCTGGGTTCCAGTGATAGCCTTGGGTTACAGTTAGAGAATGTAACGTGTTACCCACTGATCTCAACGCATTTGGTTCTATGCCACTTATATTACTTTCTTTGATGTATAAATCTTCCAAATAGAAGAGACCAATGAAGCTGTTTTCATTCATTGTTATTATATTAATACCTTCAAGGATGATAGTTCGTATTGGTCCAGCAAAATATCCCATAAAAGCGCCCGATGCTATACGCATTAAGTTCCCTTGAATTATAGATAATTCATATATGCGATCAGTTCTCATTTGAGACATCCAATTAACTGGCAATGTACAGTTTATAAAATTTGGACTGTTTAATACTAAGTGTATTCTTTCGCACGTTGCTTCAGCTTTCTGTAACATAACATATTTCTGTGGTTAGAAAATGATACTAAATTTTAATTAACTTGGGTTCTAGGTTTTGGCTTTCAGGAGTTTGCGTAGTTTTATTTCGATACGACTGGCGTCCTGATTCGATCCCCGAAGCAAAATGATATTGTGCCCGATATGACAATCTCACATCTGCAGCCCGCCTAGCAAGCGCGTCACGAGAACATTTTGTCTACGCTTTTTGTCCTCTTATAACCGGTTTTCTTTATTTGTCTTCGGACACTAATATGCGCCCTCGTTTATTTTCATACAGTATTGTAGACAACATGTAGACAACATCTTGACAGTCGATTATCGGCATATCTCGTGGCGCGCATGCTAGGCGGGCAGGTCGATTCTCTAAGAAACTCCGCAGCGTTGCGATCGACGACAAGCTCGCGCAGCGCACACCGTTGAGATCGACGAAGCGTTCAACGTTGTTGGGTCTTGAAGAATACCATCTTCCATACATTTATGTCAAACGCCTCGCTGGGACGGAAATTAGCTCGGCGAAATGTCTGTGTTCTACTACTACCCTGATACTACCCCGGGGATACAGGTTTTGAGCCTATGTACGTATGTAGGAGGGGCTAGCCATTAATAAAAATGTAATATTTTAATAGAGACCACTATGCGTAACGGTTTTAAATGCCTATCTTATAATACGATTTTATACTGAGCTTACACAACTTAGCTTTTATCTAATATACATATTGAGTTGATTCATAACATAACTTATCATTTTTACTTACATCAACGGCAAAAATTACTTGATCCTCGTACATGCCGAAATACGGTGCTTCATTGCATACAACGCTGCACTTGTTAATAATACATCGAGGAGGTTCAGGCGTGGGTTTACTAACAGGGATGAGAGAGGTGTTCTGCATAGCCATCAAGACAATCAGTATGAAACTTGTGACTGTGATCATCGCGAATATCGTTTGTACTACAACACGGACCCATCCTCGACTGCATGATGCGTCTCTGAACAAACAAAATTTGATTTAAAATTAGTCATAAGTGATAAAAAATAATTGGAATTTGTGTCCGATATGGCGATAGGCTCGCCCCCTATCACATCTGGGACGGAACTAAGATCGGCGAAATGTGGGTGCTCTAGTTCGCTAGTGCACCTCTGCCTACCCCTTCGGGGATACAGGCGTGAGCTTATGTTATGTTGTGTATGTAAGTTTAAAAACTTAACTGACCGACTCCCAACTTAATCTGATCGTGACCATTATATGGGACTATCCTTGAAATAAGCTATAACGAACACAAAAAGAATTATGAAAATCGGTCCACATTTGGCGGAGATATCCGTAACATATATAAAAAATACAGACGAATTGAGGTCCTTTCCTTTTTGGCAGTCGGTCGATAAGTCGGACTTCTGATGTTTACTAGTTTCCACTTATGAACATTACTAAAGAACTCGGTTAAAGAATCATAGACAGTTATCAACCTCAGTATGAAGTAGAGGAGGATTTAGGCTTCTGGATATCTGGCTTGCTGTGCGATACGCAACAACAACTTATGTCTCTTAAGTTATAATTATAATAACAATGCGCAATGGCACAGAAAATGTTCTGTGGCAATTAAAAAATCTTCTTTTCTATTCTATATTTCAACAAACTGGTGGGTTACCACCACCTCTTACAGCAGTATTATTATAATCTTACTTGTACTGATTCCCATACAAAACAAACTAATAACGATTATAATAATACTGCTGTAAGAGGTGGTGGTAACCCTGCTGGATCTTCTCGACATGACTTTTATAAGAAGTAGCACTATCAAAAGTAAAACTACCATTTATGCTAAAAACAAAACTGTCTACATTATTGGTCTGCCATTTTGGGAAACGTTTAGTATGTTACATCGTATTTTCCCTGTAGGTTGCATTCATTATTGATGAGTAGATACGTTGAAAGCTGATATGCATTAACGATAATGCATTATTACAATATGATGGCTGTTGATTCAAGAGGATAATGTAGTTATAAAAAGGTGAAATACAAACCAGGTCGATGCAATACACCCTTTGAAACTTTTTGAAAATGTTGTGGAAAGAAATTGTTAACAAAAATAAATAGATTTTAAAATAAAATAAATAAAGATTGTCTGCTCCGTGACGTAGTTGTATATCGGTACGACTACCGTCCTAAGGTCTTGGGTTCGAACCCCGGGTCGAGCAAAGTGATACTCGGTTTTTCAATTCAATATAAGTACGGAATCTGTAATTTGTGTGCGATATAGCGACAGGCTCGCCCCTATCACATTTATGACGGAACTAAGCTCGACGAAATGTGGGTGTTCTAGTTCGCTAGTGCGTCTCTGCCTATACCTTCGGGATACAGGCTTATGTTATGTACGTTAGAAATAAAAAAAATAGTTTACATTAAATTGGTTTCGAAGCCCAAATATTTTTCACTGTTTGTACTAACCTTGCAACGGTCGATAGAACCCTAGCTTTACTTGTAAAATTGGTTCGGGCAATTTGCATGTTACTATGTGAATTTTTATTCTGTACACTTTCACCGTGTGGTAATAACTAAGCAATCCGAAAGTTCAGTTTTAACTGACTGATTGCACTCATCGCAAATACCGATATGACCATAATAATATTATATCAGGCCATTAGTTCTTGCGATGATAAGGTGAGCAAACAACAGGATGATCGAGCGATGCTAATTTCACGGGCAAGGGCATTATCTGATATCACTGGAACGGTCAATCGAAGCGGTATGTTGGGAGACTTTGGACATGAGCTGAAATTGTGATCAACAATTTAAAAAATATAATAATATTAGCTCTGTAATATCACTGTCCAACTGCTGAGCCCGAGCTTCCTTTACCAATAAGAGGGGTTAGGTCTACCCTGCTGGCCTAATTCAACAATTTTTAATGCAACAAAGGACGACAAAATGATGAAGCTTTGAGGAATATATATTTTTAAGCTAATTGAGCTCGAAAATTAACGCTTGTTTGGTTTTGGTAAAAGTTTAACAAAAACTTCAAAATCTACTTCAGAAAGTCAGTTTTAAATAAGAATAACGACCTCATTTTTCAATTAATTCTAATGCAGTTTTTAGAAAAGGGTTTCTATTACATACTCGTATTATACATTCGTGTTGTCTATAACATACAAAAAATTTACAAAATCAAATAGATGAACCGAAATAATTTAGTCTTTGGAGCCATTGCCGATGACAATATAGATCAAATGAAAAACACCAATTCAATTACAATGAAGACTGAACATTCATCATCATCATCTTCATCATCAGCCATAAGACGTGCACTGCTGAATATGTGCCTCCCCCAAAGATTTCCAGATCGACCTGTTGGAAGCGGCCTGCATCACCTACAAGGTGGACCGACGACCTGATAAACGATAAAGGACCTGATGATAGATAAAGGTCGCAGGAAGTCGCTTGACTGAACATTAATACATAAGGATTATTAAACACAATATAACTGCACATACGATAAAGCTTGTGGAATCCCAACAAATCCGCGTCCATAATCTTTTCAGGGGTGACACGACAAATCGGTTGAAACTAGCGCCGCAGTAAAACTCGGCTTAGCCACAAATCCGATCACAGACATGCGTCCTCTAACCGTTGATTTACAACATGCGCTGTTATGGTGGCCTTTATGGAACTAATCGTTTCATAAATTCAACAATTAACAAAGGATTGCACAAAATACGATGAGCCTATCCGTTTTCGATGGTAAATCTTTGAGGGTCAACTTTAAGGCCAGCTGTAGAGCTAGATTATTTTGAAGGGCTATAATGAAACTAGATTTATTCTTCAAGATCTTAATTAGGTTTCTGGAAAGTTTTGGAGGAGGCCTATGTTCAGCAGTGGACGTCCTGTGGCTGATGATGAAGGTAATGACTCTTTGGTCTAGTGGCAGCATACTGTGGACCGGGAGGTCCTGGGTTCGATTCGCAGGTCAGGTAAAGCTATTTTTTTATTTTATTTCCTTGGGACTGAAACCGTCAGAAGCATTAGACGTCATGCAGCTAGTTGTAAAAACTAAACCGAATCCTTTCTGCAACTTGCATGTAAAGGTATGTTGCGACGACCCCACATTATGAGATAAGGGCAGGTTACAAAGAAAAAAAGGTTTAAAAAAGAGAGTTTGTTAATTTCCATATATGTAATAAATTGTGTAATAAATAATAACTTAACATAAGCTCACGCCGGCATTCCCGAAGAAATAGGCAAAGGCGCAGCAGCGAACCAGTACACCCATATTTCGCCGTGCTTACGGGCCCAGATGTGATAGGGGGCGAGCCTATCGCCATATCGGGCACAAATTCCAGACTCCGGCTCGGGGATAGAACCCGAGGCCTCAGGACGGTAGTCGTACCGAAATAAAACCACGCCACTGACTGAGGTAATATAATAAGTAAATAAGGTTAAGTTAATATTGGAAGAGTGGAAATAACTATAAAATAAACAGAAGCATGCGTTACATGAGTAAAGTTTATTATTATAACGATGCATTAACATTTTTTAATTTCATTTCATTTTATCCGTACGTTGTTGTGATAAAAGCCAATTTTGACGTTGATTCGTTCGGTAATTTAAAATGTTAATTACTTTCCTCGTCACAAAATGGTACAGGAATTGTTTTACTTCACTTAATTAATGATTGGAATTATTCATACCAAATAATAATTTATAATGTCCATCTTTGATATTATGCGTTACATCATATATTATAAATATCGGCTCATAATTACCTATTTCAGTAGGTTTATTTTAAAAAAACGAGTCTCTCAATTCAGCACGAGCTTGGAAGATCTTAACGATTGTTCTTGTTGATGGGATTTAGATTATTGTATTAATAATCTAAATACCGTGTTTTGCCGCCTCCTTGATCTACTGGCAGCGTATAGAATCTGTGGACCGAGCGGTCCTGGGTTCGATTCCCAGGTCGGGCAAAGCGGATTTTCTAATTTATCTTGCCTGGGACTGGATCCCTCAGAAGGAGTCGACGTTAGGTAGGCAGCCGATCGTAAAAACTAAGCCGTATCCATTCTGCAACATGCTTGAAAAAGTGTGTTGCACCGACCCATTTAGGTGAGATAAGGGCTGGTAGAAAAAAAAATCTAAAGGGGTCTTTCCATCCTTTTACGTGACGTTGGCAACTGAATCTCTGACGTTGAAAACTGAACTGTTTTTTTTTTATTTGCAGTGGCCCTTAGCATCCAGTCAGCTTGCTCTTCTGTGAGGTATGATCTAAAATAATATACTAAAAGGGCTCAAAAAGAATAAATTCATTCTATTTTCAAATATTTATTGGACAAAATAAAATACTTCATTTTGAATTAACAAAAACAATACGAATCAACGAAGAATAAAAATCCTACTCACAAACATAATCTCCAAAGAATTTAATCGATAATCCCATTTATACTTTTCACAAATTAAATATGAAATATTTCATCATCATTTGAAAGTTCTTGGTTAAAATCTTTTAGTTAAAAACATTTGATCTTTTAAACAAAACGTATGCTCTTTCATTGCACGAATACACCTAAAACAAAAGGTGGTGTTTACATCAAAAATTGCTTTAATGAATATTTTTGCATGCATTTCGTAACACTTATTTCTAGAGCGTAAAAATTGTTTTGACTGATCCATATCCATGCCTTTTGCTAACTTTAAAAATGAACGTTTGTGCAATTAATATTCCTTGGAAATATTATCAAAGAACAAACTCGATAACAAACGTGGATTTTAAATTTATTCTCAGATGCTCGATCCAATTCAGAATATATTTCGTAAAATTATTTACAAGTGCACGACTTATAAGCATATATTTAACTCGAAATGTTATTACTCTTATATGATTTATAGCTCAGATTTGTATGAAATAAAAGAGCAAAAGGTTGGTCTTCTTGAAAAAAGTACACATGGTGATAAAACCTGCCACAATGACCCATACTCCGTGTGTGGTTCTCGTTCCAGGATCAGCCAGTGTACTTTCGGTTCTCTCGAGGGGCTTGCGGCATGACTTGATGGTTGGTCGGGACGAGTATCCCTGTGTCTGCATCGGTCATCCGCCTGTCTTGTCACAAGCCCCTCGATTTGCTTCTTCCCTCTTTGAATTCTGAATGTAAAGAAGCGTAAAGAGGCTGGCATAATTGTGGCGACCACTGATAAACCCATTGTTTGTCAGTCACTGATTTTTTGTACTGCACTTCGCTTACCATCATCATACCAGGTGCAGTGCAGTCACTTTGCCGTGCCTGGATAAAATAATCACAAGTTTAAAAACTTAACTGACCGACTTCCAATTTACCGATCGTGACCAAATTTATATGGGACCACCCTTGAAATAAGCTCTATCGAACACAAAAAGAATTTTGAAAATCGGTCCACATTTGGCGGAGATGTCGTGTAGCATACATAAAAAAAATACAGACGACTTGAGGACCTCCTCCTTTTGTAGAAGTCTGTCGAAAAGGAGTGTAAAGTCTACGTAAGCATAGGACGACGTGATTGTGGTATATAATAATACTGCTATAAGATGTGGTAGTAACGTGGTAGTCAAAATAATTGTAATCTTGGTCCAATGTAATTGGCGTTAAGTTAACTGTCACTTACAATCTACAAAGCTCTTATCTAATTGAGCAGTGTTACGAAATACAAACTTGGTATCACAAATCAAAACTTAAAGGTAGTGTACAGAACTCCTTTGTAACAAAGTTGAGTGAACAAGGATACCCCGCGGCCATAACACGGTCCACCACACTGCTCTCTTAGGATTCATATTGGATACGTTTATAGAGTTGCCATTTCAGTGTTTCTGACTAAGAATAAATGTAGAGGTACATACGCGGCATTAGTAGAGGTTGCATGTTAATTAGGCTCGAAATACTAAAACTCCTTAGAGTTTGAAGCCCTTAGGCTTCTTACATTGTTATGTGTCATATGGAATTGTTGTTATTTCAGAAGTTATCTGTGGCGTGGTTGTATTTCGGTACGACTACCATTCTGAGGTCTCGGGTTCGATCCCCGGGTCGGGCAAAGTGATATTGGATTTTTCCATATCAGCCCGGAGTCTGGAATTTGTGCCCGATATGGCGATAGGCTCGCCCCCTATCACATCTGGGACGGAACTAAGCTCGGCGAAATGTAGGTGTTCTAGTTCGCTAGTGCACCTCTGCCTACCCCTTCGGGGATACAGGCGTGAGCCTATTTTATTTATTTATTTATTTATTTATTTATTTATTACAAAATCAATACAAGCTTACAGTGAAAGAACACCAAAACGCTTATATGATAGTTATATATTAAGAGGAGAACAATAAAGGCAAGGAAGTTATAGTATATTCATGCATATATAAATTTGAACTACTTAAAAATAAATATACATTATTACTCAAAGTTTGAGCTCTATCAGCAAATATGTCGGCATCTAATCCAGTTTCTAAGGTTGAATTTATCAAAGCTATTGCTTTGGCAGTCGGGCTATTGCTGGTGCGCGTTAAATGCCATCCAGGTGGGCATGTGAGGAGACGATGCCGCCTTCGTCCAGTGGCACGGATGTAGTGGTCTGGGACGTACAGATGTATATTTTCTCGCACAGATGGATTGTCTATCTTATGCGCCAACAGCAGATAGTAATGCATAATTAAAGCTAATTTACGTCTCAGCTCTAAAGTGTCATAGTCAACCATACCTGTCACAAACATAGAGGGATATAAATAAGGGTAATACCCATATCTACGCATATAAATGTAGCAAGAAAATTTTTTGTGCACTCTCTCAACCATGAGGGTATACAATTTTTCGTGTGGATCCCACACAATAGCGTTATATTCTAATTTACTACGAACATACGAATTATATAAAAGTTTAATAACGCTAATGTTCCCGAATTGAGCGGAGGTTCTGATAATGAAGCCTAACGATTTATTAGCAGCTTTGCAAGTATTTTTTACGTGATCATGAAAGGTAAACTTGCAGTCCATGATAACACCCAGATCGCGTATTGTGGTAACTTTGTCGAGCACTACACCTTCCAACATATATTTGGTTATTATTGGCTTACGAGAACGAGAAAAAGAAATAGTTTTACACTTCGATGAGTTAAGTGGTAATTTGTTTTTTAAACTCCAATCAACTACCGCATCTATATCTTTCTGTAACGCTATGCAATCCTTATACTCTGAGACAGCTACAAATACTTTTAAATCATCAGCAAACATTAAACACTTTGCCACATGGAGAACATTGGGCAGGTCATTTATCATTATCAAAAATTGTGTAGGCCCCAAAGTACTTCCCTGACTAACGCCCGATCGAGTGTAATATTTTTGAGAACAATATTTCGCCACCCGAACGTATTGTTTCCGGTCTTTGAGGTAATCGGCAAAAAACCTAATAAGCCGCGGAGAAAAGCCCAGAGTTGAAAACTTCAGCAACAGAATGTACTATGTATGTATGTATGTTATTTTTATAAATAAATACATAGATTGTGCCAACGCAAAAGCATCACGTAAATAAACAGAGCCCAACTCGTATTTTTATATGAATTAATTAATTCTATGAATTAAATGAACTTAATTAATTCTATAAACTATAAAAAGCGAAATTATTACAACTTACTGAAATAAAAGCGTAAAGCTTTTAGTAGTTAAAATATGTCTACTGAATATAAATTTGATTAATTTAGATTAAGTATTATTTAGTTACTAAAGTTTTTAATATACCCTAATCAAATAGTATCGGAGCGTAACTAAATGTCCGAATTAAACGAAAACATGTTCTACAATAATAATATTCGTAAACATAACGTGTTTTAAACTGAATCTTATTTATAACACGCTATTTCAAAAGGCTAAAAGCGTGGGTAAAATAATTTGTGGGCGTTATAAAATTTTCATCAGATTTTTTTGAAATATATGCTCGATATGTTATCAGGGTGCAACGTGCCATAAATCAAGCTCACTGTACCCTACAGGGACGTTGAAAATGCTACGAATGTTAGAAAACGTTTTATAATCACATGCTAGACAAATTTCGCGCAATATTTATCTGTTATAGATAGTGCTAGAGTAAAATGTTTATGCATACATAAACTCATGCCCGTATTCCCCAAGGGGTAGGCAGAGGCGCACTAGCGAACTAGAACACCCACATTTCGCTGAGCTTAGTTCCGTCCCAGATGTGATAGGGGGCGAGCCTAAATGTATATGTTGTGTATTTTACAGCACAAGTCGAGTTGTAATCAAGTAAAAAGGGTTCTTTTTATTTAAAAAAAATACAGTATAAATCGCTTATGAAAGATTACTAATTCTAATGTTACCTACTTATTCGAAAAATTATTCTTGGTGATTTCTAGATTGACCTGTTGGAAGCAGCCTGCATCCAGCGACTTCTTGCGACCTTTATCAGGTCGTCGGTCCATCTTTGGGGGAGGCCTATGTCCAGCAGTGGACGTCCTATGGCTGTTTATGATGATGATGATGATGATTTTTGGTGATGGTCTCGCCTCTTACGGATGTACCTAGCGCACCTGTGTTGCAACTGTATGTCCGTACACGTATCTTTTAACGCCCGGTTCCAATAAACAATCTCAGTTCCAATGTGCAGATAGATTATAAAAATTAGCCACTAAAAATACAGTTTGAACATGACTCCGTCAAATGACTTGATTTGATTGGTTCATAATCGCGATCTATCTGCTCTCTAAACTGAGATCGTTTATTGAAACCGGCCGTAAATCACCATTTAGTAATTCATATAAAAACTGTAAAATTAATAAAACAATCTATGAATATCCAGTATTGTATACAATGGACCGTGTTGGCAGGAATGAACCAACCCACAAAAAAAAGTTTTTTTTTTTGATGCCAACGTGTTATAAACCATTATAGATCATATTGTTGTGATTTTTTTGTGGGTTAGATAATTTCTGCACAACATGGTCCATTGTATACAATACTGGGTATTCATAGATTGTTTTATTAATTTTACAGTTTTTTATATGAATTGTTAAATGGTGGTTTAAAAGATAAGTGCAGGGACGGACATACAGTTGCAACACAGGTGCGCAAGTACGTCCGTAGGAGGCGGGACCATCACCAAGAATATTTTTTCGAATAAGTAAGTAACATTAGAATTAGTAATCTTTCATACATACATATTACATTTTTAAACTATGTCTCTTTATAGAAAATTCGGTGAGAGTAGGAGTTTGCTTATATCACGAAGGTTATCGCACGATTATCCCTTGAAACAAGACTCTTATCACAGTTAATAAGCGTCATACACCTACATATTGTAATCTACACGAACAAAAGCTGATAACGCCTAGCATAATAAGTTTTTATGGAGCCATTAAATAAAAATTATTAAGAATAAATAGCGACAAACAAGCACCTGGGCCATTTAATACTAAGCGAACTTCATTTCAAACATTTCAGAAAATTCAGAGATACACTAGGTACCGAATAAGAATTTAATCAGTTCCTGACTTATTTTTCCTTCTTTCCTAATCTCTTTTCCTAGCCCCATTCTTGTCGTTATGTTTATATACTTCTTTTAAACCGTCGGAGGTGGTACATATATATGTTACATAAGCGTATGGGCCACCGGAGGCCGAGCCGCCCGTGACTATCTACAAATAATGGCTTCCACGCATTTGCGATGATTTAGCCAATGTCAAGGTAAGTATAACACTTATCAAGTTTTCACAATGATCATGAGACCTAATCTCAAGGCCATGCTGGGATTATGGAGACAATTCCTTCCAGTGCGATGCCCCTCAGCCAGCCAACGCACAAAGCAAAACTCATTAAAGATCATCAGTTAAAAAGTTTTCTCATTATACTGTCCACCTTCGCTGAATTTTGGTGCATAAACCCACATCACATTAAAACAAAAAACACAACTCCAGACAATAATATGTACATAATTTTAACAAGCAACGTCCACCCTGTCTGACATCCCGTCAAAATCCTATTTATATTATTTCTATACTTGCCTTGATGTCCAAAATTTTTCGTAACATTAACTGCTATTTTACAAATCAGTATTAGGGATCACCTTTTTGTTTTTTTCTGTCATAAGTATGCCATATGTCATAGGTACGTTGATCAATAAGGATTTTTAAGAGGTTATGAGATAAACACAAATCGACGCCTCAATTGAGGCAGTTGCCTCAGTGGCGTTGTATTTGGGTACGACTATCGTCCTGAGGTCTCGGGTTCGATCTCCGGGTCGGGCAGTGATATTGGATTTTTCCATATCAGCCCGGAGTCTGAAATTTATGCCCGATACGGCGATAGGCTCACCCCCTATCACATCTGGGACGGAACTAAGCTCGGCGAAATGTGGGTGTTCTAGTTCACTAGTGCACATCTGCCTACCCCTTTGGGAATATAGGTATGAGCTTATGTATGTATGCAAAGAAATGACTTCAAAGCTAATAGCTATTAAAATGTCTGAGTACTAAGTACTTAAATACGTACTTAAAATAAAGTAGTTCATTTTAATCACAACAACAAAACTATGCAAATAGCTCAGAACCTCGCCTTTATTTGATCCGCTAGATTCTAGTTAGACGTTTTAGTATTATTAGGGCCGTTTCAGTTCGCCTATTTTCAGATAGTTTCGTTGAGGATGCTTGATAACTTCGTTCATTTAGGCAGTCAGCTCCCGGACTATTCCACCGGGGGTTTAAAGAAAATATTACTTGCTGCTTAAACTAACCCCAAGGAACATTTAAGCTGAATTGATTTAACTAATACCTATGTAGGTATACACGTTGTAGATTTTTGTCTAATAAACGTGGTTGCATATTTTTTCTCTAATAAACGTGGTTGCATTTTTTTTCTCTAATAAACGTGGTTGCATTTTTTTTCTCTTATAAACGTGGGTTTAACGTTTTAGCGCAGCGTAGGACGTCCACCTACAAGGTAGACCGACGACCTGATAAAGGTCGCAGGAAGTCGCTGGATGCAGGCCACTTCCATCAGGTCGATCTGGTAATCTATGGGGGATGCCTATTTTTAGCAGTGGATGTCCTATGGCTCATGATGATGATGATGAAACGTTATTATCAAACTAGTCGCCTCCTTGGTCTAGAGGCAGCATGTATAGCTGAGGACGAGAGGTCCTGGGTTCGATTCCCACGTCGGGCAAAGCTATTTTCAACCAACTTCCAAAAGGCAGAAGCTCCTCAATTCGTCTGTATATCTCCGCCAACTGTACCTAGACTTTCGTCAGCGTTGAATAAAGTGGATATCCTTAGTATATACCTCTACATACTCCCCCCCCCCCCTCCTATGGAATACAGGCATATTGTTTAAGTTTATTGTTACATGTCTATGTCTAAAAAATTAGCTATTGTTACAAGATTATCATGTATATGCCTAAAAAATAGGATGCGCAAAAAACGCAACTAAAAATCCGTCAGCCTAATCGCTTCACGTCCCTAAGTCCGTGCAAAATTGCTAGCGTTTTATAATCTGTATTCAAATACCGTTGCATCACGTTGGAAAAACTGAACCAGCAGCCTTTATCCAGAGTGGGATAACAAAACTCGCAGTTTACGGGATTGCGTCGGTTTTAGTCGTGTCGGGAATCGGGATAGTGATTTGCAAAATTCTCGACATGCTGTCACGGGCCACGATCTCGCTGTTGATGAAAAATATGTTTTCCAGTTACGTTTTTTTTTTGTTGCCAGAACTCTTAAACCCGATGAGCTCAAATTTTTCATTGCCGTAACTGCGACCTATAAAAAATATTTAAGAGGTACTGCCTAAAACGGTTTGGTTTATGTATTTAACAAGGCAATAAAGTATAGGAACAGCTAACCGCCGAATGTTCATACACTTGAGGTCGCCTTATGTCTTTTAAGGCCGCCTTATCTGTCAAAATTGTATGGCAAAAATCAATGTAATAAGCCGCTAAAGTTAAGGAGCGTTTGACCATTCGGGGGTAAGTAAAGCAAGAGCTACTTCGTTATGGTTATAGGGCGGACAATTAACACCAGGTTATAAGTTTTCTTTGCAAGTTCATTTTTATTTTCGATTGCAAAAATAACATCCCGAAAGTTTATTATAACATAACATAAGCTCACGCCTGTATCCCCGAAGGGGTAGGCAGAGGCGCATTAGTGAACTGGTACACACACATTAAAGTTTATTATCTGCATTATATTTTCGCCATTTATTAGTCGCCTCCTTTGTCTACTGGCAGCATATATAGGCTGTGGACCGGGAGCTCCTGGGTTCGAGTTCCAAGGTCGAGCAAAACGATTTTTCTAATTTGATTGCCCAGTACTAAACCCTAGAGGAGTTTAACGTCCGGTAGGCAGGCGGTCATAAAAACTAAACCAAATCCTTTGTGCAGCATGCTTGAATAATTTATGTGTTGCGCTGAACTTACATTATAGTATAATGGCAGGTTGAAAGGAAGTTACGGCATCTACTTATTGTAATTTTAGCATAAAGTGGTAGCTTGTTGCGATTCGTTTAATAAACCAGGTGGAATTTCAGGCCTAAATAAGATAAAAAAAAGAAAAAAAGGCCCTAAATAAGATAGATAATGTCCTTGGCCGACGCCGGTAATCACATTCACTTTCGTCCGCCTTAGTAAACAAACAGAAGTATCATACTTAGACTAATTACCTGTATAGTGCTTGAGCTGAATCCCGAATAAATTTAAATTTATCACCCGAGAGTAAATATCAACTAAAATCCAAATTACATTAAAATAATGAAACCCTGCGCCTAACACAATACTATTAACAGCAAGTCTCGCCTTAACTAATTTTGGGTTAGCCAAATCTACGTCCATTGTTTACTTTGTTCGGCGGGACTTCAATGATCATTAAACCAACAAAACAGAAGGGGTTTTGATGTAACAAAACATCGAGACGTAAGCCTAGATAAGGGTTAAAGCCGAGCTCACATTGAACAGCTGTCTCTGTTTATAGAGAGATTGTTATTCATTCTATCTTCTTTATTTTAATTGGAAATGGACAGCCTCCGTGGCGCAGCGGGCGAGTAGCCAGCTGTGAAGCGAGATGCCGCGGGTTCGATTCCCGCATTGAGACAAATGTTTGTGTGGCCCACAGATATTTGTTTCAAGTCTGGGTGTTGTGAGACCGAAAATCTCTCATAGTTTCTGATACCCACGATACAGGTTATACCTAGTGTGGGGTCAGGACTAGGTGTGTGACTGTTGGGTGTATTATTTATTATTATTATAAATTTTTTTTTACTCGAGGTTCTGACTGTATAGTTTTTTCTGGGACATTCTTTATGTCGTGCGTAATTGCGTGTAAAGTTTTGTAGGCGCTCTTAAGCTTTCTTGATACTAAATTCATTCAAATCGGTTTCAGAATATTTTTTCATATTCAGTGGTTTAACAGCAAAAACTAAACAAGAAAGATATACATGAGTAGGTAGGATAAGCAGAGTGAATTCACATTTATAATATTAATATGGATTTCTACGAAAGTATAATAACAACTTGATATAAATTATAAAAATATTCCCAAATATAATAATTGATTGAGCCCTACCAAGCATTTCACGAGTGTGTTTCGTATCGAAAATCTTCGTATTGTAAATTTTCGTAACTTAAAATTGAAAGGCGGATTATCTGTTATAAGAAACCTAAATATCGGACACTCATCAGTTCCACAACTAAATACGACATAACATAACATAAGCTCACGCCTGTATCCCCGAAGGGGTAGGCAGAGACGCACTAGCGAACTAGAACACCCACATTTCGCCGAGCTTAGTTCCGTCCCAGATGTGATAGGGGGCGAGCCTATCGCCATATCGGGCACAAATTCCAACTAAAAACGACCCATGAGAAATAGCATATCTAAAGCTTTAAATTACTGTGTTGGCTGTATCTTTTAATCAGTGCTCGGCCTAAGCTGAGGACGTCAGTTGTCCGAAGCCTCGCCGCGGCCGCCACCGAGGAAACACGATAAATCAACTGTCGCCAAGAGATATTGCTTTGCGTGGCTCACTCCGTTTTATAGATGCTCTAAGAACACTGTAGTGGTTTATCAATGTTTCCATATTTATAATTTCTAAAGAGGGCGCTATGGTTTAAATTGCGTGATTACAATTATTTCTTTGTTTTCTTTTCTATCCTATTGTATCCTACTGCTGGGCGAAGGACTCTCCCATCTTTTTCTACTATTCTCTGTCATGGACTAGTTCAGTCCACATAGGCTCGTAGGCATCTAAATCGTCACGCCATATCTTCCTGGGTCTACCACGGCGTCGCCAGCCGTCGGAAGGTTTCCACTCCGTGCTGGTTTTTGCCCACCTATTACAATTTGAAAATAGTTAATAAAAGCTCATGTGCTATAAACTATACCGACAAGACTTTTCTTTTTACCTGCCCTTATGCCACCTTAATATGAGGTCGTCACAATTCTTCAAGCATGTTGCAGAAAGGATTTGGTTTCATTTGTACAACCGGCTTGCTGCCCGATGTCAACTCCCTTTGAGGGATCCAGTGCCGGGCAAATTAAATAAGAAAATTCGCTTTCCCGAACTGAGAATCGAACTCAGGACCCCCGGTCCACAGCCCATATATGCTGCCACTAGACCAAGGAGGCGACTAACGTGACCAAGAAAATAAAATAAAGTGAGTCTAAATACATTTTTACAATACCTTTAAAAATACAAGTCAAAACCTATTCGAGTAAGGGCTACTTGCACCAATATAACTAACCTACAGCTAGTCCTTACCTCAAGTTTAGGTAGTTCTAGTTTTTTAGCTTTACCTTGTAACAAATTGGATTTGTCTGTAAGTTACTTGTGTAAATGAATAAATAAATATAAGGAAGTTAAATTTAAAAAATAAATATAAGTATGACATGTAATTCATTTCATGTAATGACAGATGGTATATGACGACATTTAATTAATTATTTATTCTTTTTTATTTATTTAAAACACTTTATACATATGTAATTTACAGGCGGACTTAATTCCTGAGGCATTCTCTACCAGTCAACCTTTGGGTGGTGCAGAGAATAAGCAAACAATTTTCAATTTCACTTGAGGTTAGGACTAACTATAGGTTAGTAATAGTGGTGCAAGTCGCCCTTATAAACGTAAATAAATAAGAGTACTATCTGGTTTAATATCAAAACATAAAAAATAGGTTTCAACTTTATTACTTTAATAAGGTAGCCTCGTAGGAATGTTTATTCAACAAAATCGAGTAAACCTGAGTTTTTGCAAAGCGCCGTTTATTTGACGTCGGCTGAAGCTAAAGACTTCAATTAATCTGAACCATTTTGCTAAAACATTCGTTAGTGTTATTGTGTTATTAACTTTAATGTATCTTTATTTCATAAAATGCTTCGGCAATAACAGTTTAAAGCTATTTTCGACCGACTTCCAAAACGAAGAAGGTCCTCAATTCGTCTGTAATTTTTTATATATGTTACGCGATATCTGATCAAATGTGGACCGATTTTCAAAATTCTTTTTGTATTCGATAGGGCTTATTTCAAGGTCGGTTCCATATAAAGTTGGTCACCATCGGATAAGTTTTGAAGGCGGTCCGTTAAGTTTTTAAACTTGTGATTATCAATAGCTATTATCTGGGGAATTTTGATGTTTTAACAGGTAATGTAATAACATTTGTCAAAGTAATATCCCTTATATACAAATTAACCCCCTTATTCTTAATGAAATTCTGGTCTTATCGAACGCATAGCCCTACTTTTGCCTACTTTAGCTAAAAGATAACTAAAATATGTTTATCGAATACAATGTTGCTTGTTACAGAAATGAAACATTTTTTTTTATTTCTGGCAAGCTTTGAAACAAATAGGAAATCTTGGCTGGAAAAATCTTAGATGGGGTCCTAGACTATAACAAAATTAATGTCATTAGAAAAGAAGATCAAACTTGAAACGGCTGATCGGAATCGGACATGTTTTCAGAACGAACGTTATAACGCTTTTGAACGCTTATGAATTCAATTCGTTTGAGTGGTTTATGCCCTCTATTAATTTTCGCAGTGTCTTGACACACTTGATGTTGGCAGAATTGTCCCAAAGTTATAAAAAGCCGGCCCTTAATAAAATAATGTTATTAACATTCATACTTTCATATCAGTTATCACATGCAGTCACAATGCCGTAGGGAAATTTAATAGCAAAATTACAAGCTTATATCATAAATAAATAAATCACTAAAATTATGAAACTGAAAGACTGCCTTGGTGGCGAGATTGTATTTCGGTACGACTACCGTCCTGAGGTCCCGGTTCGATACCCGACACGGGCAAAGTGATATTGTTTTTTTTTCATTATCAGCCCAAAGTCTGAAATTTCTGCCTGATATGGTGATAGGCTGGCCCCCTATCACATCTGGGACAGAACTAAGCTCGACGAAATGTGGGTGTACTAGTTCGCCTCTGCCTACGCCTTCGGGGATACAAGCGTCAGCTTATGATGATGAAAATTAGATCATATTACGCAGAAATGATCTAACCCTCAAAATAATAAAAAAGCAATGTTATTTATGCTAACATGTTCTAAACCAATAGACCATATTGGTCGCCTCCTTGGTCTAGTGGCAGCATGTATGGGCTGTAGACCGGGAGGTTCTGGGTTCGATTCCCAGGTCGGGCGAAGTAAATTTTCTAATTTAATTTGTCCGGGACTGGATCCCTCATAGGGGGTTGACATCAGGCAGGCGGCCGGTCGTAAAAACTAAGCCAAATCCTCTTTGAAACATGCTTGAAAAAATGTGTTGCGCCGACCCCACATTAAAGTGGGATAAGGGCAGGTAGAAAGAAAGATTGGTGTCAACATTTTTTTGTGGGTTGGATCATTTCTGCGTAACACGGTCCAATTATGAAACAAGAATAACTAGTAACTAAGGCTCAATTGCACCACTATTATTAACCTAGAGTTAGTCCTAACCGCAAGTTAAGTTACATGTCATTCATACATTTTCTGTAAATTTAGCTTGCGGTTAGGACTAACTCTAGGTTAATAATTGTGGTGCAATTGAGCCTAAATGTATTTTAATACTCCGGCAGAATATTTTTCCCCATCCATATTTACCTATATTATTTGGATTAAACATTAGCTTACAAAGCGCGCATTATTTCATATGTTTGAAAGGCTGGAATCGCGCAAACCTTTCATTTCGGCACGTTCATAATAATTTTATAGCACTGTAATTTCCACGAATAACGCCCGGTTGGTCAAGCTAATGTTCTATATTTTATAGCGAAGGAATAACATGAATAAATTTATCTACCATAAACCGTAACATATACCTAATTCTTACTACATAAAATGTTTATGCACGTTATCATTTGAATATTTTAATAATTCTTCTAAACTGTCATGCAGGTTTACCACGATCTCTTATAGCAGTGTTATTATAATCGTTCTTCGTTTGTTTTGTATGGGAATCGGTACAAGTACAATTATAATAATACTGCTATAAGAGGTGGTGGTAACCCCCCTGAAGGTTAGAAGAATTAGCAGAGTACGCGATATGCGGCGTAATCTTGGAGTGGTAGAGTCACGCTGTAGACAGTAACGTCTACAGCACGAATGGGCCGGCTCGACCGGTTTGATACCACTGTCTCACAGAAAACCGACGTAAAGTGGCAGCTTGCTGTCGCGTTTCGTTCGGTGAGTGAGATTTCCGGTCGCCCATTTCCCCCCTTCCTTTCCCAATCCCTTTTTCCCTCCCCTTCTATTTCTTCCTTTTAGGTTGGCAACGCACCCATGATTCCTTTTGTGTCTTGGGTGTCTATGGGCGGTGGAGATCACTTACCATCAGGTGACCCATCTGCTCGTGTGCCAGTCTCTGCTAATAAAAAAAAAAAAATCTTATGTCATTCCCATACATTTATTCTATTCGTCTATTCTGTTAGACAAGCGCCTAAGGCTCAATTGCACCACTATTATTAACCTAGAGTTAGTCCTAACCGCAAGTTAAGTTACATGTCATTCATACATTTTCTGTCAATTTAGCTTGCGGTTAGGACTAACTCTAGGTTAATAATAGTGGTGCAATTGAGCCTTAGCCACTTGTCCAAACCCGCTCACTTTCACTACATAGTATAGAACAAAGTCGCTTCCCGTTGTCTGTCTGTCCCAATGTCCCTATGTATGCTTAGATCTTTAAAACTACGCAACGGATTTTCATGTGTTTTAATAGATAGAATGATTTAAGAGGAAGGTTTATATGTATACTACATGTATAAATTCATCCCCTAATGGGATGTAATGCGGGATGAATGTTTGTCAAGACTCTCACGCGGGCGTAGCCGCGGGCAAAAGCTATCCTACTATAATATGGAGTCGGCGCAACATATTCTTAAGTATGGTGTAGAAAGAATTCGGCTTAGTATTGGTAACCGGCTGTTTGCCATCGGAATAGGATAAGAACAGTATTAAATAACTTTCTAAACAGCCTCCGTGGCCCAATGGGCGAGTAGCCGGCTGTGAAGCGAGAGGCCGCGGATTCGATTGCCGCATTGAGACAAATGTTTCTATGGCCCACAAATATTTATTTCAAGTATGGGTGTTGTGAGACCGAAAGTCTCTCATAGTCTCTGACACCCACCATACAGGTTGTACCTAGGTTATTACCTAGTGTGCGGTCAGGACTAGGTGTATGACTGTTGGATGTATTTATTTATTTATTCTTTATAAACTAACTTAGAGTCTAACTTAATTAAATGTGGTGAGGAGCGTGAGAAAGTATCAGCTCTTTGCATCTTACACTAGAGTTTAATTTAAATTGTAGCTGCTTTCATACATTCTGCTTGCAGCTTCCCATGGGCCAGGACTTTCACAATAGTCACAGGGAATTGCTAGTATTAATACAATACATTGTGTATATATTGCATCAGGGAAATATGTAAATACAGCAGTAAACTTCGTGTTACTATGCTAATGCTGTGGAAACTTTGTACGATACTGTGTCTGTAATATTCAATATTTTATGTACAAACTTCTGATTAGTTGTTACTTGATAAGCTCTTTATGTACCAATGTATGCTGCTGTGGCATCATGGTACTGCCTCGGTGGCGTGATTGTATTTCGGTACGACTACCGTCCTGAGGTCTCGGGTTCGATCCCCGGGTCTGGCAAAGTGATATTGGATTTTTCCATATCAGTCCGGAGTCTGGAATTTGTGCCTGATATGGCGATAGGCTCGCCCCCTATCACATTTGGGATGGAACTAAGCTCGGCGAAATGTGGGTGTACTAGTTGACTAGTGCGCCTCTGCCCACCCCTTTTGGGGATACAGGCGTGAGTTTATACACGGACGTAAAGAAAAAGGAGGACACCATCTCGCCTATAGTTAAACTGACGCCACAGGAAAGCCATCCACACAAACGCGCTTGTACAAAGTACCCTACGCACACTCAGGCCATTACGTGTCGATAGATCGAATGGGCCGAAAACCCTGCTTCACTTTCAATATTCCTAGCGCTCCGTCCATCTGTTTTTTACGTCCGTGGTGGCATAATGTATTGTAATCACAACCCACTGGGTATATCGAAGCTCGAAGAAAACTGATGAAGTAGCATGAATAACTTTCGATCGTGTATTCGAATCGATAACTACAGTCAACGCTTTGGTATATTTTAAAACAATGTCATAGGTATGTGGTACTAGAGGTGCCAGATGTAGTGCCGCTGTAGACCATTCTTGTTCAGAAATGTAAGCAAATGCTTTAAGTTCTAGGTTACCACAGCAAATAAACATAAAGGGACAGCTTGCTGTTGCTTTTCATACGGTAAAAGAGATTTCTGAACTATTCAAAATCAAAAATATCCCTTCCTCAATCCCAGTTGTTTGCTTTGCACAGCAGATAGACTTGGCTCCTAGCATTGCTACATTTTTTTAATCGTCAGATCAATCGTACCATAAAAAAGTACAGCGAGCTCGAATACAATATATATATAGTCGAAAGATTATTCATGCCAGGGTCTTTGTTTAGAAGTGGTGTAGTCACGCAAACTTAATGAAATGCACTGCTGGAAAGACGAACATAAAAATATAAAGACATGTCAAAAATTTGTAGAAATACCGTGTTTTTTATAGGTATTTTGTTTAATGTTTTAGTGCAGGAGACGCGAATTAAGGTACACAGGGGATGCACACAGTAATATTTATGTAATATATACAAATCTCATCATTGTTATTGTGTTAAAATGAAGAAATGAAAAAGATTCTTAGTGCCATTTCCATTTTAAATGAAACTTATTCTAATGAAGATACTCATTAAAACAATTTTAATGCAAGTTTGCACCGACTGTGCTCTTTTATCATTCACGGAAATGCTATGAAATTACATAACATAACATAAGCTCACGCCTGTATCCCCGAAAGGGTAGGCAGAGGCGTACTAGCGAACTAGAACACCCACACTTCGCCGAGCTTAGTTCCGTCCCAGATGTGATAGAGGGCGAGCCTATCGCCATCATCATCATCAGCCATAGGACGTCCACTGCTGAACATAGGCCTCCCCCAAAAATTTCCAGATCGACCTGTTGGAAGCGGCCTGCATCCAGCGACTTCCTGCGACCTTTATCTGATCTTCGGTCCACCTTGTAGGTCTTTGGGGGAGGCCTATGTTCAGCAGTGGACGTCCTATGGTTGATGATGATGATGCTATATAACTTAGAACATTCAGACTTAAATGATCTTGAGCATAATTTTCGTTTATATATTTACCACATAAGCTATCATTGCATATTTACTGCGGCCCTAGCAGGAACATTTCTGACAATCATAAACGTATTCAAGCTCGATGTGCGTATATATAAATTGTATGAAATATTAACCAAATGTGACCAGTGCGCAGAAACTTAATACGAATTCGATTGTCAAAAATATTCCTGCTAGGGCCGCTGATTTATGTTTTAAATAAAAATATACTTTCCTAAAAGTGGTTTATACGTGTAATATAATTTTACTCGTGCGGAAGTAATGCGCCTCATATAGCCGCACTAATGGACTATCGACCTGGTTAATGCTTGTGGCTTATTAATATTCAATATAATAATCATACACCATGTCCTCGACGCCTAATAGAGGTAAATATGTGTTGATTTTTGTTGAACAAATTGTTCATTTCATTAATAACACGTTCTTTTTTTCTTTCACTTTTTAAACACAAAGTGAGCGTTGTCCGGATATGATAATGCCCCTTACTTATCAATATATTTACGCGGTTCTTATCTTTAAAAATAATGTATCCCTTTCATTTTCAAACAATATGACGCAAGGATAAAAGTGACAAACTATTCATAAAGATAGGAAGCGCGTAAATGTTTTTATAAGTAAAGCCTAATAAGAACAAGAGCAAAAACTCTGATTCAAGCATAGACTCACACCTGTATCCTCGAAGGGGTAGGTAGAGGCGAACTAGAAAACTGGGTCACCCATATTCCACCGAACTTATTTCCGTTTCAGATATGATAAGGGGCGAGCCCACCGCCATATACGTAACAAATTCCAGACTCCGGGTGAGTGAGATTACCGGTGGTTCAATTAGCCCTTCTCTTTCCCAATCCCCATTTCTCTCCATTTAGGTTGGCAACGCACCTATAATTCCTTTTGGGTATTGCGTCTCTATGGGCGGTGGAGTTACTGCCTTTAGGTGACCTAAATATCAGCTCATTTGCCAGTCTCTTATAAAAAGGAAATCAAATTTCAAAGGTGTATGAAGTCTACCAAGACACTTTGCCCCTTACTTATAAAAATATTTAAGCGCTGCTTATTTTTATACCATAGGTTGTCCCTTTCATTTTTAAACAATGTAACGCAAGGAAAAAAGTGACAGGTTATTCTTAACCATTTGCTCAGCTAAAAATGCTGTTTTAAGTAAGGCCCTTTATGCTAGCATGATGGATTAAACATTAGTCCCTTATTCATAATAAAACCCTTATCGAAGGTAAAACTTTATTAGTTAAAATGCATTTTAAGCATATAAAAACAATTTCAAACGTGAAACATCTGATCTAATTCGGCCATGTTTTTACTATCGAACGTTTATAAGCTCCACTATGTTATTATGAATAAGACCGTAAGTATGCACTAGTCTTTAACACAAAATTACTCGTAACTTAATTTATTTTAAAACAAAAGCTGACACGCCCCACAACGTTTAAATAAAAAGAAAATATAATTAACATTTGATTTATGTGCCAGCCATGAATACCTGGCTGGTTTGAATAATGTCGTGTTTTAAAAGAGCCACTTTAACTAGCTTTTTGCCACGAGTGGCCGCCATCATGTAGCCGCGTTATACAGAGACGGACTCAAATGAAAATTTAAGCTTACTCACATGGACGTAAAAAAAAGATGCAAAGAGCGCTAGAAATATTGAAAGTGAAGCAGGGTTAAAGGCCCATTTGATCTATCGACACGTAATGGCGTGTGTGTGCGTAGGGCACTTTTGTACAGGCGCGCTTGTGTGCGTGGCTTCTCTGTGGCGTCCGTTTAACTATAGGCGAGATGGTGTCCTTCTTTTTCTTCACGTCCGTGCTTACTCAGCGTTACTTGGTAAAGGACGGTATTCAAGCTCAAGAGAAAAATGGATGAAATCATTAACTTCAGGCTATTTTTTAATTCATACATACGTAAATTAACAACTATATCTCCGATGGGGTGGGTAGCGACGAATAGCGAACTAGAACACCCACATTTCGCTGAGCTTATTTCCGTCCCATATGTTATAGGAGGCGAGCCTATCGCCATATTGAACACAAATTCTAGACTGCGGACATGTACCGAATAGAAAAATACTTACCTTCCCAATAATTTTTCAATAGCGAGATTTTCCCACGAGAGTAATTTAGCATTTTGACTATTCATACACTCGTATGAAACATCTATCAAAACAATAAAATTATGACCCAGATAAAAATATATGACTATTAAAAAAGATCGACCATAAATCAGTCAATTAGATTATTTATTTTAAAATTAGTTACGACACGAAACAATGGTTTGCAATAAAACAATAATAGATAATATTTATTTTTTATTTAAACCGAAATTAAATAAATACACCTTTACAGCGAAATTTCAATATTAGATTAAAACTACCTATTAGATTTAACTTAAATAATAAATGTGACTGTAAACTTGTCGAGAATACTTTTAAACATGATTTTAGCTCAAACATTAATAGTGTTGTGAAATTAGTATAATAAACACATACGCATTATCAACATATTGCTTAATAGCGTTATGAAATACCAGAAAATGTTTTATACCAGTACGCGATAATGTAGGAAATTGAATAATTCATTTCAAAATACAGAGGAATATACAAGCGTCCATCCATCCATACAACAACGAATAAACGTTTAACAATGAATATAAGTTTAATATAACACACAACAATGATTAAATATAGTTACAATAGTGGCTTATTACTAAATTGATATGCAAGAGGTCAGCGGAGCTACACTTGTCTTATAAATTGATTTTACTCCACCTTCCCGATATGTTTCTGCTGGTTCCCTTTGACATACATCATAGTATGTTATATGATTAACATGATTAATACTATAATTACGTACAATAAACATGGCTACTTTTTTAATACAATATATTCTTACAGTAATAAAATGATCGAATATTGCAAGTTCTTTGTCTCTAATAAGTCATTTTAATCGAGCAAAGACTGCAGATATCCAGACTATAAAAAGTTAAAAGCCATTATCAAAAGATATTCCAATTTTTATGATATTTTATAGCACTTCCGAAGCTATCCACGTTCGGCCAATCCGCTTTATCTACGTGTGGACACGCCAACGACAACATTGCAAAACACTTTCAACTTTTCCGATAAAAGATAATGAAGTCCGAGTACATTCGCAATTTTTCCGTTTCTATATTTAAATTGCAAAGAGTCAGTAGTTTGAAAGCTATGATTCCAGGCGACGAGGCGACGGACGAAAACATCCCTTTCTTGCCGACTATCAAGTATATGAGAAAGGGAGCCGTGTTGAACTGGGCATTTGCTGCTTTGTATCTTGTTAATAAACTAGCTTTGTATTCTAATAACGCGTAGCTAGAGTCTCTTAGTAGTAGATTCATCATCGACCTATCTAGACCAACGATCCCCAAAGTTTTGGTCTCGTAGACCACTTGCTATGTTTTCGGTTTTGGGTAGACCCCGGCGTAACTTAAAGTCAACATACAAATTTATAGGATAGACCGTGTACCCCGTTTAGATTTATTCTTCTTCTTGTTGGCACTCTTCATTTCTGAAAGGCATGTCCGTCTTGAACCTTCCGGCGCATCTGTCCTTCCAGGATTTTCTGTCCTTAGCTTACCTCATTGCTGTTGTTACTGAGAGTCTCGTGAGTAGCTTTGTTGACCGGACCAACGGATAGGCACACGCCATCGCGGTCGTTTCCCTTCCACTTTTCCAACCAAGAGTCATTTCCCAAAACTTTTAAATTTCAGAAATTTAGATTTCAGAGATTCCCAAATTCTTTTTTGCGCTCATGTGGACCACATAGATCATCGTCAGCCCCAAAGAGCGAAATATCACTTTAGGTATCACCGATCTGGACAAAAATAAGTTTGTTGTAGATATTTGTGACGTAATTATGTTTTATGGAATAAATAATGGATATAGCAAAATAACTATTTAATTAGTTGTTATAAGGAACATTGTATTTAACGCAAAAAGGGGTGAATATAAATGAAATTAAAACCAATTGGGTTAATACATCCAAAGTAAAACGTAAATAATGCAAAAAATAATAGTCGATTGTATATTTTTGTGTATTGATTACATTTAAATTAATTTATATTAAAAAAATAACCAATTTGTTTTTATTTGCACGTCAATTTATAATTTTATAGTCTGGAATGTCTGCTTTTACAATTTTTATAATTTTAACTTGCGTCAGATTTACATAATATCAATACATGGCAACACGAAGAATTTAATAACACTATCTGTAACACGACACTGAACATTGAATAAGACATTAAATACGTGAACAATCTAAATATCAAGAAATAATTGATCAGGTTGCTTCGACTCCGAACATTTTCTAGTAATAAAGTGCATAATAAACGAGTATCTACGCTAAGTGCATACAAAAGATTCAGTGAAAGGACATGATTCACAGTTATATAATTTAGAAGCTTCTTACATTCTTGTTCTAGTTGATCCTCGTAAATGCGTGATTGTATGTAAATTGAACGAACGTGTTCAATCTCGCGTCTTACATAAATCACACATTTATTGTTAATTTTGTTAACAATAAATCACACATTTATTGTTATTTTTTTTAACAGTTAAAATGGGATAAAAGAAAAGACATGAACTTGGTCATGTTTACATTTACTGCACTCCCCAATATCACATCACATTTCTCATTCCATATATTCGTATAAACATTCTTATAATTACATAATTCAGACTAAAGGATATGTTTTTGGTTACAATTTTATCACTTAATTTTACATTATATTGCTCGCGATTTGACTTTTTCGAAATAAGCAAAGCCATGCGAAATCAATTAATTCTAATTTGGATTTAATGCAAAGAAAAAGCTACTTCGAATAGTGAAGTTGCAAAAAAATGGAAAAGCATCAAGTTTAAAGTCACATTTACTACGCCACTACGTAATAACGATAAAATTTATGGCAACGTGAACTTAAAATAACTAAAAAGAATTTTACATTGCATTAAAACTTTACAACTTTCATGCAAATATAGAAAAATTATAAAAATAAAATAGGAAGTATTTCACGAAATAATTTAACATCAAGATTAAATTAACTACAAATTCGACTATGGAGTCAAACAATTCCAAAAAGAATATATCTAACACTTATCTAATTATTAACTAGGCTACATCAAATCGAACATTTACGGGCTATATAATATAGATAATTCGAGACGGAATCTCGGTTAAAACGTTAAAGTAAACTGCTTTAACTACTCAATTTTTTTATTAGCTTTGTTAAACAACTGGAATGAACATTTTAACTTGCAATAATTTTAACCGTGGCTATCAATCGATATAAATTTACACAAATATGTAGGATTATACAACTTCAAACCGCTTTCTAATCATGTATAGAATATAGAATAATATTGCAATAGTCAACATCGTAAATACATAAAAGCTCACTAATATGTGTAATTACATCGTAAGGCAGGGTAAATGATAAAAAATATTAGAGTTCTCCTCAAAGTTACAAGGGTTATATAAAGTTTAAACCAAATGTAGTCTAAGGTTGTGTAAAACGCCTAACGTGTTGTTAAAAGTCACAATTTCAAAATACTTATCTTTGGTAGATCAACTCCAAATGTTGATCTCGTATCTCACTACGATAGTTATGACTATAAACACATCTTCAGTGATACTCTATTACTAGGATGCCGTACTGGTGTCGGAGTATGTCGCCTACTTCATGGTACATAACTATTAGTAAGGCATACCGTAAGAGGTTATCTAACTTTTAAAAATACTGTATCACACTAACTTACTCCATTCTTTTTTAAACCATCTTCATCACTTATCAAGCTACCGCTCCATATATTACTAATTTTGTTTAGTCAGCCCAAAATTGATATGTATCGTAGTTTATTGCACAAATTCATCACGTTAACAAGATTTGAACAGAACTTACGAACGCAGCGAAGGGATGCGCATCGAGCCATCCGGCCACAGCTGGCCCGAATTGATCCTTCACTTGAAATTAAATAGGATTAACTTAAAATACAAATTAAATACTTATTTTTGTAATCTACAGCCATCTGGCAGCGGCTACGAGGAGAGCTTTGGTCGCGATGCTGATGGCGGGGCGGGCGGTGGTGGCACCAGAGGTGCGTCCATACGCGGGTTTCCTCTTGCAGTTCATCTTTTCTAGTGGCATTTTGGCCACGCTGTACTCTCTGTGCTCATTTACCATTGTGCACACCGTACGTTTCTTTTGCATCATCTCATCATCCCGATCACGCAGTCCTGCCAGCCACGCCTCGTACCACGCCAATTCACAATCGCATATAAGAGGATTGTCTGAAAAGAAAATACTTTAATAACTCACAATTATTGAGAATAAACCTCTAGAAAGAACCAAAAATGATATTCATAAAAAATAAAAATATATTAAAATCATTTTTGAGATCAAACTCTAAATACACCACACTATCATTGTGCAATTAAATAAGAAAGTCGAAATTGGTAAAAAATAAAATTGGATCAAGATACTGACCCATTATATCGACAACCCGAAGTGTATCCAAAATAGGCTCCATTATTTCCTCAGGTATGTGTTGTAACTTATTGTTCTGAAGATTCAACGTCTCCAGAGAATTTAGATTATCGAATCCCATCGTAGGCAGCTGATGCACCCTGCAATTTTATTTTAATTTAATATCTCATTTTATCCTAAAATATTCAACTAGAAAAATTTTATAATACAAAAATTTGCTATTCCCTAATATAAAAGTTTAAACGATTTTACACTTTGAAATCAGAAAATGAATGACTTGTTTTTCAGTTTAGAATACATTATTTGTTTTGGTAAATTTGTATTCAACTTTCATCAATAACTTTACTTATCTGGGGTTAACGTCAATTAATGTTAATAAATAGGTATAATATATAGATTGTATTTTTGGGTAATGAAGAAAAAATAGTGGTGATATAATATTACTTATGAATTCATAAGATATAGAACCAGCGTATGTAATGTAATAGAACTTCTGTGTATTTAAAATCATTGAGTTGTGTTCAGCTACATAAACACCATATTTGTCAGAACCGTAAAAGCGTCGTTAAAGAAATACGAGTTTTGTTGCCTGCTATTGTCGATCCCTCCTCAAAATAGGAAGGTATTGCGGAAACAATTCGTCTTTAGACAATCGAGGCGTGATTGGTAGTCTCGAGGGAGGCGAACACAGCATGCTCCCGAAAGTTAATCAAAGGCCTACTTTTGTGTATTCCGAGCAACAAGGGAGAAATATTTATTAATCATAAAGCCGAAACAACTTGATCCTAACCAAATTTATAACTGAAATATAGGAATTCAGAATATTAAATTGTTGCTCAGACAACATCTGAATAGCTGAATTTATTATTTATTTCAACTGCGTCCATGATTCCCTTTATGCCTCAAAGATACAGGAAAAGATGGTTATAAAAGCGAACACTTCAACATTCCGCTTCAAAGATAATTTTAAGCCGGATATTATTTTTCATACAATTTTAAACATTTTGTGCGTCAAACAAATGTTAGGTATCGTCTTCTTGGTCTTGTTGTAGCGTTTATGATCTATGATTGAGAGGTTTTGGGTTCAAATCCCAGGGCTGACAACGCAGATTCTAAAACCATTCGCCCGGGATTGGCACCCCCAGTGAAGGTTAACGTCAAGGCAGTAGGTTCAAATAATAACCCGAATCCACATGCTTGAAAAAATGTATTTAGCAGATCTTATATCACAATGGAATAAGGATAGGTGGGAGACGAATACTTTTATATATGTGAATTATTGCCTAGAGTAGAATTTGTATAGTACTGATGTAACGGCTTGTGTTATCGTGAGATGTTCTAAAACATGTTCAAAATGTATTATTAATGAATCATGACGTCTACTTACATGTTCTTCTGCAAATTCAGGAAAGTGATTGAGTCTCCGTAACCAGTGAAGGCATCCTCGCTGATATACGTTATGTTGTTGGATCGTAAGTCCAAGTGACGTAAGCGATGTAGCGGACGAAGTGCTTCCGACGGTATCTCATGGAGACGATTATCACCAAGACGCAAGTACTGAAGGTTTTCTAAAATAATTACATAATAATGTAAATTAAACAAAGTCAAATAAAAAAGCTGAGGGGACGTATAATAAAGTTGAATTCGTTTTGTACCTTCAAGTCCAGCAAAAGCCTTTTCATCAATCCGTTGAATTAAATTTCCTTCTAATTCCAATGAATTCAGGAATGTCAGATGTGAGAACACCTGGGACGGTACTTCACGAAGCTGATTATGAGCCAAACCTAACGAATCTAGGTTGCGTAGGCCTGGAACAAAATTTAATAAAAATACCGAGTGATTAACATTTAATAATAATATGAGTGGTATAGTCACGCTGTAGACAAATACGTCTACAACATGAATGGCCGGCTCGACAGGTTTGATACCACTGTCTCACAGAAAACTGATGTAAACTAGCAGCTCGCTCGCTCACTCATTTGGTGAGTGAGATTTCCGGTGGCCCAATCTTTCCTTCAATGCCTCTTTTTTCAATCGAAATTTAAGGTTAGCAACGCACCCATAATTGTTTTGGTGTCATGGATGTATATTAGAGGTGCACCACCACCTCTTATAGCAGTATTAAGTTAAGTTGTTTTATGATTAGTATTGTACCAGCAATAAATGTTTTCTTTCTTTCTTTCTTTCTTTCTATTATTATAATTTTACTTGTACCGATTCCCATACAAAACAAACGAAGAACGATTATAATAATACTGCTATAAGAGGTCGTGGTAACCCTGCAGATCACTTACCATTAGGTGACTCACTAGCTCTATTATCAGTATCTGCTACAAAAACATCTATAAAATAATCCACTTTTGAAGTAAAGTTAGCAATTTACCAGCAAAATCTCCTTCTGAAATGGAAGTGATTCGATTTTCCTGCATTTCAAGTTTTTTCAAATTTTCCAGCAATGCGAGAGCTTTCTGCGGCACCGCTGTTAGTTCATTTCCGCCGAGGTTCAGCCGCTTTAGTTTCCTAAAATAATACTCGATTCATCAAAATATAGTTCCGGAAAAATTGCCCTAACTGTGTGTTACAATGAAAAAACTTCCTAACAAAACAGTAATTTATTTGACTAAAGTAGTGTGTAATTTATTCGCCCAATTTTCCGGTACGCAACCAACAATAGCTTCCAAACAGTTTGAACAAAGTCGAAGCCATTAGGCAATACTTGAGCCATTAATTTTATAGCTACTGAATAAATTGCTCTTAAGCGCATTTAACTTCGGCCCATTTGACACTTTAGTCAAGCAATATTGATTATACAATTCTATAAGTTTCTACTTCAATCCCGACTCGCTTTATCTAGAATTATCTAATATTGTTCGCGTTTACGAATAGCTAACACAGCGAGAAATTATATTTGCCAATAAAATTTACATAATTTAAAAGCATTGTTAGTCGTTATTCCAGTTAAATTAGAATTTTGATCAAACTATTATCATTAATGATATTCTGTCTGGCATACGTTATTACGGCTTAAAATATTATGATTGTACACATTTAGGTTAAAGAACCGTTAAATCGTAAGGTAAAAAGGTCGTAAACTGTATTACTGAGAATAACCCTGGCATTCAGTTAACCTTCGTCATACATTTTGTCGTTGAAAATTTTATAACAACAATCAATACGTTGACTTACAAAAAAGTCTTGATTGCTTGACTCTCATTTGAAGAGTTTGCTTTAAAGATCCTCCAATTGAGTGGAATTGAAAAGAGAATAAAGGCCTTTGTTCCAAAGACGATTTAAATTAAAATAAAATAAAAGATGCTGTGTAAATGAATGAAGAAAAATATCTTTGGAATAAAATTCTTACTTTTCAAGTCCTTTGAATGCTTCGCCGTCGACGACAGATATTCTATTCTCGTAGAGAGTTAGTATCTCCAATGTGTCTAGTCCCATAAAAGCCCGGTTGTGCACCGCAGTTACCTTTCAACAGAACGTTGAATTATTTTATTACATCACACACAGTTCCTGCTACTATTTGCATTTCCATTGAAACGATTTGAAGATATTTCTTGACGATATTGCTTGTTAGGTACGTTTTATCGTAACTCTAAATAATATGGAGAATATTTTTAGCACAAAATGTTGTCCAATTTTCCAGAAGTTAAGTAGAATAAAAAATTGCTTATACTTAAGAATTGTGTTTGTATAATTATATATTTAATTACATCATGCAGGCTTGCCTTTTTACTTAAACGCCTTCACTTAACCAATACATAATGCTTATTGGAACCAATGTTAAACTAAATAAAAGTTAAATTGCGAACATAATCAATTGCAAAACCACCCCTTTGTTTTATTTGAAACCTTGTAACATGTCAATAAACAACAACCAGCAGACAATAAGTATCACAATTACCTTGTTATGGTTCATGTTGAGGATGAGCAGGTGATTAAGGTGCGTGAACGAGGACGTGGGTATCGTCGCCAGACTGTTTTGCGACACGTCCAGCTGAGTTAGCTTGTTACCTGTGAAAATGGACAAATGTACTAATTCATGGGTCTCGGTAGCGTAATTTTATTGTGGTACGACTTCCATCCTGAATTCTCACTTACATATGATTTTTTAATTAAAAAAACTCTAAACAAATTGTGATTGTATCTACGAGTAGAATTTGTGCTAACAGTTTTCAGTCTAAGCATGCTGGCATTAGATCATATGGTGGCCCTATAAACTCTTATAATAAGGTTATCCGTCAAGATAGTCATTCAACAGAGTGTACGCGTGAAATGTAACAATGCAACATTCTATTTAGAGCATAATAACTGCCACCAGACCAAGCAGACGACATATGTAATGACACGACGTCTTCAATACACAAATAACACGTTACATTACTGTGCAATCTCGACGCACTGGGATCAATCTAGCTTGGACATAATATAAAAAATTTACAAGCGACGCACATTGTAATGATCCCTTTCCTCACTCACTACTGCAATGTTTTATATTCTATAATTACAGATGACAACAGGTCGATCTTTGGGGAAAATCTTTGGGGAGGCCTATGTTCAGCAGTGGACGTCCTATGACTGATGATGATGATGATGAATTACAGATGAAAAAGCGTTAGTGAAAGACAAACTTTAATTCAATATTACTGCAATTTGACTTAATTGAATTTATTAAACATCATCAATTCATTACTAAGGCTCTTGCTACATTAAGAATGTCATAGATCTTTGTGACCGCTGTACTCACAAATAGTAATTGATAGTAACCGTATAAATGACGTGACACTTCAACTCACCAATGGAACTGAGCGAGGAGTCCTCAATGACAGCCAGACTGCTGTTATGTACGGTCAGGTGACGAATGTCAAGGCCGAGGAATATGTACGAGGGCAATTTAGCCAAATTGTTGTGGCGCAATTTCAAATAGAAAATTATCATCGGCTTCGAACGGAGTGTGTTCATGGCCTGCAACAATTTTCGGTATTAATCTTAAATAACTACATCTGCATACACCTCTGACTTTTCCATATTAAGTGTGTTTTCATTGTAAATTATCGCTTGCTATAACGGTGAAGGAAAACATCGTGAGTAAAACCTGCATACCTGAGAATTTCTCGACAAGAATTTCGAAGGTATGTGAAGTCTACCAACCCGCATTAGGCCAGTGGGCCTAACTCCTCGCATTAGTAGAGAAGGCCCGTGCCCAGCAATGGGACAGTAATATTACAGGGCTAATATTATTTTTTATTTAACAACATCTGAAATAATCAAGCTTCGTTGAAATGAAACGTTTATACAGAGCCGTTATAACATAAAACTATATTTATGAGCCCGTATTATACAATTTAAAACAATTAAATTTTATGACTTGCCTTTGCAAATGGAATAATAGACCCACGCTGTAAATGATTTTGTCACAAATGAGCCATCTCGGCAGAATTTTCACAACCATTTCACCAAATAATAGTTTGTTGTGGTGTTTCGTAGCATAGTTTAATTCCGAAGGGCTAGAAATCTTTTTACCGACAGCGTTTGAATTTCTTTTTGTGATAGGCAGTACCTATGAAATGATTATAACTTTGCTGATGTCTGTCAGCAACCGTAACTTACCACCAGATGGGCCGTCTATTCGTCTGTTTTCGTACAAGCAAAATAACAAACCCTCACGAGACGCCTGGCACATGTGAAACATTTAAGCTATGTAGAGGAACGGGTGTCAGTGTTCCTCCACCAGAGGGGAGATCATCTCATCAGGCGGGTGTTGATGCCTGACCGCCGTGGCCCCTCCTTTACATTGGTGACCCCGACGTGATATCTTCAGAGTTTTGAGATGATATGGCTGCTACCGACAGGGTCACCAATGTAGAAGAAGGGCCGCGACGGTCAGGCATCAACACCAACCAACACCCCCTACATCTGGTGACCCCGACGTGATGACAACGGACGCCGAACACCTGCAGCCAACACTCCCTACAACTATAACGCACACGCCTCCCTGCCTCACCTTTTCTACTACCTCTAGTTTCAAATAGTCCATACCTTCTGTATGTGCTGCTGTTCAGTGAACTCGCAGAGGATGTCGAGGCCGTTCTTCTTGACGGTGCAGCTGCAAGGCGTGATGGTGTTGGGCGCGGGGCACTGCTGCGCGCCTTGCGGGTGAGCCGGCCGCGCGCACAGCACCACGCAGCACACCACCAGCCACCGGGCCACCATCCTGGATAATCTAGGATACATAATAATTTCTTAAGTATACGCGAATGTTCCGTTATATACTTTCTTTCCAGCCCCTGTTCCACCTTGAGATCGGCGCATATTGCATAAGGTTGCTTTTTAATATATTATCATGTAGACTAATGAAACCATGGTGATAATTAAAAAAATATATATTTGTACACCGTTATGGCTAAACATGATTGTTCTACTATCAATATGTAACATTTTACATCCCTAATTATGTATACTCATGTTCTACAAATAAAATATCTTATCTTGCCTGCCTGACATCGACCCCCTTCCGGGGGATCCAATGAAAAATCAGAGCTGTATCTTCTCATATATATCACTCCTAACTGAGCTATCTGTGCTACACAATATACTATATTGCCACAAAATAAAGTGGGTCTCGTTTTATCGACTACAAAGCCCTAAAAAACTCAGTAGAGAACCCGCTCGTAAAATATTATTGTGGCTCACTTAAATCTTTCAACCTATATTGCCAGCAGGTCGTAAAGCACGTGCCACTAAAATAATGCTTCTATACATTTAAGATGAAGAATACAAAGGTATGGACATAGAGGCGAGCTGAATATTCTATCGGCGTAGATACGAGATGCGCATACAAAATACTTCTCATGAAGTTTTTGAACTGCGTTGTGATTTTGTTTTAGTGTTTGACGTACGATTTGGGTTATCTAGCTACAGAGCAGGAAAATTTCTGACAACCGTAAATGTATTTCAGCTCGATGCGCGTCTATGAAATTTGTATGAAATATTAACCAAACGTCATCAGTGCGCAACGAACTCGAATACATTTACATTTACATTAGTTTTTCGTGCTCGGGCTACTGAAAGTGGAATTATTGGGCGTTAATTTTAAAAACATTTTCGCTTAACTTTTCGCTAAGAATAGCTTGTCACTTTTTTTCTAGCGTTACATTGTTTAAGAATGAAAGGGACAACCTATGGTTAGAGATAAGCAGCGCTTAAATATTTTTATAAGTAAGGCATTGTGATTGATGTTACATTGAGGCGGTATTTATACCATATGATCTATTGTTTACAAGCTAGTTTTGAAAATATTTGAAGCTAAATGAACATGAAATTTTATTTTATTGTATGTAATATTCCTTCTGTAATATTTTAATTACTCAGAATGCCTAACTTTTTAACACCTTGATCTAGTGGCAGCGTCTGGCCTATGGAATGAGAAGTCCTAAGTTCTAATCTCAGGTTAGGCATCTTTAGATATGCTTCATTTTGCAACACGATTTAATAAATTTGTTGGCAAACCCCTTATTATTAGGGCAAGTATAAGATTTTGGCACAAATAAGTGATTACTCACACTGAAGTGTATGTTAGAACCTCATAATATCCGAGGGCCGAAAACCCAACCTACAATACTCTTTACCTCAAATTCAGGAAACTATAGGTACACTATATAAACGGCAGTTTAACCTGCTAATTTAATGCATTAATACTACATCACTCAATAGGTACCATCTGTTAACCTAGCTCTGTGGTCTGTCGTCCTGCATAAATTACAAGCATCCATTTGTAATCTGACGTCAGGTGTCACGATGTTTACCCTCGGAGGTAGAACTCCATATGTCAATATGTAATTATGCTAGGCTTTACATATACTCTGTGACCACTATACAATTACAGGATCAATGATGTTTAGTAACTAAACTGCAGCCCGAGCAGGATTATTTTTGGCAATCTAATTCGTATCGACCTCGCTGCGCTCTGATGACGTTTGATTAATATTTCCTACAAATGTCACAGACGCGCATCGAGCTCGATACGGGTTTGATTGTCAAAAATATTCCTGGAGCTCGAGCATGAGGTTTTTTGGCATTTCACGCTAGCGACTTCGTAAAATATTTGTATGAAAAACACCCGAACGCCTCTAGCGGTTACGTGAGAAATTGACGTTTGAAAATTAGGGAACTGACGTCTACATCACGCCTAACATAAGCGTTCTATCAAACGTACCGTATGAGGCTGCGGACACGAACTCAGCGGGAGCGGAGCGGCGGCGCGGGGAGCGGCGAGTCGTGGCAACGTATTGCTACTTGCTAGACCAGTCTTCGCGCCGCACTCCTCGCGGCTGCCTTCGAGGACAGTTCCATTTAAATCTATGCATTGAAACGCGCCGCTGCCCCAGCCGCCGCTGCCACTCTGCTCCCGCTGAGTTTGTGTCCGCGGCCTTAGTTGTGAGCTCTTTTCTTCGCAATTGGCTCGTTGGAAACGGAGCCATAGTGCGTGCCCAAGCATAGAGTAGCTCGATTAAAATTTAGTCCGCGCGTTTCCTACATTAAATTGTATAAGATAAAACGTGTGAAACGTGTGAATACTCACTTATACGTTCGTGTTCGTGTCAGGTTGGCGAGCGTTTACGGTGTCGAGACAATGGGTGCGCCGATGTCATGTGGCACTAGGTCATGTTGATGGGGATCCTCCGAGAGCCGCCCTGTGGGATTATGTTATATTAATGACACGTTCACACGAAAATAACATTACGAATCTCATTGCATGTTTGATGATACATTGAGGTCGGGGTTTACAGTTGGGTCAATTTAATTCGGCAACCCAGTTAGTTCGGTGGCTCTACTTCCGAAATAACTTAGTTGAATGCCCGGTCGATGCTAAAATTTTACAATATGACCTTTGTTTTAGAAATATAGACTTAATTCGATTTGAAAATAGGTACGTTTACATTTTTATATCATAACTCGCCTTGAATTCGATCATTGGAATTATTCTCGAGAGAATTTTGGCAGTGTAAAGTAACTACATATTCTGACTAACAAAATGCTTGGGATTGAGCAACTCACTCCTGACACTATAAGGCTATAACAACACCGTTTTATATTTTACATTTATATTATTTTTTTTCTGACTTTGCTCTATAGGCATATTAATTTATTATAGAATTTCGAAATAAGTTGACATTTTAAATTGTGATTTTATATATTATGTATTGTCTAGACTTTAAAAGAGGCCATAACCCTTGAGTTTGTTTCGGCATTTCTTCTCAGGGATAGCCACGAAATGCCGACGTCATCATTATTTTTCAATATATACTCGTAATTGACATGTAAAAGTGATATAAAATATCCTATCTGCAGAATAAATGATTTGAATTTGAATTTGAATTTGACCCCGAAACAAATTATTGGAACGAACTACAGCGAATTTTTCATCACGAGTGTGATTGTTCCTATTTGCTTACATAAATGTATCACGTACCTTCTAATTGTGAACAATTGAAGTTACAAATTGAATGATACCCACGCCAATCCAAATTGTGGGATTTATGGAATTTAAATGGATTAAATAATTTTGTGCCCACATAATTGGTATGTCCAATACGAAGAGAGTTCATAATATATTCAACGACTGGGGGTTTCGGCCAAAAACTTGAAATAGATTGATAACTTCCGCAGCTGGCGGTCTGGGAACTGTCCGCTATGTAAAGCAAGGCCGCTTATAACATGCGATTTATATATAAGCTATGTTCTAGTTCCTGTGTTCAATTAATTATGTATATCAGCGGGCTTAGCCAAGTGGCATATGCGTTAGTCGAATAGAATAAATGTTAAGTAAAGTTGTAGTTGTTGTTGTTGTAGCTGTAATAAAGTAAACTGCATTACTGATTTCTTAAGTTTACGCGAAATGCTATTCATGGAAATAAAACTATTTTTACGGATTTTATCACGATTTGGTTTTAATTTTTATTCCCGACGTTTCGAAGGCTTTGCAGTCGTCGTGGTCACGGGTTGGACTTCGGACACGGACGCGGGGTCGATCCCCGCACTGAGACAAATGTTTGTATGGCCTGCAGATATTTGTTTCGGGTCTGGTTGTTGTGAGACCAAAAGTCTCTCGTAGTTCCTGATACCCACGACACAAGACGCGATCTTATTGTGGGGTCAGGACTATGTATGTGACTGTTGGGTGTTATTTATTATTTATTTAATAAACTGCATTAGTTTAGCATTTGTGTAGTCGCCTCCTTGGTCTAGTGGCAGCATATTATGGGCTGTGGATCAAGTCTGGGTGTTGTGACTCTGAAAGTCTCTCATAGTCTCTGACACCCACCGCCCACGATACAGGTGATACCTAGTGTGCGGTCAGGACGAGGTGTGTGACTGTTGAGTGTATTTCTTTATTATTATTTATTTATTTATTAAATTAAAATATTTAAATTCCATAATAGGAAACCCGTTTTTATTAAAAACTAGCTGACCTGCGCAACTTCGTCTGCGTATACGATACTAACGTCCCTCAATTGTTTTTCCTTCCCGGAACCTCTCCACTAACACTTTATGGTATGGTATTAAAGTTCAAATTGACTTTTAAGTATTATTACGAGTCGAATGCATGGGAGTATAGAAAAGTGTTGTTTTTAGACTTTTTTAAGCAATTTTTAATTTTTTTCTCCGTAAGAACCATCCTCGTACTTCAAGGAATATTCTAAAAATTTGCGAAATCGATTGAGCTGCTCTTGAGATTTGCGCTTAGCAACACATTCATCGATTCATTTTTATATTATTGAAGATTATTGACTGCCTCGGTGGCATGGTGGTATTTCGGTACGACTACGGTTCTGAGGTCTCGGGTTCGATCCCCGGGTCGGGCAAAGTGATATTGGATTTATCAATATCAGCCCGGAGTCTGGAATTTGTGCCCGATATGGCGATAGGCTCGCCCCCTATCACATCTGGGACGGAACTAAGCTCGGCGAAATGTGGGTGTTCTAGTTCGCTAGTGCACCTCTGCCTACCCCTTCGGGGATACAGGCGTGAGCTTATGTATGTATGTATGTATTATTGAAGATTAAGACGGGAGCTTATAAAGTCGTCTCCATATCTTGAGAAAATTTAAAGAGGTCTAACGATTACTGAACAAAGGATCCGAGGTCATCTGCAAATCTGCGTAGTCAAGTGATAGTAAGGGCTCTCAGTAATTTTCAACGAGATAAATTTAATTTGCAAGTTCAGCGTTTATTACAGTCGCATCTCGTCGGCATTTTGGGCGGGTTTTAATTTAATACTTCTTTAGGAATTCCAACTCATTTATATCAGTTTTGAGTTCAGGGGTCCGAGCAGGAAAATTTCTGACAATCGTAAATGTATTCGAGCTTAAGCGCACTGATGACATTTGGTGAATATTTTATACAAATTTCATAGACGCACATCGAGCTCGAATACATTTACGATGGTCAGATTTTTTTCTGGTCGGGCTGCAGTTGTTTTTTTGCAGCAGCAGCACTGTCGTGGCTGACTGAGTAAGTAAATGGTGAGTCGTCCTGAGGTCTCGGGTTTGATCCCCGGGTCGGGGAAAAATAATATTTTAAGGACTTTTCAATATCAGTCCGAAGTCTGGAATTTGTTCCCGGTATGGCGATAGGCTCGCTCCCTAGAACATCTGGGACAGAACTAAGCTTCGGCGAAATGTGGTTGTTCTAGTTTGCTAGTGCGCTTCTCCCTACCCCTTCGGGGATACAGATATGAGCTTATGTCATGTCATGTGTAAATACATAAAAGGATCCTTTCAATAGGATCCTTGAAATAACCATATATTATCTGTTACAACTTATAACGCAAGGCCAAGTTCTAAGAATGTTCTCACATTAAATTAGAAGCTAGTAACAATGTAATTTACGTTCCAAAATGGAAAATAATTATTGGGCATGAAATATTGTATCAAATGATTAAAGAACTTATTATGTACAAAGGCAATGTTTAAAAAACTACAAAAAGGTAGAATTGAAATAAAACTATTTTTACGGATTCTATCACGATTTGTTTTAATTTTTATGCCCGACGTTTCGAAGGCTTTGCAGTCTTCGTGTTCACGGGTTGGGCTGAGGTGACCACGAAGACTGCAAAGCCTTCGAAACGTCGGGCATAAAAATTAAAACAAATCGTGATAGAATCCGTAAAACTAGTTTTATTTAAATGTATAACATTCGCGTAAACATAAGAAATCACTACGAAAATGTATTTTTTAATTTTTGTGGTTCTTAAAAATCATTGCTCCATTACCTAGCGGTGATTTTGCCAATGTCAAGTATTCTAATATATATACTATGTATAGCTACGTAATGTTTCTTAGTTTTACATTTTTGTGTTTGTTTTTCGGTTCGATAGAAGTTAGCTGTCGACTGCATTGGTGAAAATTGTTTTAGCAAACCCGCAATGTTTTTGAACGACCTATCCAACGATACCCCATACATAGGATACATAACTAACTAACATAAGCTCACGCCTGTATCCCCGAAGGGGTAGGCAGAGGCGCACTAGCCAACTAGCACACCCACATTTCGCCGAGCTTAGTTGAGTCCCAGATGTGATAGGGGGCGAGCCTATCGCCATATCGGGCACAAATTCCAGACTCCGGGCTGATATGGAAAAATCCAATATCACTTTGCCCGACCGGGGATCGAACCCGAGACCTCAGGACGGCAGTCGTACCGTAATACAACCACGCCACCGAGGCAGTAATATACATGGGATAATTGTGAAAAAAATGTCCCCCGCTTTAGGTGCACCCTACAGATTTTTTTTCAAGATTTTATCTTACTAAGTTACATATTTCTAGTACTGACAGTCTCTGAGCGCAACCGCGGACAGACAGACATGACGAATCTATAATACTATAGGATTCCATTTGGCTTTGGAACCCTAAAAAGGGGCGAAATCATGTTTTATATAAGTATTTTGTGTAGTGTGTAGAACAAATATGAGCAAGACATGCGCCTTTAGGTTCAAATCATTTCCCAACTAGCGTATGAAACATCAACCCCGACCCGTAACATGAGAGGAAACCTCGCAAATATCTTATTACATAACGTTACGGGAACGTCCTTATGCTCACGACTAAGCAGTTACTTTTGCACACAATTATTTTAAACCGTATTACAGTAAAGATGATTTGTTTTTCTGTACTTTTATAGAATTAAATGATTGTACCTTATAGTTAAAACGCAATAAATTTGATTTTATTTTATTTTATTTATTTATTCAATTCATTAAAAAGGGAAGAGGTTATTAAATCCTTAGTATTTTTTATGTATGTTACTAGATATCTTCGGTCAATGTGGACCGATTTTCAATATCTGTGTTTCATAGAGCTTGTATAAGATGACGAGGCATGACTACGAAAAATTAGGCATATGTATGGAGAGAAACCAAAATGGCGACTTTGCGTAAGAAAGATCTCATTAATATAACAGTTAGGCATCTTGTTCACATTCCGAAATTAGTATTATGATAAATACAATACCGTATTTATAATAAAATCCATAAGTATATAGGCGTTATTTAATTCTAATGACACGGTGACAATTTACATGTAAACAGATCGAGAAACTAAAATGGCGGAACGGGCTACAAAGTAAACACGTATTTTTCGTAATTATGCAAAGTTCTTATATTTTTTCTTTAACCATTGGTTTCAAGGGTGGTCCCATTTGACAATGACATATAGGGCCTTACTTATAAAAAGAGTTAAGTTGAGCAAATGGCTAAGAATAGGCTGTCACTTTTTTCCTTGTGTCACATCGTTTGGAAATAAAAGGGACAGGCTATTATTTACCATTTGCTCAGTTAAACTGTTTTTTATAAGTAAGCCCCTTGATGTCTGAGACTCAACGAGCGTTCAGTAATATATATTAGTATGATTATTTTACGACATTTTTAACAGCTTCCGTGGCGGAGCGGGCGAGTAGCCGGCTGTGAAGCGGGAGGCCGCGGGTTCGGTCCCCGCACCGAGACAAATATTTGTATGGCCTACAGATATTTGTTTCTGGTCTGGGTGTTGAGACCGAAAGTCTCTCGTAGTTCCTGATACCCATGACACAAGACTCGATCTTAATGTGGGGTCAGGACTATGTATGTGACTGTTGGGTGTTATTTATTTATTTATGTTGTCGCTAGCGAGAAAAGTGCAAACATTTCATTGTTAGCTATTGCTATAGAGGTACATAGAGTATTTAGATACATATAGCTTGCTTTCCTTTGACGTAAGACCCGATTCATTGTTGAGTTATTTTTGTTTTTAAGTTTTGAAAGTGATTATTTATTAAACTTTTTTATTGGTAGCAGTATCGCTGCTATAACGATATCACTGCATTAAGAACACTAAGGTTATCAACATCTTTAAAAATAAAATGATGAAGCTGCACTAACGCGAATCACGGTAAAACTGCTAGATAGAATAATTTATTTTCTGCAGGATTACCACCACGTCTTATAGCAGTATTATTATAATCATTCTTCGTTTGTTTTGTATAGGAATCGGTACAATTAAGATAATAATAATACTGCTATAAAAGGTGGTGGTAACCACCCTGTTCGATGCGTTAGATATTTGGCACATTTCTATTACCATATCGATATTACGATATTTTGATTTAATATAACAGTTTTTTAGAGTTTCATGAAATTTAACTGTACAATCCAACATAACATAAGCTCACGCCTGTATCCCCGTAGAGCTAGGCAGAGGCGCACTATCGAACTTGAACACCCAAATTTCGCCGAGCTTAGTTCCGTCCCAGATGTGATAGGGGGCGAGCCTATCGCCATATCAGGCACAAATTCAGACTCCGGGCTGATATAGAAAAATCTAATATCACTTTGCCCGACCCGGGGATCGATCCCAAGACCTCAGGACGGTAGTCGTAGCGAAATACAACTACGCCACCGAGGCAGTCAATACAATCAAACATTATACGGAGATAGATCAATATATTGATTGTTCATAATGAATTGGAGTTAGTGTAGAGTGGCTAACAGGACGAAATTGTTTATTTCAAACAATTTCGCTCAAAATATGTGTTTGGCTGTTCTGTCCTGTCTTCCCCCTTTACTGAACGTTAGATCATAATACCTACTAATGTATGCATACATACGTATATAAATGATGCAGAAACAATGTTTAAATAAAGCCACACCATTTAAAATTCGATCACGTGATAAAAGCTGAAACGGCTTTGGATGCAATTTAATAAAATATAACATCAATTCTGCTTTTTCGCAGTAAATCCAATTTACGTCAGCATCAATTTAATTTTGGTGGTGTATAATGTTAGTTGCAAAAACTATTAATGTTAAGATATATAGATAAAGAATCGCCTCCTTCGTCTAGTGACAGCACATATGGGCTGTGGACCGGGTCCTGGGTTCGACTCCCAAGTCGGGCACAGCGAATTTTCTAATTCAATTTGCCCAGGACTGGATCTCTCAGAGGGGGTTGACGTCAGGCAGGCACCGATCGTAAAAACTTAGCCAAATCCTTTCTGCAATACGCTTGAAAAGGTGTGTTGCGCCGACCCCACATTAAGATGGGATAAGGGCATGTAGAAAGAAAGATAAGAAATATAGAAAATGGAAACTTATTATTCTCCTTTTTTATCACACTCTAACTTTTACAAGTGTAGTACTCTTGTTTTGCTTTTTACACGAGTTTACAAACATTCAAGATTCGGTCCAGAATCGAACTTAAAATTCAGCATAAAATTATACTTCGTAGTTGATTTTCATAAACTCCGTTTTAACAATATCTTCCAGTGGAATTCACATCATGAGAAATATATGTACACTTACATGCTGTATAGATAATAATTATACTGGGGGGCTACCACCACCTCTTATAGCAGTATTATTATAATTTTACTTGTACCGATTCCCATACAAAACAAACGAAGAACGATTATAATAATACTGCTGGAGGTGGTGGTAACCCTGCTGTAAATGACAACTGACGCACAAGTAATCCACAAAATATTCATGACGTTAAATGATTGAAATCGAAAAAAAAAATTACCGTACATTCAGCCACCACAAATCTATAGTCCTTGACGCCTTCGATACGTGACCGGTTTAACAAACCGTGAGATTTTTTTTATTGCCAAACACTCCACACACAAAGCGTTACAAAGAGTTTTCTCATACGTTCTATCATCACAGCGCGAATAAAGTATTATGTGACACTTCCGTTAAAAGCACTTTTACCGAGTATACCGGAAAAATCAACCATTATATTTTATGAGAGAACGCACTCAACACAACACGAAATGGATATACGTAATGTTTTAAAGTTGTATAGTGTTTGTGCGCAGAACTGGCGGCGACTGTGCAGGCCCCTTCGTTTCATCATTTCATTTCATTTCATTGTTAGCTATTGCTATAGAGGTACATAGAGTATTTAGATACATATAGCTTGCTTTCCTTTGACGTAAGACCCGATTCATTGTTGAGTTATTTTTGTTTTTAAGTTTTGAAAGTGATTATTTATTAAACTTTTTTATTGGTAGCAGTATCGCTGCTATAACGATATCACTGCATTAAGAACACTAAGGTTATCAACATCTTTAAAAATAAAATGATGAAGCTGCACTAACGCGAATCACGGTAAAACTGCTAGATAGAATAATTTATTTTCTGCAGGATTACCACCACGTCTTATAGCAGTATTATTATAATCATTCTTCGTTTGTTTTGTATAGGAATCGGTACAATTAAGATAATAATAATACTGCTATAAAAGGTGGTGGTAACCACCCTGTTCGATGCGTTAGATATTTGGCACATTTCTATTACCATATCGATATTACGATATTTTGATTTAATATAACAGTTTTTTAGAGTTTCATGAAATTTAACTGTACAATCCAACATAACATAAGCTCACGCCTGTATCCCCGTAGAGCTAGGCAGAGGCGCACTATCGAACTTGAACACCCAAATTTCGCCGAGCTTAGTTCCGTCCCAGATGTGATAGGGGGCGAGCCTATCGCCATATCAGGCACAAATTCAGACTCCGGGCTGATATAGAAAAATCTAATATCACTTTGCCCGACCCGGGGATCGATCCCAAGACCTCAGGACGGTAGTCGTAGCGAAATACAACTACGCCACCGAGGCAGTCAATACAATCAAACATTATACGGAGATAGATCAATATATTGATTGTTCATAATGAATTGGAGTTAGTGTAGAGTGGCTAACAGGACGAAATTGTTTATTTCAAACAATTTCGCTCAAAATATGTGTTTGGCTGTTCTGTCCTGTCTTCCCCCTTTACTGAACGTTAGATCATAATACCTACTAATGTATGCATACATACGTATATAAATGATGCAGAAACAATGTTTAAATAAAGCCACACCATTTAAAATTCGATCACGTGATAAAAGCTGAAACGGCTTTGGATGCAATTTAATAAAATATAACATCAATTCTGCTTTTTCGCAGTAAATCCAATTTACGTCAGCATCAATTTAATTTTGGTGGTGTATAATGTTAGTTGCAAAAACTATTAATGTTAAGATATATAGATAAAGAATCGCCTCCTTCGTCTAGTGACAGCACATATGGGCTGTGGACCGGGTCCTGGGTTCGACTCCCAAGTCGGGCACAGCGAATTTTCTAATTCAATTTGCCCAGGACTGGATCTCTCAGAGGGGGTTGACGTCAGGCAGGCACCGATCGTAAAAACTTAGCCAAATCCTTTCTGCAATACGCTTGAAAAGGTGTGTTGCGCCGACCCCACATTAAGATGGGATAAGGGCATGTAGAAAGAAAGATAAGAAATATAGAAAATGGAAACTTATTATTCTCCTTTTTTATCACACTCTAACTTTTACAAGTGTAGTACTCTTGTTTTGCTTTTTACACGAGTTTACAAACATTCAAGATTCGGTCCAGAATCGAACTTAAAATTCAGCATAAAATTATACTTCGTAGTTGATTTTCATAAACTCCGTTTTAACAATATCTTCCAGTGGAATTCACATCATGAGAAATATATGTACACTTACATGCTGTATAGATAATAATTATACTGGGGGGCTACCACCACCTCTTATAGCAGTATTATTATAATTTTACTTGTACCGATTCCCATACAAAACAAACGAAGAACGATTATAATAATACTGCTGGAGGTGGTGGTAACCCTGCTGTAAATGACAACTGACGCACAAGTAATCCACAAAATATTCATGACGTTAAATGATTGAAATCGAAAAAAAAAATTACCGTACATTCAGCCACCACAAATCTATAGTCCTTGACGCCTTCGATACGTGACCGGTTTAACAAACCGTGAGATTTTTTTTATTGCCAAACACTCCACACACAAAGCGTTACAAAGAGTTTTCTCATACGTTCTATCATCACAGCGCGAATAAAGTATTATGTGACACTTCCGTTAAAAGCACTTTTACCGAGTATACCGGAAAAATCAACCATTATATTTTATGAGAGAACGCACTCAACACAACACGAAATGGATATACGTAATGTTTTAAAGTTGTATAGTGTTTGTGCGCAGAACTGGCGGCGACTGTGCAGGCCCCTTCGTTTCATCATATTCTATTATCATTTGATGGGCCATCTCCGTTTAGGCCCGTGTCATTGTGCGTGGCGAGTCTGTGTGTTACTTATGGACATGTTACGGATTGGTGAAGGGTTATCATTGAAATGTCGCGAGTCGCTGAACTTCGCATTATATAGAAATTAGCGTCCGCCATATGTAAACTCGGTAGATGAATGTGTACATACGTAATAAACTTGTGTTATGACAGCCTCCGTGGCGCAGCGGGTGACTAGCCGGCTGTGAAACATGAGGTCGCGGGTTCGATTCCCGCACCGAGACAAATGTATGTGTGGCCCACAGATATTTGTTTCCGATCTGGGTGTTGTGAGACCGAAAGTCTCTCGTAGTTCCTGATACCCACGACACAAGACTCGATCTTAGTGTGGGTTCAGGACTATGTGTGTGACTGTTGGGTGTATTTATTTATTTCTACTTGCCTTTATCCCACCTTAATGTGGGGTCGGCGCAACACTCACTTTCAGGTATGTTACAGAAAAAAATCGACTAAGTTTTTACGACCGGCTGCCTGCCAGGACACAGCTAATTTTCTAATTTACTTTGCCCGGGACTGGATCCCCCAGAGGGTGTTTACGACAGGCAGGCATATTGTAAAACTATAGCCACATCCTTTCTGCAATATGCTTGAAAAAAGTGTATTGCACCGACCCCACATTAAGGTGGGATAAGGGCAGGTAGAAAGAAAGAGTACGTTATTTGGGATTACACTACGCTTATCATCAGGTGTAGTGGAGTCACTCTGCGGTTAAACATAAAAACATACTGCTGTGAAGTAAGGTAAAAATACTGAAATCTTAATATTAAAAACACATGAAAAGATTTATGCTAAAACGTTCAAGAAGGAACAAAAGTAACACTGCTCTCATATAACCGAGCAGCTCTTGAAGGCTTCTTAAGGCGAACTTGTACCACATTACTACTCTAGTATATACCGAGAGCTAAGAGTTTAGCATACTCATGTTTAAAGTGAATACAAAATATGCTACTCGTGGAGCAAAACGTGTTGAATACTGGGAAACGAAGTCAATAGAAATATGGAGCTATTGGAATAGGGATTTTTAATGTCATTTTTTGTAATATTTTGTAAATCATATCATCATCATCATGCAGCCTCCGTGGCGCAGCGGGCGAGTAGCCGGTTGTGAAGCGAGAGGCCGCGAGTTCGATTCCCGCATTGAGACAAATGTTTGTGTGGCCCACAGACATTTGTTTCAAGTCTGGGTGTTGTGAGACCGCAAGTCTCTCATACTCTCTGACACCCACGATACAGGTTATACCTAGTGTGGGGTCAGGACTAGGTGTGTGACTGTTGGGTTTATTAATTTATTTATCATCATCATCATCATCATCATCATCATCATCATCATCAGCCATAGGACGTCCACTGCTGAATACAGGTCTCCCCTAAAGATTTCCAGAGCGACCTGTTGGAAGCGCAGCGTAGGACGTCCAGCTACAAGGTGGACCGACGACCTCATAAAGGTCGCAGGAATTCGCTGGATGTAAATGTACCTTATAGAAAAATGAAACAATCGAAACTTGTTTGCAACAAGCGTTAACTGGTGCAAACATTTTCACCGACTTCAAAAAAGGAGAAGGTCCTCAATTCGTCTGTCTTTTTTATGTATGTTACGAGATATCTCTGCCAAATGTGGACCAATTTTCAAGATTCTTTTTGTGTTCGATAGAGCTTATTCCAACGGTGGTCCAATATATCTGGTGACCATCGGTTAAATTATGCAGTTGGTCCGTTAAGTTTGTAAACTTGTGATTATATGTATTATAGACTGCCTCGGTGGCGTGGTGGTATTTCGGTACGACTACGGTTCTGAGGTCTCGGGTTCGATCCCCGGGTCGGGCAAAGTGATATTGGATTTTTCCGTATCAGCCCGGAGTCTGGAATTTGTGCCCGATATGGCGATAGGCTCGCCCCCTATCACATCTGGGACGGAACTAAGCTCGGCGAAATGTGGGTGTTCTAGTTCGCTAGTGCGCCTCTGCCTACCCCTTTGGGGATACAGGCGTGAGCTTATGTCTGTATGTCTGTCTGATTATATGTACTTATATATGTACTCCCTATTTAATTGTTGACAAGAATTTCTTGTATAAAATAATAATAACAAGTATAGATTCTCGACGACAACTAATAAATATAAAATTGCGTAAAATAAGCTGTTCATAGCGATGTAACAAAGTCTATTTTAATAATACTACAATCAAAAACAACTATGCCTACTTATGTTTATATATCCGTATCTCAGTTGCATAATTCGCGCTCTATCCCTATTTCATATGTACTCTAGATTGTTCTACGCCTAATATTTTATGTAACATAAAGTCAGTCGCTCTTCGTTCTCTCTCTGTATCAAATGTATCACTAAATTACAATATACTTTTCAAGTATTCGGTCTCAATTAATTAGCACATCAACACAAATCAAGTACCATCCAGGCAAACAACGCTCAATTTTTGTAATACTATTAAAGTTAAACCATAAGTACCAACACGTTCGTTTCTCATTTCACCTAGGCAACACCGACCACGATCCACGAGCCGTAAGCCCGTAACGGATAATTTTAGAGATGTGGAGCAGAGGGTAGATATCGATCGACGGTTACGCGCCTCGGCCCACGGCTGACGGCGCGGCGCCTCACAGGTAGACGATACCACCCACCTTACAATATTTTCCCTCCCTTGAACTTAGATACTGTTGGAATTTAAACACGCCGTTTTGTTTATACTGTATTATGTATACAGTAGTGTGATCAACCACCACGTTAGTAAACAGTATATGTACATATTATACTTGTCTTGCTAGTCGTGTGAATAAAATGATCCGTACAATTGAGTACCAGACAATTTTTTTTTTATTTTATATGAAATTTACGTCGGCTAAAATATAGAACAAAAAGAAATACATACATACATAGACTCACGCCTTTTTCCCATAGGGGTAGGCAGAGACAACGGATTTCCATTTGCTACGATCCTTACACACCTCTTTCGCCTCATTCAGTCTCATTACATTCTTCATGCATGCACGTCGGTTTAGGGTACTTTTAACTTGACCTTTCTCGAGTAAATCTCTGACTTGGTCAGAGAATGTTCGATGAGGTCTTCCCCTTCCAACTCTACCATACAAAAAGAAATATTGAAATATAAAAGATAAATAGTTATAAGCCTTTGAAGTTTGGTGTAACCTTCAAACTGCGGGAAAGAGAAGTGTCAGTATAATCACGTCAAGCCATAACGATATGTACATTGGTATGGGATAGCAAGATATCTCCAGTATGCCCCCACTCCGGAATGTAAAATATGAATTACTGCCTCATTTTTCAACCAATTTCGATACAGTTTTTACAGAAGGGTTTCTTTTTCGTTTTATTTGCTGTTACATATAAAAATTGCTATAAAATCAAACACAGTATGTACTTCTAACAATTTCATTACACGTTAACAATGTATCTTAATGTACAGGAACAACTACAATTACCTTCGCCCGATCGTCTCAAACTGGTAATAACTTTCTTTGAACAGATAAACATCTAAGTTTCGTCGTTTGTATGGGTTTTGCTCACGATACGGCAATTTGGAATAAGGATGCACGTAATCGAAGCGAAATCTCATTATTCAAAAGACTAACGTTAGGTTAAGTCGTTCTGATGATTTATAAGTATCTAAATTGTGAAGAATGCTTGCTGGTTTATTTTAGTTGTGATCAGAGGCTTAATCATGACTTTTTTGAATTCTCGCTAGCGACAACATAAAATTAATAAATAACACACAACAGTCACACACATAGTTCTGACCCCACACTAAGAACAAGTCTTGTATCGTGGGTATCAGGAACTACGAGATACTTTTGGTCTCACAATACCCAAACCCGAGTCAAATATCTGTGGGCCACACAAACATTTGTCTCGGTGCGGGAATCGAACCCGCGGCCTCTCGTTTCACAGTCGGCGATTCGCCCACTGGGCCACGGAGGCTGTAATATACATATAATTTATGACAAACACCCAAATGCCTCTAGCGGTTACGCGGGGAATTAAGTTCTTCATACCAGTTATTTTAGGTATTCGCTAGTGGGATATATAAAAAAAACTGATGAACTGATGAATGATTGACCTACAAGTGAAAATCACTTTATCAAAAAAGATAAACTAGAATGTTTACTCTAATACCATCAACACCATTAAAAGAGATCTCTTATACCAATCCAATGTCAAGTCAAAAAAACACAGATTTTTAGTATTTTGCATAAAGAATCCTGCTTAGTTTTTACGACCGGCATGCTGCGTGAATTCAACCCCGTGTGGGGCTAATGTTGCTTAAAAAGCCTTTTTTCGGTCTGTGATTTGAATTTAGGATCCCAGTCCACAGCTTATAATACGCTACCACTTTTAGACCAAGGCAGCGACAAAAACAAAACACAAGGAAATATTTAATAATGAACCAAACAAAATAAGTACATACTTAGTAGTTAGTACATAGTAACTGTGGGCGTGAAGGTCTTTATTCTGATTTATCTATTACTATATGACGGCCGGCCTTGGCGGCGTGGTTGTATTTCGGTACGACACCGTCCTGAGGTTCGATCCCCGGGTCGGGAAATATCACCATATCATCCGAGCCATATCAGCGCGGAGTCAGGAATTTGTGCCCGATAGGCTCGCTAGATGTGTAGATGTGATAGGGGACATCTGGGGCGGAACTAAGATCGGCGAAATGTGGGTGTTGTAGTTCGCCAGTCCCTTCGAGAATACAGGTGTGAGCTTATGTTATGTTATGTATGTCTTATTATAAGAACTTTGGGATTAAAACTTGAAACTTTCCTTCAACACCTCGTTGGCATGGAGTAACATTGTTCAGTGGAATAACCTGCGGCCCGGCCAACTTTAAAGATTTAAGTTTTGAATTTCCTACCGTTTCCTCCTATTGTGTTCTTACTCGAGTTCAAGTCCTATTGTTAGAAGGTTATTGTTTATCGCGAGGTTTTTAATTATTAATGACAACTATGATCATTTTTTAATATTTATTTTTAATTGCATGTCTCTTAGGGTGACTTGCAGCTAGGCGATAAACGACGTTTAATCGTAAAATAAACTCCATTTTGGCATCATTTCAGTTCAACGTCTTGCACGTCGTGGTTTTACCCTTCATCTCGATTTAAATAAACGTTTAACTTAAATGGGCATGGCCGCCGGTTTAAAGTCGCTAATCTTGATTTTATTGACAAACAACCAAAGAATTTAAACACAAAAAACATAGCCTTTTCACATTATTTCTTGTTGTTTAATGAAAATCTATGATAAAAATGGCTTTGTTTTTTACACTGAACATGATTTGGTATCGAACAAGGATGATGAATTCGTAAAATATATAAAAACTCAAGTTTTTTTACGAAGAGTATATAATTATCAATAACCCATACATACACCTTACAAACTAACATTGTATGTACATAATCTCTTGAAAAACCACATAATTACAACACTTCACTATTATGCACGATATTTGTGTGCGCACGTGTGGAACTAGTCCTTGGAAGCGGTGGTATACCACCCACGCCCGACCCGGCACGGCAGTCGGCAAGTTTTCCTCGATGTCTCGTCGCACCTCGGTGCAGGATAGGTTTCGGCACACGCATCACAAACGCCTTGTAACTGGCGCAACTCCACACTTAGTTCATCACCATCAACGAGTACCTTGTTTTCTTGTGCACACTCGCACTCCGCAATGTTCTTCTTTTACAAAGTACATTAGTTATTCTATTTTCTAGGAGAGCGTTGTTTTCGAGATGACAAATTTCACTTAAGTTAACGAATTTCAAAGTTATTTCTTGATAAAATTTTATTATACCTCTATTATAGAAATTACCATTGTTGACAATAGACTTATATAGTTCGCGAACGAACCAGTGCGGAGGACAGCTCCCACAGAAGAAATGAACGAACTAGTTCCCAGATCTCTCGTTCTTTAGTTCGTTTGATAAGTTAGATAGAATCTAAGTCTTGAGTATCGTCCAAAGTAAGACCATTGGTTCTCATATAATTCTCTAAAAAGTCCAGCCAGCGCTTTTGAGGTCGTCTGGATTTCCTTAAAATAACGCTGACAGACCACGTATCGTACATATACACAGAAGTACTGGCCAAATGATGGTCTTGTTTTCGTAACGTAGTCAATAACCACTAGGGAAATATCGTACTTTTTTAAGCTATATTCAAATACGGTGCGCAGCACTTTTTAGTCTCACAGATGGGAACCCATCATAATATTTTCTTTTACTTTCTTCGATAAAAAATATTTGAAAACATTTATAAAATACTACGTTTACGCAACTCATGTACTTGATCTTTAGCACATTTCCTTTCAGTCGGCCATTTTCAAGCGGCCCCTAGACGCTGTTTGTCTTAGACATCAGCGTACATGAACACCCACGGTGGTTGCTGAACCTCCATAGTGAACGGGAAGGGTTTGGTGACGCCAAAAGCAGTCCGAATCAAAGACTTTGATCGGAAGAACATGTCTTCAATAACGTCAACATAAGCTTCTGGCACCCCTTTGAACCTTAGGGCCCACCAGATTACCCGTCGGGACACAAAGTTAAAAGCCTTCTGCAGATCCAGGAAAGCGATATGCAGAAGCTTTTTTTTTCAACATGCATGCCTCGCAAAACGATCTAATAGCAAACATTTGGTCCCTGGTCTGTCCCCCATACCCTGCAAGGCAAGAACCCAGGTTTCGCCAGCACCTAGTCCGTTACTCAGAAAAGTGTACCACATGCAGATAAGATTGGCTTAAACCTAAAGGTGTTGGTGGCCTACTGTGTAAGTAGGCCACCGTCATCGTTGGGTTCGTTTGGTAAGGGTTGTCCCTTAGACGCCGTCACTATTCCCCAAGTATGTACAAGTAAAAAAAAAACAGCAGCATATTATGAAAGAATAAAAAATAATTAATCCGGGAACATACATAAAAAAAGATTCCAACGAATTGTTAACCTCCTCTTTTTTAAGTCGGTTAATTCACCTCCTCCTTTTTTGAAGTCGATTAATTAATAACCTCCTCCTTTTTTAAAGTCGGTTAAAATTCGTGCAAATAATATTTTTTTAGCCTTTCTTTGGTTCGAGACGTGAACTAAAAGAACGAACTAGTTCGTTGAGGAGCCGCGAACTAAAGTGACCATTCCTTATCGCGAAATATTATACGTATGTCTAGTTGACAAGTCGTAATCCAGACAACTGACACTAATTATTTTTTTTCAATTATGCCTTTCATCAATTAGGCCAAGGAAGCAACCATATACAGCCTCGTCGTATGTGTGTTTATATTACATGTATTCAAACTGAATTAAAACTAAATATTTGCCAACTATTGACACAAGAGAATCTATTGAAATATCATATAAAATAAAATACAATTCTTTATACGCGAAATTGTGATGATAGATGTTGCGAGACGGCACTATAGATAATAATATGAAATTTACGGAACGTAAATAATGAGTGATTGTTGGGATTTATTTTATTTTAATTTGCAAAAAATATTTTTTTATGCGAAATTGTGATTGTGGTTATATATTTTTTGTGAAACGGAACTTATGAATTTGGAGTAGTGAAGAGTGTAGGCATCTTGCCCGCGTTGCAAAATTTCCCGATTTATCGGGATATTTACTGATTTTGGTCATTGCTCACGATGTCCCGATGTAGCAGTCCTATCTGCCGAATTTTTGGATTTTCAACTAATGTAAAATAATATTCTTATAAAAAATGGAACATAATATTATTAATACGGCAAAACTAAAAGAAACCTGTAATACAATACAATACGGCCTATACGACAATACTACATACAATAAAATACGGCCATTCAACTTCGCGGTATATTAAAGCAAATTGTACTAAAATACCTTATAATAGAGTTTATTATTGTCTGGTGAGTATACAAGGGAAAATAAATAAATAACACCCAACTGTCACATACATAGTGCTAACCCCACACTAAGATCGAGTTTGGTGTCGTGGGTATCAGGAACTACGAGATACTTTCGGTCTCACAACACCCAGACCCGGAACAAATATCTGTGAGTCATACAAATAATTGTCTCGGTGCGGGGATCGAACCCGCGGCCTCTCGCTTCATAGCCGGCTGCTCGCCCTCTGCGCTACGGAGGCTGTCAAATGTCTCTGAAGATAACTTCGTTCGGGTTGTTTCCCAAATTGGATAACTTATACTTGCTTTAGTCGTTCATTATAGTCCATTCATAGAATTGCATGCACATGTCATAGAAATATAACACATAGAACGACAGTACACGGCCGCGGCGTGAAGGCTTTCCAAGTGAGACATTATTGTCTCACTACGTTGCACGGCGGCAGTATCCAAGGTTAAAACTTAGTTACGAAGAGCTCGCACAAAAATAACGGATTAAACTTTCCACTAAGTCAATGGTAGGTCTTCTGCACACAAAATGATGTATAGAAAACAACAATCAATGTTGTTACAATTTTAATAAATATGAGAAAATGTTCACGAAAATAGGTAGTAAGAGGTGGTAAGAAGACGAAAATGATTAATCAATGTACAATATATCAAACTATAAATGATTATATGTAACTTACTGATTATAATTAAATAAATTAACGCATTATTAACATAAACTACTTGTGGTTCATTCGGTATAAAAATCTCCCGATTTTCAGATGCCAAATCTAACGAGTTTTAATTTTACACTTTTGCAACACTGCATCTTACTCTATTCGCCGTTTTATTAATACACGATTCAGTCCTAAACGTCATTTAAATCAAATGTCCCATTAGTTGTCTTGCACATACACATTTCTGGTTCGATTTAAGAAATCCGAGTGTAGATTATTAATCCGCGATTTCATTACTTCTACTCATTCTTTACGTTCCATTAGATTCATATCTAAAGTTCCGTATCAAAACATCTATCATAAAAATTTTGCATAAAACGAATTCTAGTTTGTTTTATATGATTTTTCAATAGATTCTCTTAAGTGAATAGTCGTCAAATGTTCACATGTAATACGAACACACATACTATGAGGCTAGTTATTTATTTTTATTAAGGAGTAACTAGGAGTAACTTTGCACTTTGTTAGCTCAAGCGGAATTTATCATCTCGTAAACAACTGCAGGGTTAACACCACCTCTTATAGCAGTATTATTATAATCGTTCTTCGTTTGTTTTGTATGGGAATCGGTACAAGTAAGATTATAATAAGACTGCTATAAGAGGTGGTGGTAACCCCCTATCTCCTAAAAATAGGAGAACATCGCGGAGTAGGCACATGACATGGTAGGCATAGGACATGGTAGAAAACATAATATAAGCTCACGCCTGTATCCCCGAAGGGGTAAGCAGAGGCGCACTAGCGAACTAGAACACCCACATTTCGCCGAGCTTAGTTCCGTTCCAGATGTGATAGACGACCACACAGCCGATAAGGCTATCCGATAAGCGAGAGGCCGCGGATTCGATCCCCGCACCGAGACAAATGTTTGTATGACCTACAGATATTTGTTTCGAGTCTGGGTGTTGTGAGACCGAAAGTATCTCGTAGTTCCTGATACCCACGACACAAGTGTGGGGTCAGGACTATGTTTGTGACTGTTGAGTGTTATTATTATTATTATTTACATAAAACAACAAGAAATAATATGAAAATGTTATGTTGTTTGACATTCAATAATCGTGATTAGCCATTTAAACCGGCGGCCCCGATGATTTAACTTTGTCGTTTATTTTAATCCAGATAAGGGGTAAATCGACGACGTGCAAGACGTTTAACTGAAATGATTCCAAAATGGGGTTTATTACAAGATTCATCGTGGTTTACTGCGGAGCTGCGAGTGAATTCGGGACAACTAATATGACATTTGATTTTAATCAAGTTTAGGACAAAGTCGGGGACTAATAAAATGGCGATTATAGTGAAATCCCTGCAAGTCGCCCTTAATATATAATCACAAGTTTAAAAACTTAACGGACCGACTTTCCGATCGTGACCAAATTTATATGGGACCACCCTTGAAAGAAGCTCTATCGAACACAAAAATAATTTTGAAGATCGGTCCACAATCGGCGGAGATATCGAGTAACATACATAAAAAAATATAGACGAATTGAGAACCTTCTCCTTTTTGGAAGTCGGTCGAAAATAGCGCATGTAAACCAGCGATCGTAAAAATTTAAGACGAATGTATTCTACAGCGTGCTTAAAAGGCATAAATATAACATAACATAACATAAGCTCACGCCTGTATCCCCGAAGGGGTAGGCACGGGCGCACTAGCGAACTAGAACACCCACATTTCGCCGAGCTTAGTTCCGTCCCAGATGTGATAGGGGGCGAGCCTATCGCCATATCGGGCACAAATTCCAGACTCCGGGCTGATATGGAAAAATCTAATATCACTTTGCCCGACCCGGGGATCGAACCCGAGACCTCAGAACCGTAGTCGTACCGAAATACCACCACGCCACCGAGGCAGGCATAAATATAAATGCAGATTATTATGCATTATATCACACCATTAATTCACCATTAGTTACTAGTAAACTGACTCCAAAACTGAGATCCATAGACCGAACTTCGACTAAGTCTAAGTCAAAATAACGAACTCAGTGAGGATTTTGACTTAGTCCGAGTTATTTTTTACAAGAAAATCTTTGCTTAGTCTGCCTGTCAATCTGTTTTTCTTGTAAAAAAAGACTCAGACTAAGTCAAAGTTCGTTATATATTTCCAAATCCTCATCGAGTTCGTTACTTTGACTTAGATCGCTCTATAGATAAAAGTTCCCACTGCTGGGCACAGGCCTCCACTACTAATATGAGGGTTTAGGCCTTAACTCTAAAGTCATCAAGCTGGCCTAATGTGGGAAGACTACACAAACCTTCGAAATTCTGGTAGAGAAATCTCATAATCATATTAGTTTCAAAAAGTGACTTCCAATTTATATATTATGCACGTAATAAATGGCACAATAATTCTGAAAGCAGACCGCATATTAGTAGGGGCTGTTGTAAAGATAACTCCGTCAAAGGCTTGCACTACGAAAATTGCACTGTAACTAAGGTTTTGAACGATGCAGTTTGACTTTGTACCGAGTGCAGAGCAAATTTCGTGGTCACATCGCTTTCGTGACTCACTGGAGATCTAAAGTAGATGACGCTAATTAATGTCAAAGGAAAGCAAGCTATAATAATAGTATGGCGCTCTAGCGAACTAGAACACCCACATTTCGCCGAGCTTAGTTCCGTCCCAGATGTGATAGGGGGCGAGCCTATCGTCATATCGGGCACAAATTCCAGACTCCGGGCTGATATGGAAAAATCCAATATCACTTTTCCCGACCCGGGGATCGAACCCAAGACCTCAGGACGGTAGTCGTACCGAAACACAAACACGCCACTAAGGCAGTCAGGTCAGACACATGTCCTCATATCGGACACATATTCCAACTCCTAGCAAGTTAGACGTATCTCTAATATAAAAAAACCCAAATGAGTTGGAAGTACGCTTTAATACTAGAAAACATGACATAAACTCACGCCTGTATCCCCGAAGAATAATAAAAATACTAGATACTCACAAGTTTAAAAACTTAACAGACCGACTTCAAAACCGATCGTGACAAAATTTATATGGGACCACCCTTGAAATAAGCTCTGTCGAACACAAAAAGAATTTTGAAAATCGGTCCACATTCGACGGAGATATCGCGTAACTTAAATTTAAAAAAATACAGACGAATTGAGGATCTCCTCCTTTTTGGAAGTTGGTCGAAAAGGAGAAAATAATTGCAATAAACATAATTTTAATTACATAATTAATTACGTACCTCAAAAGATAAAAGTTTGAGTAAAAGGTTTTCGGACTAAAATATTTCACCCGTATTTCTGACACAAACAAAACGTGCCCTTATATTTGGAGTACCCTTTACGCATCTCTTTTATCCCTCCCCGGCGCTCTATTGACGGGTAAAAGCGTAAATCTACGAAAACACTTATAGTAATATCACGTTTCTAGTTTCATATAGTACCCGAGAGACTTTATTATTATCGTATTGTACATGTTTAGCTATTGTCTGGATACTATTAAACTTAAATACTTATTGACCTTTAGAACTATATTGGGCCTTATTATATATATTTTTTTACACCCAACAGTTACACGCTAAGTCCTGACCCACACTAGGTATATGTATCGTGGGTGTCAGAGACTGAGAAACTTTGGGTCTCACAACACCCAGACTTGAAACAAATATCTGTGGGCCACACAAACATTTGTCTCAATGAATCGAACCCGCGGCCTCTCGCTTCATAATAACAAAAACTGAAAACCGTCTTCAAATACGAAAAATTTAAAAATAACAACGATTTCTTACTCTCCTTGGAGTCGGTGCTGAGGCCGAAGCAGATAAAATGAAAGGGCACCGACTCCAAAGAGAGTAAGCAATTGTTGTTATTTTTTACTTTTAAGTGTTCGTTTTTGAAGTAGGTTTTCAGTTTTTGTTAAACTATAATTATTATTTATCTATTTTTAGTGTAATATTATCCAAAAACTCCTAGTGGTTAAGGAATTATATTTTCCATCATCAGCTATGCAATATGAGATGATGAGTACCAAACGCAAATACCTGAATAGTTTTAAGAAATATATAAAACACACTACGGGTCCATATAAAATTTGAGGGCAGCCCTCGATTTTTTTGTATCCCATCATCAAATCCTGACTTAGTGCCAATGGGAAGTATACCCTTTTAAACAAAAAAAAAATTCTCGAATCGGCCCAAACGTTTTCGAGTAATCGGGGAACATACATAAAAAAAAGATTCCGAAGAATTGTTAACCTCCTCTTTTTTTTATGTCGATTAAAAAGCATTTTAGCTAAGCAAATGGTTAAGAACAGTTTATTCTTAACCATTTGCTCAGCTACAATGTTTTTAAAAGTAAGGCAGACTATGTTTAATCGATTAAAGCTTTGTCTTTCGCCTCCTTGGTCTAGTGACAGCATATAAGGGATATGGATAGGGTTTGATTCCCAGGTCGGCCAAAGCGAATTTCAAATTTAATTCTCCCGGGACTAAATCCCTCAGGCGATAAGCTCGCCCCCTATCACATCTGGGACGGAACTAAGCTCGGCGAAATGTGGGTGTTCTAGTTCGCTAGTGCGCCTCTGCCTACCCCTTCGGGGATACAGGCGTGAGCTTATGTTATGTTATGTAGATCCCTCAGAGGGGGTTGACATCAAGCAGGCAGGCAATCGTAAAAACTTAGCCAAATCCTTTCTGCATCATGCTTGAAAAAGTGTGTTGCACCGCCCCCACATTAAGGTGGGATAATGGCAGATAGAAAGAAAGAGTTTTTAAAAACAATATTTTCAAAGATGATATAACCGGCAGTCGGCACGTTTCGCTTAGTCATTCCAGAGTCGATGCGTTTACTTTTACAAACAACACAGAGTTCAAAAGTCGTTGAAAGTTGGCAGGTGACCGCCTTCCCCCCTCAATACTCTTTGTTGTTGTTGTTTATTTTTTATACGATACAATTATACCCGAGGGTCATCTTTATTTTTATCGGCTTTGTTTAATATTTTGGCTGTAAGACATGTCATTTTACAAATTTGTTCTTGGTATTCGCAAGAATCGCAACACATAAGCAAAGTGGTGAGAGGGTTGAGAAATAAGTTTAACACAATATTGTATTTAGGCTCGTATTACAGAATAATACAAAGATAAATCGGTTATAATTATTGGTTATAATTGGCTGGCAGAAGGCCGGGATAACGCCAGGCAGAAAGAAAGAAAGGAAAGAGAAATTGGTTCAGACATAAATCTGGATTTAAAACTAGTTTTCACGCACTAAAATGTTGTTTTAAAACTACATTATGCCTAAGTATCGTTCTGTAATGCGGGTCTTAGCTTAACTAACAATTGACTGTTTTATTCAGGACTGAACTTACGTTTATCATCAAATAATATGATTAAGTAAGGACAAAAACATTTTCTCCCAAAATAATGAGATTAAAAATACAATTAACGTGTAATGCAGGTTTATGTCGGGTTTAAGTGCGAACATAAAACGCGTGTTTCGTACAGTGTCTTACGTAAGATTTACGTCTAAGGGCGACTTGCAGGGATTTCACTATAATCGCCATTTTATTAGTCCCCGACTTTGTCCTAAACTTGATTAAAATCAAATGTCATATTAGTTGTCCCGAATTCACTCGCAGCTCCGCAGTAAACCACGATGAATCTTGTAATAAACCCCATTTTGGAATCATTTCAGTTTAACGTCTTGCACGTCGTCGATTTACCCCTTATCTGGATTAAAATAAACGACAAAGTTAAATCATCGGGGCCGCCGGTTTAAATGGCTAATCGCCATTATTGAATGTCAAACAACATAACATTTTCATATTATTTCTTGTTGTTTTATGAAAATAATAATAATAATAACACTCAACAGTCACAAACATAGTCCTGACCCCACACTTGTGTCGTGGGTATCAGGAACTACGAGATACTTTCGGTCTCACAACACCCAGACTCGAAACAAATATCTGTAGGTCATACAAACATTTGTCTCGGTGCGGGGATCGAACCCGCGGCCTCTCGCTTATCGGATAGCCTTATCGGCTGTGTGGTCGTCTATCACATCTGGAACGGAACTAAGCTCGGCGAAATGTGGGTGTTCTAGTTCGCTAGTGCGCCTCTGCTTACCCCTTCGGGGATACAGGCGTGAGCTTATATTATGTTTTCTACCATGTCCTATGCCTACCATGTCATGTGCCTACTCCGCGATGTTCTCCTATTTTTAGGAGATAGGGGGTTACCACCACCTCTTATAGCAGTCTTATTATAATCTTACTTGTACCGATTCCCATACAAAACAAACGAAGAACGATTATAATAATACTGCTATAAGAGGTGTGTTAACCCTGCAGTTGTTTACGAGATGATAAATTCCGCTTGAGCTAACAAAGTGCAAAGTTACTCCTAGTTACTCCTTAATAAATATAAATAACTAGCCTCATAGTATGTGTGTTCGTATTACATGTGAACATTTGGCGACTATTAACTTAAGAGAATCTATTGAAAAATCATATAAAACAAACTAGAATTCGTTTTATGCAAAATTTTTATGATAGATGTTTTGATACGGAACTTTAGATATGAATCTAATGGAACGTAAAGAATGAGTAGAAGTAATGAAATCGCGGATTAATAATCTACACTCGGATTTCTTAAATCGAACCAGAAATGTGTATGTGCAAGACAACTAATGGGACATTTGATTTAAATGGCATTTAGGACTGAATCGTGTATTAATAAAACGGCGAATAGAGTAAGATGCAGTGTTGCAAAAGTGTAAAATTAAAACTCGTTAGATTTGGCATCTGAAAATCGGGAGATTTTTATACGGAATGAAACACAAGTAGTTTATGTTAATAATGCGTTAATTTATTTAATTATAATCAGTAAGTTACATATAATCATTTATAGTTTGATATATTGTACATTGATTAATCATTTTCGTCTTCTTACCACCTCTTACTACCTATTTTCGTGAACATTTTCTCATATTTATTAAAATTGTAACAACATTGATTGTTGGTTTCTATACATCATTTTGTGTGCAGAAGATCTACCATTGGCAGAGTGGAAAGTTTAATCCGTTATTTTTGTGCGAGCTCTTCGTAACTAAGTTTTAACCTTGGATACTGACGCCGTGCAACGTAGTGAGACAATAATGTCTCACTTGGAAAGCCTTCACGCCGCGGCCGTGTACTGTCGTTCTATGTGTTATATTTCTATGACATGTGTATGCAATTCTATGAATGGACTATAATGAACGACTAAAGCAAGTATAAGTTATCCAATTTGGGAAACAACCCGAACGAAGTTATCTTCAGAGACATTTGACAGCCTCCGTAGCGCAGAGGGCGAGCAGCCGGCTATGAAGCGAGAGGCCGCGGGTTCGATCCCCGCACCGAGACAATTATTTGTATGACTCACAGATATTTGTTCCGGGTCTGGGTGTTGTGAGACGGAAAGTATCTCGTAGTTCCTGATACCCACGACACCAGACTCGATCTTAGTGTGGGGTTAGGACTATGTATGTGACAGTTGGGTGTTATTTATTTATTTTCCCTTGTATACTTACCAGACAATAATAAACTCTATTATAAGGTATTTTAGTACAATTTGCTTTAATATACCGCGAAGTTGAATGGCCGTATTTTATTGTGTGTAGTATTGTCGTATAGGCCGTATTGTATTGTATTACAGGTTTCTTTTAGTTTTGCCGTATTAATAATATTATGTTCCATTTTTTATAAGAATATTATTTTACATTAGTTGAAAATCCAAAAATTCGGCAGATAGGACTGCTACATCGGGACATCGTGAGCAATGACCAAAATCAGTAAATATCCCGATAAATCGGGAAATTTTGCAACGCGGGCAAGATGCCTACACTCTTCACTACTCCAAATTCATAAGTTCCGTTTCACAAAAAATATATAACCACAATCACAATTCCGCATAAAAAAATATTTTTTGCAATTTAAAATAAAATAAATCCCAACAATCACTCATTATTTACGTTCCGTAAATTTCATATTATTATCTATAGTGCCGTCTCGCAACATCTATCATCACAATTTCGCGTAGAAAGAATTGTATTTTATTTTATATGATATTTCAATAGATTCTCTTGTGTCAATAGTTGGCAAATATTTAGTTTTAATTCAGTTTGAATACATGTAATATAAACACACATACGACGAGGCTGTATGTGGTTGCTTCCTTGGCCTAATTGATGAAAGGCATAATTGAAAAAAAATAATTAGTGTCAGTTGTCTGGATTACGACTTGTCAACTAGACATACGTATAATATTTCGCGATAAGGAATGGTCACTTTAGTTCGCGGCTCCTCAACGAACTAGTTCGTTCTTTTAGTTCACGTCTCGAACCAAAGAAAGGCTAAAAAAATATTATTTGCACGAATTTTAACCGACTTTAAAAAAGGAGGAGGTTATTAATTAATCGACTTCAAAAAAGGAGGAGGTGAATTAACCGACTTAAAAAAGAGGAGGTTAACAATTCGTTGGAATCTTTTTTTATGTATGTTCCCGGATTAATTATTTTTTATTCTTTCATAATATGCTGCTGTTTTTTTTACTTGTACATACTTGGGGAATAGTGACGGCGTCTAAGGGACAACCCTTACCAAACGAACCCAACGATGACGGTGGTCTACTTACACAGTAGGCCACCAACACCTTTAGGTTTAAGCCAACCTTATCTGCATGTGGTACACTTTTCTGAGTAACGGACTAGGTGCTGGCGAAACCTGGGTTCTTGCCTTGCAGGGTATGGGGGACAGACCAGGGACCAAATGTTTGCTATTAGATCGTTTTGCGAGGCATGCATGTTGAAAGAAAAAGCTTCTGCATATCGCTTTCCTGGATCTGCAGAAGGCTTTTTACTTTGTGTCCCGACGGGTAGTCTGGTGGGCCCTAAGGTTCAAAGGCTTATGTTGACGTTATCGAAGACATGTTCTTCCGATCAAAGTCTTTGATTCGGACTGCTTTTGGCGTCACCACACCCTTCCCATTCACTATGGAGGTTCAGCAACCACCGTGGGTGTTCATGTACGCTGATGTCTAAGACAAACAGCGTCTAGGGGCCGCTTGAAAATGGCCGACTGAAAGGAAATGTGCTAAAGATCAAGTACATGAGTTGCGTAAACGTAGTATTTTATAAATGTTTTCAAATATTTTTTATCGAAGAAAGTAAAAGAAAATATTATGATGTGTTCCCATCTGTGAGACTAAAAAGTGCTGCGCACCGTATTTGAATATAGCTTAAAAAAGCACGATATTTCCCTAGTGGTTATTGACTACGTTACGAAAACAAGACCATCATTTGGCCAGTACTTCTGTGTATATGTACGATACGTGGTCTGTCAGCGTTATTTTAAGGAAATCCAGACGACCTCAAAAGCGCTGGCTGGACTTTTTAGAGAATGATATGAGAACCAATGGTCTTACTTTGGACGATACTCAAGACTTAGATTCTATCTAACTTATCAAACGAACTAAAGAACGAGAGATCTGGGAACTAGTTCGTTAATTTCTTCTGTGGGAGCTGTCCTCCGCACTGGTTCGTTCGCGAACTATATAAGTCTATTGTCAACAATGGTAATTTCTATAATAGAGGTATAATAAAATTTTATCAAGAAGTAACTTTGAAATTCGTTAACTTAAGTGAAATTTGTCATCTCGAAAACAACGCTCTCCTAGAAAATAGAATAACTAATGTACTTTGTAATAGAAGAACATTGCGGAGTGCGAGCGTGCACAAGAAAACAAGGTACTCGTTGATGGTGATGAACTAAGTGTGGAGTTGCGCCAGTTACAAGGCGTTTGTGATGCGTGTGCCGAAACCTATCCTGCACCGAGGTGCGACGAGACATTGAGGAAAACTTTTCACTGCAGTGCCGGGTCGGGCGTGGTTGGTATACCACCGCTTCCAAGGACTAGTGCCACACGTGCGCACACAAATATCGTGCATAATAGTGAAGTGTTGTAATTATGTGGTTTTTCAAGAGATTATGTACATACAATGTTAGTTTGTAAGGTGTATGTATGGGTTATTGATAATTATATACTCTTCGTAAAAAAACTTGAGTTTTTATATATTTTACGAATTCATCATCCTTGTTTGATACCAAATCATGTTCAGTGTAAAAAACAAAGCCATTTTTATCATAGATTTTCATTAAACAACAAGAAATAATGTGAAAAGGTTATGTTTTTTGTGTTTAAATTCTTTGGTTGTTTGTCAATAAAATCAAGATTAGCGACTTTAAACCGGCGGCCATGCCCATTTAAGTTAAACGTTTATTTAAATCGAGATGAAGGGTAAAACCACGACGTGCAAGACGTTGAACTGAAATGATGCCAAAATGGAGTTTATTTTACGATTAAACGTCGTTTATCGCCTAGCTGCAAGTCACCCTAAGCTAAGTAACAAAAACCAGCTGTTGACAAGGAAACGGTGAAACCATTATGTAGCGAAATGGCTTGCGAAAACAAACGCGGCTTTTTAATTAACCGCCACGACATACCAAGCCTCCTGTTTTTGAAGTTGGTTGACGAGAATTGCGACAAAGTTATTGAGTGGTACATCACGAATAGGCCGGCTCGACCGGTTTGATATCACTGTCTCATAGAAAACCAACGTAAAGTGGCAGTTCGCTGCTGCGGTTCGTTTGGCGAGTCAGATTCCCGGTGGCTCAATTACTCCCCCCTTTACCAATCCCTATTCCCCTCATCATCTGGGACGGAACTAAGCTCGGCGAAATGTGGGTGTTCTAGTTCGCTAGTGCGCCTCTGCCTACCCCTTCGGGGATACAAGCGTGAGCTTATGTGTGTATTTCCCTCATTTAAGGTTGGCATCGTACACATGATTCTTTTTGTGTCTTTGGTGTCTATTGGTATGGATATCACTTACCATCAGGTAACCTACCCGCTCGTTTGCCAGCCTCTGATAAAAAATTCCCCGTATAAAAATTTGACAATTTCGTCTGTACGCGATAACACACTATCAAATCACATTTTTGTTTGCAACTTAACATTTATCTGTTGAAACTGCCTAACCCTTTTTCGTTTAACTCTGTAATATTTGATCAAAATGTAAGAAAGTGTAACTAAAGTCAGTATTGTTTCATACGTATTGACTAACTTAGGATTCCTTTGTTCCCACTTCTCGCGAAATCACCAAATCCCCGCTCAGGTGTTATAAATATTCATAAGCCACGTAACGGAGCATTGAGCATTTATTATGAAAAATATCGGTAGAGCATCGGTATCTTGAGTGGTTGAGCCACGCTGTAGACAATTACGTCTACAGCACGAATGGGCCGGCTCGACCGCTTTGATACCACTGTCTCATAGAAAACCGACGTAAAATGGCAGCTTTTTGTCGCGTTTCGTTTGGTGAGTGAGATTTCCGGTGGCCCATTTCCCCACTCCCTTTCCCAATCCCTTTTTCCTCCCCTTGCATTCCCTCCTTTTAGGTTGGCAACGCACCCATGATTCTTTTTGTGTCTTGGGTGTCTATGGGCGGTGGAGGTCACTTACGATCAGGTGACCCATCTGCTCGTTTGCCAATCTCTGCTATAAAAAAAATAGAGCAATTCATAATCAAGTTTTCGTAACGACCATGAGACCTAGATGTGGATGATCTCAAGGTCCTGCTGGGATTATGGCGGCAATTCCTTAGATGGCCTTTACTTATCAAATTAACCGGACAAAGCCCGCCAACGCACCAAGCAAAACTCATCAAAGATCACCAGGTAAAAAGTTTCCACATTATACTGTCCATCTTCACTGAATTATGGTGCATAAAACCACATCACTTAAAACAACGAATACTACTCTAGACAATAATATGGAATAATTTTAACGAGCGACGCTTACTCCGTCAGACTTCCCATCAAAATTCTGACAAAGGTGGGCTATGTGATATGTCACTCTCTCGCTGTAACTACCTCTAAAATAAAAAAAAAATAAAAAAGACTAGCCCTGTAATATTACTGTCCTACTGCTGGGTACGGGCTTCCTCTACTAATGACAGGAGTTTTAGGTCTTAGTAACTACCTCTACGCAAAAAACTTTTGTCGAACTTCTTCCTCCAACTGCACTTATCCCACACGATATACCAATGTGGGATTAGCGCAAGACACATTTATTGCATTGTGCAGAAATTGTGTCTTGCGATTGCTTCGGTGGCGTAGTTGTATTCATTATAACTACCGCCCTGAGGTCTCGGATTCGATCCCCGGGTGGGGCTAAGTGATATTGCTTTTTCTCAATATCAGCCCGGAGTGTTGAATTTGTACCCAACATAACGATAGCCTCGCCTCCTATCACATCTGGGAGCGAACTAAGCTCGGTGAAATGTGGGTCGTTCGCTAGTGCGTCTTTACCTACCCCTTTGAAGGTATAGGCGTGAGCTTATGTTATATTTGTTATGCAGAAACTGTTATGCCTTTAGTTTTTACGAGCAGCCGCCTGTCTACGTCAATCCCTTAGGGGGAAAACTTTTATCGATACGTCGATATGTTTCTTTGTTGGTACTGGAAATACAAGAACCCAACAAACCGACTTTTGTATTTCAAATCCACTATCATTATGCCCCTTACTTATAAAATATTAACGCGATTCTTAAATTTAAAACTAGTTTGTCTTTTTCATTTTCATACAATGTGACGCAAGGCAAAAAGTGACAAACCATTCTTAAAGATAAGAAGCGTGTAAATATTTTTATAAGTAAGGGGCATAGTCATATAGGGCCTTACTTAAAACAGCATTTTAGCTGAGCAAATGGTTAAGAATAACCTGTCACTTTTTTCCTTGCGTTACATTGTTTAAAAATGAAAGGGACAACCTATGGTATAAAGATAAGCAGCGCTTAAATATTTTTATAAGTAAGGGGCATTATTAGGAAATAGTATCATAAGACACATCACTTCCGCAAAATAAAGTGACATGATTCAGTGTACGTACTCCCCTATGTCGTACTACGGGACATTATCTTCATTTGAACAAGTCTACAATTTTATGTCTCTTACGCCCGAATGGTCAAACGTTGCTCAACTTTAACGGCTTCTTACATTGATTTTCGCCATACAATTTTGACAGATAAGGCGGCATTAAACGACATAAGGCGACCTTAAGTGTATGAACATTCGGCGGTTACTTATAAAAATATTTAAGCGCTGCTTATCTTTAACCATAGGTTGTCCGTTTCATTTTTAAACAATGTAATGCAAGGAAAAAAGTGACAGGCTATTCTTAGCGAAAAGATAAGCGAAAATGTTTTTATAAGTAAGGCCCTATATATATCAATATTCACGTTTCTTTCGCCAAAATAGTGCCAGTTATATCACTTTACACAAAATTAAATCCGAAATCCGAATCCGTCGCTGCCTTGGTCTAGTGGTAGCATGCATGGGCTGTGGATCGGGAGGTCCTGGGTTCGATTCCCAGGTTGGGCAAAGCAAATTTTCTAATTTATTTTGTCCGGGACTGGATCCCTCAGAGTGGGTTGACGTCAGACAGGCGGCCGGTCGTAAAAACTAAGCCAAATCTTCTCTGCAACATGCTTGAAAAGTGTGTTGCGCCGACCCCACATAAAGGTGGGATATGGGCTAGTAGAAAAAAAACAAAATTAAATCCGAAACTATAGTAATTAGATCGTTAGACCGAAAAAAACTATTTTATTTCTCATTATTTCTGTACTAGAATCTTAAACGGTACAACTCGACTTGAATCACTGATCACAGGAGCCACAGATATATTTTCACCTTGAAAGGAGGCAATCTTAAAACTGAACAACTTTTTATTTCAACACGCACGAATGCTGCAAGATTTTCCACTGAAAACTTTCCACTTCATAAAAACTTCTCCAATTTAAAATATGAATGTTCATCTTGTACGAGACTCAATTACCTGAAGAATGTGTTTTATTTTTGATAACGACGTTTTATAGATATCAAAAATGTTATTTGCAATTTTGCGGGTGATAAATATAACGAGTTTTGGAAGGTAGAGCCATCCTGCAGGGCGTGTGGTTGAACAAACATTTCCACAAAATATACCTTTCTATTCACAATTATAGTAGCAGCAAGAGTTAAGTGTGGTATAGGTACATTAAAGACAGTTATGTCTACAGCACGAATAGGCTAGCTCGACCGGTTTAATACCACCGTCTAGCAGAAACCCGGCGTAAAGTGGCAGCTCGCTGTCGCGTTTCGTTCGGTGAGTGAGATTTCTAGAGGCGCAAGCCCTATCACTTCTTTCTCAATCCCTATTTCCCTCGCTTTACGGTGGCAACGCACCCTTGATCCTTTTTGTGTCTTGGGTGTCCATGGGCGGTGGAGATCACTTACCATCAGGTGACCCATCTGCTCGTTTACCAATCTCGACTTTAAAAAAAGCATAAAAGTATACAAATATGTCATGAAACATTGTTTTTAAAAGCGCATTTCGCGTCTGAGAGATGAGAGACGCGAAAATAATTTGTGTTTTAAAGATATATCTTTAAACACAATTTATAAAATGACCGTCATAACACATAAATATCTGCCCCCCGTACCATAATGCGTGTAATATAGAATGTACAAAATGACATAGTAAATCAACCCTTCAGCGGCCCATAGCCCTACGTTATGGGTCTCTGGAGCCCAAGTATATGACACTCGTAGTAATACAAACGGAGCCCACCCTTCATTACTTTTTCATACTCTGCCGGTCATTTCCCTGTCGCAACGAGCACTGGTCTTTCATACCCTCACCTGGCAGTTTAATTAGACTCTGTTATGCTTTAAACTTGTTAAAGGATGAGTGAGTGTTAATTTTCAAGTTTAATTGCAACTCCTTATTTCTTTGTTAATATTATGAATATGAAATTATGTTTGTTTTAGTCGCGCTACGGGTAACTATTTTCAACAGTTTCATAAAGTGAATAAATTATGCTGCATTTACAACGCTTTTGTGTTCTGCTGATGAGAGCGTGTTATGTGTTCAGATAAAATTGTGGGATTGTGAGATTTAACCGCCAGTGCTTATGCTTTAAACTACAACTGGTTATTTTACAATAGAAAGACGAGACAAAAGCAAATTATGAGTAATATTTTATGCACGTGGTTGTTAGTCCCCACGGACGTAAAAAAAAAGATGGATGGAGCGCTAGCAACATTGAAAGTGAAGCAGGGTTTTCGGCTCATTCGATCATTACGTGTCGATCGAATGGGCCGAAAATTCTGCTTCACTGTCAATGTTCCTAGCGCTCTGTCCATCTTTTTTTTACGTCCATGTTAGTCCCTTATAATGTTTAAAACGTTAATAATTTAGGTACATTAAATATAATCTAAATGTTTAAATCTGGCATATGAGGTTTCTCACATGTGGAATGTAAATTCAACGATCATTGTTCTGTTAGTTATCTCTGCCCATGGTTTGATATCAAGGAGTATCGACCAACACCTCAAGAGGCTCTCAAATGGTACTTGAGTCAAGAGCCAAATGCAGAAGGCAGTGTTACTGGACACGGCACGAATTCTGAGGAAGTTCCTCACTCTGGTGTCCTAACCGCCGGTGGCTTGGGTCCCGTGGCTCGACATCGGAGGGGAATACTTTTAAATTTTTGAATGCATTTTTGTTTCCATATCTATATATTTTAAAATGTAAAAACACCTTTTGGAATAAAGTTAAATTCAAAAGAAATATATTAATGACATTTAATGTACTACATGTAATTACAGATAATATATGACGACATTTATTCAATTACATGTCATTCATACATCTCTTTTTCAATTAAATTTGAGGTTAGGACTAACTGTAGGTTAGTAATAGTGGTGCAAGTGTCCCTAAGTATATTATTTATTTATAAAACTATTTCACAGCATATAGAAATAATTCCATTTATAGCAACTCGGAATATAATATTGATGGAGAAAAAAGACATATTACATAATACACTATGTTAAATTTTATCATAGGACATGCACTAGATACCATAGAGATGTGTTATACATATTGTGGACAAGATAACAAATGGCTTCCTAATGGATCAGTCGGACAGAGATGGATGTACCACGTAAATGTAAACGTAACTTAGGCAACTTTCTTTGGATTCGGGTGAAGTCTGAATAGTGCCGAAAAAATATCAGCCTATCCCTTACAGATAAACCTCGCGTCTTATCTGTGACAATAACTCATAAAATAGCCATAAAACGACCCAAAGTGATTTCACATTCAAATATATCGCAAAGATAGTAAAATACAGCTTTATCAGAACAATATTCAAATTTATTCACCATTGCAGACCGACTTTCTCATTAAGGTCAAAGAATATTTTTCTTTTTATAGATAGCATCTAAAATTATAAAACAGCTACCTATTTTTATCTCTTTGTAACTTCTAGGACGTACTTGTAAATAAACATCCTTAACGACATGATACTACCTCAATGTGGGGTTAGCGCTACACAATTTTGAAGCATGTTGAAGAAAGGATTTGGCTAACTTTTTTACGACTGGCTTCCTGTCTGATGTATGTTTAACAGCAATGTTCACGTCTAGGTGGTTAAATCCAGTAATAGATAAAGAAATCTCGGGCATCTAGTGTTAGAAAACACCCCGTCCGGGAATCGAACCCGGGACCTCCCGGTTCACAGCCCATATATGCTGCCACTAGACCAAGCAGGCAAATAAACCTTAATATGAAAACGGGCATTGTAATAGTTTTTAAAATTCATTAGAGCTTTCAAAAATCGATTTACAAGTTCTGCAACAATTTCGCGCAGTGCTTTCGAAGCGTCGGATATAAAAAATAAAAATAAATCGCGATCAATCCGTATAAACTGTAGGGTAACTTTTGACACTCGATTCGATTTCGTCTGAGGGCTGGTTTTATTTCAATTTCGAACATTCAATATTTTCTATAACATAACATAAGCTCACGCCTGTATCCCTGAAGGGGTTGGCAGAAGCGCAATAGCCAACCAGTACACCCACATTTCGCCGAGCTTAGTTCCGTCCTAGATGTGATAGGGGGCGAGCCTATCGCCATATCGGGCACAAATTCCAGACTCCGGGCTGATATGGTAAAATCCAATATCATTTTGCACGACCCGGGGATCGAACCTGAGACCTCAGGATGGTAGTCGTACCGAAATACAACCACGTCACCGAGGCAGATTTTCTATATTTCCGGAAATACCGAATACAGTAGAAATAAAATAATTTAATTATTTCAAACCCGGTAACAATAATAAAATCTAATTGCGAATTTGCGAACATTCCCGCTCGTATTGGATTAGACAAAAACTTACATTCAGCACTTCAGTGGGTCCGACTCCGCGGCCGTGTTATTAAATTTCATGTTACCGTCCAAGTTTTAATTAGTGCTTCGTTATTTTCACTGAGAGTTGGGGTGCGTTAAATATTTCCTTCACGTACTTCAAGTCACCTTTATAATGAGAAAACGGGAATTTATTCAAGTGTCCGTAATAAAATCTCTTATGTCTGACATGTTTGGTTTTTTTATGTAAAGAAAGAAAGAAATTTTATTTGTCAAACCAAAAATGTAAATTAAAATGAGCAATAATGAAATAATAACATAAATACTAAGACGTCATGTAATGTAAACGTATGTAAACTATGTTTTTAAAATAAATCCATTCTTTTAATTGTTTAGGCATGTCTCCTGTGCCTGTTTTTCTTGTAATAAAACACGAATACATAACGTGTACATCCGCGGTAGTCTTGGTGTCCGCGACGTGGCGGATACAAGAACGACGAAACGAACTACAAGAATGTCGCTTGCGATGGTAAGGTCACGTTTGGAGAAAACCACAGGAGTACGTTGGTGTCTGGACCAGATCGTACCAGGGGTGCGCCCCCGCGGACGACCCAAAAAGCGCTGGCTGGACGTTTTGGAGGATGATATGAGAGTCAATGGTCTCACTGTGGAGGATGCTCAAGACCGGGCGAAGTGGAAGCGTTTAAGTAGGAAGGCGAACCCTGGCACCTGACCGGAATAACGCCAGGCAGAAAGAAAGAAAATACAAAAACACCTATGTAAAACAATGATTTTCGCTGTCTCCGGCTCATGGAACAGTGGATTATAGATAAAAATATGTGCAAACCATGTTTTACGTAGGTGTTTTGTGTAATGTTTTACTGTAGGAGACGCGGCTTTACTTGGGTTTTGCAAATACACAGAGCACCATAACAAAAAATATTGGTTAATTTAAAAGTAACACGGACTTATGCTTATGCTCATGAAAGTGGTAAGAGTTACTGTAATAATAGGCTGAGATTCGACTGCAAGACCACTACGTTCATCATGTATGTAGTCAAAATTTAATTGTTAAAATCTAATTGTACAATTACAAATGGGGGAATCTATTTTTGTCAAGGTGCCAATCAAAATTTGCCCGCGAGAATTTTTTAATTAAAATAATATTATTTAAAAATAGATTCCCCCATTTTTAATTATCCATAAAAAAAAATTTTGACTACATAATTTATGAACGTAGTGATCTTGCAGTCAGATCTCGGTCTATCAATTAATATTCTATAGATTTATAATGTTTTTTTTTTATAGCAGAGACTGGCAAACAAACAGATGGGTCACCTGATGGTAAGTGATCTCCACCGCCCATAGACACCCAAGAAACAAAAGCATCATGGGTGCGTTGCCAACCTAAAAAGAGAGAATGGAAGAGAGGAAAGGGATTGGAAAAGGAAGGGGGGGGGGGAAGGAAATGGGCCAGGGGAAATATAACTCACCGAACGAAACGCGACAGCAAGCTACCACTTTACGTCGGATTTCTGTGAGACAGTGGTATCAAACCGGTCGAGCCCATCCGTGCTGTAGATGTAACAGTCTACAGCGTGGCTCTACCACTCAAAAAATAATGTGCTTCCAAAGCGAATGATCACTATTTTACTGTGTAGCTCATTAAAATCAGGAATCAAGAAAATTATTCATAACATCACAATCTAAGCATGAAACAATATCGATGACGAAACATATCAACCCCATAATTAATCGGCTAATGGCTATAAATCTACCATTATTGACATTTATCGAATAAAGCTTCGGGGCATTATCGGCGGCAACGAGGCGAAAGCGTCGGTTTACCCACATGTCATAACGTCGGTGGTTTCGCGCGAAATAAACGCATGATATGAACAAACTGCGCCATCATGTCAGAGGCGTAGCATCAGATACCTGATAAATTGCCTATGCGGTTCAGCAGGGTTACCACAACGTCTTATACTAATATTATTATAATCGTTCTTCGTTTGTTTTGTATGGGAATCGGTACAAGTAAGATAATAGTAATACTGCTATAAGAGGTGGTGGTAACCCCCCAGGAGGTGTAAACTTATGAAGAAATTTAGTTTTTTATCTGAGCATGAAAAGTGAATACACTACACTTAAGAAGAGCTGGCTAGCAATCTGTGGGTTAAGTTTAAAATTCGTAAGTCTCATAGTTTTTGAGTAATGGAAACATGAATTTGTGATAATGTGTGTGTAATTAAATATTTTTAGTATACACAAAGCCTGTAAACCGTAGCAGTATAGGAATATACTGCTACGGTTTACAGGTCGCATTCCGATTTTAAAATCCCCATGCTTAATAATAGGTTAAAAAAATAAAGATCAATTTTTATTTTTTAACTTTACCATTACGCTTTAACGGCCGGTTTCAATAAACAATCTCATTTCGAATGTACAGATAGATTACAAAAATTTGCCAATAAGAACACAGTTTGAACATGACTCCGTCAAATGACGTGATTTGATTGGTCCATAATCGCAATCTATCTGTACTCTAAACCGAGATCGTTTATTGAAACTGGCCGTAAATCGTTCTCCCTGTATGTGGAATTGATATTGGTACCAACTTTATGAAATACCCGGTGGAAAACATTACCCTCCTTCCGAAGCCGTCAAAAAACTGCAAAACAGCTAAAGGCAGTTAAAAACATTTTTCCAGGTGGTAGAACCACGCTGTAGACAGTAACGTCTATAGCACGAATGGGCCGGCTCGACCGGTTAGATACCACTGTCTCACAGAAAACCGACGTAAAGTGGCAGCTTGCTGTCGCGTTTCGTTCGGTGAGTGAGATTTCCAGTGGCCCATTTCCCCACTCCCTTTCCCAATCCCCTTCCCTCCCCTTCCATTCCCTCCTTTTAGGTCGGCAACGCACCCATGATTTTTTTTGTCTTGGGTGTCTATGGGCGGTGGAGATCACTTACCATCAGGTGACCCATCTGCTCGGTTGCCAAACTCTGCTATAAAAAAATAAAAAAAAAATAAAAAAAAAACATGTTATTTCCATTTTTTAAACCGCCTTCACTGACTCCCACAACCCTTAAAATTTATTCCGCCAACATCTAATTTCATGAACCTAATTTTATCCTTATCCACTTAATTAGTTACACAAAAATGTCTCTAAAAATAAAATCCGCCGTGAAAGAACCACAGTTGCGAACACAACCTGAATAAATTAAGTTGGAACGGCAATGTGCGGGCACGTTATTCAAGGAACGGAGCGGTTTGAGCACGCAAAGCTGGCAGAAAACTGCTTGAGCATCCGACTAATGACAATAACAACATTTTAACGTTCTGAAATTAAAATTAACTTGAAAATATCATGTACATGATTTTAATCGTTGGTGTAAATCGTCGCAACTGTTTATTGTCTGTTATTACTATTTATATTAGATAATACTCTGTGTCTATAAACAATCTCAATTCGGGTGTACAAAACGACCCCAAAAATGTGCTAATAATATAGTTTAAACACGGTTGTCCTTTTATTAATCATTTTCCGATTTGATTTAATTATGCGCACTTGGAAAAAGATCACGTATGAAAACAGCCTAACCCCTCTCGTTAGTAGCGGAGGCCCGTGCCCAACAGTGGAACAGTAATATTACAGGGCTAATATTATTATTATTTTATGATAACAGCCATAAATTGACTTTGTATAGCAACATGGGCGTTTGTTTATCTCATCGGTCTCTTTTAATAGTAACCCTAAAGCTTTTTACAAACTGTGCGTTTTAATTCAAGCCTCTGTGTGTGTACAAGACTTAGGCTGCGGACACGCTCAGCGGGCGCGAAGCCATTCAGGGGGGTTACCACCTCTTATAGCAGTATTATAGCAGTCTTACTTCGTACGGGAATCGGTACAAGTAAGATTATAGTAATATTGCTATAAGAGGTGGTGGTAACCCCCCAGGTCCATTTAAATCTATTAATTGAAACGCGCCGCGCCGCCGCCGCTCCACGCCCGCAGAATTCGTGTCCGCGGCCTTAACAGTATTGTAACCGCGACTACGGCCAGAAGGAGTGTAGGATTGCCTCCCACAGGATAGGCAGAATACGTAATAAAGGTTACGGGTTCAGGAAAAGCCGATCGTGAAAAGGTTACCTGATAGATCACATATTTTTCTTATTGGGTTAGCTCACCTAATTCATTAATTACTTTATTTTGTAATAAATAGTTCGTTCGATTCGGGTTCGATTCCCAGGTCGGGCAAAGCGAATTTTCTAGTTTAATTTGCCCGGGACTGGATCTCTCAGAGAGGATTGACGTCAGACAGGCGGACGATCATAAAAACTAAGCCAAATCATTTCGGCAACATGCATGAAAAAGTGTGTTGCGCCGACCCCACATTAAGGTGGGATAAAGACAAATAGAAAAAAAAAGTTATTTTGTAATACCTAGTATATTTTTGTAAAGGATTCATGAATGTTCGATATAATCGAAGTATCTAAGTAATCGATAATCAATTGTTTATAGATGGTCACCAGAATCGTGTTGTCTCACTCCGAAGAGGGAGAAGCAATTGAGGAGCCTGCGATAGGACAAGCGTATGACTGATGGAGGGACAGGGATACTCCTCAAGTCCATCGGGAGAACACACAATGTGTTACTATGGCTTGTTTTAACATCATGTGTAGGTACGATAATCGTTATCAATGACGATATATGTTATTTTATAGCAGAGATTGGCAAACGAACAGATGGGTCACCTGATGGTAAGTGATCTCCACCGCCCATAGATACCCAAGATACAAAAAGAATCATGGTTGTGTTGCCAACCTAAAAGGATTCCCTCCTTTTAGATTGGCAACGCAACCATGATTATTTTGATTGGAAGGGGAGGGAAAAGGGATAGGAAAAGGAAAGGGGGAAATGGGCCACCGGAAATCTCACTCACCGAACGAAACGCGACAGCAAGCTGCCACTTTTCGTCGGTTTTTCTGTGAGACAGTGGTACCAAACCGGTCGAGCCGTAGGATATAAATATCCTGCCACCAGCAAAATATTACATACCATTGCCACGATACATAGTGTCGTCATCATAGTATAAGTTTTATATTGTAAATTTTAGAAAGCCCACTCAGTACCTTACACCACGTTTCTTATAAACATATGAATACTCTAGATATCATCATATCATTCGTAACAATACAACCGGTTTTCCATTCAATAACAATCTTAAGCTGAATCAGGAAAATATTTATCTTTGTAAACCAATGACGTAACTACACAAATATTACAGTGAAGGGAGTATGAAACATCGATAGGAAGCCGGAATGTCGCTGGAATATGATTTGTAACGTCTATATTCCTACAACTACATGACATATATCATCCTTATTGAAATACATGTCGGGTACTATTGTTTTGAACTGTAGGAAGGACATCAAGGGATTTGGTTTCGGTATTATACAATCTATTATTGTTATTGTCTTTCTTGATTTAGTGGCAGAGGATTGGAGATGGATGGAGAGGTCTTGGGTTTGATTCCCTGGCCGAGCGTTTTACATGATTTATCCGGTATTGGAACCCCAGAATGAGTCTAACGTCAGACAGGTAGCCTAACCTAAAACCTAAAAAACAGGACGAATTATTTCTGCTTGAAAAGGTGTGTTGGGCCGATACCACATTTAGTGCGATAATGGTAGGTAGAGATAAAGACTTCTTGTTGTTATTCTTGTTTGTGGTATTCTTAGTTTAGTGTATTCATAGTTAGCTTTCGTAGCTTATCAGGTGGAAAGCTTGCTTTGAAACAAATTATTTTGAGATCAATATTCAAGTTTCTGAAGTATTTTACACATCAATCGGAAGACATTTTGTAGTTTAAAATAAAGGATTTTGACGGGAAGTCTGACAGGGTGGGCGTCGCTTGTTAAAATTATTTCATATTATTCTCTAGAGCTGTGTTTGTTGGTTTTAAGTGTTGTGGTTTAATGCATCAAACTTCAGTGAAGATGGACAGTATAATGTGGAAAATTTTTAACCGGTGATCTTCGATGAGATTTGCTTGGTGCGTTGGTTGGCTTTGTTCGGTCGATTCGCCGAGTGAAGGTCATCTGAGGGGCACTGGACTGGAAGGAATTACCGCCATAATCCCAGCAAGGCCTTGAGATCATCCACATCTGGGTCTCATGGTCATTGTGAAAACATTGTGAAAACATAATTGCTCTATTTACCTTGACATTGGCTAAATCACCGCATATGCGTGGAAGCCATTATTTTTAAAAGAAGAAGAAGTTTAAAATAAAGAAAACGCGCGTCGTCGTACCTATATATTGCTTAAATTCTGCCAATCCATAGAGCAATGTATTACCAAGAAGTGTAAATGTTGAACAAGTTTAAATATTTAAGAAATGAAAGTATGAATGAGGTCGCCTTCTTGGTCTAGTGGTAACACATATGGACTGTGGACCGGTAGGTCGTGGGTTCGATTCCCTGGTCGGGCAAAGCGAATTTTCTAATTTAATTTGCCCGGGACTGAATCCCTCAGATCCCTCAGAGGGGGTTGACGTCAGGTAGGCAGTCGGTCGTAAAAACTTAGCCAAATCCTTTCTGTAACATGCTTGAAAAAGTGTGTTGCGCCGACCCCACATTAAGATGCGATAAGGGCAAGTAGAAAGAAAAGAAAGTGTGAATGAGGTTTTAGCTTCAGTAAATACCATAAACGTATTACGTTATTTTGTTGTACATCACGTAGCATAACAACTAAGTCACGACCCGCGTAATTTAATTAATACAGGTCAAAAAACTGGAGCGCAAAAACTAGAGTAATAACACAGCACATTGCATGTCGCGAAATTGAGAGAAATGTTCAACGGGCGGACGGCGGTCACGTGCGAATGGAGATTAACCGTCGCCGTCCCTGTGTAATTGAGAATAACACCCAATAATAAATAATGCACCTTTAATCTGACTTTAATGCTGACTGTAATTGTAAACTAAGCGCCCGTACTGCTGCAAGCCGCTTTAACTAAACACGATTTAGAGCTGAAATTACACAGATTCGATTTTGGAATAGTAATTTATGGACAAAAAATAAAACAGTAGGCCAACCATGGGTTTTTTTGACATTACTCGCTAGCGATTCCGTAAAATATTTGTATGGCAAACACCCGAACGCCTCTAGCGGTTACGCAGGGAATTGAACGTTTTCCATACCATATTGACAGCCTCAGTGGCGCAGCGCGCGAGTAGCCGGCTGGAGGCCGCGGGTTCGATTCCCGCATTGAAACAAATGTTTGTGTGGCCCACAGATATTTGTTTCAAGTCTGGGTGTTGTGAGACCGAAAGTCTCTCATAGTCTCTGACACCCACGATACAGGTTATACCTAGTGTGGGGTCAAGATTAGGTGTGTGACTGTTGGCTGTATTTATTTATTTATTATTTATACAAATATTTTACGTCCTCGCACGCGTAAATACGTACAACAAACTCATGGTTGAGCTACAGAGCCTGTAGCACCAATAACATTATAAATATGTCACGAATGTGTAACAGACTCAATTCGAATGTAACATAGCCGAAAATTATCATTAGGCCTGACTTGATTTCATAACCAAAAATTGGAACGAAAATAAAAATTTTTCGACTTAATTCAACTAACCTGTGCCAACAAGCAGAACAATTAAACCCTTTACTTATAAAATATTTAAGCGCTGCTTATCTTTAACCATAGGTTGTCCCTTTCATTTTCAAGCAATGTAACGCAAGGAAAAAAGTGACAGGCTATTCATAGCGAAAAGATAAGCGATTTTTTTTATAAGTAAGGGTCTTTTAGTATAAGCAAAACTACATAACGCAACTCATCTAAAGAAAGCAAAAAAGCTCGCACCTTAAAATAGCACGTTCAAATAAACTTTATTTAGTTTAGTTAAACTTATCTCGCACGAACTAGTTAGCTAGTTTAAACTACTCAGCTAAGTAAAAGTTCAGGGTATTTTATTTATCTCCCCGGTCTTCTTATCTCGTGGTAGGAACAAAGGTGTACACTCATTACAAACTTAATCTAAGCTAATCGTCAAAGTTTCCCCTTATTTTGCTCCAACTTGTAATAGATGCTGACCTTGACTCAAAATACCTGATAAAATATTGAAATTTGGAAATTGAATACACGTTGACAAATTGAAGGCACTAGTTGACACTCGGATTCACGTCAAGCAGACATCAACTAAGCCGAATCCTTTCCGCAACATGCTTGAAAAGCGCAGCCCCAATATTTGACTAGGATAAGAGAGTGTGTGTAATTGGAATTATTGATATGGCGACAGTTCCATATCTATCACATCATGGGACCGAAGCAAGCTTGGGAATCTGTCTTTTCCCTAAACTTTATACTGACACATGCACACTTGTAACATGTTACTTATAAAACATTCATCATCATCATCATCAACCATAGGACGTCCACTGCTGAACATAGGCCTCCCCCAAAGATCAGTCGAAGTGGAAGTCGCTGCAGGTCGCTTCCAACAGGTCGATCTGGAAATCTTTAGGGAGGCCTATGTTCATAAAACATTAAAGAACACAATTACAAAGTTGCTAAGCTACGGAACAAGTCTTTTACATTATTCACTAACCCGCTTTTACTGTGGACATCATCTGTGTACACTCATTATGTAAAGGCTATTTAGTATGGACGTTCCAGCTCTTTCAGTATGCTTAGGACACGACTTGATTCAACGTTTTTTAATGAAGCTATTTACATGATACGCTCGATTGAATTTCTTTTAAAAGGGATTTTTAAATGCTTCTTCATAAATATTATGCTCTGTTGAACTTATTTAAACGTAATTTTACGGGTGATGTGAATTATTTTTCTCGTTCTGCCAAGGTTTGAACATCTGCCAGTGTTGAAATATTTAAAAAAAAACTACATACGTAGGCATGTAAAAAACGCCGTGGTTCTCATCGGCGAGTACTAAAAAGCCATATCCTAGCTAAACTACCAGCCTTTCTCTAGCTACCTACGGATGACGACCCGAAGAAAAAAAGGCAGAAAGAAACTCCGGGCTTATTTTTTCATCATCAATTGTCACCATTCCTTTTTCTGTATTTTTTCCTTTCCTTTTATACTTGTTACAATATTCTAGAAAACAAGGTTTCACAAGAACAATTACATACATATACATATACGTTTTGGTGAAATTTCCGGTAGCCCAATTCTCTCCTCCCTTTCCTAATCCCTATCGGTGTCCTTTTCGGTTGCCAATACACCCATGATACATTTGTCTTGGGTGTCTATGGGCGGTGAAGATCACTTACCATCGGGTGACCATCGCTCGTTAGCCAGTCACCGCTATAAAAAACACCATACAAGCATTGAAATACATATAACATATGTAGGTTAAGTACTCATCATTACTTTATAATTCAAGTTGCTCACTAAAGCGATCATAAAACTGTTTATATCTCAAGAACGAGCCCCGTCGACGCACCAAAGGCACTTCGACATAAGATTCACATAAAAGCGAAGGAAAGTAAGTCCCTTCGAAATTTGCTGTGCGTTTATTTATAAATCTCTTTTTACTTTAAAGGTATGTCTCTGAGTATATTGTTTAGTAATTGATATTATTTTTTTTAATAGCAGATACTGGGAAACAAGCAGATGAGTCACCTGATGGTAAGTGACCTTCATCGCCCATAGACATCCAAAACACAAAAAGAATCATGGCTGCGTTGCCAACTTATAATGAATGAAAATTGAATTAAAATATTTAATTAATATCTAAAGTACGTTGATCTTTATCTAAATAAGATTTTTAGGAATCGGACTGACATAACCTCTATCATAAATGCGAAACTATGTATGGTACATAAGTCCTTATTTCACACATCAAGAAATCTACTGAATGACATAGTTTTTTAAAGATTGTAAATGAAAATTGCATTGAAGATGATACAGACTACTTTAATTTACTAAATATGGTAGAAGAGACCGTGGTACATCGAACTTCTCTCAACCGGTAACCAGATTAGACATATTTTTTATCAAATATTATTTATTTACAAACACGCCTATAATAATTTACCTATCGAAATGTGTTCATAGCTATGTATTCATTAATAGCTATTTCAAACTATGATCAGGTACAAAATAGTCGTTTTACCGTGCCCATAAAACATTGTGTACCAATAAATTATACTACATTTTACTTAAGTAACCGTCTATTAAAGAAACATAAATAAGCCTGAATCATTTTATGACTTGAATATTTTTACCGTAATACACCATTCAGTGGCTAAAATTAATGACTTACCCTTAAGTAACTTATCATATTTGCTTAATAACCACATTTTGCCGTCTAGACTGTATTACGTTGTAAAACGAGCCGTACTCCTCGGGTTTAATGCGAAACTACTCTGAAACCTTCCAGCTCATTTAGAAGTTCCACACCTAGTGTTACATTAACCGAGGCAGCTCTGTAATAAACAATGTTCTGGGCTACTTTGCAAACTCTATGATATACTCGTACTTTCATATAACAGCGGTTTGGATAATACCTTTGCAGTAATACTTACGGGGTACAATATAATAAAGCGTTATGTTCAGGGAGTAAAATTTCCGGTGAAACACTCCCCCCCCCCCTTCCTTTTCCAATACTTATACCCCTCCTTTTACGGTTTTGGTATACCTATCTATGGGTGGTAGAGATCACTTACCATCACGTGGGTACCTGCTCGTTCGACAGTTTCAAAACTGATTATTATTTTCGATCGCTACAGCTTATACATGTGCAGAGTATCTGCAGTCAGAGCATCAACAATGTCGAGCAGCATCATTAGTGGAATACATTAAACTTATACATGACAATTGAGAAAACAAAAACTATCATCCTTTTCGAGAAGTGCGAAAAGTCAAATCTAACTCATAATGGGTGCCTGGTTACGACGATTCGTGCTTCTACTTGTGAAGCACAGACTTTATATTGTCGTCGTTAAATATTTGCAGCTTTACAGTCACGGGACGGACTGAGGTAATTTCAATATTCAGTTTTGTTTAAATACCTGTGCAATATTCTACAGGAGCACGTTAAACGCAATTTCCTGAGCCAGATTGTGCTGGGGGTACCTACCCATGAATGACTTAAAGAAGCTATACTTTTCCAAATTGGCATGACAGCCAAATGTCTTACTGTGAAATATACTGACTAGAAGGGTTTGAGCAGCAACGCGGGTCCTGGCATTAAGCCGAGTTTAAGTATGAAGGCAGACTAATTAATTGTGATTGAATTAAGCCAGTATAGCGCCCAGCAGAAAAAAATGAAATACCTATTATGTTACTAAGTTATTTAGTACAATAAGTCTGATTACACATTTTCCTAGAAGCTTTATTCCAGAACATACACGTACATCAAACAAATATTCCTAACACGTAAAAATAACTTAATTTTCTTCGAGACCTAAACAATTAGATGTATTCTCGGAGAAAGTTGTTACACAGGCTGTGTCATAAATCATAAAATATAATAAACGCGAGGAGTCTTGTCATATTGTTAGAGCATTTATTAGCTCGGAAACTGGGTTTACTCAAGATAAGGTTATGTTAAGGACTAGCACCATTGGAAATTTGATAAAATATTTATGTTTGAGTATTTTCCCATTAGAATGTTATTTATGTATCTTATTCTGAATCTTTGACTGTCTCCGTGGCGTGGTGGTATTTCGGTACGACTAAGGTTCTGAGGTCACGGGTCGGGCAAAGTGATATTGGATTTTTCCATATCAGCCCGTAGTCTGGAATGTGTGCCCGATATGGCGATAGGCTCGCCCCCTATCACATCTGGGTAGGAACTAAGCTCGGCGAAATGTGGGTGTTCTAGTTCGCTAGTACGCCTCTGCCTACCTCTTCGGGGATACAGGCGTGAGCTTATGTTATGTTTTATTCTGAGTCTCAAGCACTAATAATCATTTTGAAAACATGAATCGAATTCGCCGCATAAACATTTGTTATAAGTGCAATGCTTGGGCCTTTCCTGCACCTATGTGAACTTAGCAAGTGACTAAAAAATATTTAATTTCTATGATATCAATTCGATTGTACCCGGTTTGTACCGGATTGTACCGTTTAAATTCGTTTGTACTCTCACTCACCGAACATAACGCGACAGCGAGCTGCCACTTTACGTCGGTTTTTTGTGAGACAGTGGTATCAACCCGGTCGATCTGGCCCAGTTGTGCTGACGTAAGTGTCTACCACTCAATTTCAAATGAAAACTGTCTTAGAAGTATAACTTATATGTCATGTTTTTGTCTTATAAAATACTGTGTTTTTATTGCTTACAAGTACTGAATTTACGTCTATAACTTTATTCACAACGTCTTGCTACTTGCTAGTAATGTGTGTTTCAAGTTCTCTCAAACCTTATTAAAAATAAATAACACAATTAAGTAAATTAAGGTACGAAAATGTTAGTTCCAACAATTACGATGTTGACGATAAGAAGAAAAACATGGAAATCTACTTAATCTTAATGGGAACTGGCAAAATGTTCTTACTACTTGCTAATCGAAGATCGCCTTGAAAACATGCGAAATATTCTTGTACCTTTCTTTCTTTCTACCTGCCCTTATCCTACTTTAATGTGGGGTCGCAACACACATTTTCAAGCATGTTGCAGAACGGATTTGATTGTTTTATGACCGATTACCTACCTGACGTCAAGCCCCTTTTGGGGTTTCCAGTCCCGGGCAAATCAAATGCATATCAAATTAAAAAACCTGCTTTGCCTGACCTGGGAATCGAACCCAGGACCTCAAGGTCCACAGCCCACATATTCTGCCACTTAACCAAGAAGGCGACTTAGTTCATCGTAATTCAAATTAGTCACAATATCATCTGTTCTAGAACTTGTTGATCGACTATAAATAGTCTAGTCATGAATTTACGCTCTAGAGCAAGCAAATCAGAATTTTATATTGCAAGCTTTGACCATGATTAGAATCTACACTACGGGCTGGTGCAATACAATCGTATTATTACGGATTAACTTCTTAATTCTATAAATAATTACATTATAAATAACATACACGATAAAGGCGTGGCTATGTTAATTATGCTGCTAAACTCCTACTGCATATAAACAAACACAATATAAAACAGAAAAAATAACATGTTTGTATAACTAGCGTCGTTGGCACGCTCCTGCACTTTCTTTGTCCTCTGTGAACACGCAACGCATGTGACATGCTTTATTTAATACCTTTATAACTACTTTCCATTCGACTTTAAAAAATCGTCATTTGTTTTTATGTACGCTTTGCAATAAAATGTGGAAAAATGTAGATCGATTTTCGTATTTTTTTATGAGTGCAACAAAAGTAGCTCTATGGGTCCTCGATTACCTAATATATAAAATTCTCGTGTCACAGTTTTCGTTGCCATACTCCTCCGAAACGGCTTGACCGATTTTGATGAAATTTTTTGTGCTTATCCGGTATCTATGAGAATCGGCCAACATCTATTTTTCTTCCCCCTAAATGTTAGGGGTAGTCCACCCCTAAATTTTTTTTTTATTTTTTAGACAAAATTTTTAATTTCTATTTTTTTATGATACAACATACAAAAATACATACAATCCTCAATTTTCACCCTTCTACGATCAACCCTTATTTTTTAATAGCCATTTTTACGCAGACGAAGTTGCGCGGGTCAGCTAATAAATTATAAATACCTTAGAATGAGTTGACGTCAGGCAGGCCAGCAAGCCAAGCCAGTAGTAAAAATTAAAGCCGAATCACCTCTGCAACATGTTACAACAAATAGTGTGTTCGGACTGCTTAATGAGTGGTATAAGGAGAAAAACCGATTTCCACAAGTCAATAATTATTTTTCTTTTGTTATTTTGGAGAACTTGTTTCAGAATAAATAAAGGGAAATCATGCATAATTGCAAATCTTACGTTGCCGAATTAACCGAAGGCAATATGTATGAATAAAATCTCTTACATAACGATCGCTTTCCACCTCATACAGAGAGGTGTGAAGGCACACAAGACATAAATATAGGAAGCTTTTAGCTTTTGAATTTACTCGTGCGAAGTTATAGCATATATCTGTAATTAGATCAGGGTTGCGCTATTATTTCTGTCTTCGGACAGCCCTAAGGCTGCGGACACGTACTCAGCGCGGTGGCGGCGGCGGCGCGGGGAGCGGCGCGGCAACGCAACGTACCGCCACGCGCCAGGGGGCCTAGTTTGTAAAACGAAATCCGCAGTTGCGAACTTCGTTTTGGACGTTTTGCTATTCTATGTGACTCACGGATCCGACCGATATCGGTGCTATAAGTTTCTTTTCAGAGAGTGCTATGCTGTAAATTGATTGACAGTCCACTTTTCGATGTTTGATATTTATTTGATCCACGTACATCTATATTAGTCTGTGCGGTAGAGTATCGGTCCGATAACGTTCATCCGATAACGTTTTATAAAATAGACACCCAGACCGGTCGTACGCCGCTCTCTGCGCCGCTGCCTTCGAGGTAAGTTCTATTTAAATCTATGCATTGGAACGCGCCGCTGCCCGCGCCGCCGCCGACGCCGCCGCTCCGCTCCCGCTGAGTTCGTGTCTGCGGCCCAAGACTTAGCATTTACATTACAATAGTAATTCGTGTCCCAAAGTTAGTACGCGTTGTGACATAAAAGTTAAGATGGATTCAGTAGGGTTGATACCTTTTGTCTCTTTATGTCCTAACCTACACAATATAAAGGACGTCTGTGGTCATGACAAAACAATAGTTTAATAAGGCTGAATTTTCAATAGGTAGATGGACGAAAATTTTGACATTTTCACAGTAGGGGCGACTAGCAGCACGTAGATAAGTCTTGTCTTACCTTAAATATCGATTTAAATTGAAAAATTGCCGATTTGCTCTATAAACGTACAAGGTACCAATAAATTTCTTCTTCCGTACATTCTTTCAACGTAGCTATATGTATTAGGCAATACGGTCCGAAGATATGAGCTTCTTAATTTGTAAAGAATGTGAGACCTACCCCTTTTACTTATAAACAGGGTGTAGAAATATGCAATAATAAAAATTTAAAACCGACTTCAAAACTGAACATTAAAAAATTACTATAATTTCTTACTCTCTTTGGAATCGGTGCTGGGGCCGAAGCAGATAAATCAAAAGTGTTCAGCTTTGAAGTCGGTTTTCAGTTTTCGACCGACTTCAAAAAAGGAGGAGGTCCTCAATTCATCTGTATGTTTTTATGTATATTACGTGATACCTCCGCCAAATGTAGACCAATCTTCAAAATTCGTTTTGGGTTCGATAGAGCTTATTTCATATAAATCTGGTCACGGTCGGATTTGAAGTCGGTCCGTTAAGTTTTTAAACTTGTGATTATTGTTATAAAAATATATATTGTACTGATTTTGTCTGTAGTGGTTTAAACGAACCATGTTTCATAAAATTAAATGTACACAACGATTAACCGTCAAAAAACATAGTTCGTAACCTAATGGAGCGAAAGGCCCCGGGCTAGGTTTCCGATCATCCCAAATATTTGTTTATACCGCCCTGTTTGTATTTTGCAAACCACCCACGAGACAGATAACAATCAAGCTCTAGAATGTTCCGTACTACGCTTGATAAAAAATAACGATTTCAAATCTGACCGTGATCAAATTTATATGGGACTATCCTTGAAATAAGCTCCATCGAACACAAAAAGAATTTTGAAGATCGGTCCACATTGGAGGAAATATCGCGTAACATACATAAACAAATCCAGACGAATTAAGGACCTCTTCCTTTTTTGAATACGGTCAAATAGCATAGTAGTTTAAAGTCTCTTTGGTCTAATGGCAGCATATACGGCCTGTGGAACGGGAGGTCCTGGGTTCTATTTCCACGTCGGGAAAAGAGAATTTTCTAATTTAATTTTCCCGGGACTGGATCCCCCAGAGGGGCTTGACGACAGGCAGGCATATCGTATAAACTAAGCCAAATCCTTTCTGCAACATGCTTGAAAAAGTGTGTTGCGCCGACCCCACATGAAGGTGGGATAAGGGCAGGTAAAAAGAAAGTTTGGAGCCAAAATACCTTAAATAATTCAAAATTGTAATAATGAACATAACATAATAAATCTGATAACAAAAGTGTTGTTGTATTTATGTTTCTCTTCAAAAAGGCCCCAGAGAAAGTAGGCGTCGGATAGATGGCAGGTCGCAAAAACTAAGCCGAATACATTCCGCAACGTGCGTGAAAAAACATAAACTCATGCCTATATTCCCGAAGGAAAGGGATAGGTTCAACTAGTGTAACCCCCTTTCGCCAAACAAATTTTCACCCATGATATGATAGTGCAAGCCTGTTTCGTTCGTATTGCATATCAGTCAATTGGTACTTGACTATTTTTTAAAAAGTATATAGGGCTATTTATTAGCTTATTAAACATGTAAAAAAAGATTACGTAATTTATTTTCATATATTTAGTTTAAAAAAAGCAAAAATTAATATATATAATTTAGTTTGCCGCCAAAACCCTACCTGTTAACTGTAGCTACGGGTGACGTCATTGTTTCTTACCATAGATACAAAATCGCTTTTAAAAAAGATAAATCAGGAAATAACATTTACGATTTCAAACTAAAAAACGGGTCAGATATTTCGTCAATCAGATATCGATCGTCGATCACATCCGCATTGAAATTAAGTTGAGATTTAAATAAAAATACGCAAAAAATACCAAATAACCTGGCAGTATGACTTTGGATATTAGGTCTTAGGCCCTTGTGGAGCAAATAAACAAGAAAAATGAGTAATCTGACATCATGCATCGTGATTGGTGTTTACCGCCACGTGACGCATATAAAAAATTAAGTATTTAAATTACTAAAATAAAATTATCCTTGGAGTATTTTTAATAAATTCCTATTGCATACATAATTATTTAGATGATAAATCTATGTTCCTACAGAAATTAATTGATATTGGTTACTATAGTCGAGTACCCGATTATCACCTAACTATGAATATAGATAGAAATCTATGGATTCAAAGCGAATTACATTTCCATTGTTCTATGAAAGCCTACGTGTGAATAGATAACACAATCTACTATAGTCCTCTCAGAACTATTAAACTAGTACTGAAACTTAGAAGCGGTGGTCATCAAACTGCTACAAACTGTATTAGGAAATACTATGAAGTCCCCAAAGATGTTTTGTAGTTGGAACGGGATGTTAGACAGAGAATTTTGTATATTATGTATTAATATATTATTTTCTATTATTGTAACAATCAATATTTATTTTTAACTGTAATTTTAAACGGACCGAGGTTGTTTAAATCACCTTCTTTATTTAGAAATAATATACTGGCTGATATGATGGCTGGCACATGCATCATACTCGTGAACGGGTGCTGCTTGTGGAGACTGGTCTGGACTGTTTTGTTTGCTTGTGTCAATTCAACTTGCCGTGGCTATGGGGGTCGCTCAGTATCTCGTATGTTACTTTGTCCTATATTATAAGATATCTATTGTTATCATGGTTTAGGTGCTCTAATTTAAGGTCTTTCTGGTGCTGTACTGTATTAGTAGCTGACTGTAAATTGGTGTTAAAAAGAGCAACGTCAGAGTTTCTTGTCCGTTCTTCTCTGGTGTAACAGCCTTCCAAACAGGCGGTAGAGTTAAAATTTGACGGAATCTAAATAACGTTTAAACATTTTATGGATTCAATAAATGATTTGATATTGTTTATTCTTTTCATAGCAGAAATTAGCAAACATGCAGGTAAGTCACCTGATAGTAAATGATCTTAACCGCCTATAGAAAATACCCATCATACCCAAAAATCAGATACGTTGCCAATAAAGAAATAATAAATGAGGGAAAAAGGGGTTGAAAATGGAAGGGGGGAATGAGCCAACGCAAATCTCAATCACCGATCGCAACGCAAAAGCCAGTTGCCGGTTTACGTCACGGTTTTATAAGTTGTTTAAAAAATAATAAATATGATGAGTAAAATCACAAAAAATACTGAAGCTAATATTAGATTTAGATTATTCTATTTACATCATGACCATAATAGCAGCATCAAGTACAATTCACTGAGTAACCAGAGACATTTAACAGTATATAGACGGGACAACAGCACAAAACTTGTGATCCAAAAGTTATGACGTTATAATATCCAAAAGTTATGGTCATAAGTCGCTCAGATTATTTAAAATATACGTGCGCCAGGTCGGCCAGCGAAATAATATTAAGAGAATAAACCTATCATACGTGATTCTTAACCATTCACAAAATATTCTAGAGTGTAAATTGTAATCATAGCCCTCGCATTGTAATAAGTAGTTGATGGCGGTACTGAAGTTTGAGATCAATTTCTTTGTATGGAGACTTCCTTGATAACCCCTCTATAGTTAGTAATATTAAATCTCTTTGTATGTATCCAAATGAAACAAGGCTTAGCGTGTTAATTATAACATAAATCTTTTTGCCGAAGGGTACGTAACAAGTTTAGTCACTTTCGAGTTTTCCATTTGCACAGTACGGCCGAGCGCTGTGCCCTGTAATTGAGTTGCCTTTATAAATACTCTGACAGATTGATATGGATTGCATTGGAAGTCCCGCACATCATGTAGTATGTGATAGTCAACGTGATAGTCAAATTTCAGGATAAAGTATGTTGTCTTTTATTTCGAAAAATCCATTAGCAGTGAATTTATGTTATTGGAAGCGTTATAACTGACGTAGGGACGTCAGAGAGAGAGAATCAGGGGATTCTCTTGGCTTATATGTAGGTCAAAATAACTATGTAAAGCACTACTTTACAACCATAAAATATAGACCGCCTTACATCTTCATACCGTTATAGAATATGCACTCTGAAATACATAGATACTAGTATAAAACAATTTAAAACAGATGACTGTCTAGGAAAACCAAATCAGGGAAGTTAATAAAGAACCAAGAAAAACAAATGAGCTTTGCTGATAACTAGTAACTAATAAAAAGCATGCAAAAACTCGTAGTTTTTTTGGAGACAGATGGTAAATGATCTCCATCACCCATAGACATCCAAGACAAGAAAATCATAGGCGTGTTGCCAATCTAAAAGGCAGAAACTACGGATTGGGAAAGGGAGGGGGGGAATTGGGCCACCGGGAATTTCACTCACCGAACGAAACGCGACAGCGAGCTGCCTCTTTACGTCGGTTTTCTGTGACACAGTGGTATCAAACCGGTCGAGCCGGTCCATTCGTGCTGTAGACAGACGTAACTGTCTACAGCGTGGCTCTACCACTTAATAAAGCCATTACTAGCATATTAACAAACACTTCAATTTTGATGTACCGAAGTCCTTGATTCAATTCTATACACGCGATAATCTATCGGGCTTTCAATACATTAATTGAATTGCGATTAATTATTATAGATTTAGGTATTCATTTTGACCACATAATACCAGCCATTTGTAACGCTCATAATGCTAGACAAATGATAGTAATTTATTTTGGACACCCCATAATAATCGTATAGTGGACGTGTTGAAATAATTTCGGTTATAAATGGTATTTAGAGCAAGAAATAAATTCATAATACATTTTTAGGGATTTTGACGGGAAGTCTGACAGGGTGGGCGTCGCTTGTTAAAATTATTTCATAATATTCTCTAGAGCTGTGTTTGTTGGTTTTAAGTGTTGTGGCTTAATGCATCAAACTTCAGTGAAGATGGACAGTATAATGTGGAAAATTTTTAACTGGTGATCTTCTATGAGTTTTGTTCGGTCGATTCGCCGAGAGTAGGTCATCCGAAGGGCACTGGACTGGAAGGAATTACCGCCATAATCCCAGCAGGGCCTTGAGACCATCATCTGAGTCTCATGGTCATTGTGAAAACATAATTGCTCTATTTACCTTAACATTGGCTAAATCACCGCATATGCGTGGAAGCCATTATTTTTAAAAGAAGAAAAAGAATACATTTTTAAAATTATTGTAAAATTATAGACAAACAGGTCGCCTTCTTGGTCTATTCGCAGCATAATATATGCTGTGGACCGGGAGGTCCTGGGTTCGATTCCCAGGCCGGGAAAAGCGAATTTTCAAATTAAAGCGACCGACTATATCTGCAATATAAGCTATAAATAATATAAAGACTCTACACATACAAACGAAATCCTTTGCAAATATCTAGAGATCCATTCAATCTTCGTAACAAAAATCCCAAATACGTACTCATACAGCCATTCAGTCTCATTCCATTGTGTCATTCTATATTCGTACATGTAAAATGAAAACACAATGTTATTTTGTGAATACGAGAACAACCAACAACCACTTGTTTTCTTCAATGTTCAGTATAATTTTAAAATTTTACCGCTTCGTGTTTTTTCATTTAATAAGTTTATATATTAAACCAAAGTGAATGGGAAAGTAAAAGTAGTAATTATTACAGCGGTCTAGGGTTTTTTGGGTTGAAATTTCGATAGAGCTTGTCTATGGGGTAGTCTAATATGAATATTTATTATGGGTATTGTTAATAATATATTGGTCATTTAAAATAAATAAATAAATAAACACACTAACAGTCACATACCCAGTCCTGACCTCACATTAAGATACGAGTCTTGTGCGCGAGTATGAGAAACTACGAGAGACTTGAGGTCTTACCCAGACCCGAAACAAATATCTGTGGGCCACACAAACATTTGACTCGGTGCGGGAATCGAACCCGAGGCCTCTCACTTCACAGCCGGTTACTCGCCCATTACGGCACGGAGGCTGTCATATACGGCTTTATAGAGGATCGTTAGGATTCAAATGGAATAACTGTAAATAGGGGCCAACTAATCAACAAAAATAATAAACAGTTTCACAAAGAGTTACAAATCCACTCCAAAAATCTATAATAATAAAAATTAATACGTACTTCGTTTTAGTTTCGGAATTAATTTATTATTGAATGAATGAATTAATTAGACAGCCCCCGTAGGCGAGTAGCCGGCTGTGAAGCGAGAGGCCGTAGGTTCGATCCCCGCACCGAGACAAATGTTTGTGTGGCCCACAGATATTTGTTTCGGGTCTGGGTGTTGTGAGACCGAAAGTCTCTCGTAGTTCCTGATATCCACGACACAAGACTAGTATCTTAGTGTGGGGTCAGGACTATGTGTGTGACTATTGGGTGTTATTTACTTATTTTTTAATTTTTTCATCGTATTTTTGTTTTATCTTACCTAGAACATATTTATTTCTGCCAACCGCAAAAAGGTTTTTCTGTCACCCTATAAATAATTACTAGCAAGCAAATGTTTATTTTTCTGCGTTAAGCTTCACGTAGTTGCGAACATGAATTAATACTTCGGATAAAAAGTCTTTTATAAACAAAGTTTGCGGAAATTAAACACTTTCAATTTGTTTTAATTTTCTGCTACGCGGACTCGGGGGATTTTATTAATAGCGTTAATAAACTTTTGTATTGAGATAAATTCTCGCAGATGATCTATGATTCTATAGCACTTACAATTTATATAAAAATCTCCACTTAGGGCGACTTGCAGCGCTGTTACTAATCTAGAGTTGGACCTTTAGCTCAACCATGAGTTTGTTGCACGTATTTACGTGAGCAAGGACGTAAAATATTTGTATGGAAAACGTCAGTTCCACGCGTAACCGCTAGAGGCGTTCGGGTGTTTGTCATACAAATATTTTACGGAGTCGCTAACGAGTAATGTCAAAAAAACTTATGGTTGGCTTACTTATCTTAATTTATCTACACCTTACTCCTATCTTTAAATCAAGATTTGGGATAAAAAGAGATTTATCGCGGAGCTGCAAGTAGCCCTTAGTTGCGTAGAATACGAACTGAAACACCTATAATTCGCCGAGCTCATTTTCAACCCAGATGTGATAGGGTCGAATCCATCGCTAAATTGGGACTACGGGCTGATATCGACAGCCTCCGTGGCGCAGTGGGCGAATAGCCGGCTGTGAAGCGAGAGGCCGCGGGTTCGATTTCCGCATTGAGACAAATGTTTGTGTGGGCCACACATATATGTTTGAAGTCTGGGTGTTGTGAGATCGAAAGTGTCTCATAGTCTCTGACACCCACGATACAGGCTACCTAATTTGGGTCAGGACTTGGTGTGTGTGACTGTTGAGGGTATTTGTTTATTTATTTATATAATGTAGAAAAGCCAAATATCACGACCCGACCCGAAAATCGAACCCAAGACCTCAAGATGATAGTCGTAATACCACTACACCACCAAGGCAGTCAGCATAGCATTTGCAACGGATATTTACGTTTCCACTCAGTTTAGTACCTTCGAGTGCCTCCATGGGGAGCTCTAATTCATAATTATAACACCTCCCTGCAATATCCTCACCTATAAATCACACTGTCGGTTTGTTTACGGCACGTTTAATTGTTATTCTAATTACTGGAGTTTTGTGAATATTAGCGGATGGTTGCGTGCTCATTTGAATATAAAAATAGGAATTCCGTGAATGTAAAATTGAGACTCGAACACGCTAAGGTAATGTAGATAATGGAAATAAAAAAGTGATTAATGTTTTGAGGAAGTGCCTATACGCCAACCATGAGATATTTTGACATTACTTTTTAGCGACTCCGTAAAATATTTGTATGACAATCACCCGAACGCATCTAGCGGTTACGCGGGTACTGACCTTATTCATTGAAATTATTTTACGTAGTCGCTAGCGTGAAATATAAAAAAAAACTTATAAGTCGATCTACTGATTATACGGATCGAGTCACGTTATATTGCTTTTTTTGTGCTCTGCAGGGTTACCACAACCTCTTATAGCAGTATTATTATAATCGTTCTTCGTTTGTTTTGTATGGGAATCGGTACAAGTAAGATGATAATAATACTGCTATAAGAGGTGGTGGTAACCCCCCAGTACCTATCCCGGGGTCTGGAATTTGTGCCGGATATAGCGAGCCTTTTCGGAGGCTCCCTCCCTATTGGAGGGAAATAAATTTTATGAAACGTGAGTGCACTAATTGCGTCACTGCTTACCACTAAGATAATAATGTAACTTAAAGTAATGTACACCCAACAGTCCCACACCTAGTCCTAACCGCACACTAGTTATAACCTGTATCGTGGGTGTCAGAGACTATGAGAGACTTTCGCTCTCACAATACCCAGACTTGAAACAAATATCTGTGGGCCACACAAACATTTGTCTCAATGCGGAAATCGAACCCACGGCCTCTCGCTTCACAGCCGGCTACTTGCCCGCTGCGCTACGGAGGCTGTCAAAGATATACGAAAAGTGTAATATTTGAATACTTAATTTTTCATCCTACATATTTTATTCGAAGATTCTTTGATCATATAAATAGGTTTCTAACAGTCTAAACTCAGTTTCTAAATAAATCTAACTTATCAGACTGTTTAGAGTTATTTACTTATAAAAAGCATTACTTTCTTCCACGGTTGTTGGGCTAAAAAGTCAAATAGGGCCTATTGCCCAAGTACATATCTCATAACATAAAAAATGACTGAACACTATTTTTATAATACAAAATTGCTCAACGAGAAAAGCTACCGAGGAAATATGAGAAATCCCACACGTTGGAAGATTTTATTGCAAATGTCACGAAGCAATTTATATCGTCGGAAAGAATTAAAGGATTTCCCCTGAGACCAGACTAAAATGGTTCTTATTACTAAGAACTTATATTGAGGCAAACTTCTTTTTACATTGTAAAAGCAAGATATTGTGTGTTTTATTTAAAACAAATAAATTGTTTTTAAAGTAGTTTTAACTTTGTGTTTTATTTTTTTACAATTATGGTCGAAGTTTTACAATTTCACATTTAAAATCTACATAAATATTTATAAAAATATCCAACAAGACTGACGCCCATTATTTTTACCCATTATTTTTACTTACGGTCAGTTTTCTGTACAGTGTCATTTATACCCTTCGTATTTCTTTACACGAAAAAAATCTAATGCACTTTTAGAAGTTTATTGCAGAATAGATTCGGCATAATTTTTACTATCGGCTGCCTTACTTTACCTCCCCACACCTACTCTATAAAAAAAATTCGATCGTCTTTCTTTCTACCTGCCCTTATCCCACCTTAATGTGGGGTCGACGCAACACATTTTTTGAAGCATGTTACAGAGAAGATTTGGCTTAGTTTTTACGAAAGGTTGCCTGCCTGACGTGAACCCCAGTCCCGGGAAAATTAAATTAAAAAATTTGCTTCTCGGCGAAATGTGGGTGTCTCGGCGAAATGTGGGTGTTCTAGTTCGCTAGTGCGCCTCTGCCTACCCCTTCGGGGATACAGGCGTGAGCTTATGTTAAAATTTGCTTCTAGTTCGATCGTCTATTGACAAAAAATCCTGTTCGACTATTTGCATCACACAACATCCATATAGTAATTTGCAAAACTCCCTACAATATCATCTACATAGTAAATATTCGTATGACGTTCTTCTATAGTTAAAATATTGAACGCAAAAGATTGGTTCCCAGAAATGCACGTGATTTTTATTTTTGTTATACATGTATGTACTCTGCTGCAGAGTAGGATAAACTTCAAGACATTACGGCGAAGACGTAACATTTTTCAGAGCATGTAGCCCGGACCAGATGTTCAAGGATATCGATCATTTTAACTCTTATATTGTATACGTATATGTAGAGGTGGTTATAATGCTTTTTCTATGCCGTCTAACGTATCCAAGTAAGATTTATGTATCTAAAGAAACTTTTAAGTAAGTACTTATACGTTTTTAGAATAAGTTTTATATGAAGTCCAATACATCTTATTGAATCTAGTAATAACGTATACACATATACATACATGAACACGCGAGCCAAATGTGGCTATAAATTAAATTATATTGATTTATGGGTATTTGTATCCTTGTGGAAATGGTCAAATAAAGTTTTGTTTCTTTCTTTCTTTTCCTTCTTTACTTTATTTTAAAAGAATAGACATAACATAAGCGCACGCCTGTGTCCCCAAAGGGGTAGGCAGAGGCGCATTAGTGAACTAGAACACCCACATTTTGCGGAGCTTAATGCCGTCCCAGATGTGTTAGGGAGCGAGCGCGTCGCCATATCGGACACAAAAAATAAATATGAATTTGCCCGTCCCGGGATTCAAACCCGAGACCTCAGAACGGTAGTCGTATCGAAATACAAATACGCCACCAAGGCAGTCAGTAAAAGAATAGGGTCCAGCGACAAGACTTTTATCTCGAAAGCATATCCTCGAGCATCATCTATTAGCAATAAATCCAAATAGATGATAGCATAAATATGTCATTGTATAAGATACAAATGCACAGTATTACCAAGATCATCAACTCAAAATGAAATCTTAACAAAAGCATTTTACAAACAAACGACTGCTTGGTGTCATTAAATATTGACATAACAAAAGATAAAGATTACAAGACAACGCCCGAGGCATGTCACTTGTCGCGCCTCGCTTCTGCGTTTAATTAACCGAAATGGAATGTGTGCCAACGAAGGCAAATTATTCATATAATTCACAAACTTGAGACGGCGAGAATACAGGTGGATTAAGAATTCTCAAGAACTCACGCAACTGTGGTACAGTTTTAAATTAGGATTTAAAAATAGCTTGGCGTGATGAAAGTTGAGTGAATAGCTGTTGATAAAGTGTCGTTGTGCAAGTTTTTAAGGTTATGTTTATAATACCAGAAATATAAAAAAACTGATAAGCATCAAAGATTCTATGATACCGAAAGTTTAGCACTTGAAGATAAATAAAAACATACATAGATAGATTCACGCCTGTTTCCCATAGGGGTAGGCAGATACAATGGATTTCCACTTGCTACGATCCTTACATACCTCTTTCGCATCATTCAGTCTCATTACATTCTTCATGCCTGCACGTCGATTTAGGGCACTTTTAACTTGACCTTTCTCGATATATCTCTGACTTGGTCAGAGATTCGACGAGGACTTCCCCTTCCAACTCTACCATTCATAAAAAACATTACAACGAATTAATTGTTGCAGTTCAGTAAAAATAACAAAATTTTGTATAAACCCCAAATACAATATCACTGCAAATCTCATAAACATTGACGTTGAAAACCCCAATCCTCCACAAAACAGCTATCTCAACAATTACATTTGCTTTAACGAGGCCTATAAAGGTTCACGAAAGACTGACGGCGATGTCTTCCGTATAATTTTTCAACGCATCCCCCCGTGTTGTTAACGCTCGTTTGCGAAATACAAATAAAAGGCATATCAGCCACTAGATACCTTCGAGAGAGCGCTTTGTGAGTGAACAATGGACGGCATTACACGAGCCGTCAGCCCGGGCCCGGTACAATGTGCAATCACTCCACGCTCGGCGGCCACGAGTTGGCCCGAACAGTGCTAAAACAGCACAGATAGCGCTGCAATTAAGAGCCAATTTCGTATCGCACCTCACATACGCTTGTTTACATATTTTTTCCTGTTAATGGAAAGCGCGATGGAATGTTGGCAGTGCGGATTATTGAGTGTTGATAGGGTAACGAGCTTTTGTAGAGCATCGGCATCGTAACAATTAGGGTTTGATCTATTGTATACGACATATCTTTGTTTAACTCAAACCAGAACATTTACAGTCATAATAACTTAGTGGAGCTTATAAAAGTTCGATAGTGAAAACATGGCCGACTTCGATCAGCTATTTCATATTTGAAGTTCTTTTTTTATAGGCTTAGAATCATTTGTAACTAACCTTAGTGTTCATCCAAATTTCACATAACATAACATAAGCTCACGCCTGTATCCCCGAAGGGGTAGGCAGAGGCGCACTAGCGAACTAGTACACCCACATTTCGCCGAGCTTAGTTCCGTCCCAGATGTGATAGGGGGCGAGCCTATCGCCATATCGGGCACAAATTCCAGACTCCGGGCTGATATGGAAAAATCCAATATCACTTTGCCCGACCCGGGGATCGAACCCGAGACCTCAGCACCGTAGTCGTACAGAAATACCACCACGCCACCGAGGCAGTCAGAAATACCACCACGCCACCGAGGCAGTCGAGGCATTTCATTACAGAATTATTCGTTGTAATATACCATTGCTGGTCTGCAAACAAAAATGAGCATTTAGATCGAATTGATAGAAATATACTCTTTCATCATCGCTGTCAATTTCTGTGGCCTTAGCGGGAATATTTTCGACAACCAAATTCGTATCAAACTAAACAAATCGTTGCTTACTTAGATTCTAGAATGCATTTTATCCTTTTTACGCCCATGGGCATTAATTGCTACATATAATGCTAGATGCGTTCTTAAAGATAATGCGTTTTATCAGAAAATCTCAAAAACCCAGATATTTTGTTACGATTTGATCTGAAGCAAATCGCTCAGCGGCCCGTGCAAGAAATTTTCTGACAGTCGTAAATGTATTCGGGCTCGCACTGATGACATTTGGTTAATATTTCAGTCATAGACGCGCATCGAGCTCGAATACATTTACGATTGTTAGATATGTTCCTGCTCGGACCGCAATACGTAGTTCATTCAGCCCAGCGCTTGCCATTTGCTCTAGTGAGCTCGTGTGAACGTACTGGATTGTTCCAAGCTGTGTTTAGCTACGGCAAAGGCAAAGTTCCACCACTACTAGTTATAGAACGCATTTTGCATCGCCGCGCTTTTCCATAAAACTTTCATGATTGTATGAATCCACTAACAAACTTCTGTGTGGATTGTAATTCCCGCTGCGATTGTTTTGAGGTAACTTTGAAGGCTTATGGGGACATGCAGTACAGCATATTACAGACATAACATATTATAACCTCACGCCTGTCAGGGGTAGGCAGAGGCGCACTAGCGAATTAGAACACCCACAATTCGTACAGCTTATTTCTGTTGCACATGTGACAGAGGGCGAGCCTATCACCATATCGGGCCAAATTCCAGACTCCGAAGTGATACGGAAAGATCCAATACCTATCACTTTGCCCGGCCCAGAGATCGAACCCGAGACCTCTGGACAATAGTCGTACCGAAATACAATCACGCCACCGAAGCAGTCGTCATTACTGTCTTCAGCGTGGCTTTATCACTCAAAATATTTAACTAATATTGTACCATTGTTTGATTTAGATACATAGATTTATAGAATAATTTTAATGAATATCTGGTCTTATCGAACGTATAACCCTAGTTTTGCCTACTTTAGCTAAAAGAGAACTAAAATATGTTTATCAAATACAATGTTGCTGGTTACAGAAAAAAACATTATTTTTATCTCCGCCAAGCTGTGAAATAAATAGGAAGTCTTGGCTGGAAACAATCAATAAAAAATATATATCAATCTTAGATGGGACCCTAGACTATTACAAAATTAATGCCATTAAGAAAGAACATCAAACTTGAAACAGCTGATCGGAATCGGCCATGTTTTCACTATCGAACGTTGGAACGTTTTAACGCTATTAAACGATTATGAATACAATTTTTATGAAACGTACTATAGCTGTCTTATTACGCTCTACTAAGTTATTATAAATAAGGGGGTTAAGTTTTATATTAGAGGAGAAATTTGTCATGTGTTGCACCAATGACAAGTGGAAAATAATTATGAAATCTACCTCTAGAATATCAACTGGAATATTATATTCTCCAATACATAAATCATTATTATATGTACCAAATTACAAAATGAGGAAAATTATATTTAATAGTCATTGCGGTACTTAAAAAAACCATTTAAAAAGATAAATAAATGAGAAGGTCCCCACGTCGATTTCAATCACATCATTTATTCAAAGCCGTAAATACAAACGGGGACATAAACTTTCGGATGCTAACCTTCAAGTCTCTGTAAAATTACTTTCGTCCTTTATTCAGATCACTATTACGAAGACCCTTAAACTTAATACTGCTGAGGCGGTATTATATACCAAAATGTTAAGCTTGAGAATTTAAAGGATTGTTTTTATTAACCTAAAGGTTGTTATCCTTCAAACATGATTCATATTCTCGGGTATGCAGGTTTCCTTAAGAGATTTTCCTTCACTGTTATAACAAGCGATAATTGCTAAAGAAAATACACTTAACATAGAGGTAGAAAAGTGAGAGGTGTATGCTCTATTTTAGGTTTAGTCTCGAACCTCCGACACTCGTCCCAACTGAGCTATCGCTGCTTAAACATGAATCCCTATTTAAACAATGATAATTGACCTGGCTCTCTATTCTTTGGCTCATCTTATCCTTTACGTCTTGTAGCAACTGAGAGGAAATCAAATCGCATCATGTATGTAATTTGAAATTCCATTACCTTGCTTCCGTCTCAGCATATCTGAATATTTACTGCCTCGGTACATAACGTTGCATACATAGCGTCAAACCTGATGAGGTAGTTACACATCCTTTATGGCTTGTGAAGCCATAATGGGATCTCTTAAGTGGACATAAAATGGACAGATAAAATATTATAAGCGTTCATTAAGGATAAAGGATGTTTGTTCGTCGCATAGTAAAAGCTGATGTATATTATGTATGTATAGAATAGAGGGATTATTTGTTTCCAGTTTAAGAGATATTATTATACCTCTACATACATATATACATAGACTCTTTTTCCCACAGGGGTAAGCGAAAACAACGGATTTCTACTTAAATTCAGATATGTTAAAGCTGATATTTGGTAAGCAGGTAATCTTTGGAGGAAACCTATGTTCAGCAGTGAACGTAAAGTTGATGATGATGATGACTAAAACTGGTAAACAGAACATCCGTTTACCACTTGCCTCAAATGAGTGCCTCGTGAGCGGTTTGTGATGGAAATGAGATCCACCATCCTCGAATGAAATTGATTGACCTATGCATTACCTTAATGGGTATCTAATCCAAATCACTGATCAATTTGTAACTAATCTTAATATCACTTGTATTAGGTAATAAGGAAGGTAACTAATAGAATCGGAATTGAGCTTTTATCAATAGGATACCAAAGACTGGTATACTAGCAAGTGGGTCATCTGATGGGAAGTGATCTCCACCCCGAATCTTTTGGAGACTATCGAGAATTCCAAATTGCATGCAGATAACATTCTGTTATTTCGTGCAAATATCATGAACATTATTTTCGACTTGAAGTCAAAATATTTGATGGTAGTAGAAAATTCATAGCAGAGTTTTTGTATCAAACTATGGCTTTATTAAAAACAAGCCTGAATCATTTGTCGAAACAAAAGTTGCTTCTTTTGTTGGATGAATGTCACTGAGCATTGTGAACATCTGGTGCGCAACAGGCACCGTTCTAAGATCTGCGAATATTGTACAACTCACAATAAACTCACTCCGTAGATGAGAGCACAAGAACAGTCGTATCTGTTTTGAAGCTGATATTTTTAACAATAAATCTTTAAGTACAACCGTACTACATATTAAAAGAACTCCCTTCAGAAATTGCAGTGCGTAGGTGCGTAGCCACAGGTCACTATTAGAACAGAGCTGTATCGCATTTATATTTATCAAGAATTCATTAAATGAAGAAAGTTTTATTTTTAACTACGTCTTCTTTGCTATTGATAGAAAAACAATCTATTGATACATTAGAAGCATTTATCGAGTGTACAAAACAATGTAATACAATCAACCTCTCCACTTCAAAGAACCAGTATCATAACAAAGTATTCTTAACATGTTCTGGGAAAATATTTTCCGCTGAACATCTTATATTTAATACAATTTGAGAGGTATCTCTACCAATTTCGTCTCCATTGAGTCAAACAATAATTTCCCTTGTCGTTTCGATCTTGCAAAGTTAATCACAATTCGGGTTGTATTTTCAGTTTTGACATGTCTGACGCAGACATTTTCATTAAAATAAATTATAATGGCTTCCAAAAAGTTATTTTTGTTTTTCCGAGTGAAACCATTGGTATTGTAATAACGTGTCAGATGAACGTAAAGGATACATTAATCTCACGACTGTTCATGATCTCTTCCTGTTTTTGTCATTACTGTTTAAAAAACCTATTTATAATTTATATTTACCTTAATTTTTGCCATTTCCCGTTGACTGAATGGAGAGCATGCACCAAAATTATAACGATAAATTTTGTTGAATCAATTAACAAAACCGTGAAATGTGCTATGATTAAATTTGTAGTATAAAATAATTGATATTTTACAAAATTTTGTACTATAAATAACGTATAATGGAACGTAATTGCAAAACCTAAGTGACGTCATTGTATAGAGCAGTGTTTCCAGATTGGAGTGTGTCTTCCACATTTGCGGAAATTTGTTGATTGTGATTATTATGGTTATCGGTGATTTATTTATTTGAAATGGGGTAATTTTTTACTATTGTATGCCTATTAAATGCCTATTGGCAATGAATATTAATGTCAACAAAAATCAATTATCATCCGACATCGATGCGGTGACGTCACATCGCTTTTTATAGCGTGGACTTTTGTAAGTCTTACTTTGGTTTTGTTTCTGATGCCTTTATATATGTCGTCGCAGCTATTTAATCCGTCTATTTATTATCAGATTTACTTTTTATAAGTCAATCTATTATTGTTAAAATCACTTCGTAAAATCGTATAAAGTATTTAGACGTCGAGGTGATGAAGTAATCGTAATTATTCTTACGTTTTTATACTATTGTTTGTATAATGTTATTGTCTCCGGATGTGATTGTGATAGTTGCGATCTAAAGGTTTATAATTGCTGAATTGCTACTTATATGGTCTAGATAAATCCAAAGGTAATTTAAATAGCTCATGCTGATTCACAGATTGCTTAATAGTTAAGATTTCAGAGTAGTGGTGGCACCCTAGCGGAAATAATCTTAATGATTGCCATCTAAAGCTTTTTAATTGCTGGATCATTTACCAATAGGTCTAGTTAAATGTAAAAGGAATTATAATAATGGTTTTATAAATAGATTTGCTTAATTATTGAATTATTAGAGAAATTGTGCCGCACCTACCCGCACTCTGACGTAGAGAACGCAGAGGAAGGGATTCATGATAATATAATGGCTTGCAGACTGTTCAGAGTGGCTTTTCAGTTGTCGGCTTTCAAATAGATCACATCATAGTTCGGGAGACCATAGTATTTAGGGGTCGTTATGCCTAAATTATGGGCGACCTCTTATTTCCAAGTATTTAGTAATTCAGTGTTATATTTACCGTGACAATATACTACGGTTCTCAGTGCAAACGTTGTATTGACTATTCTAATGAAATGTGAAGTGTTCCGTGTTAAATCTATGGGTTTTCTTGTCAGTTCTTTCCCATAGCGTATTCCGAACTGACGGTAAATTAAATCAAGTGCATAAGACAAGCACTGAATAAACTGAAGTGATAAAACCTGTATTTCTATCAATACCGACACATAACTTTCATTATACCGACATTTGTTGTGCTTTGACCTATCTGCTAGGCTCAGTCATTATTAAGTACATAGATCTACTGCGACATCAGAAGTGGGATAAGCCCAACGACCTATCAACAAATTTATTCGGCAGCCTACACCCACAAACGTGAGTAAAAAGTGAGACATAAAATGCGATTGAAACGGATAATCGTAACATTACAATCTGGATGACTTTACCTACATAGGTATGTAATTTTTATTTTTATGGCTTGTGTAGCGAAAATGCGCAACAAATTTATAAACTTAAACAGCTTGTGACTAAGGAACTCTCATTTGCATACATGGTGTAATCGAATGGATAATTCTTAAAGATAAAATTCATTTTCCTATTAAGCAATTATGAAGTATCGCTATAAAATCAAACCATAGTTTTATTTTCTACCCACTCTTGATTAAAAATTAGTGTAATCAATAATTTTATTGAATAGTTCAGTTTTCCAGTATGATTATAATACTGTCGATAATATTACTAAGCTAACTGCGTTTTTATTACTTCTATGTGTACAACTTCGGTGTGCGAGATTTTCCTATGTACCTACAAGAATTCCTGTCTACATGGCAAACGAAGAAATGAGACTAAATTAAGAACATGGCGATAACATGGATGTTTTATTAGGCATTTGGTGAGATCGTTTTGATATTTTTGTGGTTTCCGAATATTATGAAGATGAATTTGAATGTTTATAAAACTTAAACTTGAGAATTAACTCATCATTATTAGTTGCTTACGTGCTCCTGCTTAGTGAGGAAATTTATTAAAATGACGAATGTACGTAGGCATTTATAGCGATTTTTATACAGCGCTTTTTGGGGATTTTTATACAGCGTTTTTTGGTAACTAATTTTATGTTTCCAATAAGAAACTTGGTACCAAATGAAATGGACCTGTCATTTAACACATCTTTGGTTATAATTAATTCGCTATTTGTATCTCCGCCCCTGCTACTGTTTGAATGGCATACTGACTAACAACCTTGGTTAACAAAATCTATCCATCATAATTGAATGCTCATTTAAGGTTGTATTTTATAAATACCTACACAATACGCGTAAATATTTAAATCTCTCATATTTATGATATAAACGCTAATATTTAACTGTTGCTGTGTAGTTATGTTATTCTGTCCAGACTAAGAATATCAGCTGAGCTGCGAGCGAGCTGTCTTTTGGCGAATCATTACCTGCGTGCGCTGTGGATTAGTTGAAGCAATCATTCGTGACAAATTCGTGAACCACAATGGAGTACTCATGGTGTTGCAGTGCATCCATGCAGCTTTTCAGTACCAAGTGTTATGTGGACGTACGATCCATTTGAAGTCGGTGAGTCGCTTCTAGTTTTATGTGGCTTTGTTTTAAAACCGCATTGGCGCGGCTCATGCGCTAACATCCTTCATTCCCAATTTAAAGGAGGCTGGTTACTGTACCATGGAATCAACTTGATCTATAACAGTGACGTTAAACTAGGATTTGTGTAAAATATGGTGTTATCTGGATGGTGTTTAATATATCTACGACCTAAGTTTGGTGGTAGCTTGCATATCATGGTGACCAGAGGCGCGTAGCGTTCGCATTTAGCTGTCTGGTATTTGGAGATATTGTAGTACAATTAGTACTGCCAGTAAGAGTTTTTAATTAGTAGGTTCCTGACTGGAAACAACTAATCATTGACTTTCATAGTAGTTCATCTCTTAACTCTTTATTATTGAAATCTTGAGTTCTAAAATGTTGTTCAATAATCTAACTACTGAAAACTGTTCTGCTAAACGAAACTTAACCTTTGAATTAATATTGCTTTGTTTCAAACTCTGCTGATTTTCGAAGTTTTTAGTACTTTTTAAGTACCTACCTATGTCATGTACTTACCTACCATCAGGTGAAGTAAACTATGCGATCGAGCTCTATTGAGTTTATATAAATGATTTAATGATTTCACATTGAATTACATCTCATAAAAGTTTCGGCGATCCAGTTAGCCGCGGAAAACTTAATATAGGTACGCACCCTTAACGTGCCTGATTCTTAGTTAAATTAAAATGATTATTATTAACCCTAGATTGCGATGGAGATGCTTGATTTCTATGGAGTAGTTTAGGTTTGCATATCTGTACATATTAAAATTTCACAAAATAACTTTGCAATGGAATTCTTAATAAAGCTCAACTTTCGCGCAAATTCACTTTAATAAAATCTGCTCTAAAAGCATGTAAATTACACATAGACTCACAACTGTGTCCAAGGCGTGGGCAGAGGCGAACTAGAACTCATATTTTGCAGAGCTTGTTTTTCTCCCAGACGTGATAGAGGGCGGGCTATCGCCGTGTCACAAGTTCCAACTGTGATTTAACAATTGTTCTAGAGGTATATTCAACTAATTATTTTATTATCTTAGTTCATCTCGATCGAAACTGAACCAAACCCAATTATAAAGCCAGTTTAACCTTAAACTCTACAAATTGACTATTAGTTGAAATTGATAAAATTTACAACCAGGTTCGACGAAGTTGTAGTATAGTGAAGATAAAAGATTGGAATAGTTTCCACCATGTTTGGATTATATCATTGGTGTTTATAAAGTTGGCGTGTAGCCATAGTTGTTGTAATTTGAAATAACTCTATGGCATAAGAGATTATCTTTTACGTCGTTTCAGGCTTGAATTTTTCGGGGTTAGGTGATTCATAGGAACCATAGTTCTATTATAGTATTCTATCATGATACTTAGACTAATCAATCTAGCAGACACTTATCTGCTAGTAATTATAATATGGGGTAAAAAAGTGTGCCTAACTTAATCAGAAGTGGCCGAGCGATATGATACTGTGCGTTGATTTTAATATTTCAGTAACACACGGGGACGTGTGCTCGTCAAAATGGCCGAGTCGTCTGGTGAGATCAAACCGGACCTTGGGTATTGTTCCCGATCTTGCGTTATCTCTACAAACATCCGATCTCAGTACTGTCTTGGTGGACAAAGCAGTAATGTGGAACTAACAAGTCATCAGTCAAATCACTCTCCCGGTGAGCAACTTTCATAATATTCGCTTTACAATTATACACCGCATACAACACAGTACACTCTCTCACATACTCTAAAAGAAGCTTTCGACGTATTAAACGTCAAATATCAATTCAAAGATGCTATTGACGTATGGACTCGTCAAATAGCCAAAATAAAAATAAAAAGAATATTGCCAAAAGATGCTATTGACGTATGGACTCGTCAAATAGCCATTAAAAAGAAAATTATAGTGAAAAGACTTAGTCAAAGGATGCTGTTGAGGTGTGGAGCCCTCAATTAGCCAAAAAAAAAATCCTATCCAGAAAGGATTTTGGTTCCCTGTGTACCACGGCGTGATGAGCCGCCTAGAGCACAGCATCGTCCTTTCCCGTAATTCCTTAGGGCCTCTATTTAAAGAATAGCATCGACCCTACATCGCCCTATCCTTCCCTTCTGTGAAACAATTCATATGGGCTGTTGTTACGTGGAGTGGCCAGTACCATTTACTTGAACAAAATTAGCTGTTTCCACGTGTAGTGAGCAGTGCAAACATTTTACACAACACAACTGACTTGCTCTATGATCAAGCAAGCTGTGACCACAACGTTTATCAACCACAATATTTTACACAACGTTTTCTGTAACATGTAGTGTACATTACATTATATTTCAACAAATTACGCTGATGTCACTTATTAGTGATCAGTGAGGTACAATTTACACAGCTGCATTTGTTACAAGGAGAGTAGTGTCATGCAACTTCAATACCTAACTGACATTGGTACATAACATACGTGATTGCGTGGAGTGACCAGTGTCTTACAATTTACATAACGACTTTACCAGTTGGTCACGTGTAGTGAACAATAGTGTGATAAATTATGAAAACGGATTTTACTTAGAGCTAATTCTTTACACACTGTTAAATTAGTGTGTAGCCCACGTTGTTTCGTTAAATGCAGTGTCTAAGATAATTATAATGTAAAAATAGTTTCTCACTCAAATATCATGTTGGCGCGACACAGTGGCGTTGCGTATTCATATTGTGATCATCAAGAGCAAATACCTCTACCTGCCCATAGACTACTACGTAACTCATTTATTTATCTACGTCTATTTGTCCTACGTCTTTTTGTTGGACGACTATGTCATGTGGAGTGCCTAGTCGAATGGACTGCTAGTAATTAGTGGTCACATTAGAAGTCATTTACATTTTAAATGCTCTATATCCCAGAGCCAACAAATTTGGCATAGGTGTACTGTGTAAGTGCCTAGCCTCAACACTCATTTTTCCTTTACAGATCTGAACCCCCTACGCGATGCAGAGCACGCATCGCACTTCAGAATGGCCGTGTCGTCGCAGCTATTTAATCCGTCTATTTATTATCAGATTTACTTTTTATAAGTCAATCTATTATTGTTAAAATCACTTCGTAAAATCGTATAAAGTATTTAGACGTCGAGGTGATGAAGTAATCGTAATTATTCTTACGTTTTTATACTATTGTTTGTATAATGTTATTGTCTCCGGATGTGATTGTGATAGTTGCGATCTAAAGGTTTATAATTGCTGAATTGCTACTTATATGGTCTAGATAAATCCAAAGGTAATTTAAATAGCTCATGCTGATTCACAGATTGCTTAATAGTTAAGATTTCAGAGTAGTGGTGGCACCCTAGCGGAAATAATCTTAATGATTGCCATCTAAAGCTTTTTAATTGCTGGATCATTTACCAATAGGTCTAGTTAAATGTAAAAGGAATTATAATAATGGTTTTATAAATAGATTTGCTTAATTATTGAATTATTAGAGAAATTGTGCCGCACCTACCCGCACTCTGACGTAGAGAACGCAGAGGAAGGGATTCATGATAATATAATGGCTTGCAGACTGTTCAGAGTGGCTTTTCAGTTGTCGGCTTTCAAATAGATCACATCATAGTTCGGGAGACCATAGTATTTAGGGGTCGTTATGCCTAAATTATGGGCGACCTCTTATTTCCAAGTATTTAGTAATTCAGTGTTATATTTACCGTGACAATATACTACGGTTCTCAGTGCAAACGTTGTATTGACTATTCTAATGAAATGTGAAGTGTTCCGTGTTAAATCTATGGGTTTTCTTGTCAGTTCTTTCCCATAGCGTATTCCGAACTGACGGTAAATTAAATCAAGTGCATAAGACAAGCACTGAATAAACTGAAGTGATAAAACCTGTGTTTCTATCAATACCGACACATAACTTTCATTATACCGACATTTGTTGTGCTTTGACCTATCTGCTAGGCTCAGTCATTATTAAGTACATAGATCTACTGCGACATATACTATAAACTTAAAAAATATATATATGCAAGTTTCGTATTAGACCGAATAGTCTGCAAAAAGTAAAAATATTTAAACATTTTCCTCGTCTTAATTCATCGTCGTGTAACTAGTATATCTTTCTTTAAATGAACTAAATTAATGAAAGATTTAATAGCTTCAATATTCACTTAAATCAATTTGCCCATTTTCCCGCAACGACAGAAAGCCAAGACTAATTGCCACGAAACTTTTGGTAAGAAATAGATTGAAGACTGGCCGCAACATGGTTTATTCTATTAGGGAATAAAGTTTTCTTCTGCGCCACGTTATTCAATTTGTTCGAGAAAAAATATCACAAGAACATGTCTTATTTCCATGGTTCGTTAATCCTTTAGCATAAGTATTTTTGTAGAACTCAAATCCTACTGACAGTAATAAAATTGATGAATTAAATCGATCTTAGGTCATATTACATTTATAACAATTGTATTCATAAACAGAATCATCTAAGAAAATATAATAAGCTTAGATGTTTGAATAGGATAACAGTGTCTTGCAAATGCAATGTATCCCAGAAAATGCGTAAAATAACAAGGCTGAACTAAGGCATTTTACCCAGTGTCAACGGCTTCCAAAACTCTGTCTTTAAAAATAAAGGTTGTGCCATTATTTTATAAGGGGAGGCTTATGTTCAGCAGTAGATGTCCTATGGCTGATGGTGATAATGATTATGATGTATACATAACATAACATAACATAAGCTCACGCCTGTATCCCCGAAGGGGTAGGCAGAGGCGCACTAGCGAACTAGAACACCCACATTTCGCCGAGCTTAGTTTCGTCACAGATGTGATAGGGGGCGAGCCTATCGCCATATCGGGCACAAATTCCAGACTCCGGGCTGATATAGAAAAATCCAATATCACTTTGCCCGACCCGGGGATCGAACCCGAAAGCTCAGAACCATAGTCGTACCGAAATACCACCACGCCACCGAGGCAGCATGATGTATACATTGGTAATATTTCCCAATTTACCCGGGACTGGATCTTAAAAGAAGTTGACGTCAGGCAGGCGGCCGGTCGTAAAAACGAAGCTAAATCAATTCTGCAACATGCATGAAAAAGTGTGTTGCGCCGACCCCACATTAAGGTTGGATAAAGGCAGGTAGAAAGAAAGTGTACATTGATCATATTTCAGACCAACCAAAACTATCATCATTATCATCAGCCATAGGACGTCCACTGCTGAACATAGGTCTCCCACCTACAAGGTGGACCGACGACCTAATAAAGGTCGCAGGAAGTCACTGGAATCAAGCCGCTTCCAACAGGTCGGTCTGGAAATCTTTGGGGGAGGCCTATGTTCAACCAAAATATTATGCTCGGATTGTATTTAATTATAAACTCACGAGGAATTATTATATTCTGATAGAGGACAGTGTTCTCTATGAGAATATAATATGACAGCATTGTCGCATTCTAAACAGAGGCTCCCAATACGTCGCTTGTTCAAACATAATCACCTTGTTACCGGTGGCGTGATAATTGACAATTCCATCGGTACCTATACGAATACAATCTCTGTGCCGTAGCGAGTGTGAAATAAGAAGTCGCGGGTTCAATTCCCGGACCGAGAATGTTTGTGTGATCTACAGATATTATTAGTTCCTCATACCCACGGTATAGGTTAAACATAACTTAGGGGTCAGGACTATTTATGTGATTTTTTTATAGATATATTCGCTTTATTGACGACCTTCTTAAAAAAAGGCGTAGGCCCACAATTCGTCTATATTTTCTTTTAATTCATGTTACTCAAAGATATTTAATATTATTAACTAGAGAGGCGCTAGCAAGCAAATTTCCATACAAAAAAAATGATCTAAAACTTCAGTACCCCCATTAACTACTTATTAAAATGCGAAGGCGATTATTACAATTTACACCCTAGAATATTTTGTGCCCGATATGGCGATAGGCTCGCCCCCTATCACATCTGGGACGTAACTAAGCTCGACGAAATGTGGGGGTATTAGATCGCTAATGCGCCTCTGCCTACCCCTTCGGGGATACAGGCGTGAGCTTATGTTATGTTATTTTAATATTTTGTGAATGGTTAAGAATCACGTATGATAAGTTTATTCTGTCAATATTATTACGCTGGCCGGACAGGCGCACGTATAATTCAAATAAACTGATTTATGACCACTAGGTCATAACTTTTGAATCACAAGTTTTGTGCTATTGTCCCGTCTATATACTGTTGAATGTCTTTGATGTTACTCAATATTTCTGCGAAATGTGGACCGATTTTGAATATTAGTTTTATATGACAGCCTCCATGGCGCAGCGGGCGAGTAGTCAGCTGCGATGCGAGAGGCCGCGGGTTCGATTCCCGCATTGAGACAAATGTTTGTGTGGCCCACAGATATTTGTTTTAAGACTGGGTGTTGTGAGACTGAAAGTCTCTCATAGTATCTGACACCCACGATACAGGTTATACCTAGTGTGGGGTCAGGACTAGGTGTGTGACTGTTGCGTGTATTTTTTATTATTATTATTATATACAATAGAGCTTATTGCAAGATCGTTCAGATAAGTTTTGAAGTCGGTTAGGTTTTTAAACTTGTGATTATAAATGTTTGATTTGTGTCGCGCAAGTGTGCATTTTTAATATTTTCATTCACCGAAGTGGTGGGTCTGGTATCATTTTTATGCAATGTTGCATTTGATATGTAGATTTCACGACTAGAACTGACTCTCAATGTGGCCTTTACGGAACGAGGGAGCTTTTCGCATCTAAAATATATAGTCCCCAACCCAATCCGCGAGTCAGAACAGCTTTCTGTATTTTTTGGGAGTTATATAGTATACATATGCAGTGGCGTGCAGTTCATATAGGCAAAGAGACACTGTCTACCCAGATAATTTACTATTTACCCAAATAAAGAATAAAAACCATGACCAGAACCATTTTTCAAAATAGCAGCACTCAGCTTATATTTTAAATCGACGCGGAGACAATAGTGATGATGATGATGGTAATGTAACACTTGAAGAAAATAATTTTGTAAGATTTTGTCTACCCTGACTGGAATATCTATGCACGCTACTGTATACATGTGTATATTGTTTTGTATTTAAGCATTACATTTTATACAATTTTCCTATTTGTTCGTAGATATTCCTGAAAATAAAGGTATATTTTCGTATCAAATATAAATTAAGGTTATTTTTGCTCGTGATCAATTTACGTGTCGGTTACGGCAAATGGCAATTCAATACAAATTACCCGTACCAAGAAGTATAATTATCAGAAAGTGTTACATCAAAAGCTCTTAGGAAACATTCAAATACTCATGTTTTGCCGAAAACGTTGAACAATAAATGAAATTATGTTTTAATATATATACGCAGCAAGCTTAAAAAATACACTGCCTCGGTAGTGTGGTGGTATTGCGTGCGCGGTACGACTATCGTCCTGAAGTCTCGGGTTCGATCCCCGGTTTGGGCAAAGTGATATTAAATTTTCAGTATCAGCTTATGCTCCATTTTGGGGTTGGTCCCGAACCTCCGACACTTGTCTCGGCAGTCCGTACCAATCCCAACTGAGCTATCGCTGCTTTTTATTGCTTAGAAAGAATATAGATTGATCATATTAGCAAAGATTAAAAATTAATTAAAGATTAATTTAGACTTAAAGATAAGAGACTTATTGTGTTTTAAATGTACAAAATTTCCCAGGGCACCACAGCGTGCGCTCATTAAGACATCTTGGGAGCGTGCCAACTCATCAATATTCATTCGAGACGCAAATACTAGCGCTTGATCGGATAAGAACCACTGCACTGTCACAAGCAACAGGTGACGGCCCTAGGTTTTTACCATCCCGACAATATTGTCAAGGATTGCCAATAATAACACGACTGACGCCGACACGAGCTCATATTTCATCTAGGGCTGAAAGACTCGAATGCCTTGTAGTCATCGATATATTATATACCTAGATGCACAGGTGACGCTCGGAAAATGGGACAGCAAAGAAATGCTTAAGCACTACTTTCGCATACAGTCAAACGCCGATAGAATTCTAAATTTCGAAAATTCACATTTAAAAACGCTTGCTCATTTCGTTTAAAAAGCTTCTTTATAACACTGGCATAGGGTTATAATTGTGTTGATTTAATTAGAACTTGTGATTTTTTCCTTTGTTTTATTACTGAGACCACTTTTTATGACAATATTTGTAAAGAACTGTCCATCTAGGATATATTAAATCGATGCTTGTAGTTCACTACCGGGTTAGTCAAACGCCTTCCGACAAACTGCTTCGTCATTGTTCAGGGCTGTTACACTTCCAATCTTTCAAAGAACCGACTATTTTATTTTGCTTCCATCACGAAAGGGTCCTGTCTGTTTATTTAGTTTGACAATGTCCTTAACCTTTTCCCATAGTAACACAAATTAATCAACGTTAAAAAAGAGTAGTAAAGGTATCGTTGAAATAGGTAGATGACTCAAATCTTTGTGAATATTAAATATTTGATAGAATACACAAAAAATTAAATCCGATTGTGTAAAATAGAATTGTAAATTATTAAGAAATGAGTCTGCAAATAATAAATTAATCTGGGTGTTTTTCTAACACGATTTATGTCGGACTGAAAGAATAAATTAAATAATAAAATATCGGGTCAACTTCCCTACTCAAGATGGCATAAAATTTTCCTTCGTCCACATAAATATTAGTTCACACCCTAGTAACTGTGAATGCAGCTCAGCAAGGTAAGCTGTTATTAAAAGCACAAAGAAAACACGTTGAGCATTTCTGTTTATATGAAGTCAAAGCTAGCCAAAAGAATGGGTCGGGTTTAACGTGTTGGCCCGTCAGCACACAGCGTGCGACATAATTGAATAAAGACAATGACGTTCTTTAAAAGGAATTTATTTGCACATTTTTGTTCATCTGTGTCCTGATTCCGAGTAATATGTTGTGTATAAGCGTTTTGCTGCATTGTAGGTGTAATTAAATAATAATAAATAAATAGCACCCAACAGTCACACACATAGTTCTGACCCCACACTAAAGATCGAGTCTTGTGTCGTGGGTATCAGGAACTACGAGAAACTTTCAGTCTCACAACACCCAGATCCGAAACAAATATCTGTGGGCCACACAAACATTTGTCTCGGTGCGGGAATCGAACCCGCGGCCTCTCGCTTCACAGCCGGCCGCTGCGCCAAGGAGGCTGTCATTATACCGAAGTAAGGCCCAAGACACGGTTAAATATATGAAATATTTATGCCATAAGCTTCATTTACACATAGGGCCTTACTTTTAAAAACATTTTAGCTGAGCAAATGGTTAAGAATAGTCTGTCCCTTTTATTTTCAAACGATGTGACATAAGGAAAAAAGTGATAGACTATTCTTAACCATTTGCTTAGCTAAAATATTTTTATAAGTAAGGACCAATATCTTTACAAATCCAAACAAAAATCACCCACTATGGGTCACATAACATAAAATAACTATTTTAAAACATAAGCTCATAAGCTCACGACTGTATCCCCGAAGGGATAGGCAGAGGTGCACTAGCGTACTAGAACACCCACATTTCGCCGAACTTAGTTCCGTCCCAGATGTGATAGGGGGCGGGCTTATCGCCATATCGGGCACAAATTCCAGACACGGGCTGATATGAAAAAATCCAATATCACTTTGCCCGACCCAGGGATCGAACCGAGACCTCAGTCATACCGAAATACAACTACGCCACCGAGGCAATTACATACAAATAATAAACTACGGGTTCGCCTCATTTTCTAGTAAGAATTCACAGTGGTAGTCGATCAAAAGCTTAGTGAGTTTACGCAGCTTATAAAGTTTTAGTTAAAATATCTCAAAATCATATAATATCGTTTTTATATAACAATAACTTCTGATTTATTTATTCCCGATTACACGTACAAAATAGCATCAAAATTTTGCCCGATATGGCGATAGGCTCGCCCCCTATCACATCTGGGAGCGGAACTAAGCTCGGCGAAATGTGCCTCTGCCTACCCCTTCGGGGATACAGGCGTTAGCTTATGTTATGTTTTTAATAGCATTAAAAAATCAATTTAAACTCATTTCTTAAGTTTACGCGAATGTTATACATTGAAATGTAACTATTTTTACGGATTCTGTCACGATTAAAATTAAAAACAATCATGATAGAATCCGTAAAAATAGTTTTATTTCAATTTAAAGTCATTAAAGTGTTCAAGCACAACTTGATGTTACATGAAATTGTAATTAAAATGGGATTATTTAAACTACACGTAACAATTCAACATGCCAAAGTGGATGTGCAAAAGGTTCTCTGTTGTGAATTTTTAACAACCGCCAGAAAGTGGTGAAAAGCGCTCGCATTCTACAATTCCACTTGACACGATAACGAGACTTTATGTACTGGAATATAGACATCCAGTCTGGTAATACAATGGGGCTTCGTAAAAACTGAATTGGGACGCCTGGTAAAAGTCAAATGGTAATAATGGTAAACGTTTTTTTTATTGGATTTTTCCATATCAGCCCGGAGTCTGGAATTTGTGCCCGATATGGCGATAGGCTCGCCCCCTATCACATCTGGGACGGAACTAAGCTCGGCGAAATATGGGTGTTCTAGTTCGCTAGTGCGCCTCTGCCTACCCCTTCGGGGATACAGGCGTGAGCTTATGTTATGTTATGTTATGGTTTTATAATGTCTGATAATCTCAGAGGGAATGACGTCTGGCAGGCAGCCGGTCGTAAAACTTAGCCAAATTGTTTTCTGCAACATGCTTGAAGAAGTGTGTTGCGCCGACCATACATTAAGGTGGGATAAGGGCAGGTACAAAGATAATGTCTGATAATAAATGTACTATAATACAAAGAATATTGTAAATCATTTTGGACCGCGCTTCCACAAAAGGGGGATGTCCTCAATTCGTATTTTTGTTTTGTAATGTGTATGTTAATCGATATCTCCGCCAAATGAGGACCGATTTTCAAAATTCTTTTTGTGTTCGATAGAGCTTATTTCAAGGGTGGTCCCATATAAATTTGTTCACGATCGGTAAATTACAAGTCGGTCAGTTAAGTTTTTAAACTTTTGATTATTTTAACGCAGGGATCCTAGAGGATTATATTTTGATTGGAACAATATTTTTAAACATCTCACATAAGCGTAACACATACATTTTAAATAATATTTTGCATATAAATCATTTATTTTCTACCCATTTACACATTTATTTACACACTGGGAAGCGCTTCGGAATAGAATCGACTAATGTAGCTACAGGGGAGAAGGACACTTATTGACTTCAATAAAAAATCTATTTATAAACTTCGAAATGTTTTTTAAAACCTATGAAAAAACATAACACCTATAATGTGACAGCCTCCGTGGCGCAGTGGGCGAGTAGCCGACTGTGAAGCGGGAGGCCACAGGTTCGATTCCCGCATTGAGACAAATGTTTGTGTGGTTCACAGATCTTTGTTTCAAGTCTGGGTATTGTGAGACCGAAAGTCTCTCATAGTCTCTGACGACCATGATACAGGTTATACCTACCTAGTGTGGGGTCAGGACTAGGTATGTGACTTTTGGGTGTATTAATAAAAAAAAAATCATACATCATACTTATCCTACTCATATCATAAACATGAAAGTTTGTGAGTATCTGTGTATGTTTGTTACGCTTTCGCACAAAAATGGATTGAGATAACACATAGGCTACTTTTTGTGATGGAAAAATAGATTTCCACGCCAATGCAGTCGTGGGAATCCTAGCTAGTAAACTATAAAAACTCCGTTCTTGGCATTCCGTAATCCCAAAAACAAAATATAAAATTTACTTGTTTATTACAAAGGCGTATTATTGGTGTCATCAGTGCGCCGACAAAAGCCACACCGTTCCACGCCACGCCGCGTCACTCCGCAGTCACTGCCGTCCTAATTTCGCGTAATGTTGGTATCCGATGAATATTCAGTGTAATTAATATCCAAATGACGTCGCGTTTAGTCTCATGGTAATCACAAGTCGTTTGTTTGTGTTTCTGTTCATGTGACGGTGAAGTTATATTTGAGCTTCGATGGTAGATCATACGACAATATCAAGGCATAAGACTAGAAACATACTTAAAATCGTAAAAAATATTACATTGAAAGCAAACAGCCAATTTTTTTTTAAATAAGAGAATATATTGAAATGTTTGTGTATTCCCCCAGAAGAAGTTGATGTCACGCTAGACGACGGTCGAAAAAACCAAGCCAAATCGTTTCTGCACCATGCTTTACAACAAGTGTGATACGCGACCCTCCATTATATGGGTTAAGGGCAGGTATTATAAATATTTTTGTATATTCCAGCAAATAGCTAACTCAAGCAAATTATGGATATTTTTACAATACCATATTTAATTAAATATCTTGGTTTCTATTATTGAAGAAAAGTTATTAATAGAAGTTTACTTTCAAAATTATTTGATAAAACAAAGAAGTTGTTTTTAAGTTAAGCACCGGCTTTTTATAAGTAAAGTGGCACAGTAACTCGTGTTTAGTTCGCAAATTAGGTACCTAATTATTTAAACAACGCACTCCTCGAAATCCCGAAACACGAGGAATCATCAAAAGAGACCCTAATCCGATTGTAACCTCGTATCAAGTTCTACGTTTAATTGGAGACAGAAGCTGGATTGGACAGAAATAGAAGTTGTGATCGATTTTCTCTTCACGGACCCGTCTGTATCTGGTTATCGGAAAAATTGTATTCAACAAAGGTCTGGACAGCTAAAGACGTGTCTTCTGCACTAAAATATTACACAAAACATGGTATTTCTACATTTTGTTTGTCTATGGTTCATTGTTACATGAGTAGAAGACAATAAAAACCCTTATTTTCATCATCGATATATTATTTACCTAGATGCACAGTTGACGCTCGGAAAATGGGACAGCAAAGAAGTGCTTAAGCACTCGTTTTGCCTACAGTCGGACGTCGATAGAATTCTAAATTTCAAAATTCAAATTAAAGAACGCTTGCCCATTTCGTTTAAAAACCTACTTTATACACGTGCTTAGGGTTATATTTGTGTTGATTTAATTACAACTTGTGATTGTTTTCTTTGTTCTATTTCTGAGACCACTTTTTAGGAGGATATTTGCAAAGAACTGTGCATCTAGGGTATAATATATTGATGGTTTTGAAAAAACATATGCAGGAGACGCGGTTTAACATAAACAACACCCAAAACTATAACATTCCAATACGATTACTATAAATAATAAATAAATAACACACCCAACAGTCACACACCTAGTCCTGACCCCACACAAGGTATAACCTGTGTCGTGGGTATCAGAAACTATGAGAAACTTTCGGTCTCACAATACCCAGACTTGAAACAAATATCTGTGGGTTACACAAACATTTGTCTCAATGCGGGAATCGAACCCCCGGACTCTCGCTTCACAGCCGGCTACTCGCCCACTGCCCCACGGAGGCTTTCAATATTAACTATAGCGCAAATCATTCTTGTGGGATAGCTTGTTAAATACTTATGTACTGTAATGTTATCTAAGATGAATAATTTTAACAAAGGAATTCGAAATGTATTGATTGTGTAGAGCTTTTGCTAATATAAAGCGTGTATTAATATTATGATGACTGCCTCGGTGGCGTGGTGGTATTTCGGTACGACTACGGTTCTGAGGTCTCGGGTTCGATCCCCGGGTCGGGCAAAGTGATATTGGATTTTTGCATATCAGTCCGGAGTCTGGAATTTGTGCCCGATATGGCGATAGGCTCGCCCCCTATCACATCTGGGACGGAACTAAGCTCGGCGAAATGTGGGTGTTCTAGTTCGCTAGTGCGCCTCTGCCTACCCCTTCGGGGATACAGGCGTGAGCTTATGTTATGTTATGTTATTAATATTTGTATTGGAATGTTTAAAAGGACTTCTATATATGCTCACTCTCTACTTTTGGGTATTATTTATGTTAAGCTGCGTCTCCTGCACATGTTTTTTTGAAACAAAACACTAAAAACACTTACACAAAACAAGGTTTTTTATTGTCTCCTGCTCATATACAATGGACCATAGACAAAATAATCAAGTTAAAAAGTTTAAAAACTTAACAGACCGACTTCAAATCCGATCGTGACCAATTTATATGGGATCACCTTGAAACATACTCTATCGAACACAACAAGAATTTTGAAGATCGGTCCACATTTGGCGGAGATATCGCGTAACATACATAAAAAAATACAGACGAATTGAGGACCTCCTCCTTTCTGGAAGTCGGTCGAAAATAGAGAGGAATTGGAAAAAAAGTTTTCCACTTCTCTCCGTAGTAAAAAGAGAGACAAATTCTTTCAGTAGTTATTCGCTTCCAGTTATTAATTTTGTAATTACACCGTGGGGTACAGGACTGACTTACTCAAATTCATGAATAAATTCCCAACCTTTCATAAAGTAAGACAAATTGATTAAATTCCGGTGAATCACATTTAAAATGTCTCCCTAGGTGCTCATTTATTAAAATTCATTCTTACCTTCAAATTTTGTGTCCTCGTACTCTCGTCTGAATTTTAATTCTGAAAAAATGAAAATATGAATTTATTAAAATGTATAGCACTTTATTTAATTGCGTTATGAAATAATTCAAAGATATTACTAATTTCTTAATATTTTATGAAGTAGAAACTAATTTAAAAACGTCTGTTTATTTTAATAATTATCTTTGCAGAGTTTCTTAACTCTACTTTATCTTTAGAGCACAAATCTTAGTTGATTGTATTTTAATTTACCTAGAGAGTTACTAAGTGCTTGTTCAAAATTTTCATTATGACATAATGATGCGGTTTTTGCCCCATTATTAGAAAGATTAATGAGTACTTTTGTGAGCACGGCTGACTCCACCGCCATGTGGGATGAATAGCTGGGAGGAGAGAGATATAGAGACAGAATACTTTTGTTAAATATTCAAATTCAACGCACGAGCATTGTCGTTTATTATTTACACAACACTACTACACTAACAGAATTGTACATAATGCAATAATCTAGCTTACTTAGTACGGAATCAAAGCTTTTATAATAAAACTAATTTCTGTCATCGAACAATAATAATTTTGAGTCGCCTTCTTGATGTTGCCTCCTTGGTCTAGTGGCAGCAGATATTTAAAAAAAAATTAAGCCCAAAAATATGTTTTAAAAAATCACACCAAAATGGTCTCATGTTGACATGAATACATTTTTTTCTTGTTTTTTGCGGGTTGGTTCATTCCTGCATAACACGGCTCCATTAATAAACGGCGAGGTAGTATCATAAATCATCCCAAGACAGTTTCAGTAATATAATACTAATGTTATGATTGTAAAATTTGTATGTTCGTTAATGGAATAGGTCTTGGCTAGAAGGATTTAAATATTTGGCACACAGACAGTCTATGACCTAGATTATGATATAAGGAAATACTTTAATTCGTACAGGCGAGTTTGTGGGCAAAGGTTGTCGCCGCCTTGATCTAATGACAGCAATTATGGGCTGTAGACTGGGAGGTCCAGGGTTCGATTCCCTGGTCGAGCAAAGAAAATTTTCTAGTTTAATTTGCCCGGAACTCGATCCCTCAGAAGGGGTTGACGTCAGGCAAATTCTTTCTGCAACATACTTGAAAAAGTGTGTTGCGCCGACCCCACATTAAGGTGGGATAAGGGCAGGCAGAAAGAAAAGAAGTTTGTGGGCAAAACCTAGTATATTCAATAAATTAAATTGCTATTTTTATTGAGCTTTTAAAAACCGCAAAATAGCGTTTATTATAATAATCAAGATAAATGGTTTAAAATAATCTCATTATCCGACGTTGGCAGGAAAATTGTATGGAACTTTTATCTATACAAAGCTTTTTGTGACAAAGTGACGCATTTCGCCCATGGCTAATTTAATCAGGTCAAGTATTTGGTACGTAGTTTCATGTCTTCTTCCAGGTGAAAGTGTTTTGCAGAAAGAATTCGGCTTAGTTTTTACAACTGACTGCTAGATGACGTCCACCTTCTCTGGGAGATTAGATAGGTTTATATCTACAAATTATAGGTTTTATTGACTGCCTCGGTGGCGTGGTGGTATTTCGGTACGACTACGGTTCTGAGGTCTCGGGTTCGATCCCCGGGTCGGGCAAAGTGATATTGGATTTTTCCATATCAGCCCGAAGTCTGGAATTTGTGCCCGATAGGCTCGCCCCCTATCACATCTGGGACGGAACTAAGCTCGACAAATGTGGGTGTTCTAGTTCGCCAGTACGCCTCTGCCTACCCCTTCGGGGATACAGGCGTGAGTTTATGTTATGTTATGTTAATAGGTTTTATATTAATCAACTAGTGGCCATCATTAACGAAAATTCAGATCGGAGAGCTGTGAAGGCGGTATTTGCTTATTTCTCTAGCGTACAGAACTTGGCAACGAAAACAGATTTAATTAAATGGACGTGGGTGGAACTACAATTAAAGAGAAATGGAGTAGCTTGTTTACCCACGTTTACTACATAGATCTAAACTATTGACGAACCTCATACACGTGTATGAGTGAGTGTTTGTATACCCGAAAACCGAAAGTAGTTTGTTCAGAGGATTTTGACGGAAAGTCTGACAGGGTGGGCGTCGCTTGTTAAAATTATTTCATGTTATTCTCTAGAGCTGTGTTTGTTGGTTTTAAGTATTGTGGTTTAATGCATCAAACATCAGTGAAGATGGACAGTATAATGTGGAAAAATTTTAATCGGTGATCTTCGATGAGTTTTGCTTGGTGCGTTGGCTGGCTTTCCGTCGATTCGCCGAGTGAAGGTCATCTAAGGGGCACTGAACTGGAAGGGATTAACGCTATAATCCCAGCAGGGCCATGAGATCATCCACATCTGGGTCTCATGGTCATTGTGAAAAAATTGTGAAAACATAATTGCTCTATTTACCTTGACATTGGCTAAATCACCGCATATGCGTGGAAGCCATTATTTTTAAAAGAAGAAGTTTATTCAGAATCAGTAATATAATCCAATCTTCATCATCAGCCATAGGATGTCCACTGATGAACATAGGCATCCCCCAAAGATCCTATACTTACTATATTTTGCTCTAAAAGAGTAAATATTATTACAAGTTGGATACCCCATCATTACTATTACAAAATCAGCCTAACTCAAGCGCGCGAGTCGCTAGCCTACTGACACAGTACTTAAGTACAAATGCACGTGCGAACAGACAAGTGCTAGTGAATTCATTGAAGAGACAGGACAATATTCGCTGCCACCACGTGAGTTTTTATTTGGGCTTATAAATAAAAACTCATGTATTGCCACAATTTAACTTTCATGAGTGGTAGGGCCATTTTTTTTCGAATGGACTTGTGCTGTTAGTAAAATTGCTTTTACAGCTTCACCTGAATTTATAGCTGGCGCTTATGGCACTCTAGCTAGAATTGTATTCATTTGACTGCGATTGAACACAGAGGTGCCTTTTCGAAGGCTCAGACCTTATATTGAACTATCGCTGGGGACTAGAATTAAATTAGAGATCGTCTCTGTATAGTAGTATGCCGAAGGTCTGCTGTGGGAGATATTCGGACTCTCGGGTAGGTCCGATGTCGGAGTCTGGTATTAATATTATAATTATTGGTATTGAGAAGGGAAAGTACTGCTACGACAGCAACTGTGATGGGATCATTGGGGTCTGCTAAGACATGTTTGGGACGACGATGGATGGCAAGTGGTAGAGCCACGCTGTTAAAAATTAGTATACCTAATATTTCTTGCGTTTCGTATGCTGAGTAAGGTTTTGGAGACCCAAACCCGTTCCCAATTATCCCTTAAATTTTCGTGTTCATGGTAGGCAAAGTAGGCAACGGTATGGTTGTATTTATCAGCCATATCATAATAGGCCGCTCCGTCGTTAACTAACAAAATAAGTACTATGTTACAAGATTAATTTCATATATCGTTATATGATTTCTGTATTACTATTCGATATAAAACACAGCCTTACAAAACTAGGCGTTATTCACAACAGCGTCAATTCCCAATACTTTTCGCCCCAGAGACTAGATATCAATATCATTTGATACGTATTTCTCTGTTCGCTCGTGTTCGATTGTACAGCTTTTACCGGCCGTTATCATTTTAACTCATTGTTCCGAATCACTTACTGGAATATTTTCTTTCTGTATTCTGTATACTTTAGTATAAATCCATTATAAATGTAAGATTACCGTAAAACATAATATATTTGATGTTGCTGAACTGTATTTATTTTCATTTTACTTTTTTTGTACGTAGTAAAACCGTGCTTTGTCTACGCAATATATAATCCAGTTTGTTTGATGATTAATTCGTTCTTACACAATAAAAAAAAATAAAAGTGATAATACCCACAATGATTTTTTGATCAATCAGTTATATTGCCGAATCGTAATAATCACTAGTTTAAATACTAAACGGACCAACTTCAAAACCGATCGTGACCAAATTTATATGGGACCTCCTTTTTTGAAGTCGGGCGAAAATAGCTCTGTATCCTTATCCCCACCCCCTTTTGTCCTTCAAAATTTAAGTATTACCAGATGAGCTACTTTCTCGATTATCAAATACTTATCTATACCTCGACTATGAATTGCTTGTGCCATTTCGTGCTAAATACATACGTAAAATATATATGTCTTTATTGTATTTAAGACGATATGAGAATAAAATATGAAAGCGTGAAGGGCTGGTTTTGACGTATTCTACGCGCACACCGGTGCGCGCATCAGCACGGTAATGCCCGCGACATATTAACTTGTCAGCACAAAGACATTAAACAGTTTAGCCTAAGAGCCAAGATGCTAACGCGCGTCATGACCTCTTGGATTATGAAGATTAGATGCTCAAAAGAAAAAAAAGGTTGTGTCTTATATATTATGTTAACATTTATAAACTAGCCTAAATAGATAACTGAACGATCTGCAACTCGTTTAAATTAATAATTAATTATTAATTACCCGTGCACAGCAGTGGGGCAGTAATATTACAGGGTTAATATTATTATATTGACAAAAAAATTTGAAACTTTTAACATATACCACTATTATAGAAATGTTGTTTTGGAATAATCTTAAAATTCTTAAGTGGTTTATTTGACAAAATGAACCTATTTCGATGAATTTGGGTATGTGGATAATCTTAGCCATCTCAATCTGCAGACAGGATATTTTTATGAATTCAGGCCTAATAGGGATGAAATAATTGTTTAATTACAATTTAACTCAGTTGCCTCCTTGGTCTAGTGGCATATATGGGCTGTGAACCGAGAGGTTCTGGGTTCGATTCCGAGATCGATCAAAGCTAATTTAATTTAATAGATTTAGATGAAATTTTATATGAGGATACACTTGTATTTAGGGACTCAAATGAGGTACTTAATTTTTTTTATTAATCCCTAAAGGGATGAAATACATGTTGAAAGTTTGGTTGGGCATTCGGAAACCTTAAAAGATTTTGATGAAATTTGGTATGAGGATACATTTGACTGTAGGGACTCAAATGGGGTACTTCATTTTTTTAACCCCTAAAAGGACGAAATAAGGGATGAAAGTTTGGATGGGAGTTCAGAATCCACTTAATGGATTTTTTTAAATTTGGTATGAGGATATCTTTGGTCTGAGGACAGACACAAGGGACACAAGGGTTTATTTTTTTAAATCAACACCTATGGGCATGAATTGCTTTTCTTTCTTTCTTAAAAAAAAATATATGATAAAAGTTTATATCGGAAATTAGAAACCGCTGATTATACGGATTTTTATATAAGTTGGTATGAGGATGTGATGTTTTGCAAACATGTGTTTATCTGCAAAAAGAGATGAATCTTTCTTCTTGGTCGCACTCTTCATTTCTGAAGGTCGTGTCCGTCTTGAAATTTCCGTCGCATCTCTCGGATGATCTTCTTCCAGGTTTTTCTGTCCTTAGCCTGCCTCATTGCTGTTGTTACTGAGAGTCCCGTGAGTAGTTTTATTTGATCGGACCAACGGCTAGGCACACGCCCTCGCGGTCGTTTCCCTTCTACCTTTCCAACCAAGAGTAGTTTCTCTAAATTGGGGGGGTCCCGGCGAGCCACATGTCCAAAATACTGTAGTCAGCAAAGGGATGAAATAGGGGTTGAAATTAGTTTTTTTTAATCTTTGATCCGATTGACTTTAAAATCGATATCTGAGTCCCCCCGTAGTTCCAAACGTCGAAACCGCTCTTAAAAGTGACAAAAGTGACCGCCATTTTGTACTTCTTTGTTTTTGGGCCAATTGACTTCAATATCGATATCTGAGTCACCCCGTGGTTCCGAACGACAGAACCACTGTCAAACCTGTCAAAAGGGGCCGCCCTTTTTGTTTTTCTTTGTTTTTGGGCCGATTGACTTGAAAATCGATATATGGGTCATTCCGTGCTTCCAAATGACGGAACCGATGTCAAAGTTGTCAAAAGAGGCCGCCATTTTGTATTTATTTGTTTCTGGGCAGATTTATTTTAAAATCGATATCTGAGTCGTCCCGTTGTAGAATATTTAGACTAAAACGACAGGGTGGATCGAAAAATTAATAGTTTTTACCGTTGGCCCTACAAAATACGCGTGCGAAGCAGCGGGCAAAAGCTAGTATAAAATATGCTGCGACATGCCCAAATAAAATGGCGGCCACTTTTGACAGTTTTGACATCAGTTCCGTCATTAGAAACCACGGGGCGGCCTGGTATCGATTTTGTAGTCAATTGGCCCAAAAACAAAGAAAATCAAAATGGCGGCCACTTTTGACAGTTTTGACATCGGTTCGGTCGTTAGCAACTACGGGGCGACCCAGATATCGATTTTGAAGTCAATCGGCCCGAAACAAAGAAAAATCAAATGGCGGCCATTTTTGACAGTTTTGACATCGGTTTCATCGTTAGCAACAATGGGGCGACCCAGATATCGTTTTTGAAGTCAATCGGCCCTGAAACAAAGAAAAACAAAATGGCGGCCACTTATGACAGTTTTGACATTGGTTCGGTCGTTAGCAACTACGGGGCGACCCAGATATCGATTTGAAGTCAATCCGCCCAAAAACAAAGAAAAACAAAATGGCGGACACTTTTCTTGATTTTGACCTTGGATCTGTCCTTAAAAACTACGAGGTGACCCAGATATATTGAAGTAAATCGAATTAGGGCCAAAAATCAAATTTTCCATCCCTATTTCATCCCTTTATATGTATGTATGTCCCTTTATATGTTTTCTAAGTGGTAGAGCCACGCTGTAGACAGTAACGTCTATAGCACGAATGGGCCGGCTCGACCGGTTAGATACCACTGTCTCACAGAAAACCGACGTAAAGTGGCAGCTTCCTGTCGCGTTTCGTTCGGTGAGTGAGATTTCCGGTAGCCCATTTCCCCACTCCCTTTCCCAATCCCCTTCCATTCCCTCCTTTTAGGTTGGCAACGCACCCATGATTCCTTTTGTGTCTTGGGTGTCTATGGGCGGTGGAGATCACTTACCATCAGGTGACCCATCTGCTCGTTTGCCAATCTCTGCTATTAAAAAAAAAAAAAAGTTTGAAATAGGGATCATGCCAGACATCCACCCCTTCTGGGGGATCAAGTCCCAAATTAAATTACAAAATTCGCTTTGCCCTACATGGGAATCGAACTCACAACCTCCCGGTTCACAGCCCATATATGTTGCCACTAGATCAAGGAGGCGACTAGAAAAGTATCCTCATACCAACTTTCTTAAAAATCCGTTCAGCCGTTTCTGGAATCCCATATAAACTTTTACCCCTTTAGGGTTGTTACATTTGTGTCCTTTTGGTCAAAAGTATCCTCATACTAAATTTCATCGAAATCCATCAAGGAGTTTCAAAATGGATTGACTCCTAGACTATCAATGTCTAATATTTGACACAAAGAACTGAATAAACGTAATATCAGAGTTGAAAATGTCGAGCACGTCCCTCCCTTTCAATGGTTACCGGACGACTGAGATCGACACGGGCCGTCTCAGAAAACAATGATGTAATGCCACAGCGTATGTGCAAAACCAATTTTTTCCTTATTGTGATAAAACTATTTAACTTGGTGAAATTTTTTTTTCGACACAATTAAATTAATATTGATGTCTACGTTCTAAATCAAGTTATAAATTTATATCGTTCGCCGTACGGAAGATTCAAGCTTTTCAAAAACAGATGAGAGGTAACTTTGGATTTTTTTTCTATCGAGAAAACTTTTAGTAATTATGTTTTTGCTCACGACATAATTTAAGTTAAATGGTCTATTAATACATTTCCAAAAATTACCTTCGTAATCTTAGTACTTTAGGACACCCAAGCTCGTGAAAATCCTTATTTTGTTCTCATATCCTCTTAACAAGAATACACAACTTACAGAAAAAGCCTTAAATATTATGTTGTATTTAACAATAGTTAAATTGCAGGTAGATCTAAAATTAATACAATTTGCTGAGTGTAACCACAGTATATTTGTATGACAAATACCCAAACGCCTTTAGCGGTTACGTGGAGAACTAATCGTTGAAGAGCTGTTCCGTCTAGCCATGGACAAGGAGAGGTTCAAGGAACTGACTGCCAATCTTCAGAGATGGAGAGGCACTTGAAGAAGAAGTCGCTAGCATGAATAGTCAAAACTTCATGGTCGAGCTACATATGTATAAAAACTTTACATAAGAGCTTTTCAATTACCCAAACAAATATTATACCCTTACCGCAAATGACTATGAATGAACGCGTTACATTATATATGTAATATTTCGGTGCTTATACATTCTACCTAATTCCTCTTATTTTCATATTAATGTATGCGTGTACACTCGGGTGGGATGCCCCAATTTGGCCCCGTAATTTAGCCAACTGAATTTTTAAGGCCGTTTTACGGAACTATGGGCTTGTGTCTCAGTTGTAGGACTATTTTACATGAATAAAACTATTATGGAAAATGTAATAATCTTAGAATTTGTTTCAATTAATCAAGCATGTAGTAGAAAGGATTTAGCTTGGTTTTTCGGCCTGCCTCACGGTAAATTTCCTCTGCCGGTAAATTTCTCTTTTCCAGTCCCGAATCAATAAAAAAAGAGAAATCGGGTTAGAAAAACACCCCCCGACCTGGGGATCGAACCCAAGACATCCCGATTCTCAGCCAATATACGCTGCCACTAGACCAAGGGAGCGACACCTAATGTTCTCATCATAATAAAAATCGTATTAAAAAATCTAAGTTTGTTTTAATGAATAGTGTATAGCTAAAAACTGACTCATACTTTGCCGACTATTTACAATATTAAAATCAATAATATCTTATAATACAATCATAAGTTAAAAAACTTAACTGACCGACTTCGAACATGATCCGATAATGATCATATGGGACGTACCTTGAAATAAGCTCTATCGAACATAAAAATAATTTTAAAAATCGGTCCATATTTGGCGGAAATAAGACAGACAAATTGACCTTCTCCTTATTGGAAGTCGATCGAAAATAATAAAAACGTCACCTTACAAATATAAATAGAATAATCACAATCTCAGTTTACGTAAACAAGGATGCCGAAACAGGTCGCAAAGAATTGGGTATTTTACCCAGTATGAGCAAAGCCGAATAAGAACCTGTATTGAAATAACGACGAGGAAAAAAGTCCCAAAAAAAGAGCGTAAAATGGCCGTATATAGTCATAATTGGAACCAGCAGTGCGTATAAATAATGATGTGGCACGTGCTGTAAACAAGGTTTAATAACTGCTTTCGTCATGAGCGAATTTAAAATTGGTAACAGGTACGAAATTCAAGAATAATTATTTTGTTTTTTAAATAATTATTTTGTTTATGTAGGACAACTTTTCGAATACTCCAATAATTTCATCGAATATAACTATAGTAATAACTAAGCTAAAATAAAAGCAATATGATAAAAATGATAAAATAAAAGCAAATATTTGCTTTACAAAACGGCTTTGGGATATGAGGCGAAAGTAACAATTAAAGCAAAATAGGGTGGTAGACAGCCTCCGTGGCGCAGCGGACGAGTAGCCGGCTGTGAAGCGAGAGGCCGCGGGTTCGATCCCCGCACCGAGACAAATGTTTGTATGGCCTACAGATATTTGTTTCGGGTCTGGGTGTTGTGAGACCAAAAGTCTCTCGTAGCTCCTGATACCCACGACACAAGACTCGATCTTAGTGTGGGGTTGGGACTATGTATGTGACTGTTGGGTGTAGAGCCACGCTACGCACAGTTACGTCTACAGCACGAATGGGCCGGCTCGACCGTTTCGATACTACTGTCTCACATAAAACAGACGGCAGTGGCAGCTTGCTGTCGCATATCGTTCGGTGAGTGAGATTTCTGGTGGCCCAATTACCCGCCTCCCTTTCCTAATCCCTATTTTCCTCCTTTCAGGTTGGCAACGCACCCATGATTCTTTTTGTGTCTTTGGTGTCTATGGGTGTTTATGTGATCACTCACCATCAGGTGACCCATATGCTCGTTTGCCAGTCTCTGCTATAAAAAAAATTGCCATTACTTTTACTTTATACCTTACTTTGACTTATGCTGTCGATGAAGAAACTGGAGGTATGACACAATATATATTATTAGCCCTGTAATAATACTGTCCCATTGCTGGACACGGGCATCCTCTACCAATGAGAGGGGTTAGGCCTTAGTCTACCACGCTGGCCTAATGCGGGTTGGTAGACTTAACATACTTTCGAAATTCTTGCGAAGAATTTTCTCATATGCATGTTTATGCAGGTTTCCTCACGATGTTTTCCTTCACCGTTGAAGCAAGCGATAATTCACAATGAAAATACACTTAAGATAGAGAATGTCACATGTGTATGTTCTTTTTTTTTGGGGGGGGGTTGGTTTCGAACCTCCGACACTCGTCTTGGCAGTCCGTACCATTCCCAACTGAGCTATCGCTACTTGACACAATATCTAATTGTAATTTTAAATAGATAATGTTACAGCTATTTTTATATATTGAGTTAACATATTCATCAACATAAACTGACACTTACATGTCCGTACATACAAAATAAGAGCTCTTAAGTCGATTCTCTTTCGTGGAGTTCCCTTTGTATATTTGATGGATGTAATAAAGCCTTGAATAAACGAGACGTCTAAGTTCGGACATTTCACAAGTTTACGAGTCTCGTTTCATTCACATACGGACGACCTTTAACAGCCTGGGACAATAGTATTCTCATGCATTTATTATACACACGTTTCGAGACGTGAAAAGGAATCAAGTACTAACAAAATAATATAGTTTAGAGACTTTAATCAAATCACAATTTAATTAACATAACGATTTAAGTTAATTGATCTATTAAGTAGGTTTTATGTATGAGAAAAGATATATATTATAGAACTGTGTTGTTTGTTGTTTGTGTCGTTATAAAGTGTCGTTCGATAATAAATAAAACTCCGTAATAGTTTAAAATATTTTAAAAAATGTTGTCTCTATATTTCTGCTTCAGTAACACAACATAAGCTCACGCCTGTATCCCCGAAGGGTAGCAAGATGCGTACTAGCAAACTAGAACACCCACATTTCACCGAGCTTAGTTCCGTTCCAGATGTGATAGGGGGCTTGCCTTTCGCCATATCAGGCGCAAATTCCATAAAAACATCCTTTTCAGTAAAAAAGCTTTAATGTTTGTGTAACAACGTTATATTATATAAAAGGTCAAGCATATAATTGGATAAAAGCATGTGTCTGCGATGTAAAAAGCGAATCGAGCAACAAACCCATAACCGTCGCCTACTCTTTTTTATTTCGCTACAAATGTTTATCCATTTTGAAGCTTTTATTGAAAAGGGTTTCTTGGTGAATATATTTTGTCATGATCCCTTCAATTCAGGCCCTTTTCGCAATTGGTCCGAGCTTAACCATAACCCCATTATAGGGTCCGTCAAAATTGAAAACCCGGAATGCCTTTTGCATACTAAATGATTTTTTCATATCAGCTCGGAGTCTGGATTTTGTGCCCGATATGGCGAGAGGCTCGCCCCCTAGCACATCTGGGACGGAACTAAGCTCCGCGAAATGTGGGTGTTCTAGTACACTAGTGCGCCTCTGCATACCCCTTCGGGGATACAGACGTGAGCTTATGTTTATGTATGAAGAATCTAACCTTGGACCCCTCGATATAGGCTTGCCTAGTGAGGGACCGCGTCTGTTAACATTGCACTGTAGAACTATAGAAATTACACGCTAAGTCAAATAATATTTCTTGTACTGTAGTAATAGTGAAAATTTTGTATTTTTTATTATTTATTATAATAATAATTAATACACAAAAGTCACACACCTAGTCCTGACCCACACTAGGTATAACCTGTATCGTGGGTGTCAGAGACTATGAGAGACTTTCGGTTCCACAATACCAAGACTTGAAACAAATATCTGTGGGGAATCGAACCCGCGGCCTCTCGCTTCACAGCCAGCTACTCACCCACTGCGCCACGGAGGCTGACAAATTTTGAAATAAATATATTTTTCATTTTCATATGTATGTTAAACTTGAAACAGCTGATCGAAATCGGCCATGTTTTCACTATTGAACGTTTACATATCCAGTAAGTTATTATATTAGACCGTTAGTATCTATGTCGACCTGTTACAACAACATTGTAATGGTCCAAAGCACCATAATCGGATATACCAGGTATACGTTGGCAGGAAAAAGGTCCGACTAATACCATTACTGTCCATAGATCCACTAAGTAAAAAACCTTGTATTGACAGCCCATATGTTACGATACTCCGAACCGGAAAGCTCAGGTTAATGTGTGCCCTAATATACCCTCTACCCTCACTCAGTCACCGTCAAATAAAAAAAACATAAAAGCGTAAAACTTTAGAGCCTTCACAAAGTACGATCCTTTGAGATTATGAATAAGAAATAAGTTTTAAATTAGCCTTTTCAAAATTTAGATAAAAATGTCACAAAAACAAATAACACACACATTGTCTTGAGACCACTTTGCCTTCTTGATATTGTGGCTGCGTAAATGGTAGGAAACGAGATGTCCGAAGTGCGATTCCCAGGTCGGATGGCTGTTTTTTTGCCTACAGGCCTGATCCCCCAGAAGAGGTTTGAAGTCAACACGCTTGAAAAAGTGTTTTCCTCACTTCGAAAAAACTAATCTAATAAAAAACTAATAGAATGTAAATTAATTAATTTTATTTTAACTATCTGAACTGGCTTAATTGTTACAAACAATAACGAACATAAACATATATGCTGGAAATTATTTAATAATGAAATGAAGTCACGGTACATATTAGATTATCCAATGTTATGTATGATTTATTCTATCAATTGCCCTTTCGTGTGGAATGACAATATATCACACAAGCGTGCAACAGCGATAATATAAAAAGGACAACGATAGATTCTTATCTATGTAAAAATGAAGAAAAACTTGTCCGGGCATCTAGTACTTTGTCAGAAGCTAGGGTGAACGTATATTATCCTCGACTGTTTCGGGGGCGTGCGAAGTACGACTACCGTCCTGAGGTCTCGGGTTCGATTCACGGGTCGGTATGCCCGATATAGAGGCGTTCTCACATTTTGGGATGAAAATAATTCCGACAAAATGTGGTTGCTCTAATTCTCTAGTGCACCTCTACTACCCCTTCGGGGATACAGGCGTGAGTATATATATATTAGTCATTCGTTACGAGATCATTCGTTCAAGACTTTTCACGATCGCATACATTTTCGACCGACTTCAAAAAAGAAGAGGATCCTCAATTCGTCTGTATGTTTTTTCTATCTCCGTCAAATATGGAAAGATTTTCAAGATTATTTAGAGTTTATCGTTATCCCAAGGGTGGTCCCATAAAAATGGTCACGATCAGATAAGTTTTGAAATCGGTCTGGTATACATTTTTACATTAACAATTTCTCGTAGTAACTAAAATTTATGAATAACCAAAAGCATAATGATTTTTTATGTGAAAGCCTAAAAATAGCTATTCTATTTATACTACCAATGTCGTTCGAAATCAACAAAGATATTTATGAGACCCGGGACGCAATTATTGGATACTCCATACTCCCAACGTGCTATTAAAGCTCCCTCTGTGACGTATCAAGACAATTACTTTTTATATACTTGTTCTAATAATGGCGGAGTAATCACTTAGCTTTACTCGTCGTCTCTCGGACTACGTATAATCTTTTGTGAACGATAATTACTGGGGCCAAATTATATGAAATGAAGATGTTATATACGTATTTATACATTGACTCGTACGACGACTTCTTTGTTAAGGTTTTTATATTATTTGAAACATTGTGCGTGGTTAAATATTTGAATTTATAGCAGTTTATATCAAGTAGTAATTACGAATGGAATACTGAACCTTCTAGAAATCCATACAGAGATACTAAATGCGAAAGTAACTCAATCCGTCTCTAACTTTCTTGGTCTGATGAAAGTGTTTCTGAGCTGTAGACCGGGGGATCCTGGGTTCGATTTCGAAGGACAAAGTTGTAAATTAGTTTATAAACTAATTTAATATAAAAACATTTCGTTCTGAAGCAAAGTGTTTTATTAATTATTGTTGCTCGTAACTTCGTTCGCGTGAAAATTTATTGAAAACTCTCCACAAATTCCACAGGGACCTTTAATTTTTTGGGATCAAAAGTAGTCTATGTGCTATTCCAGGCTACAATCTATGTCTGTGCCGAATTTCATCCAGATCTGTTTGACTGTTTTGGTGTGATTCCGTAACAAACGTCCACCCATACAAACTTCCACATTTAAAAAACTACTAGCTGTTTCCCGCGGCTTCGTCCTTATGGAAACATCCCGCAGGATAGGATAGGGGTAAAAGTAGCTTGTGTTATATTGATGTATAATCTACATTACTGTAAAGTTTCATCAAAATCCATTTAGCAGTATTTGCGTAAAAGCGTAACACGAATCATGTACATCTGTACATCATACACACGTACATCCATACATGATACATCCTCAGACACTTTCGCGTTTATAATATTTATTAGAATGCCCCTTACTTATAAAAATATTTAAGCGCTATTTATCTATAACCATAGGTTGTCCCTTTCATTTTTAAACAATGTAACGCAAGTAAAAAAGAGACAGGCTATTCTTAGCGAAAATATAAGCGAAAATGTTTTTCTAAGTAAGGTCCATTATATTTACATGGATAATGCAGATCTTCAATGTTTCTAGTCTGCAATAGTCGAGCACGAAAAACTAATGTAAATGTAAAAAATATAATATAAATAAATGCTCAGGCTACTGAGCAGGAAATTTCTGACAACCGTAAATGTATTCGAACTCGATGCGCGTCTATGAAATTTGTATGAAATATTAACCAAACGTCATCAGTGCGCAGCGAACTCGAATACATTTACATTTACATTAGTTTTTCGTGCTCGGGCTACAGGCCGCTGAACTAAATGTTAACATCACCCCATTGTAGCGCACAACAATGTTTGCTCTGGTGATTGGTATTCGAGATAAACACGCGGCGAGCAAGTTAGGAACGATGATCAAGTTAGCTGTTTATTGTTGACAATGCGATAAACTGATCAGACAATGCTCAGCGTTATTCGATTCGAGATGTTCTTCGATGTTTTAATTGGAAACGTGTATGAATTTATGGAAATAATTATTTGTTTAGCAATTGTTCTAGAAAAGGTGAGCTAAAGTTTTAAAGTCAAATGTCGGATTGTAATAGTCTAAAAAGTCACATCATTGATTTAAAAATGTTTGTGGTAGGTTTGTTCAAGGAAAACACCAGCGGCCTGAGCAGGAAAATCTCTGACAACCGTAAATGTATTCGAACTGGATGCGCGTCATGAAATTTGTCATGAAATATTAACCAAACGTCATCAGTGCGCAACGAACTCGAATACATTTACATTTACATTAGTTTTTCGTGCTCTGGCTACTGATATGAGGGATCCTTATCTCTACCTATCCCTTTGGAATACAGGCGTATATTTATAAAGTGTGGAGGATTGTTGCTGTAAATAATAAATAAATAATAATAATATTAGCCCTATAATATTACTGTCCCACTGCTGGGCACAGGCCTCCTCTACCAATGAGTGGGGTTAGGCCTTAGTCTACCACACTGGTCTAATGCGGGTTGGTAGACTTCACATATCTTCAAAATTCCTGTGAAGAAATCCTCGTATATACAGGTTTTCTTAGGACGTTTTCCTTCACCGTTATAGCAAGCGACATAGAAAAGTCAGATGTGTATGCTCCATATTGGGGTTGTTCTCGAACCTTCGACACTTGTCTCGGCAGTCCGTACCATTCCCAACTGAGCTATAGCTGCGATGTAAATAATAATAATATAAAAATAAAAAAAAAAACTGATAGCATCCTCATACCATAAATGTCACGTTAAAACACAATTTATATTTTAATTTCTTGCAAACATTTTCTGGCGATCATAAATTGCCGCACATATTTATTTTTATAAGCTTGGAGTTACTTTAATTTTTGGACGTTGATACTCTCCGTCCATTACTCTTTTTATTGGTCGGTAGAAATATGTGTTGTGAAACCTCGCTAACGTTTATTAGCTTTTTCACATAATGCCGCATTCGACGTCCATACCATGGATATGGCTGGTATTAAAGTTACTATACTATAAATCTCTATTAAGCAGTCACGACATTTCCTAACACTTTCACAAACACTAATGCATGAATACTCATAAATAATATATCAAAATCATACTTCCTACGTTTATTTATTTAGGAAACATACAGAACAATAACGCTAAAAGTAAAGTTGACAATTTATAGTTTATAATCCAACAAAGTTTCTTCTAATAGCAAAAACATAGACGACAGTATTGACATTAAAATACACTATGAATTGAAAGTAAATTAACTGAAAAACAAAAAGGATTTAAAACTACAACTATAGATAAAAAGATAACTCTAAGTTAAACTATTTAATATTGAAATTATTGAACTTGAGAAAAGCTTAGATTATTACTTAAAATGAATATTAATATGATAAGAAGTCAGACAGAGTGGCGCCGTAACGCGTTACGTTACGAAGCGGTTTACCATCCCATAAGAAGTTATCACTTCGAACGCGGTGAACGGTCACACGGTGAACGCTAAGTCTAAAACAAATTACTTATCTGTCTATAATCACTTATTCACAATTGTTCACGCTGGCAATTAAGGCTTTCTTATAACTATTTAATTAAAAGTGGAATACATCGATATCAGATATGTAAATATTTGGATGTTTTATAAATTGTGACGACTTTACCTACTCGATGAAGTTTCTCACAGCGAATATATATGGCAAGTGTGCATGGTACAGTTGAAAGGGGACGACCTCATCGAATATTCTCTGGAGATATACTCCAGAAAGGTAACGTTAGAAACGAACATGCATGCATGAAGAATGTAATAAGACTGAATAAGGCAAAAAAGGGAGACCTCATCGAACATTCTCTGGCCAAGTCAAAGACATACTCGTGAAAGGTCAAGTTAGAAGTACTCTAAACTGACATGCATGCATGAAGAATATAATAAGACTGAATGAGGCAAAAAAGGGAGACCTCATCGAACATTCTCTGGCCATGTCAAAGACATACTCGTGAAAGGTCAAGTTAGAAGTACCCTAAACCGACATGACATGAAGAATGTTATAAGACTGAATGAGGCAAAAGAGGTGTGCAAGGATCGTAACAAATGGAAATCCGTTGTATGTGCTTACCCCTATGGGTAAGGGGCGTGAGTCTAGGTATGTTGTTGTTGCAACCAGTTATTGGACAGCATATTCATATACGAGAGCTATTAAAGACTCAATATCCAATGTGTGAGAGTGAGGAGCTGATTGCTTTATTATTAAAAAAAAGTGGTACAACGCCACGGACGTATAAAAAAGAAGGACACCATCCCGCCTATAGTTAAACGTACGCCACAGAGAAACCACGCCCACAAATGCGCCTGTACAAAATGCCCTGAGGGGTTACCACCACCTCTTATAACAATATTATTATAATCTTACTTGTACCGATTCCCCTAAAAAAAAACGTAGTAAGACTATAATAATACTGCTATAAGCGGTGGTGGTAACCCCCCCTGCACACACCTTTACACTCATAATACGCTCAGTCGCTGCCATTACGTGTGAATGGGCTGAAAACCCCGCTTCACTTTTAGTGTTCTTAGCGCTCCGTCCATCTTTTTTTACGTCCGTGTACAACGCAACACAATATATACACTTGAAAACATTACCCACCTTCCGCGGTAGTCGGGTAAAAAAAAGAAGCCATGAAAACAAGTAACTACCATAATCGGCTTGTAAGGAAAATGAAAACATTCCGACAAGGCAATTAAGATTACATCTTCAACAATCATTTATTTATTGCCTCATAACAAACTCCTGTTTTCTTGGAAACGGAAACTTTTTAAACGGAATAAATTAATAAGAAGTCGCTTACCCTATTTCCTAACAACTGTTTTTCGTAAAAAAAAATATTAAATGATATCTAGGCAATCTAATATATAAAAAGAAAAACGAAAAATACCAGAATATAGTAGTAGCCGAGTTTCATGGCAATAACCTTACTTAGCAGTAGATAGTCACGGGCGGCTCGGCCTCCGGTGGCCCATACGCTTATATAACATACATATATGTATATATATGCCGCCTTCGACAGGAATGTTCATTTAGGGCGACTTGCAGCGCTATTACTAATCTAGAGTTATTCCTTATCTCGTCTACCTACCTTATCCTACATCTCACTCCTATCTTTACATCAAGATTTGGGATAAATAGAGATTTATCGCAAAGCTGCAAGTCTAATGTCTAAGATAATTCATCATCATCATCAGCCACAGAACGTCCACTGCTGGACATAGGCCTCCATCAATTATTTCAAGATCGACCTGTTGGAAGCGGCCTGCTTCCAAGATAATTAATATAACATAATTTAATCCACACAATAAAATAAAAGAAACACTGTAACGTAACAATCCAGACGACAGATTACTGTAAAGTTATCCAGAAAAATACTCCAAGCTTAAACTACAGCATCAAGTGACGTCACCAGAAACCAAGTGATAGAACAACTCATCCGTATCAATTTCTTGCATAATCCTCTGCTCCCGAATCTCTGAAGCGATGCTACAAACCAATTTCAAACCAATCGATATGCGATACCGTGCTTAAAATTGACAGTTTATCGATTATCTGTTGTGTAATCGCAATTTAGCCAACACTAAGTTTAAAGTGTTAGTTGGCTCGAACGCACCGCTTTCAACTTTTACTTAGAAATTAATAAATGGTAGAATCACGCCGTGCAATTTGCCTACAGCAGAAAAAGTACAACGAAATCTACATAATATAACATAACATAAGCTAACGCATGTATCCCCGAAGAGGTAGGCAGAGGCGCACTACGAGCTAATACACCCACATTTCGCCGAGCTTAGTTCCGTCCCAGATATGATAGGGAGTGAGCCTATCGCCATATCGGGCACAAATTCCAGACTCCGGGCTGATATGGAAAATCCAATATCACTTAGCCTGACCCAGGGATTGAACCCGAGACCTCGGGATGGTAGTCGTACCGAAATACAACCAGGCCACCGAGGCAGTCACTCCACGTGTAGGACGGAAATAAACTGCAAACGACTTGGCGAAATGTGGGTGTTCAAATTGTCTAGTTGGGGGAAGGCGCTTCACGGATACCGGCGTGAGCTTATGAGAAACTCATGAAAATCGATTCAGAAGCTTCCCTTTTTTAATCGATTAAATTATTTAACAGCCTGTTAATTATTCGTAGTAATAAATTGTTCTTGTCATAAACATGTCTATGAGAAACAAGAACACGTGTGAAATGCGTTTATATAGTAAAATCTCATTCCTGATTTACCATTAAAATTATATTCAAAGGCGAAGTGTTCATATAATCTGATCCATATCGACTGACCTTTGCCAAACTGTCAATTAAAAAGGTATTATAATTCATAGTAATTAAAAGGCTAGCACTCGCTTTCCTTTTGCCACTACATCCAACGAATCCAACAATACACTGTCATAATGAGAGTCTCATACCCAACCCAAATCTCAAAATCACTTTAGCGGTACAGTTTTAGAAAATACACTCCCACATTGTATCTGATTTGCATTCTATATGAACCCTTCCCACACGCTCGCCGAAATACATTTCAATATATACACAATCTCATTTAGCTTCCACACGTGTACGAATTACGTAGTTATAATAACATCGAGTAATGTGTTTGTTTTTCATACCCTTTTCCTTAACAGCCATGTCATTTTCCATTCGATTTGCAATAAAAGCTTAGCCACCAGGAAATATTCCTTTTAATGTTTACTCGTTCAGCCTTAGCTCGAATAACTTTGGTAGGTACTCAGGTAATCGAATTCGATGTGGGTTTTGCAGTGACGTGCACAGGCATTTAGATCAGGGTAGACAAAAATCTTGCATAATTATTTTCTTCAATATATTCTTGCTTTACTTTAACCATCATGATCATTCCCACATCGACCCACCCATATACGCAGCGCTGTTTGAAAAACTCTTTTTGGTGTAATTTTTTTTCTTTCATTATGTAAATTTAGTAAATTGTCAGGGTAGACAATGTCTATATGAAATGCACGCCAATGGGTTTCTGACATTTTAACCAAAATTAATCAGTGGACATAGATTCGAATTCAATAGTTAAAATTATTCATGCTTCGGTCTCTGTTCTGTATAGAAGGAACATTTTTTAATGTTGCCTTCTATGGTGGCAACATTTATTTACGCCTAACGATGTATGACGCAAATGAGGCATTCTGAAATTTTCGAGAAATTTGAAACACTAGGGCGATACAATTTATAATTGTTTTTAAGGAATATTAACGCGATTTATCAGTTAACTGAATTGAAAGCCATCGGAGGATAATATTTTTATATTTTTAAATGTATTTTTGTTTTTTTATTATAATAAATAATAAAAAAAAATAATAATAAAATTTAAAAATAAATATTTAATATTTAAAAATTAATCAATTATATATTTAAAAATGTAAAAAAACACATATACAATAAAGAGTACTGAACAAAGTTAAGTTATAATAAATCTTAATTTTAATATCTCTTACAACTTATCTGTTTCAAGTTTCCACTATAACTTATCTTTCTTTCTCAATCACAACTGAAATCCCAAACAGGTAATATGTCCAAATTCAACAAATACAAACGGTGATCCTATCAAAATAGTATAAATTAGCGAGACCATTTAAGAAACCCATAGAAATGACGGTAGAATTATTTGCAGGGAACGGGCGACTCGCAACCCCAATTACACTGATTTGTAACCTACTTTCATGCAACGGGTAAAGACGGGCTTATTACGGTCTACGTCGTTAGTCCCCTTTTAAAAGCGAAAAAGTTTAACCTTTAACCTTATTTCACGATTTCCTATTTTTAAAACGACGTTTGTACGACAGTTGCAACTTGTAACAAATATACGCCCGAATGGTCAAATGCTGCTCAACTTTAATCCGTTAAAGTTAAAAAGTTAATCCGTTAAAGTTAAGGATCCGTCCTTACATTGATTTTCGCCATACAATTTTGACAGATAAGGCGGCCTTAAACGACATAAGGCGACCTTAAGTGTATGAACATTCGGCGGATAGACTTCTATTATCTAAGTTCTAATTTACAAAGTAGGTAGGTATATCAATTATCAATGCAGAAGAGTGTTTTTGACATATTTGCATTTCTCTTGCATGGCAGAGCAATCTATCGATGTGCTGTAGACTATTCCGAATATATTATAATGGTCCAGAGTTCTACGCGTACAAAGTCACAAGCAAAAGGTCCTTATGATAATAAAAAAGTTTAACATAGTAATATATAGATAACATTGATAAGTACTTTATAATTATCATCATCTTGAGCACTGTCCACTGCTGTACATAGGCCATAAGAACTTAATCAATATTATTATAAATAAATATTAAAATCAGTGATAGAAAGCTATTCCATGATTTAATAAGTTTATACAATGAAAACTTTAAATTAAATGTCACCGTATCTCAAAAATAACGTAGTACTAAAACGGTTTTAACACAAGAAATCACAACAAACGCTACATAGTTACGTAGATTCCATTATCAAGTGGCACCTCCGGCAAAAACCAACAGCGACACGACAAAACAAAGCCGCCACTGACTTGTTATCGACGTTGTTCCTGCCTTTTTGTTCGACGCTGATTTAATACTTTAGTTCCATTCATGTCAGCGAAGCCACAATCGCAAACCGTTCGACAGCTTTAAAGAAATACTTAACCACAATGCAACGTCTCAAACAAAACCTAATTTAACTTTACTAGAACAGACTCCCGATAACGACGCAGAGCTAATTTTATCGAATGTCAAACAGAAACCGCAATGCACGAGTTACAAACATGAAATAAATTCCCCTTGGGTGAAAGAACAGAATGTAATAAACAAAAGTTTGCTTTGTATACGGGACACGCGCGAATATTATTAAAATTGATGAAAATACAATAGAGTATATTCTCAATAGTTATTCCAAAAATGTAAACAAATATCTACCTACTCACTTAACAGTTAATATGTTTGATGTAAGTCTATGATATTTTTGTAATCAGTAGCCCGAGCACGAAAAACTAATGTAAATGTAAATGTATTCGAGTTCGCTGCGCACTGATGACGTTTGGTTAATATTTCATACAAATTTCACAGACGCGCATCGAGTTCGAATACATTTACAGTTGTCAGAAATTTTCCTGCTCAGGCCGCTGGTATAATTCGTAGCGCATGTAACTTTATATAACCATACATAGTTTGGGCTTGTCTTATTTATGAGGTCAAAAATAACAGGTACCAATGACAATGATTTATAATCAAAAGTTAAAAAACTTCACGGACAGACTTCAAAATGTATCCGATCGTGACCAAATTAATATGGGACCACCCTTGAAATAAGATTTATCGACCACCAAAATAATCTTGAAAATGACAAGGTCACATTCAGCAGGGATATCGCGTAACGTACATAAAATTATCACAAGTTTAAAAACTTAACTGACCGACTTCCAATTTACCGATCGTGACCAAATTATACGGGATCACCCTTGAAATAAGCTCTATCGAACATAAAAAGAATTTTGAAAATCCGACCACATTTGGCGAAAATATCGGGTAACATACATAAAAAAACAGACGAATTGAGGACCTCCTCCTTTTGTGGAAGTCGATCGAAAATGGAGATGAATTCTTCGTTTTAATTTTTTGAAGTCAGTCGAAAAGATACTATATATATGTTTACATTTCGAACACACTTAACAAACGCCTTTAGGAAGATTTTTTTCTACGCACCTTTTCGTGTGCTTCCGACGGCGGACGGATCTCGACTGAGCACAGACGACGCGCATCAAAGCCACGCAAACTACCCTCAATCCTTATTCAATACCGAAGCTATTTCTTGTGAATACCGTCACGGAGAGAATGACTCGTGGAAGCGTGCACGGAACTTTTTTATTAACAGGCAATAAATCTGAGCGATGTACGTGATGGCGCGACGTTCAACATATTTTAATCGACTTCGAAAAAGGCGGTGGTTCTCAATCCGGTGCGAGTCTTTTTCCGTCCGTCTGTCTGTCTGTCTGTGTGACCGCGGTTTATCTCAGAGACTATTAGTACTAGAAAGCTGTAATTTAGCATTAGTATACATATCAACCACGCTGAGAAAACGATATTACAAATATAAAAATATTATCTAAGAAATACTAAAACATTGAAAATCCTCGAACGTACGAAGAAAACCTTTCAAGCGCAACGTAAAAGCAATTGCAAAACTGCAGTAAAATGCTATATCCTTAGCTGTCAAAAAGAATCAAACCTTTCGTTTCTAGCACTTAACTTTATGGAAACTGAACAGATTTTCTGCTGCGGAAAAATAAATCAGAACTTGCATAATGCAATCTTATCAAAATTTACGAGATATCTTTTATACATATTTCAATAAAATGCCTCTAATTGTTAATAGACCGTGGTAGACCCAGGAAGAGATGGCGTGACGATATGGATGCCTACGAGCCTACGTGGACTGAACTAGCCCATGACAGAGAACAGTGGAAAAAGATGGGGGAGTCCTTTGCCCAGCAGTGGGACACAATAGGATAGAATAGAATAGAATTGTTTATTACAAATATGATAATTTTACAATAAAAACAGGTTAGGGCAGGATTTTTCTAAATTATATTCGCCCCTAGAATCGGTATTTCGACACACATTAAGAAATCATTAGAATTTTTAGATCTTGTCATTTAGTTGTTCCAATATAACAATAAATTATGTGTCCAAAAAGTAAAACAAATCCAAAAAACAAAGTCTTTAATGGCTTAAAAATACAAGTTATAAGATATAAATTAATAATATTATATAGCCTAAATAGGGAACTAGCGTGTAATTTTTTTATTGGTTCATTGCAAAGAACTACGTCTCAAATAAACACACCAGAAACAAAAACATAAAAATATGCACAAATCATTTAACTATCGCAAGTCTAAATATGACTTACAAAACCCCGCGCTAAAAAAGGACGTGACGTCACAGCTTAAAAATGCCTTTTTGTTGACATCTTAGTTGACACTGACGGCTAATGACATTGTCTGGAATGACGTTTGAACCGCTATAATAGCCTATCGTTTAAAATTTCCCCATGCCAAACAAAAATTTCCCCAAAAATGTTGAAGCTATTTCATTAAATAACGAAGTAAAAATAAGTTGCACCCTTGAATCCTGAGCGGAGAGGTGGGAAAGTTACATGAAGAAAATAATTTGGAAAGAGGAGGATCTCCGTAATCTCATTCATCAAGTAACAAGTAACAACAGTTTTCCGCAAAATTGGGAAAAATACCCCAACGTGGAAACACTGCCTAATGCAACGACGTCACTTGGGTTTTGTAATAACGTTCCATTACACGTAATTTCTATGTAAGATATTTTGTAAAATATCAATTATTTTATACTACAAATTTCATCATAGCACATTTCAAGGTTTTGTTTATTGATTTATCAACACAATTTCTTGTTATAATTTTCGTGCAAGTTCCCCATTCCAGTATCCTTTCATTGTGTTTTCTGCTTCATTAAAATACCTAAGTATTTTTATATTAATAATCATTTACTTAAAACAAAAAGCATGTACTGTTTTTATAAAGAATAAAAAACCTTAGTAAAGATAATATAATAAACTACAGTTTATAACTCCACTGAACAACGTTGAATGACCTAAAATCCGAGCTCACCTGTCCAAATCCTGACATAAACAAATGAGCTTTGGAAAACTTTCTTACGTTCGTATCGTAACTGAACGAACAAAACCATTGTATGTATATTATACCAGTCAATTCACTGTACTTGTACATACTTGAGCTCACGTATCTGTAACGGAAAGGATAGGCAGAGGTGAACTAGAGGACTAGAGCACCCTCATAATAATATGATAGAGGGCCAGTGACGTGCAGTCCATATAGACAAAAAGACACTGTCTACCCTGACAATTTGCTGTTACCATAAACAAAGAATAAAAATATGAATGAATACAGATTTTCTAAATAGCGATGCTCCGCTTATGTTTTAAATTGACATAGAGATGATATTAACTATGATGATTCCACAAGCGTTAAAGAAAATAATTGTTCAAGATTTTTGTCTACCCTAGTCTGAATGCCTATGCACGTCACTGTGGAGGGCGAACCAGCCCCTGACTATTTTTAAGTCGATTTCGGTGGAATTTTAACTTAAAGTAGTAGAGCCACGCTGTAGACAGTAACGTCTATAGCACGAATGGGCCGGCTCGACCGGTTAGATACCACTGCCTCACAGAAAACCGACGTAATGTGGCAGCTTGCTACCGCGTTTCGTTCGGTGAGTGAGATTTCCGGTGGCCCATTTCCCCACTCCTTTTCCCAATCCCCTTCCCTCCCCTTCCATTCCCTCCTTTTAGGTTGGCAACGCACCCATGATTCTTTTTGTGTCTTGGGTGTCTATGGGTGGTGGAGATCACTTACTATCAGGTGACCCATCTGCTCGTTTGCCAATCTCTGCTATAAAAAAAAAAAAAGTTAATAAGTGAAACCGAATCGAAGTCAAATTCGAATGGACTGTCAAAACTCAGGAGTCAGAACAAGATGGCTTTGATGAGAAAAATACTAAGTTAAGAATTGTTTTATGCATAAAGAAAGCATAACACCTTCGTCTACGAATATAACATAAGCTCACGCCTTTATGCCCGAAGGGGTAGGCAGTGGCGCACTAGCGAACTAAAACACCCACATTTCACCGAGCTCCTGTCCAAGATGTTATAAGGGGCGAGCCTATTCCAGACTTCGGGCGATACGAAAAAATCCAATATCACTTTGCCTGACCTGGGAAACGAACCCGAGACCTCAGGACGATAGCCGTACCGCTCACGCAATACCACTACACCCCCGAGACAGTCTACGAATATTTTAAATTCATATTTATAAATTAAGCGGTTAACTAAATAAATATCTGAATATTAGCATAATCCTCGCTGATTAAAGCCCGTAAATATCAAACCGAAATGGAAACAAACGCTATTCTGACTGCAAAGATTAAAATATATTTATATAAAAGTAAAATAGAAGGGCTTTGAATTATGAAATCACAAAGGATTATCGCGCTATACTATTAGATATGCCAAGATTATTCGAATTTAAATGGATATAACACCAAACGGGGCTGCGATGCTTTACCATATATGTACTCGTTGATTTTGGGTTACTATAGGACTGTAAAGGTCGCAGGAAGTCGCTGGATGCAGGCCGCTTCCAACAGGTCGATCTGGAAATCTTTGGGGGAGGTCTATGTTCAGCAGTGGACGTCCTATGGCTGATGATGATGATGATGATGATAAGACTGTGAAATGATTGTTACCTCCTTGGTCTAGAGGAAGCGTGTGTGATCTATGAATCTGAAGGTCCAAGGTTCGATTCCCAAGCCGGCCGGGTATGTTTTTCCAACACGATTTGCCTGGGACTGGACTAAATCCCGCAGAGAGGGGTTTGACGGCAGGAAGACAAAAACAAAACAGAATCCGTTCTACAACATGCTCGTCAAAGTATGTTGTGCTGATCGCATATTGAGGTGGGATAAAGGCAGGTGGAACGAAAGATCGGATTATAAATACTTGCGGCTCAGTTCGCGTGACAATTTTATCCAGCAGGACTATACTAGCAGGATAGAAATAGATAATCCAAGGCCATAATCAGCTGAAGCATGTTCAGCCTATGCATAATAGATTAACAAACATCAAGCCAAACCCTTTGTGCAATATGCTTGAAAACGTGTGTGCGCCTACCCAAAATAAGTTCGGATAAGGGCAGGTAGAAAGAAAAGATTGAGAAACATCCAATTACACAAAGACTCAAATATTCAAAATTAAAATTTATTGTACACAAAGTTCACATTTCCACAACATCGTACCAAAGACTAATAAAATACGTAAAAGAATCGGAATTTGTGACCATTAAGAAATGAAATTAATGAACACAAACCTTACAAAGGTTTTTAATCAAGCGAACCTTGGAAACCAATTTCAATATACAGCACAATATTACTTAGAAACGGTAGCAAAAGCTTATTTGAGCATGAAAAAGGTAAACCAGTTCATCGGACGGAGCTCGCTACATTTTATTATTAGTTTCATGAATAACATCTCCGAGGCATAGTAAAAAAGTTAATCATAACCAAAAACAATCCTGAGGGACACGGAATAAATGGCAAAATATTTTTCTTTCATCTCCCGAAAGAATTCTGGAATGAAGCATTAGTTTTACTCGGGGAGCATGTCCGGCACAAAAAATGCTCACAAACGAAACGAGACACGGTTTCCAACGTCTCGACCCTTAAAAATTCCTTTGAAATGAATATAAAAGTGTCACGTAAATACTGTCGAAGATATTTCTTACTTTCCAACTTCGTTTCACCACGAATACCTTTTTCAAGTAAGCGATTGCTGTACGGTAATAAGATAACGATAACTTTCACTTTTCTTTGGAGAAGGGAACGTAAAATGTTAAATAAATTCAATTCAGACTGTATTATATAACTCCCGCTGTTATTTGAGATCGTGGTTAGAGGCTTTTGCCACCTTTTTCGCATTCCTTTGTCTTACAGGATAAAAAATTAAATGTATATTCGCCGAGTCAAGCTAATACGAGAATCAGAGACGGCATGACAATGGTCACAGATAATAAACGTAGGATGTGTGCACACTGCTACCAAATATAAATCTAAAGTATCTATTGCGTGGTACGGACTACGGACGCCTCAATTGAGATATTTATTGAGGCCTTCGTACCAAAATTCAATTATTGAATTCGGTGATGGATTGTGATTTACTGGAATGTTGATGTTTTGTTATATTTTGCTTTTGATCAATTTTAGTTAGTCATCATCATCATCGTCGCCTCATTGGTCTACTGGCAGCATGTAACATTGGCTGTGGACCGGTAGATCCTGGGTTCGATTCCCAGGTCGGACAAAGCAAATTCTCTCATTTAATTTGCCTGGGACTGAATCCCTCAGGAGGCTGACATCAGGCAGACGGCCGGTCGTAAAAACTAAGCCAAATCCTATCTGCAACATGCTTGAAAAAATGTGTTGCGCCGACCCTACATTAAGGTGGAATAAGGGCAGGTAGAAATAGTCATCATCATGAACATAGGCCTCCCCCAAAGATTTCCAATTTTAGTTACTACTGATGTGTATTTGATGTGTGATGAGGTCGGACAAGGTGACTTGGATTTTTCCATATCAGCCCGGAGTCAGGAATTTGTGCCCGATATGGCGATAGGCTCGCCCCCTATCACATCTGGGACGGAACTAAGCGAAATGTGGGTGCTCTAGTTCGCTAGTGCGCCTCTGCCTACCCCTTCGGGAATACAGGCGTGAGCTTATGTTATGTTATATGATGTGTATTTATATTTTCAGAAAAACACAAAACGGTCTGAAATGCGATATACATCCAAAAATCTCCTCGTTACATATATCATTATATTCAAGCTTAATTTTGGGCATGTTTAACTTCAAGGGCTGGATAAAGGTTTGAAGGTTTATTGCTTTTTAACAACAGCTAGTTAGCAAATATTAGAACCAACATTTCGAATGTTGATCGTAATCAAATGGAAGAGCAATTTAGTCATTTGACGTACATACGTTTGTACATGTATTGGTAGAGCCAGGCTGTAGACATTAACATCTACAGCACGAACGGCTGACTCGACCGATTTGATACCACTATCTCAGAGAAAACCGACGTAAAGTGACAGCTTGCTGTCACGTTTCGTTCGGTGAGGGAGATTTCCGGTGGCCTGTTTCCCCCCTCCCTTTCCCAATCCCTGTTTATCTTCTTTTAGGTTAGCAACGCACCCATGATTCCTTTTGTGTCTTGGGTGTTTATGGGCAGTGAAGACTTACCACCATGTGAACCATCTGCTCGTTTGCCAGTCTCTTTTATAAAAAAAATATTTGCGAAGGTCAAAATAATAATCTATAATTAATCTTACTATTATGTGTTCAAATGTCGAAATATTATTATACTATTATGTTCAGTACTCTTTATTTATACTATTATTATTATTATTGCAGCGCTAATGCTATCATATGTTGCAAAAAATTTTTAATCCGAATCCACCTTTATGTATTACCTTACCATCGTCCTTATTATCTCTCTAAGAAGTTGTCTCATTTTCTCTGGGTTGTTAGCGTAATAGCGTCTTACGGTAATACATACTTTCTTTCATTTTATTCTTAGACCTTTAGTGAATAAATGAAATACACTCTTCTGAAATAAAAATTAATTATGTCCCTTGAAGAGTATGAAGCACGTAAATATTTTAGCAATATATAGTTAATTAAGATCTCTAAGCAGAATTTCGATGCATGCAAATGAATGCAGAGAAATGTGTATGAATAAATTGATTCTAACTCATCCGAAAATGTTATACCGAAAATTAAATTTATATAATACTAGCTTTTGCGTTAAAGTATATTATTCACCCAGATCCTCCCCATGAATCGTTCTATCTATTGGTGAAAACAGCATGAAAATCCGTTCAGTCGTCTTTAAGTTTATTACAGACAGACAGATGAAAATAAAATGGATAGTAATAAACTATAAGGAATCATAGGTTTTTAATTGTTTAATTAGTCAGAAAATGCACACTGCAGATAGGCTTTAAATCAAAACTGGTATAAACTAGCACGTACTTAATTGTATTTTAGTTATGGTCATAGCCAGAGAAACAATATTATTAATAGTAATAATTACTAAAAATCTAAACTATAAATTCATATGAGCTAACTTACAGTTGCTTGGAAGCAAGACAACTCATTACACACTCTCAGGGGCTGAGATAAGGAAACCGATCCCCGAAGTGCCACAAGATTACCAAGGAACCGCTGCACGCTGTCTTGCCACGACCCATCAAGAACTTCCTCCTTTAAAAATAAATTCGCTTTAAAATTGGATCGGAAAAGAATTCCTGGAAGTCGTCCGGATTAAAATGGGAACGTGAGGTATCTACAATTTTATTGTGGAACTTTGCAACTTCACGAATTTTAAGACGCGTGGAGCGTCGTATTCACAATGCAGGTGTGATGCAGTTGAAGAGTTTGGTGTGAACTCGTCGAAGCAAACGCTATGAACATATTTTTAGTTGGACTCTGCCGCTGTAGAATTTTGATGCAGAAAATAATTGCAGCAATAAATAAACAATTTACCAAGGAAAAACTCATGTTGTTTTTAACTAGTGAAACTTATTGTTATTAATTTTTACTGAAAGTCGTACGTGTTAAGATTTTCTTAATTGAATTATTTAGTAGACCCAATCGAATAAAATATTATGTTAACGATAATTCAAAATGAAAACTTTTAAATAGAAAAGTCTGAAGTGCATGCTCTTAGGTCGATCTCCTCGGACAATCGTCTCGGCAATCCGTACCTTTCCCAACTGAGTTATCGCTGCTTTTAGAGAATACCAGAATATTTTTAGTGAACTTTCAAGGTGAAAGTATTTAATAACATAAGCTCACGACAGTTTCCCCAAGGGGAAGGCAGAGGTACACTAGCGAACTAGAACATTCACATTTCGCCGAGCTTGGTTCTATCCCAGATGTGAAAGAGTGCGAACCTATCACCATATGGACACAAATTCGAGACTCCGAGCTGTTTTAAAAAAATCCAATATCACTTTGCCCAACCCGGGGATCGACCCTGAGACCTCAGCACGTTAGTGTGACTGAAATACAACCACGTCACCGGCAGTATTTAATACATTTTATTTTAAACATTGGAATACACGAAGAGAAAATTTAAAGCAATAAGTAATAACCGTAACCAAATAATGCCGCCATAACACCTGTGTCCCTGACGACACATTTCATTTAAACTTGCAATGCGGAGAAATCACGCGCTCGACGCCACACAAGTTAAAACAAACGACACAAAGACAATTCCAAAACTGTTGCAGTAAGCGTTTGTCTAAGCTGTGCAGCGGATTTAGACACGTGGTTTATGTGCTAGTCGAATAGAATAATCGAATAGAATAAATGTATTGCAACGACATAAGAGAACGTTATACCTATGCGGCGTACTCTTATGTCATTCCCATCCATTTTTTCTACTCGATTATTCTATTCGACTAGCGCTTAAGCCACTTTTCTAAACCCGAAGTAATCGTTTCAAATCCCTAAATTCAATATTTTGTATTTACGAGTATATCTACAGAAATAAATATCGCCCAGCGTAATGTCTTATATTTTTGTGTAATGGCACCTTTTGGGTAATATTTTCGATTTTATATGAATGACAATAATACCAGCCTTGTGTTACAGTCCCTAAGATTGGCATGGGCCTCCGCTCCTAATAACAAAGGCCTTATTTGTCTGAGTATTGTGGTTTTGAGAACTCTACATTCTATGTACCTCAAAAATCATATTATAATGCAGGATTACCACCTTAGAATTAATAACCATGTTTATTTTAAATGTATCCATCCCAGTACAATCAGTAATAAAAATTATAGTGAAAAATGTACCATCTTGAAACTAGTTACTTAAACCCCAGAAAGAAATTGGGAGTAGCGGTGAATTTAGTGAAGCCATATTCACCTTTAACCCCGATTTAACCGAGAAAGTTCAAAGGATTTAACATTGTAGAATATCTAGACGACACTTACATTTTGATATTGGGTGAATAATCACTCTTCTTTCAATCCTCTCGCATTTATCCCACTCCAGTGTGGGATCGGTACATCAAACTTTGCATGCATGTTGCAGAAAGGTTTTGGCTTAGTTGTTACGACCGGGTGCCTGTCTGACGTCATCCCCTCTGAGGGATTCAGTCCCGGGCAAATTAAATTAGAAAATTCGCTATATCCAACCTGGGTATCGAAGCCAGGACCAGGTCCGTATATGCTGCCACTAGACCAAGGAGGCGACTTTAAATTATTTCTTGTAGCATTTCCGTGTGTGATCCAGAAGTTTCTCTTATCAATATCAATTAATAACCATCAAAAGGACGTATAAAAAGAAGGACACCATCTCGCCTATAGTTAAACGGACGCCACAGAGAAGCCACGCACACAAACGCGCCTGTACAAAAGTGCCCTACACACACACACCATTATGTGTTGATAGATCCAATTTTCCGAAAAGCCTGCTTCACTTTCAATGTTCCTAGTGCTCCATCCATATTTTTTTTACATCCGTGAACTATCTTAAACTAATATAACAAATGCATTTCAAAAATAAATATTATTAAAAAAACATCCTCGAACTACAACATAATTAATCCAAGCCGAACGCGGCTAAATCGCGAACCAGCCATTACGTCGGGTCTCGTAGAATTCACAACTTTTCCCAACCACTCTTTGTTCCACGGGTCAACTGCGGTATCACGCTCTAAATTCCAGTATTTCACTTTAATCTTTTATTTTTCAGTAACAGAGAGAATATTGTTTTCTAGTTTACATTTTTACATATTTTCATTTTTTTATGTTTTGCAGAATTTCCATCAAACTCATTTTACTCGTTTTATCTTCTGAACTATTGGAATCTCTAACTAAATATGGATATATTTGGTTGTATATTTTGACGGCCTCGGTGGCTTGTTGGTATTTCGGTTTATACTACGGTTCTGAGGTCTCGGGTTCGATCCCCGGGTCGGGCAAAGTGATATTGGATTTTTCCATATCAGCCCGGAGTCTGGAGTTTGTGCCCGATATGACGATAGGCTCGCCCCCTATCACATCTGGGACGGAACTAAGCTCGGCGAAATGTGGGTGTTCTAGTTCGTTAGTGCGCCTCTACAGGGATACAGGCGTGAGCTTATGTATTTTGACGCATTCTTCCATATTCTACATTTTTCACCTATCGTTGTCCCACGTTACTATGGAGTCGTACGCTGCAGAAAAGATTTGGTTTTAGTTTTTACAATAAGCTGCTTGATATTAACCTCTCTAGGAGTCCCACAACATTACTCATTCACATTATTTTTATTAAATGACTTATTCTGGTGGGCCGATTTTTTTTTTAATTGTGGAATATGTGACAATAATAATTTAACTATCAGTAGTATAGAACTATACACGTATTGTTATTTAATATTTTTGATAAAAAATACCATATTGCGTACTCAAATGAGTGATGGGCGGCTCGGCTTCCGGAGGCGTCTCGGCCTTATACTTATGTAACATATATATGTGCCGCCTCCAACGGGTTAAAATATACAATGTAACCTACCGAAACCGCCAAGGTACGGATTGCAGTATCGAATAACTAAGTAGTCTCTTTGCCTCAAACCCACCTGCGATACCAACTAGCGTCATGGAGTTAAATAGAAAACGGTTTTAATATTAGTATTATTTTTATGGCAATTTTGTAATAGCTACTAAGGGTATTTTTCAGAGCTTTTTATTGGTTAAAATATATAATACAAAATAATAAATAAATACAAGTCAATACGATATGAACACCACATCGACGAAACGTCAAAAACAACCGCGATTTACAAAGTACTATTACAACGAGAAAAATATATGATGTGGTTTTGCTTAATAAATAAATAAATAAAAACGCGTTTGATAAAGCTTAGAGCTATCAAGATAACTGCGGTTTAAGATAGCTGCGGCGATTCGAGTAGTCGCTATGAAAAAAGTAGCCTATACGTTACTAAAACTGTGCGCCAAAAAATAGCTGAAAGCTTTAAATTGCGACTTAAAATAATAGATGTGTAAAAAAGCTTAAGCGACTTATCCTAATGACAAAAACTCGCCGTTATTTTCATCGCTAATACCAACACACCTCACCTCACCCCACCAAAGTAACATAGATGGAATAAAAAAAAACATGTAACAGGGTAAATGTAGTACATAAACCCAATGGAGCACGAATTCACGCACCTCTTAATAACAACGTTTCTGAATTTATCGATTGAGCCCTTTCCATTCACTGAATACATTCAGGTGAAAACTCGCCACCATTTCTGATGAATGATTTGCCTATTCTATTTCAAAAAAATATTATAGCATTCTCATTATCTTATCGTATATGGGCTACAAACGGGGAGGTCCTGAGTTCAATTCCCAGACCGGGGAAGGTGTTTTTCATACACTAGTTTCCCGGGATTGGATCCCCCATTGGGGGTTGACGTCAGGCAGTAAGCCGGTCGTTAAAACTAAGTCAAATCCTTTCTGCAGCATGCTTCAAGTAATGTGTTACGCCGCCTCCACATAAAAGTAGGATAAGGCCAGGTAGAAAAAGAAAGATATAATAATCTAAAATTTGTGCCCGATATAGCGATAGGCTCGCCCCCTATCACATCTGGGACGGAACTAAGCTCGGCGAAATGTGGGTGTACTAGTTGGCTACTGCACCTCTGCCTACCCCTTCGGGGATACAGGCGTGACCTTATGTTATGTTATGTAATAATCTAAAAATTACATTAATAATATAGAGGTACTGTATTATAATATACGGTAAACGTTCCCCCAAATAAGGTTGACATGAGGTAAGCAGCCGGTTGTAAAAACTGTAGCCAAATCTGTTCTGTAACATACTTAAAATACCATATGGCGATAGGGGCAGTTAGAAGAACAGTAATAACCGAATGTATGTTTTCAATAGACATAATTTGCGCCATTGTTAATCTCTTGAGTATTATGTTATCCATAATTGAATTTCATCAGCGTTGATTATAAATGGATTACGTTTGTGGGACATTTCAGATTCAAATAAATAACCACAAATTAATTCGCAAATCCGCTTAAATATTTATCAATGTTTAGGCGAAATTGTCATCGAATTGATTATTGTTGAATTCCACTGTCGTAGATATAAATGTATTTTCTATTTATTTAAATCTTTATAAGGTTGACTAACTATCTATCTCTCTACCAGTCTACCCGTGGGTGACGCAAAGACGAGACAATGTGGGTGTACAAAAATATTATTTATTTAAAATCTAAGTTAAGTTGAGAGGTCAGCAGCCCGAGCAGGAAAATTTCTGACAACCGTAAATGTATTCGTGCCCGATGCGCGTCTATGAAATTTGTATGAAATATTAATCAAATGTCATCAGTGCGCAGCGAGTTTACATTTACATTAGTTTTTCGTGCTCGGGCTACTGTTGGCACATGATATTAGTTACCGTCTATTTCTTTCTACCTGCCCTTATCCCACTAATCACACCTTAATGAGGAGTCGGCACAACACACTTTTTCAAGCATGTTGCTGAAAGGATTTGGCAATTTTTTTACGACCGGCTTCCTGCCTGACGTCAAACCTCTCTAGGGGCTACCTATAAGGCTATAAGCTACCGTCTACATTCCTCAAAAATACCATATCATCAATAGAAAGTAATCAACCATGTAAGTGGTAAATTCACGCTGTTGACAATTTGGTCTATAGTATGGGTCGACTCGACCGGATCATTACCACTGTCTCACAGAAAACCGCAGTGAAGTGGCACTTTGCTGGTTTTCATAAAAATGTGGCAAATAAAATTTAATATTTCATCTTCATAATATGTTTAGTTCATTATAAAAACGGAGGAGGCTACTAGTCAAATGTATGCAGAGTTAACGATAACTATCATCGTTATCGACAAATATTGAACACTAGAAGTACAGTATAAATGTATGGGAAAGACATAAGAGTAGGCTATATGCGGCGTATCCCTATGTAATTCCCATACATTAATTCTATTCGACTAGCGCATAAGCCACTTGTCTAAGACCGCAGGAACGTCGTCTGCTTTTGTCGACTCCGACATAACCGTTACCTCTTCCCCCAGACGTGGCGGCAAAGTAAAATCACTTTTCCCCGCAATAAAAAAAAAACAATAATAAAAATACACTCACTTGAGCATATAAGAGAGCACTCAAACGCAAACCTTAAAATCCTGTTCAACACATTAACCTCAAGAAACGCAGTGAAGCATTTATGTGTATTCGATGTGAATACTTCTGCTCGTCGCTAGACGGGTGAGATATTTCACCTTCGGTAACTGTACGTGTGATACGGTAAGCCCTCATTCGCACAAGGGGTTTTTTAAAAGCTTTTTTAAGCTCGTTAAAAAATGTCTCAACTGTATGTTCATATGAGTGTTTGTAAATCATTCTTATCCTGCGGCCTGAGCAGGAAAATTTCTGACAACCGTAAATGTATTTCAGCTCGATGCGCGTCTTTGAAATTTTTATGAAATATTAACCAAACGTCATCAGTGCGCAGCGAATACATTTACATTTACATTAGTTTTTCGTGGTCGGGCTACTGTTCCTAATAAGGTATATTCTACGTCATCAACCAAAGGACGTCCACTGCTGAACATAGGCCTCCCCAAAAAATTCCAGAAATTTCTGTTGGAAGCGGCCTGCATCCAGTGACTTCCTGCGACCTGGCTGATGATGATGTTGATGATGATATTCTACATATCGCTTGTTCAAACATGCCGCGTTCTAAATAGAGGAGGTGCTCAATTAGTCGGTATTTTTACACTTTTTATATTTCAATTGTATGTATCAATGTATTTATGTAATGGAATCTTTAACGTAATTTTCACCATGTTCCAAACGTCTATTGGACTTGAAAATTGGCACACGTATCAAAGACAACAAACTCTTTATACCGAAAAATTGTTTCATTTTTTTAGTGCGGTGTGTGTTTTTTTATTTCTTTTTCACTATTATTTATTTCATATATGTTTTCTGACATCTCCTTCATGTGAACTGATTTTAAGATTATTTTTATGGTTGATAGAGCTTATTCTAATATAAATTTAGTCACGATCGGATACGTTTTGAAATCGGCTCTTTAGTTTTCAACTCGTTTTAATTTTAAACAAAGGCCCATTTTCATTTCCAACAAAAACTACATTTCCAATATACAACCAAAACGTACAAAACGAGATTCAAATTCGATTGAAAGGCGAAAACAGTTTGCGCACACAACGAGAAAAGTTTTCAAGTACATCTGATTCGAGTCGGCACATGGGAGTTCGCAAATTGAACGGCGGCAGACGGGACCAGTCCAGTGTTGCCGGATGGCTGCACCGCACCCCTAACGACCTTAGGGCCAATCTAACATCGCGCGACCTATATACCTATACCAAAGACATTCAACAGTACATAGACGGGACAATAGAGCGAAACTTGTGGTCCAAAAGTTGTGACCTCGTGGTGATAAGTCATTCAGTCGTATTTGAAACATACGCGCGTTCGTGCCAGTGTAATGATGTTTGGACGAGAAAATTGTTTTATGTGATTCTTGAACATTCATCTAGGGTGTACATATTGTAATAAGTGGTAGATGACGTTACTGACGTTTGAGATCAATTTTTTGTATGGAAACTTACTAGCCTGTCTATAGTAAGTAATAATAAATATCTTGGACCTATACCTAGCTACGACAGTATTAAACCTATGCTATTAGACAGTAGCCACTTTTTAATTTTGATAAAACTTTTATTTTTAGCCTCTTTGAATGGAGATTTGCTCGTACTACCTACCTACCCAGATTATAACAGAAAACTATAGTTAAGGGAGTGACGCGGGTGCTTGAGTTGATCAGAAAGAATTTTATGTAAGTGTAATGGACTATTTACACAACATTTTCAAGATAATATAGTAAATAGTTATCCAATCCAGTGCAAGCATTGCATTAACATAACATAACATAAGCTCACGCCTGTATCCCCGAAGGAGTTGGCAAAAGCGCACTAGCGAACTAGAACACCCACATTTCGCCGAGCTTAGTTCCGTCCCAGATGTGATATGGGGCGAGCCTATCGCCATATCGGGCACAAATTCCAGACTCCGGGCTGATATGGAAATATCCAATATCACTTGGCCCGACCCATAAATATATTAATATTACATAATTAGAAACACTCCAGATCAATGTATTGCGAATGAATGAATCAATAACTGGCTGCATATCTTGAGTTAGTGGATTGTCCTTATTAATAATAAGCAATTTACTGAAAGGTATAATTAACCTCGTATAAATGTTCCATTATATCACCGTGAACATTATATCATTTACTCTGTATCACTTCGAGAAACCACATCAATATACATATATGTATTTGACGTCTTTTCGAATCGATAAATGTGGACACATTTTAGCAGGTTGCAATCCTAACCTGCGCTCTTAGACAATTTATTTTTGCGGCCTCAATTATGCCATATACCTATACTTTCTTGGTGTAGATAGGGCTTTAGAGGAAAAAGATTTGAATTTAAAATACCAGTTCCAGTTTTTCAATCAGCAAAATCATTCAGGATTTCGTAGTTGTATTTCCAAACATTCGAAAACATTTCAAGTAATAGCACAATTTCACGCCAATTCAATCCCGCAATAGTGGAATATCGCAGTCCAAGTCTGAATGGACCATTTAGAGTCCAAAAGCTTTCCAGCGTTGTAGCACATTACTCGGTGTTCTCGCAAAGTGCTTAAGAAAAGCCGCTGCAATTTGCTTTAACGACCAAATTCATTGGAGAACGCCTTCCGTGAAACTAGTCTCTTCAAAATGGTGCATTTTGAATTTTGCAGTAGGATATTACTTTGCCGTAAAACAATTGTGTGTTCCGCCATTATGTGTATTTCTTCTCATTTGTCTAGGGAATCTTTAAAACTGAGTCACGTATACAGAAATCTATACGCAGCAGAAAGCTCGCTTATTTTTCTTCTTGTTTCTTCTTCTTTTCCTATTGTTCTTAAATACGAGCGTCAACTAGTGATTTTAAACACTTAAGGCAGTTTTAGTTGTTGATTAAAAGTATTGATCGGTCATGTTTTGTATTACTATTGGCGTTATCCAGGTCTTATGCAAGGTCCAAGGTCCACCGTCCTACTTCCCGGTCTTGAGCATCCTTCACACTGAAACTATTGGCTCCCATTTCTCCCTCAGAAATGTCCAGCCAACGCTTTTTAGGCCGACCATGGAAGACCACGGAAAAGCACCCCTGGTACGATCTGCTACCTGACCTGGTAGAAATCTAACTGCTGTCTGCGTCGATGGTGTAGCAGTTTTATAATATGGTAGAACTGCTTTATGTAATACGACTATACATTTGCAAATATACTTTTTGAGTGGTAGAGCCACGTTCTAGACAGTAAACTCTACAGCACGAATGGGCTGGCTCGCCGGTTTGATACCGCTGTCTCACAGAAAACCGACGTAAAGTGACAGCTTGCTGTCGCGTTTTGTTCCTCCCTCCTTTTCCCAAACCCTTTTCTCTCCCCGTCCATTCTCTCCTTTTAGGTTGGCAACGCACTCATGATTCTTTTTGTGTCTTGGGTGTCTATAGGCGGTGGAGATCACTTTCCATCATGTGACCCATCTGCTCGTTTGCCAATCTCTGCAATAAAAAAAAATCCTATGTACATACGTAATTATAATGTGACGGACGTTCGAAACACATAATTTTCTTCCAAGTATTCGATAACTGTAATGGTCCTCGTGCGGAAATCGAAGTCATATCCCCAGCTAATGAGAATCGAGCGTCTCATAATACAAAACGGTGAACACGATATATTTTTCCGTAATTGCCTACGTGTTGATTCTGCGAATCATTTTCTTTCAGTTACTCTTAAATAAAATAAAGATTCATGACGGTTCTTCTATAAGTAGTTGGTATCTTTCATCAAATAATTATAATGGGCTGTGATTATCCATTAATAAACTATTAGCTATTGGCTGTAGAAAATAAAATAAAGCGTATATTTTTCACTCTCTTCAAGTCGCCTCTTTGGTCTAGTGGTAGCATGCATGGGCTGTAGACCGGGAGGTCCTGGGTTCGATTCCCAGGTCGGGCCGAAGTAAATTTTCTAATTTAATTTGCCCGGGACTGGATCCCTCATAGGGGGTTGACGTCAGGCAGGCGGCCGGTCGTAAAAACTAAGCCAAATCCTCTTTGCAGCATGCTTGAAAAAGTGTGTTGCGCCGACCCCACATTACAGTGGGATAAGGGCAGGTAGAAAGAAAGAATTTTCACTCATAATTTAACTTTTTGTAAGTTACATAATTTTTGCCATTGGTCATTGTTTTGGAGTTTATCCATTACAAACAAGAAACAATTCTCTCTCTATAATATACAGCATTATATATGTCGGATGGCCAACGCTAACGTTGTTTTTTAAAAACGGTGACGTCAGCATGGCTGACGTCACTTTTGACAATAAGATGATTACTCATCTCATTTATCAACTGTGAACACTGAAATTCACAAACTCCCTTTATTAACGGTGCTTAACAGCGCCGTCTAGTCAGGGATGTGGACAGTCCGAGTGCCGGAGCACGACTGTGTCGAATCTGCTCTGAACACTCCTTTTATAGGGTGTAATATTTGCAACTACCTACTCGATACCGAATATCGAATGGCAAAGAAATAATTATAACGATTATTTTAACTTTTCAGAATCTTTTAAGGTTTCAGCAGTTTAATAACGTGAAATAACAACGGCTTTTTAAATAAGCTTGCTATTTTGCGCCGATACGGTCATTCTGATAGGCGGTGCGTGCTCTGCACCAGCCTTGTAATTTGTTGTGAATACTCGTAGAACAAATTTTTTTTTCTTTTTCTTTTCTTTTCTTTTTCTTTCTTTCTTTTCATTTGAAATAGCACGTGCTCCTATTGAAAGCTTTTTTGTGGTTGTACGCCGATACGGTCATTTTGAAAGGCCTCGTTTATTATTGCGAATTTAAGATTCCGATTTTTTTTTAAACTACCACCGGATCCAAACGCGGCCCTGCCTGAGAAGACCCGGCGAAACAAACTCAGCGGGAAAAATTACCTAGCTCACAAAACAATTTCCCGAATTGACCACTCAGGATTTTTCAAATTGACCACTTATGATTTTTAAAGATGGTCACTAACGTTGACATTTAGACTTCAAAAATGACTGCAACAGTGTCACATACACGGAGCACGACTGTGTCGAATCTGCTCTGAACACTCCTTTTATAGGGTGTAATATTTGCAACTACCTACTCGATACCGAATATCGAATGGCAAAGAAATAATTATAACGATTATTTTAACTTTTTAGAATCTTTTAAGGTTTCAGCAGTTTAATAACGTGAAATAACAACGGCTTTTTAAATAAGCTTGCTATTTTGCGCCGATATATATGAATATTTGGGTAATTTCTAAAGAATTCGGGGTCTTCTTCGGAACAGCGAGAGATTTGTCGCCATGAAGGCACGCAACATTTTAGTATGAGTTAATTTTAAATTATGTTTATTTTATGTGAGTAAGTTGATGCCGTCCTTTTTTGGTTTGACAAATAAACTTTATTTATTTCTTTCTTTCAGATTGTTTAAATTATAACGGGCTTGTAATTATTAATCTCGGCATTACAACCGAGCAACGTACAATCTTGAGTTTAGTGAAGTTGACAAGATTAAAAACTTAACGGACCGACTTCAAATCGTATCTAATCTTGACCAAATTTACCCTTAGAATAAGCTTTATCAAACACAAAAGTAATCTTGAAAATAGGTCCACATTTGGCGGAGATATCGCGTAATATCATCGATATATTATTTACCTAGATGCACAGTTGACGCTCGGAAAATGGGACAGCAAAGAAGTGCTTAAGCACTCGTTTTGCCTACAGTCAGACGTCGATAGAATTCTAAATTTCAAAATTCAAATTAAAGTACGCTTGCTCATTTCGTTTAAAAACCTACTTTATGACACGTGCTTAGGGTTATATTTGTGTTGATTTAATTACAACTTGTGATCGTTTTCTTTGTTTTATTCCTGAGACCACTTCTTAGGAGGATATTTGCAAAGAACTGTGCATCTAGGGTATAATATATTGATGCGTAATATACATAAAAAAACAGACGAGGACCTCTTTCTTTTTCGACTGACTTCACAAAAGGAGGTTCTCAATTCGTCTGTATTTTTTTATGTATGTTCCTCGATATCTACGCCAAATGTGGACCGATTTTCAAAATTCTTTTTGTGATCGATAGAGCTTATTTCAAGGGTGGTCCCATATTTTGGCCACGATCGGTAAATTGGAAGTCGGTCAGTTAAGTTTTAAACTTGTGATTATATTTACATTATAATTATGCAAAGTGAAATAATCATTAAGATATACTAACAGTTAAATTTATTCACAAGGGCACAAGCTTTATGTTGCAGTACAAACCACAATTCAATTTCTAGAGTTGCCTCGTTAGTGTTACAAGAAATAGATGGAAGCTCTGTAAATGCAAAAGACTTGCACGCGAAATAGCAAAGCATTGTTTGTTGCTTAAGAATTAAAAGGAATACCTACATTTTGCGTATTATCTATTGTTTCACCTGTCCTTGTCCCATTTTTTCAGGCGAGTTGCAGAAAGGATTAGGATTGCTTTTTACCACGGGCTGCCTGTCTTCAATTCCCTATAGGGGAACCAGTCCCAGAAAATACATCTTAGAAAATGTTTGTTGCATGTTGTGTTTACATCCCTATATTGTACACCTAGTTTATTTTCGTTTTAAGTTTTAAGTTTTAATGTATTAATGTATTTTGTAATAATGTATAATGTAAGTTTTAATGACTGCCTCCGTGGCGTGGTTGTATTTCGGTACGACTACCGTCCTGCGGTCTCGGGTTCGATCCCCGGGTCGGGCAAAGTGATATTGGATTTTTCCATATCAGCCCGGAGTCTGGAATTTGTGCCCGATATGGCGATAGGCTCGCTCCCTATCACATCTGGGACGTAACTAAGCTCGGCGAAATGTGGGTGTTCTAGTTCGCTAGTGCGCCTCTGCCTACCCCTTCGGGGATACAGGCGTGAGCTTATGTATGTATGAATGTATTGGTAACAATTGTACAGTAAACCTTTTTAAATAAATAAAAATAAAATAAAATCGTTTCCTGACTTGCCTGTTTGCAACCCCGGACCTCCCGATCTACAGCCAGCAAGATGGCGACAACCCGACGACTCTCATTTCATTTTATTTAATAAGGTATGAGTTAAGTATGTAAACAAAGTGGTGGGTACGTGTAAAAGCATGTATTGGAGTGACATCAATCTATTATAGAGGTATTTAACCCGTCGGATGCGGCACATATATATGTTACATAAGCGTATGGGCCACCGGAGGCTGCTCCGCCCGTGACTACATACATAAGCATGAACCTAAGACGTGAGCCTGTATCCTCGAAGGGGTAGGCAGAGGCACACCAGTTAACTAGACCACCCACATTTCGCTAAGCTTAGTTCCATCCCAGATGTCATCTTTAAAAACAAGTAATATAATCACAGACGTAAAAAAGCTGGACGGAGCGCTAGAAACATTCAAAGTGAAGTCAGGGTTTTAGGACATTCGATCTATCTACACGTAATGGCGGCGACTGATCGATTGAGCCGAAAACCTTGCTTCACTTTGAATGTTCCTAGCGCTACGTCCATTTTTTTTACGTTCGTGAATATAATCATCATCATCATCATCAGCCATAGGACGTCCACTGCTGAACATAGGCCTCCCCCAAAGATTTCCAGATCGACCTGTTGGAAGCGGCCTGCATCCAGCGACTTCCTGCGACCTTTATCAGGTCGTCAGTCCACCTTGTAGGTGGACGTCCTACGCTGCGCTTGCCGGTACGTGTCTCCACTCGAGAACTTTTCTGCCCCATCGGCTATCAGTTCTACGAGCTATGTGCCCTGCCTACTGCCATTTCAACTTGCTAATCCTCTGGGCTATGTCGGTGACTTTCGTTCTTTTACGGATCTCCTCATTCCTGATTTGATCACGTAGAGAAACACCGAGCACAGCCCTCTCCATAGCTCGCTGAGTAGAAAGCTCATAGTCACTCACCTCTAACTATGGTTAGAGGCCACGTTTCAGTGCCATAAGTCATCACTGGTAACACACACAGAATATAATATAACATTTTAATTTAATCTTGCCCACATTTCACCATTTTTGTAGCCATCATAAAAATAAAACCTCATATTATTTTATTCGCCCTTAGTTTTTTTCAATTCGTTGGTATTATCTCACAAACGACCACAATTATTTAGGTCCATAAAAACTTTAATATATCATTGCGAAAAGAGAGAATTCGGCTATGATTAATGACTACAATTAATTTGTCTGGTGAACTTTAAAAACATCCCACCAGAGAGAATAATGCCTTTTCGCCGTTAATATTATTCCGAAAGATTGAAAGTCATTTGTAATTCATCCATATTGAAGTAAGAAAGTTAGTGAAGACTCTAGACATTTGCAGCTTTATACCTCTAGTTTATCAAAATTACAAAAACCTCTCGTCGATCCAGTGGCAGGGCAGTTATATCGTGGGTTCAAAGACACCTCGCAAAATCATAATTTACATATGTTGGGTTTTTCGGATTTTCAAAGCGGGTTGCCACTCTAGTGGTATAAGAAATCTACATCTTAAAGTATTTTCCAATTTTCAAATCGCTGCTATATGGACTGTGATTCGAAAGGGCCCGAGTTCGAATCCCTTTCGAATATTAACCCCGACCCCATATTAGAGTGGGAAAATGACAGGTGTAGTACCGTAGAAGAAAACTACTAGCCACCCCTTCTTATACAATTAACTTAAAACCAGTCTTACTCCACAGGACACTGAATCCATTATTGTTTAGAAAACAATGACGTGGAACAAACGACGACTAATTGTATGGATGTCGTGTCGTGGGTAAAGTAATTAGCATCGACCCCTGTAATTAACTGCGAGGGCTTCCGTGTGAAACATTCCTAAATCCGACTACACCACGTCTACTATCGATATATTATTTACCTAGATGCACAGTTGACGCTCGGAAAATGGGACAGCAAAGAAGTGCTTAAGCACTCCTTTTGCGCTACAGTCGGACGCCGATAGCATTCTAAATTTGAAAATTCAAATTTAAGAACGCTTGATCATTTAAAAAGCTACTTTATAACACGTGCATAGGGCTATATTTGTGTTTGATTTAATTAGAACTTGTGATCTTTTTCTTTGTTCTATTCCTGAGACCACTTTTTAGGACGATATTTGCAAAGAACTGTGCATCTAGTGTACATTATATTGATGACGTCTACGGGTCACGTCACCTCGCTAGTTTCACAGTCTCCAAGATAATTCACATGCCTACAACTTTCCTTGTTTTATCCCATGTTATACAGAATGTTTGATAAATTTGTAATCAATAATAACTACACTTAAAGAGGGGATTGCTAGCAATCTAGCGGTAAAGTTTAAAATTTCGTAAGCCTCATAGTTTTTGAATAATAATAAATTGAATTTGTGACGCAAAACAATTTCAGGCTCATAGAGTCAGCTGCAGTATATTTTCAAACCATCTATGAATTCATTACTGCCTGCCTCGGTGGCGTGGTTGTATTTAGGTACGAGTACCATTCTGAGGTCTCGGGTTCGATTCCCGGGTGGGGCAAAGTGATATTGGATTTTTCCGTATCAGCTCGTAGTCTGGAATTTGTGCCCGATATGGCGATAGACTTGCCCCCATCACATCTGGGACGGAACTAAGCTCGGCGAAATGTGGGTGTTCTAGTTCGCTAGTGCACCTCTGCCTACCCCTTCGGGGATACAGGCGTGAGCTTATGCATGGATTCATTATTTTTAGCATACACAAAGTTATACCTACACTAATTGCGATCTCAAAGATTAAAATAATCTTTCATCGACTATATAAAAATAATTCGGGTTTTCCTTCCTGACGCTATAACTCCAGAATGCACCAACCGATTTCCACGGTTTTGCATTCGTTGGAAAGGTCTCGGGCTCCGTGAGGTTTATAGCAAAAATTTAAACAGAAAAGCGGGAAAATCTTTTTTCACGCACCGGCGCCATCTACTTAAAATATTGGTTTGTAGTACATGCTATGTATCAGAGATAGCGCTGTATGTGAAATTTATTAGAGATTTCAGATATTAGAGATTTCACAGACGGGGTGACAATCGAGCAGACAGATGGGTGACAGACGGGTGACAGACAGGTGACAGACTGGGTGACAGATGGGTGACAGATGGGTGACAGACGGGTGACATACAGGGTGACAGACGGGTGACACTCGGGTGACAGACGGGGTGACAGACTGGGTGACCGACGGGTTGACCGACAGGGTGACTGTCGGGGTGACCGACGTGGGGATGGACGGGGTGACTGACGGGGTAACTGACGGGGTGATGGACGGGGTAACTGACGAGGGTACTGACTGGGTGACTGACGGGGTGACTGACGAAAACGAACCAAAGTAGATCATCTCATTACCTCCTTTAGAATTATTGGATTATAGGTGCCTACAACTCATTCTTTCAACCCTCTCTCTCCTACGCAGACGAAGTTGCGCGGGTCAGCTAGTTATTGTATAATTACGTCCCTTTTAATTTACTACGCATTGTGACCATTCAATCTTACTTACTAAAGGAACCTTACTAATTGATCCAGCCGTTACTGTTTTCATTACTATTCTGAATCTTGATATAAATGTTTTAATAAAGACCCAGACAATATAGTCATTGATTCAATTTAACTATCCCGTCTGTAAATATATTTTATATGCAACAATATTTTTTCGTTACATGCAAATTCGAACATCCCGCAAAATAAACATCAACAATATTTTTCATGAAAACATCGCGTTCACTTCCATATGCACATCAAACTATTACTTAAAGCCAACATTGTAGATTTATTCGGTGGTATTTTAACCACGGACATGTGTTTAACATTATTAACGGACTGTGTGTGGAAAGTTAATTAAAAATGTGGGATTCACAGCGCGAAACTTCACTGACAATTTATACAACTAACGCAAACAAACTTAGGACACGGACGTATAAAAAAGAAGGACACCATCTCACATATAGTTAAACGGACGCCACAGAGAAGCCATGCACACAAACGCGCCTCTACAAAAGTGCCCTATGCACACATTAACACTGACGTTCGCTCGCTCGCACGTCGACGCTCATGACGACTGAGTGTTATGACGCTCTGTCATTACGTGTCGATAGATCGAATGGACCGAAAACCCTGCTTCACTTTCAATGTTCCTAGCGCTCCGTCCATTTTTCTCCCGTCCGTGGTGTAGGATTTAAGTTTCAACATATGCAAGGTTCGTCCTCGTGTATTTTCGCTAGAACAAATATTCAATATTTGCGCCTAGGTTTTGGAAAGATTTGTATCTTTCGCCTATACCAAAGATGACCCACTTACTAATATTTACGGAAACATGGTTTGTATCTGAGGAGGATATCAAACTATATCAGCTACCTAACTATACGCATGCATACAACTACAGAAAAAATAGCAAAGGCGGTGGCGTTTCCATTTACGTTCACAATACTATACACTTTGAATTAACCGAAGATTTAGTCGAAAACGGGAACCACTATTTATGGATACATATAGACAAATTATCGCTGAATATTGGAGTCATATATAAGCCTGATGGGAGTGCTGACATCGAAAACTTTTTAAATACTTATTCATCCCAATTGGAAAAGCGAAAAAGAACAATAGATTTTGGTGACTTTAACATTGATCTGCTTAATAAAGATAATTACGTCACGAAATATTATTTAAATGAGATTAGAGGATCAGGATATGAAATCTTAAATAAAATCGATATGACATATTGCACTAGAGAAACAAATACATCAAAAACTATAATAGACCATGTCAGTACAAATATAAATAATCATTCCTTTAGTCTTTCTATTATTGAGTCAAGTCTTTCCGACCATAAACAACTATACCTTGAAATCGGAAAAGTGTTACCCGAAATACATAAAAAAAATTAAATATAAAGCACTTGATTATGAAAAATTGTATAAAAGCATATCAGAAATTACATTAAAAGATAAAGACATGGATTACAGTGATCTAGAACGAAATATTACAGAAAACATTAAAAGTAATAAAATAGAAAAAACTAAAATACTCAATCCACCACAAAAGGACTGGATAAACAAGAACATTATTGATGCAATTCATATAAGAAACGTATTATGGAGAGAAACGAAAACAAATCCTGAGGATAAAGAATTACAGAATTATTTTGCAGAAAACCAAGAAAAAGTAAAATTGATGATCAAGACATATAAAGCGAACTACTACTATAATTTGTTTCATAATACATACAATCAGCCAAAAAAAAATGTGGGAATTAATTAATAGCCTTGCAGTTAACAGAATAAAAACCAGTGATGCTCCCCCTAAACTAAGATCTGACTATGGACTGATTACTGATGGTTCTGAAATCTGTAACATATTTAATTTGTATTTTTCGTCAATTGGTTCAGATCTAGCTAATAAAATATCTGAAGAATATCACACAGAAACTAGTAAAATATTAACATACGGACACAATTTTGTACATGACACAACGCTGGATGAACTCAGACCTTGTAGCATAGACGAAGTAAATAAAATAATAAATGGCCTTGATAATAACACCAGTACTGGACTAGATGGAGTATCCTCGAAAGCAATAAAATGTAAAGCCCGTCAGAGGCGGCACATATATATGTTCCATAAGCGTATGGGCCACCGGAGGCCGAGCCGCCCGTGACTATCTACAAATCTAATAATTGAAAAACTAGTTTACTCAATTAATAAATGTCTGAGACTTGGTGTATTTCCCGACTCACTTAAGGTTGCCAAAGTCAGTCCCATATATAAATCTGGTCCTAAAACTGATCCTAGCAATTACAGACCAATATCAGTGTTACCAGTCATATCAAAAATATTTGAGAGGATTTTATATGATCGACTTAGCGACTATCTGACTGAGACACATATTTTAATTAACCAACAGTATGGTTTTCGATCAAAATCTAGTACAGTTGCAGCAGCGTTGGACCTCATTACTAAAATAAAAATTAATATAGACAAAAAGAATATTGCATTAGGTATATTCATCGATCTAAAAAAAGCATTCGACACTGTAAGCCACCAAAAGTTACTTTTAAAATTAAATGACATAGGCATCCATGGTACAGCACTGAATATATTCAAATCTTATCTGCAAAATAGACAACAAATAGTGAAAATCGACAATTATTCAAGTTGTCCTCAAAATGTTTCATATGGCATACCTCAGGGGTCAGTACTTGGTCCATTATTGTTTCTAATTTACGTAAACAACATAAATAAAATAGGCCTAACTGGACATCTCACACTGTATGCGGACGATACATGCTTGTTCTACTTTGACCAATCTATCAGTGACATAATAACTGACGCACAAAAAGATTTGAACATACTTCATGAATGGTTGCTCCATAATCTGTTATCAGTTAATCCATCTAAAACATCTTATATGATTTTGACCGCTAAAAATAAACAAATACCCGAATTTCAACCCCTTAAAATAAATAATGAAATTATTCAAAGATCACACAACGAAAAATATTTAGGCTTAATTATAGACGACAAGTTAACTTGGAAACCACACATTGAACACATTAAATCTAAATTAATATCAGTTTTGGGAGCACTTCGGAAGATAACACATTGTATACCTAAAAAAGTTCGACCAATTATTTATAATTCATTAGTAAAATCGCATCTTGAATATCTAATAGAAATCTGGTGATCTGCTGCGCCAACTAACTTAAAACCATTACAAAGAACACAAAACAAAATTCTTAAAGTCTTGTTTCACTATCCTTATCATACGCCAACTAGACAACTTTACCAAAAAAACTAAATTACTCAACTTAACTCAATTGTACAAATATAACACATGCATATTAATAAAGAAAATTACGACTAAAAGCATTCGATGTAACGTACAAATTAATAAACGTAATACTAAATATTCTTTTAGAAGTAAACACCAACTTGAAGTAATTAAGCCAAGGACTAATTATGGAAAGAAGACAATTTTTTCGAGGGAGCATTACTGTTTAATAAGTTACCCAATAGTGTAAAAAGTTGTGAGAGTTTCGGTAGTTTTAAAGATAAGCTAATGTTACATATAGTCACAAGTGCCGGAGACTAACTTATTGTATAGTAACTAATTATGTATCTCATTTTAAGTGAAATGTAAATTTCTTATGAGAATAAAGTTCTTTAAACCTAAACCTTATGTACATATGCCCTCCATTTAGCCTGCCTCGATGGCGTGGTTATATTTCGGTACGACTGCCGTACTGAGGTCTCGGGTTCGATCCCCGGGTCGGGCAAAGTGATACTGAATTTTTCCATATCAGCCCGGAGTCTAGAATTTGTGCCCGATATGGCGATAGGCTCGCCCCCTATCACATCTGGGACGGAACTACGCTCGGCGAAATGATGTGGGTAGGCAGAGGCCTACCCCTTCGGGTATACAGGTGTGAGCTTATGTTATGTTATGTTAGCCTCTTCGTTTCGATCTAGTTTATTACTATATATGAATTACGTATATTCATCCTTTAAGATTAAATAATAATATTAGCTCTGTAATATTACTGGCCCACTGCTAAGCACGGGGCACGGGCCTCCTCTACTAATGAGAGGGGCTGGGCCTTAGTCTACCACGCTGGCCTAATACGGGTTGGTAGACTACACATACCTTTGAAATTCTTGTGGGAAATTCTCGGGTATGCAGGTTTCCTCACGATGTTTTCCTTCACCATTATAGCAAGCGATAATTCACAAAGAAAACATAACGTTGTCCCGTCTATATACTGTTAAATGTCTTTGTTTTATTTTTATTTTTATAGTTAGTTAGTTTTATAGTTAGTTTGTAACGGCTATAATGCAATGTAAGCACATGCATGCTTAGTTGTTAGGACGAGTAGTTCGCAGAGTACTGTGGAGTCCGGCACTGTGTTCACGCGTATTGTCTGTCTTAATAATATGTGTTCTGTACTTATACCATTTACAATAAACATTATTTCTATATACACTTTGTGGACTTATTGTGTTTGTCTAACTAATTTCCCATTTGATATATCACTCCAATAATAATAACCGAACAGTAAGTTATACGGGACAGTCGTAAGTGATACGGGACAAGTTTATAGTTATATTTATTTATTTAGAAAAATTGTTAATCGTAATAACATAACATAACATAAGCTCACGCCTATATACCTGAAGGGGTATGCAGAGGCGCCCTAGCGAACTAGAACACCCACATTTCGCCGAGCTTTGTTCCGTCCCAAATGTGATAGGGGCCAAGCCTATCGCCATATCGGGCACAAATTCCAGACTCCGGGCTGATATGGAAAAATCCAATATCACTTTGCCCGACCCGGGGATCGAACTCGAGACGGACGGTAGTCGTACCGAAATACAACTAGGCCACCGAGGCAGTTAATCGTAATCCGCCATTAATTTTGAGATACTGTTAATTATAATTATATTCGTTTAACTTGTATATGCTGAACGGTTAACCTGTTTGCGGAGACTTCAAAATAAGGTCACGAGCAAAAAATGTAGGTAAAATGATGGAGGTTGACCTGTGTTGACTACTTGTTCTAAATAATGTAAAAGAATTTAACTTTTCATTGATGTTGACAACGAAGAATTCTTAGAATCACAAATTATGAATAATATAAAGGATTCGCGACTTATTCTAAATACAAATACTGATCAAAGTGTCAGAGCTGTCTTAATAAAATAAATAATAAATAAATACTCCCAACAGTCACACACCTAGTCCTGATACCACACTAGATATAACCTATATCGTGGGTGTCAGAGACTATGAGAGACTTTCGGTCTCACAACACCCAGACTTGAATCAAATATCTGTAGGCTATACACACATTTGTGTCGATGCGGGTATCGAACCCAGGGCCTCTCGCTTCACAGCCGGCTACTCACACGCTCCGTCATAGAGTCTGTCTAAAAATAATATCATTTAATGAGAATAATCTAAGCATTTAATACATTCGATGATAGCGAGGTACGTAAGTCGATTAGCATTTATAAACACGGCTCAGTTTAAGTCCATAAATACAAACCAATTTTAATTATTGACTCTACAAAACAATAAATAAAATGTCTGTCTCAATAACAATCCAAAAAGGTCGCAACAAACACAATTACAAATGTAAATAAATGTTCTTAAATAAACATTATTGTTCACGTACAAACAGCGGACAGTCCAATCTCACGCGTTTTATGGTATGAATGTAACCCTTCGACCTAAATCGTGCCCACTGGGTGCCCCAACCGCCCCAACCGGCCCGACCCAATAAAATCAAATGACGTAGGTACCTCACAATTAACCCGGACCCGTGGCCTTCAAATCAACGGTTTCTTTGACAATCGATGACTATAATAATATTAGCTCTGTAATATTACTGTCCCACTGGTGGGCACGGGCCTCCTCTACTAATGAGAGGAGTTAGGCCTTAGTCTACCACGCTGGCCTAATGCGAGTTGGTAGACTACACATACCTTTGAAATTCCTGTAGAGAAATTCTCGGGTATGCAGGTTTTCTCACAATGTTTTCCTTCACCGTTCTAGCAAGCGATAATTCACAATGAAAATACACTTAACAGAGAAAAAATAGAGGTATATGCTCTTTTTGAGGTTGGTCTCGAACGCCGACACTCGTCTCAGCAGTCCGTACCACTTCCAACTGAGCTATCATGACCATATATCGTTATTTGAAGATCGAAAATTTGATCAGCGACGACGCTTATGTAACAAAACCGCGCAAGTCATATAGCCCCATTTTAGAGGAGTGTTAAGCTATCTATAGAGCGAACTTCGACTAAGTCTGAATCCACGATACGAACTCAGTGACGATTTGGAATTTTTATATCGAACTTCGACTTAGTCCGAACCATTTTTTACAAGCAAAACAGACTGACAGACAGGCTAAGCAAAGATTTTCTTGTAAAAAAATGTCTCGGACTAAGTAAAATTTCGATTTAAAAATCCCAAATCGTCACTGAGTTTGTTTCTTTGATTTAGACTTAGTCGAATTTCGCTCTATAGATCTCAGCCTTAAAATCTCTCTTTCCTTTTCTCAGAAATATTGTTAAATGTCAGAATGAAATATTCAAAACAGCAAAATATTATGCCCAAATGCACCATCCGTTAAGCTAAAGTTATTGTAACAGGTAATGGCGATATTTATATATAATCGATGTTAGTGAATTTGTATGTCCCAAAAGTACCAAGCTGTGATGTTATTTCATACAACTGGGATTTCGTTGGGGCTTAAACGCATTAAGTATGTTAATTAAATTGTTGAATATTTAAAACATGATGTTTTGCTAAAGTTAACGTTAATAACCAGGTTGTTCGCTTCATGGTTAACCACGCGGCTGCCTCTAACATTAAAAGTTAGATTTACAAACTTTTTTATGATATTATTGCTATACTGAAACCACAGACTGAAACAAATACAGCGGCCTGAGCAGGAAAATTTCTGACAACCGTAAATGTATTCGAACTCGATGCGCGTCTATGAAATTTGTATGAAATATTAACCAAACGTCATCAGTGCGCAGCGAACTCGAATACATTTACATTTACATTAGTTTTTCGTGCTGGGGCTACAGTGCTCATTGGCGGCTGAAATAGGCAAAGCAAGTCTACCTCTAGCATATTATACAATCATCACAAGTTTAACAGACCGCCTTCGACATTTATCTGATCGTGACCAAATTTATATGGGACTACCCTTAGAATAAGCTCTATCGAAAATAATAAGATTCTTGAAAATCTGTACATATTTGGCGGAGATATCAGACTACATACATAAAAAAATACAGCCGAATTGAGAACCTTCTCCTTAATGATTTCTTAGGTTTACGTGAATGTTATTCATTGAAATTAAACTATTTTTACGGATTCTATCACGATTTGGTTTTAATCTTTAGCCTTCGTGGTCACGGGTCAGACTCGTGACCACGAAGGCTGCAAAGCTTTCGAAACGTCGGGCATAAAAATTAAAACCAAATCGTGATAGAATCCGTAAAAATAGTTTAATTTCAACCTTCTCCTTTTTTGAAGTAGGTAGAAAATACGAGACCTATCACGTACAACTGGCTATAACCTTTTATACCTGCTGGATTTTTTTTGTTAAGTATGAACTTTAAAATTACTAGGCTGAGTAAAAAGAAACACCTATAACAATCTAAATTATAAATCAGTGGGCTTATAGGCTATAATTTATTTCGAAACTAAGGGAAATACGGATAAGATTTTTTACCATATAAACAGCTCGCTTGTGTCCTTTCAAGCTATAAAATTGTCTTCCAGCTCATTTGTTCTCTTACAGAAGATTATGTAAGTGAAGCGTAAAATTGAAACCAGACACCGTGTACGAGATGCATACAAATTCATACGAGAACGATATTTCAACCTTTGATGTAAGCATTGCATATATACCTCTAGAATAACTTCATATGAGTTTCGAATACAGTGTCGACAGTTATTCGTGCTAGGAGGCCATTATTAAGTCGCCTCCTTGGTTTAGTGGCAGCATTGAGCTATGGACCGTGAGGTTCTGGGTTCGATTCCTGGTTCGGGCAAAACAATTTTTATAATTTAATTTACGCGGAACTGGAACCTCCATAGGGGTTTGACAGACGTCGTAAAAACTAAGCCGAATCCTTTCTGCAACACGTTTGTGAAATTTTCTTACGGCAACCCCACGTTGTGGCATAAGGGCAGGTTGAAAGAATGATACCGCTTTGTAAAGAGTAGATAATTTTAACCGTCTTAAAAAAAGGAGGTTATCAATTCGACCCGGATGTATGTAATATTGTTAGAATTCCACGAAATTCGCATTTGTAAGTCTATGGGCTTCGGAACAGATGTGCCTTTCATAAGTGTATGTATGTATACATATATGTATGTTTGTATCTTTGTCCAGGTATATCTCAGAAACTACAAATCGGATTACGATGGTTCTTTTTTTGGGAACTTCCAAATTAGGGAGTAGTGCAAGTTTCAAAATCGGTTCAGTACTTTTGAAGTTAAAGACGTAGACAGTCACGGGCGGCTCGGCCTCCGGTGGACCCTACTATGTAATATATATTTATGTGCCGCCTCCGACGGGTTTCTACTGCTTTAATGTGTGAAAATGATAAAATCGGTTTAAGTTTTAGTAAAACTTTTTTATTTGGCGAAAACAATGGCAGTGAGAATTGAAAAGTTATACACAAGATGTGTTACCATATTGATTGTGTAAAATTGTGAACATTGATGTCAATTTGGCTGTGTTTGAGAACTGGCCGCTAAATATGAACCGTTTTAGCGTTCCGTAGGTAAATTTCAATAATCACAAGTTTAACAACTTAACTGACTAACTTCCAATTTACCGATCGTGACCAAATTTATATGGGATCACCCTTAAAATAACCTCCTACGAACACAAAAAGAATTTTGAAAATCGGTTCACATATGGCGGAGATATCGCATAACATACATAAAAAAAAAATGGGTGCGTGTACTTACGTACGCGCGTGAGAAGTTATACTTCTTTGTCATTAATTAATATCAATAAATAATACATACAGATAGTTAACCTCAATTATATTGGAGCACTTGAAAAAGTATATAAGCACAATTTTTTTCACTAATATTCACAAATAGTAAGTAATATCAATCAAAATATTCAATTTAAATCACTACTGAATATAATTTATTAGCACATATATAATTCGCACTTGTATGAAACTAAAACACGTGTTGTGAATGTATAAACTAGAAACATGTTGATAAATATTCTAAATATGAAAACAGTGATCAGAGGTGACGAGCGTACCAACATGCGCGACTAATATCGAGGTTCAATTTCTATTTTGTTGGTAGCTTTTTTTCGAGACTTAATGAGCGGTAAAGCAGACAACTTCATACTGTTAATTTTGTGTCACAGATGCGCGCGCATCTGAAAATTTCACTCTCATCATTTTTTCATAACGCGCCTAAAGAAGTATAACTTCAATAAAAAAATACCGACGAATTGAGGACCTCCTCCTTTTTGGGAAGTCGGTCGAAAATAGAACCTATATATTAGTCTACAGCATATCTGTCCCTCTTTTTATAGCGGCCTCTTGCTAGATAGTCGCCGGCTAATCGCCCACTGCGTCACTTAGGCTGAGATCTATAGAGCGAACTTAGTCTAAGTCAAAGTCACGGACTCAGTGAGGATTTTTACTAAGTACGGGTCTTCTTCTTCTTCTTCTTTTAAGAAATATGGCTCCACCGCCCTGGCGGTGATTTTGCCAGTGTCACAGTAATTTATTTTATTTTATTCACCTTTTGAATAATCATCCGGCCCGTTAAAAAATTATAAAAAGAATAATAGTAAAAAAAAAAATAAAAATTTAAGGAAGAAAATAAGAAAAATTCTGTTAAAATACGCTAGATTCGGACTAAGTAAAATTTTAGACAAACGGATAAGGAAAGGATTGTTAATACAAGGTTCTTTTTTTGTTAAAAATAGCTTGTTAAAAAAAATTATAGAAAAAAACTCTTCACCAAAAATTAATAGGGATTTAAGACTTATTTTTAAAAACTACAGAATAAAGAAAGGGAGGGGAAGGGCTAATTGAAAAAAAAAAAGGGTACAATTGACTAAAAACACATATTTGATACAGCAAGGAATATTGGATAATCTTTGCAGAGATCCAGGAATCATATTTATAAGTACGGGTCATTTTTGACAAGAAAATCTTTGCTTAGTCTGACTGTCAGTCTGTTTTTCTGGTAAAAATGACCCGGACTAAGTCAAAGTTCGATTTAACAATTCCAAATCCCCGCTGAGTTCGTGTCTTTGACTTAGACTCAGTCGAAGTTCGCTATATAGATCTCAGCCTGAGACTGTCATTTCAACTCACTGATAAAAGTCATATGCAACCATCGATATATTACATACCTACATGCACAGTTGACGCTCGGAAAATGGGACAGCAAACAAGTGCTTAAGCACTTGTTTTGCCTACAGTTGGACGCCGATAGAAGTCTAAATGTCAATTTTCAAATTTAAGAACGCTTGCTCTTTCGTTTAAAAAGCTACTTTATAACACGTGCATAGGGTTATATTTGTGTTGATTTAATAAGAACTTGTGATCTTTTTCTTTGTTTTATTCCTGAGACCACTTTTTAGGAGGATATTTGCAAAGAACTGTGCATCTAGGGTATATTATATTGATGTGTGCAACATACAAGACAGCATATTTCCGTCTCAGCATGACCTCAATGTGAATGTTTTGTATCAAACAACAGGCATAACGTTCTTTATCGGTCTCTGCAAAGCCGATCACTTGAATACGGATGAGAAAGAGATCGGAACTCCGTTTCGTTTCTATTTATTTCAAAGCTGGAGGTTTGCATGTAAACTAATATTTACATATCAGCGGATCCCGATGGAATAAACGAGGATAAATAGAATTTGTTTGCTATAAAACTTTATACAATATTGCAAAGCATAAACAATTTCACATAGAAAATGTTACTCGACAGTTATTGATAAAGGTCGCATGCTATCGACTTTGCGACAACGCCCGATTGAATATAAAAATGCTTTCCCGGGCTCTGTATGGTAAGGTAAAAACTTTATTGTAGTTACAATTCAGTAAGTTGTGGATTAAATAATGTGTTAAGGAAATCTTATTTGTGTACCAAAATATTTTTAACATTGAGAATTCAAAAAACATTAGCCTTTTCTTTCTACCTGCCCTTATCCCACCTTAATGTGGGGTCTCCACCCCCTTTTTCAACATATCGCAGAAAGGATTTGACTTAATTTTAACGACCGGCTGCAGGCCTGACACCATCCCCACTCTGGAGGAGCCAGCCCCGGGCATTTTAGAAAAAAGTTAGGAAAACACCCCGCCCGACCTGGGAATCGAATCCAAGACCTCCCAGTCTAAGGGATAATTTTTGTGCATCGACAGATAACTATTACATCTGACAAAACAACATAATAACCTCTGAGATAAAAGTTATCTATTGAAAAACTGTTTCATTACGAAATCAAAACACAAATCCCTTGGCCATTATTAGCAAAAAGAATATTATAGATCAATCACTGCCATACTAAGTGAGAATTTAATAAAAACTAAAATAACGAAGTTAACAGAACCCCTTTTAATCTGTAACAATTTCCTCAGCGTGAAGTTGGAACACTCCGCTCGGTTATCACAATTCACAACTATTTGAATAATAGAGTTTACAGTCCGTGGAGCGAACAAACAATAAGATTGGAAAATTATACTTCATATACTGAATAAATACTGAGTTACTGAGAATTGCACATTTGAAAGTGATCTTTATTGACATAGATTTTGTACTTTCTTCTTTAAATCATATTTGATATTATATTGGGTTTGCGCAGGACTCGATGGTTGGTTGGGATGTGTATGAAAGTAGGTACATCCCGTTTGCTTCAGTCATATGCTAATATTTTTTTATAGCAGAGATTAATAAACGAGCAGATGGGTCACCTGATGGTAAGTGATCTCCAATAGACACCCAGAACACAAAAAGAATCATGGGTGCATTGCCAACCTAAAAAGAGGGAATGGAAGTGGAGGCACAAGGGATTGGGAAAGGGATGGGGACATGGGCCAGTGGAAATCTCACTCACCGAACGAAACGCGACAGCAAGCTTTACGTCGGTTTTCTGTGAGACAATGGTATCAAACCGGTAGAGCCGGCCGGGCCCATTCGTGCTGTATGTAGATGACTGTCTACAGCGTGGCTCTACCAATCAGGTAACCCACCTATTTCTTTGCTTGTCCGTTATAAAGTTATATCGTAATTTGTGACTTCGAAACCCTACAAGAGAAATAATCAATCATGTCATTAGAACCGTCCATACATAGTCTCCTACAATACAATTTGACGCTAAAATTATATATGAAACGGTGAAAACTTCATTAGAACCTATTGAAAGTTGGAATGGAGACTGTCTACCATTAATTGAATCGGTAGAGTGCGTGGCACAAGTTAATTGTTTAAGTTTCCGGTTGCATGAAGTCGTGGCCGGCACTCCGGTCGCTGATGACGGTCGTAATTGGTCGTCGGATGTGCGACAAACTTTGTATTCCGTGTCTGTGTCGAGGAAGTGTTTTAGTTGAACGTTGTCTTAAGTACCTGATTTCTTAAGTTTACGCCAATGTTATAGATTGAAATAAAACTATTTTTACGGATTCTATCACGATTTGGTTTTAATTTTTATGCCACCAGCTGCCAGACCTCAAGATACCGTGAGCCCATACTGCGTAGATATACATAAACGGTTAAAATTCTGTATAATTTTAAAATGAAGGTAGATTTTGTAACACTAACATTCTTGGACAAATGACATCTCAGTCCAATCCTTGACCACGAAGACTGCAAAGCCTTCGAAACGTCGGTAATACAAATTAAAACCAAATCGTGATAGAATCCGTAAAATAATTTTATTTCAACGTTGTCTTGGGTCTTAATACACCTGTGCCTGAATGGCCACGTACATCAATCTTTATTTAGGTGTTATCAATTATTCTGTCAGCGCCATTGTTACATATAATAATTTAGTTAGTTTCTTATTTTTAGATGTTTTTACACTCTGTATTTCTAACATAGTTCGTTCATGGATCGCGACTTTATTAGATGTGTTTTTATATTTATTAATAAAATGAATGTATTTTATTTTATTATTACCACGAAAGTTGACAGTCACTTGAGGAGGCGCGTCCAACAGTGGGCGATAGGTTATCAAATAAAATCAGAACTAAATCAAACCAAATTAAATTTAATAACGATTATCACATCAACAACGAATTCAAGGTATTCACTCTTTCTTTCTTTCTACCTGCCCTTATCCCACGTTTTAATGTGGGGTCGGCGCAACACACTTTTTCAAGCATGTTGTAGAAATGATTTGGTAAAGTTTTTACGACCGGCTGCCTGCCTGACGTCAACACCCTCTGAGGGGCCAGTCCCGGGCAAATTAAATTAGAAAATTCGCTTTGCCTGACCTGGGAATCGAACCCACGACCTCCCGTACACAGCCCATACATTCTCCCACTAGACCAAGGCGGCGACAAAGGTATTCACTCTCATCCATTTAAACGTGTTCTACGATTAATATTAATCTAAATATAGTTTAGTTCGGCCTCGGTGATCCGTTATACTTCATAGCTGTCTATTGCTTACTTTCCACCCCGTTACCTTATCTTTTGACATTCAACCTTGTCGGGTGCGACTATGCCCCGTAACCTTTTGTGCCTTGTCTTCGTCTACAATTTCAGTTTATTGTTCACTAAGAAGAGAAGTATGCCAGGAATATTTTCAAACTACGAATTGTTTACTTTGGTGTTTTTGACAGGTTTGAATCGCTTAAAGGTCTCTAGCGTTATGAACAGGTATTTAAAACTATAGTATATAATAAAACCATTATATATATACTTTAGTCGCAGGATGCTGGCCGCTTCCAACAGGTTAATCTGGAAATCTTTGGGGGAGGCCTATGTCCAGCAGTGGACGTCCTATGGATGTTTATGATGATGATGATGATGATGATTTAAAACTATAGGACATACATATTGCTATTTACATATTTTTGACCATGCATGGTTAGAAAAAAATGTTATACTTATTGATTCAAAAATGATCAAATTCAAATGAATTCCCAATAGCACTTCTTCCACTTGCAAGAGCAAGCAAGCTGACCCCACATTTGAGTGGGATAAGAATCCTACTCAATGTCAAACTCAGGGTCGGCGCAATAATGTTTTCAAGCATATTGCCGAAAGATTTCGAATTTTTTTTACGTTGAGTTGCCTGTGTGACTTTAACCCCTTTTGTACAAACACGCGTTGCCCGCCCTGGGATTCGAACTCAGACCCTCTCAGTCCAGAAGACATACGCTGCCATTAGACCAAGGAGACGAACATGAAAGACAATAATTATCTTCCAACTACTATTAAACAAATTTGCGGTAATATTATTAACTTCCAGTCGATTGCAAATCGGTTTATTCTAAACAAAGCAGAAGCACTAAATGTAAAACGTATTTTGACCGACTTCAAAACTTATCTTATCGTGACCAAAATTATATGGGACCATCCTTGGAATAAGCACTGTCGGGTGGTCCCATATAAATTTGGTCACGATCAGATTTGAAGCCGGTCTGTTAAGTTTTAAACTTGTGATTATTCGAAGTCGAAAATGTACACCCAACTTCCCAGAATATTAGTTATAGAGGTATACCTCTATTATATATTAGTTCAGAACTAAAACCATAATGAATGCGCTATATTCCAAAGAGATAATGAGCACTAGTCTTACGTCATTCCTGCACATTCATAACAAGAAAGGCGAAAATCACGTTTCGCGCTTAAATCCCGAATATACGCCGCAGGTCTTTGCAACGTTTTATGACTTGCAAACTCAAATATTTTCGCTGCGAGCAAACTATACGTCGCGTCGTAAATACAAAGGCTCTCTCTAAATTGACTCCACGCTGCCATCTCAGCTGCAAACCACTCCACAATAATATACTTAAAATTGATGCTAGCTTCTCGTAAATTTTAAACAAGTATTCTGATTCAAGACAGAATAAAAAATGGTTTCGAACGAGAATTCTTACGTTTCAACGAGAATAAATAATAAAGTCCATTAATTTGGATGGAAGGTATTAAATCAGTTTTAATTTCGCGAATTCTTCAGTTTCCAAAGCGAAGCATCTAATGGATTTGGAAATGTTTGAAAGATTAAAAACTGCCAGCGCATATTCTCAAACTGTTACGAATTATAAATTAATTGCACAATATAAGGATGGAGGATGCTTAAGACCGGGCAAAGTGGAAGTTTTTAAGTAGGAAGGTGGACCGTGGACGCTGTTATTAGACCGGAATAACTCCAGGTAGAAAATAGCCAAAATGGATATAAAGTCTCTTAAATTTTATTCAATGAAAATCACGAGTGTAAACTTAACAGACCGACTTCAAATCCAATCGTGACCAAATTTATATGGGACCACCCTTGAAATAACCTCTATCGAACACAAAAAGAATTTCAAAAATCGGTCTACAATTGGCGGAAATATCGCGTAACATACATAAAAAAATACAGACAAATTGAGGACCTCCTCCTTTTTGGAAGTCGGTCGAAAAGTAGAGCCACACTATAAACAGTATTTCCTACAACGGGAGGACCGGTTTGATACTGTCACACAGAAAACCAAAAAAAGTGACAGCTTGCTATTGCATTTTCTTTGATAAATGAGATTTTTGCTGGTTCAAACCCCTTCCATTCCTATTCTCTTCCTTCAAGATTTCTCTTTATATCGTATCTATGATCGGTGGGAATACTTTACAGGTGACCCACTTGCTCGTTTACCAGTATTGCTAAAAACACTGCATCGTATCCGTCAACTGGATCGAGAAATGCACTTGCTTTGTGATAAAGTAACACCGTAACCTACTTTGAGAGTCCCCGTGTGTGGATTCAAAGGGAACCTTTCGCCAATGCAATATTGAAATCTGCATAGTGAGTACGAACCAGCAGGCAATGGACTGCCGCAAATTACGAGAGTGTATGCGAACCTTAAGCGACGAACCCAACCGAAGCGGCGATAGCTCAGTTGGAAATAGTACGGACTGCCGAAACGAGTGTCGGAGGTTCGAGACCAAGTCCAAATAATCATAAATTTAAAACTTAACTGTCCGACTTCCAATTTACCGATCGTGACCAATTTTATATGGGACCACCCTTGAAATAAGCTCCATCGAAGACAAAAATAATTTTGAAAATCTGTCCACATTCGGCGGAGATATCGATTAACATACATAAAAAAAAATACAGACGAATTGGGGACCTCCTCCTTTTGTGGAAGTCAGTCGAAAAGAGCACACACCTCTGACTTTTCTATGTTAAGTGTGTTTTCATTGATAAATTAATTATCGCTTGTTATACCGGTGAAGGAAAACATCGTGAGGAAACCTGCATACCCGAGAATTTCTCCACAAGAATTTCGAAGGTATGTGAGGTCTACCAATCCGCATTAGGCCAGCGTGGTAGACTAAGGCCTAACCCCTCTCAGTAATAGAGGAGGCCCGTGCCATGGGACAGTAATATTATAGGGCTAATTAAAAAAACCGAACCGCTTGTGAGAAAAGTTTTAGGACTGAACATATTAGTACAGGGAGCATTTGTACAGGGGGGTTACCATCACGTCTTATAGGAGTATTATTATAATTTTACTTGTCAATATTCCCATACAAAACAAACGAATAACGCTTATAATAATACTGCTATAAGAGGTCGTGGTAACCCTGCAGAACGATGCTCGAAAATACAGTCCGGTTAGCCAAATATCAGTGTGCAGCAAGCTCAATGATTTCAATTGCCATAGGTTGGTACTTTGGAAATTATAATAGTTTTGTCTCTGATCCCAATTTATAGGTAATTTAGGTATAACATTCGAGTCTACAAGTAAATTTTCGTAAAAAACGTTTTCTTTTTATGGAAATTAGCAAACAGGTGGGTATATAGTAAGTTATCTCCACTGCCCATGACGCCCAAAGGGCTTCGTTGTTAATCTTAAAGGAATAGAATAGGGATTGGTAATGAGCGGAGACTACTGCGGCCTGAACAGGAAAATTTCTGGCAACCGTAAATGTATTCGAACTCGATGCGCGTCTATAAAATTTGTATGAAATATTAACCAAACGTCATCAGTGCGCAGCGAACATTTACATTTACATTAGTTTTTCGTGCTCGGGCTGATTTCGGTCACCGAAGTTTCACTAACCGAACTAAACGCAGCAGCGATTTGCCACTTTTCTTGGTTTTCTGTGGAACAGTGGTATCAAGGCGGTCTAATTAACCCATTCTTGTCGACAACGTGACTCTACCACTCAACTCATTCGTGTTATGCCGGGTACACACCAGCCGAATGAAGGCGGAAGAATGTTCGCGAAGAGCCATCGGCGATGGGGATCGGACGTAATTAATTAAATCTCTATATTCATATTAAAATAGAGTCACTATAATCATCTCAATTATTCAAACAATTTTAATTCCGTTTGCTCAAAATGCGTGACGGTAATCCAAACTGAAATTAGTTTACCTAATTCACAAAACTACAGGCACTATTATAATATTTAATTGGGCCATTCCGTTCATAATTTCGGTACATCTAAATCACGATGGGTAATAAACTGTTACTAAGGAACACGGTAATAAAAAGAGGGTAGATAAGGTTATTGCTTTCGTCACTAAACCGGACGGAAACAAGGCTCAAAAGGTCGCGTGACCTTCAACCAAGTACATAATTAAGGTGAGGGTACGTTCCGAAATGAGGATTTAAGTTAATTAATTGTTCAGCGAAACTATCTATACGAAAATTAACTTAGGTTAAAGTAACAAAGTAATAACCCGTGGTAAAAGATAACCTTGAAAATTCGTGCCTTTAATTACATCTATGGACAAAAACCATCAGTGTCTATAATAATTATGTCTAAAGTCTATAGAATAGGCAATAGGCATCGGGTGTTGATGAAAGTTGGTAGGTACCTATCACGATTCCACATACAGGGTAAACGATTTAAAGTGTAATAGTAAATAAAAAAGGGACCACGGACATAAAAAAAATGGACGGAGCGCCAGAAACATTGAAATTGAAGCAGGGTTTTCGGCTCATTCGATCTATGGACACGTATGTAAAAGACTTGGTTAAAACGTGCCTCTTATATGCACTATATTCGCTACACAACTTTACTGTATATATCAAACTAGTTGTGTACACTTCCAGCTCCAAAGGTAGACTAACTCAATAATGATAGCTCCCGCTCTTTTATACCTTTTGCTTTAGTTAATAAAGAAATACCTTCTACACGTAATAGCGGTGACTAATCGAATGAGCCGAAAACCCTGCTTCACCTTCAGTGTTGCTAGCGCTCCATCATTTTTCGGCCGACTCCCCAAAAAGGAGGAGGTCCTCAATTCGTTCTTTTTTATGTATGTTACTTGATATCTCCGCCAAATGTGGACCGATTTTCAAAATTCTTTTTGTGTTCGACACAGCTTAATTCAAGGGTGGTCCCATATAAATTTGGTCACGATCGGTAAATTGGAAGTCGGTCAGTTAAGTTTTTAAACTTGTGATTATTTACGTCCGTGAAAGGGACATAATTTTTTTTCAACATAACATAAACTTACATGTGTTCCGGATACATGTAATAACAGAAAACATATGAATGACATGTAATTATGTAATGATTTACATGTCATTAATATATTTTTTGTCAATTTTAATTTAAGGTTAGGACTAACTGTAGGTTAGTAATAGTGATGCAAGTCACCCTAAATAGACTTTACCGTTAAATTGTTATTTTATTGTGTTAATCCGTATAAGTTAGTGTAGGGAAGACCGGCATAGTTTATTATATAAGCTATGTTAATAAGGGCGACTTGCACCACTATTACTAACCTACGGTTAGTCCTAACCTCAAGTTAAATTGAAATAAAAATATATGAAGGACATGTAATTCGTTACATGTAATTAATTTAATGTCACCATATATTATCTGTAATTAGATGTAGTACATTATATGTAATGAATAACATGTCCTTCACATATTTCTATTTCAATTTAACTTGAGGTTAGGACTAACCGTTGGTTGGTAGTAGTGGTGCAAGTCGCCCTAACTAAATTAAATGGTAAACGGATTTACCCGCCTGCCGGTCTTATCCACATTAACCATAATAGATATTCTCAAAGAGCGTAATATAAAAGCGCGGTATTCACTTAAACGTAAACTGATTTCCTTAAAACGACTCTCAAATGGATCCCGAGTGAAATATCAGAAAGATCTTAATCCAATGTACGCTGTAAAAAGTTCGTAAATATAGAATAAACTCCCCGAAATTCTATTAAGTCTGGGTTATAAAACAACGACGGAAATGTACGGAACATCTTATGGAGTTAATAATTCTTTAAGTTTACTGGAGTTGTGTCCCGAGAGACGTGACAAGATAATCCGATCCGATGCTTTTGTGGGACGGCAGATTAATTACAACGGTTTTAATGGCTTTCCACGACTTAATCTGTAGTCTCTAACTAGGTAATGAAAACGTAATTTCGTTAATGATACAGTTTTGTATTATTCATCAATGACTGCCTCGGTGGCGTGGTGGTATTTCGGTACGACTACGGATCTGAGGTCTCGGGTTCGATCCCCGGGTCGGGCAAAGTGATATTGGATTTTTGCATATCAGCCCGGAGTCTGGAATTTGTGCCCGATATGGCGATAGGCTCACATCTGGGACGGAACTAAGCTCGGCGAAATGTGGGTGTTCTAGTTCGCTAGTGTGCCTCTGCCTACCCCTTCTGGGATACAGGCGTGAGCTTATGTTATGTTTACTGCCTCTGTGGCGTAGTGGTATTCCGTGCGCGGTACGACTATCATCCTGAGGTCTCGGGTTCGATCCATCAATTGGGCAAAGTGATATTGGATTTTTCAGTATCAGCCCGGAGTCTGGAAGGGAATAGAAGAAGATCCCCTGGACAGACAAAATTATATAGGGTTTAGTTTAACAGCCTGGAGTATGGAATTTGTGTCCAAAATGGCGTTAATAATAATAAATAATAAATAACACCCAACTGTCACATACATAGTCCTGACCCCACACTAAGATCGAGAGACTTTCGGTCTCACAACACCCAGACCCGAAACAAATATCTGTGGGCCACACAAACATTTGTCTCGGTGCGGGGATCGAACCCGCGGCCTCTCGCTTGACAGCCGGCTGCTCGCCCGCTGCGCCACGGAAGCTGTCACCTACATTAGTTCTGGAATGTAATGAGCTTGGCAATATGTAGGTGATTTAGTTTTCTAGTCAACTTTAGAGGTTAATTTTCGAAGATAAAAGCGAGTGTGTTATGTAAGGTATAAAGTTTCGAAATTACACATTTTCTTTTTTAAATTTATCTTAAAAGTGTAATATATTTTCTTTTCTCCACCATTATATAAACATAAAGAAAATAACTGTGTTGAGTCGCGGCATAATACACTTTTACCCAAGTTCTTAAAAATATGAAAACTCTTTATCAGCGAAACAAGCGAAGTAAACTCCGTACGTTCATAAACTGCATGAGAATAGACATCAAAGCACATCCGAGAAAAATTAAGGCCCAAGTTGCTTATTTCTTTGATACTTTTCCTACTAAATAATCTTTAAGGTTACGAAACGAAAGAATAAGTACAACGGTAAAGTTATGAATAATCACAAGTTTAAAAACTTAAGGGACCGACTTCAAAACTTATCCGATCGTGACCAAATCTATATGGGACCACCGTTGAAATAAGCTCTATCGAACACAAGAATTTTGATAATCACAAGTTTAAAAACATAACATTTTGAAAATCGGTCCACATTCGGCGGAGATATCGCGTAACATACATAAAAAAACAGACGAATTGAGGACCTCCTCCTTTTTGGAAGTCGGTAGAAAATATCGCATCCATAAGCTCAGCTCCGGATCTATTGTGATTATATTTACCATCAATTTATATTTTTATGCTACCAAACACAAATATTTTATTACGAGAGAAGGGTGAAGCTTTGTGATGCGGCTATCCCCAGCCATTGTTGGGTAATAAATCGGGTCTTGTGGAAACTCGCCTTAACCGACCTTTAACCGTCCACTGACAGGGAGATTTACGTAGCACAGCTTCATATAAAAGCAAAGATAAATCGTTCAGTAGCACCTGTGTTCCGCAATTTGTATTTAAGTTGTGAACTTTCACAGGATTGCGACATGACTTGATGGTTGGTTGGAGCAGGTATTCCTATGTCTGCATCGGTCATCCGCCTGTCTTGTCGCAAGCCCTTCCATTTGCTTCGTCCCTGTTCGAATTCGGAATGTGAAGAAGTATAAATAGGCCGGCATGATTCTGGTGACCGCTGCTTACCAATGGTCACTGTTTTTTTTGGACTGCACTTACCATCAAGTATCACTTTGCCATGAATAAAAGTTATTTTAATATCATCGCCCACGGTAAAAAACAATTTCTATACGTTTCAATAACAGTACTTTATTGATTATGACTGCGTCGGTGGCGTAATTGAATTGCGTACTACCGGCCTATAGTCTAAAGTAAAGTGATGTGTTTACCTTCTCACTTCTTAATATCGACCGGGAGTATGGAATTTGTGCCCAATATAGCAATGAGAGACGGTATAAGTAAGCTTGATGAGATTTCCCTTAAAATAATTCAAAGTCAAGTTAAAATAGTACCTACATTAAACATATTATTGGTATAATTTTTTTAAACAATAAAATCTTGTGCATAGCTTAAAATCGCCATCAGAACCTATGAACATAACTTTAGAATTATCGAAGCGTTCAAATCGAGCTTACAAATTCTATATCCGAAAATTCTAAAAGTATTCCTATCATAAGTTTATAGGACATACTGCAGCGCCTTCCTTTTAGATTTTATTTCAAAATGTTGTCGTTTCGAGATGTATACATAGTTAAAAAAACTTAACTGACCAACTTCCAACTTGACGGTTGAGTTATTCTTCTATATTTATAAAAAATATAGAAGAATAACTCAACCGTCTATTCATAGACTGAACAAAAACCTTGGAATGATTCCTAAAATAAATATTTTATAATATTTGAATAAGATAATAATATTGAAAGACCAGTATAAAACCTGTTCAAAACGGCATGGCAATGAAAAATTCTATAAACATTTTTGTTATGAAACGTAATTTCATTTTTCGAGACCCTTGTTATCTGCGAAAGGTAAAATTTATGTCACAAGTGGTAGCTACTGTACAATTCTTCAGTAAATTATTACGTTTTAGGGTTCAGTAACCAAACTGTATACTGGTATGGTCGTTTGAGAAAACTACAGTAGTATATGCTCGTGGGCGGCTCAAAAAGCTCTAGCTTTTGCGTTGGCGTTCTGGTGCAAGATATGCGAGTCAATGGTCTCACTGTAGAGGATGAAAGAAAAATATCAATAATAATATTTGAGTGGTAAACCCACGCTATAGACAGTTACGTCTACAGCACGAATGGGCCGGCTCGACCAGTTTGATACCACTGTCTCACAGAAAACAGACGTAAAGTGGCAGCCTGCTGTCGCGTTTCATTCGGGGAGTGAGATTTCCGGTGGCCCATTCCCTTCCCTCTCTTTCCCAATCCCTTTTCCCTCCCCTTCCATTCCCTCCTTTTAGGTTGGCAACGCACCCATCATTCTTTTTGTGTCTTGGGTGTCTATGGGCGGTGGAGACCACTTACCATCAGGTGACCCATCTGCTCGTTTGCCAATACCTGCTATAAAAAATAAATAAAAAAATATCCAAATTTTGTAACAAAGACCCTCACAAGAGAATAATTTATAACCTCAAAATACAACTATTCTTTAACCCATAACAAGCACCTAATGTTATTCTTAGGGAATGTGACGTAAAAAGAAGACATTTTAATCGCATAGCACTCCCGGCTCTGAATAAAGTAATAGCTTATCCTCGTAGTCGGTATTTGCATTGCAAGCATCTTGACATGGCGGGAAATAGTCGCAGCAAATACATGTACAAGATAAGAAGGAATTCCATATTTGTCTGGTACTGTTTGAACATTATTTAATTGTTTAATTTCGTTTTTATTTATTGCAATAAAATGATAAGACAAGCGTTCTGAGAGGGTTGACGTCAGACAGGCAGACAGTCGTAAAAAATAAGCAGAATCCTTTCTGCAACATGATTGAAAAGGTGTTGCGCCGGCCCCACACTGTGGGATAAAGGCAGATTGAATAAATAATAAATAATGACTGCCTCCGTGGCGTGGTGGTATTTCGGTACGACTACGTTTCTGAGGTCTCGGGTTCGATCCCCGGGTTGGGCAAAGTGATATTAGATTTTTCCATATGTACCCGATATGGCGATAGGCTCGCCCTAGGGGGCGATGTGATAGGTCACATCTGGGACGAAACTAAGCTCGGCGAAATGTGGGTGTTCTAGTTCGCTAGTGCGCCTCTGCCTACCCCTTCGGGGATACAGGCGTAAGCTTATGTTATGTTATGTTATGTTATGAATAAATAATAAAAGAGAAAGAATAGCGGTACTAGAACCAACGAACAGTAGCTGTACCAACCGTATCTACTTTGTGTATCGTGAATTTTCACCGTTGTGGAAACACGAGGTTTGTTTGTGTGAAGGCAACAGCGAAAATTCGAGATTGTTCGGGAACGTTCGGTCCCCATCGCCGATGACCGCCGAATGCTCATACACTTATGACGTTGAAGGCCGCCTTATTTGTCAAAATTATATGGCGAAAATTAATGTAAGAAGCCGTTAAAGTTGAGTAGCGTTTAACCATTCGAGCGTTAGTTTATCAAAATAGCTACAAGTAATGATCCGAATCCACACAAATTCTCGAGGGATCGTATTCGTATTTACTAATAAACGTACGAATTTAGTTACGCACGTAGTTTCACAAATCCCTTAGGGCGCAATTTATCTCGCTTTTTGTTTAGAGACGCTAAATAAATCAACACAAAACTAATGATTATAGAAACGATTGTTGTGGGATTTCAGAATACGGCCAGGGCATTGTAATGAACGCCTGATAACGAAAGCTTGCGCTCCTTAGGGAGAGAATATTTCACTCATTTGCGAATGGATGTGTTTTTATTTCCCCCAATGAATGTTAATTTTTGTTTGAATAAGCAATACGCAATATGCTTGTAAATGTTAATTTCTGTGTCGCCTGACATGACATGTTATGTTTATAATTTCATTTTTACTCCCACGAGAATTATTGCAATAACATTATTATGCGTTGACGTGTTTAAAAGAACATTGTAAATAAAATAAGTATGAAATCGGCCATCCGACTAACAATTCCTAAGTTTCCTTTTATACCTTGACCAAGACATTCATTTTGTAGACAAAACTATTTATACCTATGCTCTTATAAAAACTTCTATGTATTACTAGACAGGCTGTTTGGAATATAGAATTTGCGTACTAAGTTACCGTCAATTAACCGCAACTCACTATAGTGATCTGCAGGTCGATTCTCTAAGAAACGCCATAACATTGCGATCGACGACGAGCTTTCGAAGCGCACATCGTTGAGATCGACGGAGCGTTCCACGTGGTTGGGTCTTAGAAAAATACCATTTTCAATACATTTATATCAAACGCCTTGCTCGAGATAGCCAGTTCGCATAAGCGCCGTTATCACGCATAACACTAGTGCGTGCGCTTTGTACCTTGCTGAATACAAAAATGAAAACATCGCTGCCGCAGCGATGCTGCAACGTTGTTTTCACAAATCAAACCTTAGAGAATCGACCTGCTGCTCTTTTCCTTAGTCGTCAAACGTCAAACACTCACCGTAATATATATATACATAATATACATATATAATTTTACTTCGAAACAGCTTGTATACATAGATGTCTCTGGCTCTTATATTCAAAACAAGTTGAACTAGAACAACGACTATTCTATAGGTAATAACTGCATCTGTTATACTGTTCGAGGTCTCAGGTTCGATCCCCAGGTCGGATAAAGCGATATTCAGTTTTTCTACTGAGTATCAGCCCGGAATCTGGAATTTTCAATATTGCGATAGGCTCGCCCCCTATCACATCTGGCACAAAAATAAGTTCGGCGGAATGTATTCAAGTTCTCCAGTTCGCCTATGCCTACCCCTTCGAGGTAGGTATTTCATATATGCGTGAGCTTATGTCTACAATAACGTGTTAAAAAACACAATATCCAATCCAGAGACTATGTACCAGCCGTAAACTGCATGCAGTAAACGCATCATCATAAGATTAAGAAATTTTCCCAATGGGCAGTCAGAACTACCGAGACTACAAACTTCTTATCTTCACAATACTAACTTATTATACCCCTTGCAACGGAGTTGGCGAAGTTATAAAACTTACACCATGACAACTCGCAGTTCCCTCGCCGATAAAACGCCCAACATACGGGAAACTGTGCAACTAATAAACTAGAATTGTTTTATCTCGGCGCAGCGTGTATGATAAGAAGCATCTTTCCATTAAGTTTTAACAGTCAAGTATATCAAGGAACCACTATCGAGTAAACATTCTAATATTTATGAGTTAATACTCGTACATAAATTAATATCAAAAGTACATCAGCAGCCTGAGCAGGAAAATTTCTGACAACCGTAAATGTCTTCGAACTCGATGCGCATCTATGAAATTTGTATGAAATATTAACCAAACGTCATCAGTGCGCAGCGAACTCGAATACATTTACATTTACATTAGTTTTTCGTGCTCGGGCTACAGAACCTCAAAATAAAGTGAAATTAATATTAACAAACTTGCATTTCATTATACATTTTTGGTGTTAAAAATTATGTTATTTAATATTTTCGTATTTTTTTTAAAGAATTTGTGATGAAACGCACTGTAATACCTTCTTTCAACCTCCCATAGCCAACCATAAACGGGTCCGCGCAACACACTTAATCAAACATGTTATAAAAGAAAGAATTGGCTTAGTTTTTACACCCGGCTGCCTGCCTGACGTCAATCCCTTTCTGGGGAAATACTAATCCTAATACTTAGTAAAAGATATTTTAAAAACATTGGACTATCGCGCACAAGACCCCCAGATTTAGGTTTATCGAGCCGGCCTTTCGTAACAAAAACAACGTGAAGTAGATGGGTAGTGTTTGTTCATGAAATGTAAAGTAAATAGTGGGCATGGCTCTAGCCTCTAACGAAATGCAACCATTCCACGTAGAGTCTAGCGACGACACAACCTTCGCCGACCCAACTGAGAGTATGTGTATCTATAAACATTTTATTTTAAACAAATTTATTTTAGCGAAGCATTTTTAAGCTGTTATGTATTTTATGAGTTTTTTTTATAAATAAGGGGCTATAATTTGGACTTTGTGGCCGACTTTGGGGCTTGGTGGATGGCTCAAAAAGCGCTGATAAGACGTTCTGGAGGAAGATATGAGAGCCAATAGCCTCAATACGGAGGATGCTCAAGACCGGGCGAAGTGGAAGCTTTTAAGTAGAGAGGCGGACCCTGGCAGAAGGCCGTGATAAAACGCCAGACAGAAAGAAAAAAAAGAATGTAAAAAGTAACATGCTAACATAACATAAGCGCACGCCTGTATCCCCAAAGGGATAGGCAGAGGTGCACTAGCGAACTAGAACAGCCACATTTCGCTACATGCTAATATGGTTTTAGTGATTCCAAGTAAGTACTATAATATATTTTAACATACAAAACCCTAAGGCCTTCAACTAGTCTTAAATAATGTTTTCACTACGTCTCACTTTAGTCTAGTTTTAGTATTATAATCATTATGGTAGAGCTCCGTGGCAAAAAATTTAATTCGAATTGAATACGACCACATAATTGCAATACACATGTGTTCCCAAATAAATCACTAAATATATGACAATTTATTTATTATATTATGTATAATATGATAAAACCTTGAAATAAAACACACACACACGCACAAAACCATCACAATAAAAATTGTCTATAGAAATACCATATAATACATTCTACCTCTAAATAACAATTATAAAACCGTATTGTACAATGCTTATAATACCCAATTCTTATAGATTATAAAGATAGTGAGTGGGACGACAGCAAAAACAATTCCGCCGATCCCAGCGGCGGGATTCGTTTAAGCGACTTAATTTATTTTTCCGTACACCACCGGCGCCTATTTAAATTCTTGTTAAGGTCTTTGAGCGGCTGTTTTCTTATCATACTGCCGGCTTATTGTGCGATGAGAAAGACTGAACCGTTTTCGCCGATTTGCATAATCGAATATAGATTTTGTTGGAGACGAATGGAATCGCGAACAATGTATCATGTTTGAATTTCATTTTCGCCCACATAAAGTTGTTTATTGCCGTCTATTTTATACGCAGTAAATGTTTCGCGAAGTATATTTTATCTTGATTCCTCAAAAGGTTTACGGATAAAAAAGCTAAAACAGTAGCGATGGTAAATTCATAGAGGTAGCCGATCCTAGTTCCTATTTTAATAAATGTCGTTTTAATGTGACTTTTACAAAATTATATAAAAATATAGATTAGCCCTGTTATATTACTGTCCCACTGTTGGGCACGGACCTCCTCTACTAATGACAGGGGTTAGGCCTTAGTCTACCACGCTGGCCTAATGCGAGTTGGTAGACTTCACATACCTTCGAAATTCCTGTGAAGAAATTCTCAGGTATGCAGGTTTCCTCACGATGTTTTCCTTCATCGTTATAGCAAGCGATATTTCACGATGAAAATACACGTACCATAGAGAAATCAGAGGTGTATGCTCCATTTTGGGGTTGGTCTCGAACCTCCGACACTTGTTTCGGCAGTCCATGCCATTCTCAACTGAGCTATCGCTGCTTGACAAAAGTATATAGGTATACTAAATAGAATAGTTTTATATGGACCATTCTCCACTGCTAGAAACTACTTTTTTAAACCCGACTCGCCTTATTATCTTTAAATTGTAACCAAGTTGAGAAGATCCTCACCAAAAGATCAATGACATTATCGAATACAAAATAACGGAATCATCAAAATTTACGCAAAACAATAAATATAGAACAAAATGAAAACACTCTTTTTGAAGTTAGTCGAGAATACATGGAAAGAACCTAGCAACCAAGTTGAGTCATTGGAGGATAATATTATTATATTAGTCATTGGTGGCAATCTATAGACTAGCATGAGCTAGCATGTAAATAGATTGGACCACGTTAGTCCCGAAACTTGGACTCGTGGGATTAATCACTGCGAAGGGCTTTTCGTTTAAAATGTACAAAATCCAACACAGTTCCATTATGTTATTGCGAAAGCTAAAATATCAGTACACATTTCATATACATATAGGCTCCCGTCGGTATCCCCGAAAAGGTAGGCAGAGGCAAACTAGTACGTTCACATTTCGCTGAGGTTACTGCCGTCCCAGACGTTATAAGACGTGCCTATCGTGGCATCGGGTACAAATTCCAAACTCCGGGGTGATGCTGAGTAAAAAACCTAATGTAACTTTAACTGACCTAGCGATCGAACCTGGGACCTCGGGACAGTTGTCGTAACGCATACGCAATAATACTACGCCGTGACAGGCACTAAAATAACAGTGTTATAAAAATAGTTCAAACAACGTCCACTTTAGAAGCACCGAATAATATGCTCGTGTATGTTATTTTACAGCTACGCTAGATTAAATTCATCAAACATACTGTGAAAATATTTTAGAACACTACGCTCGCTAACGAACACATTTCATCTACGTTATTCGATTTGAATGTTCACTACAACTAAATTAAATTTTTATACTCTTTTCATTTTGTGATGTGATTAATGAACCAAGTTTGATTTCATTTGTATAAGTAGATATTTATTATTAAGCTAGTAAGTTTTGTTCGCTGCTCCGTCTAGGTGAAAGGGTCTACCGGGATCTCATTTTATATTATTAATCATTTTATTGACTGCCTCGGTGGCATGGTGGTATTTCGGTACGACTATGGTTCTGAGGTCTCGGGTTCGATCCCCGGGTCGGGCAAAGTGATATTGGATTTTTCCATATCAGCCCGGAGTCTGGAATTTGTGCCCGATATGGCGATAGGCTCGCCCCCTATCACATCTGGGACGGAACTTAGCTCGGCGAAATGTGGGTGTTCTAGTTCGCTAGTGCGCCTCTGCCTACCCCTTCGGGGATACAGGCGTGAGCTTATGTTATGTTATGTTTTTAATCATTTTAAAATCGGAATACGAATGCAAATCGTAGCAATAAGCACAGGAATGGCTTTTTGTATACTAAAAATAATAAATTACCCCATAGGTGGTATGCAAATGTACTAAAGCTTATCCAATGAGCCAGGAACATTTTTTTCGTCACAAATTCAAGTTTCCATTATTAAAAAAATATGTATCTTACGAAATTTTAAACTTTACCACTAAATTGCTAGCCATCCTCTCTTTAAAAACTTAACAGACCGACTTCAAATCCTATAGTTATTATTGATACCAACTTTATGAAACAACTTGTACCTTTATAATCGTATACATTCGCGTAAGAACGCCACTAGACTTTTTCATTCTATGTGGTCTCATCCCACCTTAATTTGGTTTCGGTACAACACACTTTTTCAAGTATGTTGCAGAAAGCACTGCACACCAACTGCCTGGCTAGCGTCAACCTTTTTTGGAGGTTCCAGCCCCGGGCAAATCAAATTAGAAAAATCGCTTTACCCGACCTGGAATCGAATGCAGGACCTCTCAGTCTACAAGCCATATGCTGCCACTAGACCAATGAAGCAAAAAAAACAAAATCTACAAACAATTTAGATGTAAATTCATCTAAATATAAAGTCAATTAAAAAGCCCTATTGGTGTATGTTTCATTAATGAAGCTAGATCGTTGGTCACCCAATCAATCGGTTCGTCCCAAAACGTGCAAACAGTTGCCTGTCTCAATGATTAACCGGAATTTTGGATAAGAGGTAATTAACCGGATCCGACAAACAAATCAGTTCGGAATACGTAATTAAGAAACGGCTACATCATTTCGTCGGCTAATCCCGACATGTTAAATTAATCTGTATCCCATCGCACGCGTTGTAATCAAAAAATTTATTTCATTACATAAGGCCATACAAATCCAGCGGTTTTGTAACCGGGTCGTAATGAAAGTCCGGTTTTATCACCATATTTTCGGCACGACAGCGCCTCTAATCCCTATTCAAAAACAGTCTGATTATTATCCCGACAGTTAAATGAAAACAACGTTGCCTATATCCTAAAGATTAAAAATGACAATCACTTCTACTGCTGCTGGTGTCAAACAGGCAGTTACACGAAGCGTGGCAATCCGAGCCGAGACAATTACAAAATGAAAACTCTGTACAGCTTCGCTCCGCTATATCTTTGACACAGGCCGTGACTAAGACTGAGATCTATAGAACGAACTCCGAATAAGTCTGGAGTCGAAGAAACGAACTCAGTGAGGATTTGAAATTCTTAAATTGAACCTCGACTTAATCCGAGTTATTTTTTACAAGACAGACAAACTAAGCAAAGATTTTCTTGTAAAAAATGTCTCGGACTAAGTCAAAGTTCGACTTAAAAAATCCAAACTGAATTCGTTTCTTTGACTTAGACTTAGTCGAAGTTAGCTCTATAGATGTCACCCTTAGACAGAAGAAATGCGTAAACAAAGCGTGTTTGTTTCATACATTTTTCTCGGTTGACTTCGCTGCGCTATCTGCTTGACACAACCATACATCAATTACTTAATTGAACCGCTTCATTCCGATCAAACTCGTTATTGACATGAAAAATTGAATGATACAATTTAGATACGACTTTTATGGTTCCTCTAAATTAAAATAAATGGTTATCCCTTACGCCTACTGAAATGTACCAATTTTTGATCCTAAATTATTGTATACAATATCACAAAACCATTCAAAACATATTGAGATAATAGTCAAGTCAATATAAATGTGTAAATATAGAGATTATATAACACCTAAATTTGATAGCCTCCGTGGCGCGTGAAGCGAGAGGCCGCGGGTTCGATTCCCGCATTGAGACAAATGTTTGTGTGGCCCACAAATATTAGTTTCAAGTCTGGGTGTTATATATCCATAATTTCTAATACCCACGATACAGGTTATACCTAGTGAGGGGTCAGGACTAGGTGTGTGACTGTTTGGTGTATTTAAAAAAAATGGATTACTATGAGATAATGAGAATTAGTATTGCCTCATTGGGTTTCAAACTTGCGTTCAAATTTCAAAATTCCAGGTCGACTAATAAAAAAGGTCAATCAATTTATAAATCTCACATGAACTACAAAAGATTGTAACTGCCTGCCAAGTATTACGAAGTTAGGTTGCAGGCCGATTCCAACAGGTCGATCTGGAACTCTTTGAGGCAGGTCTATGTCCAGCAGTGGACGTCCTGTGGCTGATAATGATGATAATATCACATTATAGGATGGAAATAACCTCGGCGTACATAAAAAACCTAGTCGCTTAAAGCCGAATATTATACTATAAACGTCACCTATATTGCAAAAGCATACGTGATCTAATAACGAATCCCTTGCAGTGCAAAGAGCAGAAGTATTATGTTAAAAATTGAGTTTTTTTACGCGCGGACGTGTTGCGAGTTTGGGACACCTACTCCCGTCGTAATGGCCGAGGGAAATTACCCATTTCGCGGTTGGATGGAGACCATATTACTCACGCATACCCTGGTCATTACTTAACTAAACAACACTAACCCACAAACTAGCAATTAGTTGCAAAAGCCAATGTTGTTAATAAAGCCTTTTACTCATAAAAATAAAAAAAATTATAACACACCGTACTAAAAAAAATAAAATAACATACATACATAAACTCACGCCTGTTTCCCGTTGGGGTAGGCAGAGACTAAGGAGCGCCAATTGCTTCGGTTCAAACACACCTCTTTCGCTTCTTCCACAGTCATCAGTCTTTTCATGCACGCTCGTCGGTTACGAGAACTCCTTATTTGGCCCTTTTTCAGGAAATCGCCAATTTAGTCCTTAAAGGTACGTCTAGGACGTCCTCGGCCGACACTACCATTCACTTCCGCTAAATACATTTCTGTCGTCACTCTGCTTTCATCCATCATTTCAATGTGGCAACCACCGAAGCATTCCTTTCTCAATCCTCGTCACTACATCTTCCTTCAATCCATATTTCTCTCTTATGCTGTTATTCCTCACTCTATCATTCAACTTCAGCAACTTCAACTTCAATGAAAATAACTTTTCAGTATAAAGAGTTTGTTCTGAGCGATATAAATCACTGTAAAAACGTTTACATATTATATCAACAAAGGCGAATAGAGAAGCCTATAAATGTAACAAATTCGCAGACATATTTATACACGTCTAGAGAGACAAACTTTGTACACTACCTATTTCCAGAATTCATCTGTTTGCGACGAAAACAGCCGAGACGTGGAACTCCCAAGAATATTTCTATCAATACTTCAATTTTAACTTATTTTAAAGTAGCACAACCTATATTTCATTCAGTTGACACAATCGAATCTTGTTCGTTGTATATTTATGTATTTAAACTTCAAGGGCCTTACTTATAAAACAGTTAGCTGAGCAAATGGCTAAGAATAGGCTATCACTTTTTTCCTTGTGTCACATCGTTTGAAAATAGAAGGAATAGGCTATTCTTTACCATTTGCTCAGTTAAACTGTTTTTATAAGTAAGCCCCCAAGATGCTAAAATACATCAATAAAGCTCAAGTTGAAAATAAAAAATAAAATCCCCAGAAAATCCCTGAACAAAACTGGGGAAACCATTATATTTAAAACAGTAAAATATTTCATTGACATGACAATGAACGCAGTAGTCAAAAGGGAATATTTCTTTTATATGTATAGAACATTAGATGTAAAATGAGCCAGTATTGTGTTTTCAATATTAAATCTCCACTGTTACACAAAAGACTCAGCTGGTTTCCCCCGCACCTCATAAATTACCATACCATTTTCGTTTCAAATAGCACCCTACCTATATTATTTTTCTTACAGCCAATTTTATAAATTGATCGTCAACGTCGAGCCTTTTATTTATGTTTCATTATGAACGTAAAGTTGAACACATTTTGTAGTAATTAAATGAATCCACAATATGATGTAGTTTTTGTGTTGCCGATAAATGCATACGTTTTATGTACTAAAATAGGTTATAAAACTAACAAAGGCCTGTAAGTGTAGTATCCTCACATCAACGCTTCAATTTTTCTCCTGGACTATACAAATGCTTCGTAACTAGTGAGGACCCTTAAATATATTTTCATAAGTAGGTTTTTAGCTATTGTTTCCTTTCAAAATAAACACACTATTCTCTTTACTAAGATAAAATCTATCCCAATTGAAATCCGTGGCGAAGCCTCCTTTAAAAAGACTCCGAAACGAAGCAACACGGATTATCATTAGACTAAGTTTAATCTAAATCAAATAAGAAATCGTCCTTAAGAACAACGAAACTTGGCAAAGCCTTTGCGTCAATAAAAACAAAGTCTTGGCGAGATGTCTGCATCCCCAAAATAAATTATTCCGTTCGCTCACCGTTTCTTTGTTCCCAACATTTTATTCGGGCGTTGTGTGAGCGGCGTTACCAAGTTATAATGAGTTGAAGTAAGGTCCGGTTGTATTGTTAGTTATAACATGTCGGGAAGTTGTATGTCGGGCAATACCGGCCACATAGTAGAAAACTATCTGAAACTTTTATAATGAAGTAGTTGTTGAAAATTCATTTCAATATTTGCCATTACAATTCTGTATATAATCTTTATTTTTAAAGCTTTCTTAATTTTTTTTAATATATGCTAGAAAAATAAAAATACATTTAAAAATATAAAAATATTCCCCTCTGATGGCGAGGCTCGGGGCCCAAGCCACCGGCGGTTAAGACCCCAGAGTGAGGAACTCCTCACAATTCGTGCCGTATCCAGTAACACTGCCTTCTGCATTTGGCTCTTGACCCAAACACCAACCGAGAACCTCTTGAGATGTCGAGGCTCATTGGCATCGATTATTTGCCGTTACAATTATAATCTTATGTAAAGGTACGTTTTAGGATACGCGATTATGCCACGAGACAATGACGCGAGGCGACAGTGACATTTCTATTTGTATCAAATTGCAGCTTTCATGGTACCCGACCGTAGCAAGTGGCCGTAACGAGCAACAGATTCCTCAGAATATACGACGCGAATGTCGCTGCAGCGCAATTTGCGTCACATATCCAAGTCCCAATCCTCAGTCACGTACCTTAACAAATTTAGCTTCGTTAATAATATACAACGACTATGTGTCTTGGCTGACGTAATAAATGTGCTTACCTTGCCGTCAGTTACATTTAAAAGGCTATCTTACCTAAATTGCCTAATCCCATTAACTATCTCCCGTCATCCCGTTTACAATCCCGTTAATTATCTAACTCCCAAGGGTTCGTTATAAATCGAATGTCACTTTTTTTTAAAAGGATGCTTAGTTTGTAGAGTCACCGATCTAGACGAGTTTCAAATAAAACTCAATGTCACTATAATTGTCTTTACCATATTTGGTACAAAACCTAGGCTTCATATTTCTAACGAATTGGACAAAGAAAGCCATGGTGTATGTATGTATAAGAACTATTAAAAAATTATGGTCCTCATAACAAAAAACAGGTAACTCTTGTAGCTCCAAGGATACACAAAAAGCCACGTAGCACTATCTACGACGCGCGCTACGAACTTGACGAAAAACCGTAGCGAAAAACAAACCGCGTGATCATTAATCAGAATAAAAGTAACACTAGACGAATGTTATTTTCTTTCCCAGCGCCGCAAGTTCTCGATAATAAATCAGAATCGAAGACTTTTTTAATCGCAGAACAAGACATAAAACGGTCACTTTATTTCTCTTAGAGAAAGACAACTTTCTTCCTTAGCTTATCAAAGTTGTAACAAAAGAGTACTCACAAATTTATCGATGAAATCCAAAAGGCGCGCCCTTCTCTTCGGGATACGTGAGGGACCTTTCTTTGACGCAACAGGCGAGGAAGCCGCGCGCGTTCACAATTAATCAATTAGCATTTTTTCACACTAAAAATGTGCACTGTTTCAGTGATATGAATTATTTTGAAGGTAACGGCGGTTTGACGGAGGCTGGCGCGGCGTTCGCCCGCCGCTGTCGCGCGCTACGGTCTGCACACTGCGCAGTGTTACCAACCCCTTCGAAAAAAATATGGAATACAGGTAAATATCTGGAACATTTTAAGACATTGAGCTGATTTTTCAGTAGCCAGAGTAGTTTTATCTGTGAAAAATTTTACATGTTTATGGTTAATCAGCAATCTTTTAAAGCAACAAAATTATTCCTTAGATAAAAGTTATCTTGCTATTGGATAATTCAAGTTTTAGAAAAAGAAATACGTGGATAAACATACATACATACTTACATACATACATATACTTATAAAATTTAGTGTATTTATTCAGAAGCGCACATAGACTAACATTTCCGAAAATGCGACTCTGTAATTTTTTTTAATTCGATTAAAAATCGGCTGTAAATAAGAAATAATTATTATAAGGGCATTGGAATTTATTACAATAAAGTCTTGGTTGATTCTATTTTGATTGCAAATAATGCTTCTAAGATATCAAAATCGACATCGCAATTTACATTCCAGAGACAGGTAATCATCATCATCAGCCATAGGACGTCCACTGCAGAACATAGGCCTCCCCCAAAGATTACGACGTAGGACGTCCACCTGCAAGGTGGACCGGCGATCTGATAAAGGTCGCAGAAAGTCGCTGGATGTAGGCCGCTTCCAACAGGTCGATCTGGATAGAAAGGTAATATTACAATTAAATAAAAATGATCCATATACCATAATATCATCTAGTTATTGTTTCGTTAAATAACATGGCTTGGAAACTACCTCAGTGTTATTACCATGAAGATAGCTGTTTACAGTAAAGTTTTTAGATTAAACCTCCAGTCTAAAAAGTATACGTATCTATAATCGAGCTAAACATCCAACCTAAAAATAATTTGAATTTATAGCTTCATTTATGATTAAACCAGAGTTCATAGAAATGCAATATTATGACAATATTATGACAATAAATTAATTACAGAAAATTCCGGTTCATATGGCAACCCTATGAGGGCGCACACCCCGCGCCGCGGCAGCCACTCCCGCTCGCCCCACGCTCTGAGCTGAAGCTTCCATTCGTTTAGCATTCGCGCCCTTTGTGACACTTAAAACCATTGTTCACAAACGAACCTTTTCGACAAAGTTAAACTATGGCACTTACGTGAATATGATAGTGTTCAATCGGATTAGGGTTGTCTCTCCGCTTTTAATCTACCAGTAGGAATAAATGTCGCGTCGGTGTCCCCCAGAAAGGGATTGACTTGAGGCAGGCAGTCCATAGTAAAAACTTAGCAGAATTCATTCTGCAACATACTTGAAAGGTGTGTTGCGCCGATCTCAACTTGATGGTGAGATAGAGCAGGTATAAAGAAATAAAAAGTACCAATTATATACGTCGCGTTGGTGAATCTGTAAAACATATTGATTACTTTAATTTAAGGCAGATTGTTCAATATCCAGTATCCGTTCATAACGTTTATTTGGAGAATTATTTTTACATTTTGACAGGTAAGGTATGAAACATCTAACCAAGCAACGAATTTATCCATTGGAATAAAGTTACCTGGTTATTAAAAAATTGGCCCTAACATATTTACTTGTGCTTGTACAAATGATAATGTTGAATTAATACTCAGAACGGTATACAATTATATTATAAATCCGACGAGGTTATCCATTGAACAAATTGTTTCATAAATTAATATTCGGATCTGATATTTGATGAAGTTAACGTTAAATATCTTACATAACATCTATTAATAATAAATCTTGCCTTTTATTACGTATATTCATGTATTTGCTCGGTGACTGCCTCGGTGGCGTGGTGGTATTTCGGTACGACTACGGTTCTGAGGTCTCGGGTTCGATCCCCGGGTCGGGCAAAGTGATATTGGATTTTTCCATATCAGCCCGGAGTCTGGAATTTGTGCCCGATATGGCGATAGGCTCGCCCCCTATCACATCTGGGACGGAACTAAGCTCGGCGAAATGTGGGTGTTCTAGTTCGCTAGTGCGCCTCTGCCTACCCCTTCGGGGATACAGGCGTGAGCTTATGTATGTATGTATGTATATTCATGTATTTTCAGTGGTTAATTTAAGTTTCATTAAAATTCATACACAATTATCGAAATGTCAAACATTGTATAGATAACGTCGGTGTGTGATTTCTATTTAGTTTTCTCTACTGTTCATTTAACATAGTAAACGAGTACGTAGAAGTTATTTTATGCTCTTAATGGAAAATGAAGTATATTTAAACTTCATATATTCTCAAAGAAACGTAAACAGCTTTAGCGTACATCGGTTACCGGAACTAAGTAGATTAAGCCAATTTGAAAAATAGAGCTTCCTGGTGTAGCGGCAGTGCATATTGTAGGTCGGGAGGTCCTGCGTTCAATTCCCGTGTTGGGCAAAACGGTTTTTCTAAACGATTTGTTTGGGACCAGTCCCTGGGGGATCCAGATCCCCCACAGAAGGTCGACGCCGTTCGGGGTTGAGACGTAAAAACTAAAGCCAAATCTTTTCTCCAACCTACTCAAAAAACTGTTGCACCAAACCCAAATTATCCCATTTTAATGAGACAAGAAGGATAAGAGGGCTCTCGATTACTTTTTACTTTATTTTATTTTTGCCCGAGACTCCGTTCGCGTGGAAATTTATTTTCTGGGATAAAAAGTAGCATATGTCTTAATCCGGGTGTCAGCTACCTCCATACCAATTTTCATTAAAATTGATCGAGCCGATTGAGCGTGAAGAAGTAACAAACATACAAACAAACTCACACTTTCACCTTTATAATACTAGTGTGATATTTTATTATGCAATTTTACCGCCAAATTTTGCCTGATTTTTTTTATATCTAATTTTATTTTCGATAGGTTTTCTCTTAGGAAGTCATAATCTAATCTATAATCTAGTAGTTAGGTAGACATAACTGTTTAAATACATAAGCATAGACATAAGACATAAGCGTGGCTCTAGCACTCACAAAATAGAACTATAAGAAACTCAACATAAATTAAATTTGCCAGTCAATCGGGACAATAGCTGTAAATGAACTCGCTGCGGCGGATGGCGAATAATATGTACATTTAAAGATTTAAAGGTTTGTTCAGAGTTTGTAACATTTGTGGCCAATTTATCATAAGGTTCTTGGCAATATTTAAACGCGAGTCATAAGTCTATGTTTTTTGGAAACGGAGTGGCATCAAATGATTTTGGTTTCAAGAACACACACACACACACACACACACACACACACACACACACACACACACACACACACACACCCACACACACACACACCCACACACACCCAAACACACACACACACACACACACACACACACACACACACACACACACACACACACACACACACACACACACACACACACAGACATAAGCTCAAGCCTATACAGCCGTTACAAGTTACGATTAAGGAATTTAACTCGAAACGAAACGTACGTTAATCTCTGTATATCAGGCCTTTATAAAACATATAAAATGATAAAATGTATATGCCTTAATTTCGCATATATGACTGCGATGTTTTAAGAGCCTCACGTACAGTAAAAATATAAAACAAGTAAAAACCCAAAGTGCCGGAAGCTTTCGTATCTCAAGGTTGTTTTTATAGATGTTTCACTTAATAACTGGGAAGGAGTGCGAATTCGTGATGCGAATATTTTATCAGTAAATAATGCATTGGTTGTCTGAAATGCGTTACGCAATTTGTTAATTTTTAAAATAGTCTTAAAATAGTACGTGACTTTGGAAGGGTAACAGAATCGTTATATAACATAACATAAGCTCACGCCTGTATCCCCTAAGGGGTAGGCAGAGGCGCACTAGCCAACTAGTAGGTACACCCAATCGTAAACTACGAAAAAATAAAGCTGGAGTAAAAATTAAAATTTGACCTTCAAATATTTAAAATGGCCGAACCACCGCTCTATACAAGTTATAATAGACCTTACATCCGACCTGATCAATGGCCCTTATCCCACCTTCATGTGGGGTCGGCGCAACACACTTTTTCAAGCATAATCGAGTTGCAGAAATGATTTAGCTTAGTTTTCACAACCGGTCGCCTGCCTGACGTCAACACCTTCTAAGATCCAGTTCCGGGAAAATTAAATTAGAAATTTTTCTTTGCCCGACCTGGAATCGAACCCAGGGGTGCTCCCGGTCCACAGCCCATACATACAGTTACTAGACCAAGGAGGCGACTAATTGTGAATGGTAGAGCCACGCTGTAGGCAGTGTCTACAGCACGAATGGGCCGGCTCGACCGGCTTGATACCACTGTCACACAGAAAACCGACGTAAAGTGGCAGCTCGCTGTCGCGTTTCGTTCGGTGAGTAAGATTTCCGGTGGCCTATTTCCCCCTTCCATTCCCTCCTTTTAGGTTAGCAACGCACCCATGATTATTTTTGTGTCTTGGGTGTTTATGGGCGGTGGAGATCACTTACCATCATGGCATCAGGTGACCCATCTGCTCGTTTGCCAGTCTCTACTATAAAAAAAAAATCATATCATAACATGAGCTCACGCCTGTATCCCCGAAGGGGTAGGCAGAGGCGCACTAGCGAACTGGTACACCCAAATTTCGCCGAGCTTAATTCCGTCCCAGAAGTGATAGGGGGCGAGGCTATCGCCATATCGAGCACAAATTTCAATAATATAATACCAAACCTCGTAAGTCATAATACCTCTAATGATGATAATAGTCAATAATTTTTCACGTGCCAAAAAACAGCTACATTTCAAAATGCTTCTTTTGTTATATGCTGTGTTGTACCGAGCCAATCAAACACAAATCACAGGCATCGCAAGATTTATTTTCCAATATCGCTCACGTGCCCGTGGGATGTTTCGTACCGTAAAACAAACAAAATAGAATTTAATTAGACACAACCACGAAAACCTGAACGAAATTCGATGCTTTGGTCAAAATTTATCCGCAATAGGTATTCCCATAGCAACAGGGAAGGAAAACCAGAAGGGGTATATTACAACACTTTTTATACTCGTGAAGTCGCTATGGAAATAAGTATTGTCGTTAATTGTTATACTTTTGTAAATCAGAAATAAATTCTGTACCTCAGAGGCAACATCAAGCGGCAAAACACAAATTTTACAGGAGAGGCGAAAATGTGCGCCGCAAATATATGTAGCCAGTACTGGTCAATTAAATTAAAAGTTATAGAAATTATGTATTTCCGTATTTAATTTGTGTTTGATACCATTACAAAAATCTGGTTGATGCACATCTTTTGGTTTAAAAAAACAAGATTTTGGAAAAAATACGGAATTGCATATAAACTTTCCTATTTGATTCGAAAATTGAAAACAGAACTTAGACCTGAAGCTCCACCACTAATTTTTTTGACAGTTCACGCTAACGATTGATAGAATTATTATATAATAATATATAATAATATATCATTATTATGATGGAATTATTATTTAAAATTATTATTATTCTATTATTTCTTTTTAAATGACTTTAAATATACACCATATAGTTCCCACAACGATTACATATTTATATAAAAAACATTTACATTAAAATATTTATATGACAAATAATCGAACGCCTCTCGCGGTTACGTGGGGAATTGACGTTTGTCATATAAATTATTTACGTAGTCGCTAGCGAGACATGAAAAAAAATTATGGTCGTGCTACTGAAGCCATATTAGCGAAGTAAATGAAACAAAAGTAGTTGTAATAAGTACGTAAGTTTCCTAGTGATTACGGTAGCGATGTGCAACATGTTTTTTATATATCTTTACTTTTTATTTAGTCAATTTGTAACTTTATGACTGTAATATTGCATGTTATACCAGTGGCAATAAAAACATATCTTTCTTTCTTTACTTTATGTATTTTGATATTATTCGTACTACGCCAACCATCTAAAAAAGACAGACTATTGAAATTACAAAAATGGTTAACATCACTCAGTAAACTATAATTTTGTTTTAATGCCTGGTTACAAGAGTAATTATTTCTGAATAAGATATATATCATAAAACAATGATGCCCAAGATAGCCCATATATCATTCGTAAGTCCCTAGACCCGTTATACATTTTTTCATCATACCTCGTCGGAATAATCTTGCCATATCCGTTTTGCCGAAAAGCCATTATAGATTTTGTTATTGGAATCCATATATCGGGAAAGCCGAAAGCAATTTCTGATGCGTCTAAAGCCAGCTGTCGGCGAGCAAAAAATAGCATCACGACTTTTTCACTTAAAAATCTGCACTATCCATTTCCATTTCGTGTTTCCAAACTTTGTTCATAAACAGATGGTTTTAATTTTGCAAGTTAAATTCGTTATTCGTGCATCACAATGCGTTGTGTTCTATCCAATTATTTCACTCGGTCAATGTTTATTTTCATCACGTTTTCTGTTTCCAGAAATTTCGAGCAAACTTCCCGTCAACCGTGTTCAATTTATTGAGTCTTTATTTATACACGAACGACAAAACTGTGCCGCAATAATTGTTGATACACATTGTAACGTGGTTGTTTTTATTAGCTTATGAAACCCGAAATTCAGTGGTTTTACCTAATACATCAGGTGATGTAAAGTGGTTATTATCAACTGTTGATCTAGCAATGTCAGGTGCACAGCCAAGCTGCTACCTTCTATAAAAAGAGATGATAGTTCAGTTGGAAATAGTTCGGACTGCCAATACAAGTGTCGGAGGTTCGAGACCAGTTAAGTGTAATTTCATTGCGAAATATCGCTTGCTATAACGGTGAAGGAAAACGTCGTGAGGAAACCTGCATACTCAAAAATTTCCTAACAGGAATTTCGAAAGTATATGAAGTCTACCAACCCGCACTAGACCAGCGTGGTAGACTAAGGCCTAACCCCTCTCATTAGTAGAGGAGGCCCGTGCTCAGCAGTGGGACAGTTATATTACAGGGCTAATATTATTGTTTTTTTAAGTGATAAGTGGTGAGGATCTCTAGAAATCTCATTCATCGTTGAAATGTAATGTGTTCAACAACCCTACCATTTCACGGCGGTTTTGTGAGACACTCGATCACCTATTCGACATTACTGTGTAGATCTACCAAATGAACTATAATCATCATCATCAGCCACAGGACGTCCACTAAACTATTATACTTTATAATAAATAGTCGTCTTGAACAAAAACAAGTATTTATTTTGTAAAATGGTATACATAAATAAACGGTTGACAGCCTCCGTGGCGCAGCGGGCGAGTAGCCGGCTGTGAAGCGAGAGGCCGCGGGTTCGATTCCCGCATTGAGACAAATGATTGTGTGGCCCACAGATATTTGTTTCAAGTCTGGGTGTTATGAGACCGAAAGTCTCTCATAGTCTCTGATACCCATGATACAGGTTATAGTGTGGGGTCAGGACTAGGTGTGTGACTGTATGGGTGTATTTATTTTATTTATGAAAAAACTTAGTATTTTCATAGGCAAGAAAGCCTATATACACAATAACATGAACAGCATGATATGTCCAGATCTTAGCGTTAAAAAACATCAAGAAAGTCATGTTTATTTTGTATACTCAAAAAAGGACGGAGCTCTTACACTTATCGCTTAGAAGTAACGACATCTGATAAGGAAAACAAAAAGGGACAAAGGAAACACGGTCTGCGGTCCTTCGCCTCTATTTATTCAGTCGGCCGGCCACAATAACACTATCTGTGTTGTGTGTACTCCACTCCAGCATTTTTATAGTTCCCTTGTTGATCCTTCACCAACTTAGGAATCGACTAACTTAACATGTTAAAAATTTCATACATACAATCACGCCTGTGTCCCAAAAGGCGTTGACAGAGGTGAAGTAGAGAACTAGATCACACATATTTCGCCGAACTAATATCTCTCTTCATGTGAGCCTATTGCATGTCGCCACATATTCCAACCCACATGTGGTTATTGAATTGAAAAACTCATTGGAGTTTGGACATTAAAAGCTAAAAGACAAGCAAAGTTGATCCTACCGAAACTAGACGTAGTGAAGAATGAAATTAGATATAATTTGGTGAACTAACAAAAAATTATCTAATATAATTCATCATCATCATCATCATCATCATCAGCCATAGGACGTCCACTGCTGGACATAAGCCTCCCCCAATAGTAATAATAATATAATTGGTAGTTTTAAATTAAGAACCATGTGCATCGACAGAAATATGCCAGCTTGACGTCAGTTATTCTGTGTAACAATTTCTAAAAGGCAATTCAACGTCATGGAACTAACGTTTGCATTACATCGGACCAAGCTACTTCGACGGGTTTTTCACCATATTCAAACAATTTGTTCGTTTCAACACGTTGCTTATTCTCAGGTCCCAATAGTAAACAACGACATTATGTTCGTACCTTCAACACGAGGATTGTGGCAATTCCCCTTACAGGCGATTGGGGACGTTTGCAATAAGACAAAACCGTCAAGGGCGAGCCGGCACGCGCCAAAAGCTCCGTTCCGCGTAAAATATGTACATTTCGTTTAGAATTAAGAAGTATTTGGGGTATGAAGGAACTGTAAATCGATTCTGCATGGTGATTTACGACTCGCCCTACGTCATGACTGCGAAGTTTCCTTTGCCTACGATAACGTCTTTTTCCCTGCCAGTAATTTTAACTCAACCCGAAACCATAAAGCTTACCAGAGCCAGTTGCCAAAGCATTGGTAATTTATTTTTTTTTGTTAAAGTCGAAAAATGTTATAATATAAAAATTTAATATTAAGTAGGTATGGGTATATGTATAGGCGGCTCAACGAATGAATGAAAAAATGAATCATGAACTTTGATAAAAATGGTCAGTTCAGAAAAAAGGTCAGAAAAAAGTTCTTAATTCAATGTATTCTTTAACTTTATATTATTTCTATCGATAGATATTGTTGACTTTTAGTGCTACCTAATTGTAGGTTAATTACCACAGATCGATCAATAATTTGGTAATGGTAATTTGGTACCTACCAAACATGAAGAACAAAGCAAAAATTCAGAAACCTCTAAACACAACACTTCGAAATTGATTGAAATTAAACTATTTTTACGAATTATATCACGATTTGGTTTTAATTTTTAATTTTTATGCCCGACGAAGGCTGCAAAGCTTTCGAAACGTCGGGCATAAAAATTAAAAATTAAAACCAAATCGTGATATAATCCGTAAAAATAGTTTAATTTCAATGAATAATATTCACGTAAACCTAAGAAATCATTACTTCGAAATTGAGTTATCATGTTGTAGTGTAACTATGTGCCCATTGCTAAACATACATTTTATGCCGGGTACACACCAAACAAACCTTCGCTGTTGTGTGAACGCAACAGCAACGCAACGCAACGCAAGATTCGCTAACGTTCGTTCGATTGGTGTGTACCCGGCATTAGAATAACAGTCTAGAAATTCTCCTCATAATGGTCACGCCTCCCGCTTCTTTTAGACACCGATCCCTAATAAAGGCGGATGCAGTCACCGTAAGTAATCATAACTTTACAGCCTTTATGGATCGTAATGTAAGACGCAGGCTCCCCTCATCGGAGGCACGTGCACTCTCATTCCACACGCGTCATGAGTCATGAGTCATGACGGCTAAATTAACCATGCTTATAACCCTTAAGGCAAACTGTCGACGTTAAATGACGAGACACTAAGGCCTCATTCACATGAGAGCTTATTCAACGCGCGCGGGGCATTGAGCATAACATAAGCTCACGCCTGTATCCCCGAAGGGGTAGGCAGAGGCGCACTAGCGAACTAGAACACCCACATTTCGCCGAGCTTAGTTCCGTCCCAGATGTGATAGGGGGCGAACCTATCGCCATATCGGGCACAAATTCCAGACATCAGGACATTGAGCAGTAGTTACATAGAATATATCTTATAAACAAGACAAGAATGATTTTCAAGCACTCATATGACACTACAACATCTACGCCTACACAAAACAAGGCTTTTCATTGTCTCCTGCTCATGTAACATGGGACCATAAATAAAAAATTGTACAAATACCATGTTTTGTGTAGGTGTTTTGTATAATGTTTTAGTTTTTTTATAGATGAGGGGGCAAACGAGCAAGTGGGTCACCTGGTGTTAAGTGATCACCGCCGCCCATAAACATCCACAATACTAGGGGAATCATGGATGCGTTGCCGGCCTTTGAGGTAGATATAGGTTATTTTCTTGAAGGTCCCTAACTCGTAACGGTCTGGAAACACAGCCGCCGAAAGCTGGTTCCACAAGCACGTTGCATGCGGTAGAAAGTTCCTTGTAAAACGCACTGTTGAGGAACGCCATTCATCCAGGTGTTAGGGATGAAACCTCAGCTTGTAGCGTGTGGTAGCGTGTAGCTTTAGTGCAGAAGACAGAGTTTCAGACGTACCAGCTAAGCAGAACCACAAAACGAGCAGTCTGCATAAGAACGTATGGTTTCTGTATTTTCTGCACCTACTCTAGACGTTAGTTTATTCATACGGTTTTGATGCATTTTATTTTAATATCGTAAAATTGCAATTTCTTCGAATTTTCCTAATGAAATATTCATATGAATACAAAAGTTTGGTGTAAATTTACAGATAGAAGAGTTGTACCGCGAGACAGCTTGCTGTAACGCTTGAGGGTATAGAGAAAAACTTAATTCATACTACGGAATATCTAATAAAACTAACTAGAGGAATTTCTACAGACAAATATAATATAATATGTTTAGATTAAATATTATATGTACACACTGCGAACATTTGGGTATTTTATTAAAGAAAATACTAAAGAACCAGGACAAAACATCGCTAATGCATAATACCAGTGCAACCTCGAAGAGGTTTCTACCGAATAACAAAGTAATTACCGGTGTACTAAACAAGGTTATGTATGCACAAATTCGAGATTTCTATCGGGTTGCTTAACTTGCCACTTTACTTTTTGGACTACTTGGACTTTATTTTTTCGCTTGTAGCCAAAATTTCAAGACAAAAAATAATTATTACCTTTTCTCCGCTTTTACATATGTATCATTTATTTATTCATAGTGTCTATTGGCACATAGAATCCATTTTAATCCTAGTGTATTTTAGTTTCCATTTCGCACATTAATATCATTGAAGGCTAATGGAAAAGCCATTATCGTATACATAACACTAGTATACAAAAAAATATTTTTTATCTGTTGCCGCGAACTCTATGGTTGATATCGTTAGTATAGGGCATAACATTTGCAAAATTACTGCCAAAATTGTTTGCGTAGCTCTAATTACTTTATTTTTTAAACATAGAATTTAAGCGTAATTATCAGTTAAAAAAAGTTTTTTTTCTTTGCGAAGATTAATGTTTGAAAGTTTTGTGACATGACTACATCAAGGAGAACCTGTTTAAAAAATACGAATTATTTTTGTTATATATGTGGACAATATGTGTTTCAAAATTACAGAAAGACGATATCAGTGTTCGTCAAAAATACCTATTTGCTCTATTTTGGAGTGCTTTTGGATAAAAATGAGAAGTCTTGGGCACCGAATTGTGTTTGTAAGTCATGTGTTGAATATTTAAGATTGTGGAAAGGTGGTAAAAGAGATGCGTTTAAATTTGTAACACCAACCATTTGGCGAGAACCACAAAGTCATCTCGATGATTGCTATTTTTGTAGTGCAAACATAAAAGACATGAACTCTAAAAATCGAATTAAATGGCAGAATCCAAATACCAGTTGTGTCCAGCGTCCAGTGCAATTTTCAGTGCGTAAAAATATATCTATACCATCAGTACAAACCGAAAATAAACCAAACTCATCAGAAAATGATACTGATTTTGAAGATGCATCGGAAATAGAAAAGCTGAAAATTATATTGAGCTTGTAGAAGATCTCCTTCTACAATTAAAAAGTTTAGGGTGCAATATGAGTTTAAAACTCCACTTTCTCTATAGTGACCTGGACAGATTTCCTGAAAATTTAGGAGATTTAAGCGAAGAGCAGGGTGAGCGTATGCATCAAGATTTACGCGTCATGGAAGAACGCTATCAGGATTTTTGTGATATTAATATGATGTCTGACTATTGCTGGTCTCTGATACGCCATTTTCCAAAGTCTACACATAAGACTAATGACTAATAACTAATGACTGCCTCGGTGGCGTGGTGGTATTTCGGTACGACTACGGTTCTGAGGTCTCGGGTTCGATGCCCGGGTCGGGCAAAGTGATATTGGATTTTTCTATATCAGCTCGGATTCTGGAATTTGTGCCCGATATGGCGACAGGCTCGCCCCCTATCACATCTGGGACGGAACTAAGCTCGGCGAAATGTGGATGTTCTAGTTCGCTAGTGCGCCTCTGCCTACCCCTTCGGGGATACAGGCGTGCGCTTATGGTATGTTATGTACACATAAGAGGAGAGCTTTAAAACTAAGTTTTTTAGAACAAAATGTTTAATTGAATTCTAAATTTAAAAAATTCGTAGTATATATACCTGTTTTTACGTTTCAAGCGCAGATATCTGAAAGTCAAGAACTAGACCTGATCGAAAAATTCTGATTATATATCTGAACTTAGTATACCATATGTAGTCAGCAACAGCAAAAATTTGCAACAGATGCACTGTAAACTAGTGTAATCGTATAACTTGAACAGTTTCTATTTATAAACTTTGTTGTGGAAGAAATTATAATTTCTCTACCGTGCTCGCTTCTGTTATTCAGATCGCCTATACCTATGACTACGAAATATGCTTACAAAACGGTATTCAAAATTTCAACCCGTACATTTTAGAATAAGTACACCAATTGTGATTCAAAACATGATCCGTTGAAATCCGCGGCCGCCGCCTCTCCTATAAAGCTCGTTAAATTTTCGACCAGACAGCGAGCACAGTTTAAATGTTCACATCATTTTACAACACACTAAATACTTGATTGGCGTCGCTTAAATTCGTTGTTCATTATTAAAATTCTGTTATTTTACGCTTCATGCATTAATTAAAAGAACACATCATCAAATAGTTAAAATAAATGTGGATCAGCCGATAATATATCATAACAACTAGAATTCAGATTAGCTCAATAACTTTAATTAACAATACATATGGAACAAAGTAACAACTGCGGCCTGAGCAGGAAAATTTCTGACAACCGTAAATGTATTCGAACTCGATGCGCGTCTATGTAATTTGTATGAAATATTAACCAAACGTCATCAGTGCGCAGCGAACTCGAATACATTTACATTTACATTAGTTTTTCGTGCTCGGGCTACTGATATTATTATTGAGATCTATTGCGACTTTATCGATTCCTCTAAATAAAGTGATTCAATAACATACATACATAGACTCACGCCTGTATCCCCGAAGGGTAGGCAGAAGCGAACTAGAGAACTAGACCAACCACATTTCGCCGCGCTAATTTACGTCCCAAGTGTGATAGGGGGCGAGCCTATCGCCATATCGGGACAAATTCCAGAATCCAGGCTGATACTGAAAAATTCAATATCACTTTGCCCGACCCGGGGATCGAATCCGAGACCTCAGGATAGTAGTCATATTGTATTACCACTACCATATACCTGCCACCGAGGCAGTTATACAATAAATCGATCTAAAAACTGATAGTTCTAATTAAATGCGTATTCATAGAAATCAATATATAGTAATTAGGTTTTATTCCCGCGTATTAGTTACATAAGGCTCGTATACAGTACAAATTAATAAATGTCTGATATTATTTAAATGTACCTCTATCAAGAGAATTTCAGAATATTATATTGAAAAACAGTTATTGCTTCTATCCCACCTAAATGTAGAGTTTTCAAGCATGTTGCAGAAAGGATTTGGCTTAGTGTTTACGACCGCCTGGCCTACCTAACGTCAACCCCCACCTGGGGGATCCAGACTCGGGAAAATAGTGTTAGAAAAACACTCCGCCCGATCTGAGAAACCAACCCAATAAATTCTGCTTCACTTAAATCAACATCACCGATCCATTGCGTTAATATAAATCTAGATAAAACGTTTCTCATCTCACTGATTACTAGAATCAGCCACCAACTGTTTGATTTAATTTACTAAGTCTTTATTAAAGCAAGCTCAGTCTCTTCAAAGCTAGTCTGTTTTATTTTATCGTCGTCTTTATTAGCCTTGTGAAAGAAAATACATATGTATTACAAACATTTTTCAAGTTCAACAAAAACAGAAATGATTCTTTTAACAAATGTAATATAACTAACTGTGGCCCGCGATTCACTTCGCGTGGAAAATTTTCCGAAATACAATTTATTTTCCAGGATTAAAAAGTTGATGTATTAATCCAGGGCGTTAGCTACCTCCATACCAAATTTGGTCCAACCGTTTGAGTGTGAAGAAGTAACAAACACACTCACTAACTTTCACCTTTATAATTTTAGGGCGACTTGCATCACTAGTACTAACCAACAGTTAGTCCTAACTTCAAGTTAAATTGAAAAAAAATGAATGACATGTAATTTCTTTCTACCTGCCCTTATCCCACTTTAATGTGGGGTCGCCGCAACACACTTTTCAAGCATGTTGCAGAGAGTATTTGGTTTAGTTTTTACGAGCGGCCCCCTGCCTGACGTCAACCCAGGATCATCAGGATCAGGATCAACCCATGAGGGATCCATTAAGTCCCGGGCAAATTAAATTAGAAAATTTGCTTTGCCCGACCTGGGAATCGAACCCAGGACCTCCGGTCCACAGCCCATACATGCTGTCACTAGACCAAGGAGGCGACCAATTCATTACATGTAATTGTACCCATGCTATTAGAGAAAAGTGGTGCAAGTCGCCCTTAGTATGATAAAAACGTTGAGATAAACATGCTTTCATATTTAGTAAAATATAACGTAGATAAAGTCTGTAACTCACTCAATGTCTTATGAAGGTGTAATATCTGCGTTCCCTCGACACTGCTCTTACTTTTTTACAAGGAGCCATTGTTAGAACGTTGAACTCGAGCGCGGTCAAATTACTCTACTGTATAGTAATTAGAAATAATTTACCGACTCCTTGTCCCAAATCATACGATAAAAAAATAAAATAATGTAATTTCGATAATGAATGCTTAGGTTTACGCGAATGTTATACATGAAACAAAATTAGTTTTAACAAATATATCAATTTTGATTAATTAATAATAATTTAGTAATTTTGATCTTCATTGCTTTTTATATAAACGTTAAGGTCGATCTAGAAATTTGGGAGAGGCTGATGTTCAGCAGTAGACGTCCTGTGGCTGTGTGGTCAATATTAAGTACTGACATTTTTAGGATTCTTAACTGACGTATGTATATAATGTAACCTTAATATAAAAATACAGTGCTCGTTATGTTAAACATACATACATAAACTCACGCCTTTCTCCCGCTAGGGTAGGCAGAGATTAAAGAGCGCCAGTTGCTTCTGTTTAAGCACACCTCTTTCGCTTTTTAAAAAAAAAAACAGTTTTTTCTTGCACGGTCGTCGGTTACGAGGACTCCTTATTTAGCCCTTTTTTAAGAGATCGCTAATTTGGTCCATAAAGGTACGTCTAGGACGTCCTCGGCCAACGCTACCATTCACTTTCGCTACATAAATTTCTTTCATCGCTCTTCTTTTATTTTTTTGTTAAATTATTACACAAATTAACTTTATAATTACTGTCAGATCATAGATGACCTATATCTAAGTATACCTATATAGTAGTATATAATTAAAAATACATACATTTATACTGTAATGATAGTCACGTGAGCATAATTTATAACTTTATTTTTGTCAATTTAATTTTCCTCAAAACTTCAGACTTCGAAAACATACTAATAATGTATGTAACAAACGAGTCTCAAACAAAGTGGAATATTAACGATAAAAGAGTATAATAAATTACAGAGCGGCTGGGTTAAATCTGATGTACTGATTAGATAAACTATATATTTCGACAAACGAAGACAAACCTAATATACGATACGTTAATCTGGCTCACCGCCAAACAAACTGTTTGTACGGTGTACCACACGACGCTTGTTTAGCACTCCTTCCAATTTTATTTCTAGAACTAGTTTTCGGCCGCAGCACCGTCTGTTTTTTAATTTCTTTCCAAAAACGATACGTGCACAGCGGGCTTAGCCAAGTGGCTTATGCGCTAGTCGAATACAATAGTCGAATAGAATAAATGTATGGGAATGACAAAAGAATACGGTATATATAGTGTACTCTTATGTCATTGTCATTCTATTCGACTAGCGCATAAGCCACTTGGCTAAGCCCGCAGGTATTCTGTGGTCCGAGCAGGAAAAAATCTGATAAAAGTAAATTAATTCGACTCGTTGCACTGATTACATTTAGTTAATATCATAGACGCGCATCGAGCTCAAATACATTTACGATTGACAGAAATGTTCCTGCTCGGGCCACAGACAAAAAGCCAGATTTTTATGTATCACCATTACGTTCATCATCATCGCGTCGATAAGCTGAGCGAGGAGTTTCTAATACATTTTCGTTGTGATTTTTTTCTTTATTTAATTAGGTTATACTGTTTATTTGTCTGTATAGATTACGTCACTGAACAGGGTACAAATTATTTGTCTTGAAATGAGCTTCAAGTTGAAGCCTTCTTAAACTGCTGCTTATTTTTATTTGTTAAAAATGAACTATGAATCTGAAACAAACAGACAAAACTTACGTTAGTATATTCTAAGTTCAAAAACCTCATAAAAATTTAGTTACCAGCTTTTAAGAAGCATTATATTTAATGTACACAAATTGTAATTACAGATCAGTATTATTAACACTATGAATACGCATAGACAAGCTTAAATCATTTAAATAATTGCACGATTTCAAATTATTTTTTCACTCTACATATTTTTTCTGCATAGAAGCTATCGGCCAGTTATTTTCATTTCTCGAATTCTTTGCTAAGGTCACTTGCAGTGGAAACGTAGGAACACTCAGTAACTCAAGGCCGAAACTGAGTGAAATATAAAACGGTCGTCATTAATAGAATCCATAGAATGTTTTACAAGCGTTGTGTAAAAACATCTGAATATCTGAATGTTACAGTTCAGAGATGTTTACTTATTTGTGATCACGATTTATATATTGTGAAGCAATTCAAAGAAATAGTTAAATATTTTGATAATTACCATAAGCTCACGCCTGTATCCCCGAAGGGGTAGGCAGAAGCACACTAGCCAACTAGTACACCCACATTTCACTGAGCTTAGTTCCGTCCCAGATGTGATAGGGGGCGAGCCTATCGCCATATCGGGCACAAATTCCAGACTCCGGGCTGATATGGAAAAATCCAATATCACTTTGCCCGACCCGGGGATCGAACCCGAGACCTCAGGACGGTAGTCGTACCGAAATACAACCACGCCACCGAGGCAGTCTATTTTTTTAATAATAACTCATTATCATTACAAAAATAGACTGCCTCCTGCCATTATATATTTTTATAATAATAACTCATTAAACGTCATAGTTGTTTTTAATGCCTCGGTGGCGTGGTGGTACTGCGTGCACGATACAGCCATCGTCCTATGGTCTCGGGTTCCATCCCCGGATCGGACAAAGTGATATTGGATTTTTCAGTATCAACCCGGAGTTTGGAATTTATGCCCAATATGGCGATAGGCTCGCCCCTGTCATATCTAGGACGGAACTAAGCTCGGCGAAATGTGGGTGTTCTAGTTCGCTAGTGCGCCTCTGCCAACCCCTTCGGGGATACAGGCGTGAGACTGAATATTTATTACAAACGAAACCAAAGTTATTTTTGCTTAAAGATTCCTTTTACCTTTCTGTATAATTCAGTCCTTCCAATTTATATTTATAACGTACCTCCAGTTCCAAGTGATCTCTACCTAAGAAAACGTTTACATTTGAGGTAAACAGGTAAAAAATATAAATAAATCCAATGAGACAACACCACTGTCTTGCTTAAGCTGCTTGTTTGCTCGAATTTGCACAAATATTCTGGAGAAACTCGAAACTCGCACACAGTCGAGGGCTAAATAAATACAAAATACAAATAAAACAAGCCAAAAACAGCCGTGTGGAAAACCGAATAGATACGTTTACAAATCAAACAAAAGAAGATAGAGGACGAGGCATGACTATGAAAAAATTAAGCATGTCTAATGTATGGAACGAAACCAAAATGGCGACTTTGCGAAAGAAAGATCCCATTAATATAGCAGTTAGGCATTCACGTACCGAAATTAGTGTTATTGCAGATAAAACACTGGTTTTATAATAAAATCAATAAGTATTTATACTTTATACAAGTTGTATGATACGGTGACAACTTACATGTAAATAGATCGCGAAACTAAAATGGCGAAACCGGATTCAAAGTTAACACGTATTTTTCCTAGTTATGTCAAGTCCTCATATTTGTTCTTTAGTCATTGGTTTACAAGCGTATGTGCCGGAACACCTCGCCGTCACACGCAATTCTATCGTTCGGCCTTGGACCCGCCAAGTAGGTTAATTGGCAGGTAACGTCGACGTAGTCTAGACAAGGGTTCTGATATTTTGAGAACATATGAGCACTCGTAATTCGCATATGATAAATCCTAAAAAGTCGTATTTATTGTCAGGGCAAGCAATTTTATAAATAAGCATAAGTTTGATTGAAACGAGCATGTGTCATCAATAGCTTGATCATGAGTTTTTTGGTATTTCACGCTAGCGTCTACGTAAAATATTTATATGACAAACACCCAAACGTCTCTAACGATGACGTGAGGAATCTATGTTTTTCATGCAAATTATTTATTGATTGAATTTATAAATAACAATTTAAAAAAGTCATGGTCTAGCTACTGATGTCAAGTGGCCAGCGTCGCCAATACAATACAGGAGAAATCATGGATGCGTTGCCAGCCTTTAAGGTAGGTATAAGATTCTTTCTTGATGGTCTCATGGAAGTATTTCAACCATAATAAAGATTAACAGAGCGGATACCTACCCATTTATTGAGAAATAAGCAACTAAAATCCGTGTACATAAAATATGTTATATTAACAATTAATTTGATTGCATTAATTACATCAAATAATACCAACAGAATGTTATGTTATGTAATACCAACAGAATATTATTTAATAAATATTACAATGTAATATGTTGGGTACTTAAGCCTCATTTACCATGACATACTTTCACGTATAGTAAAAATGTTCAATATTGTTAGACGGAGTGACGTTGGAGGGGCCAGGGCGCAGTTCGTATGGCATACTTACATTTTCTTCATTAACTAAGTGGACAGAAATAGAGAGTATTGCTTTATGCAACATGCAATATGTAACACATAAAATACACTTGCATTATAAGTTCTTGGATTACTTAAAGCAAACGCTACTATTCAAATCTTGTTTAAATATAATACATACTATCATAAAATCGCTTTCAGAGTTCACACTCATTACATTAGTGAAATATACTATAGGTACTTTAGTTACTTAGCCTTTGGTCTTGACTCAGCTCCGCCCACGTGAAAAGTTTAGCCGTTAGAGCGATTAACAAACATCCAAACTCACAACACATCTCTCACATTTATGACATTAGTAGAATAGTAGCTAGGAATAAAAATACTAGGATGCTACACATACCTACGATTTTTATTATATACATCTAATATTCAATTTAATTTCGAGGAAACTGACAAACGAGCAGATGGGTCACCTGATGGTAAGTGGTCTCCATAGACATCCAAGACACAAAAATAATCATGGGATCATTGCTAACCTAAAAGGTGGGAAATGAGTATTGGTAAAGGGAGGAGGAGAATTGGGCCACCGGAAATCTCACTCGAATGAACGAGACAGCGAGCTGCCACTTTACGTCGGTTTTCTGTGAGACAGTGGTATCAAACCGGTCGAGCCGGCCCATTCGTGCTGTAAACGTCACTGTCTACAGCGTGGCTCTTCCACTCAAGTTCACTTCTATTTTTGACCGACTTCAAAAAAGGAGGTACTCAAGTTGACTGTATTTTTTTCATAGTTTGTATGTGCCAAATGTGAACCGATTTCAACGTCACGATCGGATAAGTTTTGAAGACGGTCCCTTAATCCTTATTATACTACGACTTTAAGGTTTACAACTTTATAATGATAAAAGGTAATAAAGGAACACTGAACCTTTAATCGTATTAGTTTCCTTATAGAATATTGACTTTATAAAAGGCCCTACCCCAAAATGCGTCACCACCTGATGTTCACAAAAATCCCGTAGTGTAGAAGAAATTACCATAAATCTGCTTTCGGGATTCTAGTCTTCATGTCCTGGCAATAAAAGCGACATTTGTTCAAACTTTTTTTTCACATGTATTATGGGGCGTTGTCCTCCCCATATTCATTAATAATTCAGATACTTCCTTAAATCCGTGTCCCAAAAGTGTGGTCTTCACATTACTAAATTATTCATATCCGACGATGAGTCCCGTGAAGTAGTCACCCGGAATCCGGATTATAGTCATGTTTCATTGCGCCATTATATTTTTAACCCCCGACCTAAAAAGTAGGGTGTTTGTTATAAGTTTAACACATGTATCTGTTTATATGTGTGTCTGTCTGTAGAATTGTTGCTGTTAAACGGATGAACCGATTTCCTTTAGTTTTTTGTATTTGTTTTTTTACTTGATCAGAGGGGTAAGACAAGGGGCTTATACACTAGTCGAAAAGAATAGTCGAATAGAATAAATGTATGGGGATGATATAAGGGTACGCCGCATATAGCGTACTTATATGTCATTCCCATACATTTATCCTATTCGACTAGCGTATAAGCCACTTGTCTAACCCCGCAGGAGTGTTCTTAGCCATCATTCATGAAGATAATATGTTCAGCCGTTTGAAGATCATCAGCTGGTTTGGGATTAGACTTTCATTTTTCTTTAAGATTCGGAGCATTTTTGTGTACTGTGGTATTAAAGAACAAATGTTTCTGAGAGGTCGTCGTAAGCCAGTCACGTCTGCGCCAAATTCTTCACGCGCCGCTTTAATTTCATTTCTGACGTTGGGTAAAATCAGTACCAAACAACTTGACAACTATTTTTTTCACTTCAATAAGGTTCATTTCTCATTGTAAACTCACTATAACTCATCATTTATTATTAATGCCCAGAGCAAAGGTTGTGTGCGTGTGTATACGTTTAATGAGCTGTAGTAATACTTACTTCTTGGAACTTTACAAGTACTTTCATGTTGAGTTCATTTATTTATGTAGATAATAGATACTCCAGTTCAAAATAGTATTAATCATCATCAGCCACAGGACGTCCACTGCTGGACATAGGCCTCCTCCAAAGATTTCCAGATCGACCTGTTGGAAGCGGCCTGGTCCAGCGACTGATATCGCCCAGCGGACTAGCAAGCTGAAGTAGCAGTGGGCAGGGCACATAGCTCATAGAACCGATAGTATTAATTTATAATCTAAATTATTTATTTTTTATGCGAGCATGCCAAAGTAACACACCCTAGTAAGAGCCGTGACACACAAACCAAACATAAAATCATGTCGAAAGCCCTTTAAAAGTACTGGCTATATACTGGCTGATAGTAGAACGCGATGTTACTTTACGAATCTTCACTCTCTGCTAATCCACAATAGCTGTTGAAATAAATTTTGAGTATGACGTGAACCAAGGGAAAAAGCACTGGCTATATATTTGGGAGAAATGGCCTCAAAAATACTCAAGACTGGGCGAAACTAAAATGTTTACGTAAGAAAGCAGATGCTGGTAATATAAGACATGAAGCCCGACATAAAAGATACAAGGCATTTAAATGTGGTCATTGGCATCAGCCCCAAAAATATAAATAATTGGCAATATTGTAAAAATAAATACAGAGCCTCAGGGCTTTATTTCAAAAACATAAGATGTCGAATGTAGGTGGAAACAATTACTTCGTTTACGTAACTGGGGAGAGCACGACCCTTGTCAGGAGCGTCTTGTTATTATTTGAGTTGCGATGATAAAACGCCCTAATAACCTTTTGTCTCCAATTCCTATACTTCGCAATTGTATAAAGTACCCCTGAGCTTCAAGATCTAAGACATAACATTGTCATCTTTCGGCAGATAGTCTACATCAATTGATGCAAAGAAACAAAGAACTCATGTTAGCGACAACAAAGGAGTGTTGATTTATCATAGAGTTAAAGTTAAAATTATGTTCTCAATCGTGTGTTTCAAATGCTTCATTTGTTTCTATCTAAATATGGTTTGTGGGTTTCTTTCATTGCAGTTTCCTTCATTCTTTCAAGTTATTGTAAGATAACTTTAATCGACAGCTTCTTTCTTGTTACTGTCTTGTTTCCACAACACATTACCAAATGTATTATCTTGTAATCTATACTAATATTATAAAGCTGAAGAGTTTGTTTGTTTGTTTGTTTGTTTGATTGAACGCGCTAATCTCAGGAACTACTGCTTCGATTTGAAAAATTATTTTTGTGTTGGATAGCCCAATTATCGAGGGTGGCTATAGGCTATATAACATCACGCTACGACCAATGGGAGCGGAGCAGAAATGAGAAATAAAAAATGTGGAATTGATATCTCAGAAACTACTGGTTCGATTTGAAAAATTCTTTTTGTGTTGGATCGCCCAATTATCGAGGATGGCTATAGGCTATATAACATCACGCTATGACTAATAGGAGCGGAGCAGAAGTGAAAAATGTTGAAAAGCGGGGAAGTTGATATCTCAGAAACTACTGGTTCGAATCGAAAAAATATTTTTGTGTTGGATAGCCCATTTATCGAGGATGGCTATAGACTATATAACATCACGCTATGACCAATAGGAGCGGAGCAGAAATGAAAAATTTTGCAAACCGGGAAAATTTATATCTCAGACAGAACTACTGCTTCGAATTGAAAAAATCTTTTTGTGTTGGATAGCCCATTTGTCGAGGGTGACTATAGGCTATATAACATCACGCTATGGCCAATAAGAGCGGAGCAGAAATGAATAATGCTGCTAGCGGGGAATTTTATATCTCGGAAACTACTGGTTCGATTTGAAAAAATATTTTAGTGTTGACCGACGGGATGAATGGTAGGGTGACTAAGGGGTGACTGACGGGGTGATTGATGGGGTGACTGATGGGATGACTGACGGGGTGACCGACGTGAGGAATGACGGGGTGACTGAACGGCTGACTGATGGGGTGGCGGGCGGGGTGTCTGACGAGGTAACTAACGGGGTGACAGACGGTGTGACAGATGGTGTGACCGACTGGGTGACAGACAGGGTGACAGACGGGGTGACAGACGGGTGTCAGAAGGGTGACAGACGGGTGACCGACGTGGTGACAGACGGGGTGACAGACGGGTGACAGGCGGGGTGACCGACTGGGTGACAGACGGGGTAACCGACGGGTGACAGACTGGGTGACAGACGGGGTGACCGATTGGGTGACCAACTGGGTGACAGACGAGGTGACAGACGGGGTGACAGGCGGGGTGACAGACGGGGTGACAGCCGGGTGACAGACGGGGTGACAGACGGGTGACCGACGTAGTGACAGACGGGGTGACAGACGAGGGGACAGACGGGTGACAGACGGGTGACATACAGGGTGACAGACGAGTGACCGCCGTGGTGACAGACGGGGTGACAGACGGGGTGACAGATAGGTGACAGACGAGGTGACAGGCGGGGTGACCGACTGGATAACAGACGGGGTGACTGACTGGGTGACAGACGGGTGACAGACGTGGTGGCAGACGAGTGGCAGACGGGGTGACAGGCGGGTGATAGACTGGGTGACAGACGAGGTGACAAACGGGGTGACAGGCGGGGTGACAGACGGTGGGACAGACGGGGTAAGAGACGGGGTGACAGACGGCGTGACAGACGGTGTGACAGACGGTGTGACTGACGGGGTGACTGACGGGGTAAGAGACGAAGTGACTGACGGCCGAAGTAGATCATCTCATTACCTCCTTTCGAATTATTGGATTATAGGTACCTAAGACTCACTCTTACCCTCTCTCTCATACGCAGACGAAGTTGCGCGGGTCAGCTAGTATAAAATATGTATGTTTTAAAAATCTAAAATTCAATAATTAATCTTAATTATTTCGTATTATTACCTGTTGTTGATCTTTATCAACAACTGTACTCTTCAATCTATTAACGATCATCTTTAAAATACTTATCTGTCTTATTCATACACTCTTATCCCACACAATATTTGTATAACTGTCGAAATCTTTGAGTGTTTAAATCTAAAAGCACATAATCTTCAAACCTACAACGAAACATGCTGTTGGTACGCTCAGGTAGAGCATAACGGATTTTAACAAAAATCCATTTGAATTCTGAACCTTATGTAAGCGGAATACATTGGGCTCATCTCGCAACGTTGCCAGCAGATATAACCAACTTATTGACTAACAATGTAATTGTATATTGAAAAGTGAAAGCTGTAATGTGAAACAAGTTCCGTTTGCGTTTAACATTTATAGAATTTACTTAGTAAGATAGGCGTATTTTGCAATATGTTGTGGGTAGTGAGGTTCATGATTGGCGGTTTTTTTGTTGCTTCGAAATCTAAGCATTGATAAGCTTAGTTAAGAATGGTACGGACTGTCGAGACGAGCATCGGAGATTCGAGACAAACCCAAAGCAGCATGCACCTCTGACTTTTCTATGTTAAGTGTGTATTCTGACTGCTTCGGTGGCGTGGTTGTATTTCAGTACGACTACAGTCCTGAGGTCTCGGGTTCGATCCCCGGGTCGGGCAAAGTGATATTGGATTATTCCATATCAGCCCGGAATCTGGAATTTGTGCCCGATATGGCGATAGGCTCGCCCCCTATCATATCTGGGACGGAACTAAGCTCGGTGAAATGTGGGTGAACTAGTTGATGATATACATGATTCTTTTTGTGTCTTGGGTGTCTAAGTGCGGTGAAGATCACTTACCATCAACTGACCCAGCCTCGTTTTCCAGCCTCTGCTATAAAAAAGTGTAAGATGGTACGATACGATGGTACGATAAAATATTGCTAAAAATTGAGACATTTTTGAATGAATTTTGGACCATCAAAGTAATCCATAATCAAAAATGTCTCCAGTATCACAGTATTTTAGCGATATCGGACATAACTACAATGCTCTTTTCGTAGGATTTATTATCTCTTTTGTCAGGTTCTGCGCTTTCGCTGACAATGTCTGAATGACCTTTAAACAAAACTTTGAAGTGTTCTCACCACTTCCTTATTACATACATAAAGAAATTTCTACTTGCGAAACGTATAACAATAAAAAACACATTATGTCTATATTCTTAAGCAAGGCTTGCTAGTTGCTAGAGTCATTAGGGTCAACTTTTTGTAAAAGTATATTTGTGCATGTTAATAGTGGAACGGCAAAAAACGTAAGCAAAATCGCTATTTAGGACATTTTGTTCTTATATAAGTGTAGTCTCATTCTTATTTTATTTGGGTGGTTTTTTGTTATTAAGTAAGTACCTTACACATTGTGATTTTATGTTTTGATGGACTACCTTCTATTTAAGGAGAAACTGACTGACTGAATGCCATATTATACTGTCTAGATGGCATGGTTGTATTTCGGTAGTTTCGGTTCGGTAACATTTATAGAATTTACTTAGTAAGATAGGCGTATTTTACAATATGTTGTGGGTCGTGAGGTTCATGATTGGCGGATTTTTTGTTGCTTCGAAATCTAAGCATTGATAAGCTTAGTTGAGAATGGTACGGTTGAGCATCGCAGATTCGAGATAAACCCAAAGCAGCATGCACCTCTGATTTTTCTATGTTAAGTGTATATTCTGACTGCTTCGGTGGCGTGGTTGTATTTCGGTACGACTACAGTCCTGAGGACTCGGGTTCGATCCCCGAGTCGGGCAAAGTGATATTGGAATTTTCCATATCAGCCCGGGGTCTGGAATTTGTGCCCGATATGGCGATAGGCTCGCCTCCTATCACATCTGGGAACTAAGCTGGGCGAAATGTGGGTGTACTAGTTGGCTAGTGTGCCTCTTCCTACTCCTTCGGGGATACAGGCATGAGCTTATATATGTATGAATTTATGAATGCCATATCAGCGTACAGCCGAAACTATTATAACTAAGATCGTGAAATGTTACACATGGTATTCTTTTATGACATAGGTTACATTTTACTTTTATGACCAGTGGCGAAGGGGGAAAAGTTAATAAAGGTAAGCTAGTGCTTCTTCTAATCTGGAAAAGGGAAGCCGGTAGGAAGCGGGTTGTACGGACCCATCGCTACTGGTGAGCACTAAGAAATGATTTTTGGAAATTCGCTCCCTAAAGATGTGTAACGGGAGATGAAAGTTTCACGCTGTCATAGCTGTGGAAAAATCTAGTAATTTATAAATAAAACAGACAATAACTCATCAAAGCTACATCAGGAATCGCTCACTAATACATAATTTGATTTGGTTAACCAGAGCAATAACACCGCGGATCCAATCTGGGCTGCATTAATTACAACAGCCGGCGATAATTGTCAATTTGTTGACCGAGCCTTTGAACATAGATATGATTACACGACAATTTATCGCTGGATTAACGCACGAGAATCGTAAACTTATTGATGTAATAGAATACAAGATTATGTTGATGGATCTTTCGATATATTGCGGTTTTTTTTATAGCAGTTACTGCGAACGAGCAGATTGGTCACCTGATGGTAAGTGATCTCCACCGCCCATAGACACCCAAGACACAAAAATAATCATGGGTGCTTTGCCAGCCTAAAAGGGGCGCATAGAAGGAGAAAGAAATACGGATTGGGAAAGGGAGGGAGGGAAATGGGCCACCGGAAATCTCTCACTCTCACTCACCGAACGAAACGCGACAGTAAGCTGTCACTTTACGTCTGTTTTCTGTGAGACAGTGGTCTCCAACCGGTCGAGCCGACCCATTGGCTGTTGCCCGCGACTCGATTCGTGTGGAAATTTATTTTCCGGAATAAAAAGTAACCTATGGGTTATTCTGATTTATTATCTATATAACTGTAAAGTTTCATCAAAATCAACCCAGTAGTTATTGCGTGAAGAGGTAACTAACATACACATTCACAAACTTTTGCCTTTATAATATTAGCGTGACAATCTGCAGTATTGTTTGTTTTTTGGTTGGGATTTTTGTATTTTCTAGACAGAATGGAAATCTGTATCAGAGACCAATCGGTCTTATTACATGGAAAATCTTTTACATGATAATTGTTATGAATCGAGAACTTCCCGAGAAGACTTTATACAAAAACTTAACGGACCAACTTCAAAATTTATCCGGTTAGATCCGACAGCAAAAATTAGTCACTTCATATGAAAACCTATAAGCAGCGATAGCTCAGTTGGGAATGGTACGGACTGCCAAGACAAGTGTCGGAGTTCGAGACCAACCCCAAAATGGAGCATACATCTCTGACTTTTCTATGTTAAGTGTGTTTTCTTTGTGTAATATCGCTTGCTATAACGGTGAAGGAAAACATCGTGAGGAAACCTGCATACCCGAGAATTTTCTCTACAAGAATTTCGAAGGTATGTGAATTGTACCAACCCTCATTAGGCCAGCGTGGTAGACTAAAGCCTAACTAAACTAACCCCTCTCATTAGTAGAGGAGGCCCGTGCCCAGCAGTGGGACAGTAATAGTACAGGGCTAATATTATTTTAAAAACCTACGGAATCAAATTTCAAATACCTGTTCAAATAATACCCATCCCCATAAAATGTTTAACTTACCTTTCAAGATGTATACGTTTAACAACGATTTGGAACAAAAGAAATATTCTTACTCATCCCACCGACATTTTCTTTGCATTCAGTTGCGCCAATCCTGCCTGTCAATATCTAAGATCACAATTCTCTCGCTGTCAATCAATCCAACGCCTCGCGAAACATTTTATTGTAAGTGTAAAAAGAATAAGGAAAACATGTGATCGATATAAAAACACAATAGAAAATATGGTAGTGGAAACGTATTACCGTAATGGTCTGGTTAGTAAATAAAACAATTTTTACGGATTCTATCACGGTTTGGTTTTAATTTTTATGCCCGATGTTTCGATAGTTTTGCAGCCTTCGTGGTCACGGGTCAGACTAAGGTGTTTGGTTAGTGGTTACACATTAGGGGGTACGGTAGTGTGCAAGTTTATCTAGCCAGTTACTGTAGTACAATTACTTGCTCACCTAAAATGTTAAAAAATTAATGTAAAAAACAGTTTAGCTGAGCAAATTGCTAAGAATAATCTGTCACTTTTTTCATTGTGTTACAATGTTTGAAAATAAAAGGGACAGACTATTATTTACCATTTGCTCCGTTAAACTGTTTTTATAACTAAAACTTTATGTTTCTAGTCCATTAGTCATTGACAGCCTCCGTGGCGCAGCGGGCGAGTTGCCGGCTGTGAAGCGAGAGACCGCGGGTTCGATCTCCCCACCGAGATGAATATTTGTATGGCCTACAGATATTTGTTTCGGATCTGGGTGTTGTGAGACCGAAAGTCTCTCGTAGTTCCTAATACCCACGACACAATACTCGATCATAGTGTGGGGTCAGGACTATGTATGTGACTGATGGGTGTTAATTTATTTATTATTTAGTTTGTACGAGCTGCCGGCTTGACGCTAATTTCATCTGAGATCCAGTTCCTGGAAAATTGTATTCAAAAAACTGCGTTGCTTGACGGGGAATCAAACCCGGCACCTCCCGGTTCACATTCCATATACACTACCGCAAGACCAAGGAAGCAGCCACTCGTCTGAGTGAAGACAATTAAAAGGTGAGAACATCATTTAAGTTTTACAATTATTAATTACTATATCCGCTGACTAGACCTGTTTATTTGCATTAACTTCAGTAAAGCCTACTGCATATTGATGACTAATGCGCTTCATTGAATCTCATAATGTTAATTCACTCTATATAATTAATTAAGCTGATATTCATTCCACAGGATATTATATTTGATCATGGGTTAGACCAACAGTTGATAGCCTCCGTGGCGCAGCGGGCGAGTAGCCGTCTGTGAAGCGAGAGCCCGCGGGTTCGAATCCCGCATTGAGACAAATGTTTGTGTGGCCCACAGATATTTGTTTCAAGTCTGGGTGTTGTGAGACCGAAAGTCTCTCATAGTTTCTGACACCCACGATACAGTTTATACCTAGTGTGGGGTCAGGACTAGGTGTGTAACTATTGGGTGTATTTATTTATTTTAGTTTCACCATCCGTTTGTACGGACCCACTTTAATAGTTTATTAGGCTTTCTTCTGACGATAGCGAGAATTCTATCTCAGCTTTTAATAGCGTAGGATCTAAAAAGAACTTTCTTTTTCATTTTTCTCTCACAGTCGCCCGATTAAATTATTGCGGTTTTACCTAATTAAGAATTTCCCTAGGAGATATTTTAATTTGAAAAAGCTTTTTCGATATAAATGAAGTTTAAACTGCCTCGGTGAAGTAGAGGTATTGCTTGCACGGTACGACTATAGTCCTAAGGTTTCGGGTTCGATCCCCGGGTCCTGCAAAGTTATATTGGATTTTTCAATACCAACCCGGAGTCAGGAATTTGTACCCGATATGGCGATAGGCTCGCCCTCTATCACATCTGGGACAGAACCAAGCTCGGCATAATGTAGGTGTTCTAGTTCGCTAGTGTGGCTCTGCCTACCCCTTCGGGGATACAGGCGTGAGCTTATGTTATAGATACCCGACGATAACGAGAATTCTATCTCAGCTTTCAATACCGTAGGATATAAAAAGAACTTTCTTTTGCATTTTTCGATCATAGTCGCCCGATTACATTACTACGGTTTTACCTAATTAAGAATTTCCCTAGGAAATATTTTATTTAAAAAAGCTTTTCCAATATAAATTAAGTTTAAACTTCCTGGGTGAAGTAGTAGTATTGCATGCGCGGTACGACTATCGTCCTAAGGTCTCGGGTTCGATCCCGGGTCCTGCAAAGTTATATTGGATTTTTCAGTATGAGCCCGGAATTTGTGCCCGATATGGCAATAAGTTCGCCCTCTATCACATCTGGGACGGAACTAAGCTCGGCATAATGTAGGTGTTCTAGTTCGCTCGTGCGACTCTGCCTACCCCTTTCGGGATACAGGCGTGAGCCTATGTTATGTGTTATGTTTATTAGGCTTTCTCCCAACGATAGCGAGAATTTTATCTGAGCTTTCAATACCGTAGGATCTAAAGAGAATTCTTTTTCATTTTTCGATCACAGTCGCGGAATTATATTACTATGGCTTTACCTAATTAAGAATTTCTCTAGGAAATATTTTATTTAAAAAAGCGTTTCCATTATAAATGAAGTTTAGTTTTCTGTACTATTGATGTTTTGTAGTTATTTAGATATGATAACGTGTCTGTTGGTTTGACTGTATCTTTTCATGCAACAATTAATAAACATTATGCTTGTAAGTTGTCCATATAGTTTATGGAGGAAAACTTAATATAAGAATGCTAGAGACAATAAGGTTTAAACGAGGTTTTTATTATCAATCGCCTCTTTAGTCTAGTGGGAGTTAGTCAAATTTTTTTAGTGGTAGAGCCACACTGTAGAATGGACGGGCTCGACCGGTTTGATACCATTGTCTCATAGAAAACCGACGTAAAGTGGCAGCTCGCTGTTGCGTATCTTTCGGTAAGTGAGATTTCCAGTGGCCCAATTCCCCTCTCCCTTTCCCAATCCCCATTACCCTCCTTTTAGGTGGCCAACGCACCCTTGACTCTTTTTGTGTCTTGGGTGTCTATGGGCGGTGTGACGTTGACCTGCTCGTCTGCTATAAAAAATACACCAACACTAGTACTTCATAGAGGTACGAGTATATCATATCACTAAACTCACATCACTTTCTAGCCTATGATATTAAAATTATATGGGCTTTGAAAACTTAAACAATGATATATGATGACAATGATAAAGCAACATAACTTTACAGTATGTGCCTGTCGTCAAACGTAACAAGTTACGTAGTATCACTTATCCTTACTTTTAAAACATTTTCGCTTCTCTTTTCGCTAAGAATAACCTGTCACTTTTTCCCTTGCGTTACATTGTTTAAAAATGAAAGGGACAACCTATGGTTAAAGATAAGCAGCGCTTTAATATTTTCATAAGGGGCTATCGCTCGAATGGTCAAACGCTACTCAACTTTAACGGCTTCTTATATTGATTTTTGCCATACAATTTTGACAGATAAGCCTTAAACGACATAAGGCGACCTTAAGTGTATGAACATTCGGCGGTACATGTTTTCCGCGATCTTGAAATTAGCTGCGTTTTAACCCCAATTCCGCTATTCATTTCAATACATTATAAAATATTTGCATTGAAAATAGATAGATATTTCATTGTTACTTGCCATATTGTTGTATTTTTTAAACACAAAAACTATGGCAATCTCTACCAAGATCGTAACAAAACGAGTAAAATCTCGCCGCGCCCGCCAGTCAGTACTTTTCGTTTTTATACAACTTTACTACCGCTTCATACTTATTTTTATTGTTAAGTGCTAGTTTTTTCTCTAAATTATTTAGATCTTTGTAAAGATGGTAGCTGTACCAGCACACGTAGATACATTTTTGCTATCATTGCGGCCACTATACCAATTATCAACACTTTCACTGCGGCATCATTTTGTCAGTCAGTAAATTGAAACTCGTGACTTAGATTTATATCATATGCAAGCTAGTTATTAATCACTCTTCATCATTTGTCGCTTGTGGAAGAAAATCCCGTTCGCTGCCTCTCGTTCTGGCTGAAACGAAAACAATAAAAATAAAACACACTACTTTCTTTCTACCTGCCCTTATCCAACTTAATGTGGATTCGGCACAACACACTTTTTCAAGCATGTTGCAGAAATTATTTGGCTTAGTTTTTTAGCTGCCTGTCTGACGTCAACCCGCTTTGAGGGATCCAGTCCCGGGCAAATTAAATTAGAAAGTTCGCTTTGCCCGACCTGGGAATCGTACCCAGAACCTCCCGGTCCACAGCCTATATATGTTGCCATTTGACCAAGGAGGCGACACATCAGTGGCGAAGAGTGAAAATGTTCAAAAGAGAAGTTGATTCTGAATTTTCGTCTAATATATACCTATTTAGAATAACATCTGGGACGGAACTAAGCTCGGCGAAATGTGGATGTTCGCAAGTGCACATCTGCCTACCTCTTCAAGGATACAAGCGTGAGCTTATGTATGTTTTATACCTAATTATCAAGCCGATAATTTGGCAAAGGTAAGCCGGTAAGAAGCATGTTGTATGGACCATTCGCTACTACGACACATACGACAATAAAACACACCACGATAAAATTAAATTATATTTACAATTGATAATAATTATAACTCTAATTGCTTCTTAAAACGAGGCTAAAGACCAAACAATTTCTGGAATTCGAACATAATAATAATTCTATGTAAAATATATTGTCTTAGAATTCAAAATTCCTAGAACATTCTAAGAAACATAACATACAATGTACTCGAAAACTTGTGCCCCAAATACTATTAAGGTCCTTTATTTCGAGTAAATTACAACACAAACGTCGCCTAAACAAACACAATAACTCAAATAAATACATTTAATTACACTACATTGCAATGGTTACTTGCTTATATGAGGAAATATTCAGGTCCTACATAAGAACCACATTTCGGAAAATCCGCGGGCGCTTGCACAAAGTCTCTTTGTTCCCCAACTTTGAGTATAAAATCTAATCCTCTAGTCCAGTGGGTGGATCTTTCGTCCCTCATCATCCAGTATCCTGGATTATCAGCCTTAAACCGTAGAGACACGACCCCGAACTTCGGTATAACTATTGTGTCTTTAATCACAGGATCTAAGATATTTTTGGATGGAAATAGAGTGTCTTCCTCGTTCATTCTGATAACATCTTCCTTGTCCAAGCTGCTGTTGAACTCCCGTATACCAACCACGTAGAAACTGTTACCATGAAGATGGAATATGTGATCTGATTCGCCACCTGTAATTAAGTAATACATTTAAATAGGAATGCCAATTTTAATACATGGTTATATCTTTATTACACTAAAATAAAATTATTTTATATGGATTCTATCGATATCGCGATATCGACAGCCTCCGTGGCGCAGTGGGCTAATAGCCGGTTGTGAAGCGAGAGACCGCGGATTCGATTCCCGCATTGAGATAAATGTTTGTGTGACCCACAGATATTTGTTTCAAGTCTGACTGTTGTGAGACCTAAAGTCTCTCATAGTTTCTGATACTTTGTTCACTCCCCGGAACCGAACCAGAGACCTCAGGGCGGTAGTAGTACTGTACCCGCAATACAACTACGCAATGGAGGCAGACATAAGCTTAATGCTTATCAATAATCACGATTTTATATAGACTCGAATATTTTTATACACAAAAAATATACTGAAATCAATTTAAAAATGAATGTGGTATGTCCACTCATGGCTAACATCCACAAATTCGTAATTCTATGTAACTTTTAATGCATCCATCATGTATCACGTATATGCAAATTATACTAGCTGCTGAATTTAACGCTGATCTACATTTTATTTACCAATTTTCATTTACCGCAAAACACAGTCCGCCCACGAAAATTAATTTGAATTTGAACCACATTAACGCTGTAAGTAATTAAGTCATTATCATCTCAGTCGTTGCCTTATTAAGTCGTGATATTAGTCATCAAATTATGTAATTATAAGAGCTAATTACATCCCAGGCGAATGCTCGCGGAGCTTAAAGCGTTCTGTGAAGACTTAGGTACCGTTTTCTTTGAAACTTATTGAACGAAAAATATTTAATGGAAATAAGAATTTTAAGCTTTTTACATTCGCAATTTTCAAATGACCTTTGGTCTGTATTGCTACAAGGTTTCTAGTAATTAAATGTATACAGTAATTTGTTTTAGCAAAGTCAAAGATACGTAAATAAAACATAAGTTATGGTAATATAAGACTGCCTCGGTGGCGTGGTTGTATTTCGGTCAAAGTGATATTGGATTTATGCCCGATATGGCGTTAGGCTCGCCCCCTATCACATCTGGGACGGAACTAAGCTCGGCGAAATTTGGTAGTTTGCTAGTGCACCTCTGCCTACCCCTTCGGGGATACAGGCGTGAGCTTATGTTATGTGTTATGATAATATTTACGACAATAAAAACAAATGTTTAGATGAGCAAACCATATATGTTTTATATAACCGTGCAGGCTATTATATTGTCTGCCATCTCTAATATAGAGGTTATTTATAATTTATCATTTTTTCCCTTATAGGAACAAGCTGTGAGTCTATGTATAAATTTCTGTAATTTCTCATAAATTTTGTATCCCCATTGTAAAGGGTATTTCGGCCATATTATTTTTTTACGAAAGTTTATATTCGCCGAAGCGCACAAATGAAAATGTTTGCATCATGTCAGTGAATAAATCAAAAGTATACAAAGTTGGTGTCCGCTGCGGCGAAGTTGGCAATCGTTATGGATGTTATAACATGTACATATGTATGTAGATACGTTGGAGTATAAATGAAATCGTCGTTTTTTTATTATTCTTAGGTTACTTACATAACTTAGGCTGAGATCTATAGAGCGAACTTCAACTTACTCTAAGTCAAAGTAACGAACACAATGAGGATTTGGAATTGTTAAATCGAACTTTGACTTAGTCCGAGACATTTTTTACAAGAAAAACAGCCTGACCGACAGACTAAGCGAAGATTTTCTTATAAAAAAGGACTCGGACTAAGTCAAAATCCTCAGTGAGTTCGTTTCTTTGACTTAGACTTAGTCGAAGTTTGCTCTATAGATCTCAGCCTTAGAAATACATCTGCGGCCCGAGCAGAAAAAAATCTGATTATCGTAAATGTATTCGAGATCGATGCGCGTCTATGAAATTTGTATAAAATATTTACCAAATGTCATCAGTGCGCAGCGAGTTCGAATACATTTACGATTGTCAGAAATTTTCCTGCTCGGGCTGCTGCATAATTTTAGAATTAAAATATCAACTCAAATATTACGTATTCACTCGTAATCAAACTGTAATCTATCATTGTGAATCAATAATTAAATTTTTTAAATACAATATGTTTGCACACAATACCAATTTACTTGGGCTTCAGCAAATCTGACCCACCGTACATAATGTAATAACGTTGACACATCATGTCAGTTTTCTGTAAAGTACTGGTAATTCCCGGGTCAAGACTCGAGACGGCTTATTTATATATTGAGTGATAGAGCCACGCTGTAGACAGTAACGTCTACAGCACGAATGAGCCAGCTAGATACCACTGTCTCACAGAAAACCGACGAAAAGTGGCTTGCAGTCGCGTTTCGTTCGGTGAGTAAAATTTCTGGTGGTCCATTTCCCCTTCCCCCACTCCCTTTCTCAATCCCTTCTCCCTCCCCTTCCATTCCCTTCTATTAGGTTGGCAACGCACCTATGATTCCTTTTGTGTCTTGGGTGTCTATGGGCGGTGGAGATCACTTACAATCAAGTGACCCATCTACTCGCTTGCCAATCTCTACTATAAAACAAATATATACATATATACACCAAACTATATACGTGTCCCTAGTCTCTACCACTCATAATGTGCTATCTTGCGCAATCTCTTGTCTCAGTCGTGCAGCCCAAAACGGATCTAGGCGTGAAATATAACACATAGCTAATAAAAAACATTTCGTTTCTTTCACAATGTGTTGTGTTAATTAATATTTCACAACTTTATCCCGACGCAACCTACTCTCGCGTGAATTGTTATACGCCTCCACATTCAAACCGAAAAGTCAAGCAATTATTATAACTTATAAGTTTAAACAAAACTCGGTAACTCGCCATAAAACATTTTTGTTATCCGTTGTAGAATCATCACACTAATATAATATTACTAGCTTTTGCCCGCGGCTACGCCCGCGTGAGAGTCTTGACAAACATTCATCCCCGTTACATCCCTGTAGGGAATCAATTTATGCATGTATTATATATATAAACCTTCCTCTTGAATCACTCTATCTATTTAAAAAACCGCATCAAAATCCGTTGCTTAGTTTTAAAGACCTAAGCATAAATAAGGACAGACAGACAGCGGGAAGCGTCTTTGTTTTATACCATGTAAAGATAAGGGCGAAAGTTTGTGAAAGTGTTTGTTCCCTCGTCACGTTCAAACAGCTGAATCAATTTTGATAAAATTTGGTATGGAGGTAGTTGACACTAAGCTGTGTTAATGTAGGATTAACACAAACACTTTTATCCAGGAAAATAAATTTCCACGCGAGCGAAGTTGCGGGTAACACCTAGTATATTATAATCAGCAACCCTGTCATAAAAACTACCCTGTCATAAAAACTACCCTACCATAAAAACTACCCTATCATAAAAACTACCCTGTCATAAAAACTACTAATCGAATCGAAAACAATAATCAAAATTAGTTTTTAAATACAAAAATAGTAGTTATCTATATTTGGAATTCAGACATTGTACGATCAGCTCATCCAAGTTATAAAAAACGTAAAATTCTTCTATTTGTCAGGCAGAAGAATACAAAAGATTAATGTTTCTAGATCATGATTTTTACATCAGTAGAATGTATATTAGGTATAATAGAATGCATATTAGGTAGCGATAGCTCAGATGGGTATGGCACGGACTGCCGAGACTAGTGTCGGAGGTTTGAGACCAATCCCAAAATCGAGCATACACCTCTGACTTTTCTATGTTAAGTGTGTTTTCATTATGAAATATCGCTTGCTATAACGGTGAAGGAAAACATCGTGAGGAAACCTGCATACCCGAGAATTTCTCCACAAGAAATTCGAAGGTATGTGAAGTCTACCAACCCGCATTCGGTCAGCGTGGCCTAACCCCTCTCATTAGTAGAGGAGGCCCGTGCCCAGTAGTGGAACAGTAATATTACAGGGCTAATATTATTATTATTATTTTATTATTAGAATGTATATTTCTCACTAATAATATAAGTAATCTAAAGTCATACGCGTAACTTGTAATTAGTAATACAATTCCATTGGAAGGTATATAATTTCCAAGAAACGTTATCCAACTAGCAAAGCCTACTTAGCACGAAGTATCCGCATTTACATAAATATGTTACTGGGGTTTAAAATTAATTGTAGTCTATGTGAAAGCCTAGTTTTTCGACTGACTTCCAAAAAGGAGGAGGTCCTCAATTCGTGTTTTTTTATGTTACGCGATATCTCCGCCAAATGTGGACCGATTTTCAATATTCTTTTTGTCTTCGATACAGCCTATTTTAAGGGTGGTCCCATATAAATTTGGTCACGATCGGATTTGAAGTCGGTCTGTTAAGTTTTTAAACTTATGATTATTTTATCTGAGCACGGCAAAGTGACTGCACTACACATAATTTAAGCACAGTGCTGTCCAAAAAATATAGCGACCACCGACAAATAATGGGTTTCTTGGTGGTCACCAAAAACATGTCGGCCTTTGTTTGTTGTTTGTTGTGTGGGCTCCATTTTCCGCAATCAGTCCATTTCGATGATGGTAATCATGTCGGCCTATTCATGCTACGTCACACTCAAACCCACAAAAAGGAAGAAGCAAATCGAGGGTGTTTGCAGATACAGGGACATACGGCCATACCCACCCCGACCAACCATGAAATCATGTCGCAATCCCCTTAAGAGAGCCGGTTCAATTTCTGCGAATCGATAATGTATGAATTATCGCCGATATACTTACTACGGCGACAAAATGATACCGACCGGGGGTGAATGCCAGCCAAAAGAGAAATAAAAAGACACCGTTACCAAACACAATGACTTTGCACACTACATATAAATGAGACATAGACAGTGGCAGGAATCAGGCTATTTGGCTAAAACCTAAATATAGGCTGCGGAGAGCGAGCCACGCACGCGCACCACCCCGGAACACGGTTAATAGGTCACTAAAGGAGAAAGCGCACGGGGTGTAGGGCGGGGGCGCGGGCGCAGCTCGTAGGCTTGGGAGCGAGGCCTCCAGGGTGGTATTACGCAACGCAGGCGCGTACTTAGGCGACGCGCTATAGAATCTTAAAATTTTCTAATGGCGAAATATCGTCTTTAAATATTGTAAACTTCATATACGTAGTTTAATTACCTAATATTAATTCTTTATTTTCTTTGTACCTGCCCCCATCCCACCCCAATGTGAGATCGACGCAATACACCTTTGCAAGGATGTTGCAGAAAGGATTTTACGAACGGCTGCCCGCCTGACGTCAACCCCTTCTGGGGGATCCAATCCCGGGAAAATTAAATTTGAAAATTCACCTTGCTCGACCTGGGAATCGAACCCACGAACTCCCCGTCCACAGCCTATATACGCTGCCACTAGTCCAAGTAACCGTATTTTTTTTTTAATTACCTTATATTATAACACACCATATTCCATAGTAATTTATGCATTGCAAAATAAGTATAAAATTCGCTCAGTTCTTTATTTACACTGCCTCCGTGGCGTGGTGGTATTTCGGTACGACTACGGTTCTGAGGTCTCGGGTTCGATCCCCGGGTCGGGCAAAGTGATATTGGATTTTTCCATATCAGCCCGGAGTCTGGAATTTGTGCCCGATACGGCGATAGGCTCGCCCCCATCACATCTGGGACGGAACTAAGCTCGGCGAAATGTGGGTGTTCTAGTTCGCTAGTACGCCTCTGCCTACCCCTTCGGGGATACAGGCGTGAGCTTATGTTATGTGTATGTTCTTTATTTACAAAATATTTGAATGTTTGTTCTTATAAATTAACCGACTATACTAATTATGTAATGCTATGAGCGGTAATTAAGGAAACTGTATTATAGAAATAATGTGCAAACGCGTAGCAACATTCGAATACTGCAGGTCGATTCTCTAAGGTTTCATTTGTGAAAACAATGTTGCGGCATCGTTGCGGCAATGATGTTTTCATTTTTGTATCAGCAAGGTACAAAGCGCACGCACTAGCGCTATGCGTGATGACGGCGCTTATGCGAACTAGCTCTCTCGAGCAAGGCGTTCGACATAAATGTATGGAAAATGGTATTCTATAAAAACCAATAACGTTGAACGCTCCGTCGATCTCAACGATGTGCGCTGCGGGAGCTCGTCGTCGATCGCAACGTTGTGGCGTTTCTTAGAGAATCGACCTGCAGGTCCAATCAATCGAATTCAGTTTTTAATTGCATAATCAGTAATGATTTATAGTTGCTACAACTTGCTAGTTTGTAGATACCGATATGTCCAGGTGCCTATTTTCCCAAGCGAAGCTTTGAGCAACTTCACAACCTCTCCGTCCCCCTTAACCACCACAAATTACATTTAATTTCAAAAGTTTATTTAAAATTTAGGCACCTGTGAACGATAGCTTTTATACTTTTTGTGTCTGCAACCTTCGAGAAAACTTTTGAAAAGTAAAAAGTTGCGGCAAATGAAGTTGCCCGTCTGCAAAACTCTAATAAATCGAAACCTAAATTCAACCGAAAGTTAGTACTACGCATAAAGATTAAGTTATATCAATCACTTTGAGAAAGTATCGTCTGAGTAAATGGAATATTATACCTTCATAATAATCTCTATTCGTGTGCCAGACGATTGTTGTTTTATCTCTCTCGTTCGTGTTACTTTTTTCAATAGGTTATTAAGGTTAAATACGTGTCTGATTTCGACAAATGAATAATAGCTCTAACCACAGACATGTATATAATGCTCCAACGGATTTCATTTGTGTTCGTAGTATATGGACAAAAAATATCACATTATTATAAATGATAGAGGAACTCCGTAGACAATTTTGTTATAACTTATAGAATACTGAGTCAAGACTGGCTATCATCATATCGGGCACAAATTCGACTTCGGGCTAATATTGAAAAAACCCAATATAATTTTGCCCGACCCGGGTATCGAACCCAAGACCTCAGGACGGTAATCGTACCGAAATACAACTACGCCACCAAGACAATCTGAAATTTACAGCTTACAGGTTAATACCCCATTATTGTCTCCATCCGCATTATGGAAGGGTTTTGTACCTCCTAAAAAACCGCCGATGCAAAGCTACGATAGCACTTCATGTGCGAACTTCTGCAGTTGCTTCCACTTCTAATAATAATAATAATAATAAATACACCCAACAGTCACACACCTAGTCCTGACCCCACACTAGGTATAACCTGTATCGTGAGTATCAGAAACTATGAGAGGCTTTCGGTCTCACAACACCCAGACTTGAAACAAATCTCTGCGAGACACACAAACATTTGTCTCAATGCGGGAATCGAACCCGCGGCCTCTCGCTTCACAGCCGGCTATTCGCCCACTGCGCCACGGAGGTTGTCAAAACTTCTAAGTAGTAACTTTGGCTGAGATCTATAAAACGAATTTCGACTTAGTCTAATTCCAAGAAACGAATTCAGTGAGGATTTGCAATTTTTAAATCAAACTTCGACTTTGTCTGTTTTTCTTGTAAAAAACGACTCGGACTAAGTTAAAATTCTCATTGAGTTCGTTTTTTTTACAAAGTCTTAGTCCAAGTTCGCTCTATAGATCTCAGCCTAAGAGATACCTTTTTTTTTTTTTTTAGTCTAACAACAGCTATTTTATGTGGTTACAACATCGATATATTATTTACCTAGATGCACAGTTGACACTCGGAAAATGGGACAGCAAAGGAGTGCTTAAGCACTTCTTTTGCCTACAGTCGGACGCCGATAGAATTATAAATTTCAAAATTTAAATTTAAGATCGCTTGCTCATGTCAATTAAAAAGCTACTTTATAACACGTGCATAGGGTTAGATTTGTGTTGATAGAATTAGAACTTGTGATTTTTTTCTTTGTTTTGTTCCTGAGACCACTTTTTAGGAGGATATTTGGAACTGGAGAGAGAGAATTCAGGAGAACTGTGCATCTAGGGTATATTATCTTGATGGGTTACATAAGCCGAGCTATTGTTGTATTCTATAAATATTGACAATGTAAGGAATAACTGTCGTTCGCAGCTTTCAGTGAAGGAAAGTGGAAACTTGAAAGCGGTATAACTACCTAATAAAATAACAGAGTATTTACGACACTTGAGGTTGTGTTGCATCGACGGCGTAACGAATTACTTGAATTACAACACCTTAGTTAGTAATTACTGTAATTAGAGGAAGTGTATATGAGCTTTAAACTGGGAGGTCCTGAGTTCGATTTCCAGGTCGAGCGGGGTGTTTTCCTAACACTATTTGCTCGGTAATCGATTCCCTAGGGGGTTGATGTCAGGCATGCAGTAAGTCGTAAAAAGTAAGCCGAACATTCTGCAGCATTTTTGAAAAATGTATTCCACCGACCCCACAGCCACACTAATATGGGATATATACAGTTGGAAATAATAATAATATAATTTTCATTCGGAAAATGCAAAAAATCATCTCTGGGTAATTTATGTTTTTCTCAATGAATTAATGTTTTTCTCTTGAAAGACAATTGTGATTATCCAAACTAAGATTTGAACCCAAAACATTTTGAATCAAACTACTCTGTCACTAGACCAATGAGGTGATTATTAATTTATTTATTTATTTATTTATTTATTTATTTATTGAATAGAACGGTACCAACACCACTTACACTATTCATACAGTATTTCATCTTATAATTATGATAGAATAATAATAATAATAAATTCATCCATCATTCTCGCAGAACTTCAAGCACTCTAACATAAATAATCTCCTGTCACTCGTAAAGAAATCATACTCTGATTTCGAGTCCAGGAATCTGTTTAATATCCTCAGAGAGCGAGGTATTGGAGACATTGCCCTGGCAACAGTTCTGCAAGGTGGTACTGCAAATAGCGAATGCTTTCGCGTTCTGCAGTAATTATCAGGAACGAAAATGCGAACTAACTCATTATGCAAATCCAACGCATCTATTTGGTTATGTATGATTTTAAATGCTATCAAGATAAGTTGCATTTCGCGACGGACTTGGAGGGAATTGTACCCAAGGCAACCCAACAAAAACAGTGTTGGATACATATGTGGATAATATCCATTCACACGCTTATATAGACATCTCAAAAATGTCTTCTGTACTTTTTCCAAAATCAACATGTATTTGCATTCATGGGGGTTCCACACAACAGCACTTGACTCCAGTTTACTGCGCACAAGAGTATTGTAAAGTAGTTTAATAACATGATGATTCTGGAAATCGCAAGTGTTTCTAAGCACAAAACCTAGCCTTCGAAAGGACTCCTTGATGAACGTTACAAGAAAATACCGATGAATACCTCATTTTTGGAGTCAGTTAAACTCTCTCAGTTAAACACCAATGAGGCAAATGATAATAAAAACCTCATTTTATAGTTGGTTACACCATAATTAACTGGCCACTGTGAAAGGCTACCGACGTTATTTAATGACCAACATACTTTGTACAATCAGTACCACCACATACCGTCATTCAATCTTAATTTGTCCGTACCAAATATGTTAAACTGCAAGTCACTGTACTTTCACTAAGAATTGGTTTTGTTAAATGAAATTGTTCACAATTTCCTTGGAGAATAAGCTATTGTATTTGGACATGCCAAAACAGATAGTATAATGACAATAAATATATTATCACACTAAGAAATTGCCGCCATAATACCAGCAGGACCGCGAGATCATCCATATCTGGGTCTCATGGCCATTGCGAAAACTTGATAATTGCTCAATATAGCCAATGTCGCGGGACGTTGGCTCGCCCCCTATCACCCTTATGTTATTGGCGAAATAATCGCTAACGCGTGGAAGCCATTTTTTAAGAATAAAATAAAATAAAAATAAAACAAATAAAAATAATCATAAAACCAAAAAACAGAAAAGCGAATTCGAACACAAACATCTGTAGCATTGAAGTGTCCCAATTTTGTACACCCCGTTATAAACCTTAATATTTTGTATGGAATCAATATCAAGATACTTCCACATTTAACAAATATAGGTATCTTGATACTTGCAATACAAAAAAGTCATTGGATATAAGAAGTGTAAGAAATGAGAACCTGCACTTTTTGGACACATTACGTAAACTCACACCTGTATCCCCGAAGGGGTAGGCAGAGGCGCACTAAACAACTAGTACACCCACATTTCACCAAGTTTAGTTCCGTCCCAGATGTGATAGGGGGCGAGTCTACCGCCATATCGGGCACAAATTCTAGACTCCGGGCTGATATGGAAAAATCCAATATCACTTTGCCCGACCCGGGAATCGAACCCGAGACCTCAGGACAGTAGTCATACCGAAATACAACCACGCCACCGAGGCAGTCACTTTTTGAAATCGGTTTACCAAACACCTAGACATACCATAAATCTTCGCTTTCTAAATACACAGTGAACACAATAGTTTTACAATCGTGACTAGACATTATTTCATCAAGCCGTATTCTCCTACACTTCAAATCAATACATCAATAAAACGGTACAAGCTCAAACCATCACATTCAATATAAAGATTCGTACATCAATTTACACGACAGACTTTTAACGGTGAGTGTAGAACAAAATGGATTTCCTTTTTCAACGCGTGGAAAAGAAAATATTTATTTTATTGGTGCTGTCAAGAAACAATCATCTAAAGAAACTACAACTACATGTAAAGAATAAAATTGTCGCTTAATATATCAGTCCGAAAATCCTACTTATATTATAAACGTGGAAGTTTGTGCGTGCGTATATGTTTGTTACTATTTCACGCATAAACTATTGGATTAATTTTGAAACTACAATTATATGACAGCCTCCGTGGCGCAGCAGGCGAGTAGCCAGCTATGAAGCGAGAGGCCGCGGGTTCGATTCCAGCATTGAGACAAATGTTTGTGCGGCCCACAGATAATTGTATCAAGCTGTTGTGAGACCGAAAGTCTCTCATAGTCTCTGACACCCACGATACAGGTTATACCTAGTGTGGGGTCAGGACTAGGTTTGTGACTGTTGAGGTATTTATTTATTATTATTATTATTTATTATATAGATGGTGTGCTACTATACTAGTTTTTGCTCGCGGCTACGCCCGCCTGAGAGGCTTACTCTATACAATATTTTATACCCCGTTACACCCCCTTATGTAACGAATATCCAAATTTTTTTTCTTAGTGCTCGCCTACATCATAAAAAAAGCCGTGTGTAAAATTTAATGTTCCTAGTTTCAATAGTTTCGGCTGTACGTTGATCGTCAGTCAGTCAGTATAGCCTTTTATATATATATAGATACATCAGAATAACGCATATGCTACTTTTATCCCGCATTAAATATTATATCCAAATGTTATGCAAAATAAATTTCCACGCGAACGAAGTCGTGGGCAGCAGCTAGTCACACAAAATTGGGGGGAGGGGAGCGTTTAAGATTATTTTATAGTGTTAAATGTAGAGTATATTAACTACCATGAAAATAAAAAAAATAACCAAAGTTCTGACCTTAAAAACCAAAGGAATGGAAAATACTCCTTTATATCATTTTCCGTAGATTTGTTTCTGGCATTGCCATATACACTTTTAGCATATACTAAAATACTAAAGAAATTCTTTTATCTTATACCAAGACGAAGTACCTAATAGTTACGATACAGGCGTTATCTTTTTCAAAAAAAAAACTAATAAAAGATTACACATACAAAAAAGCACTACATCACGGACGTAAAAAAAGATGGACGGAGCGCTAGGAACATTGAAAGTGAAGCAGGGTTTTCGTCTCATTCGACCAGTCGCCGCCGTTACGTGTCGATAGATCGAATGAGCTGAAAACCCTGTTTCACTTTCAATGTTCATAGCTCTCCGTCCATCTTTTTTTTACGTCCGTGCACTACACATAAAAAATATTATTGGTTAATACTAAACCTACGGTACAATGTATCAATAACGGTTGATATCACAATATTAGTGTTTCCAATATTTCCCCGAAGGATCGTCGTAAGTGTAACAAAGTTGGTGGATTTCATACCGCCTGTGCACCATAAAGCTAGCAATTTGCGCCTCTATACACAATTTTACGGTTATGTTATCCGTGTACGTAATAGAGGAAATATAGATATTAGATAATGTTCCGTGTTATTACGTGATTCGGAAATAATTAGCAATATTGAAGCAATATTGTGCTGTACTTTCCAACAACTACAGGCCTAGCACGAAAAACTAATGTAAATGTAAATGTATTCGAGTTCGCTGCGCACTGATGACGTTTGGTTAATATTTCATACAAATTTCATAGACGCGCATCGAGTTCGAATACATTTACGGTTGTCAGAAATTTTCCTGCTCAGGCCGCTGTTGCTCGTAAGTCTATCCGCGTAAAAGTCGTAGTCGTAGGTACTACGGGGCTAAAAGCACCCTTATACTAATCCAGGGTGCGTAAAAGATAATCTAAACATAAGCTGATAAACTCAGTCATAACGTCTAGACGTTCACATTTCTTTCTTTCTACCTGCCCTTATCCCACCTTAATGTGGGGTCGGCGCAACACACTTTTTTAAGCATGTTGCAGAGAGGATTGGGCTTAGTTTTTACGACTGGCCGCCTACCTGACGTCAACCCCCTATGAGGGATCCAGTCCCACACAAATTAAATTAGAAAATTTGCTTTGCCCGATCTGGGAATCCAGGACATCCCGGTCCACAGCCCATACATGCTGCCATTAGACCAAAGAGGCGACTATAACTAGACGTTCACATTAAAATAATTAATTATATGACTATTGGTTAAGGAAATATTAAGACGTTGGAATATCAATACCCAATCATCATCACGCACAGGACGTCACAAAGATTTCCATATCGACCTGATTGACAGAACTGATAATGGTCGCAGGAAATCGCTGGATTCAGGTTACTTTTAAAATCCAATACAATTAATTTTATTAATGTGGAACATTCTAAAATTAACCGTAGAAAAATATATTAATGAAAGTGTTTTTATAACTTAGAGTAATAACGTATAGAGATATAGTCTCATACAAAATTCCTTCGAAAATTGAAGCCGATAACGATTCAATGTGTGCATCGTCGGCGCGTAACTACTTGCGTCGACACACACATACGCGCGTGAATAGTGTTGCAAGTAAAAGACATTTTACCAACAAAATAGGGAAATCGAAAATGTTCTAATAATGATACCCTTGTTTTATTCTAAACTTAAAAACATTTGTATAGTTTTGAACCGACTTTAAATAAAAAGGTTCTCAATTTATCTGTATAAACATAACTTTTTTATCAATTGTTCGATAGAGTTGTTTGTAATGTTCGCGTTCGCTTTGTATGTGTATGCTTGTGTATGTATAATATTACGATTATGAATTTATTAATGTATATTATATGTTATATTCTTTTATAGCTATATATCGCAATGATATTTAATATTATGAGTATATGTAACATTTTAAACACTACCCTCATTTGTATTTTCTTCATATACACCCGCCTTGTCTTTTCTCTGCACCAACCAAACGTTGACTGGTAGCGAATGCCGCTGGCATTAAGTTCGTCTAAACATATTTGTGTATAACGTGTTTGAAACCTCACTTTTATTTAAGTCAAAGTGAGGCTCTTAACTCTGTTCTCAGATTACAAAAAATCGCCGAATTTTTAGAAATGATCTCATAATATACTATCTATTAATTGAGACTACTTTCATCCTTTTACAATCTAGGCCCAAGATTGTATGAAAGCATTTCCCTCTCCTCTCATTATTCCTAATAGTATTTAAAAAATGGGTAAGTTGGTTGGCATTATTGGCAACATTCATAATGATTCATAACGTAAATGGCGTCTGTCACTTTTACAATTTTATTTTTAGTTTTGATGAATGTTTTACTTAATATTAAAACATGTCAGCAATTAATTACTTGTGAAATGTTGTCTTAATATTTCCTTGGTGCTTGTTCATTGTATTGTGACATCCTTTGATAGCGCAGTTCGTTATAATATAATTAAATTTGTGGGAGCTCTTCATACTAAGACTTGACCTAGGATACTGATACGCCGTGCGGCGTTTGGTGCCCAAAACGACTCACCCGGAACGCCTTCACGCTGTGGCCGTGTACTGCGGTTCTATGTATGATATTCTATGTTTTATAATAAATACCATTCTACTTTCAACAAAATGTTACACACTAAATGTAAATAAAGTTATTCAAACATATTATTATAGGAATAATACCGTACCTTGATCAAACATCACAATTTCCACTGTGGAATGTAGAGGAATGTTTTTCACGTGAACGCACTCGTCTCCGTGTCCAGGGCCGTCTGAACACAGCGCGTTGGGGCCCACATCTCCCCCCTGAGTCAGCAGCGGCGACGCCGGATACGTAAAACGGTGCCCATCTGTCTGGCCCCAGCTCTCTGTTGATAAAGAATATGTGTTTTAGCCGAACTTCACTAAAATAAATAACTGGATTTGCGATGAGTGAAAAATTTGACCATCATAAAGCTAGTTATGTTTATTCTTAGAGACAAAACTGTAGGGAGGTTTGCAAAGAACGGATATAACCGATTCTAGTTTGGTCAGTTGGCCAGGTGACTAATTTAGGAGCTTTGAAGGAAATTCTTAAATTATTGGAGCTACAAGATCGATAGATATGACGAATTAACAAACTTCAAAAGTATACATAATTATACGAATGTACGTGGTATAATGAATGTTAGAGATCCTAATAAATATGAACATATTACATTATAATTATCTGTTACCTACTAAAGGGTCTTTCGTAACCATAAATGCATAACTATGTTTACGGTATGAGACAATTATCTTCTGAAGGAGGTAATAAAGCCCCCAATAAATACTCTAATTACACCCTATACTATGATTATTTGTCGTTATGGTTAACTACCAAGGTCTCGATTATGAAAGATATTATAAAGTCGTTTCGTGGTACAAAATTGCCGTGGCCTATGTTGTAACAATAGTTTTCGAAATGTTAAATTATATGTTTGCGTCACCAATAATTCAACTATAAATACATACGAATACATAATATATACAGCAAATAAAGACTATCCCCGCAGGACTAGGCACAGGAGAACTGGAAAAATAACACATCCGCCGAGTCAGTCGTCTCTTTGATAGGGAGTGGGTTTGTCGACTGATTTTTTAGACAATTCTGTCTACAGGTGGCTTGCCCGGATTATTTCACCTGTTTCCTATAAAACTGATGTGAATTGGCAGCATGGTGTTGCGTTTCGTAATGTGAGTGAGATTTTCAGCACTAATACCTTCTGTATGTGTATAAAGTGTCGGCCGAGGACGTCCTAGACGTACCTTTAAGGACCAAATTGGCGATCTCCTGACAAAGGGCCAACTAAGGAGTTCTCGTAACCGACGAGCGTGCATAAAAAGACTGATGACTGTGGAAGAAGCAAAAGAGGTGTGTTTGAACCAAAGTAATTGGCGCTCCTTAGTCTCTGCCTACCCCAACGGGAAACAGGCGTGAGTTTATGTATGTATGTAAACTAAGAATTTGAATTCTTGAAAAAAAATGGTTGAAAAAATTACTTGACCATAAGAGCTCTATAAGTTATAAGTGAGTTTGCTTTGGTTGTTGAATACAATGGTGGTCATTACAAAAATAATAAGTATAGAATTTGTTCCAGATGTGATGATAAACTCGCCCCCTATCACATTTGGGACGGGATTAATCGAAAAGGTTGCACTAGTACTGGGATAGCAGCTGTGAAAGTGTATATATGTATAGTCGTGTCTCCTGTACATGTTATTTCCCGAAAAAAAAACACTAAAACACCTACACAAAACAATATTTTTCTTTGTCTTCTGCTCATAGAACAATGGACTATAGATGTTTTGTGTAGTGGTTAAGTGCAGAGACTCGGCTTTAGAGATACATATGTGTGTCTTACTGTACGTCAAAACTCGAAAACAAGTTTTCAACAGGCTTACCACCACCTCTTATAGCAGTATTATTATATATCTTCTTATATCTTCGTTTGTTTTGTATGGGAATCGGTACAAGAAAGATTATAATAAAACTGCTATAAGAGGTGCTGGTAACCCCCCAGCTCGCGCAATTATCTTACTACGTGAGGTCACATGAGCTTGTTTTGCATGTTATGCATTTGTATTATTATGTAAAACAAGAATTTTGTTTACCATTTATTGGACAACATACCTTCCTAAACCTAAAATCCTGGTAAAAGTACTACATACTTTAATACACAATGATTTCTTAGGTTTACGCGAATGTTATTGGAATTGGTAGTCTGACCCGTGACCACGAAGGCTGCAAAGCTTTCGAAACGTCGGGCATAAAAATTAAAACCAAATCGTGATAGAATCCGTAAAAATAGTTTTATTTCAATTGTATTTATTTTCAACTAGTACCTAGAGGAACGTAAGTAAAAAAATAAAGTAAGTAAAAAAATAAATAAAGTCAGTTACTTATGTACATACATACGTAGAAAAAAATAACCGAGTTTATCGTTAATAATTACACGAACAGTAGTTGATCATCAAAGTTGTAAAGCTAGCCGCCGTATGTTCATACACTTAAAGTCACCTTATGTCGTTTAAGGCCGCCTTATCTGTCAAAATAGTACGGCAAAAAACAATGTAAGAAGCCGTTAAAGTTGAGAAGCGTATGACCATTCGGGCGTAGGTCAATAGATTAATAAATCATGTAGCTTATGTAACATATTTTATCTTAAGAAGAGTGACTAAATGCAACAAAAATGTAATAGACTTCTTGCGCTCTTGCCAACCCATCAATCAAGTTAGTTCCAGTGTAATCACTCATATGAATGGAGTACTTTCAAATATTACTAAAGACTAAAGATATTACAGATTATTATTAGTTGTTATAATAAACAACGATAGATTCGCTAGGATTTATGATAGAACAAAAGATTAGAATTAAGTCATCCTGCCCTTATCCCTCCCTGATAAGGAAGTCGAGACGAGAGTCAAGGATTTGGCTTAGTTTTTGCGACTACCTGCCTGATATAAAGACCGGGATTGTTGGCGCTGTGTTGGGGAAACCTATGTCCAACAGTGGACGTCCTGTGGCTGATGATGATGATGATCTAGCCTTAGAAAGAACTACATTTATTAAGCTTAGATTAATTATTGGTACATCAGTATTAAGTACATTTCCATTCACGGCACCGCGTTGCATACAAACTATTTATCTCTTTTGTTTAAATGCGGTTGAATTTTGAAAACGCTGAATCACTTGGTAAATTGAATCAAGCAATTACACAACGGTTGAAGTTGAAGAGTCACAATTGAAACTAACTTTCATTATTTAGAATATCATAAAATCCTTTTTAGGTATTAATTACTTCATTGTTTTTGTCGTGATTTCATCTAGGTACAGCAGTTTGGGCCTTGATTGGGCCAGAGTCATTTGAGTGGTAGAGTCACGCTGTAGACAGTTACATCTACAGCACGAATGGGCCGGCTCGACCGGTTTGATACCACTGTCTCACAGAAAACCGACGTAAAGTGGCAGCTTGCTGTCGCGTTTCTTTCGGTGAGTGAAATTTCCGGTGGCCCACTTCCCCCCTTCCTTTCCCAATCCCTTTTTCCCTCCCCTTCCATTTCCTCCTTTTAGGTTGGCAACGCACCCATGATTCCTTTTGTGTCTTGGGTGTCTATGGGCGGTGGAGATCACTTACCATCAGGTGACCCATCTGCTCGTGTGCCAGTCTCTGCTAATAAAAAAAAAAGAGTTATTCAATCCAGCAGGGTTACCACGACCTCTTATAGCAGTATTGTTATAATCGTTCTTCGTTTGTTTTGTATGGAAATATTGACAAGTAAAATTATAATAATAGTGCTATAAGAGGTGATGATAACCCCCCTTAAAAGTAACTTTTATATAAAGATACATGACTAACGAAGGTGATGCTGAGACACCAATCTGTGTTGCGCCGGCGCAACAGCAGTCACTCCATATTTGCGGCCGTTGCAAACGTGGTTCAACGGTTATTACGTACTTCACTTTCTTTATAAATCAGATACACCGTTACATTAGATACGCCTGTTAATGCCATGCTTGTGGAAATGCAATCTTATGTGCTAAAGAGGCTACCTTCGCTACATTTTGTATTTTTTACTCCAAGTTCATAACTTAGCTTTTAAAATAAACACTCTAGTAGCAGATATACATTAAAACATACTCATATGTACATGCATAGATAAGCTCACCCATTTATTATCGAAGAGGTAGGGAGCGAAGAACTAAAAGCGTAATTTGTAATTGCCCGACTAAGCATATGAAACCAGAAATTCACGCTTTGAGAACCGTAACGTCTATGGTATGATCTTGGTATAATATTATACAACAAAACTATAAAAATTTTTACAACTACGTGTAATTTATTTGTCTAAGCTATAATTGTACTCATTGAAAATTTTAAAATAAATGCATTATTCTATATGCATTATGATGCATATATATACTCGCTCGCTGTGACAGCCTCCGTAGCGCAGCGGGCGCTAGCCGGGTGTGAAGCGAGAGGCCGCGGGTTCGATTCCCGCATTGAGACAAATGTTTGTGTGGCCCACAGATATTTGTTTCAAGTCTAGGTGTTGTGAGCCCGAAAGTCTCTCATAGTCTCTGACATCCACGATACAGGTTATACCTAGTGTGGCGTCAGGACTGGAGGTGTGTAACTATTAGGTGTATTTATTTAAACAAAAATTAAAGTAGTGATAGTTTATTTTCAGCCTATTTGTGAAATATCGCTTGCTTTAAAGTTAATTTTGCACGCGGCTAAGCTCGCGTGAGAGTTTTGACAAACATTCACCCCCATTACATCCCTTTAGGCGATGAATTTATGCATGTATTATACATATAAACCTTTCTCTTGAATCACTCTATCTATTAAAACGCAAATCCGTTGCTTAGTTTTAAAGATCTAAGTATAGGTACATAGGGACAGGTAGACAGCGGGAAGTGACTTTGTTTTATACTATGTTAAGATTAAGATAAAAAGACAAGACTGTGAGGTAACCTACATGGCTTATGCGAATTATCTATAAGAATTTCGAATTTGAAGTTTAGCAATCCGCATGTGTGATAGAGTACAACATAGTGTCTTCCCACCGACGTAAAAAAAAAGATTGACGAAGCGCTAGGAACGTGAAGTTGAAAGTGAAGTAGGGTTTTCGGCCCATTCAATCTATCGACACTTAATAGCGGCGACTGATTGAATTAGCCGAAAACCATGCTTCACTTTCAATGTTCCTAGCGCTTTGTCCATCTTTTTTTTACGTCCGTGTATATTCCATTAGCACAGGCAGGTGGTCAACGGTGAGACAATACTGGACTGATATTATTATTTTATTGGACGTTGAGTACCTACCCGAAAAACAATACTTTATAAAAAATGATGTACGATCGGTTATTATATTGCTAAAGGCCTTCGAAGACTGTTGCCCCGACTCATTCATATTACCGTAACAATGTTACAACATGATTACAACACTTCAATGCGATTTTTACGACCAATGTTTGTAACATTAAAGTGTGGAATCTTAAGCCACTGTTCAGAAAAATTTGAATAAAAAAATTCGAGAAATGTTGAGGGAGGCCTTTACCCAGCATTGGATCATTTAGGTTAGAATAATAGTTATATGTCGGTGACTTTCGTTCTTCTACGGATCTCCTCATTCCGATTTGATCACGTAGAGAAACACCGAGCATAGCGCTGGATGCAGGCCGCTACCAACAGGTCGATCTGGAAATCTTTGTTAAGCAGTGGACGTCCTATGACTGATGATGATAATGATGATGATGAATATTTATATAACTACAATATTATGTAGTAAGTACATTGTTTATTACGTATTACTTTAGTTATTCCAATGGTTGCCTTTCGCAAGTCGCAACCAGTTTAAACTTTAAATACCACAGTGATGTAACGTCGACTCTTTTTATTACTGTGGAGACTCAATTCGACGCGTATGAAAAAAACAATAACAACAAACCGATTTTAATGTTTCTTTTCGACCGATTTCCAAAAAGGAGAAGGTCCTCAACTCGTGTGTATTTTTTTATGTATGTTACGCGATATCTCCACCAAATGTGGACCGATTTTCAAAATTGTTTTTGTATTCGATAAAGCTCATTTCAAGGGTGGTCCCATATAAATTTGGTTACGATCGGATTTGAAGTCGGTCTGTTAAGTTTTTAAACTTGTGATTATTAATATTTATAAAGAAAAAAAAGTGATTAACATTCGATAAGGTATTATGCTTAGTTAGTAAACACCGGGTTTAATAGCCAATCTATCTATTATGGGCCTTACTTATAAAAACAGTTTAACTGAGCAAATGGTAAAGAATAGTCTGTCCCTTTTAATTTCAAACAATGTGACACAAGGAAAAAAGTGAAATAGTATTCTTAGCCATTTGCTCAGCTAAACTGTTTTTATCAGTAAGGCTCTATATCGTGTAATACAATAGTACGTATATACCTACAACAACCTATATTGTTTACTGCTAACTATTTTATGTATGTCTATAATAAATAATTTTCTATCTACCTATCTAGTTACCTATCTAGTATCATATAGTGATAATCGTCAAACTGTAACAGTATGTTACAGTACAAAAAACATCTTCCAAATACCATAATTCAAAACTCCCTTGTAATCTACTACTAAGATTTTAGATCAACATATTAGAGGTATATACAGCAAGAAACTATTACGACACAGCAAAAATAAACTAATTGATATAATTTATTATTACTCTTTAGTCATTACTTAATGTCTCAACATAATCTAAGAAATGACATGACCCACTTTTCCTGCTCGGTAAATTATTTCCATTACATAATGAAAGGCGTATGTTCATAATAGAGTATGATGCAGTGCGTTGCATTTATATGACAATTACAACAAAACCAAATGTATAGCTTGTAAAGGCGCGTCTCCTGCTTATGTTGTTCTCTTTTTTTTTATATAGCAGAGACTGGCAAACGATCAGATGGGTCACCTGATGGTAAGTGATCTCCACCGCCCATAGACACCCAAGACACAAAAAAAATCATAGGTGCGTTGCCAAAAAAAAGCACCTACACAAAACCATGTTTTTCGCTGTCTCCTGCTTACGGGACAATGGACCATAGACAAAAATGTGTAGTGAAAACAAGTTTTGTGCAAGTGTTTTGTGCATTGTTTTAGGGTAGACGTGGTTTAAGCACCATTACACTTAAACACCTACAAGAAACATGGCTTCGCTACACATTTTTGTTTATGGTCCATTGTTCCATGAGCAGACGACAAAAATATTGCTTTATGGCAACTTATATTTATTTTATTTATGCTGTTTAGTTTTGTTTCTTTCTTTTTTTTTTGCTTTTTAAAAAACATATACATATAACATTCTCTCTCTATTTCTATCACCACTTTTATTTTAAAAGTGTAAACTTTTGACAATCGGTCATCAAAGTGTATCTCGATAAATACGCTTCGCTAGTTACAATAAAATGTGCTTGATTTACTTTCAGTGGAGCCAATTGGCGCAATAACGGGATTTAGCGTGGCAATTCAATATACCTACACCAGATATTTTAAACCAAATCTTATTTGGAGATCGAAAGTAGGTACTGACCTAATTTCGCATAAATGTTCTTATTCACAGGGCATATTCACAGAGACCATATAAGTATCTATCTCTATCTAGAGGTATGAAGGTAATTAGCATAGGCCTTTTCACAGGATTATGTGTCTTTTTCTTTTTACCCTTTTATCCCACCTTAATGTGGTGTCGACGCAACACACTTTTTCAAGTATGTTGCAGAAAGGATTTGGCTTAGTTTTGACGACCGGCCGCCTGCCTGATGTCAAGCCCCTCTGAGAGATCCAGTTCCGAGCAAATTACATTAAAAAATTTGCTTTGCCCGACCTGAGAATCAAACCCAGGACCTCCCAGTCCACATATATGCCCATACATGCTGCCACTAGAGCAAAGAAGCAACACACAGTTTACAGGATTATGGGTATTATATGTATTTGTCTGTAAGTCTTCCCAAAATAAATAAATCAAACAGTACTTGCATAAAAAAATCCATTATCGAACGATATGTACGTATTTTATGACTGGGATTATAATTGTAAATACTCAGGAACATAATGACGTTAGAATTAGAGGCCTACTTTATATTGTTTAGTTATTAAATTTGAACCATTTACTGAAGCTGATTATATAATAACCAGCGGACAATGATCTGTCCAGTTAGTTAAGTAACAGGTACCTGGGGGGTTACCACAACCTCTTATAGCAGTATTATTATAATCGTTGTTTGTTTGTTTTGTATGGGAATCAGTACAAGTAAAATTATAATAATACTGCTATAAGAGGTTTTGGTAACCACCCAGGTGTAAATAAACATTATACAGATCCAGAAGATTTTACAGATAAGTAAGTCACATAGGTAAACATTAACTAAAATATACAAATAAATAGGTTTAATTTAGAAGTATTCAAACCTAAAGCAATGACTGAAGAACTAAGAACAAAATTTCCTTTGTCGTTTTGAGGTTCATGAGATAGATCGTAAAATAATAATAAAAGTCTCTTTAACGACTTCAAGAAAATTGTCACTGCAGCAGATTTATGTTGCTATCATGATTATAATGGATTGAAATTGTAATTCTCAAGTCTCGTAAAAATACAAAATAAAATGTCACTGATTAGAGATCACAAAACCATTATTTATAACCAAAGTTGTCAATTAACTTTAAAACTAGACGTTTTTGGTACATAAATTACACTTGCTATTTCAAGATAGTCATCAAAATCAAAATTTTAACTTTTATAACTAACTACAAAATACAGGATCACTTTTGGAGTAAGCTCGCATCATTATCATCATCATCATCATCTGCCACAAGACGTCCACTACCTAATATAGGCCTACAACAACATGGCAAGCATTGTCAAAAACAAAAAAGTCTAGGAAATCAATCGGTCCATATTTGCTGGATATATGTCGTAATATAAGTAAAAAATTGACAAATTCAGAACTCTTACTTTTAAATACTGATTTCTTAAGTTTACGCGAATGTTATACATTGAAATAAAACTATTTTTACGGATTCTAGCAAAGCCATTCTATGCAAAGCCTTCGAAACGTCGGGAATAAAAAAAAATAAAAAATTAAAAAACCAAATCGAAACCAAACCACATAGTTTTTTATCAATCTTACTTTTAAAGTTAGTAGAATATAAAAATAACGAGACTATTTACAATTTTCGCAGATAGTAGTTGTACTACATGAAGTACATCACTCGTCTTTCTTGTTATATACGCAACAAACTTGTATTTTATAAAAGTTGTCGACCTTGACCCGTCAACATCCACAATCCACATCCACTAATGGATGAGCAAACAATAATTTTCTTTGACGTTTCCTTTGTACCTTCGCAAGATTGTTTGTATATTGAAGATCTTTGTTGTGAAAACTTATCTACTTGTAACTCTAACAATAAACATTGTACAATCTTTTATTAGAACATTTTATAAAATTAATTCAACAGTTTTTTTTTATCCGGGCACGGCAAAGTGACTACACTGCACCTGATGGTAAACGTAATCCAAATAAAACTACAAACACTGTGTATCAATAGTCGTCAGAATCATGCCGGCCTATTTATGCTTCTTCACACTCCGAATCCGAACAGGGAAGAAGCAAATCGAGGGGCTTGCGACAACGCAGGCGGATGACCGATGCAGATACAGGGATACCCCCATACCCGTCTCAACCAACCATCAAGTCATGCCGCAAACCCCTATATTATTATAAAGCACACCTATATACCTTCATTCAACATGCATTGAATACTGTTGTACAATAATACGTTACTTGTTTTCGGATTTCGGACATTGACTTCTTGCAAAATGGTTAGTAACAATTGCGTACAATATCGTAACCTTTTCAAAATTACCATCATTACGCAAAACATCTCTTACGAATCATGTTTAAACAGAAGCTCAATAAAATAATGAGTAGTACCACTGATATGTGACTCTGTAAACACGTTTGTAAATGTAAAATGTTGATCATTATTATGCACATTACTAATTCTAACTTGAGACGCCTGCCTAATAACTTATTAATTAACGTAGTCTGGGTCATAACTTTGAATTGTAGAATAGTTAAATGCAAACTTCATCATATTATGCAGATGTACATTTGCATGCTTATAAATTCAATGTATTATAAAATCAAAACCACTTAATTCGTATTAGATTATTATCAATGTCATGACCTCAATTATATGCAATGTCGTCTGATCGAAATAGTCGACAACGAAGACTCCCTATTGGTTTGATGAAATGCGTACTTTGAATATTAAATTTAGTAAATATATATATTTACTTTTTAAATACTTACCAACACGCTTCGCTGAGATCTGCCTGGTCGAATAGTTGAAAGGTACATAAATTGTCTTGTCTGGATTTGTAACCAACCCAGTTGGAAGTTTGTCGGGGGAATGTACCTCCGTTAAACACAACACATTTTCAGCAGTACACCGATCACTAAGCACTGTTGTGAACTCACGATTAAGATCCTCATAGTTACGCACGTCTTTAAGAAGCACTTTTTTGTCATCGTTTTTATACACTAATTCTGCGATACCTTCCAAATTGTTCTGGCAAGATTCGTTAGCAACCACAGTCATTTTGAAAACACCCGGAATCATTTTAGCGTCCAAAATAAAGTCTGCTCGTTCACCTCTACCTAATTCAATCGAATTAACATATTCTCTACTTATTCTATTTCCATCTAAAGCAACTAGTTCCAAGACGTGTTTTTCAATTGAAAACCTAATCGGGCAACTCTTGGCACCGCCGCCATATACTAATCGGAATCTATATCGCTTTCCGTATTCAACTGCGAACTTAGATAGTGGCGCGTCTGGAGATTCACCCGTCCTTCCTTTTCCATTTATGAGGAGAGATTCAGCGTTAGGAACATATGACATCATGCCAGCGAGAGGACCCATTGAATGACCCCATTCGGATACAAATATAGTGTGATCAGTGGAGTCGATATCGTACAACTTTCTTAAAGGATCCATTCGCTTTGACTGTCGAACTATGAGGGCTCCAGCCAGTCCGTCAGCGGCGTCGGCAGCAGAGTGCGCATGGTACATGTGCGTGCCAACTGCTGACGCGCGGAACTTGTATTGAAATGTAGTGTACGCTGGCTGCGGACACTGGGTCAACATAGGAGCGCCATCCATGAATGGTGTTTCCTTTTGCGGCTGTCCTCTCCAATGTATGGTTAATGTGTGAGCTGGTGCTCGGTGCACAACGTCCACTACTAGAATGTCGTTATGGCAGACATGCAAGGCTGGTGCTGGTAGAGCTCTGTTCGCGGTGAGGACTCCGCGTTCCCGACCATCCGCTGATATGCATGTCGGTGGACATGAACCACCTTCCTTATCTGTACAGTTTCCACACGATCTGAAAGTGTTATATAAATTAATTGATCGTAGTTTGGCAAAAAAAATATTAGACACTTGTAATTAAGTGTATTTTTATACATTCTTTACGTATTTTATTACGAGATTAATTAACACTCACTTGCTAAGTGTCTTGTAGACCTCGATGACTAGTTTCACACGGCATATCATGGGCCAGTCCAATTCGTGACATTCTCTATCACAATTTTCGAAATATTCCTCTGTAAGAAATAGATGCGTACTGTACAACAATGGCATGTTAAATAATTAATAAAATTAACAAACTTTTAATGCAAGTAAGAGATGGGTATGAGTTCAAACATGATTTTATTGATTTCGAAGTAGCTTTTCGATTTCAAATAACCAAATTTATTCCGTTACTCTAAATACGAAGTGCTATCACTTAACCCTAAATGAAACCGCTACGAATAATTTATTGCTATCGAATGTAATTGCTCAACATCAAAGCGGTTGAATCGATTTACGATTACATTTATTGATTACAAGTCATATTAGATGGGTATCTGAAAATACTAATTTACCTGGCATTGGAGTGTAATACACAACAATAACAACGCTGGCAAATATTACAATAAGCACTAATATCCTTTGCAAGGACATGAGCATGTAATTCGGCTTTTGCACTGGCGCATCCTGGTCGTGCATGACGCTCTTCTCTGTCGCCATTTCGAGCACCAATAATAGTCCGTGCTTGAGGTATAACTCTTCGGTTACATGTTTATGAATATGTCCGAAAAGTTATGTTTTACGAGTGAGCGACGCACTGGAGGCACTAAACACGCGACGACGCAAGCCGACCATTAAGTGGTGACTGAAATGGTCGGTTGTTTTGCAACGACAAAGTGCTGCAGGCCTCAGACTCCGGCCTAGTCTCAAGTATCTCATTGGAGCTCCAATTCGGAAGTAAATTGCCGACTGGCGGAGTAAACTCTCTCTGCGGTTACGTAATGTAGGTATTGTGTAACGATTTTTAATATTTACCTTTCACCCATTTATAGTGAATGTTACACAGCTGAATTCAATGCATGTTGCTACTTAACGCTTGTTTAGCCTACTTAGTACTTATTTAATAAATACCATATTGCAAAAGTAGGTAGGTATATTTTTCATCTTTATAGAAAATATGAAAATATTGCGGCGTATTTATCCCATCATATGCAGCCTCATGGTATGTTTCCTGGGATGGACACATTAAATCATCATCATCATCATCATCAGCCATAGGACGTCCACTGCTGAACATAGGCCTTCCCCAAAGAATTCCAAATCCATCTGTTGGAATCGGCCTAGCAAAGGGACAGACAGAAGCGCACTAGCAAACTAGAACACCCACATTTCGCCGAGCTTAGTTCCGTCCCAGATGTGATAGGGGGCGAGCCTATCGCCATATCGGGCACAAATTCCAGACTCCGGGCTGATATGGAAAAATCCAATATCACTTGTCCGACCCGGGGATCGAACCCGAGACCTCAGGACAGTAGTCGTCTGTCGTACCGAAATACAACCACGCCATCAAGACAGTAAAAAAACACAATAAAATTCTAATTTCGCGGGAATGTGTTTTATTTTCTTTCTACAAGAAACCAGCTTAAGTCGGAAATCATACTGCCAGCCGCGAATCACCAAGTTGCAACAATACTGCGATCACCAATGATATCAAATTAAATGTCGACAACTTATGTTCACACAACAATGATATTTTATAAATCAACAAATAATTATTTTAATCATCAAATCAGTATTATACTTGACTACGTAAAGTAATGACAAATTTCATTTTTAAATTATTACCATTGAATTAAAACACTTCATTACAATTCCGCAATATGGTGAAGATCTACTTCTAACTTATCAGCTTTTACCAAAATCACTACTTCTCGTTATATCGATCTTTTTTTACAGCATTGGTCCGTCTATTCATGATGGTTGAATGTCATCAAATCCTTAGTTCTACTGAGTCCAACCCAAAAAAAATGAACAGGTTTTGGCGGGAATTCTGACGGTGTAGGTGGTCGCTTGTTTTAATAATTTCATATTCTAGTCTAAAGTTGTGCTTGTGGCTTAAATGTGATGTGAATCTAAGCAATAAACATCAACGAAGATGGACAGTATGTGGAAGCTTTGAAATAATTGATTTTGGACGCTTTTTGTCGGGTGGATGGGTCGACCATGTTCGACTCCTCTGCTGCGAGAAAATCGTCTGAAGAGCATCAAACTGGAAGGAATTAACGCCAAAACTCCAGCAGGGCCTTGAAATCGAACACATCCGATTTCATTGCACTTGTGAAAAATTAGATATAAGCAAATAAAGAAATAAAAAGCACTTAAGACGAGACTGTATGGGCTAGATCCCTTTGCCTTCCCGAAAGGGAAAATTAAAAAAAAAAAAAAAAAATGAACATGACAGATGCTAAATGTCAAAATCACGTTATTGATTGTCATCATAGAAATTCAATTTTTTTATTTATTTATTATCCAAACTCATATTCCATAATACTAAGGTACTATACTAGGAGATAAAGCAATCGACTAAACAAAATGGAAATAACAAAACACAACTTTGTGCAGAATATAGATAACATAACCAAGAATTTAAAGAAATCATGTTTTGTCGCTTTGGATGCTGAGTTTACGGCTATTCTTGCCGGCGAAGCCTTCAAATATAGGTAATACATTATGACCGTAATATTTTGTACCTTTAGGAAGTTTAAATAATATTCGTTAAGTTTTAAAAAACATTATGTGTTGAACATGTTTAAATACTCCAATTCAATTCAATTTAATACTTAGTAAGGGATATGCGAATAGACTTGCTTTATAGCTTTTACATAAATATGTTTTCATTTTCATAGTCAAACCTGTAACTTTACAGCTTTATGATGTTCACTGCTAAACATAGGTGTTAAAAATTTCCAGGCCAACTGAGGTACAACTAAAAAAAAATAATAAAAATCTACCATAGAGTGAGATTAGGTGGCTTTCAGCAGGTGGAGTGGGACAATTATTATTTATTTATATGGATTTCAATAAATCAGAAGAAATAAACATATGCACCAACAGCAGTAATGTTTAAACATGTAGAATTAACATTGAAATACCAGAAGGACCTCAATCTGACCGTGATGTAATTAATATGGGACCACCCTTGGAATAATCTCTAACAAACACAAAGAATTTTGAAAATCTGTCACATTTGTTAGAGATATTGTTTAAAAAACCTACTTTTAAACTCCTCTAAGACTCTACATCAGGAAAATGAATCATCACAATTCAATTTCAGATTGTTTGATACAAACGAAGAGAGATATGACCAAATCAAATCAGAAGTTAGCAAGATGATAATGAGCCAGGTTGGACTGACAATGTTCCAGTATGAAAGGGAATTAGACACATATGTAGCTGTCGGTTATACATTCTACTTGTGCCCACAATCATTTGGAGTTATAGATCAATCATTCGTATTCCAAGCATCTACGCTAGAGTTTCTTTGTAAACATAATTTTGATTTTAATAAGGTAATTATTATGTAATCCTGATGCGTAGTACATGTTGATAAAGTGCATAGTTTTAAATGCAAGATTATTTTAGTATTTTTTTATAATTCCATTGCCGACTGAATGTGTCTATAATTTATAATATTGTCTCAAAATTGGCTTCCAGTTTGTCTGATTTATACTTTAGTATTTAGTATTTTTGTATTTACTACAGTTTATATTAGATTTAATATTAATGACAAGTTTGGGCAATATTGTAAGTCAATCAACTTATATATTCAATATATTCACACTGGCCATGAATTGTTATTTTTTATCTGCATAGAGCTAAGGTCTGGAACCACTTCGATGCTAAACAGCATAGTAGTCCACTAATGTCCATAATTTTAAGAATAAATTGATAATTTAGATAATAATTCACAACAGCCTCCGTAGTGCAGTAGGTGAGTAGCCAGCTGTGAAACGTGAGGTCGCGGTTTCGATTCCCGCGCCGAGACAAATAACTGTGTGGCTCACAGATATTTGTTTCGGGTCTGGGTGTTGTGAAACCGAAAGTCTCATAGTTTCTGATACCCACAATACAGGTTACATCTAGTATGAGGTCAGGACTATGTGTGTGGCTGTTGGGTGTCTTTATTTACTTATTAATCAACATTTTCAGTTTATTTATGAAGGGCTTCCATACTTAAGTAAGGCTGACTTGATGAAAGTCCAAAAAGAATTGAAAGATAAAACATTTCTAAGCAAAGTGATTCCTACACTTGAAATGTCAGATGAAAAATTGCTTCAACAGTATTGTTCAGAAGTTTCAAAGTAAGTTACAACTTATAAATATTTGTTTTATGTATAAATGATTTCTAAAAGATAATTTTAATTCTCAAACTAGAAAGATTTTATCTAGTATATAAATTGAACAACTTTTAAATTTTTACTTGCAAGGGCAATCAACTTAAAACTATGCCCTATTTTTGGCTGCAACTAACCAAGATACAAAACTACTTGGTTTTTAATATCATATTATTTATTAAGGATGAATCGCCTCCACAGTCTAGTGGCAGCATATGTGGATCAGAAGGGTTTGATTCCCTGGTGGCAAAGCTACTTTTCTAATTTGATTTTCCTGGGACTGGATCCCATGGATGGATGGACATGGATGGATGGACTGGATGGATGAAGGGTGTTGATGTCAGACAGTCAGTCATAAAAATGAAACAAAGTCCTCTCTGCAACATGATTGAAACAGTGTATTGTGCGGATCCCACTCTAATGTGGGATAGGGGCATGTTGAAAAAGTATAATAGTATGTGTAGTTGAGTGGTTGAGACAATTACGTCTTAAGCACGAATGGGTCGGCTCGACCAGTTTGATACCACTGTCTCACAGAACACCGACGTAAAGTGGCAGCTCGCTGTCGTGTTTTGTTCAGTGAGTGTGATTTCCGGTAGCCCAATTCCTCCTCCCTTTCCCAGTTCCTTTTTCCTCCCCTTCCATTTCATCCTTTTAAGTTAACAATGCACCGATGATTCTTTTTGAGTCTCAGGTGTCTATGGGCGGTGGAGATCACTTACCATTAGGTGACCCATCTGCTTGTTTGCAGTCTCTGCTAAAAAAAAGTGTACTACATTATGATGTGTCATGAAGGCTACTTTGCTAGTGCTACATGTTAACTGTTTATACATGAACTGTTTATACATGAATACTTTTAAATTTACAGATGGCTGTGTAACAGTGATGAAGGCACAATTTATTTAGACGTAGAGAAACCATTAATGCGGTTTATAGTGCACAATGAAGTAAGGGCGCGGTTCCCAGATGTTCTCACCACAGATAGCTTAGGTAATAGTAGAAAGGTAAATTTATAAACAACTAGCTTTTGCTCGCGTCTTCGACTGGATTGAAGTCTTCTCTGTCACATTTTTTGAACAAAAGTAGCCTGTATGACCCTGTAGCATATTAGTTAATAATTAATACACTCATATATCTGATCCTCCCAATTCTCTGACCTTTTTGAACATTCATCAGAGTGAAAAGGTATTCTTGCTCAATGACGGCGTTGGGCGTCGGCAACCGCCAACTGATTGGAAATGAGCCTCATTGGATAAAACTGCCAGTATATTTTATTGAGGCCTCACAAAACTGATGTCGCCGACAATCAATTTTAGTCTAGCGCCGCCACTGCTTTTGCTATTTTGCTATTTATGCACAAACAACCTACCTGTTTAACATCCTGATAATCTTAACGACCAGACACCTGCCCAATTTTCATCTATAAAGCCTGTACCTAAATGTTTGCTCAGGAAATGTGAATAATTTTATTTATTTTGCAGGTCCTTATATATAGAGATAAATATGTAGAAGGCGCCAACAGTGCTCCAATGGCAATACTAGAAGAAAATCTGCTCAACCATCTATTAGGCTTTTCACAAATTATTACTTTACTAGAGACTTACAAGAAGCCTGTTGTAGGACACAATTTATACTTAGATCTAGTACTCCTGCATAATCAGTTTATAGGACCGTTGCCAAATAAATATTCTACATTCAAAAAGAACATAAACAATATGTTTCCAAAGTTGTATGACACAAAGTACATTGCATGGGAAATGGGGAAGAAGTTAACATTTGATGAACTATGGAAAAGCAGTATATTGAAAGAGTAAGTATTTTTTATCTAAACCATAATTATTTTATATGTAAAGGTAATCTCAGGAACTACTGGAAGTATTTCAAACATCAGCCGTGACTTCTGCACTAAAACATTACACAAAACATGGCATATCTAAAGCCAGGCCTCCTGCACTAGCTTTTGCGAAACAAACACTCAAAATATATACGCAAAATAACGATTTTGGCTGTCACCTGCTCGTAGAACAATAGACCATAGATTAAAAAAATGCGTGTATTGTGTAGGTGTTTTTAGTGCAGGAGACCCGGCATATTTTTTTTGTCTATGGTCCATTTTTATAAGACCAGGAGACAATGAAAAATCTTGTTTTGTGGATGTGTTTTTAGTGTTTTGTTTCGAAAAATGTGTCCAGGAGACGCGGCGTTACACTAAAATAAAAATTGCAATGGTAAAACATTACAATCTAAGATTTCTAACACCTTTTGCATTCTCAACTTTACCTATTTTGTGTGCTGTTTTATTGCTAGTACCATATTGTTAAAATCTGTTATATCAAAGGAACTTACATCAGAGTGGAATTCAATATATTTTTTATTCATGAGGTTAATGTTTGTCATGAGGATATTCTTTGTCAGAAATCAGAATCTCAAATTGTTCTTTAAATAATTATGTTATTCAATATTATAAATAAAATAATATTTCATTGACTAGTATATGTCGGAGGGCCAACGCTGACGTTTTTTAAAAACGGTGACGTCAGCATGGCTGACGTCACTTTTGACAATAAGATGATTACTCATGTTATTTATCAATTGTGAACACTGAAATTCACTGACTCCCTTTATTAACGGTGCTTAACAGCACCGTCTAGTCAGGGATGTGGACAGTCCGAGTGCCGGAGCACGACTGTGTCGAATTTGCTCTGAACACTCCTTTTATAGGGTGCAATATTTGCAACTACCTACTCGATACCGAATATCGAATGTCAAAGAAATAATTATAACGATTATTTCAACTTTTTAGAATCTTTTAACGATTCAGCAGTTTAACAATTGTAAAATGAATTAATAACGTGAAATAACAACGGCTTTTTAAATAAGCTTGCGATTTTGCGCCGATACGGCCATTCTGATTGGTGCATTGTGAATACTCGTAGAAACAAATTTTTATTTCTCTTTTTCTTTTCTTTTCTTTTCTTTCTTTTCATTTGAAATAGCATGTGCTCCTATTGAAAGCTTGTGGTTGTACGCCGATATGGTCATTTTGAAAGGCCTCGTTTATTATTGCGAATTTAAGATTCCGTTTTTTTTTTTAACTACCACCGGATCCAAACGCGGCCCTGCCTGAGAAGACCCGGCGAAACAAACTCAGCGGGCAAAATTTCCTAGCTCACAAAACAATTTCCCGAATTAACCACTCAGGATTTTTCAAATTGACCACTTATGATTTTTCAAGTTGATCACTGACGTTGACATTTAGACTTCAAAAATGACTGCAACAGTGTCACTTACACCGTCTCGATCAATCCTGACCATAAATCAGGCAATTTCTTGTTTTTATTTAGACGCACCGCGTGCCCTAGTTTATATGGTTTTTAGAGGAGGTATCCGACCAGCCTTGCTAGACCATATTACAAATATTTGTACAAATGTTCCATACAATGCACTTTTTATGAATCAGTAGTCAGAGTGCGAATGCTCCACGCATCTATGCACTTTTCTTACGGGGACGATGCCGTGGTCCACAGGGGTTCTAAAGGAACAGGAAGGGTCGATGCTGTGGCGCTGAGCGGTCCTGTACGCCGTGGTCCACAGAGGCTCTGAAAAGGATTTTTTTTTTTTGTGCAAATGTTCCACACATTAATGCACTGGTGCAAATGCTCCACGCATTTAAGCACTTTTCTTATTAAGGATAATGCTGTGGTTCTGAGCGGTCCCGTACGCCGTGGTCCACAGTTTTTTTTTTTTTTGTTAAGGATGATGCTGTGGTTCTGAGCGGTCCTTTACGCCGTGGTCCACAGGGGATCTAAAGGAACTGGGAAGGACGATGCTGTGACCTGGACCTTTATTATTGACCGATCGGATTGAAAGTATCAGTCGGATTGAAATTATCAGTCGGATTGAAATTATCAGTCGGATTGAAAGTATCAGTCGGATTGAAAGTATCAGTCGGATTGAAAGTATCAGTCGGATTGAAATTATCAGTCGGATTGAAAGTATCAGTCGGATTGAAAGTATCAGTCGGATTGAAATTATCAGTGGGATTGAAATTATCAGTCGGATTGAAATTATCAGTCGGATTGAAAGTATCAGTCGGATTGAAAGTATCCGTCGGTTTGAAAGTATCCGTCGGTTTGAAAGTATCCGTCGGTTTGAAAGTATCCATTGAACTGAAAGTATTTCGGATTGAAAGTATGGATTATCAGGGCAGAAAGGTTCAAGTTAAATGAGTGGGATAGTGATCCCACTTCTGATGTCGGAGGGCCAACGCTGACGTTGTTTTTTAAAAACGGTGACGTCAGCATGGCTGACGTCACTTTTGACAATAAGATGATTACTCATCTTATTTATCAATTGTGAACACTGAAATTCACAGACTCCCTTTATTAACGGTGCTTAACAGCACCGTCTAGTCAGGGATGTGGACAGTCCGAGTGCCGGAGCACGACTGTGTCGAATTTGCTCTGAACACTCCTTTTATAGGGTGCAATATTTGCAACTACCTACTCGATACCGAATATCGAATGTCAAAGAAATAATTATAACGATTATTTTAACTTTTTAGAATCTTTTAACGATTCAGCAGTTTAACAATTGTAAAATGAATTAATAACGTGAAATAACAACGGCTTTTTAAATAAGCTTGCAATTTTGCGCCGATATATATATATAGTCAATAAAAATATTAAATATATCCTTTGAATTTTTAATTCTGTTAACACGAAAAAAAGCTTGCAAATGCAATGTAGCAAACTAAATGGTAGTACTGTTTTACAGTTTATATGAATTCTTCTCAGAAGGAAAGTGTAAGAAACTACAGAATGGCGTGAACTTTATCAAGTTAAGTACACCGTTCAACGTGAAACAAACTTATCACGAAGCAGGCTGGGATTCCTATTGTACAGGTACTTAAACATTATGGGCCTTATTTATAAAAAAACATTTTAGCATTTCTGACTGCCTCAGTGGCGTGGTTGTACTTCGGTATGACTACTGTCCTGAGGTCTTGGGTTCGATCCCCGGGTCAGGCAAACTAATATTGGATTTTTCCATATCAGCCCGGAGTATGGAACTTGTGCCCGATATGGCGATAGGCTCGCCCCCTATCACATCAGGGACGGAACTAAGCTCGGCGAAATGTGGGTGTATTAGTTGGCTAGTGCGTCTCTACCTATCCCTTCGGGGATACAGGCGTGAGCTTGTGTGTATGTGTGTGTTTTAGCATTTCGTCGCTCTATAGATCTCAGCCTAGGACTAGGCAGCCGCCTTACTCTTGACTCTTACTTTTACACTCAAAACGATTTGGTTTCATTTATTGAATTAAAATTCCACCGAAATCGACTTTCAAAGTGCGCTAATGTTGCATAATATTCGAGAACTTGTCATTTGGTGACGTGTTTATTTAACGTGTCATTAATGCATTTTTAACTTGATTTCGGTGGAATTTTGAGTCAATAAATGAAACCTAATCGAATTCAAGTTCAAATCGAGAGCCAGGAGTCACCCACCTGGTGACCCATCCGCTTATTTGCCAGCCTCTGCTTTATAACAAGGGGGATGTGCAGCTGTGGACTATGGGTGATGATGATGATGTGTCAGGGTGCGTGTTCATCCGTTTCGGTCACTGGGCGGCGTGTGAGAACTGCGGCAAATACAGGACGGTGGGGCCGACCGAGAAGCTCGCCGCCATGACGTCATACTGCAACAAGATCAACGTCATACGAGGCGCTGTGCAGTACATGGTGAGTACGACCTGGGTAACACTACAAACTCACGTGGCGATCAAATCATCGACGAAAAAATCATCAACGGACGTCAAAAAAAGGAGATTCAATTCGTCGGTATTTTTTATGCATTTCCCCCAAAGACGGGGTTGACGTCAGTCAGGCAGCCGGTCGTAAAACTAAGCCAAAGTGGTCGTAAATCCTTTCTGTAACATACTTGAAAAAGTGTGTTGCGCCGACCCCGCATTCAAGGTGGGATAAAGGCAGGTAGAAGAAGAAGAAGAATTAGCAAATTGCCGGGCTAACTAGATACCGTCTCTGACTCTATGGATTGCACGCCACTGGCCCTAATCTAACACCAATATGGAGTAGGAGCAACATACTTTTATATTTCAGCTTTTATATTTTACGTACAGCTGCTTGACTAACGTCAACGTTTCGCCCGCGGAATAGGGAACTTGCATGTAATTTTCTTTTTAGTTCATTGTTAAGAACTAAGTCACGAATAAACACACCATAAAGAAAAACATGAAAATATGCACAAATCACTTAATTATCGCAAGTCAAAATATGACTTTCAAAACCCCGCGCCAAAAAAGGACGTGACGTCACCGCGTAAAAATTGCTTTATATTGACATCTCAGTTGACACTCACGGCTACAATGACGTTTGAACATTGCATAGAATGACGTTTGAACCGCTATAATTGCCTATCGTTTAAAATTTCCCCAAACTGAACAAAAATTTCCCCAAAAGCTATTTGATTAAATAACGAAGTAAAAATCAATTGCACTCTTGAATCTTGAGCGGAGCGCTGGGAAAGTTAAACGTAGAAAAGAATTTGGAAAGAGGAGGACCTTCGAAATCTCATTCATCAGTCACCATACTAAACATAATAACTGTTTTCCGCAAAATTGGGAAAATACCCCAACCTGGAAACACTGACTAATCCAACGACGTCACTTGGGTTTTGCAATAACGTTCCATTATACGTAATTTATAATTAAAATATTTTGTAAAATATCAAGTATTTTATCCTACAAATTTCATCATAGCACATTTCACGGTTTTGTTTATTGATTTATCAACACAATTGCTCGTTATAATTTACTTGCAAGTTCCCCATTCGAACCTAGAACCTCGCGGTCCAAAGCACATGTACGCGGCCACTTAACCAGAGGCAACAAACAAACAATAACAATGTAACTGAAGTGTATTCTCGATCGGTATTCCAGAAATGTAAACAAATATCTACCCACGTATCTATTGTGTTTGATCATTGATGTGATTCCATGTTTGTTTGTTTTTTGTAATGTCGGGCTAATTGTGGTAACTTCCGGTCCAAATTTATCTATGTTTCTCTGTAGAGTGGCATAGAGCGCGTTTTGTTGAAAACAAAACAAATGTTTACAACACATTAGAGCTGGTAAGAATTAGTGATGTGAAGGATTGTTAAAGACTTATATCCGCAGATACGGATATGGATCATTAGAGCATAGATCCGCGAATACGTATATGGACCTTAGCTTCAGTGCTCAGTCAGTGATGTAGTGTGATCCTAGGCCGATATTTATTGCATCAGCTTTGCCTTTCCAAATGTCTTTTGTGATTCGATACAGGTTATACCTAGTGTGTGGTCAGGAGTAGGTGTGTGACTGACTGTTGGGTGTATTTATTTATTTTATTTTAAGTAATAACCATTAAAAGTAGTTTCAATTGAAATTAATAGCAAAATTAATAATAAAGCTTTATTACTTTTACATAAACTACTACAAATAATAAACTAAATAGGAACTGATACGGCTAAAGGGATATCCGCAGATTGTCGCCTTCTTATTCTCATACAAAGTATATAGACTGTAAACCGCGGGCACTCCTGCCCGCCTAGCATGCGCGCCACGAGATATCCTTATAATCGACAGTCGAGATGTTGTCTACGTATTGTCTACAATATTGTATGAAGATAAACGAAGACGCATGTTAGTGTCCGTAGACAAATAGAGAAAACCGGTTATAACAGGACAATAAGCGTAGACGAAATATTCTCGTGGCGCGCATGCTAGGCAGGCTGGGTTGTTTTATAACACGATTTGCCCGGGACTGAATCGTGAAAACTACGCCGAATTCCTTCTGCAACAAGCTTGAAAAAGTGTGTTACGCTGACCTCACGTTGAGGTGAGATCTGATCAGATAGAAAGACCCTTCTTCCTACCTTCACGGATTGGGATTAATATCCGTGGATACGGATACGGATGTCCGCCACAACACTAGGTAGAAATAAAGTGGTGTAGGTACCTACACCAATGTGGTGTATTGTCCTCGCTAATCTCGCTGACGAGAGATCTTGTAGTGCGTAGTTTATTATTATTAGCAGTAACAAACAGCCAATAACATAATTTTAATTCTTAGCACGAAAACAACATAGTATAAGGAAGAGGTATTTTTTGGCAGTCTTCACTCCACAGTAACTTCCCGACATGTTTGGTGCTACCTTAACGACATGATTCATTACATGTTTACGTTTTTTTTTTCTACCTACATTGTAATGTGTGTTGCTAGTTGCCAAATTATTTTTACTTTCCTTTCAATTGTTGTGTTCATTGCCAAATGAGTTCTTTTACCCAAATTACTAAAGTACAAAATTGGGGAAAAAATATCCGCAGTTTTGGCACCTGAGTGTCATTTTATTTCTGGTATAGCTGTACTGTAATGATGTTGTGTAACAATACATTTATAGCGTAATGTAACATTATGTTTTCAAACGACTACAATAAGGCGAGTTTCTCAATTCTTCGGTATTTTTTATACTCAATATCTTCGACAAATGGGGATTTAAGATTATTTTTGTGTTGGATAGAACTTGTTCCCCTAGTACCAGAGGTCCTTGTGGACGTCCCATAAAGCGCCAGTTTTGCAGGAACGTTTTAGTCTCACTATGGAGGTTTCTGAGACCGGACGAAGTGGACGAATTTAAGTACGAAGGCGAACCCTCACACTAAGCCAGGATAACGCCAGACAGAAAGAAAGAGCTTCTTCCAAAGATAGGCCCGTATTAATAATATCAAAGCTGGTTTTAATTTTTTTTTACTTGTGATAATTTCATTACGAATTCGCTTGTGTGGCCGCGTCTCCTGCCCATGTTTTTTCGAAACAAAACATTAAAAACGCCTACACCAAAACGAGCTTTTTTATTGTCTCCTGCTCATGTAATAATGGGCCATAGACAACAATTTTGTGTTCGATAGACCTTATTTCAAGGGTAGTGGTCCCATATAAATTTGGTCACGATCGAATTTGAAGTTGGTAGGTCCGTTAACTTTTTAAACTTGTGATTATAGATACATGTTTTGTGTATTGTTTTAGTGCTGGAGACGCGGCTTTATAATGTCATAGCAAGGTTTACATTGTCTCCTGCTTATATAACAATGGTCCATAAAAATTTGAAATACTAGGTTTTGTGTAATGACTGCCTCGGTGGCGTGGTTGTGTTTCGGTATGACTACTGTCCTGAGGTCTCGGGTTCGATCCCCGGGTCGGGCAAAGTGATATTGGATTTTTCCATATCAGCCCGGAGTCTGGAATTTGTGCCCGATATGGCGATAGGCTCGCCCCCTATCACATCTGGGACGGAACTAAGCTCGGCGAAATGTGGGTGTACTAGTTGGCTAGTGCGCCTCTGCCTACCCCTTCGGGGATACAGGCGTGAGCTTATGTTATGTGTAATGTTTCAGTGCTGGAGACGCGGCTTTATGTCATGTTTTGTTTCAGAACTTGTCCGGGAACGATCCGCCGCCTCACCGGCCGAGCTGGCTGCACGTCACGGCGCTACACGATCGAAACATTAACGTCGACAAGGCAATACTCGTGTCGCGATTTATAAATACAACAAACAATAACCTCGCAAACCGACTGACGACCCGCGACACCAACACGTAGCTATTCTTTTGAACAGTTAAACCGACAATAAATTGGCAACTTTATGCAAAAACCCGTGGCTCAAGGAACATTTGAATGTGCAAGAATATCTCGCGTCGTTCGGAACATCTGTTAGGTGTCAGTCTTCGTCTAAAACTGTCATATCTCTTGTACACAGACGCATCATAATATACGGCTTGATGGACGGAGCGGTTCTCACGTCGAGGCCGTGTGCCCGCTCGCTCACAGCTAACATTCCCAAATCATATTTGACGTGTACGCGAAATTTTAACTCGCCTATATCTTAAGTGCTCGGACTGCCTCGGTGGCGTGGTCGTATTTTGGTACGACTACGGTTCTGAGGTCTCGGGTTCGATCCCCGGGTCGGGGAAAGTGATATTGGATTTTTCCATATCAACCCGGAGTCTGGAATTTGTGCCCGATATGGCGATAGGCCCGCCCCCTATCACATCTGGGACGGAACTAAGCTCGGCGAAATGTGGGTGTACTAGTTCGCTAGTGCGCCTCTGCCTACCCCTTCGGGGATACAGGCGTGAGCTTATGTATGTATGTATATCTTAAGTCTCAAACGGTCCGGTAGAAATCATTCACGCAACCGGAGAACCGTTTAAAATTCAAATTAAAATAGGGTTCGTTTCAGCTGAACTAAACAAACTCGGGCCCGTCGCGTCTCGATCCTGGGAGCCAAAATTAGCGCTCATACGTTAAAGAACAGTTATGGTAGTAATAATTGTCACTGGCCGGTGGATGGCGTGTTCCAGCTGCGGCGCCGTGTCGGCGGGTTGGGTCGTGTGACGGGACTCGGTGGGACACGGTGAGACACGGTGAGACACGGTGAGACACGGTGAGACACGGTGAGACACGGTGGGACACGGCGGGACACGGTGGCAGCTGGCGCGACGCCAGGAGGTCACGCACACGCACGCGTCCCTCCCACATGTCGCGGTGCACATATTTCCCGTTGCCAGTTAAAACAGATTGATAATGCCCGAGTGTCACACGCGGAAAAATGTTTTATTTTTACACGGTGCCGGCGTTTTTCCTACAAAACGTCCCAATCGGCCGGTGTTTGATTTCTCCGATGTGTAAGGCTCATTTTTCATGTCACTGCCAAGGTTAATTTAAGGTCGGGATATATATAATTGATAGTGGAGCGTGTGTCGGTACGTTACATTGGACGCGGTCGGTTTGTGTCGTACTTGTATATATAGAAACACAATGACATCGACGATGTTTGACCGTTACTTTGACACGCATGTTTTATTGCAGGTGACGTCTATACTGGCGAGCTTCGGCTCCATAGATGTTAAACCTCACAGCTACCGCTCTGCGTTAATAGCCGCTAACTCCGAATTCACGTAAGAAGCTACCTCCATTAAAAATAACTAATTTTATATTATACATACATACATACATATTTGTGAGTGGTAGGGCCACGCTGTAGTCAATTACGTCTACAGCACGAATGGACCGGCTCGACCGGTTTGATACCACTGTCTCACACAAAACCGACGTAAAGTGGCAGCTTGCTGTCGCGTTTTGTTCAGTGAGTGAGATTTCAGGTAGCCCAATTCCCCCTCCATTTCCCAGTCCTTTTTCCCTCCCCTTCCATTCCATCCTTTTAGGTTGGCAACGCACCCATGATTCTTTTTGTGTCTTGGGAGTCTATGGGCGGTGGAGATCACTTACCATCAGGTGACCCATCTACTCGTTTTCCAGTCTCAGCTATATAAAAAAAAACATTTTACATATTGAAGAAGTCTCGATAAATAAAGACTAAGTACATGGTCTATGCATAAATATGCAAGATGCATTTATTTTATTTCATAAATCTTGATAGCCACATTTACATAACTCCATTTTTATTACCTATTGTATATAATAAAATTCGAGCAATGAATATTTGCATAGTCTAAAAATCTTTTAAACAAATGATTCACGTCAAATCGCTTCCATCGTACATTATGCAACAGGCAAGAAAATACTGTCGCCTCGTTGGTCTAGGAGCAGTGTATATGGACTTTGAACCGGGAGGTCCTGAAGTCGATTCCCAGGTCGAACGGTGGTGTTTTTCTAACACAGTTTTCCCGGGAAAGGAGCGCCAAAGGGTGGTTGACGTCAGGCAAGCCTTCATGGTCAGAGGTCGGACTGATAAATGAAAGATAAAAGTATTAAAACAATAATAAAATCCTGTTTCTAGTGTGGAGAAAATCGTGAAGAGATTCAAGAACGACGCCGAGTACAGAGTGTCTCCGTACAGCGTGTACAGACACACCGTGGCGGGACGCGTCGCTCTATGGTATGTTTTTTTTATAGCAGAGACTGGCAAACGGGCAGATGGGTCACCTGATGGTAAGTGATCTCCACCGCCCATAGACACCCAAGACACAAAAAAAATCATGAGTGTGTTAACCTAAAAGGAGAGGAGGGAAAAGGGATTGGGAAAGGGAGGGAGGGAAATGTAACTCACCGAACGAAACGCGACAGCAAGCTGCCACTTTACGTTGATTTTCTGTGAGACAGTGGTATCCAACCGGTCGAGTCGGCCCATTCGTGCTGTAGACGTTACTGTCTACAGCGTGGCTCTACCACTCACAACGTAACTAACGACAACGTGCCATAGTGAAGAGATTCAGTCACTCACTATCAAGTGACTCACCTGCCTGTTTATCAGACTAATCTAAAAAAACTATACATATGTAACTCCGCCTAAAACTTTCCATACAACCGAATAAAAAATAAATATCTTTATTGATCACGTAGGCATGTAAAAAAGCACTTATGACAAGTCAACACAAGCAAATTTTAAATTAATTTATAATTTACATTATCTCGCTATAAATTTGAAGACAGGCAGGCCAGTGTGGACATAATAACGATGGGATGGCTAAGATAGGGTGATAGGTGGAGATAGGAATAGAGTGTAAGGGAATTGGTTGTATGGGAATGGCATATGGCAGGAATGGTGCAGGGGATTGACTGGAAATACTGGAAGCAGTTGGGATTGGTGCATGATGCTATCCTAGCTAACCTACCAGCCTTTCTCTAGCTAACCTACCAGCCTTTCTCTAGCTAACCTACCAGCCTTTCTCTAGCTAACCTACCAGCCTTTCTCTAGCTAACCTACCAGCCTTTCTCTAGCTAACCTACCAGCCTTTCTCTAGCTAACCTACCAGCCTTTCTCTAGCTAACCTACCAGCCTTTCTCTAGCTAACCTACCAGCCTTTCTCTAGCTAACCTACCAGCCTTGCTCTAGCTAACCTACTAGCCTTTCTCTAGCTACCTATGGATGACGATACGATACCAAGCATACAGAATATCTACGTTCTACACTTATACAGTATACACCAACATAACATTTGTCCGATCGACACAGTGCGTAGTGATGATGCGATGTATGTGTGATGTCAACACCCACTGTTATTCACATTTCCAACCATTTTATATACAAAAAGAAATATACAAGATGATTTTTTTTATGTGCGTGGATGGGTAAATCCAAAACCAGGAAATAACGAAAAATATAGCGTTGAGACTAATTTTGTATATAAACGAAAACTGCGTAAATAAATTTCAATTATTCTAGTAATTAATTATTCTAGCCATAAAAGAACCCATTGAATAAAAAAAAGAGTATTATTGTGCCTATAGGTTTGCTTATAAAGCACGTAATCATATATAGCAAACCGTGTCAAAATCTCGAGGGCTTAGTTTATGAATTTTGGAAATATCTAATGCTGCTGTTTTAATTTGTATGAAAATATTGCTCGAACCTCCTTTTTGTTCCTTGTATAAAACACCACATGTTATTTGTTAAAGGCATTACGACTTAAGCTTCATAGTAGTCACAATAAATGTTCTTACCTGCTTTCACAAATTGATTCAGCCTTAATAAAATTACGTAAGTGTGGCGTTTATGGTATTTTTTTTTATAGCAGAGATTGGCAAACGAGCAGATGGGTCACCTGATGGTAAGTGATCTCCACCGCCCATAGACACCCAAGACACAAAAAGAATCATGGATGCGTTGCCAACGTAAAAGGAGGAAATGGAAGGGGAGGGAAAGGGAGTGGGGAAATGGGCCACCGGAAATCTCACTCACTGAACGAAACGCGACAGCAAGCTGCCACTTTACGTCGGTTTTCTGTGAGACAGTGGTATCTAACCGGTCGAGCCGGCCCATTCGTGCTATAGACGTTACTGTCTCCAGCGTGGCTCCACCAATTGAAAAATTGGCTCTTGAACTAATGGTTAGAGATTTGGTCATTTCTGCACTTAAAAACTCAGCCTGTATCTGTAAATGCGATTTTTTAAGAGGTAACGTTCAAAACTCAACATAAATTGCGTTGATGTTTATAACAATCGATTGCACTTAATAAAATCGATTTGATAAAAAATTGTTACTGCCCGAGTAAAGAATTTAGAGAAAATAATATATAGAGGTAGAGATAATTTTAACATCACTGAACTGGTAATATCTACTAGGTACTACAATGACTAAAGAAAAAATAAGAGGACCTGGCATAACTACGAAAAATGTTTACTTTGAAACCGGTACCGCCATTTTATTTCCGCGAACTTGTCATAATAATTAAATAACGTATAAATACTTATTGATTTTATTGTAAATACGGGGTTTTATTTCGGAATATGAAGAAGATGCCTAACTGCTATATTAATGAGATATTTCTTTCGCAGTCGCCATTTTGGTTTCATTCCATTCATTAGGAATGTTACATTTTTTCATAGTTATGAAAGCCTCGTCCTCTTAGTTTATTAGTATTTTTCGACCGACTTCCAAAAAGGAGAAGGTGCTCAATTCGTCTGTAATTTTTTTAATTGTTTTATGTATGTTACGCGATATCTCCGCCGAATGTGGACCGATTTTCAAAATTATTTTTGTGTTCGATAGAGCTTATTTTTAAGGGTAGTCCCATATAAATTTGGTTACGATCGGATTCGAAGTCGGTCCGTTAAGTTTTAAACTTGTGAATGATAGCAAAACGTCCGAAACGAAGTCCGCAACTGCGGAATTCGTTTTACAAACTAAGTCCCCTGATCGCAACGTGCCGGCATTGATGTGAGTGGATAAGGCTTAGAGGAATAGACCATAATTTAACGACGGGACTTAGAGCGACTTGCAGCTCTATTACTAGTCTAGAGTTAGCCCTAAACTCGATTTATCCTACAGCTCATGCCCATATTTAAAGTGAGATTTGGGATAAAATTTATCTAAGTGCTGCAAGTCGCCCTTAGGCCGTAAGCCGCGACCCTGCACTAAAACATTACACAAAACACCTAAAACATTTATTTATTTATTTTCAGGGAACGGTTTTCTATTTTTTTGTCTATGGGTCATTGTTACATGAGCAGGAGACAATGAAAAACTTTGTTTTGTGTAGTTTTTTAATGTTTTGTTTCGAAAAAACATGTGCAGGAGAACGCGGTTTATGAAATACACAATAAAACTTGAATTCTTCAAATGTGCAATTTCTTTTTCAGGAGCAGTGCTCTCTTCACCGGAGGACTAATGTTGTATATAATACACAAGAAAATGAAGTCGATATCTTGATTGTATATCTTATTTGTTATAAGTGTTTTTCAAGTGCCACTGTTATTAAATCAGTTAATATTATAAGCAATAAATGTATATTTCTACCTCATTAGTCGTTTTTTTTAGTTCTTGTCGCGACTTGTGTCCAGAAAACCATTTTTTTATCGACCGACTTCCAAAAAAGAGGAGGTCCTCAATTCGTCTGTTTTTTTATGTATGTTACGCGATATCTCGGCCAAATGTGGACCGATTTTCAAAATTCTTTTTGTGTTTGATAGAACTTTTTTCAAGGGTGGTCCCATGGTTTCCCAAATGTATTCACGATCAGATTTGAAGTCGGTCTGTTAAGTTTTTAAACTTGTGATTATTAGTAGTCACCGTCATGGTCAGAATTAAAATACCAATAGATTGGACTTGACTAACAGAAACGTCGCCAAAAATCAATGTCCTCAGACAGTCTGCAGCTAAAATATGGATAAGTAGACATCGGGAAAATTAATGTATACTGTATCTTTGTAAATTATAGTGACTCCAAAAAGACCTGTACTATCGACGATGTAAGAAATATGGTTGGTATTGACTGTTCAATTTTCTTTTTTTTATATGCTGGTGGTAGGATATTCGTATCCGACCGGATGGCGACCACCGCACACATGGTGCTAAAACCTGCCTTAGTGACCCACACTCCGCGTGTGGTTCGCGTTCCAGGATCAGCCAGTGTACTTCCGGTTTTCTCGAGGGGCTTGCGGCATAACTTGATGGTTTTTTGAGACGGGTATGGGAGTATCCCTGTATCTGCATCGGTCATCCGACTGTCTTGTCGCAATCCCCTCGATTTACTTCTTCCCTCTTCGGAATCGAAGTGTGAAAAAGCATAAATAGGCCGGCATGATTCTGACGACCACTGATAAACACAGTGTTTGACAGTGCTCGCAAATTTTTTTTTAGACTGCATTACGCTTACCATCAGGTGCAGTGTAGTCACTTTGCTGTGCCCGGATAAAAAAAAAATGTTTAGGTAAATGCCTATATATATATTCACGTCTATAATATCTTCGACGTGGTTAGGTAGAGACGGTGTAGCGCACTAGAACATATCTGGCACACATTCATGACTTCGGGCTAATACTAAATATTCACGTCACACGACACAGACACTCAGTGCACGACCCGAGACCGAACCCGAGACTTCAGGACGGTAGTCGTACTCCTCACGCAATATAACTACGCCAGCGAAGCAATATATGGGTCGGGCCTACCGGCATATCAGGCGCAAATTATAACATTGCATCCACGGACGTATAAAAAACCGGCCAATCGCGAATCGGACTCGCGCACCGAGGGTTCCGTACAAACCTGTAAGTATATAATGAATTTCGCAATTCTTCCTTTATCTGTGCTATAAGACGTTCCTTCGTACCAAAATTCAAGATTTTGAGTTCACGCGAAGTACCCGGTAGGTTTTGATTCCCTTACGAGTGTCGAAAATTTGCAGCATAATCGGCTGTATCTTTTGATTGCGTTGGCTTAGAAGTTTGATTTTTTCACAGCTCCAAGGGACAGTAGACCTCAGTATTTGATATGAATTTCAGCTTGATATCACCATGCGTTCCTGAGAAAAAGGGTCTTGACAGACAGACAGACAACAAAGTGATCCTATAAGGGTTCCCTTTTTTCTTTTGAGGTACGGAACCATAAAAAGAGAGGACGTCTCGTCTATAGTTAAACGGACGCCACAGATATGTCACACTAACACTCGCACACGTTAAGTTACCGCTTTTAGGTGTCGATAAATCGGATCGGCAGAAAACACTGCTACACTTTCAAAGTTCCTAGCGCTATGTCCTCTTTTTCTTCCTCCGTGATTGCATCATAACGAAATTGTAATATTTTACTTTATAACTTATACCTAATAATACAATTTCAACGTTGCCTGTGCTACGTGCATCTGCTCAGTGTTACTATCGGCCTTCATTTAGCTATCTACTAGCTTTTGAATTAAAATTTTATGTTCTGAAATTGAAAATTAATCTAAACAAATAAAAATAATCAATTTAAGCTTGTAAGTTCGGTTAGAGGGTTATCGTCAGACTGGCCGGCGGTCGTAAACACTAAGCCAAATCGTTTCTGCAACATGCTTGAAAAAGTGTATTGCGCCTATCCCGCATGAGATGGGTTAAGGGCAGGCAAAAAAAAGAAATATTACGGACCTTATTTTAATATAATGAAGCAATAAATCAACTCAAATTAAAATGTTGAAGGGAGTCGCTTCCAACAGGTCTGGAAAACTTTGTGGGAGGCATACGGCCATGGTTGCCCTTCACATTTTTATCTATGGTCCATTGCTCTATGGGCATGAGTCATTAATTTGCGTATGTATTTTTGTGTTTTGTTTTGAGGAAAACAGTTGCAGGACACGCGGCTTAAAGTTGGGTCTTCTGCACTAGCTTTTTCGAAACAAAACACTAAAAACACACACGCAAAAAAACGATTATAGCTGTCACCTCATCGTAGAACAATGGATCATAGGTAAAAAATGCATGTTTTGTGTAGGTGTTTTGTGTAATGTTTTAGTGCAGGAGACCCGGCCTAAGTTCAACTGTCGTGGTTTATGAATGAATAAACAAATCTGTCAAAATCCTAAGCACAAAAAAGATCGGTTAGGTAAGGACCGTGCACTAGGAAGTAAAAACATCTCTAATGTATATTTTGTATGATCTTGCTCGTCCATCCTCAACTCTCTTGACTCGCGGAATAAATAATGTGAAGCTATTTTTCTTCGGCGCCCAAACAATAGAATAGACTAAACATTCATTATGCACTGCTAAAAGCTTTATTTAACAAAAGATTGATTTTATATATAAAACAAAACATTATATTAAAGTATATCACTTTCTTTCTTTCTACCTGCCCTTATCCCACCTTAATGTGGGGCAACGCTGCAAACTTTTCAAGTATGTTGTAGAAATTATTTGGCACAGTTTTTCCGACCGGCTACCTGCCTGACGTCAACCCCCTCTGGGGGATCCAGTCACGGGCAATTCAAATTAGAAAAATCGCTTTTCCCGAATTGGGAATCAAACCCAGGACCTCCCGGTCCACAGCCCTTAATGTTGCCACTAAACCAAGGAGTTTACTAAAACATACGTTAGTGATCCCCATCTACGAAACAAAAATATCAAAGCTTAAAATTATGAGACAGAAATAGTTATCTATTTGAAATTAAACATATTGTATCGAACACAGTTTAATTTTTAAGTACTTAGTCGTATTATTTATTAAACACTAAACAAAAGCTTTTAACCGAATTAAAAAAGGAGGATTTTTAATTTGTGTGTAATATTGTTAGAATTGCATGATACATATTATGTTAGTCTTTATCTGCACTGATGTGCCTTTGTTATTTTCTTATTTCATTGTGCATGATGATGTATCGTTAAAAAAATAATTAGTAGGTAGGTAATTTTGGATCACACAAACAACGTACGAATATCCCTATTTCATATGTTTGCTAATAGAAAACTACGTTTTGATCCATAGAAACAGCTCTCCGAATACATGGTGTCTATTTTCTATCTACCGCCTATATTAATTTCACCATCCATAAAAAAAATTAGGAAATTAAAGACTGTAAATAACTCGAAGAAAAACACATTAATTATATTATTTATTTTGTTTTCAAACAAAATTTGTGCTCAATTATGAAAGTTGCTACGCGAAAGCTGTTATTTTTGAAACTAGAAAATGTTCACGTGTTTTGTCAAGAATAAATAACGTGCGGATTATCTAAACGCGACCTCGTATTTTCCCACATAATGTGTCAGAACTCAGAAACTAATACTACAGTGGCACTACACTTAAACACAAAGGAAATCGTAACATTCCGAAAGATGCTTGCTAGGAAATAAATTAAAATTATTAATTTTAACGGCTAATAAAATTAACATTTCTAGTGTCCAAACTAACAAATATAAATCAAAATCAAAACATTTAACCGTACATAGACGGAACATCAGCGCGATACTTGTGATCCAAAAGTTGTGACCTGGTGGTAATAAGTGACTCGGTCGTATTTGAAACAATCGCACGAAAGATCGTGCCAGTATAAAAACGTTAACACTTTAGAAACAATTTCTAATTTATAACACAAAAAAAATCTGAGGTGATTCTTGCATTGTAATAAGCGTCCTCGCATTGTACTCACATGTGGCAGATTGCGTTACTGACATTTGTGATATTTTTTTTGTGTGGAAACTTGATTAATAGCCCCTTTATAGTTAGTAATATTAAATCTCTTTGCTCAAAATAGATCAATAGACAGTCTTACCGTTCATGATCGCCACTCGAGAACTTCCTGTTCCAATAGCCCGTGAATCATAATTTATCTTTATGTTACCTATTATCTATATATTTATCTTTATCTCTTCGTTCCGCCCCAGATGTGATAGGGGGCGAGCCTATCGCAATATCTCTCTAAGCTGATGTTGAAAAATCATAAGATATCACTTTGCCCGACCCGGGGATCGAACCCGAAACCTCGGGACGATAGTCTTACCGAAATACAACTACGCCAACAAAGCAGTCGAGGCAGGTAATCCGAAGTGTCTCATTAGAATCGGAAGATAAACAGTTGTACCTAGCTAATGAAGCAATTAATATGTATTTGAGTTATTTAGTAATAACAATCTGAAATGAAATAGTAAGTTATGAGTTAGTCGCATATTTCGCGGTGCGCCGACCGCCGCGCCGCGCCGCGCCGTACGTCTTTCGGCAGGAATAGGGCGGGCAAACATTATGACACGCGTAATTTATGTTGATTTACAACTTACTGCAACTCCGCCGACCAACCACCAGATATTTCCTGGTATATTTGTATTACGCTGTGATTAATTAAAGCAGTATATATTTAACATGTATCTCAAAATACACCATATGAAGAAATTATGCGAAATTAAGTTATGATTTGAAGATACTTAAACATTATGCTACAATGGTCATATGGAACCTTAGATAGACAAACGTTTCTTAATAAGTACTTCGTTCTAAAGAATTTTTGTACAACTTTTGTATTTACTTAAGAATTTTTGTATTTACTTATGAGAAATACTTAGTAGATACTTAATGCATATATGCTATTATTCTCTGTCATTTGGTTAAATTGGTTAATTGTGTTTTTGTCACATTTTCACTGTTTTTCATGGCAGGTAGCTACTGTGATCCAACTCAACCGAGGCAGTAAACTTATAACTTTTCTGCGGAAAACTCACGAACTTCAGCTTTTCTTTGATTTTATGCGCTCGGTGAAATGAAATGAATAAAATTTAACTTATATAATTTTAAATATACAATATATTATTCATCATCATCATCATCATTATCAGCCATAGGACGTCCATTGCTGGATATAGGCCTCCCCCAAAGATTTCCAGAGGATTAGCAAGTTGAAGTGGCAGTGGACAGGGCACATAGCTCGTAGAACTGATAGCCGATGGGGCAGAAAAGTTCTCGAGTAGAGAACACGTACCGGCAAGCCCAGCGTAGGACGTCCACTTACAAGGTGGACCGACGACCTGATAAAGGTCGCAAGAAGTCGCTGGATGCAGGCCGCTTCTAACAGGTCAATCTGGAAATATATTATTAATATAAACATAAAATGATGGGCTATTGTAACATAACATAAGCTCACGCCTGTATCCCCGAAGGGGTAGGCAGAGGCGCACTAGCGAACTAGAGCACCCACATTTCGCCGAGCTTAGTTCCGTCTCAGATGTGATAGGGGGCGAGCCTATAGCCATATCGGACACAAATTCCAGACTCCGGGCTGATATGGAAAAATCCACTATCACTTTGCCCGACCCGGGGATCGAACCCGAGACCTCAGAACCGTAGTCGTAACCGAAATACCACCACGCCACCGAGGCAGTCATATATTATTATTAATATATAATTAATGTTAGCTATAGCCTATAGCTTAGAAAGATAACATTTAAGTTTACTATCCAGAGTTCGATGCATGAAGGCCATCTCTTATAGATAAAGGTAAAACTACAACGATCGTCCATCGACGATAAGATAATTTGAATTGGCGGGAAAACATAAAACAATTTACGTATAATAAAAATAATAAAACGTCCTGTTACAAAACTACGATGCGGTTGACTTGACGTAGAAGCACTCACGCGATGATATTAACAAATTAATGTCGCAACACATTTTTAAAAACCTTTCTAAATTACATCATTGAAACTGACAATGAGTACCCGAAACATCGACCAAGATTGTATACAACGTTGCAATTTTACTACTAATTGAATAGTCCAAGTATTCAAAATAGATTTGGCTGCAACTTATAGTATAAAAGTCAAACGAAATAGAGCAATTATTATTTATTAGTCTCGTACAAAATTGTCATATTTATTGCATTTAAATGTTGTCCAAAAAGGCAGTCACGTCTCTTATGACCTTCGCTAATCGTCCCGGGTATAGTTGTCCGGGCACACGAAGCAGACATCTGTTTGCTACACAGACACAGTACATGTATACAATTTGTGTTCGTAGTTCAGTTTTAACTTCATAAAATTATTATTGCCGTCCCATAAATGTTTTACGCGTAACATGCATTTCATCACATACCTTAGTGCTCAGTGGAACGATCCCGACATGCAGATAAAAAACTTATTTTATGATAACATTACTAACAATTTTGGCAATCTGTTTGCAAACTTGGCTTAATATTAGATTTTGGCCCACGCTAACATTTGGTGGTTTTCAGTATCTAGTTTCCGATGATGGATGGAATTTATTCGAGGTCATACAGAATAGTGAGGTAGGTACATTACGTATATTTGCTACAAAAGGAAAGGCATAATAAGTATTACGAATATAAAACAATAAAACACGTTTTTTTTCATATTATTTATTGAGCTTAGGTATATTCCATCATGATGACATTCTATCAAAAATCTACACCTACTACTACTACAATAACTACTCACATTATTTGAGTAATATTAAGTTGAATTTAACTACTTATTATCAAACAGGTAAAACATGATCAATGGCCGGAGCTATAGCTAATTTTATTGACTAATTTTGACAATCAAAATCATATCATCAATCAAATGACAAAATGTCATGACAAAATCAATCAAAATCGTATCATGTCATGCACGATGTGCGTCTGTGACATTTGTATGAAATATAAACTTTATACTTAAACCAAAGTCATCGGTGCGCAACGAGCTCGATACGAATTCGATTGACAAAAATGTTCCTGCAAAGTGAAAGGAAATGTTTGTTAATTAATCAACAACCATTGTTAAATTTGATATACAACCAGCATGTAAAATCATTAGTCGGAGTCGTCACGGCTGAGGAGCCGGAATAGAGCGTCCAGTCTCCGCCCATCCTTCCAAAAACAATATAACTCTACTCATAAATTCACAGCAGCTATCGTTAAAAACATTGTAAATTGCTAAAACCACGTGAAATTGTTAACAATGTGCGGTTTATTTATTGCAGCACCGTAATAATTATTAACCTCGCCCACGAATTTCATACATAATTTAATATTGTAAAGACGGAAAGTATCAAAGCTGAACATGCTTTTCGTATCAGTAAAGAATGCCGTAAATATACTAAGGCATACCTCATGAATGCGGGATTAGCTGTTTCATTAGGTTTTACTGTTTCCGCCGCTTACCACATTGCGTTTATAGATTTTTGCTACACATTGTGAGAACTGATAACGAATGTGTATTAAAAAGAAACCTAAGTACATTAATAATACACATAACATAAGGAAATGTATCCCTGAAGGGTTAAGCAGAGTTGCAGCTAGTCGCCCTGTTCCTTTTTCCTTCCAACGACATTATTATACTGTGAGAAGCTGCTATTCTGCAAACAAATTCTCCCTCTGGTCATAGACAACTAATACTTGATCGTACAGTTTCTCAACCGATATACGCTTTTATTAAACTAATGAGGCGACAACAATAATCTAATACACGATTCAACTAAATTAATTTTACTTTAAAGACACAAGAAACGTAAAAATAAGGAATAGTTTCATGCATTAATCGTGGTCTCACTGCAAAACAAATGTCCGTCGTATCTCCGCCGCAGTTTCCTCTTGTATCTTTATTCGAAGATTTTTATTACCAAACTTTCCTTTCTTCCTGAATCTAGCTCAACTTCAACCGTCTATTTCTAGGTCTGTCGTGACGTCATGTAGATAAGTGCGACCATAGATCGTTCGACACGTGGGAATAGCGACCAAGCCAGATTCATTTTAAATTTTCAGCTTTGTGACCAACATCAGGAAAAGAAGGAATAATAACAAAAAGCTCTGAATTAATGAGCTGTGAGCATCTAAAATAAAATTACACCTACAATGGTACATTACCGTGTCTGTTGTTATTTTGTATCAACTATTAAGAGTTTCTCTAGAGTCCAGTGGTCAATTACAAATTGTCATTATTGATGCCGCTTAGGGCTTAGTCAAAGAAAACTGATCTGAACTAATCAACTACTGACCACTTGATGGTAGAGTCACTTAGTCCACTACAATATAATTAGCCGGTTGTTACTTGTTACCTACCATTATCTCACAGTAAATGGACGTGAAGTGATGGATTTTCTGAGACCCAAATACCCTCTTCACTTTGCAATCCCTAAACTTTTTTTTATTTGACAACGCACGTATGATTCTTGTACGTACGATGGACGGCGAAAATCGTGTAATCGGTAGTCGTTTATCGGCCTCGACATTAAAAATACCTGGATTTAAACATCCTCGGGGCCATTTCCAGCTCCACGATAAATCTCTATTTATCCCTAATCTTGATTTAAAGATAGGAGTGAGCTGTAGGATAAACCGAGATAAGGTGTAACTCAGATAAGTAATAATAATAAATACACCCAACAGTCACACACCTAGTCATGACCCCACACTAGGACCTGTATCTGGGTATCAGAAACTATGAGAGACTTTCGGTCTCACAACACCCAGACTTGAAACAAATATCGGTGGGCCACACAAACACTTGTCGATGCGGGAATCGAAACCGCGGCCTTTCCCTTCACAACCGGCTACTCGCCCGCTGCGCCACGGAGGCTGTCAAGCTGCAAGTCGCCCTAAATGTTTATTATCTCTACCAGAGCTACTAGTAATGTTTGATTTTAATCTCAATTCTTAAAGCGGACCGTGTGATTTCATGTGATCGGCATCGACACCAGAAAGACCTAACTCTACCATGGTTAGTCTATTGCTATTTAGGACTCTTCAGTGTTAATTTTTAATGCGATTTTTAAGTTTTCAATAAGATTTTATATCGACATAAACAAAATCTCAATTGCATGGCAAATACGTTGTTGATATTCTTATATTACGACATCTTGTCCTAAGCTTGAAGCTTTTTTAGATAAGCCGGTTTATAATGACGAAATAGCCACATAGTATTATTTAATTAGGTGAGAATGTTTTAAATATATTTTTATATATTGCTATCATAAAAAAAACTTCTAAATTCTTACGTTTACACAAAATTCTACCTTATTCATATATAATGTAGATGGAAATTCAAATGAAAATTAATCGGCATCTTAGCTTTCAGTGTATACTGCACACTCCGGTGTCCAGTAAAATGGGTCACTCTGTGGAATTCTACACATTAAGTCGACCAACGTTTCCGCAAATAAACAGCCGCTGATCTTCCCGAGAAAATTTCGTTTACCTATCGTTTGGTATGTGTTAAATAAAAATCTCTGACGAAAGTACATTATCAGACATTAGACATACATGATCAAGACAAGTAGTCAGCATAAGTTACGTAATATTTCCTACACACATGTTATGCCTCACACTAATTAAAGATTTGCTTTGCAATTAGATATAATCAAAGATTAAGTGCGCCGTTGACGTGTGCAAGGTTGATTTATTCGTAGTGGCCGATCGTAATCTAAGGGACACGTTACAAATGTAGAGTGGACAGTTGCGCGAGACCGCACTCGACACTCGGCAGCGAGCACGACACTCGACGCGGTGGCACGGGCCGGCGTTTGGCGGCGCGTCAACCCTGTCCTTCCCTTGTAACCGAGACCTATTGTTCATGCATGTCTGTCTAAATGAAAAATCTACTCTATTTAATTTCTTTGGCAGCTAGCGTCGTCGAGTATATTTTCATTTGGTCCCCGCGTGGGCAGCTACGCTCCAATATAGCGGGTGACTGACGCCGATTTTTATTACGCTCGCAATGCAGTACCGTATTGTTTTATGGATTTGTAATATAAATGTAGGCAATACTGACGTATATACAACTATTTCCGTTCAAAGTTTAACGATTCAATAAGTATCTTCACCTGCAATAAACAACGGTTTTTCATAAGCCGACCAATTCGACTATGTGTGAGTCACATCCGCGAATTCACTAACGCTGAAAGATATGCGGCTTCGTGTAGTAGTCTCGTCGATATTGACGTGTGAGGCGAGACCACTACCACTAAATACCGCACTATGCCTACGCTCTTTATGAGATGACAATAAAATTTCCGCGTCGCAGGCCGCTATTCGCGAGAAATTGTCTTATTGGCATTACGTCAGAAACGTCACAGTACGCAATAGTTTAGCTTTTCCCGGTGTGTGAGGAGGCGTGAGTGACTAGCGGCAAGGCTACCGGCTTCAGCTCCGGCCCGCGCTCCGGCACCGGCACCGGCTCCACGCACGCACGCACATCGTTATATATTAGTTTTGATGATCACGCATTCACTGGGTGAACACTGTCTACGCACTTCCTTCTTCATAGGAGCTATCTCCTTACTTTGATTATGAACTTTTTATTGTTATACATATATTATACAACGTCAAAAATTTTATGAACTATGATCAATCTGAGCAATACGACAAAATTGTAGGAAATTAATTTAACATTCATAGGACCTTACTTATAAAAACAGTTTAACTGAGCAAATGGTAAAGAATAGTCTGTCCCTTTTATTCTCAACAATGTGACCCGAGGAAATAAGTGGCAGACTATGCTTAGCCCTTTGCTCACCTAAACTGTTTTTTTAAGTAAGGCCCATTATTTTTAGCTAAAATCATTTGATACAATAGCCCATAATTTTATTTGTGTCCGATGTTGATGAAGTAATTGTCGTTAATTTATCTTAAACCATATTACGATATATTCATGTAGTGTAGTTATTCTGTGGCAGTTATACACGTGTAGATATGTATTATGTATTTTAAAATGTAGCAGCCAAAACCAGTAATCATTCCAAATCCCATCAATTTAACAACCTGTTGGCGTGTTTTCCGTATCCAACCGTTGCCAAACAATGAGAACACATTTCACGAAGCACCAGAAACACATGATTCTGTTACGACAAACATTTATATATATGGACAACAGGTGCCACACTGTGAACTTGTCATGGTCGCCTACGACAAAACACCTTAATATACCTAAATCATTTGGCTTATAGTTACTTCAGACTACATTTTATGAAAACTGTTGTCTTTCTTAAACAAACTATTGAAGAATTCAGCTCATCAGATAAAAAGTTATTTCGCCACCATTTCACAGTTGTCCCAATGTTAAAACTACTTTTTAAATATTAATACAAATTAAGAATACATGTTGTATTCATGTCGTATTTATTATAACATATATCATAAATGATATTTTTGTATTCTGATTTACTTTTCTTTCATATTAATAATGTACTGGTACAACTGGCAGTTTTGAGCTGATATGAAAAATATAAAATGCATAACTTTATATTCTTACAAGAAATACGAAACGGAACGGAAAATTTCGTAGAACTCTACCTTGCTACATGAACATTGTTCTCAGAGTTGGAAGTTTGTAGCAAGATGGTCTTTTGTTAGTTTTCTGGCTGTTAGATCACGCTCTAATACTAGTGATCAATAAAGATTTCTAGTTCATAATCCGCGGTTCTGAGAAAATAAGATCAGCATTATTTGGGCAGGTGATTGAATATGTGTTTTGAGCTGCGGCGGAAGCAGGAATATTTTTGACAATCGAATTCAAATCGAGATCTAAGAAGCTCAAACATAAGATTTTTTTGACATTTCACGCTAGCGATTACGTAAAATAATTTGTATGAAAAACCTTAATTTGCCACGCGAGAGGCGTTTGTATTTTTTTCATATAACTATTTTACGGAGTCACTAGCGAGAAATGTCAAAAGAACTCATGGTTGGCCTAAAGATTTGTAATAAAATATTAAACAAATGTCATCAGTGCGCAGCGAGCTCGATACAAATTCGATTGAAATAACCAATTAAATACAACATAAATCGCGATAAAATCCGTAAAAACTAGTTCTATTTCAAAGAATAACATTCGCGTAAACCTACCCTAATCGATGATGTCCCTAATGATGTCCTAATGATGTCTTCAACATCTCTTAGTGACCGTCCTGAGCCGAGGTTCGTAACCCGTCAGTGGGTTGCCCTCAACATGGTCACCTAACTTTATGGGTTCGCAACGCACCTGCGTTCACCCATCAGACCGGTGTAGCTGAGTAAGCCGACTCGGTCGGGCAGCTAGCTGTAGGACTATAAAAAAAATCGCGTACACCTAAGAAATCATTACGAATTCGATTGTCAAAAATATTCCTCTCGGGCTCGGGCCGCTGTGTAGTGTGGACACTGGTCAGCGGGTACCGGTAGCATGTCTCGAGTCTCCTGTAGTCTCCAGTGGTCTCCGCTAATGCAGCACGCGGTCGAGTCTGCGGCACTCGCGTCAAGGACACGTCACCGTCCGCACTCGAGTCTCGAGTCTCGACAGTCCACACACCGCACTCGCTCTATTTCCGACCGCGGCTATTCCTGAAAGCTTACATTGTTTTATTTTGGGCCCGCAGAACACTGTCCACCGGGAAGTTCGTTGCTATTGGCAACCTAGTCTTTGGCGAGGTCTGGAGTTTTTCTGAGATAATATGAGTAATTAGTATACACGAGGCTGAAAATAGTCTAGACTCAGTCAACGTGTATGGAAAGTGTTCAAAATACATCAAACCCAGCTCACCTAGCTTCCAATATTCCCTTCTCATCTCCTATATTTCTATATCAACAGATGGTCTTTATCGTTTGATCTTCAAAGGCTAGACAAATTAATTTGGGACATAAATAAAAAGTTTTATTTACAGTCCAGCTAGTATTTATTAAATCTGTATTACCTAAATTCGATCCATGTGAGATTAATTTTTAGTTTCTTAGGGCGACTTGCAGCGCTGTTACTAATCTAGAGTTACACGTTATGTCGATTTATCCTACAGCTCACTCCTATCTTAAAATCAAGATTTAAGATAAATAGAGACTTATACCGGAGCAGCAAGTGGCCCTTAGTTTTTGTATTATTATTACGTATAATTTTGTATGGGCTGTGAACCGGGAGCTCCTGGGTTCGATTCCCAGATCGGGCAAAGGAAATTTTCTACTTTAATTTGTCCGGGACTGGATCCCTTATAGGGGGTTGACGTCAGGCAGGCGGCCGGTCGTAAAAACTATGCCAAATCCTCTCTGCAACATGCTTGAAAAAGTGTATTGCGCCGACCCCATGTTAAGGTGGGATGGGGGCAGGCAGAAAGCATAATTTAAGTGTAGGTGTTTCTAATCCTATAGTAATCTACTAATAATTAACAAGAAGAAAAATACAGGAACTTTAGGCGTCAAATTTGGAAATAATCTCAAATGAAGTTTCTGTAAAGTGTATTTTCTATCGCTATTCCTGAAATTTAAACAAATATATTGTTTATTTGTGCTTTTTTATTCTTAATATATTTTCAACGAAAGTAAAAGAAAGAAAAGAAAACCTTAAGGTGTTAGAATAAAAATTAAAATAGCTGGTGGGTCTACAATAAAAAAATATCTAAATCAAATTGGGCATACCTCGACATCGTTAACTGGAAATCTTCAATATGTAAAAATATAATTAACTATTAACGATCGTAAAATGCTAGGAATATTAAGTATTCTATCGTAAATCACGTTTGCCAATAATATATTAGTTATTAATATGGTAATGGATTTATTACGACAAGCAACCAATAAAAACCAAACGATCAATATTTACTATTTGGATGGATCATTTGCAACAGCCTAAAAAGTTGTACGTAAATATTTACGTACCGTACATATGTACGGAGTAAATAATTTTGTGTATACGTGTACATGAGTTATTTCTTAATAGCTACGAGCAACAAATATATGATGACACTAGCGGACGTATTAAACAAAGATAGATTAATTATCAGACATTAATCTAGGTTCAAAATACGATTCTTATGCAGAAGATATCTCACGAAATTCTTATGCAGTTTGGCGAGAGGCTCACCCGTGTAGCGATCCATATAATTACGTATTTCACATTTGCTTATCCTTTAGGGACGTATTACACAAACATAGATACTCAGACATTAATGTAGGTTCAAAACACGATTTTAGAATGTAATCATGGCTGGGTGATTTTAAGAAGTGGTATTTTACCCGGGGTTAGAATTCTTATGCAGTTTGGCGAAAGGCTCACCCGTGTAGCGATCCATATAATTACGTATTTTACATCTGCTTACCCCTTTGGAGGTGCGTAGAAGTATGGTTAAGTTTGTGTATAATACATTTAGGACGTTATTAAATTTTATAGAGACGGTCATTATGTATTAACACAATTTGTTTATTCAATTAAGAAACTTTCCGAAAAAGCGGACGTTTATAAAATAAAAAAGCCAATATATCTCGAAATCCATTTTCACATAAAGTAAAAAGGTGTCGTAATCGTAAATCAGTCCAGCCGTAAAACAAGCAAGCAGTGCCAAAAGCGGGGACTAGTGTTTTTCGCACAATACGTGGTTTCTTTAATCCCCAAAACAAACAGATACCGCTGAACTGTGTTAATTACCGAAAGAAAAGATTGCAATTAATCCGGTTTAACAGCGGTAATGTGGTAATGAAGGCTATAAATCCCCCATTGAGCGTGCACGCGTTATAAATAGCCGAGTGGCGGTCACCTGGGACCTTGGCGGTGGGTGCCAGCACACTGATATATTTATACATTACGGTCACGTCAAAAATTGTAGAAGAAAATACCGATTCTACGCGGCAATACGTACACCACTTTTGGTTACTTTATTGCATTGGAATTGTTGTCCAACTTAACATTAAAAAAACTGGTTCTAAAAATTTTAAATTGTGTTTGTTAATCTTTCATATTAAACCATGAACACAGTGACGTTGGGCAGGCAGCCGGTCGCAAAAGCTGAACCAAATCATATTCTACAACATGCTTCAAAAAGTGTGTTGCGCCGATATCACATTAAGGAGGGATAAGGGCAGATAAAAAAAAAATAGCAAATCTTTTTCGCGGCTTCAGCAGTGAAAAAAGTTCTTATCCATGTCACGGTTTACTTGTATGCTAAATTTCATCCGAATCTGTTTACCTATTAAGGCGTGATTGACTACCAAGCACCCTTTTACTAATTCTCAACGATCGAAATTCCAAACATAATAATTGTAGACCCTAACCTAATCTCACGCCTGTATCCCCGAAGGAGTGGGCAGAGGTGCACTAGCGAACTAGAACACCCACATTTCGCCGAGCTTAGTTCTGTCTCAAATGTGATATCACTTTGCCCGACCCGGGGATCGTACCCGAGACCTCAGGACGGTAGTCATACCGAAATAGAACTACGCCACCGAGGCAGTCTAATAATTGTAGAGTACCTAATATATGAAATAGCCTAAAATATCTGTAATTTCAACGCCATGTGGGTACTAGCTTTCTATGGTAGATCTAAATCAATATAATGTCTACTAAATTACTTTTCGAGGAAATTCTTTCACCATGGATCCAAAGTAAACATAGCCGCTATATTCTAAATACCAATGACCCATTCGTTCTACTTCGTTGGATGAACATTTATTACTCTACCTCTATGTGTATGTAGGTTTTGGTATATGTATTTTAAACCAAACCGAATAGCTATAACTACCTCTATATACCCAACGGTAGGCAGCGGCTTGACTGTGCCCCTGGCATTGCTCAAGTCTATGGGCGGCGGTTACCGCTTACCAACAAGCGGACCGCTAGCTCGTCGGTCCACGACGGCAATAAAAAAAAAAAATGGTAAATCTTATAATGACAGAGACCCAAACTTGATTTTTTTATACCAGAGACTGGCAAACGAACAGATGGGTCACCTGATGGTAAGTGATCTCCATCGCCTATAGTCACCCAAGACAATAATAATCATGGGTGCTTTGCCAAACTAAAAGGAGAGAATGGAAGGGGAGGGACAAGGGAAAAGTAAGAGGGAGGGGGGGGTTGGTAAAGGGATGCCACCGTAAATCTCGTTCACCACCACTTTAATTTTTTTACCTTTCACACTAGCGACTACGTAAAATATTTGTATGCCAAATACCCGAACGCCTTTAGCGGTTACGTCCGGAAGTGGTGTTTTTCATACAAATGATTTTTCGTAGTCGCTAGCGTGAATCGTCAAAAAACTCATGATCGAGCTACAGTTAAGCCGCGTCTCTTGCGCTAAAAAATTACACAAAACATGATTTCGCTACACATTTTGGTCCATGGTTTATTTCATAAGTAAAAGACGACGGAATACGCGTTTTTGTGTAGGTGTTTTTATGTTTTGTTTCGAGAAAAACATGTGCAGGAGCCGCGGCATTAAACAAGTTAATAAACTAAATTCCGCTCGTGTCTCCACTCGCTAGCCACACCATAAACATTAAGGGCCTTACTTATATAAACATTTTCGCTAAGAATAGCCTGTCACTTTTTTCCTTGCGTTACATTGTTTAAAATGAAACAGACAACATAATTATGGTTAATGATAAGCAGTGCTTAAATATGTTTATAAGTAAGGGGCTAAGTTTCTGTCTCATTTCTCATATTAAGGGTTGAACATTGTAATGAAACAAATCCTTGCCAATGTCTACACCACCATAGGAAATATCGCCAGTAAGCATTAGTAGTAGCAGAAAGTATATGTACTACACATATACTTTCTGTTTAGAGAGATACAGAGTGTATAAAAGATACAGGACAGAAGACACTCGGTATCCTGTCACTAATTTGCATGTTTTATGATTCGCAGTGGTTAACTATTTTAAATTTTTAGGGAATCTACTATTTTAAATATATTGAAACTGTTCAACGAGAAGCTGTAGCTCGTAGACATTACTATTGAATGAACAAAGCAAAGGTTTTCTATCACCTGAATAACGAGACGCGTTATTCAGCGGCCTGAGCAGGAAAATTTCTGACAACCGTAAATGTAATCGAACTCGATGCGCGTCTATGAAATTTGTATGAAATATTAACCAAACGTCATCAGTGCGCAGCGAACTCGAATACATTTACATTAGTTTTTCGTGCTCGGGCTACAGGTAATAGAAAACCTTTGCTTTGGAGTTTGCTGTCTTTTTATAAGTCACGGACGGTAGAGTAAAAGTGAAACCATTCATTATGTACGCAAAAACAGAATATATCACATTTATTTTGCGTCAAATAATATAGTACGCGAGACTTAAGTAGTAATTTAATATAATTTATGGGCAAAAGTAATTCTCAATATTACATTGCACTATCACTAAAGTATATTATTACGATCTTGGCTGGAAATCAGGATAAACATATAAAATGTCACCACAATTTGACCTTTTTCTTGAGAGACACCCACAGGCCGAAACTCGAAATGTAGTTATAATGTTATTACCCTTTCACCTTGTCAGAGCGTTACAGTAATAAAAATTACATTTTGTACATCCCATATAAAAATCCTCTATTTAATTTATATTGTATGTAAGGAATTCCCTAAGAAATAGCAGAAGAAAATCTCATGTAGGTGATCACAATAGAATAGTATTTATTTATTTATTTAAATAAATACATAGAATAGTATAATTACGAAAATACGTAGTTGAAATCGGTGTTATAATATGTTTTTACGTAGTTTGTCTTTATCTAACCATTTGTAAAGCTAACATAGGTATTTTCAACTAAGGTACATATTTCTCCAATGCTAACTAACACGATGATTATTAAAACGACGGAGTCCTATTGCGCTTAGTTGAGAATATAATTATTGTGGTTGAGATTTGACTGCCTCGTACTCCGTCATTTGTTTAGACAAATAATCAAAATTTAGGATCACCCTTCTAGCAAGCCTTTTGCAAAATAAAAACCTCTAAAAGCGGTCCACATTTTACGAAAAAAAAATTAATGAACTGAAAACGTCGTGGTTTAATTTTGTTGTTTTAGATACAACAGTCTACCGAGCCATAATAGTCCAGATAAATCGAAACTATTTGAAACTATCCATTGTTAGACGCGGGTAAAGTAAACCCAACGTGATGCGTGGTACGCCGCGCGGCGCCTCGCCGTCCGAGTGACTCATCCTAGAAAAAAAACCTTTTGTCTTTGGATACTAAAACGCTAGTTACTAGGTTCTAAGGCTGAAATCTATAGAGCGAACTTCGACCAAGTCTAAGTCAAAGAAACGAACTCAGTGGGGATATGGAATTTTTAAATGGAACTTCAACTTAGTCCGAGTCATTTTTTACATGAAAATATTTGCTAAGTCTGTTTTTCTGAGTTCGTTTCTTTGACTTAGACTTAGTCGAAGTTCGCTCTACTGTAGCCCGAGCACTAAAAACTAATGTAAATGTAAATGTATTCGAGTTCGCTGCGCACTGATGACGTTTGGTTAATATTTCATACAAATTTCATAGACGCGCATAGAGTTCGAATACATTTACGGTTGTCAGAAATTTTCCTGCTCAGGCCGCTAATCTCAGCCTCAGTCATAGTAGTATTGTTTAGTTAATAACATGGCTCTTAATTGCACAGTATAGAATACTGTGCACGAGTGTCGGTTAAAAATACGTAATTCCCACCAAAGCAATAAACTTAAAATAGTTTAATAATATAAAGGAAAACTAATGTTTATTCACCCCGATCTACTTCTATAATGTCATAAACCCACGTCGTTAGTTTTAAAGATCTTAAAATTAATGAGTATGAATACCGGGTCGACGCGTTTAGCCGCGAATAAAACTCGAACGTGTCGTCAATACTCTATTTTACGATCAACATCCGTCCATTTATTTTACGGCAATTATATTGATCGGTAATTATATAAATTGTTGTTCGTTTTATTTAAAAATATGTTGTTCTTTCGATTTTACCAGAATCTTCAAGATATAAAAGGGTTCTTATACAATTAATGATATTTGATAAAAATAAATCGATAACCCTTAAAATAAAAACACTTATTCCAGTGATGCATCAATTAATAAAAGTCTACCGTAATGTTTTAACATTTCTTGAAAGGAAAGTTGCATAATAAAATCAATCAGAATCGCTTGAGGCTTGAATACCGAGACAAATTGCTTTTCTAACGGTACAACAGTCAACGACAATAGTAGCGACACTGTGACTTAGAATTTTAAATTATACAAAACTACATCGCACGACACCCTGAAATGTGAAGACTCATATAGTCATTGCCCAATATAACTAGCAACAGTTCATATAAGATATATCTACCAGACTACCAGTACCTAACTGGTAACATGGATAGGTACGTTATATCAATCCGTGACCACTTTCATGTTTGCTGGATAGGAGATAAATTCGAATATATTTACTTACTTTTTCGAATATAATTTACTCGAGTAAAGCATAAGCTCTGGAAATCTTTGGAGCAGACCTATGTTCTGCAGTGGACGTCCTGTGGCTTATGATGATGATGAAAACAAAAGCTCACGCCGGTATCCCTGAGGGATTAGACAGAGGCGCACTAACAAATTAGAAACACCCACATTTCGCTTATTTCCGTCTCAGATGTGATTAGGGGGCGAGCCTATCGCCATATCGGGCACTATACTGAAAAAATCCAATATCACTTTACCCGACCCGGGGATCGAACCCGAAACTTCAGCACGATAGTCGTACATACCGCGCACGCAATACCACGCCACCGAGACAGCATTATCATGGTCTGTGGTGTTGCCATAGAGTAAGCGCTTACATACAATGCTTATATAGAACAGTACAGAGCTTTACAAAATCTTACTCTATCTTCAACCTTAAACTCTCAAAGTGATCGATTGGTAAGCAAACAGTTTCTTAATAAATATTTAGCATGGTTACCTACGTAAGACTCGTCTAAAATTTCAGTGTAATTATATTTAAGATTTTTTGTTACGAAAAGTTGTGTAAGTATTGGTATTTGGTACAAAGAATAACAAACTTCCTACGCGATTGTGAAAGATGATGAATTGTGGACGTTTAACAGTTACTTTCCTTAACCAATTGAACAATGATTAACGGAGAGAGAATTCAATAAATAACAGATCAAACAGATCCATCGAACAGTGACTGTTATGACAGATTCTATTGAAAAATTACTCATTTCTCATATCGCATGATCACAGAGGAAATATTTGAAAATATAAACAACATGTAAATTGTAATATTGCGGCTCCTATAAGTACCTACGTAATTTACTCACAGACCGGTTGCCGACACAATCACCGTATTCGTTTCTTAATTCCGTGAAAAACTTTTTGATAATCCATAAAATATGATAAAAACTACACAGCGGTTTTAAAATAGACTAAAACGTAGATATGTTTTGTAACTTTATATACGGTCTTTATAAAGAACAACTTATTGCTCTATACTCTCAACTTTCTTAGGTTAGACCTTAGAGTCAGTGGCGAATTTACACATTTGCCGACAGTAGGCCATTTAACTTTTGCCGCCTCTACTGAGATCTGAAATTCCAAACTGAATCCACAATTATATTAATTACATTTTTCTATCAATAAACCTGCAACTTTATGATTCGTGCTCTATAATCCTTATTACATCAACTTTTCTCGTGATTAGTATCATTGAGAACTAGGGTACCGTTATGTCAGTTCTAAGAACTTTGAACTACCTTTGGAAGGTGTCTGAAGTCAAATCTGAATCAAAACAAAAAAAAATTTGCTAAATTTGCCGCCCCTTAAAATCTGCCGCCCTAGGCTTCAGCCTACTCAGCCTATTCGCAAATCAGCCACTGCTTAGAGTAATAACGCATGTGTTATATTTCTATGGGTTAGACATAAATGACTTCGAATTATGCGTGAATGGTTATAATTATACTCTGAATGGACTTTGAATACTCTTCATAATTTACAAATAATGATTTTAAATACTTTGGCATGCATTATTGAGTATTGCCAAAATTAAGCAAGCAGCATGTTATGTTTGAAAACATGTTGCGTTATTCATATCCGACAATTTATAACCGTCTGTTGAGTTGGGTGAATTAAAAAAACTAAAAGAAACATTATGAGGAAACAGTTTCTTGTATATACCTGTTTTATGTTAGGAAGACTTGTGAGTAAAGGTGTTTTAAATAATTACGTGATCTCTGTAAATAATTTCATTTAGAAGTATGCTTCTGACACTTTTATTATATTAGTTCGCTTTTAATTGTGAGATACCTAGAAAGTAAAAACTAAACTAGCAAAAATATATTGTTTTATGGGAAAATGTACCATTGGTCATCTACTGCCTCGGTGGCGTGGTTGTATTTAGGTACGACTACCGTCCTGAGGTCTCGGGTTCGATCCCGGGTCGAAAAAAAAAATGTTGGATTTTTCCATATCAGCCGGCAGTCTGGAATTTGTGCCCGATATAGAGATAGGCTCGCCCCCTATCTATCTATATGGGACGGATCTAATCTCAGCGAAATGTGAGTGTACTAGTTGGCTAGTTCGAGTCTGCCTACCCCTTCGGGGATACAGGCATGAGCTTATGTTATGTGGTACCAATTAAATAAATAGAAGGACAAACAACGTTATCAAATGGATTAATATTTTACCTCTATAATAGTTTTGTCAATGTCATGTTGCTAGACACTCAAATGCTTGTGTGGATTAGAAATGATCCTTTGGCACAGTTCTCCATCTAATACTACCTTTGACTTTATCAAATCAATAGCGGCACTCGTGTAAACACTAAAAATACTTTACATGAGCGAATAGCACTTGCTCACATGTACAACTATCTAATTTTGTACTCAAGGTGATCGTACATAATATAATATCTGCATAATATTCAGATATTTTGGTCTGATACCAAGCTGCACATCCCGGGATTTACTGTGCATCCACAAACTACAATAACAACTATGTTTAGCAGCGTACTACATTCAATGCTACACGAACGCCCATCTCAACTGGACGCGCATCTATAAAACTGATCAAATTATTATACTATAACACCTCCAAATGCATAATTTTCATCATCACTTTGGCAAATAAAAGGCGAATGATTCATTACGTGAATTTGTGCATTTAATAATCACAAGTTTAAAAACTTAACTGACCGACTTCCAATTTACAGATCGTGACCAAATTATGGGACCACCCTTGAAATAAGCTCTATCGAACACAAAAAGAATTTTGAAAATCGGTCCACATTTGGCAGAGATATCGCGTAACATACATAAAAAAATACCGACGAATTGAGGACCTCCTCCTTTTGTGGAAGTCGGGCTAAAATGAAAATTAACGAAAATTTTATGAGTATTTCTTCTATCAGAATTCCACATTTTTGAAACAAAACCACTGGTTGGCGAACTATTCAAAAGAATCAATTTGAACAGTATGACGTATCGCAACAGGTATTGGAAGTATATTATGCCAATGACGCGGGCATGACGTGAGCGGATTACGTAATCTCTTGCCATTGGCCGGATAATCTCGCTCGTAAAGAACCTCGTTACTCAAGTGTCTACGCGTTGAATTAAGAGACAAAAACGCAAAACAGAGTACATTTTATACACTGAGATACGCACGACAAAAGCACTGACTTACCCTACTGCTCTAGCTCTCATGTTAGAGGGTAATTAATGATTACTTCCGTCCTTTACCAACAATTCACAATTTTTCACGACATAGCAACAAGGATATCTACGAGTATCTATAATATCTACGTCGTCGCATCGTAACCCTGTAACCCTGTCAAATCATTTATACTGCGAATAGAATATTTTGTATCACTTTTACATGTCAATTACGAGTTTATATTGAAAAAATAATAATAGCGTCGGGATTTCGTGGCTGTCCCTGACAAGAAATGCCGAAACAAACTCAAGGGTTAGGTGTATGTATGGGTCAGGGTATTTTTCATTGTCTTATGTGGAAATAGAGCACGTACATAACTCACCTAATTTTCCAAGATGTATGCTATACGAGCCCAAACCCATTCAAAATTTAAAATAATATAGAATTTGAAATAAGAAACATCCCTACTATCAACATTATGCAATTATATATTTACTTACTACTAAACTGATTAATCTCTTTGTTACTTACGTATGTTTAGATAACTTTTTAAACGAATTCTCATAATTTTAACTTAGCAAAAATATGAAGTCATATGTAAAGTATTTCCCTAATCCCATGTAATTCCCAGTATTTAACATTGGCACCATTTCAATTAAAATTAATACATGGCTAAAATAAATCAAGTCGGGACGTTAGAAACCTAGTTTTTTTTTCATTTTCTTGCCGACTTAATGGAACGGTGACGCAAGTGAAACGAAATTCACTTGCACTGTCTAACTCTGATTTATTTTTGCTTCATTTTGATTATAGCACACTCGCAGCTTTAAGAAAATATTACAAACTCCAACATAACGTGCGAGGCTAATGTAAATTTTGACAGTCTGTGTGTAATTTCCTGTACACTATCGATAATTAACTAATTTTATTAGTTTGTTGCCCCCGATCACCGATTTTCTCGTGACGCATTTTCCTGTTCCATGACGAAGAATGATTAAATTCGATCGACTCGAAGATTGCTACGTAAAACGTGTATCCCATAAAATTTTATGAATGTCGCAAAGACAGCCAGAGGAGAATATCGAAATAAATGCGTCAATAACTTGTATTTTATAAAAATCAAAACATACCTATCCTAGATCACCCGGGTAGAAACTGTAGCGTTACATACCTACGTTTAACACGATCGGTCACAAAGAGGAATTTTTGTGTGGACATTTGCCAGCACTCTTCTTTTCAGATTAATTATTGTTTTACGCGTCTCTAAAGCATACTATTATAACATACTCATACGCGCCGACCGCGCCGGGAGTGGGTGTCGCTCTCAGTCAGTTCAAATTTACTGCCGTTTGATTTGCCGGAGACGAAACAAAATTCTCTGTCAATCTTCTTTATGGATTCTTAATAGTTTTGTGTTGTCATGCAGAAACTTGGCTAAACCTTGAAGGATGTCTGCACGTGGCGACAACAATCCCAATAATACAGTACCTAAATCTACAAAGTTATGTGCCTGGCTAGCCAGTGCCGCCGTAAATTTAATTTGGCCGGATAAATACTGTCCATACGAACCGGGATATAGAAACACAACATATCTGTAGATCTATCTAGTGATTAGGTATATACTCTATTAAATGATACAGAACATATTGGACAAATGAGACTTAATTTTAAGCCGACTACGATATTTTAATAGTAACAGGGACCATTCCAATTTATTAAATCAGAGGACAATTTATTTACAATTTACTTAATAATTTTGCAATATGTTCTAAATGTATTAATTACAAAAGTAACCTGAAAAATTATGATAACCTCGAAAATAGACAGATATATAAGCTTCGTAAATAAACGCCAGAAGAACGAACTTTTTGAAATAATTTAAATAAAGGAAAACTTAGAACAATTTAAATGCTCCATTTTAAAAACATATCCATAACATACCAAAACCTGTCAGTGAAGAAGGCTTAAGCTAACATAAAGATAGTATGATATAGAATAAGTATGGAGTATAAGGCTAAAATGGTGACTAATAGGCATTAGAGTTCAATAGTTAGTTTAAATGGGTACTTGACTATGTTTGATTTTAAACAAAGTCTTGTAATAGTAAATCAAACAAAAAATAAAACCCATCTGTAAAAACTTCATCAAAATTAGTTGAAAAATGAGGTAGTAATTCAGATTTGAAATTCTGCAATGAGCAAGATTTCTGCAATGGGGGAGTAGTGGGGATATCTTGCTATCCTTTTCCAACGCACGCACCATTATGGCGGTGACGTGATTATACTGATACTTTTCTTTCCCGCAGTTTAAAGGTTACACCAAACTTTAAAGGGTTGTATTTTTATATTTTTGAGAATATTTCAATATTTTTTCTTTGCTATATTTTAGATAACGTAAATTTTATACAAAATTAATAAAAAAAATAGTCAAGTATCCAATTGTGCGTGATTTTTACATTTTACGATAACTGAAATACAAAATATTATGATTGAGCATCACGATCGTGATGCCTATAAATAAATATAACAAATCCTATTTATATACAGAACTAAATATGGTTAGAACATAATGTACACATGGGCATAATATTACAGTTTGATAATGCTTTGAGCCCAAAAATAGCATAGGCGTTGTATTTAGTAAAAAAATAAATTTCAATTTGTGGAATAGTAATAAAATGCACGAATAAAAGTGTACACAGAAATATGAAATCATATTGATGCTCTCATAAATTTTTTTGACGTGTGTTTGCTTCAAACTTATTTACTTCGTGCGAAGTTAATGTTCCGCTACTCGGAATACCCAGTCTCGAAAACCATTATCAAGGACGGTAAAAGAATGTAGCGAGGCTATTCTATTCGTACAATGAAAATGTATACAATATAAGAAATATCCACTTTAACGCACCTAGCGTGAAAAAATATTTGGAACCCAATTAACCGCATAAAAACCGTATAATACTTAATGATTTCTTAGGTTTACGCGTTTATTCATTGAAATAAAACTAAATTTACGGATTTTATCTACCGGTCGAGCCGGCCCATTCGTGCTGTAGATATTACTGTGTACAGCGTGGCTCTACCACACTATTTTCTTTATTATTACGTTTTTATGTTAATTATATACCCACGAGGAGTTTTACTGAGTAGGTAAAACTCCATCCCCTTTTCTATCTTAATTCGAATTGCTACAAATATATTGTAATTTAGAGATGATATTGTTACACATTGTAATCATTCCTGCCTCGGTGGCGTAGTTGTATTTCGATATGACTACAGTCCTGAGGTCTCGGATGCGATCCCCGGGTCGGGCAAAGTGGTATTGGATTTTTCCATATCAGGCCGGAGTCTGGAATTTGTGCTCGATATGGCAATGGACTCGCCCCCTATCACATCTGGGAAGGAACTAAGATCGGCGAAATGTGGGTGTTCTAGTTGGCTAGTGCACCTCTGCCTACCCCTTCGGGGATACAGACAGGCGTGAGCTTATGTTATGTAATAATAACAGCTGTCGTCCTCGACTATTCCTGATATAATGATCTTGTTTAACCGTACAAATAACAGTATCGAATTGAAACCGGGATGTCACACGGCTCGCGACGCGTAACCATCAGCCAAGATTATTTGACACCCGCCTTTACATATTGATTTGTGATTAGTGATTACATACTCTCACGGTCGCCTCCTTGCTCTAATAGCAGCGTATGTATATGGACTGTGAACCGAGAAGTTTTTTCTAATTTAATTTGAACGTAAAAACTAAGCCAAATCCTCTAGAGGCTTGTGCCGACCCCACATTAAGGTAGAATAAGGAGAGGCAGAAAGGAAGATTATATACCATCATGCCTGTATCTCCAAAAGGGTAGTCAGAAACTTGCTAGTACACCCACACCTCACCTAACTAATGAAGGGTTAACCTCTCGCCTTACTGCGCACAAATTCCATCCCCACACAAGTTCCTATATAATATTCAAACAGAAAAACTCAAACACAAATGTGACTGCCTTGGGATTCCAACATTTGGTTAATATTTTATACAAATGTGTAGACTGCCTCGGTGGTGTGGTTGTATTTCTGTACGACTACCGTCCTGAGGTCTCGGGTTCGATCCCCGGGTCGGGAAAAGTGATATTGGATTTTTCCATATCAGCCCGGAGTCTGGAATTTGTGCCCGATATGGCGATAGGCTCGCCCCCTATCACATCAAGGATGGAACTAAGCCCGACGAAATATGGGTCTAGTACACCTATATTTCGTCGGGCTAGTACACCTCTGCCTATCCCTTCGGGGATACAGGCGTGAGGTTATGTATGTATGTAATGTCATATATCATGTCATATAGACGCGCATCGAGCTCGATTAACAAAATATTCCTGCTCGGGCCACTGTATGGTATTACTTTCGAAAACCTAAACACATTTAAACATATACATTATACAATGCTAAAATTAAATCTGCAATGCTTTATAACTTAATTCTCATATAAAATCATTCATTCGCCTGTGTTAAATTATTGCTTTGATGTACATTTGATGCTAATGTTCAAAACATTACCTAACTAACATCAACATTTCAGTCAGAATGATTAATGTACGATATGAACTCGTGAAGTGTGAAGATACAGCCCTGCGGTACGCGAGAGGAAATAAATAAATAAAACAATAAATCGTATATCGACAATTACGTCTACAGCACGAATGGGCAGGCTCGACCGGTTTGATACCACTGTCTCACAGAAAACCGACGTAAAGTGGCAGCTTGCTGTCGCGTTTCGTTCGGTAAGTGAGATTTCCGGTGGCCCATTTCCCCCTTGCTTTCCCAATCCCTTTTCCCTCCCCTTCCATTTCCTCCTTTCAGGTTGGCAACGCATCCATGATTATTTTTGTGTCTTGAGTGTTTATGGGCGGTGGAGATCACTTACCATCAGGTGACCCATCTGCTCGTTTGCCAGTCTCTGTTGAAAAAAAAAAAGCCGGCTGTGAAGCTAGAGGCCGCGGGTTCGATTCCCGCATTGAGACAAATGTGTATTTATAACAAAAATCACAATTTACATATTCTTGACCCCACACTAAGCTACGAGTGTTGTGTTGTGGGTATCAGGAACTACAAGAGACTTTCAGTCTCACTACACCCAGACCCCAATCAAATATCTGTAGGTCATACAAACATTTTTGTATCGGTGCGGGAATCGCATCCGAAGCCTCTAGGTTCACAGCCAGCTACTCACCCACTGCATCACGGAGGCTGTCACTAAAAAATGCATTTAAAAAACTAAAAGCGACTTGCACCACTATTACTGACCTACAGTTAGTCCTAACCTCAAGTGAAATATGAATTACGTGTAATTCATTACATGTTATTAATTAAATGACATTTATATATTATCTGTAATTACATGTAGTACATAACATGTAATCAATTACCTACATGTCATTCATTTTTTATAACCCATTGGAGGCGGCACATATATATGTTACATAAGCGTATCGACCACCGGAAGCCGAGCCACCTGTCACCATTTCATTTAACTTGAGGTTAGAACTAACTGAAGGCTAGTAATAGTGGTCTAAGGCGCTCTTAAAATTGTATTTATTCATTTATTTCATAGTATTAATTTATTTTTAGTTTTAAGTGTTGTTAAAATTAATTTAGTATATAGAGATATATGTTAACCTTTATTTTTTTTAATGCATGCGGTGTTTACCTATCAGTAAGTGTTGTATTTAGCTATTCGTTTTTAGTAATTTTGCTTGTACTTCTATGTATATACATATGTATCGATGTAAAAAAAAAATTGGTAAACCTTAATAAATGAAATAAAAAAAAGTTGTATGATAGATGTCAAAATGAAACATTTTAGCAGATATATAGTAGGCGGGCGATGTGCGTGGGCCACTTGGCTCTTCGCCAGGGCTCACCTGCCGACCCTTGTGTGCTGATAAAAGCTGAACATTATTTACAGATGTGTCTTACACACGTATTGTTGTAGAACATGCCAATATTGCACTAACGGTCGTATGCATTGGGCCTTACATATAAAAACAGTTTAACTGAGCAATTGGGTACTTGACTATTTATTTTTAATTGATTTTATTCGAAATTTACGTCATCTTAAACGTAACACAGGAAAAAATATTGAAATACTCCTAAAAATAAGAAAGTTATAAGCCTTTGTAGTTTGGTGTAACCTTCAAACAGCGGAAAAGAGAAGTATCAGTAAAATCACGTCACGGCCATAACGGCGCGTGCGTTGGAAAGGAATAGCAAGATATCCCCACTACGCCCCCACTCTTGCTCATTGCAGAATTTAAAATATGAATTACTGCCTCATTTTTCAACCAATTTCGATGCGGTTTTTAGAGAAGGGTTTCTTTTTTGTTTTATTTTCTATTACATGTAATAATTTGTATGAAATGAAACATAATCAAGTACCCAATTGGTAATGTCTGTCCCTTTTAACACAAGTTACACAAGGAAAAAAGGGACAGACTATTCTTAGCCATTTTCTCAGCTAAACTGTTTTTATAAGTAAGGCCTATTGTCTACAAGTTGTTATTTTTTAAGCATTGACTGGTAAACGAAAACGTGGGTCACCTGGTAGTAAGTAATCTCTATCGCTTATAGACATCCTAGACACAAATGTATCATGGGTGCGTTACTAACCGAAAAGGAGAGGAATAGGCATTGGGAAAGGGAGAGGGGAATTGGGTCACGGGATATCTCACTCACCGAACTAAACGTAACAGCGAGCTGCCACTTTACATCGGTTTTCTGTGAAATAGTGGTATGAAACCGGTCGAGCCGGCTCATTCGTGCTGTAGACATTAATTTCTACAGCGTGAATCTACCAGTCAGATAATTATTTTTATAAATGTTATAATTACTTTTGTGGTGTTATATTATGTGTGTCACCTCCTTGGTCTAATGGCAACATTTATGGGCTGTGGACCGGGAGGTTGTGAGTTCGATTCCCCGGTCGGGCAAAGCGAATTATCTATTTTAATTTGCCCGGGACTGGACCCCTCGGAGGAGGTTGACAGCAGGCAGGCAGCCGGTCGTAAAAACTTAGCCATATCATTTCTGCAATATGCTTGAAAAAATGTGTTGCGCTGACCCTACATTAAAGTGGGATAAGGGCAGGTAGAAAGAAAAAGAAAGGTATTATATTGATTTCTTAAGTTTACGCGAATGCTATTCATTGAAATAAAATTACTTTTACGGATTTTATCACGATTTTATTCGAAACGTCGGGAATAAAAATTAAAACCAAATCGTGAGAAAGGTATTATACAATGTAAGTCATTATAAAGCGACGTCGCCTGCACTAAAACATTACACAAAACGTGGTTTCATTAAACATTTTTGTCTATGGTCTATTGTTCTATGAGCAACAGACAGCAAAAGTCATTGTTTTCCTATGTCTTTTTGTGTTTTGTTTCACCTTGAGTGTATACCATATGTTTTGGTTAATAAAGTTTAAAATGTTATATCACTGATAAATTATAGAAATCAAAAATATTTATCCTTGAAAGATCACATCAGTTATATCTTGGCAGTGATGTTAATGTAATAAAAATTACTATTCTGACATTACATCTGTTATTGCCGTTGATTTCATTTAAATCCAGACATTATTAAACAATGTTTATTTAAACTAGTGCCTATTAGCCTGTAGGCGGTAGTTAGGTTCCGGATATTCAGCATTTATATTACAGCGAATATTCACCAACAACATAGCCCAGAGGATTAGCAAGTTGAAATGGCAGTGGGCAGGGCACATAGCTCGTAGAACTGATAGCCGATGGGGCAGAAAAGTTCTCGAGTGGAGACCACGTACCGGCAAGCGCAGCGTAGGACGTCCACCTACAAGGTGGACCGACGACCTGATAAGGGTCGCAGAAAGTCGCTGGATGCAGGCCGCTTCCAACAGATCGATTTGGAAATCTTTGGGGGAGGCCTATGTTCAGCAGTGGACGTCCTATGGCTGATGATGATGATGATGATAATTCACCAAACTTTACGTAAAGCGACAAAATGGAAAACTTAAAGATTCTGCTAATATTTATCTAGTACTAGTTCCTTTTTTTAAGTCTAGACAAAGAGGCAGCCTAAAGAGATCTCGATATGCCAAGATATACATAGATAGATAGATCGTCCATGAGTTTTTTTTGCATTTCACGCTAGCGACTACGTTAAATATTTGTATGACGAAACACTTGAATACCTCTAGTGGGTACGTGGGGAATTGATGTTTTTCATATAAATTATTTGACTTAGTCGCTAGTATGAAAAAACACTAAGGCTGAGATCTATAGAGAGTTCTTCGACTAAGTCTAAGTCAAAGTCACGAACTCAGCGAGGATTTTTACTAAGTCCTAGTCATTTTTTACAAGAAAATCTTTGCTTAGTCTGTCTGTCAGTCTGTTTTTCTTGCAAAAAATGACCCGGACTAAGTCAAAGTTCGATTTAACAATTCCAAATCCCCCTTGAGTTCGTGTCTTTGACTTAGACTTAGTGGAAGTTCGCTTTCGATCTCAGGCTCATGGTCGAGCTTTAGCTCAAGATTTTGTGCATTTGATTTAACGCATATGTGTAACGCACCTCATCGTGTTAATGGAATATACATATACTTAAAGAAAATAGGATAAAGAATACATTTTAATACGAATTTTATTAAGTTGACGTGACGTGAATGTGTTATGAGTTTATATGGCCATAGTAAGAAAGGGCCATGCCAAAGCCAAACAAGTGCTCAGCTATGGTGTGATAGATAGAAGTGCCAAACGTATACGTATACAGCTTGGCTAAATTATCAGTGTTCACGACAAATTTCGAAAACAGAATTACTTCAGTACGTGTGGGAATGAAATACATAAATTAATATAATTTTTACCTAATAGTCCTTGTAGAATATTGATTCCCACTAATTTTTATGTTATGATATTTAGAATTTTTTGACGAATACTATTTTTATGCATTTGTCTGAAGTAGGAATAAAGCTTGTGTCGCCTCAGCCACACGCATAGATAAGTTTGCCAACACATACTACCGCATGATTTGGCGTACACATCACGGAAATGATCAAAGAATAAATTTTCTGTTACACTTTGTAAAGATATTAATGAAATATTATATGTCATTACTCATTCATGTCGACTGCCTCGGTGGCGTGGTGGTATTTCGGTACGACTACGGTTCTGAGGTCTCGGGTTCGGTCCCCGGGTCGGGCAAAGTGATATTGGATTTTTCCATATCAGCCCGGAGTCTGGAATTTGTGCCCGATATGGTGATAGGCTCGCCCCCTATCACATCTGGGACGGAACTGAGCTCGGCGAAACGTGGGTGTACTAGTTCGCTAATGCGCCTCTGCTTACCCCTTCGGGGATACAGGCGTGAGCTTATGTAATGTTATGTTACTCATTCATGTCTTGTTTTTAAATCGAGCGCAAAGGTGGTTCTTGTTATAGTAAGGGTTATTGTTATTATGTTATATTCTTGTTATTCATCGTCAATAGATATGAATACTGAATATGTTATTTTTGGTTTCAGACTTTTGTACATCAAATCGTGTCTCTATCTTGAAGCATGTATATTTACAATTATATATGTAAATTCATTTAAAAACATACTATACATATCATGTATCAATAATTTATTTGTAGGCATAGGTGGTCCTGGTCGGAGGTTCGAGACCAACCACAAACGAGAGCACACTCCTCTGACTTTTCTATGTTAAGTGTGTGTTTTATTGTGAATTATCGCTTGCTATAACGGTGAAGGAAAACATCGTGAGCAGCCCTGTATACCCGAGTATTCTCCAAATAATTTCGAAGGTATGTAAAGTCTACGAATCCGCATTAAGCCAGCGTGGTACCCTAAGGCCTAAACCCTCTCATTAGTAAAGGAGGCCCGTGCCCAGCGGTGCGACAGTAATATTACAGGGTTGATATATTATTATAAGTGGTATTTTCACAGATATTTATTACATTGTAGCGCAGAAGTTCTTGCATGAATGAATATAATCAAAAGTATTTCATGTCATCTGCAACCTCCGTGGCGCAGCGGGCGAGTGGTCGGCTGTGAAACGAAAGGCCTCGAGTCCGATTACCGCACTAAGACAATCATTTATG